>JAWNPI010000072.1:7735000-9112500 GCA_035047625.1 Drosophila mettleri
GGCGTATACTTTGCTTTAGTTTGTATTTTCCTACGTTAATGTGGTTTACATTGAAATGTCATAATTCAAATTGAATTGTTGTCTTTACCGTTAAGTGTAATGCGTACCTGGTCAAGAGTCAGGGGCGATGCGATTGGCTGGCAGGAGGCAAGGCCCGGGTGGCACGGGCTGCGGGCAAAACGGCGGCCACTTTGGTGGTGACAAGTTGCACAGAACATTTGTTCTCGGTGTTATCTCTGCCATGTGCTAATTATGATGTACGTCGAGCTGATCGGTAATGCACTCAACTGTGCCGCACAGTGGAGCCAAGAGTTGCCAAGATCTAGAGTGAAATATGCATAGTATGGGTATTAATATTAGCAATAGTGCTGGTATTGGTATAGGCATTAGTATAAGAATAGGTATTAGTATAAGAATAGGTATTAGTATAGGCTAAATTTTATTAGTATTTTTATTAGTATAAGTATTCAATTTCATTTGCAGGTATTCGTATTAGTATTCGCATAAGCATAAGTATTATCATTGATAATGAGAAGAGAATTAGTATTAGTATTAATATTAAAATTATTGTTATTAGTATTAAAATTATTATTATTTATATTAATAGAAAAATATGTATTTGTATTGTTAAAATTAGTATTAATATTGTTAAAATGAGTATTAATATTAATATTACTATTCAATCTTAGGTATTCGTACTGATATTTGTATATGAATGCTTAAGTAATTAATTAAAATTATTTATTTAAGATTAAATAAGGCATTTATATGTATGTTAGTATTAGTATTATTATTATTAAAAAATATATAAATTAGCATTACTAGTAGCATTATTATTGAATGATATCAGTTCTATAATTACTATTAGTATTAGTGTTAGTATAAGCATTAGTAGTTGTTCAGACTAGCATTTATTTAGTATGAACATTGGTATTAGTATTATCATTAGTATGTGTGGTAGTATAAATAAAAGTATAAGTTTAATTAAAAGTATTTTTCATTAATAGTACTATAAGTAGTGCTCAAATATTGGTCATTTATAATATATAATATATATATATTAATAAATATTTAATATATATATATTATATTTTGATACTATTGTTATTAACACTTTTGTTATACTATTTCAATTGACTAGCAAGCCTTGTCCATTCAAAGCTGTTCTATAAAACATAAAAGCCGCATAAACAGTCAATCATTTGCTTTAGGTTTTTGTATCACAAAGTTGTTTACAAAGATTCATTGTTTGAGTAAAGTCATCTATATGCCAAAATAATTTAGAGCACCAAATAAATGGTTTCCAAGAAGCGATATTATAACTTGTATTCAATTTGTTGGCGATACGTCACATGCTTTAATTCCAGTTGCTATTTATAATTCGACGAATAGATTTAAAAACAATAAAAGAGCGGGTACTCTACATTAGCCAGGTAATAAATACTTAGCGTAGCGTTATTTGTGATTTTTGTATTTTGGTTCATTACAATGAGTCAGCGACTTAATTCCTTTTTAGCCCCCCTCTCGAGTCACACTTGTCTTGAAGATGGCCATAAAACTGGCATTTCTCAAGCATAAAATTAACTTGCCTTGTGCATGAGCAAAGCAATATGAAGTGAGTCAGTGAGCGTCAAAGCTATTGGCATATTTTAATAATTTATTAACTAAAATTGGCAAAAATATATTAATTTCAAGATGTGCTTAGAGCTGACTGAAAAAAAACAACTGAAAATTATTTTGATGTATATAAAATAAATATTTATATAAATGAATAAATATTTATAAATTAACATATGTATATTTAAATAAATAAAAATAAAATAATGAAAATTAAAATGATTTCCATGTTTATAAATATAGATAGATATATTTATATAGATATTTATCTAAAAAAATAAATCGAATATAAAATAATGAATATAAAATAATGTTGATGTATATAATATAAATATATGTATATCTAATATTTTTTGAGCCTACATTTTTTTGATCCGTAAAATAATTGAATTTATGAATTTAAAAATGTTCTTAGAGCTGACTGTAAATGATTTTGATATTTATATAATAAATATCTGGACATTTTTGATGGTTTTCATAGTGAATTTCGATTGTTAGTCAACTACACTTTTTTTTAGCTGTAAGCAAATTGAATTTAGAGCTGATTTAAAAAAAATAAACTAAAAAAGATTTATATATCTATAAAATAAATATCTGTAAAGCTATAACAGTTTCTCTATTGAAATTTTGCTCGTTAGTCAGCACTTTTTTGAGCTGTATACAAATTTCAGTGTTATTTAAGCGTTCTTATTTGATTTGCGAGTTTCTTATTAGACTCGTGCCCACTGTCAATTGCGATTTGAATATGTTTTTGCGTCATTTCTCTGACAAGCAAATTGAATTTAGAGCTGATTTAAAAAAAATAAACTAAAAATGATTTATATATCTATAAAATAAATATCTGTAAAGCTATAACAGTTTTCTCTATTGAAATTTTGCTCGTTAGTCAACACTTTTTTGAGCTGTATACAAATTTCAGTGTTATTTAAGTGTTCTTATTTGATTTGCGAGTTTCTTATTAGACTCGGGCCCACTGTCAATTGCGATTTGAATATGTTTTTGTGTCATTTCTCTGACGTCAGCTGCAAGATAAAAGTCTCTCCCTTGAAACTGAATTCCTATTAATTAGTTAAAATAATTTCCAAGCCACATGAAAATGAATTCTTATTAGGACACTTGTGTATTTTGCATGCGCCGATTGGTATCTCTAGAGTATTATTCTTTTCAGTGGAGAAATAAAAATTGAATTTTACGATTTGCATGCAATGGACGCTGGCCTTGATCAAGGGGAAGGGGCGGAGCCAGGCATGATTTGTGCCTGGCAGCAGCTGGCAGCAACGGCGGCGCCTCCCGCCTTGCGCTGCCCCCTTTTTGCAATCGATCAGACAACGACTTCATTTGAAGCTGGGCACATGGCCAAGTCAGTTGTGGGCGTTGCTTAATTCGAATCTAATCGTGGCTTTATACATATTATATATATATATATATTTATATATATAGATATAGATATATATATATTTTTTATTTATTTTTATTGATTTGTGCACAGAAATCCATTATGTATATCTAACGCATTTGCATTGGTCTATTCACAGACTATCCGCCCGTCGATAGTTATACCGGTTATCGGGTAACTCCACCCCAAAGCAACAACAACAACAACAACAACAACAACAATAATAGCAATAATAATAACAACAACATCAGCAGCGGTAGCAGCGGCAACAACCCCCACCACATCCACAGAATGGACACCGACGATGTCGAGTCGAACACAAGCAGCGCCATCAGCACATTGGGCACCCTCTTCTCATTCCAGTCGCCGGCGGTCAAAAAGTTATTGGGCTGGAAACAGGGCGACGAGGAGGAGAAATGGGCCGAGAAGGCCGTCGACAGTTTGGTGAAGAAGCTCAAGAAGCGCAAAGGTGCCATCGAGGAACTAGAACGTGCCCTATCCTGCCCCGGTCAGCCATCCAAGTGTGTGACCATACCCAGATCGCTAGACGGACGATTACAGGTAAGCTACCAGAGCAGGGCTGCTTGAATTAGTGTTGAAAAACGCAGAATTGAATTGCAATCAAGCACTAAATGAAGGGGAGCTTGTTTTAGGCTGACTGAAAGGAGATCATCAGATGACATATTTCTGTAAGAGAGAAGTTATTGACTTAATGATTGAGATAGTAATAGCTTAAGAGTGTAGAAGATCATAGCCCAAATATATATCAAGTATGGTATATAGGCTATAAGAAATATGTATGATATAGGAAAGTGTGAATATTTTTGTAGACTAAATTGGATAGATATAAAGAAATACAAAATATGAATGATATAGGAAAGTGTGAATATTTTTTTAGAATAAATTGGAGAAATATAAAGAAATACAAATATTGAGTGGCTTTGTTAATAATTGAATTTTAAAATAATCCCTTATATAGTCGTCATATAGCAATGGCGATCATCATGAATAGTTGTATATGAATAGACGTAGTATTTAGAAGTATTTATTGAGAGTAGAGTTCACAATAGATTTAGATATATTATGAGTAGAATACATAGTGAGATATATAATATACATAAAAAAATTTGTGGACAAGAAATATTCAAGGCTAAAAAAATGTGTGCATAAGAAATAGGGGTTATTAGAGATGTGTATGAATTTGAGAAATTGAGCAAAAAATAGAGATGGAAGCAGCATATGGAAGATTTATTGATTGTCTACTGGGTAGTATATATTGTAGTACATTGATAGTAGTGTAGAGATATAGAGAGATAGTCGATAAATTATCATGTATAGAAAAGCAGGAAGTAGTAGATATAGCTTTAGGTTTAGGCAAATAGTAGTACTATCTATAAATAATTGAAGTAGTTTATATAGTAGGCATAGTTTGATAGTAGAAAAGTACTTTATAAAGTATATATATATATATAGTACTAGATAGGAGTCAGTAGAAGTACTAGGTATAAGTGCTTAGTAATTGAAATAGTAATAGCTGTAAGTAGTACTACATAGAGCATAGACAGATATTAGTAGTAGGTATGCATAGGTAGGTAGTATTATGTATAGCAGGCAATATAGCTAAGTAGTAGATATAGTAGTAGATCAGCTATGTATATTATTTGTAATTAGTTATAATAATAATATACATTTATATTGATTTGGGTATAAGTATGTCGCTACAAATAAGTTGTAGTAGATACTTAAGGTATTGGTAGTAAGTAGCAGTAGGTACGAGTAAATTGAAGTATGTAAAGTAAATATAGGTAGTTATTATTATAAACACTAGAAGCTGTAAGTAGTATTAGATAAAGTAGCTATAGATAGATAGTAGTAGATATAGTAATAGGTGTGAGTTAGTAGTAGTAGACATAGGTAGGTTTAAGTAAATAGTAGAAGGTATAGCTACTTGTTAGTAGTAGATATAGAAGTAGGTATAAGTAGGTGTACTAGATAGAGTAGTAATTAGCAGTTGATAGTCGTAGTAGTAGATATTGTAGTAGCTGTAACTAGTAATAAGCGTAACATTCATTAATTTTATGTTCAAACAAAATTTAATTTCATAATAACTTGATTCATTATCTCTAAAATGAATTTACTAAGATATAGATTATCATTTCTATTCAATATTTATTGCCATTTTCAAATCTTGCGCTTTAACCTTCAACTCGATCTTCTGCTTCTGCTCAGGTATCTCATCGCAAAGGCCTGCCGCATGTGATTTATTGCCGCGTCTGGCGCTGGCCGGATCTACAGTCGCACCACGAACTGAAGCCGCTTGAATTATGCCAATATCCGTTTAGCGCCAAACAGAAGGAGGTCTGCATCAATCCGTATCACTACAAGCGCGTGGAGAGTCCAGTATTGCCGCCGGTGCTAGTGCCGCGTCACTCGGAATTCGCGCCGGGCCACTCGATGCTGCAGTTCAATCAAATGGCCGAGCCGAGCATGCCGCACAACGTCAGCTACTCGAACAGTGGCTTCAACTCGCACAGTCTCAGCAATAGCACCACATCGGTGGGCAGCCCCAGTTCCGTCAACTCCAATCCAAATTCACCGTACGACAGCCTGGCAGGTACACCGCCGCCCGCTTACAGCCCCTCCGAGGATGGCAACTCCAACAATCCGAACGACGGCACACAAATGCTCGACGCCCAGATGGGCGATGTGGCTCAGGTTAGCTACTCGGAGCCGGCCTTTTGGGCATCCATTGCCTACTATGAGCTCAATTGCCGTGTCGGTGAGGTTTTCCACTGCAATAATAATACGGTCATTGTCGATGGCTTCACGAATCCATCCAACAACTCCGATCGCTGCTGCCTCGGCCAGCTGAGCAATGTGAATCGCAACAGTACCATAGAGAATACACGCCGTCATATAGGTAACTAGCTAAAAAATATATATATATTTAAATGAATTGTAATATATATATATATATATTTTGCATTCGTTTTAGGTAAAGGCGTTCATCTGTACTACGTCACCGGCGAGGTCTATGCCGAATGCCTGTCGGATTCGGCGATATTTGTGCAGTCGCGCAATTGCAATTATCATCATGGCTTCCATCCGAGCACCGTTTGCAAAATACCGCCAGGTTGTTCACTGAAGATCTTCAACAATCAGGAATTTGCTCAACTGCTGTCGCAATCGGTCAACAATGGATTTGAGGCCGTTTACGAGCTAACGAAAATGTGCACGATTCGCATGTCGTTCGTGAAGGGCTGGGGCGCTGAGTACCATCGGCAGGATGTCACATCGACGCCCTGTTGGATTGAGATACATTTGCATGGGCCGCTGCAGTGGCTGGACAAGGTGCTCACACAGATGGGTTCGCCGCATAATGCAATAAGTTCCGTATCCTAAAGAGAAAATCGTGCAGGCTAGAGAAAAACGAAAAGTAATAAGAGGAAAACAAATGGAAAAAGGAAAAAAATACAAAAATACAGACACACACACACACACACACTAAGGCATAGTGAACTATGTAAAGGATGTGTTACAAACGTGTGCGTGTGTGTATATATGCCTTACACACATATATGTATAAAGAAAAATATATAACTAGTTATATATATTAGACAGCTACTCAACCCGCCTCTCGCCCACTACACATACTTATCTATTTTATAGTTTAAACATATGATTTTCTATGCGAATGTCATTCCTTATGCAACAAATTTGAAAACTATGTTAAAGCAAGCAAAACAAAAAAACAAAAAAAAGAAGGTAGAAAGTAGAAAAACTAACTACAATTTGATCTATATATATATATATATATATATATATATAAACTATTTACTATTATATAATGATATATGCCCAATTGGCAAATGTTGTTCAAATCTATTTCAAGTGCTACTTATGTGTCATTGCTTTAAAAGAATAGCGAAGCAAACAGAATAAACCTAACTATATACATACACATATATATATATATAAACGTTTATATATATATTTAAAATACTTATGTAGGGCAAGTTTTAAACAACTTTTATGCAATACATTTCTTAAAAAAAAAAAAAAAACAATGAAAAAAGTGAAAAAAAAAACAACACAAAAGTTACGCTTAACTAATTGATGATCTTGTTTATGTTTAAGTACAATTTGAAAGAAAACAAAAAAACAGAAGGAAATATTAATTTTAATACATTTTTGCCTTAGTTTAGTTTATACATTTTTGCTTTCTTTTTTTATACATTTTTTTAGTTTATTTGCAAAAAAAAAACTATTTTTTTCGCTGGTTTTTTGAAAAAAACTTGATGATTTTCTTTATTTGTGCCGAAAAACTCCCATTTTGTTTATAAGTAGTTTTAAAGTCTTAATTTTTTGAAATAAAACAAAAAGAAAATAGTTTTGCCTCCTAAACTAAATGTAGAAATAATATTGATATATATATTAATATATATGTATATATCCATTAGCTGTATATTAATGGCTTCAATAGGTGAAAGAGCATAACACTAGCATATATTTATACACATGTAATAATTGTGCCTAAACAAATTTTACTTGCGCTTTCAATGTTAAATGTCGACGAGAAAACTTAATTTTCATTTAGCTTGAGCATATTTAAAAAAAAAAAAAGAAATAAGTAAATAACAAGTACAAGATTGCCTTAAAGTTTACAGTTACAATGCCTTACACACCGTTTTGAATTGCCTTTTGCGAGCTTTGTGCAGCGCTCTTTTATGTAAAACTATTGTAAAACAATTTTGAAAACTTAACGTAAAATAAAGACAAGAAAAGAAATATTTAATTTTAAACGCATCTGGCAACGCTAAGCTTAGTTGTGTTTAGTTAGCACTTGATATGCAGTCGACGACTGGGGCCACATATGCTTAGCTTCACAATGCTGTAAGTGCCGCTGTGTTTAGTGCGTATTCTTAAGCAGTCACATCACACATATACACACATTTCATATTTCTGCTATCGATATAGCAGTTTCAGCTATGCTATGTTTAGTGCTCACTCGATAAACAGCTGACATGTAGCGTGTAGCCTGGATTTTTCACTTTGCTCAAAACGGTCACACTTTGTTTGCTGTAAGAATTTGTCAACATGGGCTCATCGGCAGTCTACGATCCATTGGAAATATTGACAAATAAAGGCACACGCCAGCCAACATTTCTGTCGCCAATATGGAATCCGCTGTCCGGGGCATTGGTCGGCTTTGGCGCAGCGCTTTTCGTGAACTGGGGCTTCCGTAGGCCCCTTTTCTCTGGTAAGTTTGCGACGCACCGATATGACGTAACATTGTTTTTCTATGTTTTAAATAATAACTAATTCTCTTTCCTTACAGGTGTACAAAATCATATTTTGTTTACACTGATTGGCGGCGGAGCTGGCTACTATTTCGACAATAAACGCAACGAGTATCTGGCCAAGCGCGATGCCGTGCTCCGGCATTACGTCGAGCTGCATCCCGACGACTTCCCCAAGACAGGTGAGATTGACGTTCAAAACTGTTTGGGAAGTTGTTTTTGTGACTTTTTCCTTTCCAGATCGTAAGAAGTACGGCGAAGTTTTGGAAAGTTGGGTGCCAATTCGCTAGGGGCATAACGTTGCTAAAATGTCTCTGAACTAAGCCCTGCTTCGAAACAACACTTTATAGTTAATTAAAAGGCTTTAATTGTAATACATATGAATAAACAACTGTAATGAAGGCGTTTGTTTGCATCTCGAGTGTTTTGAGTGTTTTACACTGCATTCAGCGGCAGGAGGCAGTGTTACCATACCAATTGTGCTCATGCCGTAAGGCGCTTATATTCAAATGCGATCTAATAAAAATATAAATAAATTGATAAAAAAACAGCATGTAAGATCTTTATACATATAAATTGCAAAACAATTTATTCACAAACACAATTGATCTTTAATCATATTACATATTAAATTATTTTCTCTATATATGTTAAAACAAAATCACAGCTTTACGAATAATACTTTGAGCTGCCTTTGGTATTTTACGCGGTGAAATTTAAGCCATTCGTTTATTTCCGAAAAAATACCACACTTGGTCTTTGGGCATTAAGGGCACACTGTCGCAATTTCAGTTTCAGTTTCCGGTGAATCGTTCTGTTCGTAGGATGTGCGAACGCAGCGTCCCAACGCGAGCACAATTTGTTTTACCATCGCTGCATTAAAAATAAGGCAAATAATCGCGCCAAAAAATCAATACATTTAAATGCAAAATAAATATAATAATAAATTTAATACATCAAAATTTAAATATTTGTGCTTGAGCTACAATCGGTTTTTAACTGGTGTCCAACAATTTACGTGTGCGAGCTTGTGTGTGTGTGCGCGTGCCTGTGCTTGTTTCGGCTGTATGTGAGTGTGTGCTGTTAGGATTTTACCGTTACAAATTAGGAGAAGCGAAAAAGAAGATACGTAAGAAACGGCGCGAATTCTTTTCGCGTGTGAAAGCATATTAATAAGAAGTAACAGCAAAAATAAATAAAACAAAAAGCGAAAAATAACAACGCTCCACTTAACGCAAATTATTGTTAATTAACTAAAAACAAATTAGTTTAGTGTTGCTATATTGTTGTTGCTGTTTGGCTTTTGTTTTTTATTTACTATCAACGTTTTGGCAGCAACGCGCGCAAAGCTCCAACACAGCAAAAGCAACAACAACGACGCAATTTCTGAAAGGGCAATTCACGGCGAACCCCCCACGTCAACCGCAGCAGCAACGACAATAGCAACAACCACAAAAGCTTAAGTCTTTGCCGAAAAGGCCGACGGCTTTTCTTTTCATGCCACAAAAAAAAAAAACAAATCAAATATTTTTTGTGAGCCAGAACGCAGCAGACCGCCATGTCTAAGGTAAGCGCTGCAATCTAAAGCTGAGCTTTTAATATTATTAAAACAATTATTTAGTTATTTATGTGTAGACGGCCTGGCGCAATGCCTATGCTGCACTCCTCTCGCACATAGCGCTTCATTTGCTATCCCTTTCTGCCGCTCTCTTTACAGCTGCTTTGTCAATATGGATTTCGTTTGATTGCGTATTCGTGTGTGTAGAGTCTCTTTGTGTGAGTGTGTGTGTGTGGGGGAGTTGATTTTCACTTGTGTTTGTATAAATTATGCATATTTGTGGTTTTTGCCAATGGGGGCTGCGGCTGCGGCTGCTGGTGCTGGGGGATGGTAGTTTGGCTGGCTGAGGGTACATTGATTTCTTGCGTTTGGTTTTTCCAAATTTCCTCCCAAAGGGAAAGGTGCGATTTTTATGGCGTGTAAAATTGGCAACAAATGTTAAGAGGGCCAGGGCTAGGCAAATGTATGTGTGTGTGAGTGACTGTGTAAAAACTCACATAAATTGGCAAAAAGTTTAGCAAGATTGTAACGGGAATTGGTCTTGATGGCATTTGATGGGCATAATACATCTTCTTCTGCTTGGGACCCAAACCCCAAAGGAATTTCAGCTTTGCAAATTTATTATTTATTTTCGTAGTTATGTGCTTAGAATTTTATTGAATTTTTCATGTAAATAAAATATAATAATAAATATAAATATAAAATATAATACATTCTTATAGATTCTGGTTTTAATATGCAGAAAAAAACAGCATATTATACCAAAAATATTATTTTGTTATAATTTAACTTTTAAAGTTTTTCTTTTGTACATAAATATTTTGTTTTTTTTTTATGAATTTATGTCTCTTTTTGTGTATTAACACATAAATACATGATAAATATCTATATATTCTGATTTAGCTTCGTGTGAACAATTTTTTTATAGCTGCCCTCTTTAGGCGTGACAAATATGAAATATATAATAGAGATTAATATTTAAAAAACCCTTACGAAATAAGGAAAAACCTTTATTAATAAATAATATATATATTACAATTTATTAAGCTTTAAATTTTATTTTTAGTTAAGAGCTTTGGCTTATGTTCAACTTATTAAGCTGCCCATTAGGTAGTAAAAAGCCTGTTTAAATAAACTGTAAATTATTTTTTGAGGAAAAAAAAAAGAAGAGACATATATATATATATATATATATATATATATATATATACATTAAATACATTTATGTTTCATAATATCACAGCTTTGATCACCATGGATCATTTCTACAGATATACCCATAGACTCATATAGTCCTGCCGTCGGCAAAGTTTAATAAAATATTTCCTATTTGCCTATTTTAAACATGTATTATGCGGTCTGTTACGGTCATAAAATTATCATTACTCTGAATACACAATGAGCAAAACAGCGTATGTTATTCAGTATAATTGTGAAAAAATTAAACGTTAATCTCGATACCAAAAATACTTATATGTGTATTAAACAGCTGAGTCAACAAGGCTGTTTCTCTGTAATCTAATCGCTCAGTCTTGAAGTTAATATGTTTAAATATATATATATAAATATATATTTAATTTGTATCTTTAACTCCACTTCAACGGATTTTTACTCAATGGAGTTGTTACTGTATATATCATCAATCATTTGTATTATTAATGATATTTCTCGTATTCTATTCATACCCTTTTCTTTGGGTTCATTTACCTGGCACTTTGGCTAATGAAATGTGTATTAAGCTGTGTGCATAAAACACATTTTCTGATATTTGCTTAAACCGCAAGTAAATGAGATTTCCGGCCATAAAACAGCAAACACGGTAGTTCGAATACAGCGAATGTTTCAATCAAGGCCCAAAAATAAAACTCCCGAATTCGAGTGCTTGAAATCATTTTGCGTTTTTCACGTTTCACCCAGAAATGAGCAACATTTCTCTGTTCACGTGCCCCAAAGAATTTGTTCATGCATTTTTTATGGCACGACTGAGTGTGTGCAGGTGTGTGTGGGTGTGTGTGGGTGGTTGGTTGTGCGCGTCGCGTGTCTGTAATTTCTCTTATAGTCTTGCCAGATAAATTACTTTTTTTCACGTCACTTGTCGCTGCCATATAAAGTTCTTATCTTGGAGCAAAGTTGTTTTGTTTTCTTTTTATGTGCCCCGCCCACCTGCCTTGCCATCGTTTTATTCTCTTTGCACTTGGCGCACGCTGTCTTTTTTTCGCCTCTTTGATGCAGCGCATAAAAATTTTGATTTTCACAGAGTAAAAATATGGAGCGCACAGCTGGCGGCAAGTGCATAATCAAAGTCATGGCCTAAACCAGATTCTATGGGCCCAGCAGCTTGGCCTACAACAAAACAAATAAGCTTCCATATTATTAGCTAATCAGATGTATATATATATATATATATATATTTGATATGTACTCTAGGGCAGGGCGTGGTTTGTCCTTGAAACGCGAATAATGCAAAAATCGCTATCTTCATTTGGTAGATACCCTGTATCCAAAAAATAAATTCTTGCTCTAAAGTGTTACTGCTCAACTTTTTCTCTTATTTATGTGACATATTTATATATATTTATATATTATATATATGTATACATATTTAGATTTATTAATAATAATTGTAGAAAACATATTTTTTTTGTTATAGATAAAAAAGTTTTAAGTCTTATTGCTTAGCAATATTTTTATAAAAGGAGTGAAGGCAAGCGTATTGCTATCGATACTAATACGATATTAATGCATAAATATATTGAAAGTTTCCGAAAAGAAGTCAATTATAAAGAGAGCTTGCAAATTATATTGAATATCATAAGCAAAGGGACTGTCAGACTTATCATACCCTAAATATTACAGGGTATAAAATAATCTACATATAAAGACTTATAGACTCTTTCCTCATATTATGGACCTTTTCGTTGCTCATATAATATAAAAAGTTTATCTAGCTCCCACATGCCACATAACTCAGTGCCCATTTTTGAAGGGTATGCGAGAAAAAAGTTAAGCTGTACTCAATGACGCTGCACTTTTATTGTGCGCCCTTCCGCGACAAGCCTCATAATCATCAACATCATCCACAGTGGCCTCCTTGTCGTTGTAGCTATGCCTTGCCACGCCCACGCACTGAATTGCCTGCTGCCCACTCAGCCTTCGTGGAGTCTAGGATATTCGCCAGCTATACAATTGTCGGCTGTGGCTTTTTTGTATGTCAACAGCAGGAGCTGCTGCTGCTGCAAGGATAATAACAAGGCATGCAACTTGCAGCAGTATCCGAGTGCCATAGTCTAAAATACATTATCCCGAGTGTGTGGAGCACAGTGGCCATGTTTGTTTTTCATTGGCGACAAGTTTCTTGGCTCAGAAAAACTAAAAACAATTTTGTGTAAATATAATTTATCAATTGTTGTTAATGTTCTGAAAGTAAGTCGAGCTCGTAAATAATGCCGAGACGAAAAAAGGTTTTCAAAAGAAAAATTCCAGTTGGAGTTGGAGTGTAAGATAAATGATTGTTATGTGAATGCGCTAACTGAAAAGTGCAAAGTTTTTAAAATAATATTTACGTTGTTGACAAAAATAATATATCTTAAGTTTTATTCATTGCTCAAAAATGTTTAGAAATAATTTTAATAAGAATTATTTGCTTTAAATATATGCTTTAACTCTGTTAACTAGACCCATAGTCATATCCCAATGAAAGTTGCGATTTGAAGTTTTAAGAATGCGTACAGCATGTGGCCAAATCATAGAGTTTCATAATTTTTATAGAAAATTGAAGTTCAAAATTTCATAGATCTCGACTAACAGATATCCTGCAGTTTGCTCGGAGATATTTTTTTTTTTAGGCTAGTTTAAGCTACAGGTTGTGCAGGTGGTAACGTGATCGGATATACCGAGGAACTGGCTCATACAGACTTAACTTTTTTTTTTTTTTTTTTTTTTTCGTATAAATTGTATAAATTCATACAAAAATCTTATAATCAAATTTTCCATTTCAAAAAAATATTGATAATAAATAATAAATACGCTTCCACAAAATTAGTTATAGTAATTTAACTGCACTTTAAATACAACTCGCAATAGACATAAATCTCTTTCATATTAAACTTTTTATTTCATTTGTCTCGACCGCAGCCATTCACGTTTATTTTCCATATATCACACGTTGCATACTTTTAGGTTCGGCATCTGTTTCAACTACGAATCTCTTTGCCTTTTGGTCATGTTGATATTTGCCATATCCCACCAACTGTCCCTTCTGCTGTTGCTCGTTGACCATTTATGATTTATATGGCCGCAGGCATTTCGAGAATTCTGTATTGACTGAACGCACAATTCGTGTTGCGTGTTTCATTGCCATGGCAACACCTCCACCTGCTTCCTTCGCGCTGCGCCCTGCGCCCAGCCGCCGCGTTGTCAATCGAAAGTCCATTTATTTATTACCAGTTTTTCTCTTTAGCTCATGCATATTTATCGATAAATATTACGCTTCAGCGAAATATCTATAAAAACATGTAGGTGTAGCGCTGTGCATGTCTAGAGGACGCACACGTGCGCAGTGGACAAATGTAAAAGCAATAAATAATATTTATAAAATATAATATTTGTTGGAATTTTCAACACTTAATTTATGCACTTTTAATTAATTTTTCATACATTTTTATCAGTAATTTTGTGTTAAATGCAAATTGCTTACTTAGGGCACTTTAATACACAGAAAAATTAGCAAAATCAACTTGAAATGAAATTATTTTAGTGAAAAATACTAAATAAATATTAAAATATTGCGCAGAATATATGTTAGCTATGTAGACATTTGTTCAGGAAATGAAACTCAGCTCCTTAGAATTCATGTCTTCATATATACATAATAATAATAATTCATATATACATAATTTTTCTTGGAATTCATATCTTCATATCTGTATATAAATAATTCATTTTAGCAATCGTTTTAATATGAATCTTATTGCATTTTCAACAGAAATGTTTTTTCATGTTTCTGCCATCGATTTTCCCTTTAAACTTGATTTTACCAATTTTATTTAAAGTTTTTTTAAAATTATTTTTTCTTCTATATAAAAAGATTGGGATCGAAAAATCAAAGAAATTATATAAGCTAGAGATTTCAAATTTTAAATCTATATTTGCGTTTATGCTAATATTTCTGTTTATGTTGATTAATAATATTCATTAATATCTTATTGAATTAGAATAATAATTTTCTTTCTGTTATCATATCGATAGTAATTCATACATTCAATGAATTATGCATGAATGCGTATCTAAAAGCTAGAGAAGCTAGAGAGAAGCATAAAATGATTGGTTTCGGATAACTATTAGTCAAAGTTCTCCCAACTTGAGCACTATATATATATATATATATATATATATATATATATATATATATATATACAAACAATTACACTTATCTCAAAAATCTCTAATTACTCTCAAGTTGCAGCTTAAGAAATATGCTCTTGAGCCTTAACAGCTTGCAATATGCTCTAAGCAATGTTTTTTTTTTTTTTTTTTTTTTTTTTGGCTAAATGTGGGCATTTAGTTAGTTATGCGTTGCATTTGCTCGCATCTTATGATGCTGCAACAATTTTTAATTTGAAATTCCGGAAGGTAAAGACGTGTCGCAGGCAAAGCCAAATACGTGACGCAGACGCTGGTAGCTGGCTGCTAGCTGCTGTTGGCTTTGCTTGCTGCACACATGTATGACATAGCCGCAGCGCGTTGCAACTATCTTGGGCTAATTTCATTAAATATTCATGGCCACGAAACACAAGCAACAACAATAACAAAGCCAACAATGGAGGGACGCAAAAAAAAAAAAGAAGGAAAAACCAAACTCGATTGGCTGCAGTGGCGCCTGCTGCTGCCACACAATTTTTAACGTGGCACACACACACACATACATACATACACCTATACACACAAATTGTGTGCTCTACTTTTTGTGCTGTGTTAGTTTAGGCGCAGCAGCTGCCACTGACAAATTATCATTTAATCATTTGGCAGTTTAGTTCATTTTTATTCTACTCTTTTCTCATTTGCCCTGCCAGAGTTCAAGGATATAGACCCTGATGATTATATATTGATTGATTGCCATACAAACTGGTATGCATACATCAGTATCTGAACTCGAGCAGGAGCCTAAACTAATTTGCTTTATGTTCTGCTTGATTTGATCGAACTCTCTCCCTCGCCCTCCCTCTGCATTTTATACTAATTAAATTAAGCACTACACAGGCTCTGCAGCTTCGCAGCAGTTGCCAAAAATATATGTAATATTATTCCGAGTCCAGACCCCTTTTTAGCTGCGCTTTCTCACTGAGCTGCAGCTGCTGCATAAATAAAACAACCGCAGATAAAAATGTCCCACGGTGCGACTCGAGCGTCTGTCTGTCTGTAAGTTTTTTGTTTGATTTTCATTTATTTGTTTTCTTTTTTGTCCATTTGGCTGGCCGCCCATAAAATGGCTGACTGCGAACATTTAAAATGGGTCCGCAAAAGTTTATGTGGGCAGTGACAAGTGGCAAATGTTAAATATGAAACTGCGCATAGGCCATAAAGAGTTGAGCATCTGTGCCAGTCATAGTTGCAAGAATCTATAAATTACGAAACCAATTCAGGACTTAATATATAGAGTATTAGAATAAATCTCTATATAAAAGGTGAAGTGAATGAATGAAATTCTTTTATTTTAATTTATAACTAAAATTTTCCTAAAATATTTCTTTTTTTTTATTTAAAAGTATTTTTTAACGAAAGGAAATAATTCTCATGCATTTTATTCTTTTTCATATTATATCTTGCTTTCTTTTATTTTTATTCTTATTCATTTAATTTCATCGTTTCTTCTTTTCATTCTTCGCCTTCATTTTAATGTTCTAATAATTATAATCTCTATTTTGAATGTTTTTCTCTCACTTATTCTATTCTCTTTTGCTATATATTTTCTCTACTCTCTACTTTTCCCAAGTAGAGCTTTATTATTTCGTTGTCTCTTAATCTCTCTCGCACTTTGTATCTCTAAGTTTATTCTTCACTTTCGCTCAATCTCTTCCTTCTACACTCCTCATCTTCTATTGCTTGCATTTCTCTCTATCTATTGTTCTTATCATTCCTGCTTTCTTTCTCTTTCCTTCTCATCATATATCTTTCTCATTCAGTTTCCCAATAGAATATTAATTAGATTATTATTATTAATAAATCAATTTCCAAATCGTCTCCTATTTCTCTGTCATTCAGGTCATCAATAAAATTTTAATTAATTTATTAGTCATATATCAGATCATAATTTGGGCTTTAATAAATCAATTTTCAAATCAATAAAATCTTAATTAATTTTTTTGTCGTATAACATATCATAATTTCAATTTTCAACTAGGTAAATAAGTCATTTTCCGCATTCTCTACTATTTTATTTCTCTCAGGTGCTTAATAAAATATTAATTAATTAGTTTGTCATTCATCAGATCATAATTTGCGCTTTTAACTGTTTGAATATGCCACAACAGCATCCGCATATGACGATAATAAACACAATATTGAAGCAGCAAAGAGACCACAAATGCTAAATTAATATTTAATGCGGATTTTATGGCGAACATTTAAATTAATTGTAAGCGCGACGCTAAGTGCGCAATCAGCATAAGCGACGGGAAAATTCAATCAAAAAATTGAATCACAATTGACGCGGCGCCAAAGCTGAAAAAAAAATGGAGCAAATAAAAAAAAAAATAATATTTCGCAGACATATAAAAAAGTTGTTCGTTTTTGCAGGCCACAAAATAATTGAATTTCATATTGAAAATGGGGATTCGCAGAGTAAGAGGGAGAAACTGCAGCTACAGCTAGCTGGGGTAGCTTAGATAACTCTAACGATAGTTGGCTCAGGGTGGCGATGGCAACGACTATTGTGAACTCAAGTGGAACGCCACAGGAGCCAAGACACAAGCATGAGGCTAAAGAGAAAGAGTAAATATTTGATCTAAACTTGGGTGTCGAAGACATCTTTGTAAACTTAGCGCCCACTTTTCGCTGTGCCAGTTAAAGTTAACAAGTACTTTAGCATAAACATGGTAGAGGAGAGAGAGACAGGGAGAGACAGCGATAGAGATTGCTTGATACATCTTTGTGTGTTTATATAACTACAACTATGTGTTGCTGACGTAGCACAGCTTAAGACAACCTTGAAGTTGTACAAGTTAACTGCAAGTTTAATCTGTAGTTAAATATATTCTGGTTGTTATATAGAAATGCTGTTAATTTCATCATAAATTTAACTGTGAAAAATTGATTTTTAGATTTGAAATTTACATTTAAATTGTGTTCTTATATAAATATTTGTATTAGGGGTATTCTGTTAAGCGAAAATACTTTAAGCTGAATTTTTTTTGTGTATCGTGACTTTTAATATTAATTTAGAAATCTATAGGGAAATCCAGTTGAATTATTGTTATTATTTTTTGGTTAGCTCAAGGCTTTTCTTTAAAAGCTTAAATGAAATATCTCTAGTTTTATATATATATATATATATATATATATATTTTTTTTTTTTTTCATATATATATCTGTCTAATTAGTTATCTCTATATCTATTTACCTTCTTACATTTTCTTATCTTAAAAATTTTCTGTAAAATTGTGCATATCTACCAGACCCCTTGGATTTTTTTCTTACGCCCATGTCAGACCACGCTTTTCCCATTAGCTTCCTTCGTTTTTTCACTCAGGCCACCTGCATATCCGTGAACACATATCTATATATACATATGTGTCTATATTATGATATGCAGCTGATTGTGCTGCGCCATTAAATGTGCAGCAAATGAAATAAAAACGTGAAACGCAACGGTGTTAAAACGTGCGAATGTGTTGCAGAGGCCAACACATTGATAGTGGATTGTGGATAGCATATATATGTAGACTTTATACATATATATATTTTGGTATTGGAGCTGACCAGCAGATGACGGCATTACCATTACCATTAGCTGGTCCGTTCGCACTTTATGTGTAGGTAATTGAAAATTAAGCGCGTGTCATCAGGCCAGAGGGCCAAAAAGGTATAAGTAAATGTTGGGTCTGGGGGTGCACTAATGGGGCGCATAACCCGCAACAGCTTGAATAGACTACGTCAGGTGTGTGTGTGTTGCTGCTTTGCTGCTGTTGCTTCGCCTTTCAAATCGCACTGGAAAATTGCCAGCCAACCGAGCGATGCACTTAAATCCGTGTGACGGCTGCCATGTGCGGTTAATTTGTTTCAAATCGGCTTTAGCCGACCGTTCAAACAGAAGGTGACCGAAAGAGAGAGTAAGAGTGAGTGAGACTCGAGTTAGATAGAGAGAGAGGTAGTGAGTGAGAGAGAGAGAGAGTGCAAGTCATGTGTATAGCCAGGATATAGTGTGTGCGTATGTCCTTGCCTCGTGGGTGATTAGTTTTTATGGCCTGCAGACATATTCTGTGAGGTGCACTGAAGCGCTAAGAAAGAAAGCATTGTGAAAATGGCAAAATAATAGCAACAAACTTGGCTTGCATAGTCAGATGGGCAGTTGCGATAGGTAAGGTAAAGGTAATATAAATAGATATATATATAGGTTTTATATACCTACTGTATTTGATTAGCAAATGTAACTATTCTGACTCTGCAATAGTTCGCCTTACTTGCATAAAGTCCTGAGCACAATTATACAGCAGAATAAATAGGCCATGGGTTCAAATTAAATTCTTGTCCTTTCTTTCATCTAAGTTGCTTGTGGCATTTAAAAATTCATTGAAATAATTAACTTAATTTCAGAGCATTAGGTTGATTTATATATATATATATATCTTTTTATAGATTATTTTGACTAAGGTCACAGAGCAACATAAAAAAAAAAACAAAAAATTAATAAATAAAAAGCCTAAAAAAATATAAAAAACAAACAGTACTAAAAATATAAAATATTATATAAAAAAAAAAATAAAAAATAAAATACTAAAAATATATATATAACTTTAACCAAAAATAAAGTAATAATATTATAATATAATTTAAGTAAATACTAAACAAATAAATTGAGTTCAAATGAAGCTGTAAAGCAAAGCACGAATCTCGAAACATACTTAAATAAATTCTGGGTACATTACATGCAGTAACATTTCTTTGCTATATATACTTATATATTATTCCATGTACATTTTGTGATTCAATTTTTGGCGACGTTAAAATATGAAGTCGTGGATCACAGAGTGACTGAGAGCTCGTATGCCGCCCAAAAGTGGGCGTGTTAGACATTTATATCCGTTTCCGATGCCGGCGCAGAAGGCAGCAACAAAGATGAACGACATTTGAGCATTTCACTATAAATTTGGCGACACGCCTGCTGCAAGTAAAATAAATTACATAGCAAGACAGCAAAGAGTGCCGCAGTTTTGAAGTCAGTGAGCTTAAATAGCGTATAATTTGAATTGTTTTTATATTTAAATAAAATTATAAATTAATTTTTCGTAATGTGCTGAATTGCAATTTGGCCTTAATTGATTTGAACTGCATTTTAATTTAGTTAATTTAATCATTTTGTTTCGCTGCCCTCGCCCAAAAGTATGCACGAAAATGCACTTGAATTTCGAGCAGACGAAAACAAAGCGAAATGAATTTGCATGCAATTTGTTTTTGGTTTTCAGCAAACCCATTCAGAGATAGCGCAAACAAACAGCGGAATTTACTACTAACCCAATTTCAATTCTCTATATAACCAACAGCTAACACTAACACAAGAACAACAACAAGAATTCGTAATGCGCCTTTCGCACGCGAGGTTGAAAAACGGAAAATATGAGAATACAAAAGGCGCAAAATAAAAGTGGAAAGCGTCTAAAATATAGCGGAAATGCATGAAGAGCATTTTACGGATTACAATTGAATAGGGGTTTTCCATACTGATGGCGGGCACAAAGGAGAGATTGTGTGGGGGTGCCAAAACTAAAGTACCCATACATATAAATGTGGTTAAGCAAGCGCTGGCTGGTGGGGCATTCATGGTGTGTACATGTGGTTGTGTGAGCGTGGGTGTGTCTTTTGACTTTTGTTTAAGCACACAAATGAAAGCAGACATGTATATATATATAATATATTAAATGTATATGTTTTTGCTTAAGAGTAAGCAACTGACTTTTGGCGTTTTCTGCTTGGCTTTAGCCGGAAGCAACAAAATGAATTTGCAAACGCTGAGTGCTGCCTGGGGACTCTGCTTAGTCAATTTGTAGTTAAGTTTGATAAAGAAGAGAAAGGTAAAAAGTTAAAATTAAAGTGCGGATTAAATTATACAATAAAATTTGGGCCAACGAAAAAAAATTACCAAAAATAAAATAAATCGTGTTTGTTATAAAATTGTATTGTATTTTTTTTTTTTCAGTATGCTAGCACATCTTTTGGAAGTGTATGTAGAAGGCAAACAGAAAAAGTTTTATTAGTGCACCCATTTTTTGTGCTCTCACCAGTTGCGCGCATAAAACACTCTGGCAACACTATGCGGCCTGGTCACAGGCGTCCGTTTTAATGCCTATTATAATTATATATATATAGGTATAAGCGTGTGTGTGTGTGTGTGTGTAGTCTAAGCAGTTTTATGGCCTCCTGCTGCCTGCGCTCTGTGCATCAAGCATACTCACAAATCAGCACAAAACAAGCTCACTTAATGACTTGCACGGCAGGTGGCGTTGTATATGACGTTAAGAGTGTGTGTGTGTGTGGGTGTGAGAAAAGAGTGTATGTGTGTGTGTGCTTTTGCTCCCTTGTATAACACATTTTATACGGCTCGTTGACGCGACGACATTGTCATACCTAGACTTAAATTATAAGTATCGGGTATGCTCTAGCAAAATCTGAATAAACTTTTTGATTTAGCTCAATTCAATTAAGAAATAAATATAATATGCATACCAAGTCCATGAAAGAATATACATATATATTCAAGTATATATTAAATTCTGCCAAGTATTTCTTACTCAACTGAGTGCAGGTATTTCATTAGTTGGATAACAACTACAATTCTGGTTTTTTATGTTATGCACACACTCTTTAACACATAACGCCGAGGTGCTGACATGACTCGACTACACTTTTAATAGACTTTACATATTATGAGCACGAAGAGCCACGTATGTGGCACACGGAGGCCAGTCAACTCTATGGAAGTTGCGGTCTATGTGGCATAAAATAAAACTGAAAACGAAACAAAAACACATCTCTAATGAATGGAAAATTTGCATGCCCTTGCAGTTGAATGGTATGCACATAATTATATGGTCATGAAATGAAGTTTTATCCTTAATGAGTGTGGGTGTGTGCTGTGCGATTTAATTATGCGAAAGAGCTGAGAGGAATATAACGAGGAGATAGCTGACTTTAAGATGACATTAAAATGTAGTAACAGAGTTATCAGTTACGAGCAGCTGAGATTTGAGTACGTAAAGAGGTTTACATAAATAGGAATCAAGCCTTAAGTAAAATCAAAATGCAAATATATTCGAGTGCCTGAGCTATAAAAGTATTAAAATGAGTTTAACTTAATATGAAGAATAAGAGCGAGTAGATACTAACGTAGGTATATGTATATATGTAAGTCTAGCATACATTTGAGTGCCTATGCAAACGACCTTCGCCCTCTATTTGCTTCCTGCCGTTGCTTTATTCAGGCTGCATAATTGAGAAGAGCCAAGGAAAGGAAGCCAAAAGCAAATGCTAAAAAAAAGAAAATGTACGCAAGTCTACAAAACGTTTGACGTTTGAAACTTTTGTTGTGTGCATACCCTGTAGCGTTGCCCCCCCCTGCTGCTGGCTGACTGGCTGGCCCGCTTGAGTGTCGTGTCTGTGTTTACGCCTGAGCGTGCACTAAGACAGCCGCACATCCTGTGGATGCACCTCACTGCCACTGGCAAACGAGTGCTCGTCGTCCTTCACAAACTATGCTAACATGTGCTGTGAATTTATCTCAGAGAATTTCAACAAAACTAGAAAAAAGCAAATATATATGTATATATATAAAATAAAAGTTTTCCCCCAGCAAATAAAATAAATATATATATTTATTTTCATTTCTTTTTTTTTTTAACATGCATGTTAATTATGTCACACACATGACAAGACTTTGAAGCATGGTTTCATATTGCCCTCACTTGAGCGCATTTCGAGAGCAATTAACTTGTTATCTCTATGCCATAAATACGCATATATATACAGCTGCTTATCTGGGCTATTACATAGCCTTAATTTTCGCTTGATTTGCGGCCAAAGTTAGTTTTAGACATTCGCACAGCTTTGGGCAGCTTTTGGGGGTGCAAGTGCCAACATCTTTTGCCTGCAGCCATAGACAAGTTTTGTGCTAATCCCCTAACTCGTCTTACCCTAACTTAAGCTGCAGCTGCCGCTGCCGCCTGCCGCTGCTATGCCAAACTTTGTAAAAGTTCAAACTGAAGAAACTATGTGAACTGCATTTGCAATGCGGCAAAAACTTGAAGCACCCCACCGCCCCACTCGACTGCATAGACACGAAATCCGAGCAGAATGCGCGAAAAATGTTGCAATTTATCTACCCGTTTTTGATGAGCTAAATCAACCAAAAGTTAAGTAAACTGAAACAGAAACTGTGGAAACTAATTAAATATGTTTGCAAATTAAAAAGAAACAAAAAAATCTAATTAAATTTTGTATTTCTGTAAGCAAAGTTAAAGCCTTGATTTGCCTTTGTATAATTTTGACGTGTCTGACTGTTCACAAATATGCAAAAGAAAATGCTCGAAAGTCACAACGATGCATAAGAACGCAAAGCGAATGCTAATGCCAAGTGACATACGTGGCGTATGCGAAATATTCGCTTTGCTTGCGCGTTGCTCATACGACGCGCTGCCTTCGGAAGTTTTTGCCGTTTTTTTTTTGTTGTTGCTCGTTAGCCTTGTCGGAGCGTCAAAATTATATGACATTGTTTTCAAGCAGGACGCAACTCAATCGTAAATCACGTGATTGTTGTGCCCATTGTTGTTGTTGCTGGCGCAGGTGAACAGTGTCATATAAAACCCGCAGTTGTCAGCCGTGTTGCCGCCCGCATGGTTGATGTGTTTGGGCAAAGATTTGATATGTATGACAGTTGTTGTTGCTGCTGCCCCTTTTTGACAGCTACATGCGCTGCACTGCGAAATGACAAACGAAACAAAAAAAGTGCAAAGCAAAAAGAAATTGAAATGAGGCAGAGAGAGAGAGAGAGAGAGAAATAAATATAAAGAATTGCAAAGAGTTGCATATAAATTTTTGTGTGGAGCGTAAAGAACTTAGTTTTCTGTGTACGTGACAGTCAGCAGTTTTCAAATGCTCTCGCTCTCTCTCTCTCTCTCCCCCTCTTTCTGTTCCTTCCCCCAGGAGAATATGAGTGAGACATTTGGGTCAACTATCGACTAACATTTGTAGCCGCTGCCAGCGACACTAGCTACAAGCTCAAAAGACGAGGCGAAGCAAACAGAAAAATAAATATATTTTTTTTTTTGCTTTCTGAAAGTGTTGCAGCACTCACCGGAGAGTTAAGTTGGACATTGCTTTGGGTTCGCATGTTCTTGTTTTTTGGGAAACCACTCAACTGCAGTGAAAATTGATTTCAATTGCCTTATGATGTTGGAATTGTAAAGCAAAAACAAAAAAAAAAATGTTATGTGGGTTGCAAAAGTATAGAGAAAAACTAGAATTGGTTGCCAAGAAATACATATTGGCTTAAATAATTTAGCTTTGTGTCGGACAGGTTGTAAGAGTTGAAGACCTGCTGGAATTGCAAATGGCTTTCATCCGAAGCACGTGTTAATCGAGTATAATGACTGCTGGAAATTGGCTCAGGCCAAGCACAGTGAACTAGATATTGACATGGCTAGAAAATGCTAATGTTGAAAGGCTGAATATGGGAATACTTAGAAGTTATGTACAGAAGCTGAAAAGTATTGCAAATAGGATATAAAATCTCAAGCAGAAAAAGCTGAAAGAGCGAAAGTTGTGAGAGCTATAAAGGGAAGACAAATTATCTAATATTATTTAGAAAATAAATTATCTTTCTCACTGCATCACTGTGCTGCAACTCTATTTCCAACTTCATGCTTCTACTCTCTCTCTTTTTCTATATATATATATAGATATTGAGAGATGTATATCGATATATATATATATATATATATATATATATCGCTCGATAAATCTCTCAATATCTATATATATATCTCGATATATCTCTCAATATTTCTCTCTATGTAGCTCTCTTCCTCTCACTCTATTTATATCTTTCCATGTATCTCCCTCTATATGTATCTCTCTGTCTATGTATCTCTTTTTCTATGTATCTCTCTCTCTCTCTATTTATCTCTACTCTCTCTCTCTCTCTCTCTCTCTCTCTCTCTCTCTCTCTCTCTCTCTTTCACTCTGTATATCTCTCAATCTCAAAAACTTCACTTAAATCACCGCAACAGCCAAAATTTTCTTATTTACATCAGAGACTCAAATCCCCAAATAGAGTTCTGAGTGGATTAACATATTAGCATTGATGTTTTATCGCATTGTGGCATTGTCAAGGCCTTTAATCAGTCGCCTGACTGATGCGTGCCTCATATTCAATAACTAATTCCCCTTTTGGCATTTAAATGTGACTGTGAATTGGTATTTGCCAGGCCAAATTTGTTGACAATAATGAAGCTGGTGAACATTTTGTGGTTATGTTTATTGTGTCTGTGAAAATTGTTTCATGTTCTGCATGTTTTCTGATTGTTGTCGTTGTACTTGTTTTTATTGTTGTTCCATTTAGATAAAATTGTGTGCAACTGTGCGTTTTACTATACTGTTTCCAGTTGCAGTGCGGTTTTCCTCGGATTCTCATTGTGTTGTATCAATGTGGTTTACAGCTCAAAACATGCAACTCGCAATGAAATGCCACTCAAAAAGAGAATGATAGTGCTCAAAAGGGGTAACATTCAAGACAGAAACCACATATTTAGCTTTGCTTGTGGTTTGTTCTTAGTTATTTTTCAGACGACTCGATTGTAAAATTCAAGTGAAACGCATTTAAGTTTAAGAATTATAAAATGAGAATATTTGGAGAAAATAAATATTTCAATGCCCTGTTGAGAAGATGCCTAACAATATGTGGAAGAAAATTTAAAAACAGTTAAGTTAAATCTTCATGTTAACTATTTTAACTAGCTGTTAAAAATGATTAATTGGATTAAAAATCGAAAATGAAAAAAATCGCCTTAATTTGAAATTATGTCCAGGGTAAAATACTATTACGATTAATAATACAAAAATATTTTTATCGATAAAATAATCGATTTACATGCAAATTGACTTTTGCTTAACAAATAGGAAGAATAAGTAAAGGGAATTCAATATGAAATTTTTATTATTTTTATTCTTAATAAAATTAATCCTTAATAAACTAATAACTACTATAAACTATATACATTATAGTATTAATATTTCTGCAAAACTAATGACTCAATCACACTAATTATTGACCTTTGCAATAGTCAACACAATTCCTCCTTGATTGTATTTCAGTTGTAATACGAAATGCAAAGCTCGCAAATCAATTGCAAATGCAATCGCAATTTGGAAAATTGCTTTTGGGGTTTGGGAATAGACCGAATTGTGCATAAGGTGTGATAGCCAAGGGAAAGAAGCATCAATTCATGTGGCAGCCAACGATTTAGTTTTAAAAATTTCTTGTTGCTGCTGTTGTTGATGGCCGCAGAAATATTCTTTGAGCTTTTGCGCTTGTCCAAGAAAAATAGTTGATTGGGCAAAGGTGGGGGGCGGGGCCAGAGTAACATGTTGCACGTTTTCTGCCACAAGGTTGCCGTCCTTTGATAAATGTCCACTGTGCCAGCGCTTCGATACCGTGGGGCATGATAAATTACTTGCATATTCTAAGGCGAGCTTCACATACCAAATAGCATATTTCTTAAAGCGTTTTCCTAGCTGCAGCCAGTTGAATTTGTGTGCAATTACGTGATAGGACAGTCTACATGGGATGCACAACATTCTTAAAACGTTTTCAATTTCGTAGATGGATTCTTATGTAACATATTGAGTTAAATAAAATTCATATCTTATATAGTTAATAGTAATCTGCTTAAAAGTTGTTGAAATGTCTGCAAACTTTTTAATTAGATGCTGAAACTTGGATAAACTATTTAAGCTGTTGGATTTTAGGCATTATATTATTACTCACTTTGCTTTTTTGAAAATTTCACACATTTCTCACACTAATTCTCAATTTACTCTAACTCTTGTGCATTTAATTCGCAATTTTAATGTTTATCCCAAAATTCCGGCTGGCATACTAATCCGCGTATCGTTTCCAACGTATCTAAGTCTCTTCATTATCGCCCAACTACGAAACATGCTCATGGCCAAAAGCTGGCGCACCTTAAGCCACTCTAAGCCGACGTGCCACACGTGTTGCACAAATGTTTCAACACATTAATTTCACGTTGAATTTCCAGCTAAAGCGCCATTAAGTCGAACGCAAGGGAAAATTTCTTATGGCCAATCATAAGGAACTCGTTTATAGAAACACCCAGAAGGCGGTTTTATTTCGACAAGTTTTTTTCTTTTTTTTTTTTTCCTGCCTCTTGCTGTTTTTCAAAATACAAATTAAAATGGCAATGTTTTTCCTTTTCTTTGCGTCTTTTTTTCCCCGACTTAATTTGGCTTTTGTATGACCTTTGCTTATTGTTCGGACGCTTTTTTTTCTTGATTGTTTTCTTTTTATACCCTGTTTGACGCCCGCAAAAAATATTTATATATCTTCCCAATGGCATTCTGCTTACTGCTTAAATGAATTTTAAGTAGCTTTGCTCGAGATAGCTCCTGATGACCTCTAAAGATATATTTTAAGTGGTACCGTTGGCGTCGCTCGATTTGTTATGACTATAGGGTATATAGCCTGTAAAAATAAAAAAGTTTCAAAAAAAAATTCCCAGTAATTGATATTAAATAAAGATTTATATAATTCACTAATTTATTATATATTTTCGATCAAGTATTCTCTTATTAAATGCTAGAATTGAATAATAGGTTTAATATTATATATTATATTATATTATTATTTAAATTTTTATATTTATACCAAAATCTGAGTGCATTTGAATATAGATATCCTCAGCTAAATATATGTTGCTCTAAAGGGTATTTAGTGCTTCGCAAACCGGAAATCCTACAGTTTTTTTTAATATTGCATTACTTTCTCTATCTCGACAACTGTTCCCATTTTGTTCTTTCGCTGAACAAGCATTTTGGCCATGGGTGGTCGGATTTTCAATCTGCGCCTGGAAATATACAACGTTACGGCTTGGCTGTGGTAACAGCAGGCGAAACCTTAGAATATCTACAATATGTGCTTTATTTGCCCATTCTTAGCTGTCTCGCAACTAGTTTCCATTTATCTCTCGGCATGTGTTTTGCTTAACTGGCTCGAGACTACTCGGAACTGTTTCGCCCAGATGAGCCACATAAATTACGCAGAAAGAGTCTCTTACTGGCTCTGCATCGAGTGTAAAATATGTCCAGTTTAACTCTTAAACATTAATTGTCTGGCTGACAGCAGATTGTAGTATCACTGAGGACATATGTCTAGAAATAGGACTCTGACTCCTCGGACCCAAGACGCAATAAAAATGATTTAATTTTACGCACGACTGCAAAATTGTCAAAAATTATTGCCCCCCTGGGCGACAAAACAAAATGTATAGAAGAAAAATAAAACGAGATGCTATTTTTTATGAAGCTGCGTAATATGTGATGCATGAAATTGTATTATATGAGTTAGGACAGACTAAGCAGATATCCTGTAAAATGTCAAGAGCATTTTATTGATGTGCTGGAAAAATTTTAGTGCGAAGATTAATGCTGATGCAAGTGAAAATAAAATTCTTCTAAAATTTTCTATAAAATATTAATATTTATAAATAAATTTATTTATATTTTTTAATTTTCTAAAAAAATTGTAGTAAGCTATATAATTTTCTAATATTATTTCTAATGAGCTATATAATTTGTCATGAGTTTTTATGGTGCTCATTTGTTGCTAAGGACTTTATTTTCCAATAAATTTGATTCTATAACTTCTTTACTAAGCTAAATTTTAATACAGAGTATTTATCATATATCCTATTAGACACACCCATATACACACACACACGCAGGCATAAGCCCAGCGCAATATTAAAAATATTGTCGCAGACTTTTTCAATTTATTGACGACTTTTCAACAGACGCCGCTTGTGCATAAAATAAGTATAAGTATAAAATTGTGCATAATTTTTTTTTCCTTCAAGTAGCTAGCAGATGGAAATTATTTGCGCATTTTATTTACTTGCGAATTTGTTTCTTTCTTTAAGCCAATATTTGCGCAGTTTAATTTGTATTTGAAGTTTTATTTATTTGAGTGCATTTTCAGTTTATGCAACTCAAATGGTTGGCTTTGAACTTTTTGCTTCATTTGCCGTGGCATTTTAAAATGTTGACCCGCTTCCGGATGTCTGCCGAGATAAGCCGCTTAGTCCCGTTGATGGATACGAGCTAATGGCTTGTGAAAATGTTTGTAGCCACGCAGTCTTGCAAAATATACGAGCCAAGTTGAGAGTATGGACGAGACAGTTAACTTGATTGAGTTGTTTCAGCTTTAAACTGGACTGAGAAAAACTGTCCATCATTTGGGCGTAGATATTTCAATAAAAAGACAAACTTTAAGTAAAGGAAACCAAAAATTAACTAAGTAGGAGAATGTATCAAGACAGCTGATGTAAGGCCTTAAAAAGTAATTTGGAGAGTGGGAATGAAGGAGGTAAGGATTTTGAGCGTGTAAAATAGAGAGTATAAGGAAGAACAGAGTGTAGAGTGGAGAACAAAATAGAAAGTAGAGTAGAATTTGCTGTAGAGTGGAAATATACAGTAGAGTGGAGAGTACAATATATAGTAGAGTGAAGAGTAGCGGGTAGACAGCAGAATAGTCTGTAGAGTGGAGAGTAGAGAGCGGAGAGTAGACACTGAAGAGTATAGAGTAGAAATTAGACAATGAAGAGTAGTATACATAGTAGAGTGCAGAGAATAATTGAGAGTAAGATTTAGAAAGTAGAAAGCGGAGAGTGTTTAGTGTAGAGTACAGAGTGTAGAGCGTAGATTGTGGTAGGAACTAAAAATTAGACTAGAGAGTAAAGAATATATTGAAGACACTAAAATCTCTAAACATCAAATAGGAAAAGTAACTTTCAATTATTATCAAAATTGATTATTTACATGGTAGAATTATTTTCTATCAAGCTTTTATTAACACATTTTTGTAATTCACATTATAATCATAAATGGGTCACCTAATACTACTCAATTACTGGCATAATTGAATATTTATACCATACAAACATGTCATGGGGAAATTTAATATTTAATTGGGTCATGATAGTCGAATGCGATATGCAAAGCGAATTCTCAAGCATATCAAATGTCGGCAGAGCACGCTACGCAACCTCCTCTGGCAGAATGTTTCATAATTTTGCAGATTTCGCTCATATTTTGCTTGGCGCTTAGCCTCAACGACAATCGTTTATCGATTGGCCGTGCAAATTATGCATGCCACAGTCCAAATAGCTCAAACAAATCGCAACTCTTTAGATATTTCATGCGCTGTGCCAACCCCCGCTTAAATGTTATTAATACCCAGACTAAGCTACCCATGACCCCCAACCACTACTCATATCGATATGCATGTGTGTGGGTGTGTGTATAAATCGATAAATTTTATTTAGTTCCGTTTGTCGCTTTCCGCTTTTGCCCCGCTCTTCCGTTGCTTTGTCAGGCTGAGGACATGCGTTGGCCCTTAACCCACATAACTGAATTTTTAGTACAGTGTGCGTTCGCTTGGGTGTACATTGTCATTTGCTGTACTTTTTTATTAAAGCCACCCTCTCTCTATATCTATGTTTCTTTGTTTATTTTATTTTCTTCTTCTTTTCTCTTTGACTTTTTTTTTGTCTTCCGTTTGGGTCCGTCCGCGTTATGACCATATTTTAGTATTTCTATTTTTCTCATTGCGGGCTGCGTTTCATTTTTGCTGCCTTTTTGTTGCTTTATTTTTTATTGTCTGCTAGCCAATTGCCGGTTTTCGACAGCGGGACAAATATTTTTGTATTAGCCCATTGTTGTTACATATATTTCGTTGCAGATAACAAAATTTTTGTTTGCCTATTTTTGCTTATTTTTTGGTAATTGGCATTTTCTCTTTATTAGAGATTTTTAGGACATTGCGGTAATTAATGAAATTATAATATAAATAATAATATATATATTTTTCTAAAAAAATTTTAATTTAATGAGTTTTGTTTTAATGAAAAGGTTTTCTCCATGATCAACTCCATTCGCTTTGGCAAGTAGTTTTTTATTTAAACATAGCACAGAATGTGTATAAGAGAATCAATTAATTTTTGTTGGATATGACTAGCCTGAAGTTTTAAGCTTCGACTAATGGATTATTTGTAAAGAGCTTAAGTTTTGAGCCGAGTCTTTGTCTTTTACGCTAAGTCTCTAATTCGACTTGATTTTCAATACAATTTTATAAATTTTTAGTAGTAGCATTGAATAACCTTGAATAAAGGTGAAACTAAAAAAATTTAAAAATAAAAAATTAAATAGATGAATTTCGAACTGCAAATTAAGAAAATATATTTTATAAGTATATATAGTACTTTTAGGTGCGCTGCTATGCATTTATTTTGAATGCTGCGAAGTATGCATTATAAAATATTTTAGAATTAATCTTTTTTTTTTTTTTTTCAAAAAATAACTTACATTTTATTTAAAAAGGCTTTCTACTACCTAATTGGCAGCTTGACAAGTTGAACATAAGAATTAATCTTAATTTAAATAAATATACAATATTATTGTAGTAAGTCTGAAAAATATAAATAGATAAATCTTCAATTTATATACCTTAACTGTTTCATGATCACACCCTGAATAAACGTACTTTAAGCTGAAATATGCAAATATCATCTTTATACAATCAAAACGTATCAGAGTCAGGCAGCTATAAGAAGGGCAAAATGAAAAAGAAAAGAGTTAAAGATTAATCAGTTATTTATGGCCGTCGTCTGTCTGGTACCCGTGGGTATATGTTGATATTTATTGCTGTCTCATTAATAAACCCTCGCCGCCATATTGCGCGAAATCCTTCATTATGGCGATTCCCGCGAGTTCTTATCGATGCATGCGGTTGCAGCGCCTGCTGCGTGTCACACTGCAATAATTATGTGCAACATATGGCAAAATGAGCAATATGCGGCGGGTCCTTTGGGCTTTGCATTTGGCCCCTTGTCTGCCTGCCCCACAGCCACGCCCCAGGAAAAAGTTTTGCAGCTGATAACAATCATTGAGCTGCTGGCTTTCGTTGTGGGTTTCTGTTCTGTTCAGTGTTTGCCTCGCTGAAAACTTTTCACATTTTCTATGGCATGCGGTGAAAAAAAAAAAGAGTTCAAGGGCATGCCATTTGAACGTGGCTAGGGGGGGGGGGGCCTGGTAGGGGCTAAATATCCCCAGTGCTTTATTTAACTTGTCTGCGCTGCGAAAATTGCATTTTCGATTAAGGCGGCTATGTAAACTGCAGTCGAGTACATTCAATATAGGCGCTCGTTGTTTGTACAACATATTGTGTCGATGAGTGTGGCAAGAACTTTTGTTCTGTGGCCTCCAAAACGATAAGAGCGAAAGTTTTTGCGTCCATTGGGAGTCGTTGTAAATGTCTTGTTAATATCGAATCCAGCGAGCGCTCTCGCAGTTCATTTGCGAATAAGACAAACTTGAGCAAAGCGAGGACAGCACATACGAAATATATATATCGTTTAGCTTAACTTTTGTTAATTTTTGGTTTCATATGGAATATACTTATATAATTTAGGGTAGAAATAAGGAAAAATCTATTAGAATGTTGGCGCCACGTAATTATAGGGCATAATTATTATAATCTCTCTTTTATCTATTATCGTAAACACGTGCAACTTAGTTTTCTAACTGTAATTAAGTAATTACATGGTGGACCTATAATATATGTATATATGTATGTATGTATAAATATATATATATATATATAAGAAGTTGTAAAAGAGAAATTCTGTGTTATCAACAACCTGCCCCATTTAATTATATTAGACTGCAATTAGCTATACATTTACCCAGCAAACAACCCTCTAAATAAAGGCGAGTAAAACAATGTCAAAGAGTGTTTGGCCATGCAGATACTCTGTGAAAATAAGGGATATGCAGAGAGTGGCATAAGAAATTTTACTATTTTAAAGCAGTTCAGAATATTCATTATAGAGTCTATAAGAGTTAATGCTCTATAATAATTAAAATATAAAATTTAGAGATAGATAGATGTAGCCTGGAACTACTTTTAATTGATGTATGTAAACTCAATTTCTTCTTGAATATAAAAAGGGCAAAGTTATAACTGTGGTAAATGGCTTTAGCTCCTATGCTTTTACAAACACTTCGATTTTTGGAAACATTTCTAAGATTATTATATTAATTATTATTAATTCTTTATTATTAATTATTAATATTTAGTATTTATTATTTATTACAAATTATTCATTATTTCTTATTCTTTATTAATTATTAGTTATTCACTATTTATTATTAATATAAATAAATGCTCTATAAATAATTAAACACAATTAGATTGTCAACAACAATATACCCATTAAAAATCAGCTATGGGGTATACATACGAACCCCTGTAAATTGCATAGACTGATGACATCAGCGCCCGGCAACCCCTGCCGCTGCTAATGTCGACTGCTCCACCTCTTCTACACATACCAACACTCTGCTTCCACCACTCTGTCAGTCACCCTGTTTTAAAGTGCGTTGAACTGGTGCCAAGTGGAAACGCCCCAGTGAACTACATTGCAGGATGGCGCCTGCCAAAAAAACACAAAGTCTAAGCACGTGCACTGCGGGCGAATGGAGCGAGGGCTCAAAAGACCAATTGGCGCCAGGGCGCCAAATAACTACGCACATTACCAGTTGCGGATGCGGATGCAGGGGGGAATGCAGGGACCTGGGAACAGGGTCTTAGGTCAGTCGACAGCTGTCGTAATCTGCTGAGGCATTTGCCGGATTTGCATACCCTGTAGCCACCAAGGGGTAAGGTAATTGGTGATATATTGTTCGTTAGATGTTCTTAATAATATTTCGAAGAATCATATAACATAGGAGAAACTAGGGGTAAATTATTCTAGTGAGAGTATGATTAGAGGGTATTTGTTAGTTTTTCATAATAATAAATGTACTCTGTTCAGGGTATCTCTTAGTCGAAAGTGTTCCAGTGTGTCTCTATAAACCTGTGTCTAAATTAATTCAAATATTTTGTCTAGGAACATGTACACACACTACAGGGTGTCTCCAAGTCTGATATGGTCAACTAAAGCACCTTTGAACATGAAACCAAATTAAAAAAGTTGGAATATCTCTCATTTGTATAAATTAGATAAATTTTATATTAGACTGGGTACAGGGTACCCTTAAGTCGTTCAAAGTCGTCTAGATTAAGTTGAGTTTCTTCTGCCTTCCTTTCTGAGTCATTTGAGCCACAATAATTTAATTCACGAAATATTTGTTTATATCGTTTATTCAGGATTCAGCTACGACGCGCATTCCTCGCCTGGATGGCCACTCGCGCATACCACCGCCAGGCAGCTTTGGTAGCAGCGCCAGCAGCTACAGTACCACCGCCGCCTCACATGCCACCACCACCTCACACATACGTCCACCCACAGCGCTGAAGTCGACAACGCAAATCTTTCGTGCGCCCGCATTGCCGGCCAATGCCAATGCCAATGCCACGGCTCATCCCAATACGAAGGCGCGTCCCATTAGCTCCTATCATCCGACGGCTGTGCCGCTGCATGATCTGGGCGCCAGCATCAAGAAGAGCGCGTCCGGCGAGCGTTTGAACAATGCCGTCAGTCTGATTAGCAAACGCACCACGAATGTGCTCAAGAAATACTTTGGCCAGGGCAAAATGATGGGCTCCAGTGCACCCGGACAGGTGGCTACGGCTTCCAATAGCTCCAATTTGATGACCAGCTCGTTGCCACAAACTCCGCTGCCAACTGCCAAGCAGCAGCAGCAGTCGAAGAGGCAGCCACAATCTTTGCTGACCAGCAGCACGCCGATGCCGCTGATGCGCTCCGAGACGTTCGTGTGCGATGAAGAGGAGCAGCAGCTGCAGGGTGCCCTGCCCAGTCGTATGTGTTTGGAGCAAACGCGTCTCTCCAGCGTCGGCTTTGGACGCACCCTGGATATCGATGCAATTGGCACACTGAGTGAAAGTGGCTCCCTAAAGAATTATAATAGAAATGCTCTCATGGAGAAGGAACAGTTGGAGTTGGATAAGAATGCCACACATTTGGTGAATCCACGCAGACGCACCGTAAACCTCTCCAGCAATGAGACAGACGAGGGCAGTAGCTGCTGCGCTCAGCCGGATCGCACGCATACTGTAAGCCCAGGCAGCAATGAGACGGCGGCAGATGCCACGCAGCTCCTGAGCAATCACAGCTCTCATCGTGCGGATCGTACACGACCCGTCATTTGCTCCAGCAGCGATGCTGCCGATGCCACACAGTCAATACAAGGCAATACGAGCTGTGCTCGGGCTGATCGCACGCGTCCTGTAATCCCCACCAGCAGCGACGCAGCAGACGCCACACAGTTGATGGGCTGCTCTCGTGCGGATCGCACTCGGCCTGTAATTCCTAACGGCGATGAGGCAAGAGATGCCAGCTATAATCGTGAACCCGATCTGGATGCCACACTTACACATAATTTATCGTTGGACTTGACCAAGAGCATGGATCAATTGCCGCTGCTGGAGCACATGTCCATGCCCTCCGGCCTGGATCTGTTGAGCGGCGTCAAGTCGGAGCTGCCACTTGAAACGGAGCTGGATAACTGCGAGTTGGATGTAACGCTCACTGGGCTGGCGCCGAACAAGAGCAACATGAAGCTGCCGCTGAACTCCACCATCAATACGGAGCGTCTGCTGGACATTAGCGGCTTGCAGTCGCCGGCAAGGCACATCCAGTTGCTCAATTTGACGCGTGAGTTTCTGGATCAGTCGCCGCCGTGCTTGAATCCACAGCTCGGACGTCGCTCCATACCGCAGCAGTCGCTCGTGTGCCTGACGCCGCAATGGGGTACGACGACGACGACGCCGCTCTCCGGACGCTTTCAGCAGTCGCCGGTGCCGGTGCATCTGCTGTCGCCACTCTTGAAGGCGGCGCGCAGTGATTTGGTTTTGCCCACGCGCACGCCGGAGGGTGAACTCTTGCCCAATCCTCTGGATGGCAGCTTGGCGTCTGTTCAGCTGCGTACGCCGCGCTCACGCTACAGCTTTGGCTTGGACTTGCAGGACACGACCCTGGACTCGACAATAGATTTGGTTGAGGGCTCCATAACATCGTCACAGCAGCAGCTGCAACAGCTGCAGCAGCAGTTGCTCAAGAAGCAGCACAGCTTCGATTTGGATGAGAGTCTGGGCATACTGACGCCCGATCAAATGGAAGAGTTCCTTGACTCGTCCTCCCACCACAACAATAGCAATGCGATTCTAAATCATCAACTGGAGCTGCAGCTGCTGCATCAGCAGCAGCATTTTCAGCACCGACTGCAGCAGCAGCAGCAGCAGCAACAGCAGCAACAACAACAACAACAGCTGCAGCAGCAGCTGCGCATGGAGCAAACACCTTCGCCGGAGGAGCTGCCTCTTGATCCCATTGAGCCACAACTGGTGGCGGCCATAGCGACGCCCGCGCCAGCCTCCACCTCGACGGCAGCCAGTGTCGCTGTGGCCACCTCCGTCGCGGCACCCGCCGCTGCCCAGGTGAATGCCAAGCTGAGCAACAGCTTCATCACCAGCGTCACCAGTGTGACCAGCCTGGATACGGGCTATCAGGGCGATGGCGAAATGTCGCGCCCCGCCTCACGTGGCGCCTGCGATCATTCGCCCAGCAATGGACCGCACCTGGGTCGAGTGAGCCGACAGCCTAGCTTTCCGCCCATGCCCATGGCAGCGGCGGGAGGCGCTCCAATGCGTCGCCAGGATCCCATGACTGATTCGGATTTCTTTACCGAATCCGATGCGGATGATGTGCTGCAGCGCGGTGATCGGCGCGCCCAGGTCATCGACGGCCAGCTGTATGGGCCGGCAATGCAGCCGAGTGCATCGGTGCCCCAGCTGGAGGACTCGTGCATGGAATCATCGGGCATTTTTACGGATGTCGAAAATCGCTGCGATGAGGAAATGCGCCTGCCCGAGCTGCAGGTGGACATGGAAATGGATGTGGATATGTCGCCCGATGAGTCGACGCAAACCTTGCGCAAAGCTCAAGTTCAAGCGCAGAGGGAGAGAACCGAACAGCAACAGCAGCAGCATCAGCAGCTCGTACAGCCGCGTCCGCTCTCGTCGTCGTCGGCAGCGACGACGCTCTCGAATCGCACTTCGTACTGCAGCGTTGACGGCGGCAGCGCTAAAAGCTTTTGCGACGAAGCTTTCAATGCGAGCACTGGTAGCGGCAGCGGCAGCAGCAGCAGCAGCAGCAGCGAGGCGCAGCAGCGATCTTCAGTACAGCGCGTAACTTCGCCGCGTCCGCACGCATCGCTAACGTCGCTCTGCACTGTTGAGAATTTACAAACGGCTTCCAGCTCGTCGCTCTCGTCGCCGAAATCGTCGTGCAAGTCGACATCGAACCGTAAACTGAAATCGCCGCAAACGCCGCGCAGTGCCAAGGCGCCCGTTGCGCGCAAATCGCAGACGCCCAATAAATGGGATGCCGTTATGAATAAAATCGCCAGCAATAAGTCAACAATCAAAACTAATTACAATGATGTAAAATCCAAAGTGTCCACCACGCGTCCCATGGCCAATTCCGGCTCAACACCAACCGTAGCGCGCAGTCCTTCGAGCAGCGGCAGTCCGCGCATCAGTCCCACTGTGCGACGATCGCCGTCTGTGACGCCCGTGGTGAAGCGTAGCACTAGCGTGAGATCCACCAATGCCGCGCCCACGACGCCGACGTCAACGCGGCAGCCACAGGATAAAGGCTCTGTTGGCGTCGGCAGCGGCAACGGCAGCGGCGTCAATGTCTTTGCCCGTCTCAGCAAATCACAATCACCCACATCGCCCACTGCCAGCACTGCAGCTGCAGCAAAGCGTTTACAGCCGTTGCTTGTTAAACGGTAAGTCATCCACTTACACTGAGCGAAAAATTTGTTACTAAAGCGAGATAAGCTAAGTACATTTAGATTACATTATTTGCCGCATTTTGGTCTCTTGTGGATAGAGTATTCCTCTAGTCTCCCTTCATGATTATAATCAGAACTCAACTGTGTTCGTAAAGGTGTCTTTCAGCTTAATTATTAAGTTAGTTCAGCTTAATTATTTAGACTTTTAGAGTTAATTAATTCTGTGCACATTATTAGCTCAGAGCCCTTTGTCAAGGAGGCCTTTGGCACAAAGTCTTTGGCCCTTAAAGTTCTTAAAATTTTCTCAGTTTTAAAAATTGTCTTAATCATATATTTTAATATTTCAATTCCATTGCCAATGTAATCCTAATCATATATTTTAATTTAAATTTTAAATTTCATTGCCAATTGAAAAACTGATTTTCAGTTAAATTTAAGTTTAAAATTTTCATTTTATATTCTGCATATTTTTTTATACCTTGAAAATGGGAAAAAAGTGTGTAATGATTTTGTTTCATTCTTTTCTTATGAACCTAAAGGTCTAAAATTGATCACTGTAATTATTTCAAAATTGTTATCATATTTTCCATAAAAAATCTATGCATTTGACATTTATTACAATAACTTAAAATAGTAACATAATTTTATGCACATTTCCATTTCAAGACTTAATTAACTGCCAAAAATTGTTTAGCTTCGCTACTCAATTCTTTCCTTATTTCGACTTGCCGAAAATGTTTTCTCCCACAAATATTTCCCTAGCCGTATTTAGTCATTGTCTTTCGCTTAGCAATCTACTCCAAGCTCCTTTTTTTTGGCATATTTATAGTCAACATCTGCCAATCAGCTGGATGCCAATTTTTTTTTATCAAAATCGTATAGCACATTCCATTCTTTGCGTCTGCTTATCAGTTGCTGCGATTGATTGATTTCTTGTGTTTCACATTTTGTTTATAAGGCTATCGAATTCACAGTTAATACCCATCGCTCACCTGTTGGCGATAAAGACTGTTTCCCCTCCCTGCCCGACCTGTCAGACGCGAATGTACATTTCTAAAATTGAGTTCAGGGTCGATTGAGAGTCTGATTTTATAAAGTGGCGTAAAAGGCTATTAAATTGTAGTTCCCAACTGGATATATACTTAACCTAGAGGCTGTAGAATATTTTAATACTATTAACATAAATTTAACTTAATAATCAGCGCTAAATGTAATGCATTTGCTTCAAATGTTCACCGAACTTTGGATAATCATTTTTACTTGAATAGATATAAATTTAGTGCTTATAGTTCACAAGTTGTTTAAGCAGTGCGTTAAGCATTAGAAAATTTAACTGCCCCAGCAACCATTCCCAGATTTTTTGCTCATCTGGGTACAGTTATTTATTCGGTGTATGTGACAGTGGATGATTATTTTTGCTTAAATAAATATAAATTTAGTGCTTATAATTCACAAGTTGTTTAAGCAGTGCGTTAAGCATTAGAAAATTTAACTGCCCCAGCAACCATTCCCAGATTTTTTGCTCATCTGAATACAGTTGCTAAATGCTCTGATGTCAATTATTTATTCAGTGTATGTGATGATGTCGTGAATTTTGAGGCTTGCCAAAGTTAAGGCAAACATGTGAATGTCAAACATAAACAAATTAGCCACATTGGACTAGCTAATAGACTTCAATTTGACCAAGAACCCTAACCCCAAAACTACACAGCAACTTGGGCCCAAATGTCAAATTTAACTATTTGATAAAGGCAGAAAGAAACAGACAGAGAGAGAGAGAGAGCGAGATAGAGTGAAAAGGGAACAGAGAATAGTAGAACGAGTAGCCATGCAAAGCGGCGCTAAGCTGAACAATTTATTGGACCCGTGTCGTGTATATTAAGCATCATTTGACGGCCTTGGAGGGAGGCGCCTAATATCTGAGCATAAATTAGACTGGGTTCAGGGCGGGCTTGCGTGAGAGAGAGAGGGTTGCGTCTGCTAGGAGACTTATGCGTGTGCGTTTTGCTTAATTTCACAGCAAATTTGTTTTGGCATTAAAAACGAGATTCACATGAGCTGAGCTCAGCATTTTTGTTTTGTCATGTGAACCAGGCAACTGTGCTCCGTTTAGTCATTCTACGCATTTGTTCCAGCTGAAGGGGCGTATGTGCATTATACAAATTAATACAAAAGAGCACAATAATGCGCTAATAAAAGAGATAGATAAATAGAAAGAGAGAGAGAAACGTGGGGAGAGGCAATGTGACACTGAGTGACAGAGGCAAGCCCAAAAAGACATAGCGAAAATTAATACCACTGAACTTTGACTTTGTTTTGTCTCTTTTTTTTTGGGATTAGTTGAGCAAAAACCAAAATGAAAAAAATAATAAAAGTGTATGAAAAAGCAGAGCAAATGCTCAATTAATTTAATTGCCGGGCTCGTCGTTGCTTGCTTGTCTATATTAAATAGATTAGTGCTTTTTTGAACATTGTGTAAAACGTTAGGAATTGGGAATAAAAAAACGTGGCTAAAGGTTTTATATATAAAGAATATATATATATTTTTTTCATATATAAACACGCTGATAAATACTGTGCGCAATCACAATAACAACTCAAACCGCAAATTAATCGTGAATCTTATATGATCTCTCTTTCTCACTCTGTTCGTCTATATCTAACTGGCATCTGTATGAGTGTTTGCCTTAGCGATAACGAGTTTCGTGCGCTTTTTTTTCCAAGTGCATTGCATCAAAATTCATTAGATAAAAGTATTTTTTTTTTTTTAATTTATTTTTTATTGCATTTGATGAATGCACATGGTTATTCGCTTAAGTCTGGTATGCTGCATTAATATAATAAGTATATAAAATAGAATTTTGACAGAAAACTGTCAAGCAACATTTATTTTTGTGTTTTATATCACATGAACTTTTACGTTACACGACGACCTTCTTGCTTCATCAAAATAACATTTCTGTCACATTCTTAAATAATTTGTTACAGTAAATTTGGCAGCATTTGACAGCCTCAAAGAAGAAGAAGAAACGCAAAAAAGTTTCTTAAACAGAAATTTATGTTTCTCAGACATTTGATTGGTCTATCAAGTACTTGTTGTTTCCGACTGTTAACTTTGTCTCTGGATTGTTGTCAACTTCTGGTTAGGGCATTGTCACGTGAGCTAATTTGCATATGTTTTGCAGAGATTTGGAATACACGAAATGAAATTAAATTTCATAGAATTAATTGCTTAATTTGAGTGAAATTTAAGGTTTCGCCAATTGACAATTGATGTGAACTTTAACTAGTTGTTAACATATTTGAGCTCTATCTTTTCTTTAGCAGAGTAAATGGAGTTTAACTCTTATTCAACTTCGCTCTGAATGCTTAACTAGCTTCAATTTTAGTTCAATCTTCTTACTTCATTTGATTACAGAAATGAAAAGCTTGAACTAACTAAATTAATATAAATTATTTGACTATACTTTTAATTAGTAATTAGTTGTATAAATTTTATATTAAATTAAGCTTCAACATCTCTTTCCATAATTTTTTCCACATTTGAAATTTAAGAATAAAAAAAAAGCTTAAAGAAATTCCTATAACGTTTATTTTTATTGTTAAATAAACTTGAACTTTAACAGTAGCTCAAACCGGGACAAAGTAATTTTTTGATATTTATTATTTTATTTCTTATAAAGATGCCAACAATAATTTTTGCTCAACTTGAGAGCTGCCTACCTAGTTTAACATGCAATTATTCAATGTTGCTTCTCGTTAAAAACCACAAGAACAACAAACGCAAAGCGGCCGACTCTTACAATAACATAGACACACAATTACAGTGTGTTTGCGTGTGTGTGTGTCACAATTGACAGCGTAGTGCGAGAAGATATCTCGTATAGAAAAACAATCACAATAACAACTGTGAATGGGTGTGAATGTATCTTGAAGTGTGCGCAGCGCTGCTTTTGCCTTTTGGAGTGTGTGAAAAACGCCCAAGCTCAACAAACTCGGTTTGTCTGTGTGTGTCTGTGTGTATATCTATATATATATTTTGAATTTGCTACAAAATACATACGTTTTGCAAGCGAGCTTATGAAACATGCTGAAGATATTATCAGCTCAAGTGAAGCCTTAAAATTTGTGTATTGGAATTTCACATAACATTAAATCTAAGAATTATGTGCGCAATTCTCTTAGTCTTAGATTTCCGGAAAACATAAATTTTAACGGCAACTGTGACAGTGGTTTAAATAGTTTTGCATATGATATCATAACTGGCTATATAGTGAAAATACGATGTGCTTAAAATGCATTCATAGCGGGGGCACGCGCTGTTTAATGCTTAATACCTACTATATATTTCCGATTTAGTTTATGACTCAAAACAAAAAATGAGCTAATGCTAAGCTTTGCTTGTGACCTTTTGCTGAAATGAGATAACCACGAAACACGAGTCTATTTAATAATTCCAATTGGACTGCAATTGATAACTGCAAGTTAATAATGTTAAGCCAACAATATTTTATAATAAAATGTATAATACATGTTTAATAATGTTAAATCAATAAAAAAAAGAGCCGTGCATGCATTTAAATTGAGGAATAAATATTTATATATATGTAATATAAAAATATATATTTTTTTGCTTTCCACAAGTATTTAAAAAGTTGAAGCCGAAAAAAAACTTCATGAACTAAATTGAAAATAATTAAAATATTATATTTTTAATTGTATGCATTCATCTTATTATATATTAAATTAGATTCATCAAATTAAGATAATATAATAATATAAATTTTAAATTATTAAATATCAAGATATTAAATTTGTGGCATCCTGCATTTTGTGTAAAATATGTTTTTGAGCTAAACTTCTCTTAAGTACAGCAAAATTTTCGCTTTTAAAATTGTTGTCTCTGTCGATAAAGGTTTGAAAAAAAAAAATACAAAAATAAAGTTTTATCTTTGGTTAGCAGAGAAAAGTTACTTCCATATGAACATTTATTATTTATTTGATGTGGTTTAGCACAAAGTTTTAGTTATGTCTTTTTGCAGCTTAAAAGTTTTTCCAAGTTGCTTTTCAGTAACATTTCCAACAGTTGTAATCGAATTTATCGCCGGGTCGAAAAATATTTTCGGTTTTATGCGAGCAAAGGAAAAACTGACCGCAAAAAGCAAATGCCATTAGTAAAGACTCCAATAAGTCAGAGCTTAACTAAAATTGTAGTCGATACGGAAACATAAATGTGAACAAAAGCCACAGTTCAGACCCCACCTGCCTCGCAAGCACTAATTGTTGGATCTTTAGGGCTGGGTTGCTCGGGTCGGTTGTAGCACATGTTATCATGGGGTCGAGAGTAGATAAGCATGCGCACAGAGGGAGATAGACAGACAGAACAATTCAGATATGGATGGGCATGAGAAATGCCATAAATTTCAACAAGGTCAACGTGAACAACAGAAGAACAATTAAGCAACACGAAGAAACACACAGCAAACAAAAATAAAGCTAAAAATAAATAGAAACACTAATATTGATTTTGAGCTGAAATAATTGTGTGTCGAGCTCTATGCTGAATTGAAAGTTGAGCATTAGCTGGGCTAAGAAAAAAATCTTCACTAATCTAGCTAAAAATTTATGCCTTGTAAGCGGCTTCATTAACACGAGTCTGTGAATATTTTTTATAACCATTTTTTTTTTTTTTTTTGCCAAGTAATGAAAACGAGGGGCTTAAGCGAGATGGCCAAGCCGATAAGAGAATGTAACATTACACTGAAAAAAATTGAGAGGAATTATATTGAGGCGATAGGTTACCCTTTGATGGTGACTTTTGTTTAGATAAGATAAAAGTTTTGGGGGCTAAATATGTAGTTGCCCGAAGCTAAAATACTGAAGACATATAAACTCGCACTTTACATTACAAAATTTTGTTACACGTAGATTAATTGTGATTAGATTATATTAGTCTCTGTTATTAACACTAAAGAATGTGAATAAACAAAAGTTTCCACGAGAAAATCTTAAAACAGTGTCACACAACTTAGATCTTATTAAGAGAAGCATTAAGTGTTAAGGAGATTTCAGATTTTCAGCAAAAGCAATTTGTGTATCTTCGCGTATATTTTTTCTGTAAAAACTATTTACAAGTCCTTGTTAGATTTTTAATTGAATAATATATTATTTTTTAATTGAATCTATAGTATTTGATTAAAGGCCTAGGCTGTACCTAATGTATTTTGATATGGAAATTTGTTAAATATATTATGTAGAATTATATTAAATTCTGCACCTTATCTATGGGCTGACTTTTAAATGTACTTATATATATATATATATATATATATATATATAAATTTTTTTATTTTTATATTTTTTTTTTTTTTTTGCTTTGTGTAGACACATCAAGAAATTTATATGTTTGTTTGCTAATGTCTGCAACTGATGGAGATTTTATGACTTTGACCTTTGAATGATGCTGTCAATTTAATGTTAATGATCATGACGGCTGCCAAACTACCCATTAAATATTATTGTGAGGGATTATTAATAGTAAAAAGTTACCCATCATTTATACAATTGGTAAAAGTTGCGACTTCAAGCCATTCAATGCTAATAAAATTGTCTATCAACAGCAACACCAAGAGATAGAAAGAGAGGCAGAGACAGAGAGAGAGAGAGAAAGAGAGCAAGTGCAGATGTCGCTGCCTCAGTGTCTTTTCGCGTGTCGTAGGCAGAGCGCAGCTGTAAATCAATTGTGAACCCAATCCCGCGCACCCGATCCCGAACATGGTTTCGCTGGCGCTCTCAGGCTCTGGTGGCAAATAGTCGTAGCGCTGTTTTGACAAGTGTCACGAGAGCTGTCAACACGTTCCACTCAGCATGCAAACGATGCCAGCCGACAATGTCGGCCACAAAAAATATATGGTGAGAAGATGATAGATGTGAAATGAGATGATCGACAAAGAGATGCTCTGTGAAAGTTGTCAATTTTTGTGGTAAAATTTGAGATAAAAGGTGTGAGCGGAAGTGAGAAGTGAGAAATGGGGAATTGTTAGTGTAAATAAATATATATTTCTAATTTTCTAAAAAACTATCTCAATTTAGTAAAATTTAGTCTTTTCCTTATAACAAAAAGCAATGTACAGAAATGTTGTATATAATATATAAGGTGGTAGCTCTTATCTAAAAGTATAATTCTAAATTCATTCGACTCTATCTAATCGTTAGCCTAAAAAGAACCATTGGAATTTTTAATGCCATTATCGTATCACTTGATAATATATAATTTTGCAAATTAAAAAAGATTTTTATCAAAATATAATAGAATTTTTTAAATGAGATTTTAATACAATTTTAAACCATATTTTTAATAATGTTTTTTTTTTTTTTTTTTTTTTTAATATATTAGACAAATGGCTACATAGATTAACTGCATTGAAAAATAAAAAAGAAATATAATTGGTTATTTAAACATCTTTTACTATCTTAAAACATTTTTTATAGTATCTAAAAAAGTCAAAGCTTAATGTACTATTTGCTAAAAAAAAAGCTTGACTCACACAGCCTGCGCAAGCTATATACTGTATATATATACATTACACTGTATCTGAAAAGAATGCAGCCGAAGTTTAAATGTGGAAAAAAATTTTGTTTACATAGTCTATGTTACCCTGCCAATGCCAATATAGCATAAAATATATTTTTATTTTTTTTTATCACTCTGCAACTATTTAACGCCCACAAAAAGTGCAAGCGCGTTGTTGTAATTAAAAATACAACCACTTTTTTTATCTTTAAAATTTGTTCATGTTTTAAGCTTAATTTCATATTATGCAACATTTTCATGGGGTTTTTTTTTACTTTTATGCCTTTCGGTTGTTCCAGCGGGTAAATGCGTGAAAAATTTAAAAACCGTAACAAGTCAGACGCACAAATTTTTTTTCGCAGTCTAACAACGGGCAAAAGCGCCTTCCCGCTTAACCCGCGGCGGTTTTTTAATAGCGCTGAACTGAAAAATATATACACGAAAAGTAAAGTAAAAAAAAAAAAAATGGCAAACGTGTTTCTGACCAAGAGGTTGAAAAGTAGCTCCCAATATTCAATTCAAGCGAGGGGCCCCCATCCTCACCTTGTTACCTGTTCGACCAACTTATCACGTCAGCGCTTTAAATTTATTTTTTTTCGTTTTTTTTTTTTTTTACTTTTGTTTACATTATTAATATACAATTATGTATACACAAACTTGTGGACTAGCGAATTTATTAATTTGCTTAAACTTTTGTTCGCAAAAAAAAAAAATGTTTATAAATATTAAATTAGCTACCAGCTGCGTGCAAATTAGGATACATTTTGTATATCAGCAATGAATTTATGAAACAGCCAAACTGAAAAATAAACACATATATATATATCTTTTTTTTTTTTTTTTTTTTTTTTTTTTTATAACATCTTAATTTCAGCTAAGCTAATTCAAATAAAATTGAAAGTTCATTATAAAAATGTTTATAAAATTTGATCAATTTAATGTTGAGGCTTTTTTATGAATTTTTAATAAAAACTGATACAACAAGTAAGAAAACTCTAGTCGGCGCGCCCGACTAGGGGATACCCTAATCCCACCCCCCCTTAGTTTTCTTAATATAGTCAATAACTCGTATGTACAACCATATCACGCGACTTAAATCTATGCCAATGGTACTAAGAATGTCGATCAAAGAGGAATTATGCAAACAAATGCGACACAAAGATTATACCAGCTCACTTTTGCAAGCTCACAAGAATTGTTCCGTTACTATTAAAGAAGAAGAATCGAAAACATATTCGCACAGCGACTGCGACACACAGCGGCGAGCGGCAATTGGAAGTAGGTAGCAAAAACAATTCGAACACAATTCGACCCAAACTCAAAGGCAATTGCGGTTCTTAGAAAATTTGTTCGCGAGCATTTGCATGTATGTGTGCACATGTATACAAATTGAACATGTATAAGCGCCACCTGGTCTGTGTGCGCTTGCAGTTCAATCGCTGTTGATCTGGCCAAACATTTTGTTTAATAACTTTTGTGTTTATCAACGGATTTTGATGAAACTTTCACCATATGATTTAAATAATTGATTTAGTTTTCAAAAAGACCAAACACCATATATATTGCAACTAAAAATAATTTTCAAAATTGTGGGGAAATTTGGGGCCAGTATCCAAATGTAACAAAAACCGAAATTGGTAAAAATACACATAAAGGTACATGCGAAATTTTGAGTCTCTAGCTCTTAAGATAAAAAAGATAAAAAATCATAACCTTTTTTTCATATGGTTTTAAATCGATAACAAATATTCAGGAATAGTTATCGATTTTCTGAAACAAACTCGATATGCGCGCCCAATATACGCGCCTAACAAAAAAAAATTCAAGTCTCTAGCTCTTATAGGTTCTGAGATCGACGCGTTCATACATACGGACGGACGGACGGACGGACGGACGGACGGACGGACGGACGGACGGACAGACAGACGGACAGGGCTCAATCAACTTGTCTTGTCGTCCTGATCAAGAATATATATACTTTTGGGGGTGTGGCACGCCTCCTTCTGCCTGTTACATACTTTTAACAAAAACATTATACCCTTTTTTCCCATTTTCAATGGGATCAGGGTATAAAATAGATTTTTGAATAGAGCATAAATTATTGAGAAAATTGATTAAAAATATGATAAAAATTTCTACGTTTGTTTTTGCAATTAAACTTAAATTTCACCTGATTATAATAACCTTTAGAGTTTATTATATAATAATCTAACAAATTATGAAAATATTCGATTGAAAGACATAAATTGGCCAGCGTAACAAATTAATTAAGTGTCAATTGTATACCCTGTTAAAGTGAAGGGATTATCAACTTATGTAAATGACAATATATAAAGCTCGTTAGCAATATTTACCTGGTCAATAACGTTAAGTGAGTCTGTATGTTAATGCTATTTATATATAGGGTATACAGGGTACAAACATTTGATGATCTATGATGTAGTAAAGTACAGCTCTGTAGGTAGTATAAGATATGAGTCAGGCACATGTCATCCTCAAGCGATTGAACATATCTAAAATGTGAGGCTAACAAACACGGTTAAGGTTCTAGCGATCAAACTTATAGCAAATACAAATATAGTAAAAATGTTGATCTTTAATTTCGCCACAGGGCATCAACTAGTCTAATCTTTATCTATTACACTTCTGGCGTTAACCACATTTGTTTGCACAATAAATGAGCTGAAAGTTAAATGTTTGTTGGCAATTGAAAGTGCCAGAAAATCAAAGTTTCATCGTCAAAACCGCAAACTGAAACTTTTAAACTTTGGCAGCTGTCACAAGGCCAAGGCTTAAAGCCCTTTTTACTAACCAAAAACCTTCAGTTGTAATGAAATTAAGCGCGTTATTTGTGCTTGTAAATCGTAAGTGGAAAAATCAACAAAGGAAGTTTACAACACACGTTTTAAGCATCAATTCGATATGCAAATATATGCTCAAGTTACATTTGGTATATATAAATGTATCTATATGTATATATATTTTTATAGCTCTGCCGACCCTGAACTTGTGACCAGAATTAAGCTTGACAGCCCGTTGAGCCCAAGTTTGGTAATCGTGTGAATATTTATGCGCTAATCAATGAGCTGCTCTCTCTCTCTCTCTCTCTCTCCCTCTGTCTCTCTTTATATTTATGGGCATTACTTGTAAATTTGTTTTCTTTTGCTAAAACAAAATAAATATAAATTTTACATGAATCGCTGGCCGAATTACGTGTTTTTATTTCTTATATGTATATTTATGAGCCACTGTATTCAAGTCAAGCGCCGCAAAAGTCTGTTATTGGCTCATGACACGTGGCTCATAACCGCAAATTTTGTAATACAAAATGTCTGCATGGTCATAAAGCCATATTTGTGCTTTATGATGTGAAGAAGGTTTTTCTTTTACTGTACATCATTAGAATTCAGCTAAGAGAAGATAAAGTTAGAAGACTGTTCATGACCTAATAAAGTGGATTAAAAGTGGTCTTTCTAACAGATCTGTGGACTCATTGACCGATCAATATTTTCATCAGTTATTAATTACAATTTAATTATGTTTGCTGGAATAGTTTCTCAACTAGTTTTTGCGACATTAATCCTTCACAAAAGTAAGGCTTGGCTAATTGAATTTTAATCTGTAAAATATGTCAAATCGGAGTTTCTTTTTTGTTGGCAGAAGCTGTTGATAAATGGCTTTGAAATGGAACGACCTAAAATTGGCGAAAAAAAAACTATTTATATATATGAGAGCTTTTATATATGCTCATATAAAATATGGGCTTAGGCTTAATGCATTCTAATGAATAACAATAAATCATTGTTTTCACATTTGCATTTGGCGCTGTAACGAGTTTCATTGAAAAACGCAACGGGCAACGTTTATAGAATTGGAATTTTATCATCAGCTTCTATTGTTTGTGAAGTTTCCATTTCCATATTATTTTGATAACATTATTAATTGCTTAACTTTATTTGTGTTCGAGGCGCAGCATTTGTCAGCAATTTGTTAGCCGGTTTTTGAATTGAGATGATGCGACAGTAATACAAACACAAATGGAAACGTTACGACCTAATTAGGCATGACTACAGTTTTCAAGTGCTAAATTGCGCACTCAATGCTCATTTAATGTATTATTTTTGATGGAGATCATGTAATTTATACTTGAACAGGGTCTTCCTTTTATGAAGAAGAGCGAACTTGAAGTGAGAAGTCAGAAATTGTAAGAATGTTGAATATTTTTTAAATTCAAAATTAATTCTATGGAGCACACCATTAAAAAAAAATATTTCTATTATTAAAATTATAAAATCTATTTAAAAACTCTCCCAAGTAAAAGTCATTATAGCATAAATAACAAAGCTTTTCACATCAATTAAATCAAGCATAATTATAAAGTAAATAAAAACGAATCTCAATTATTTATTTTTACTCAATTGGTTTAAGTGCAAAGCAAATGCAGCGACAATCAATCGAAATGCAATGAGGCAAAGCCATTTCAGCTGCAATTTGTCAATGCTGCATTTTGATGCCAATTAGCATTTGGCGGAACTGCACCGAAATCACCAACAGTAGCTGCAAAAAGTTAAGTGCCATATGCCAGGCCCCATGTCCGTTTCGCCTTGCAATTAGACGTAATTGTATGCCATATCCTTCTCAGAGAAAGAACAAGTTTAGCTGACTGCCTGATACACGTTTATAGCTCTGATCTGTTGATCTTGCATTGATCCATTTATAGATCTGAATATTTCATTAATAGATCAATAATCTGTGATCCATTTGCATTACTTGGAGTTGCTAATTACAGATAACTTAAAAATTTCATTTATAGACTAATAATCTGTGATCCATTTGCATTAATTGGAGTTGCTATTTATAGATCTGTATTATGTAATCTATACCTTTGTATTCGAGCTATGCGAAATATCGTTTCATCTGTTTAATCGTCAAGTCCCACAGAAATCCAAAGTAATATACTCTTAATGCATCATGAACAAGCATAAATATGAAGGAAAAACGTTGCCGTTGAAACACTTTGCATTCAAAATTTATGCAGTTTTTGTATTTTGTGTGTTTTGCCTCTTCCTTTAGCTGCACAGTAATTACGAGTGCCGGGAATACAACTTGTGATTCCGCGTATAAGAAACGTAAAATTTGAAATTATAATCAAGTTAGTTTTTAGTGCAAACTTTGCGGTTGTAAACTTTAGCCCAAGTCGTTGTGGCCAATGTAAATTGTTTATTAGCCTGGCTAAAAGCTTGCTGTTTGCTGCTAGTGCAGCGAGGGCGAGGCACAGTAAGCAAAAAAAGTTGCTTTAATTTGAAAAGCGTTAACAAAAATATTGTCTCTGCGCAATAAACTTTAATAATTTCTATATAAACAGACCTGTGGCTGACGAGTTGAGGAAGTTTATTAATATTGTGAATATAAGCAAAGAAGCTAGCTTTTGAAGTTAGTTTAGGCAGAGTTTAGTTGGTAAAGTAAATTATATTAAAATAATTAATTAGTTTAATATAAAGAATGACTTCTCATTTGCTATATGAACTGAGTTAAGGACGAATAATAGCTGAGAGAATATAATTTCTTCTTTTATTATAAGTTTAGTCTGTATTTTTCTGAAAGTCCCAAAAGATAGCTTTTTTGTGTGCAGCTTAAATAATAAAAAAAAAATATTATAAAATTATTAATAAAGCTAAACATATATTTTGGTCAAAAATTCTTATAGAAAAGTTTTCTTATATTTTTATTTACTAAATAAAAAAATTTCTTAAAACTGAAGAAACATTTCCAACATTAATTTAATCTAACAATAATTTATTTAACTCATTATCTCACTCACTTTCTACATTCTTTTGTTCTCATATTTATGCAAAAGTCTAGCCAAAGCGGCGTTAATTTGTAATTAGCAACAAGTGACCCCAATCTATATTAACCTACAAATTGCTGTCCAACTTATTTTTTACTTCTAATGAAATTATCGTCTCGCGCTGATAGAGTCCCAGGGGTCCAATGCAATTTGATGATATTTTAAGTGCCGCTGCCGTAGAACAGCTGCGATATTTGTACCGTCAGCTTCATCAACATTATCATCATATGATACAGTGAAAAAAAAAAAAAAAACTGAAAATGAAAATGAAACGATAAAAAAGTTCACGTGGCGACATTTGCAACGCAAAGCCAAAAGCCATTGGGGAAAAGTCAACAAGACAGAAAAATGAGAGAGAGAAAAAAAGTCAGACAGCAATTTATGTGAGCGTGAAAACAAATTGCCTAACGTATGGAAAATTATTGCATATGGAGACTGAATAAACTGTGGAAGGAGGCAGACAGCAGCAGTCGCAGTATTTGGGGAGGCATTCGATGAGGAAACGCACTGAGCAACGACTGCGATACGCATAGAAATTGATGACAAATCATGAATTCGTCACAGCAACTCAACACACACACTGACACCTGCAGTAGGGCTTGAGGTGTCTGGGGAGGGCACTCAAGGCACACTGACCACTCGCCACATGCCACATGCGTCACGTGAGGCATTTACGCAATCAACGCATTGGCATAGGCACAGACACAGCCTCAGCCGTTGCCCCTGACAGTGCCTGCTATCCGCACCTTTTCTCTACTGTTAGTTATGCTTCTCCTGCATACTCTGTAACTGGCTTTTGGGATAGATAGATAGATAGATATAATGTCTTGAGTCTTGGTATAGGATGGGCATGCCCATAATGTCCTTGGGTATTATAATACTTGGATTGTTATAAATTAACAACTGAGTATTTTTTGCTTTATTTTATTTGAGTTGAAAGAAAAATAGGGTATTAATGATTTATTTTAGCTGTTTATAAAATTATATATATATATATATAAATATTAATTCTAAAAAACATTAGTACAGGGTATATAAATATAAATTCAGATATAGAAATAATGCACTTTTAAACGCTCTTAGAAGCTTTGAAGTGCCTAAGCCTATATCTAGATCATTACAATATGGGTGTATATAATATAGACTATTATTCAATTTTTTTTTTAAGTTTGGTAAAAACAGGGCATCTAAAATTCTGTTCGATTTTCTTATCTTACCTGAAAAAAATGTATCCGAAACTTCAATATTATGAAATCAAACTAATAATAATATTTGTATTTACTTTAACATTAACATAATCCATTTTTTACTTTCTGACCAATTTTATGCACCACAGGGTATCTGCTAGTCATATATATGCATTTCATGTTATGTCTATAGGTTTTGCGTTTAGACATTTTGTCTTGTCTACATTTAAGGCAGCTCCACTCACTCACACACATATTTGCTGGCTCACATGTGTTTTCGCACGTTTCGCAATCTTCGGGCAGACCGAGTGTCAACAGAATATACACCCTAGGTATATCCCTACCACTCCGACCACTCAGTCAGTTTGAGTCTCACGGCCCGATATATCAGTGGGGCTCTGTCGCAAGCGGTTTTTGATTTTTTTAATTTGTCGAGCGTCCCCCATACGAATTTGTATTTTTTGTGTTTTGTTTCGAAAATGTTTTACAAGTGAGTGAAATTTGTGTCTTTCTTTCCTGCTTCTGTTTTAGTTTTTCTTCACTTTAGATTTTCCTTTCTTTCTGCTAGCTGGGTGATATTTGATTGATGTTTTGCTTTGCCCTTTGCTGCTCTTTATAAATTGGATATTAACTAATGAGCTTAAGCGATTTTTTTTCCCTCTTCGTCTTTTCATGGGGTCTTTGTGAAAGCGCCAGTTGAAAGAAAATACTTACTGTCAGTGTGTGAATGTGTGTGTGCTTATAGGGATTACGTGTGTGCTGTATGCGATGTGTGTGTTCCTTTCGTGAAAAATGAAATTTTAAGAAGCAGCAAAGCTTGGGAAAGTTATTTGTACCTAGAATATAAAACAATATTTGGTTTCAAGCAAGGTTTTATTTTATTTTATTTATATGTTTTAAGAGATTATTTAAGTTAGGCTGATATGTAAATGGCTATAAAAATGTATGATTAAATGAAATTGTCTTGAAATCATATTTAAGAAACTTTTAAGTAAATAGAAATAATATAGGTTCATGGTAGAACTGTAAAACAAATAGAATGTGAATTGCTCTGTGCTTAATATAGATTCATTCTTTATTTAAATGACTTTAAATTGAAATATTTTTCAGTTTGTAGATAATTTTTATTTTTTTACTTGCTTAAATGGAATTTTACAAGGAATGTGTATGAGCTCAATAAGAATTTAAAGTTATAGCATTCCGGCTTAAATTTTAGCCTTGATTATGACTTGTGGGCCAGTGCTTGGTCTAGTACTGTAACCATTTAAATGGGTTATTAGATAAAGCATGGATTGCTGGCTATATTGACTATTTTTGTGATAAAAATAGAATTATTATTTTTTTTTGGCTTTTTTCTTGAGTGAAAAATAAAAACGTGAGAAGTGTAAATTCGTGTGAGGCTATATTGACTCTATTTAGCGTGCTGATCGACACTTGCTAAATTGGAGTTTCAAAAAGTCATTTTCTCTGCAGAAATTTATATAAATATTTTTTTTTTTTTATATTTATATTTATTCGGATTTACAAATATACATATTTACAAGGGTATTCCGACTTAGTTTACAATTAAAGTGAATTGACTCTGATAGCAGAATCAATTTGGCTTTAATATTGCAATTTCATTTTCCTTCTAAATGCTAGTCTATATATTGAATGCTGCTAATGCTTTCTAAGCAAAATCAGTAAGATTTTCTGTTTATCAAACATAAATCTTAGCAAATCCAAGCAACCCGCGCCAAGTGTCTTAGCTCCAATGCACCTGCCTCAATGCGCACACCCACTTGGACGCCCACGCCCATGGCTTTCTCTAAGCACACAACAAACAAATATCTGTGTCTAGCTGTCGTCAGTGTACTTCGCAGGCAGGGACACCGCCCGTGTTTGGCAGCATGCAAGCGAGCGAACAAGTCTTCCAAGAACTACAATACATAATTCCACTCATGAATCACGTGGCGTATTTATAAAATAAAATGACAACACACGCACGCAAACGGGGCAAGCATCAGATTCAGCGGCAGCAGCACCGATCCCAATCCCAATCCAAATTCAAATTCAAATTTCAAATCCAACATCAACTCGGACAACTCTATTTTTGCATCGTGCATGCAGCTCTCGACGGGATTCAACCTCGGACGCGGACCGTGGACCCCGACCCGAGTCCCTCACCTCGCAACTTGCACACGTCGACCAACCACTTCACCGATGAAGCATCAACGAGAGCTGCAAATGAGCGAAATTAGTTCAAATTCTATATTTAAAACTAGGACTGCCGGCCAAAATGTTGCATGTTGCGGCCGCCATGCCGCCTCGCCACCGTGCCACCGTGCCACATGCCGCAAGTTTCTGTTGTTTTTGTTTTTGCCTTCCAAACGATGCGCAACGCGTTGGAAAACACTTGTTTTTGCGTTTTTGGCTTTTCCGACCGCAAATGTTGTTGTTGCCGCCATATGTTTGAATATACTTGAATATCTAACAGCGCTGACCAGGTAACCGACACAAGGTGGGCACTAAAACAAATTTACGGAGCGCGTAATGAGAGTTTGCAAACAGCCCTAAGTATACCCTGTGAAAGGTGTGTACCACTCGAATTGTTTTTAATGAAGTAATATAGCAAGAAGTAAACTTTTAGCTGTAGATTTAAGATGCAGCTGAAAGCTCAGAAGTATCTAAAATATTTTAATTTTTTGCAAAAAACTCAAAGCAATTCGTAAACATATAGAAATCAAAAGCTAGATAAAATTTATATATATTTATGAATTCCTTAAGTGGGATTAAATGCGATGAAGAGCTTTGTTTCATAATGCAACATGAATTGAGCTATAAAACGGTTTAAAATGCTTTTCAAAGACAATAAATAATAAAGTTCATTCAATTGAATTTGATCGAAAATTACATCAATAATAAGCTTAACTTTGTAGCGAAAATAAAAGTCGATAAAAGCTTTCACTTGCATTAAGAAAAGATCTTAAGTAAATTGAATATACAAACTTTTTTTAATTCTAAGCAAAAACTGCTTTGAAAACTCAAAAAAAAAAAAAAAGATATCTTTCTATTTGCACTTTTAATTGAATTGATTTAATGAATAAATCAAAAATTTCTTGCTAAAGTGTACTAATTGTCTAAAACATGCCCTCTCCAATTGCTTGCAGCGCATTAAAAATTCGTATAAATTTCCTTTAAACCGCTTCAACTTCTTGCATATTAAACCAACTTTGATTATCTGCAAAAAAGCAGTTGAAATGTTTACGGTCAGTTTCGTTCACTTTACACGGGTAGTGAAAAAAAAAAAACATAAACGGGCGCTCAACCAAAACCAATGCCGGTTGTTAAAATCTAGAATCAATTACGTTGTTGTTGTTTTTGTTATTGAGGTTGTTTTTGTGCTACTTCCTCTAGTACACTCTGCTTACTTTACTTTAGCATTTTTCGTATTTCTTTTGGGTTAGCAAATTTTGTTGTACGTCTTTCAATTAATAACGTGTAATGGACACTTTTTGCACCAAAAATTTTCAGCGCTCAGGTTCCAGCTGAGTGCGCTAATGCTGGAAAACAAACTTCTCTTTTGTGTATGTGCTGAAAATATTTAGATGAGCCAATGAGGTAGCTTAGACTGCAAGTTATAAGAATTAATAATACATAAAATAGAACTAGATTTTAGCTAATCTTATAGGTCTATTATGATATCGATGATAGATATAAATAATGGCCTATAGCACAAGAAGGCTGAAAGCATGATACATTAAACATTAATTATCAACAGGGTATCTTTAGGTCCAAAACTTAAGCTATAATTTCCAGCGTTTCTGAGGGCTAAACAACAAATTTTGAGCAGCTAAAAACGGGGCATTGTTTCATGTTTGCACTCAAAGAAGTATGCATAAATGCACTCAAATACATACACACATACATATAAACGACGCGCATGTAAATGTATATATATATATATATTTACGATCCTCAGCTGGAAAACAAAGCAACATAAAATCGGTTACATTTTGGCCAAAGACGTCCAAAATGCCAGAACAAATAATAATTTTTGTGTGCTTTTCTCAAGCGTGGCTATTTATAACGTAATTTTCGGTTGACCGCAATTTGAATAGACATTTGTGTTGCTGTTGTTGTTGTTGTTGTAACATAAACTATACGAATTGGGGTTGCGGTCTTTGGCCATGTTGCGTCTGGAGCTGATGATGTAATATGTCCAAAGATCGTGTTTACGTTTCAACTGAGGAAGGAAGTGCCCGTAATAAAAATTTGAAAAATTGAACTCTAAATTGATCTGTAAAATTATTTAATGGATATGTTGCGAGTGCTATTCGTGCTATTAAAGCATTATCATTATGTCAGCAATAAAAGCAGAAATCTACGATTCCAAAGTACAACTATATTAATTTTGACATTCCTGTTTATATAGCCCAGTTTATTTGATGGGCTTGGAAAAATTTCCATTATCTTTGAACTTAAGACAAAGGAGTCACATTGATTATACCCCTATGTCATAAGAATAACTTTTCGAATAATATATTTTTTTTCATATATATAAACCATATACCAAATACATATATACATATATATATATATAGTCTGTCAAGAAACAGTTTACACAAAGCGAAAAATTCATATTTTTCGACTTTAGACACAAATATTATGGCTATTTATTCAAATTAACTTAATTTTTTGATGGCAATCTATTAAATAACAAATTTTAAATTAATTTATAAAAAAAAATCAGCAAAATTGAAAAGGGGTGGGGAAATAAACAACAAAAACTAAGATTACACAAGATTCACGCTGTCTATATATATATATATATATATATATATATATATATATATATGCCACATATCATACTTAATAATATACCCTATATGAATTCCTTCTTTATTAATTCTTGATTATCCTAAACCTGCATCTACCTCACCTGTAATTTTTTGGCTACGTCAGCTATTAATAACAAATACAACACTAACAACATCCATTGTCAGCTTTAATGTTGTAAACGCTTTTTTACAAGCTGACAACTGTTCCGTTTTATTGATGCCACGGGCCACGTTTTAATTGCTGTAAAAAAAAAATGGAGAGAAAGAAAGAAAATCAAAAACAAGGAACTAACAAATGGTTGACACTTTTTTATGCCATCGAGTGGGGGCTGCCGTTGTGCGTATCTTTTTTATTGGATTGACATTTGGCCTTTTCGGCCCTAGAGGAGCCATAGAAATTTTCTGACAACTGAGCGACTTCCGCACGCCAGTTGTCCGTTGCAAGTTGCAAGTTGCCAAAGTTGTGCAGCTTCCTCAATAATTTTTGTCGCCGCAGCAACAAAGCCAAGCAGCCAAGAGGGAGCTGCAAATTATGCAATGCGCTAAGCAGCAGGCGAACCCACTGCAATACACGCCCTCCCAATCCTCCCGAAGTCTCAAAACACATAATTCGTTCGCTTAATGAGCTTCCATTAAATTTAATTGCAGTTGCAACTGTTGGCCAGAGGCGGCAAAGCCAACTTCTTGGATGGGTAGTCGGATATTTTGGCAGCTAACTATCTCTTTCTTAATTTCTCTGTCTCTTTGTGTGCTTAGTTCGCAATAGCTTTCAAAATTTTCAATTGCACATTTAATTGAAATTCCAGCATTAACTATTTATACCCTATAGAAATGGATAAAAGGGAAGTGCGTATAATTCAGTCTGTGTAAAGTAGAGAATTTCTAGTTGAGAAATCGGAAGCGCTAAGAATTTATTATAATTATATAAAAAAAAAAACAATTATTTTCGCTAAATAAAGATATTTCTTAATTCATTGCAAATCTCATTTTATATATACTCTATTAGAGTTGTTTGTTTTCTAAACACTTTTCGGGTAGTTGCCCTCATACGAGAGCTGTGAAAAGGTATCTCGCTTTATGTGTGTTTTCCAAAATTATTTATTTATTCATAAATATATATTATATTTATTATATTATATATTATATTTTTATTATATTATATTATATTTTTGCATTTCGAAGTAATTCATTGTTCCCTTTTGAAAAAGTTGTTTTGCTTCAGGCCTGGAATCTATGATGTTTCAGTGAAGTTTTATGTGGGGCCAAAAATGCTATAGAGTATGTTGAATAATAATGATATTTCCTGGTTATCAGCTTGAACTGCCCTAAAACTTCTAAATATAGTAAACTCCATATTAAATTCCTTATACTTCATATTTAATTCTATATAAATTTTTTTTACACGCGACTCAAGTCTAATAAAAGTTTCATTCCAAAATTTCTTGAGATTATTGCTGAACTTTGACTCTGTAATAAGTTTGACAAATTGAATGTCTCAGCGAAACAATTAAAGCTCTTTAGATTATGTCTTTAGATTTAGATTATGTCAGAGAAACAACGCTTGATGGCCTTTGGAGTATCTCTTTGACTCAATCGGACGTTTGACTTCTCGGAGTGCAGCTTGCAGCTGGGGCAATTGCTAAAAATTGATGGCGAGTGGCTTTTGAAGTTTTTCCCTTTGCATTTTGGTACATCATTTTGGCATTGGATTTCGATCACAATTTGCGTACTTTCACTTTGGCCGCAGACAATTTGCTTTAATCATACGATTTGGCCCCGGACCGCGCGCGCTCTGAACTGCTGAACCCCGAGTCTCGGCATAATTAAATTGGCCACTTCCTTTTCCATGGATCGGTTCGACCAAGCGGCACAATGAGTTCATTATGCGAGTTCTTTTGCATATTTACATGACTGCCCGAGTCCGTGTGTGTGTGAGTGTATATGAGTGTGTGTGTGAGTGTGTATGAGTCTGTGTGGATGTGTTTTTTTTTTCAGCTTGTGAAACTTCTAATTAATCAATTCTTTTGTTCTTCGCATAACTAGGTGACCTTTTCGGCTAATTTATTTACAACTTAATTAGTTGAAAAGCATGCAAGGAAAATTCTTAAAAAATCCCTCTCTTTTCTTATTATTGTTCACTAGAGTTAAAGTTTTTCTAGGGAAAAACAATCGCAATAACATGGAATCTGTGGAACTGCAAAAATTTTGAATGTCTCTATTTAGTGGAAACAAACAATTTTTGAAAACTCAGCTGAGAACATCGGTTTCTTTGTGCAGTTCTTCTTTACCATTGTTCCGCTGCTGTTGCCCAGTTCCATTTGGTTCCTCTTTGGCGCTTTGTCACGGCAGCTTGCAACAGTCTAATTCACAATAGATCATTGTGCTTGCGCTTAAAACCATTGCAGACTTCTGTGAATGAGTCTAAACTATATGGTCAAACAACTTGAATTGCGAGAGAAAGAGAGAGATGCATGGAGTGGGGGAGAGAGACAGAGAGTTGCCTGTTAGGTTACCACTGAAGCCAGCCGCTTTTGTTCAACGCTTGAGTTATTAATGGAGCATTAGCAGCATTTTGCGCACAAGTGGAATACAGTCAAGCTCCCAGCTTAGCGGATCACAATAGCAAACGGAACTGCAGTGCTAAAAACGTTGTATGAATATGAAATACTGTTATTAGACTTGTAATAGTTTAAAAGAGTATAATTAATTAGAATATAACATAAGAGTGCGCGCTGTGTGATAGGCGACTATGAACTACCCTAGTTTTGAGCATGAAATGTTTTCAATGAATATGATAGATTTTTATTTTTAATATATACATATGAAAATTAAATGTTTTGTTATGAAAATTTAATAAATTATAAGTTAGAATATTTATATATAATTTTTTTTCCATGTTTGCCATATAAAAAATGTCTTTTATAAGTTTATAGGAATATAAGGTTATAGAGGAACTTGATAATATTAGTGAATAAAAGAATATTTAAATAGAATCTTTTGGGCTCATCTAATAAAAGAATTTTATAAATGATAAATATATTAGAGGTCTATTGGAAATGTTTGTATTGATAAGAAGAGAAAATTGATATATTTAAATATTGATGCATTGATATTGATATATTGATACGCTGATATATAGACGTGGATACATTCATTTACGATTTACGATGTGTACGATGTACTGCTCTAATGAGATATGAATATAATGATGTATTGTAATAATTATATATTGATATGGTGATTTATTAAAATATTTATTTATTTATTGAAGAGATATTGAAGATATTGAAGTATATTGGTATATTGAAATACTGATGTATCGATCTATGCCTATACTTACATAATGTTACATTGATATGTTGATATACATATTTATGTGCTTATATAGTGATATATGGATATACGGCTATATTTATATGCTGATATATTGATATCTTTATATACTGATATATTGATGTACAGCATGACAACGCATGTTAAACCACATTCACCCGAATCTAGGGTATCATGAGCATAATTCACTTAAAACCTGACAAACTTTATGAAAACATCATTCAACTAAAGTTCAATTAGAGTATAATAATGGCAAGAACAACGGCAATTACGATAGCAGCGACAGCAAAATTCCATTGCTGCCAGTTGCTCTCGGCTGCTGCTGTTGTTGGTGGCATGCAACCTGCACATGCAGTCATATATGGGCTGATGTGCCTTATATGCGATAGATGCTCATGTATATCTATATATATAATATGTATATGTATATATCTTTTACAATGAAGCGTTGGCAACTGTGGCAGAAGGCTGTCAACATTGAGGTTAGGAAACCGACGTTTTTGCTGTTCATGTTGTTGTTGTTGTTGTTGTTGCATTTCTTAATGAGACACGACATGTGCAGTCAGCCAGAGATACGACAGCAACTTCAGAGCTCGCCGACTTTGGCTTCTTCTATTGCAAATGTGTAAATTGAAAGAGCCGCGCGATAAGAAATGGTAATTATTATTTTTCTCCTTTTATATTTTGCTGCTGCCTATTGACAACAGTTGCTCTTGACTGTTGTTTGTTGTCTGGGTGTAGCCACAGCCACAGTCACAGCCACAGCTAATGTTGTCTATGTATATTTCCATACATTTTTCTTATGTAGTTCAATTGATGTTTCAGCCGTGTTTATCGTTCATTAACAACGCTGTTCTAATTACACGTGAATATAGATCAACAGAACGTCGCTTGCAGCTGAAGTTGAGAGTGCGAGATATGTAGCTAAATGGAGAGAATAAATAAATAAATAGATATGGCTTGGTTCAGCTGTACCTGGCCATAGAGCTTAGAATCATTTGGGAGTTGAATTCAACTCTGAAATATATTTATTTATTTTATTTCTTATGCAACTTCCTGAGCAAACGAAAGTGTACAACATTTCTTTTTATCTTATTTTTAGCCAACTTGAAAGTCTTCGAAGTTCGTTTATTTTCTTTTGGCAGAGTTTTATTCATTTCATGCTGCATTTGGCCTTTAATGTGGCCTAAAATAACAATTTGTAGCTTAAGATTTTCTTAACATCAAATTGCATTAAAGTTGCATGGAAATTGCTTGGAAAAATTGCATGCGAATGCGTAAGAAAATTTTCATTTTTTCACTGTCAAGTTCATAAAAAAAAGTAGTAGAAGAAGAAGAGGAGGAGGAAGGAGCTGGAATCGGTTCCAGGTAACGAGTTGCAGGCGCCGCTGCTGCTGCTGTTGATTTAAGCCAAAATTGTGTTAGAGAACAAATGAGTGGGCAGGGGGTGGATAGTTTTAGCAATTGAGTGAACGAAATTAATTATGCAAAACGAGAAATGGAGAAACGCTGAGTGGGAGAAGAGGCAAACGAATCGACGCGCCACCAAGTGAGCTGAAGCATAAACATTGTGCGGAAATTAAGGCGGTGAATCAACGAAAGGGGGAAAGAGAGTGGGAGAGATAGAAGTGAGAGAGTGGCAGAGAGTAGAATCAGTTATAAACAAATTGCACTTTAAAATAGCTCACAAATTGTTGTTGTTGTTGTCGTAGCTTTCGGTGCTTGCATTGCGTTCGTGACGCTTGTTATAAATATTTATTAAATCATCGACGGCCACTGAAAATGTTACAAACACTGTCAAAAGGGGAATGTGGCGAGTGGGGGGAGGGGCACTTTGTGCACAGTGTAATTAAAATACATTATTAATGAAATGCAAATGTAAAGAAATTAATTAAATATGCAATGTAGTCGTGGCTGTCGCAGTGCAACCATATGAGCTTCGCCTGCTTCGTGAACCCTTTTTTGTAAGAGCAGCAAATGCTCGTCCCAATTGTCGAGGTGCGTCTAGATACCCCACTCACAGTCAACTTCAAAAGTTTATTGAAAAACAACAATTTTAGCAAATGTGCTTAAAACTTTAAAAATTGGTAAAGTCAAATAAAATTTAAAAAATTCTTAAAATATAAATTAACAATAAAGTTGAAATCAGAACTGCAAAATGTTTGTGGGCAAAAGTATTTTTCCTTTTTTTAGTATTTCATTCCATTAGCTAAATTTCAAACGATCTTTATATTTATCTAAAATACACAAGTTACATAATTTCTACATTTTATGTATTTATTTTTAAGCTCAGACAAGGCTTTGTCTTTTTATAATCTTGTTTATTATAATTTAATGGATTTTAGTAGCTTTGCCTTTTGTAAACATACTAAACATACTAAAATAATAATGAAAATTGCTTTATATTGATTTTAGTACTCTGCCTGTGTGTCAACAATGTTTTCGCATTAGCTGGAGTCCACTTTGCCACTCAGACGCAAAGAACTATAAAATAAGCTTGAGGCCTTGAACAGTTGTTTAAGTAGACTACCTCTCATCATATTTTTCAGTTCGGTAGCAAGAAAATAATTTAGTTACATTAAAGTCCGTCAATTTCTCTTGTCTTGGCTAAGCTTGTGGCGATTGGTTTGCTCTGAAAACTGTTGGCAAACAAATGTCATACTATTTGGAAAAGAACGATGACAATATTTAAATATATCGATAACAATATGTCATTAGATATCAATGGACTTCAGCTGTTGAAATGATCTATAAGTATTTGATCACCTGTGGACTGATTGATGTTTGTCGAAAGTGTGGGAATATATAGATATATATATTTATATCTTTATATATGTATACTGTGCAATATTCATTCCTCACTCAACTGAGCTTTTATTTGTGATCCATTAAATGTTAAATAGTTTTCTTTTCATTTATTGGGCGCAGTCAACTTTTCTTATTTAATTCGATTTTTTTTATACGCGTAACCGGATGATGATAAAAAGTGGTTCGCTCCTATGGACTGGGTGCGCCGAGTCGAGGGGCTGACAGCAGGTGCAGATGCACTGACAATTGCGTTATAATTGCATTTAATTATGCGACAACAAGAAAATTGAATTAATGAAATGAACGGCGCATTTTTCGCTTGCCGTTGCGCGAAAAAAGCAGAAAAAGAAAATTGCAGAAAAATAAACGAAAACTTGGCGAAACTTAAATACACTTTTGGGCAGAGTGTATAAAGAGATGTGGACAGAAAAATGTGGATAGAGAGTTATAGAAAATAGATGTGAATAGAGTAATGGATAGAGGGATGTGGATAGAGAGATGTGAACATAAAATATGGATAAGACATATCGATAGAATTATTGGGGTTAAAAGATGTGAATAGACATATGAGGGCGGTGAGATGTGTTTAAAGTTATCTATATAGAAATGTATATACAGAGATTTATATTGTGAGAATAGAGAGATGCGGATACAAAGATGTGTATTGAATGATGTGGATTAGAGATGTGGATAAATAAATGTGAATAGAGAGAGAGAGATATGAACTGAGATATTTTGAGATTGAGAGTTTTCTTTTGAATTTTCTCAGTCCACATCTCTCTCTATTCACATTTATTTATCCACATATATATATATCTATAGCAAATAAAGTTCGGTCTCTCCATACCCTACTTCACTTCAAACCATTTTTATAGTACTCCATTTATAGGGTAACTAAAGATGGCAAGAAAAATGTCGCCGCGTTGACAACTGCAAACGGCGCAACGACTTTGGCATTTGCTCAGTTGTTATTGTTATTATATTTGCTGCTCTTGTTTTTGTTGTTGAAATTGCTTGCACATAAATTACAGTTATGCCCGCCGCTGGCTGGCAAACGGAAACGCAGTTGGCAATGCTAATTCCTTTTGGTTATTCGCTTGTTCGTCCGTTTCCTGCAACAAGAGCAACAAAAATTTCCCTGGCCAACAAAATTTTTTTGCCTTTAATTTTTTTTTTTTTCTTAGCTGCATTTTCAATTAACGCTTCCAGCGGAAGTCGCTGTCAGAAACAGCTGTAAAAGGGAGATTTTTTAGTGCGAAATAAACTAACGCAAGTGGTGCATGGTTTTTTTCTTTTAGTTTTTTTGGTCGAATTGATTTTTTGTATGCTTGAATTTTCACCTGGATTTTATGATTGTTTTCCATTTTTCTTTTTATTTTCACAGCTTGGCGCATTTTTGAGTGGACGCCAGCTTTTCACAATGCGCGAAAAGCAATTGAAAATTCAAGAAATATGTGAATTAACTGCACGCTCATTAATTTTTGCCCAAATAATTTTTTTTTTCCTTCACTAATTTTCATTTAGTTTGCGTATATTTGAACAATGCCAGTTTACATATTTTAGCTTAAAATTATATTAGTTAACAGCGCGCTGTTATTCATGTTTTTAATTTCTATTTCTCTTTACAGCGGCCGCTCCTATAGCAAGGACAGCCAGAAGAGCTCACATAGCGATCTGAGCTCCTTGTGCAATGGCAATGGCAATGGCAATGTCAGCGGTTCCCCCAAACAATTGGCAAAAACTCCACTGCGTAAGTAAAAAATTTTTTTTTTTGTATAACACATATTTTTATAAATTATAATATATATGTAAAAAAAGTTATTAATAATATATTTTTATTTAAACAAAAAACCATTCTTGAGCTCATTTATATATACATTTTGTGTTGCCTAAAAGTATGCTACACATATTTAGCAGCAGCTTCTTGAGCCGTCTGTCTGCTTAGCTGACAAACTAAAAGTGAATTTAAATGTTATTTTATGTTCAACTTGTTAAGCTGCCAATTAGGTAGTAGAAAACCTGTTTAAATAAAATGTATTTTATTTTTTTTAAAAAGGAAAAATGTTATTTGAATACTCAATCAAAACACACTCAATATTGTTATAAAAATATTTTGTAATATATACATATAAATAGAAGCAATGCTAAGCTATCTTTGATAGAAATTAATAAATATGAAATTAGAGTATATGTTACTAGAATTCAAAATTATTAAACAATTTAAAGGGAAGCGTAAAATTATGCAAGATTTTGTGCAAGCAGCGATCGCTGCAAAGCTGTTCAACTAAAGCTGTGCATTTCGCAAGCAGTGCAATACTGTGCTTATGTTGCCGCAACATTTGAGAATTTAAGAGCAAACGAAACTTGTTTTTTTTTTACAGTCTTTTTAGCTGTGGCCAAAACGAGCTCAACAAATGGCCAAAACAGAATAGTTTATAATAATAAGCGAACCGGCTTTTTTTTTTCTGTCTTTCTTTTCTTTGGCTCTCCAGCTGCTTGCACGGCCAGCTGAAGAGTTGCTATGCAGGCGAGCAGCAGTGGCAACGTGTCGTGTGTATCTAGATACAAATGTATCTGCAGCGTTCGATACAAACGGCACAGCACAAATTCCATTCGAAGTCTCTTTAGTCTGCGGCGGGTTTTCAATGTTGTCGCTCGCCGGTTGCGCTCGCATTTTACTTTCAACAAATTTTCTTTGACGCGTTGCGCATTTTATGGCGCGTTCTTTTAACCAGAAATGCGCAATTAACACGTGCCAGCATAATAAAGTGTTGCAAAATCACCGCAAAAAAAATGAGTGAATCGAAAAAAATTTTTGGAAAGAAAATGTAAAAAGCATGTGAAATCAATGTGAAAGCTTAAGTAAAACATAGATAGAATTTTTTCTTTATACATTTCTTGCGAACTTTCGCTTAGGTTTAGCTTGGCTTTTTCACACTGTGCAACCCCTTTGAACCCTATTCGAAATGGCAACAAAAACTGAACCCCTATTGAAACCAATTCTCAGTCTCGCATTCATTAAACGTAACAAACGAGTTTTGTTCTCTAAAGTATGCCCGTTTCTCAAAATGTATTCAGCGCATATGAAACAGTCGAACTTAAGATCAAAACACCTGAATCCAAACTTGTGCTTTTACCTGCGTTTGTGCTGCATTTGACGTCATTTGGGTTTCAGATTTTTAACGGCTAATGCTGAAAGAACTTGCTGCTTGTAAGATTTTTGGCTTGGGAATTACGCATATGGAATAAAGTTTGTAAGCGGCAGAAGATAAAAATCTCTATATGGTATCAATAGATATTATATGGCTTGTATTTCATATATATAAGTCAGCGGATTCTACATAAATGATACATCTGAAAGTCTTAGCTTAACTTGAGCTTAGGGTATCTGCTAGTCAAGTATGCTCTTTAATTTAATTTATGTAAAAACAGGGTATCTTCTAGTCGAGTATACCTTCATAATATTAGCTTCATGTGACTTGTGCTCTTTACGCTGTTTTTTTTTTTTTGGTTGTTTCTCCTCCAAGGCGATCGAGTTGTGCGTTGATTGAATAACCAAAAAGTTAACGAAACGAACGAGAATTCGCATTAGTTTTGGACAACCACGCAATCAATCAATCAATCAATCATGCAGTCAGTCAGTCAGTCGCGCCTGATTCTTGTTAACTCTTGGCCTGGCTAGTAAATTATGCGGCTAATCATTTTGTTACAGTTTACAGTTCGAGGCAAAGTCGGTTCATCGGTTCTCACGACAGCCGCAAAATTGTTGCCACAATCTTAGCTCACGCCTTGCTCTCTCACTATCTCGCTCTCTCTGTCTCTCTCTCTCTCTCCCTCTCTCCTGTTCTCGTCTGTATTTGTCTCTGTTAAGCGCCGTTAGCTTTTGTCTGCAAGTTCATTTACCTAGGCAGCCGTCTTAAGGCTAGAAACGTGCTTCATTCTATAAAGTTCGAGATCAAATTCATTAAATGGGCGGACCTTAAGTAGGAAGGGTTTTATGCTTGCTGTGCAACTCGCATAATGATCTTAAGCTCTTATGCCTTATATAATAGGCGAATGAACTGCAAAGTAGAGCATATAAAAGTTCAGAGGGCGGGAATATGTAAAATATACTTATTTATTTTCTTATAACAGTGATTTCCAAAAACTATAATTTTTTTTGTATTATCATGTTAAAATAAGAATAGAATAAAAAAAGAAATGATAAAATATTGAGTTTGTGTTAATTTTAAAATTTCTTGTTTTGAATTTAAATTGATATATATATATATATATATATATATATATATATATATATATATATATATATTATTTTTTTTTTTTTTTTTATTTAACATATATTTTTAAACCAGTTTTTTTTTAAGTTGCGGTTATAATTTCAGGTTTTCTTATATCGTATTCGCATCACTTACCAAATAATGGCTAATTATTGAAATGTCAACTTCATATTATCTTTGTTTTTTAATGATATTATATTTTGTTTGTGACAGGTTTCAGATATTTATAGAGCTGACATTGACATGTCATCGATTATAAATATATAGATTATTAGCTTCAAACTTTCTTCTGCCTCTTTTGCACAGTTCTATGATTGCCCAAATTAGTGTTTAGAATTTTCAAAATTTAACATAAATGTGAAAGTTTTTATCTAAATATGATTAATGATTATTAAGTTTAAGAAAAATACGTTTGAGCAAATCAGGTCGAATTTATTGTGAACTGCAGATTTCTTTTCTATGAATCAACTATGTAGATTGCTTGATACGTATGGTTAGTTAACAAATAAGAACAATTTTCAGTTATCGATTCTGTTTACCTTGTTATAGATAGGAATGTGAGAGAAAAGCTTAGTTAGAGAGATAGCAACACTTGTGTAAACTTATCATATATTTTACAACTGCAAAACTTGGAAAAAGTAATTACAATTATTTTTCTTTTACAGTTGACGTTGCTATTCAATCAAAATTTAATAGATTCATGCAAGCAATTAGTAAATTTCAATAAAGAAGTCTAAAAATATGTTGTGATCAAGCCAAAACTAAAACAACATCTCGTTGTTTCAGCTGCTGCTATGTGTACTGTAGTTTCTTATATTAACTTTTGCACTTATCGATATTGTTTTACTGATTATCGATGAGAACTTAGAATCTCTAGTAAGCAAGTCAAATAGTAATTATATAAATTCTAATTAAATCGCCCATTTATCTTCCTGTTGCTGAAGACTAAGCAACACTTGAGAGCTTAATGAATGATGTAAAGTTTTATTCCCGTTGCTTAGAGAAGTGCAAGTGCGACACCTGTTTCCGGCGCTTGTGAGTCTGTCGACTGTTTCATTTACAACTGGCTGCATCTCACGCTCTCGCTCTTTCTCTCTCAGTTGTAATTCTACTGCTTCTAAAGCTAACTGCATCTTTGCATTTGCGTGCGCTCGCACTTGTGTGTGCGTGTGTGTGTGTGTTGCGAGTATATTTATCATTGTGACGGCTATTATTTTCATTATGTCTGTGCTGCGGCTTCTTTTTTGCTCTTTCTTAATTTTCACTTGACGTAGTTTGTGCCGTGTGCTTTGTGCTTTTTACATTATTATTATTATCATATTTGCATTTGTGCGCTCTCTCGCTCGCACTTGCTTGCATTTGCATTCGTGATTTACAATCGTAAACGCAGCTATGCTGCTTCCTCTGCCGTCACTCACTCACACTCTGCTGCGCGCTCTCTTTTTTGTTCTCTCTCCCACTCTCTGTTTGACTCCTTCAGCTGAGAGCTCAGCTGTCTGTCAGCAACCGCTTTGAACAGTTGACGTCGGCTCTTCTGGGTGTGTGTGTGTGTGTGCCTTCATTTACTCTACGCTGTTTTGGCGGCCCTCCTTCTCTCCCACTCGCACTCTCCCGTTACATTGCATCTCATGCCATTCTTCTTCATGTCGTCTTTTTTTTTCGCTTGCTGGCGCTTTATAATTATGTGGGAAATTTGTAAAATGCTAGACAGAAATTTGTTTTCGCTGCTGTAGTTTTTCTTTGATTTTTTTTTCCCACTTACTGCAATTTTTTCAGATATTTCGCAAATTTTTATAAATTTTTTTATTTCTGTTTTACAATACGTTTATCTATGCGAGAAAGTGTTGTAGGCGTTGTTCATCATAAAAAAGTACATGCTCTAAAAAATGTATTGCAAAAAGTAATAAAGAAAATAAGTAAAAATATTATAGTAATTTTTTTCTTGTTACATTTTCCCGCTTGAAATAGTTTGCGTTAGTTGATTGAGCGCATTTTGCTTTCAATTTTTTTCTGCTCTTGCCAGGGCTGAAAAGAAACTTTTTTGCTTTTAAGTAGGCAAAAAAAAAAAAATTATGATTTTGAATGCAAATATTTTCTGATATTGTGAACAGGTGATAAGTGAGAAGAGTATGAAATTAAAGTTTTATTTTTTTTTTATGAAGTATTGTTCTACTATATTTTTTTATGAAAAAGTTTCAGATACATAATTTTTACATTTTCCGAAAAACTTAAAAATTTTTCAACTTTAATCAAATTCCACTTATTTCTTCATACTAATTTTGCTTAAAAAATATAAAAATTGTGAACAGCCAAAGGAAGTAATTTAATTGCAACCCTTTAGGCCGTATGAAACACTTGTTTCCCCAACAGAAAAAATAAAGAAAAAACGAGACCAATAATTATGTTAATCAGCTGGCAACGCCCAATAATTTAACGCCCTTTGCAATTGTTAAATTACCTCAGGAAATAAAAACAAAAAACAGCAAATGTGTATTATAGAAAAAAAAACTTCGCTGTCAACTTTCACTTGAATGCATATCGGCAAAATGCATTTCTTGTGGGGGGAGATAAACTTTTTCTTAGTTTTTTTTTTTGTTTTTTTCTGATATGCTTTGCATAATGCCGCCTGCTTGGCTTTCTTTCATTGAAAACTCGGGCACTTTTCATTTTGGCATAATGAAGCGCTTATAAGTCGAACAGAGAAATAAAAAAAACTAATAAGATATTTGTAATTGAGTATGTACGACTGTTTAATACTCGTGTAGAATTATCAATTATGAATTAGGGATAGATACAATTATTCTGATTATTCAACAATTTCATACGATCGTTGAGATATGCGTATTTATAACAGCTATAACTATTTGTATAATATTGGGTAAAATAGCTTGATATTTACTATAACACTTTGTATAACAATTTGTTGGTATAACACTTTGTATAACAATCGTATAACACTTGGTGCATCGAGCCTTTTAAATTAAAGTAGCATAGTTAGCGTAACCTATATATAGCGACTATCCATATAACACTTAAGTATTCTTAAAAACCTATATACTGTTAACAATCTTAAAAGCCTGTATGCAAAGGCAGCTAAAAGCCAGCTAACTGAAGCACTTTTCCAAAGCGGTCCAACATATCAGTTAACAACAACAAATTTCCAGTGGTCACTGAACCAACAAACAACTCTTTTGTTTTTGTTGTTGTCAGCTCTTGGGTGCTGATCATCTTGACGACGACTGCTTGTTATATTTGCTGTTTATACCCTGAATCCATTGAAAATGGAAATTTCAGGGTATAATGTTTTTGTGCGAATGTATGTAACAGGCAGAAGGAGGCGTGCCACACCCCATAAAGTATATATATTCTTGATCAGCTCGATGAGCTGAGTTGAACTAGCCCTGTCCGTCTGTCCGTCCGTCCGTCCGTCCGTCCGTCCGTCCGTCCGTCCGTCCGTGTAAACACCTGGATTTCTGCAACCACAAAAGCTAGAGACTTCAAATAAAAAGCAAAATGCTCGATAATACCATACGCTGTACGAGTTTATTTTTTTTTTTCGATAACTCATCCCATTTCTTTTTTATCGATAACTATCGAAAATATCGCTTTGTTTTTGAGGTCTGGCGTGCACACCGTTAAAGATAGATTCGTGCACTAAGTTGTGTTTGATAGCTATATTGAATCCGCACATTTTGTCATTTTTGGATTTTTTATGCCACGCCCCTTTCGCCCACAATTCAACAAAAACGATAACTCACGTATATCAAATACTAGAGACTTGAAATTTGGCAGATAGGTACATTTGGATGTCATAATCATTCCCTGAAAATTTCATTAAGAAAGTATGTCGAGAAAAAAAGTGATTAAACAATAAAGTTTGCATAGCACAGCCTCTGCTGCAGCCGCAAAACTGCGCAGTACGCGTATTACGTGCATGCATATGTTTGTGTGTGTGTGTGTGTGCATGATTGGTATTACAGCTCAATGGATTCAGGGTATCTCTTAGTCGAGCAGTCTCGACTAGAGTTTCGTTACTTGTTTCCTTTTGCTGCTGTTGTCGTCGCCGCCGCCGCTGCTGCTGCTGCTGCTGCTGCAGCATTGCATTTCAATTCTTGCGTGTCCCGCAAAACGTCCAGCTTTTTGTAGCACAATGTAAACACAAACTGGACTGAATCGTATGCATTTTTAGCCATGTAAAAACGCTTTTCATCTAACTGAAATGAAGAAAACATAAAAATCAAAAATTTGTAGCAAACGAGCACATTAACAGATTAACACGGCGGCCAACGATACGCTTTGATCTGTGGGGCCATCGTTAAAAGATGGAGACATTTTGAATCAATTGCAAATGAGGCTAAAACCGTTCCATGGCCTTATTTTCCAGTTGGACTTTTTTCAAATTGTGCATGAACATGTTATAAATTCTGAATTGATTTTTATGGCTCGAGTTCTGTTCGTTAATTAACCTGGCCATAATGCTGGGGCATTAAAGAGCTTCTTTTCTTTTTTTTTAGTTTACCTTTTATGTTTTCGCTCGAAAACTCTTTTATTTTTACTGCAGCATATCTAAGAGATTCGCTATACTTAATTAGTTTTCTATGTTCAGCTCGAAATTCATATAATCTTTTGAACACATATGCCTCAGAGATTCATTACATTTGAATTAATTTTATGTATCTAATGCAAGTTTATGTTATTTTTTTATGGTTTTTTTAGGCCAACTATATATATAGCATATACGCGATATCATAATTTTCAGTATATTTGCAAAACGTTAATAATATAAAAATTAAAATTAATAAGTGTTCCATGTGATTTCTATATATAGGCTGATATAAAACATATTTTAATAAATGTGTTTAATTCAGATATTGTTTAATATTTTTCTACTCGTGATCTAGAAACCTATATATATATATATATCTCACTTATTTAACTTGCTCGAATGGCTTGGCATTGCTTTACTGTCTCAAAGTAAAAAAAAAAAAAAATTCGTGTAAATACTTAAATTAAATACTATCCCAAGAACATCTTCTTCTAAAATATTTTTTCATGTTAATGATATCTTTTTATGTGTGTCTTTCATTCTGCAGATGTTAGTGTATTTTGTCGTCTTTGTATTTATGATTTGCTTCATTTGCGTCGTGCTTGCTTGTCGGCATTTGGTTTACTTTTTTGATTGATCGCACCGGTTAAAGCCACCAGCAGCTGGGTCCAAATGTTGGTTGCTGTTGTTGTTGTTGCTGTTGAGTTGTTGAATGGCCACGCGATAACAGCGACTCTATATACATATACATATCTATCTATGCATTTTAGTTATGTTGCGTGTGTGTCTATAGCTTGGGGCAGCTGTTGCATTGAGGCTCTTTGTGTGCGTCTCATCGACGCATTTTCTATTGACTTCGATATGCGGAGGCATGCAACGCCTTGCGGCTAATTTGCATAAACTGAAACTGAGTCAGCGCAAGGCTTTTTAAGAGCCCCAGTTGGGGATGAGTGAACGGGGAACTTAAAGTCGAGTGCTTTCCACTTGGCCTAAGCCCATCAAAGTGCATTTGCTTTCAAGTGGCGTGGCCCAAAACTATGTAACTCAACCCCCATGCTGAAAGCGGCTTAGTTTAATAAATTAATTGTGTCGTTAGAGGGCGCGCAGACAACTTTTACCCACTGCCACTTCCTGTGGGCCAAGCAATTGTCATTCGCATTGTAATTTAATGACCCCAAGGCATTAGCTGGGTGCCAAAGTTGCTTTTGGAGGTCGCACGTGCGTCGCCCAAACGAAATCCAAAACAAAATTCAACTAGAGTCAGCCGGAAACATTTGGCCAGCAATAACCAGTTGTCGCTATTCATTAGACAAGTCCAAGTGCTCACTAAATACAAATTTATAGAGAGAAAATCATGACGGTCTATTGACACAGCCTTGACTCTACCGTTGTTCAATAATCGTTGTTGGCCTAGCCAAATAGAGATATATTAATGGAAATTCAATGTTTACTTACCGTGACAGATGCCTTAAGATCTCTATATTCTTAGAGATGACTTGTTTTAGTCATTTCATCTGAATTCACACTAAAGCAACCCCATTCTTATATTTTATATATTATTATTAATAAATATATATATAAAATTTGAGTTTATATATTTATTGCTTTTATTAAAAATTTTGTTTTTTTATTGTTAAAATTTCACCATGGATATTTGCGATCTATCATGGATCGTACGCAGTAGCCGGGAAAGTTCACACCTCTCAGCATCAGTTCCGATATTTTCTGAAAGACGCAAATGCTATATGCATAAGTATTAATACAATTTGTTGAACTTACAATGCTGGTGTCAAAGCATTGACCAAATAAGTGGAACCAAATATAAAGGAAGGCAGCGAAGTAAGCCACAAAGAATGAGAAAAATACCAATGTGACTAGCCAAAATACAAAGCAGAGAGGCTTCTCCATATTTATAAAAAAAATATTATAGATTTTCCGAGATCTGAGAATAGTTTTGTGTGATTGATGAAGCTTATAAGACTTTTCAAATTTAGAAAGATTTCTCAAAGAAAAGTTTTTATAGTTCGAATCGATTATAGAAAAAAAATTCACGCATTACTATTATAAAAGATATATATAAATAGATCTATGTGCTAAATATATTTAATATAATCTAAATTTTATTAGCCCAAAAATGTTTACTGTTCCGCCAAAGTTTTTATATAATGAAGAACTCAAGAGGAATTTGTCTAATATTTTCAAATCATATTTATATATGGAATATATCATTTTGCAAAATATTGGTCTTTCATCGGAAATTTCTGCACAAAGGACGACAGTCTTTGTAGGTTGATAGACAATCACGCAGATTTTCCATACATTTCGTTAGCATTTCCCTATTGTTCTGTAAACAAAAGTTTAATTGGTTGTGTATAATACTTATATAAATGCTATATTTACTTACCTCACAACCGCTGCATTGTAGCATATAGTAGGGTACATATAGTAACTGAAAAAATACATAAAATGTGTATGCAATAGTTAGGCAAGATATGACGTTTATTAGATATCTCATGTTTGCTGAATCTTTTTACAAATTTTTAATATTTATTTACTTATTTAACTGTTTAGTAGAGCAAAAATATTTAGAGTTATTCGGCAGAGGCAACTAAGTTGGAATTATAATTATATTAATATATAGAAAGGAAGATTTAATTTAAAATTGCAAGCTTCTGAACATTGAGTTGCATTTGGGACTCAATTTTTTCTCAATACATTTATGGATAGAGAAAAAAAAAGAGAACTTTCTATCTCCAGATATTTGTTACTGAAAACAAACAAACTCTAAGTACTTCATTTCAAAAAGTCAAGATTTGTATTAATATGTTTTGGTTTATAGACATGTTTGGCTCACAATGTCCACGATGATCGCTGATTAGTTGTTGTGTTTTTTGTCATTGTGGCCTTAGCTTTTGAAAATACAAACAACAAATCTGTCAAACAAAAATATGGGCACGTTTCGTGAAGATGATTCTTCAAATAGTTATGTGGAAAGTGAAAACACTCAATGATGCTCGAATATATCAAGAAATATTGAGCGTGCGAGAAAACTGACCTTAGCTGAAAATAAAATATACAAAACTTGAAAAAGAAAGTTAGCTGACAACTAAAAATATGGAAATAAAATTAAATATTACATTTTGGAGTGAAATACTTTAAACTTACTTCATATAAATAAATAATATCTATAATATTTTTCATAAATATTTTAAGACTTATTTCAAGCAAAAATGTTCCCAAAAATCTACATATCTCTTGACTCAACACATATTTCATTCTAGTTACTCATCTTTTACATACACAAAATTTAGTTTGAATGTATTTCGTTTGGATTATTTAACACAAATTAGACAAATTAGCGGCCCACTTAATGTTTGGCTAGCCAAAAATTGAGATTTTCATGTCATTTACCCAGAAACCATTTTGCAATTGTGCTACAAGTGTTGGCTTCACAGATTCACACATTTTGCGGCCCAAGAATCAAGACAAATACACAAACAAAGTTTACTTGTGTCTAAATCTATGTTAATATGCAAATGGATATTTTTGTAACAAATTGCCGCCACTTGCTTGCTATTCGAAAAGTGTGCCAGGAGCCAAATGGAGGAATAGACAGAGTGAGAGAGAGAGAGAGAGGGAAAGAGCTAAAGAGAGGGAGAAGAAATATCTCCTGAGCAAGATGACAGCCAACGATTTAAAAATAAAATTGCATTATGAATGCATTTGCCTGCGCGCTGCGCCTTTTGTATGCAGTTGCAATTTACTCGACGGCAGACTCGATAAGACGGCGAAGGCTGCACGGGTGATTGGGTATGCATGACGAAGCAAACACCCTGTGTGAGTTGATGAGAAGAAATACAGAAATATATATAATAATGACAAAATGATTTAAAAATTTATAATTAAATACTTTTATAAATATTATACAAGAAATATTATTGGTGCTATAAAAATGTGACTAAACGTGTGAATAAAATATATAATACAGTCTAAAATATTTTCTTGACTATAATATATATTTTATTATATATATTATATAAGAATTCGAAATATAAAGAATAATATATATAAAATATATAATAATAAAACGGAAAAAAAAAATAATTAAATTAATTTAGTAAATTAGTTAAACTTGCATTTTATTATATTTATATATGTAATAATCATAATCAAAATCATAATAATCAGAAGAATTTAAAATAATTAAATATATAAAATGTATAATAATAATAATAATAATGAATCAAGCACAAATTTTTATTTAAATCTTTAAACAATTAGTGTTATTCAGTCAGATGCAATTTCAAATGCACTCTTGGGAGATTTTTTTAAAAGCTCATACTCTCGACTCAATATACCCCAGGGGCTCATTCAATGCTTACAGGGCATTAAAGACACACAACAAATCTATGTCAAATATCTAAATTTGGTTTTGGCCCTGCGCGATTTTTATGAAATTTACTGGAGCAAATAGTGGGAATAAATATTTCAATGACAGCAGCCAAACGGCATAATGAATGTTTAGCAAATAAAAATTAGATTCACTATATGCAGCAAGATTTAATATATATATATATATATATAATATATATATATATATATATATATATATATATATATATTATATATATATATATATATATATATATATATATAAAATAATAGATTTATACATAACGACAGCAGCGTTTGCTATTACTGGCAAATTGCTTGAGTTTTAATGACTCTTTGACATGGCTGAATACCCCCTACTCTGACGTACCCTCTGTGCATGTCCGGTACACTCTGCTGGTGCCGCCTCTCTTGGCCTATTGTTGCTGCTTTTAATGACGTACAACTTTTATATTTATGTGCGGCACATTAATAAAAATGTAGAAAAAAATATGAAAATATAAAAAACGTATAGTTAATTTTATTGACCAGTTGGTTCATTTAGTTCAGTTCAGTTGAGTTGAGTTGAGTGAGTTCATTCAACTCCATTTGGTTTTATGGCTTTGCAATAGTTGCAGCTCATAACTTTATTTGTTCATTCGTCCATTTGAATAATCAAATTTTTCGCAATTTGTGCAGTTCGTTGCGGCTGTTGGCGTCCGTGCCATGGGTCTGGGCGATCATTTTACGATTATGTGCGCAATTAATTGCCACAAAACTGGCAAAAATCACACTGCTCGTGAGGCTCCTCTTGATTTTACTACATAATGTGAGTTTAAATGGAAGTTTTATAGTTGCAGAACTTTGGAGTTGCCTGGAAATGATAGGAAATTAAAATCAAATACATTTTATTTGTTTTCAAGTATCATTTGATATGATCTAATATGGAGCAGTGTTTATTTATTTTGAGAGACAGAGAAAATGAGAGAGCGAGAGAGATGAGGTGCATAGAGCGAAATTTCACTTTTATTTTTTCTGATCAATCAAATATAATGAAAACTAAAATCAATTATTTATTTGGAGTATTAAATTGAATTTTAAAATTTAAAAAATAGATTAAAATCCAAACTTACCTTAAATGAAAACAAAATATTTTAAAATAATGTGAAAACTAAATTTTTAATCAAGGTATAAACTAAACTAAAAATTAAAAATTTTAAATAAAAATTAAAATAAAATTTTAAATAGAATTTCAATTAACATTTTAAATTTAGATTAAAGCTGTACCAAATTTTATAACGTGTAAAAATTATAATTGAAATTTAAATCAAATTTAAAATTTAGATTAAAATTTTAAGTACTTTTATTTGCAGTATTAAGTATATCAAAATTTTTTTGTATAAGCAATAATTTTTAAACAGGTTAATTGGTTTTATTTTTAGTAAGGGCATTTCCCTAAACTTTCTTAAGTTCTTTCATATAAATTACAACGTAAAATCTTATTCATGCACTACTCTGCTTGCTTCTCTCGAACCCTTTATATGTTGTTCTGTGGCAAAATGTACGCCCCATTAAGGCCGCTGCTTGTCTGTCGTTAGCTTTTGTGTGGAAATGGTCTCAGCAGCCACTTGCAACTTGCCACCTGCCAGCACAGGCACGCCCTGAATTATGCATATTTATGCTCACCTGTATCTGCCTTCAGCTCAGCCTCATGCCTGCTCGATTAATTGCTTTTGCTGTGGCTGCTGCCTGTCTGCATTGGCGAAGAGACGAAAAAGTGCAGACGCCGCCCACACAGCGAAGCGCCATTAACTTTTAATTAAAACTCAAATTCAATTTTTGCATATTTAATTAAACGAAGCCGCCGCAGCTTCGTTTCGTCGATCAGGCAGAGAGCGCTCGGCAGAGAGAGCGAGGGAAATGCCCTTGAGAATGGGCCGCAACTTCCGCTTTGCGTTTGAAACATTTCCGGCATTTGATGCCATAGGGGCATGTTGAATTATGCTCTTAAGTTTTCCAATTGACTGACGCCAAATTTAGACTTACAACTAGAAATCTTCACACTCTCCGCTGCCCGCCCAGCTCATCTGTGTAGCTGACTGTTGTTCGCATTACAATTGTCTTAGTCTCGACTGCAATTCGGAACACCTTTGCCTTAAATGTGGCTAATTATAGTTTGGCTGGCCGAAATGTCAGCTACAGGGCATGTGCCTCTGCACAGGCTGAAGCGCAGCGAGGGCTGTTTAAGTAATATATGAGTATGGGTAAATTATTGCAGATATATATGGATATATACATTTATAATATACATAATGTATAAATCTGATATGTTTTTCAATTTAGGGTATTATAATGTAAACGAAGGCTGCTCAAGTAATTTATGAGTTTCTGATAGATTTTTTTGTAATTTTTGCCAATTTCAAATTTATTTTTCACGTATCAAACAAGTCATTAGATATATATTAAATATATATTATATAATAACTTTATTCTATCCCTCTCGATTTTCACTCTTCTCTCAATATCTTCTTACCACCCCTGTCCGTTCCCTCTTGATGATAAAGAGCACATTCGAACTATTTATAGCAATGAGATTGCGCTTCGACTGTCGCGCACGAATTTCCCAGTTTTTATTGTACACTTTTACAACCGTGAGGGGGAAATTATGAGCAGGTACTTTTTTTATTTCTTCTGCTTCTGCTCACATGCTGTAAGACTTCAAATCGCTGGCGAGCAATTTGTCAGCTCATTTTGCTCCTACTCCAGCCGGCTAATAAGTTATGATGACATTCAAGTGGCTGTCGTCAGAGCGCGCAGAGCAATGGGAATTTCGCTCGAGGCGTTGGAAGATCGTCGACAGATTTATTTGGGGCCTGTTGCAATAGTTTTTGGTTGCGACTGTGGATGAGGCCGCCACTGCCATTGCACCTGCCAGACGACAGCAGCTGGGTCTGCGAGTGGAGAATTGAGGTCGTTTCAGCTGCTGCAGCAATTTATCAAACGGACGACATTTGTGTTGCGAAATTCCTGCAGATGCCATCGTTGCCGCCCCTTTCAAATGTTTTCTTTTGTTTTGTTTTGGCTTTTTTCTGGATTTTAAAGTCAAATATTTGGTTAAATTATGAAGCTCTTAGACTTTTCACATAATGTTAATGGACATACCCAACATGCATTGAATTTTCCCAAAGCATTTAAATGCGCCATTAAAAATGTGTCATACAAATCTTTTAATTAACGGCAGACAGTGAAATTTTTATAGACCAAAAGATACCCCATACAAAAATAAATATTTAAATTTAATTCAAAAATTTCTTAAAAAGTATTTGAATATTGATTATTTATATACTTTTTGAAATTAAATTAAAATAAATAAATTAAAAGAAAAAATAAATCAAAATAATCAAGAATAATTTTAAGCAAATGTAAAATATAAAATATAAAAGAAAAAATATTGCCATTCAGTTAAACATAAAGTTGAATATACCCCACTTTGACGCACTTGTGTTTACAGAGTATAGGGTGGAAAAATCATTTTTGTGCTTGAGTGCGCTCTTGACCGTTAAATGAGCCGGCTAATTGAAACGGTTATCAAGCAATTAACAATTATATATATATATATATATATATATAGATAAAAATATGTCCCAACTTCGTTAACAAAATGTAAACTGAAACTATTTAATAAAAACGCAAACAAAAACTGACAAAGGAAAAACTTGCAAAAAAAAAAAAAATGAACAATAAAAATTGATAAGCAACAGCAAAAAATAAAAATGTCTTCAATCAGCTATTGTGAATGACAGTAACAAATAAAAGTCCTCGGCGCGGGTGTCGCAGTTTGTGAAAGCGCGAGTGCGGTGCACCTCTCTCTTTGTGTGTGAAAGTTGCTGCCACAGATCTATATATATATATATATCTATAAATATATACCCCAATCATAGCTAACTCAATATCCCGATATTACGCTAATTCAAAATGGGCGCTCATAGCTCAAAGGAGAAATTATCGCGTTCGTATTCCGAGCGCTATATTCACAGTCAAATGATCGAACGCGAACGATTCGGCAGCTTTGGCAAACGTGCCAAGAGCGTGACAAAAGGTAAGTGCTACGACCACTTCTGTGGATGTGTGTAAGCATTCAAGTGTTTGCTGAAATTTTCAATTGAAGCAAACGCTGATTGCCAGAGCACTAGACAAAAATTATAAATAATAAATTATGAATTGCAAATTGAGCAAGAATTCACACGGTTTCAGATTCTCGAAATGATGTTCAAATATTTATGAGTATCTTTTGTAACAAGTATATACTCAACTTTAGAGTCGAGAAATGATTCTTAAAATATTTATGAGCATCTTTTTTAAAAAGTATATACTCTCGAGTACATTGTGCGCGGGTTGTTTGTATAGCCACTTCAAGTGCTCCTCCCGTTCTTAGCCTCATCAGCCTTCACCATGGGCGATTTCGTCTTTGCTTTTCTACTCTAACTAAGCTGTAACCATTTGAGAATTGTATGGCTGTAGCTTTTGCAAAGGCAGCCACAGCGTCGTCCACCTTTTGTGTATTTTGCGTATTATTATGCAATGCCCAGAAACTCTTAACTGAGGGAGAATCACGCCACAACAACTAAACTATTTATATATATTAATATTATATATTTAATATAATACACAGTCTAAACTGTGTGCAGAATAAAATTCAATTAAAGACTCCAACCCAAGTGCTTCCTTTATTCCCTTGGATTACATTTTACTACTACTTTTAGTGATGTCTGCAGTTCTGAATTAATTAATTAAATTTCTATACTTCATCAACTGCTCAAACTTGTTCTACATATTCTACAATTATGTTCTACATATTTCTTAATTTAATTTAATTTTAATTTATCATAATAACTAATTTAATATTATTGATGATCAAATCTAGCTGAAACTGAAATTTTTTCCACATGTATATGGATCCTATCATTAATAATATTAAATTTTAAATTTAAATAATTTTTTCCGTTTTTTCATTAATTTTATGCAAAATAAATTAAAGCTAAATAAAATATTTTAAGCATTGCGGCTAAAGCTGCAACTGAGTTAAGCTTACTTTTATAATGCAATGTGGTTAGCTTTATACATATATATATAAATATATATATATATATATATATATATATATATATATATATATATCTAGTGTACCAATTTAATGCCCAAAATGCTTTGCAAAAATAGAAGAGAACTTTTTTGGGTAAATTTCTGACTGTGCGGTCACATATTTTGATAAGCCGCAACGCGGGATTAGGCGGCTTAAGTGAGGTGGGCTGTCAGGCCACGTACCACCCACTTTTGCAGCACTGATAAAAAGTTGGTGCAATCCACACGTGCAGCGAGCTGCTGCGGTTCACATTCAAATCCCAGCAGCAGCGCCAGCCCGAGTCCGAGTCCGACTCCGACTCCAGTGCAATTAGCAGACAGCTAAAAATAAAATTTATTAGATTTCATGCAGCTGTGCAAATGGCTTTTGTTGTTGCTGCTGCAGCTCCCTAGCGTTGCACCACGCAGACATCGCTTAACACGAAGTTGCCACAGCAAATTATGTTGAATGCGCCGCCGTAACAAGTGCGAGATTTGCAATAGCTGAAAACTGAAAAAACTTTAACTCGATTTGACTAAAAGTTTGCCTGTTTTGTGGCAAATTCAATTTAGCCGAGATTTTCATGCATATTTTAACTCGTTTTTAGTGTTTGGACAATAAAACATTTGAATGTTACTAGGGAAAGTTAAAAGTGGAGTGAATTGATATTCTTTTGTTATAGATGGAGTAATTGTTAAAAATTAGTTTATTTTGAGTCGGGCTTATATAAATTGATTTTGATATAAAGTAAAATAAATATGTGTATTTCATATAAGAACTGAAATTTTGTTTAAGTCGGACGAAGGGAATTTTATAATATGGTAATTTGCCAGAAGTTTTACACATCAAAACTTGAATTAAATTTTGAAAGCCCAAAAAAAATAATTCTTTTATATACAACATTTATTGTCAAAAGATTATATCTATTACAACAAATTATATTATATAAACAAATAAAATATGAAAGTGAAATGATGAGATATATTATATATTAATCACATATGTTAAAGAATATATATATATGAATAAAAGCATGATAAGCAAGAATATAGAAATCATCAAAAACAATTAAATTCAAAGCACAATATCGTGATATTATATTATATAGCTGACATAGAGACGAAAAGATATTGAGAAGAAATATTGTACGCATATATAGTATATATTAAATATATATATGTATATTTTTTATATCATATATAATATCATTATATAATGCCACGATTCCTATACTTCTCTTATATGGCAGTCAGCAACAGCTTGTCAAATGTCAACATGCTTTCACTTAGTTATAAGTAATCAATAAATAATATAACAATATCAGCTCTCAAATGCTTACATATTCGCCTCACTTTAAAGCATTTCCCCCACAAAGAGCAGCTCTATAGCATAGCAACTGTACGCTGAGAACGCGCTATGTTGTGATATCCCTAGTTTACACATCTCTTCCCATTTTGTCTGGCTATCGTAATGCTTTGTGTACATTATGTTTGCTATAATAAAGCGCCCCCTGGCGTTAGCAACATGCACTCGCATAATATAATATAATTTCACCCCTTTTATCCATTCACTTTTTTCTCACACATTTCCTGGTGTTTATGCTGCAATGAGAAAAAGTTAGAGATGGATCTGAAGCTGGCACTGCATCAGGAGAGGGGAGAGGGAGAGGGCAGAGCAAAGATACTTCAATTATATGCAAGTGCTTTGTTTTAATCGACAAACATTGAAATGCAAATAGCAGGGTAATCTCTCTGCATCTACAGATGGGTTTGGCGGGTGGGATATGGGGGGCATAGCTGCGGTCTCTCGCTCGATTTTCCTCTGCCTCTGTAACTTTGCCTTTATTTAATGCCGCACACAGTGCGACGTGTTCGCGCATAATTTAGACGGCGCATTACGTTTATTGATTACATGCAAATATGCGTGAAAATATGACCAGTTTTTCACTTGTCGCATCATCATCCATTTCGTCTCTCTTGCAGGAGCTGCCAAAAAGCGGGATGTGCGCAATTTGAGCATTTCGCCCACGGATCTGGGACCGCCGCCAAAGACCCAACAGACCGCCAAGGGGCAATCGTCGTGGAACAAGTCCCTAACGCCAACACCAACAACTACACGTGAGTACAAAATTAAAAAGAAAATATAAGAAAATATTTGCTTTCATATTTAAATAAATATATAAATATTAGCTTTCATATTTACTTAAATATATGAATATCGAATATATATAAATTTATTTCATTTGAGTCAAGTGTATATGAAAGAGCAAAATTTAATATAAAATTTAGAGAAAAATTTTTTTTTTTTTTTTTAATATCTAATATATTTATTTTTGATAATATAAATATATATTAAAATATAAATACAATTTAGGGGAATGGTTGTTTTTTTTTTTAACTAATAATAATAAATACTTTTAAATTTTTACAAATATAATTTTTTTCTTTTATCTTTTGAATTAATTAACATTTACAACGAAAGCAAGAATTTGTTTCTCTCCAACTAAATTCTAGCTAAAACATCGTTTATTCAATTAATTAAATTATGATTATTATTATGATTATTATTATTTTATTTTTATTTGATTATATTTTATATATATGAAATCATTTTTTTAAAACGCTTTAAACCGCTTTAAAGTAAAATCATTTTTAATTTTTGTTGACAGCTTTGAAGATTAGTCTCTTTCTAAAGAAGAAAGAAAGATTACCGAATGGCTGACATCAGCTTTGGCAATTTGTCTGTATGGTATATAAACTCCACTCCCTAAAAATTAACAAAATACACTTAAAAAAAAACAATATACATATATAAAATGTAAAAAAAACTAAACGCATCAGTTGTCATTGACACATTCGCAAATCAACATTGATGGGGGTCTGTAGAGCTGAGCAGCTCAGTGGCTGTAGCTGCATGTGTATCTGTATCTGTATCTGTATCTGTATCTGTATCTGTATCCGTGTGTTCGTGTGTAGCTCCTGTATCATTCAGATGTCGCTGGGCACTGCATGAGTCACGAAAGTTGGGCTGTGAGTGAGTCAGCTTTCTGGCTAATTCGTTTGGCTGCTGCAAATGTTTTGTGCACACAGATTTCTATCTCAATGGACCCAAAAAAAAAAAAAAACGAAAAACATTTTCGTCCAGATTTTGTTGTTGCTCCCAGCGGGAAAACTAACGGTTGCCAGCCTACATTCGCCACGCCCACCGAATATCTGCACGGTTTGTGCGCACTCATTGGGGGCATGACCCAAAAGTAAAGCTAAATATCATCGCACACCTGAGCCAAAATGATTTGCCAATTTACTCAGACTTTCAAAGGTGTTGGTCAAGGGCGCAGAAATGGTCTGAGGGGGGATGATCTTCTAGAGTATTTGTACAAGTATCGCTGTAAATGATTAGCTGTACTTTTTTTTTGAGGCATATACTGATATAGAGCTGGACTCAAATATAACATAAATAAAATTTGGAATTAATTACAAAGAATTACAGAGATTGATTACAAAAGAGAGCTATTATTAATGGAGGTATTACAAACTTATAGCTCAATTACAAATAAGTTTTTTGCTGTCCAGCACTACGCGACTGCATAATACTCTTTCAAGTGCTGAAAATATTTACAATTAGGAGTTAGGTAATAGTGATGGGTCGATGGGCGAGAGATATATTTTATATAGCTGCTAAGGCACTAAAAATATATTGATTTAAGGCGTAGCTTTTTTTTTTATCGAGACAAGGAGTTCCTAGTTGAGCTTTAGCAGTTAAGGAATTGTGTCTAACAATGAGCATATATTTAAATCTTTCCAAAGAGGCAGACAGATAGATAGATAGACAGCAACGCGCACCTCTGCATATTAAAACCAAATATGCCCACTTCACTTGGTGAATGAGCACATAAAGAAAATATTAAAGAGTAAAATAGTACTTCAGTGCTCCATTGAAACAGCACGAATAGCAGATACCCTTTACTGTTCTAACTGATATACCAGACAGTTATATGATAATATAATTGATAATTCATTAATTTTGATATAAAAATTTTGCCATCAAAAAAGAGTAGAAAGACTAGAAAGTATAGCTTATATTATTTAATATAACTGATCTAAGATTTTCATAATTATAGTTAAATATAGTCAAATATATGGATAAATACCGAAAAATATATATAATCATATATAATATATATAATATCCAATATAAGATTTCAGACTTCCTACTTATAGGCAAGCACTTTTATTTATATATTACAGAAATATGATATATTATTGTAATATGATATATGACAAGTCTTTAGCAGAGCTACACATATTAGGTACTTGAGCTCAGGCAGCACTCAACCTTCGCATACCGATCGCATTAAACATATATATGTATATATATATATATATATATATATATATATTTCTGGACATGTGTTCACAACTTTTCATTAAACATTCATTTCGCACTGTGCAACATGTGCCTGTGGCATAATTCAATTGAAAACCTTTTAAAACGCTTGCCTCACATATCAATTTAGATTTCCATATTTCAATTTACAATCAGTCGTTGCATAATACATAATTACATTGGCTCCTCTGCCATACTTGGCAGAAGTGCTTTTGCTTTGAAATGAAATATTTGCTGATATGAAAGACAATCACACAGGCAGGCACACATACGCACACATACGCACACATGCACACACATGCACACACATGCACACACATGAATGAAAACTTGCTATTTGTGGCTTCCAAGCAATTATCAAGTTTTTTAGTTTTTCATGCTTAGCCGTCGCCAACTCTTTCAGCTTTTGTGTGAATCTTCATGCAAGCATCGGTGGTTCAGTGGTAGAATGCTCGCCTGCCACGCGGGCGGCCCGGGTTCGATTCCCGGCCGATGCAAAATAACTTTTTTTGTGTGTTACTCTTGCATGTTTTTTGTCTCCCTTTCCGGTGCATAAATTAGTTTTAATGGGTAAATTCATTGTGTTGCTTGAGTTATTTGCAGTTTCTGTGCCTTCGGTCAAGCAAATTGCTCAAATATTGTCGCCGCTGAGTGGCAAGCCTCGTGCCCCCACCAGCCTCAACTGGACATTCTACTGTATGTATGTTGTGCCCACAAAGCCGCGGCAGACTAAATTAAATTTACTCGCACTATTGCGCATGTTTTTCCAGTTATTTGCACATGAATACGAATGGGCAAACGGCGAAGGCAAAGGCAACGGCAACGGCAAAGGCATTGTAGAAACGTGTTTTGCATATGCAAATTCCCATAGGAGAGCGCACAATAAAATGCTGAAATCTCGGCGGCCTATTGTTTAGCTTGGGCATCACGCAATGGGCCGCGCCGTTATTATTTCTTTTGCAATTTACGGCAATTAAAGTCTGAAGATATGCATCTATTACTTTTTAGCTTGAAAACTAGGCAAAAGGTAATATGTAAAAGAAAAAAAATGATGTTTGCATCGGCCGGGAATCGAACCCGGGCCGCCCGCGTGGCAGGCGAGCATTCTACCACTGAACCACCGATGCTGTTGAGATCATCATGGCTAAAGATGCTAGTATTAAATGTGGAGATGCAATAATACAAAAGAAAATTTTCAGATATCAAGAACTTAACCTAAAAAAGTATTCAAATCAAGAAATGTGTTTTAGTAATAATTGAAATGCTTACTTTGTTGAACCAGAATTTTAATAAAATATATAATTTGTTATAGAAATTTTCGCATATTTTCAGAATGTCACGATTACATTTTAGAGAGTATTCAGTGAAAATAATATCAGCAAAAATTATTCTTGCATCGGCCGGGAATCGAACCCGGGCCGCCCGCGTGGCAGGCGAGCATTCTACCACTGAACCACCGATGCTGTTGAGATCATCTTGGCTTAATATGCTAGTATTAAATGTGGAAATACAATTAAACTAAATAAATTTTAGATATCATAAAGTCAACATAAAAAACGTATTAAAATCGACAAATTTAACCAAGCCTAATATAATTGAGGAAAATAGACGTGTTTACTTTGTTAAACAAGAATTTTAGTGAAGGATAAAATATTTACCCATAGGACGACTTGCTGCTACATTATCATCTATCTCCTCCAGAATGCCATTTTGTAGAGTATTCAGAGTGGAAGTAATATCACCAAAAAACAATTATTGCATCGGCCGGGAATCGAACCCGGGCCGCCCGCGTGGCAGGCGAGCATTCTACCACTGAACCACCGATGCTTCGTTGAGATATTTTGTCCAAATTTGGCACATGTATGCAGTCGCTTTTCTCGTCTTCTTCTTTCTCTCCGCTGGTCAAGCTGTTCAGTTGCTGCGACACTCCAATTGCCAGTTACTTAAGCATTAGAGAGTGAGCAGATAAGGCGCAGTTTCTATTTATAGACGTGGGGTCTTTGGACACACGCATTGGCTGGGCTTTTGCGCGCTCTTCAAACGCGTCTGCAAATTGAACGTAATTTTGCAATTAACCTGCTTAAGATTCAATGGACATGCGCGTAGGTTGAACGTGCCGCTGAATGGGCCCACGTATGTTTATCGATTTGAACAGGGGCTTAACTCAGTTATTGGCTTAATTGTGACGGCATTTTGTCACCTCTTTATAGCTGCTCACCGGCTGCAGCGCTACAGATCCGGTTCGACTCGATCATTGGCTAATTGCTTATCAACAGAAAGCATGAACATAAAAAAAAACTGATTTGCAATGAGCATCCTGCTTAACCTTGGCTGTCCACGGTGGCATCGAACTGTCTCTCTCTCTCTGTCTCTATTCGCCGCTGTCGTGCTGTCTCTCCTTTGGCTTGTGGTTAGCCTTGGCAGCTGCTTTTTAGGCGCCGCCTGTGCCTGACATTGGCCGCAACATTGCAACTTCTCTGTGTTTTCATATACCCTGCACATATTGAGAATGTCTAAAAGGGTTTATATTGAATATAATTTCAAGAGGAGAGAAATATTCAGCATAGGAGACACTGATTAGTCTCAGCTGAGTTTATTTATTTTTTCGATCTCAGATAAAGCATTAAGTCTTCTACTCTTATTGGGAAGCATATAAATATATTATATGTATAAATATATATTGTGAACAAAAATCTCTAAAATTCTTTCTGGCATCTTACAGAGTTACACTTCTTAACAATTTTACAGGGTATTTGCTAGCCAAGCGCTTTTGGCCTATAGCCCACCCCTACTATATTATTTTGTTGCCTTTTGTTTATGTTGTTTCCTCTATTTTTGGCGACTTGGGTGTATTGTGCATTGGTGCCTAGAGTTGTATTAGCCATTTATGGCTTCCGACTCTGCTTTGTCTGCAACTGCTGCAGCGACTGCGGCTGCTGCAGCGACTGCTTCTTCCAAAGCTGCGGTTAGCATTGAGCGAGCGCGCGACAACTTTTTGTCGTGCACTCGCAAATTAACTAAAACAATACTGAGCAAAAAAGTCAGAAAAAACTAAGTGGAGAAATAAAAAGAATGAGTAAACAAGGTAGAGACAAACGCGTTGCTTGCTGGCCAGCAGATGCATCCCCCGCCGCACACACGCTTCGCTCGTCAAGCACATAAAAGTAAATTATGCTAATTATTTCTGTAGGGAAACTGGTATGCGTGAAGAGAGTTAAGAGCAAATGCATGTTGTGTTCTCTCTCTCTCTCTCTCTCTCTTATGTCTCTTTAGAGTGCTGCTTGACAGCATGCTGCAGCAACATGAGCTGCTTGCTTATCGGATATCAGAGCTTTATTGAAGGTGTGTGCGCTGTTAGCTTAAGTTTACAGCTGCTTGAAAATGACTGCACTGCTTTGAATCTGCTGATATTCGAGAGTAATATGGCAGCTTGTTGCATTTACTTAGTAATTTCTAATGCTGCGTCTCCATATATGAAAAAGTTTGCTAACGAACCTTGTTTTCTTTTATTAAAGTCTGAATATTTTGCCCATTTTATGCTCATATTTTTAGTTGTCTGCATTGACAACAGCTTGCTGCCTGACGATCTGTTGCAAACATTGCACTGCTTGTACACTTCTTGTTATGTTGTACTGGCAACATGGGCACTGCTTACATTTATAATTCGTCGCTCTATCTATTCTTTATTTATATTGCTGTTTGCTTATCAACATGTTGCAGAGACACTTGCACTGCTTCTACCTCTTTCTAGCAGGTGTTTATTTGATTCTAAAAAAAAACTAAAGAATGGATACTCCAATTAGTGCTTGATTTTCTTTATGTATACATATATATTTTCATTTTCGTTTATATATATATATATATTTTTTTGTTTTCTTCACAATTGAGTAAAAAATTTGTCATTCGCTGTAGGCGTTGCTTCATACGTTGTTTGTTGCTTGTCAAAATTTTAAGTTTGTATTTTAAACATTTTTATTTTTATAATTTTAACTTTTCGTAAATATTTTAAACAATGGAATTAGGCCACTTTTTTAAGCGAGCTTTCAGATGGAATAAACCCAAAACGGAACACAATGAAAACAATAATCGTGAGTTGTTTAATGGCTAGCATAGAATCAAGAGATACTTTAATTGTGGAAATACTTTCAATGTTTCGAAACGGGCTTCAAGGGAGTTTTTGCAGAATAAGTATTAAATAAATATATCCGTACACCAGAAATTCTAATCTCGCATCATACGAGTTTTTCGAAAGACTTTATTGATGAAGTTTGTTGGTCTGTGTAATTTAGTAGGTTTTATTTTCTATAAGCTTATATCCTATCAAAGCTCGTTTATATAATATAAATACTTTTAATGTTAATTTAAATATGGAGATATTATGTAGAGATATTATAGATAATAGATAATAATCTGTTATATAATATAAATAACGTTATAAATAAATGTTATACAAATCTGTTTATGTCAAGCATAGAAGATATTATATATATGTATATATAAATATAAATTAGATAATTATAAAAGATATGTAAATAGATAATAATACATATTTAGTTTCCATTAAAGAATTTCCGGAAACTTCCTTAGCATAGTCTAATTCTGTCTTAGCATATCGTTATATCACTCTCTTATCACATATCTCCCTCTACCTCTATCTCGCTCTCTCCTTGCAGAAAAACGTCATTCGGTAGCAACAACAACAACAGGCACACCCCTCAAGCCCTTAACAAAAGCATCGCAACAGAAAGGCGTCAAAAATGCCTCAGGAAATGCAACAAACAATAACAAAAGTGGCACAAAAACTTTATCCGCCGTCATTACAGAAGGTAAGTCAAACAATAAAAATAATAATAAAATATATATATAAATTTACTTAAATATAACAATAACAGAAATCGAATTCGATTCGCAGTTCGATTCGATTGTTTCGTCTTGTGAAAGCAAATCAAAAGCAATTTTGCAAGTTTCAACTTTTTGCTTGACAACAACAGCAACAAAGACAACAACAATAATAATATTTGCAACAGTTACACAAACTTCACCCCACACACACACACACCCACACACACACACAGAACACCCCCACACACACTGACAAATTGAGCTCCTGGGCTCATTTTGCGGCTGCTTCAAAAGTTTTGCGTCTTGACGCAAGTTTTCTAATTAATATTAATGCCGCTAATTAGCCTTCGGGGGACATGCCACGTTCGCGGCTTGCCATAAATATGCCACACATATTACCAAATGTGTGCATATACATATATATGTATTTTTTTTTTAATTTACATTTTGTTTTTTGATTTTTTTACCTTGCTGGCGACACCTGCTTGAAGTGCATAAAACGCCTTAACGCTTTTTCAATGGCAAACATACACGCAATTTATGCACTTTACAGACCTCTCTCTCTCTCTCTCTCTCTCTCTCTCTTTCTTCTTGTGTGTATGTATTTTAACAGCAAAATATTTGGTGCATATTCAAGCAATAGCATTCAAAGTTTGCTAGTTTTGACTGAAAAAGTTAAGGCGAAAATAATATTAGCAAAGTGCATAGTTGAAGTCAAGCATCAGCTTTTGGCTGACTGACATGTATATATATAAATATATATATTAAGTTGTATATATATATATATATATATATATATATATATATATTTATATTATATATTGTACACTTAATGTATTTGTTGTATTGAAAATGTACTTAATTCCATAAATTCTTGGAATTATATAATTCAGTAACATTAATGATATACTAAAAGTTCTCAAAGCTTAGATTTAGTCTCAAATTTTAAATTGATTTATTAATCAGATTTTTGATGATTTAAAATATATTTACACTTAAATTTTCATAGAACTATTTTAACAACAAAATAATTATAAATATTGACCAGACAAAGTAATAAATATATTATTAAATAAGATTCGTGCATTTAAATATTGAAGGATCTATAAAAATATTTAAAATAAATTTTCTCAGAAAAATCTTACCAAAAAAAAGTAAAAATTATTTTTAATTTGTTACTAAATGTTATATATATTATAATATTTTCGCAGAAAAATCTTACCTAAAAAAAGTAAAAATTATTCTTAATTTGTAGTAAATGTTATATATATTATATAATTATATATTTTATTTAATATTGTATTATATATCAAATATTGCTATTATCATTCACCCAGCAGAGTTGATAAAATTATATTTGTTTTCAATAGCTGCATGCTAAAATTCAATTGCTTTAGAAATTCTTCTTATTTAGTACATCTATAGACATCATTTAAATTTAATTAGCCTCTCAATATTTGATATGTGCCCAATTAAAGCCCACTTCCTTTAGCGCTGCTCTGGTAAGCGCTAATTTCATGTGTTTCGTGTGCTTTATGAATGCCTTTTGGCTCGGCGAGTGCTCGCCATGTTCTACATAATGCGCTGCAAGCGTTGCACCGCATAGCACTTGCCAGTTCACTACTGGCTGCTGGCATGCCCCCTGCCCCCCTGGTAGCACCCTGCATAATTACCTGCACAGAAATGTCACAACTTGTTTTGTAGCACAAACACGTTGCACGTTTAGCCGCGCGTCGCTTTGATGCTCAACGAGTTGTGCGCCTGAAATATAACTGTTTCTTTGGGGGGCTATGTGTGTGTGTGTGTGTGTGGGTGTGTACTTGAAATGTGCGGCAATGTACATCATGACCACGCCTCCCACTGTTCGCCCACAAACTGTCACAGGCTGCTTAGCACAACTTGTGCCATGTTTTTGGCTTATTGAAGTTAAATTGTTTGCTTAATGCTTGGCATTGGCTTTAGTAGGGACACACAACCGAAAGGGGCATTTAGCCAATGCAACAACTCTACATTTGGCAGCGCTGTCGATCTTGACTTGAGCAGCTTAAGAAATGTCGTAGTAAATTATTAATAAATATAAAAAGAACAATCGTGAAAAATATCATCTATTTTAAAACAAACTAATTTTAGTAATACCTATATTATATCACTTAAATTTGTTTTTGTTTTAAAATTCTTATTTATTAATGTATTTGAAACTAATTCTTACATTTTCGTTATAAAATAATTTTTTTTTAAATTTATTTTCTTATATTTTGTGCAATAAATATTCAGTAAACAATAAACTTTTTACACATACCTTCGACAACGCTGATTTATCGATTAGTTTCAATAGCTTATAAAAAGTTTGTCTATAAAATTTGTTTTTTTCATTTTCATCCGAGGAAAATTGCAATTTTTCAGTTAATGACTAAAGACATAAGTAATGAATATGAATAAAATAAAAACAAAAATACTCATGAATAACATAAATATCAAATTCGATGACGATTATGATTGTAATATTACTTTTGGGCTGGTTACGCATGGTGGATAAAAAAAAAAGAGAAAAGAAAAAGTAAAAGTGAATGAAAAATGGAAATGCCGCAGAAGGTGCGTGTTGAAGGTTTCTTTCATTAGGCGGTCATTAACTTGGGCTTCTTCTTCTCCTTCATTTTATTTATTTTTTTGCAAATGCCGAGCTATATTTTTCTTGGAGGTCAGCCGGGGCGAGTTGCGGGCGGAGTTTGGGCTACTGTGCGCCAATAGAGAAGTTACAAATATTTTGACACAAAATTCATACATCAATTAATCGAATGAAAGCGTGAAAAATGTTCACAAAACACGAGAGTAGAGAGAATATACAAACGAAATCAGTGAACTTGTGTGTGGGTCTATAGCTGACTGTTTGTATTTGGGCTATAAAACATTGTGAAAACGAGATAAAATTAACAGGCGTGACACACTCGCATACACACGCACACACACTCATTTAACCAACCAGAGTTGGCGTGTTTCGAATGTTTCTTCTCAGATATATTTTTTTAATTTGTAACACAATCAAATTAAGTGACAAATTAATTGAATGCTTTGAGCTTTGGGCGTGAAAGCCATAAATAAGCATTACGAATAAACGAAGTGTGCATTATAGCCTGACTCAATAACAAGGTGTTTGTTTATGTTTAGTGACGCGACTTGAATTTATAGATGAGAAAAGACATTACGATTGGAATGAGAATTCTGATAGCGATGCTTTTAACAATTTTACATTGAGAAATTTTCATTATATGCCAAAATGGTATTAAGATTTGATATTTGTCAATATATAAATGTAGAAATATTTTTAAAATATATAATAATCATAATATAATAATATAATAATAATATAATAATAATAATAATAATAATAATAATAATAATAATAATAAAATAATAATAATAATAATAATAATAATAATAATAATAATAATAATAATAATAATAATATCAAATAATAATAATATCAAATAATATAATGAAAAATTATTGTATAATAATAAAACAAAATTATTTGCCTGAACACAAAGCTTTATATAAAAAAAATAAGAATTCTTATTGTAATAATTTTGCTTATTAACTTTGCTTGCTTTGCTTATTAACTTTTTTTCTAATATGCATTTCTTTATATTCATTATTATATTTTTTTAATTGTTCTTTTTATTACTTTGTATTATATGTTTATATATTTTATAATACATTTTTGTTAAGCTTTTCCGTTTTATTGTTCTCATTTTTCTCTGCTTTGTGGAGTATCTACTGTAATTCACTGTGCAATTAATTGACAAATCAGTCCAATTCGACATGTTGTAAGCCCTATCGTCATCGTTCTTATAAATGAGTCGTCAGTAAAAGAAAAAAACAAATGTAAAAAGACAATTAAACACTTTACACATGAATTAAGACTCGCAATAAATGCTGATTCGAATAGATGAGTTTTGAGTTTTTTGGTAGTTGCGCTGTGCCACATAAGAAACGTGAAAATCAGCTAAAATGTATATATATATAAATGTCTGTATTTCAAAAGCTTAATTGGCATGACAAACAGAAAAAGTAAAAAAGCTCATGCAGAAGATATTTTTTTCGTCAATTTTTCTCTGATATTTGCACACAAAAAAGGTTCAACTTAAGTAATCCCAAAAAGATTTAAGAGCGGGTGAGAAACAGCAAAAACCAAACCCAAAAGTCGATTGCATAAATTGCTTAGCAAATCAAAGTAGAGCATCGGGGAGTGGAGAGGGGTTGGATGGGATTTTATTTTGTGTAATTCAATTTTGAATATTTAACAGGGCAAAGCGTGAGAACTGCGTTTTAAAGAAATCATATTTTAAGCTGTATCTGGCCCAAAGGTGGGAAATTTTGTCTAGTTTCAGGTGGGCTTTAATGTGCGCAATCGGCATGGCAACCGCAGCTGCCACAAGTTGCTTCAGCCAATTGTCGGATCTTATATAATTGCTATATAGTTCCTGGGTGAAAAACAAAAAATAAATACATAAACAAGAAACATAAACATTCAATTGCCAATCACATGCGAATCGATGCATAATTTTTGAACTGATATCCGGCACGCTATTTAGATACACTTAATTTATGTGCATTATGGGAATGCTAATGAGGTTTGTTTTGGGGCGTAATTGAGGTGTTGCTATCAATGTGAGTTGTATATATATGTTATATAATAACATAATTTCATGACAGTATTTGCTTTAAAACCATCTTTCAAATTTTTAAAAACATATTAAAAATTTTTATTTTTCAACTAGTTATCTAAATATTAATTATAATTATAATAGTCTAAATATTTAAACATATTACTGTATCTGTTATAAACGACTTATATGCCCTATTTCCTTTATCTCAATCCCAACTCAATTATCTCACATTCCAATAGTAATAGAATAGTTTCTATTCGTTATGTTTCAAATATTTTCCTTCTTCATATGAAGTATTTCTTTTATTATATTTCTGGTAAATTGTGCAATAATTTTGGACACATAATGATATCGAGGAGATTTTTTTTCGATTTCATTAAAAAATTGTACATTTCAATAGCCAATCGGGGTCACTTGGCTTTTAGAGAGAAGGGGATTTACGAGACAAGACAAATTCGTTAAAAATAAATTGTCGAAAACTGCATAAAATTTATAATTGGAGCGTGGCTTTTGACGATAAATAAAAATAATAAATTCTGGGCCAGGCGCAACAATTTTTGTAATCCACTTTTTCTCTTTTATTTAATTTTATTTTATATATATAGCTTGATCTCGAGCTCGTGCCAGTCAATGGCCAGGCCAGAAAGTGACTTTGCCTTGCTGGCCAAGTGTGACGCGAAAGTCGACGGCGACGGCGACGACTCTGCGAAATGACAAAGTCTACAATTACAGCTAACCTTTCTTTCCATAAAAGAAATAACTAGATTAAACTGGCAGATACCCTGTAGTAAAAGACAAATAATAAAATACAATATCTTTAGATGTAATATATACTTTTAGATGCATAGATATAGTGATACAAAGAGACATAGATACATAGTTACATATATCCATGCATCCATAATCTAAAAGTTCACCTAATCCCATTTTGCATATAACTTAGGGTATTAAAACACAAAAACCAACTAACAGCGAAAGGGGGAAATGGTAAGAAAAAAAACACTCTTTACCTTTTTGTTGTTGGCCAAGTGAAAATAATGATTAAAACAATATCTACGAGTTATCTCTATATGCATACAGTTATGCTAATTAGTTATTAGCCATAAAATTCTGCACTGAAGACAATTGTGAACATGCTTGTGGCACAACTTTAGTTTTGACTGAATTAAAATCAAAGTAGAACAGCTAAGACTTTATCTCCTGGAGATACTCTTTAAAATTTCGTATCTATCTATTTCGTAAAATATTTAAAAATTATAAATTAAATAGGGTAATAAATTTTTTCTGGCTTAACTTAATGAAAGGCTTAAAAATCTAAAAAGAAACTTTTATTTTCATAAAAATGTACATTGATCTTGGATTTGAGTAGTAGCTTAAACTTATTTTTAGCTTTAATTTCAATAAAATTATTATATTAAGTCTTTACCTCTCCGACAGCTTCAACTTCTTAGCTGATATCAAGTATAACAATTCATTTTTATAGGCTTAAAAATTGTGTTTATAATGGGTATTCCATATTTATTACCAATTTTATATATTATTATTCATATATTTATAAAAACTATTCCAGTAATCCCCTCAAAGCCTTTAAAATAATAAATCATTTCAAACTTCCCATAATTTACCTGAGAGCTTTTTGTTTCCGACTTTGGTCACATTTCCATTTTGATAAATAACTTTAAGTACGCCCGGCAGTTGGCTTAGTCTTTGTCTTTGCTTTTGTCTAATAATAATTTTTTAATACTTTTTTTTTGCATAATTATAATTAAATTCATTTCCCCACCTACTTTTCCTCATAGCAGCACTTACAATTTTTTTTTTGCATTTCTCTTTACATAAGCTTTGAAGTTTTTGTTTTGTTTTTGCTTTTTTCTTGTTGTTTTCTTTTGTTGTACGTTTTGTGCTTTGCCGCCGTCGCCGCAGACTTTGGAGTCGCGCGCCTGTGGCTTGGAGTTAGTCGCGCGTCGCGCTTTCAAACAAACGGACGTTGCGCGGGTCTCTCTTGTTGTTATAACTGTTGTTGCAGCGGGTGTGAGCAGTGCGTGTGTCAGTGAGTGCGAGCAGGCGAGCCTATGACTGTTGCGCTGCATTGTGTATAACACTTAACGAGCAACAGTTTGACAAGCATTTTGTTTGCTTGACTATTGCCATTGCGCCTGCGTCTGCCTGGCTCTACTCTCTACACACACACACACACACACAGAATGGGCCTCAACGAGTTTGTCTCTCTGTTCTATGGCTCCGCGCAGAGTTTGCACGTTAACAGCAACGGCAATAACGGCGGCGTCAGCAGCACCAAACTGGCGTCGACGTCGACGTATTCATTGCCAACGGCCGCGGATGTCAAAGAGTTTCGTCAAATGTTAAAAAATCATAAAAATGTGCAAGCAAAAAAATACAATTACAAAGACTATCCAAATGATATGAAATATGGCAAGAATCTGAATGCGTCGCAAATTTATGCGGCGCACCAACAGCAGCAGCAGCAGCAGCAGCAGCAGCCACCGGCAGTGGCAGTGGCAGCTGCCAAAAAGTTGCTCAACAACAACAACAACAGTAGCAGCCACAAAAACAACAATAACAACGGCATTGGCAAAGCGAACGCCAAAGCGCCGCCCGCCACAAGGATACCAACAAAATTAACTGCAACATGCAGCGGTGGCAGCCACATGGACGTGCAACGCAGTGGCAAACAGAAATCTGCCTCATCCGCGAGCTCCTTTCTGTGGAACTCGTTTCGCCTGCCACGCAGGCAGAAGGCCGCGGCGGCAGCAGATAAACAGCAAACAGCCGGTGAGTGACAAAAGCTGATGGCTATGAGCAAGGAGCAAGCGAAAAAGTGCTCGATATGGGATATCCTGGAAATAGTGACTAATAGGCAAATGACTGAAAAAAGTGCATGACAAGATAATACCCTGTAAAGTGATTATTAAGCGAATGATACTTAAGTACAAAATAGAATTTTTTTTGAGTTAACCGCGAAATACCCTGTAAATGGTTAATATATTAGATGTGTATGCACATAAAATACACAGTTTGTGCGCACTTTAAGGTGTTTAAAGAGTATAATGAATCGTATGATGTAGTTAAAAGTTAGCAAGAAATTTACATATATTTGCAATGACATGCAGAAATGAACTAATAGATTCCCTATATTTGATATTTGATACTAGAATATTTTCTTCACGTCTCATTTTATTTATATTTGAGCGGTTATGAGATGCGGCTTAAATTGATCTTAACTGTAATATTTGCTTATCTTAACTGCTATATATTTCATCTTTATGCCAACATAGACACTTTCTTTGTTCACTTGCGAGGCATAAACAATCCGCAAATAATTATTAATGGCCCTAAAATTATCTGTCTTGCAGAGATCTTTCAGTTGGCCCATTTCTTTCGGCTGGTTCAACTTCATTTACTTTGCCAGCCGAGAACAATGCCAATTGTGAATAGTGGCCCACAAGTCATTTGACTAACAAGCGCTGCATGGGCTAAGATCAGTTAAGTGTGGCATGAAGCCATGGCTAACGGCATGGCCCACCTGAACAAACACCAAATTCTAACTGCTTAGCGGTTGTCTAACAGTTGAAACATTAAATTTAATGTCTTATATAAGTTACATGTAATCGCCTCTCCCTATCTCTCTCTCTCTCTCTCTCTTCGTGCCCCTTCAGTATTACGAGACAAATTTCCCGTCTTCAAACGAGCCGTCAAATTGTTGTTAAAAGAAACAAATTCCACCTGAGCCGTTGGCGTAATTAGAACACTGCGGACCCCGCGTAAATTCCCCCAAAAACTAGAATTTGTTGTCTTTTTATCTTGGTCTCCGTTTTGTTATCCATTTTCGCTTTTTAAAGCGTTTCAAATCCGATTTTCTTTATTTATATTAACTTAATTAGGTTTGAAAGCATTTTGAAAATTTAGAAATATAACTAGAAATAAGATAAAAGAAAGTTAAATCGATTATTATGATTATAGCATTATCTATGATTATAATATTTTTTATGAATAATAATATACCAAGATTATCTTAAAAAAAATATGGATAAATATAATATTGATTCCTAAAATATATATATTGATTTAGATTGATTGATAGATAATTTTAAGTCGATAAATTATCGATAGCATACGTTTTGTGGGTATCTGCTTCTAAGTGCACATTATTAATAGTAAAATGTACGCTTATAAGCGCAACAATAAAGAATTCTATATATATATATATATATTTATATATATGCATATTCCCCCACCTCCACTTTTACAACGCCCACAATAACTCAGCATCTGAATCTGGCGCCAGCTAATGGACCATTATTGATTTTTACCCCACCAGAGAGAGATACTTATAAAAAAAGAAAAAACAAGAAGGAATTTTGTTGTTGCTAGATGAAGAAGCAGAGCGGAATGCCTACAAGTGCGTGTAGGATTTGTTGTCAAGCTCGCAGAATGCGTCATCTCTCTCGCTCTAAGGCCATGGTAGGACAAGTGAGCGATGAGTCATTCACGCGGCGACTACCCTAACTGCAGGCTACAAATAATAACAAACTGTACGAAAAGTATAAGAGGAAGCAGCAGTAGCAGCAGCAGCAGCAGCAGCTGTAGTGAGTGGAACATTAAACGAAACTTTCTCGCTCGCGCACAGTGCAGTCACTTTCTCTCTCGCTTGCGCGACAGTCAGCATAAAAATTGCATAATGTACCTTCTGCCTGTCTAACTGTGTGTGTGTGCTTATGTGTGTTACTCTTTTGACACACTGACACTTATTGCTCACCACAGCTGGAGAAGGAGAGAGAACGAAAGAGAGCGTGCATACAGAACATGCGCATGCTATCAATGGCTCTTGAACTGTTATACAATGCGAACACACAGCTTGTTTACAGTGCTTTACAAAGTGTTAGCCGGGCTTTGTGTTGAGCTCGAGTTGAAGCAAATCGAGGGTATATGCAAGTCGTGCATATTAATTAAATGGCATTGTGCTTTATGGCCAGTCTTATGTCATTACTGAAGTGCCCTTTGTGGCGTTTTGAAGTGCGTTTTGCTTTTAAGAAATATCAAAAATGGCCCAAAGGAAAAGTTGAAAGCCGCAAATTGATTAATTAATAAAGCCAAAAAATCTATAATTAAATTGGAGCGCCGCGTTAATTAACGGTATTCGGCTCTTTGGAATTAACAAACTGTGACCGCATGCTGCGGCGCCTGCAGGCCCGCCCGACCGACCGGCCGTCCGTCCGACTCTAATGGAGTCAAGTGCAGGCGACGTAACGGCCAATGGCTAATGCCGCGTGGCTGTGCGGCAAAGCGCAACAAATTGTTGCACTCGTCGGCCGCTGTTGCTGCTACCGCTGCTGCAGCTGCAGCTGCAGTAGCTTGATTGATAAACGCCTTTCAATCTTGGCCGCTAGCCAATTGGCCAAATTGTTGTTATTTGTGGCCTGCATATGGTGTGTTTATGCAGACACACAGACACTGGCACGGGGCGTATGCGCAATTTGCAATTTGCAATTCGCTTTGTGCACGGCCAAGGCGCAAGATAAGCAAATTGCATTTAAATGCTGATGGCACATTTTTCACTTTAGCTTGTTATTAAAGTTTGTTGTTGTTGTTGTTGTTGTAGTGCCAATTGCATTGAACTTGTTTATTTATCGTTTTTACACGCGCCTTCTACCTCGCCCCATTGTGCAAGTCACTTTGGCACTTTTGCCAGCCCATAATTAAGGTCGTGTGCCTGTTACACTGTGCCACAAAATACAATAAAAATAAATAAAGAAAATAACTCTTGCCTCTGTGTGTGGCATATGCAAGTTGTGTTAATCGATATTAGATAGCGCAGCAATTTCTCTTAACTGACACAAATGCGAACGTTGTAAACTAAAAATATGATTAACTTATCACATTTCATATGAATATAAATTATTCGCAATATGAAATGCAGGCAAGTCAAACTATATATATATATATATATATATTTATTATTAATTATTAAAATGAAAAAAAAAAATTATTTTATAAATTATGCGACTTTGATAAATTATAAAAAATAAAATTAATTAAAATTTTTCAAATAATTATTTATTTTATGTAAACTCTCTCTCTCTATATATATATATATATATATATATATATGTATATATATTATGTTATATACATACATAAAATAAATAATTATTTGAAAAATTTTAATTATTTTTATATTTTATAATTTATCAAAGTCGCATAATTTATAAAATAATTTTTTTTTTTCATTTTAATAATTAATTAAGTCGCATCATTTATAAAATAATGTTTTTTTTATTTTATTTTAATATTTTATAATAAATATAAACAATCTTTTATCTGTCCACAATATTTTCTAAATTGCATCTATATTTTAAAGACTTGTCTTTAAAAGATGTGTAGATCGTTACAGACTCTCAATCACTCTGACAAGATCTTTTTATTAAGTTATTTTAACTCAACTAATTAAAATGATGTTCAGACGATATTTCAGATCAATATTTCTACTAAAGGTTATACTACTGTATGTGGCATAGTTGTATAACCTATAAAAGACCTATAAGACTTTGTTTAAGAAAGTTATACATTATCTTCAAGATATAATATCTAGAAGTTATTGTATCTAGACTCACGCATAAGCCTTGTGAAATCCTCACTTATAGTTCAGAAATGATAAAGGCAAATATAAATTTTTATTCTTCAGGCCTAAAAATAGTTTTTTTTTTCTGTAATTTTATTTCTTAGTTTTTGTATCTTTTACTTTGTTCTTTTAATGAGCTAAGCTTTGTTTGTTTGATTTTATTTTTATTATAATTTTTATTGCCTTATTTAGTTGCCGTGCGAATAAATTAGTTCATTTCCCGACTTCATTTTCTCCACATTCACTCTGTGGGTGTTTTTTACGATTATTTTAGTTTTTTTTGCATTTTGTAAAGTTTTGTTGGGTTTTTGATTTGCTTCGCTGCGTTGCCAACTGCTGCCGGCGGGTTTCTTTTTTTCGCTTACCTTTTTATAGTTTTCCCTTCTCTTATATATGTATACACATATTTATATATTTTGGCAGGCTAACACTTTAGGCCAACTTTCTGCCATTGATTTACGCACTTTGGGTCTGTTGCCTTTGTCGTTTACATTTTGTTTCTGTTTTTGTTTTTATCGCAGTCGCAATTAACACTTGTTGACAAGTTCAGTAGGCCAAGCCTCTATATATATATTGTTATTGCTGTTGTTGTTGCTTGAGTGTTGCGTGGCAGAGGCATTTTAATTTTAACAGTTGACGCCCACGCCTAGGCCCACAATTGGGGCCACAGCAGCTGCGTCTTGGGGCTGTTTCTGATTTGAGGCGATTAAATTTTGATTTATGTCCGAGTCATTAATTAGACGCAAGTCTAATGCTTGATTTTTGGCAAAATTAATTTTCCCATTAGGCAATCAACGCACACTGGGGCATAATAAGTATTTATTTAAGAATAAAATAAATAGAATTTTTATTATAGTAATTCATTTAATGAAATATATTATTAAATATATTAATTTTATGCATTGATTTCTTTAATGATAGTATCGAATTAATTAATAATTAATAAATAAATGTTTTGAAATATTAAATAATATTTTTTGTAAATTTCTGAGCTTATTATAAATATAAAATAATAAATTTTTAAAAAAAGTATGAATGGTAAATAAAAGATATATTTTTATTTATATTTATTTCTTCTATAATTTCTATTATTTTTTAACTATATTTTAATAGCTATAAATTATTTATTTTATTTTTTTTACTATTTGATTTGATTAATTTTCTTGATAAATTTATATTTAACTTTCTTTCGACAATTGAATTTCTTGATTAATTTCTATTGCCTAAATTCGTTAAATCTTTTGACGCTTAAAGTATTTCAACGACAAGTAAAAGAAAGCCCAACTCGATAAATTTTTTTAATTTGGCATCAAGTTTGTGTAGTGACTTACCCACTGTGCTGTCACATGGTGTCAAATACAATTAATTAAGTTTTGCATTCCCAACCGCCGACATATCGCTGCTTAAGCTATTAAGTGACCCAGCAAACGACCCGTATAAACGACTGGCCGAACCAGCGTTTGTCAACTGCAATTGTGACGAGGCACTCGGTCTCTTCCGTTCTCCCATTCGCTCAGCGGCTCGGCAAGTTCTGCTGACGTCACGCCGTCGGCTAATTAGGCGCATACTTGTTCTGCATGCCCAGCACGAGTGCCGAAGACGAGGCATACATTAACGAAAATATGAAAACTCAACGATCGCATATTCAACACACAAAAATCTACACACCACACTTAGTTGCGGGCTACGCACTGTGGTGAGTTCGAGAGCCGCAATTAGCGAACGGCGAACTGGCCAAGCGAATTGTTCAATGCGTGCGCCTCTTTATTTTCGTATTGAAATTCATTAACAGTTTATGTTTAGAACATTGTTGTTGTTGTAACAGTAGCTGTTGATGTTATCGTTGTTGTTGTTGTTGTAGATCAGCGCATTTGTCGGCTACGTTTTGGCGCTCATTTCAGTTCAGTTGTCGCTTGCTCTTCGAGTGACCAACAACAAAAGCGCCGCGAAATGCGCGTCAGCAAAAAATGTGTGCAAGGAGAAGGGAAATTTACAGTTGCAAAATCACAGTTAAAGTGCAAGTGCTGAAGTATTAAAGCATTAGACAATGTGTGAGAGTGAAAGAGCAACAGCAAATTACATCAATTGCGAATATGACAATGTTGAAGACGAGGGCATTGGCGGTGAGTTCAGATAGCGTTTTCGGCGACGCAGCTCAACTAAGCAAATATTGTGAAAAATAAATAAAAGTCGAAGGCATTAACAACAAATTCCCATAGCAGCAAGCATTATGTGATGTGACCTAGAGCTCTGGCCACAGAATAAACAAATGACAAGCTAGTATATATAGAAAATTATATATATGTTAATATATCTGTGTGTGTTTACGCCAACATCATTTTTGCATTAGCATACCCTATAAATCAACTGAGGCTTTATGCTTTTTTTATATGCAAAAAGACAAGCAAAAATCAAACATTTTTAATATTAGCAGAAGCTTTGTTTGGCTTTTCACTTTTTTCACATTTTTTTCAACTCTAAGCTAAAATCTTTTTTAGAGCATAACATATTTTCCCTAATGAAAATAATGTAACTGTTCTCTCTGTGCATATTTTCGTTTCCCTTTTCTCGATTTCGCATTATTCATCATATTTCTTATACGAAATGTCGCTTTTATTTTTGTGGGCTGCCAACCGCAAAATAATATATATTATTATAATATGCCTCCTATATAAACCCATATATATATATATATATATATATATATATATATATATAATGTGTTTGTATATAAAGAAATTATGAAAAGTACGCCTGTGACACATGTTCGGAAGCCCATGTAATGATTAATTGGTAAATATTATGTTTGTGTTTGGCTTTGGCTTTGGCTTTGAATTCGTTTCGACTTGTTTATTGGGCCAAATAAAGTGAATACTATGCAGAAACATGCGACGCGCATTCCCAACTTATCTAAAAATAAGTATTAGAGCTTGTGCCAAAAAAAAAAAAGATAAACGAAAGGAAAAATGCGACTCTACGTTTGGTTTCAATTTGAGTTGGAGGCAGCGACCTTGAAATACCCAGCGTCCAGTGTCGTAAAAATCTATTTCCAAATGTAATACACCAAAAGTAAAGAGCTAGTGCTAGTGCTAGTGCTAGAGTGTAATGCTTCTCTCTGCTGTCAGTCGCCAGATGTCTTCGTCTTTCATCAACAGCTCAAAATTTTGCCTTCAATCACTTGTCTACGCTGCCTGAAGATGAACCTCATCTTTTTTTCCCTGATTGACATTCAGCAGAGATTCGTTCACTCGATACCTTTCTTCCTCTTCTTCTTTTTCTTCTGTCTGACAACTTCTTCCGCTCTGCGGTCACTTTTATTAGTTTCTTTCTGCACATGCTTTACGCATTGTTTACAAAATTGTTTATAAAATTGTTTCGATTTCTATTGCAATACAATAACATTACGAAAAATAAAAAACCGCGCTCATTTTATTTAGCACGGAAATTACAGTTTTAATGCCAATTTTCTGCAGAAAAATCTTTCTTTGTTTTCGGTGAAATTATTTGAACTTCATTTGTTATTTTTCTTTTGTGCATTGATTAATGGCTTTGTTAAGTTTCAATTCTTGGAAAACTTTTATGTTAAGCGATTGATAGTCAACAAGTTTTTATAACAATGTAACGAAATGGAATCATATACTGGGGGCTGTAAACAGGAAAGATAGTATTGTGTATGCTTAAAGAGAAGTTCTTGAACAACTTCAAAGAGTGGTTTTTATAGCATCTCAAAAACTTGTAATTTGCTGCTTTTTATACCCTGATCCCATTGAAAATGGGAAAAAAGGGTATAATGTTTTTGTTAAAAGTATGTAACAGGCAGAAGGAGGCGTGCCACACCCCCAAAAGTATATATATTCTTGATCAGGACGACAAGACAAGTTGATTGAGCCCTGTCCGTCTGTCTGTCCGTCCGTCCGTCCGTCCGTCCGTCCGTCCGTCCGTCCGTCCGTCCGTCCGTCCGTCCGTATGTATGAACGCGTCGATCTCAGAACCTATAAGAGCTAGAGACTTGAATTTTTTTTTGTTAGGCGCGTATATTGGACGCGCATATCGAGTTTGTTTCAGAAAATCGATAACTATTCCTGAATATTTGTTATCGATTTAAAACCATATGAAAAATCAGTTATGATTTTTTATCTTTTTTATCTTAAGAGCTACAGACTCCAAATTTCGCATGTACCTTTATGTGTATTTTTACCAATTTCGGTTTTTGTTACATTTGGATACCGGCCCCAAATTTCCCCACAATTTTGAAAATTATTTTCAGTTGCAATATATATGGTGTTTGGTCTTTTTGAAAACTAAATCAATTATTTAAATCATATGGTGAAAGTTTCATCAAAATCCGTTGATAAACACAAAAGTTATTAAACAAAATGTTTGGCTAGATCAACAGCGATTGAACTGCAAAGCGCACACAGACCAGGTGGCGCTTATACATGTTCAATTTGTATACATGTGCACACATACATGCAAATGCTCGCGAACAAATTTTCTAAGAACCGCAATTGCCTTTGAGTTTGGGTCGAATTGTGTTCGAATTGTTTTTGCTACCTACTTCCAATTGCCGCTCGCCGCTGTGTGTTGCAGTCGCAGGCGCTGTGTGTCGCTGTGCGAATATGTTTTTGATCTTCTTCTTTAATTGTAACGGAACAATTCTAGTGAGCTGTGTGGCGCTGTGTGTCGCTGTGCGAATATGTTTTCGATTCTTCTTCTTTAATAGTAACGGAACAATTCTTGTGAGCTTGCAAAAGTGTGCTGGCATAATCTGTGTGTCGAATTTGTTTGCATAATTCCTCTTTGATCGACATTCTTAGTACCATTGGCACATACTTAAGTTGCGTGATATGGTTGTACATACGAGTTATTGACTATATTAAGAAAACTAAGGGGGGGTGGGATTAGGGTATCCCCTAGTCGGGCGCGCCGACTAGAGTTTTCTTACTTGTTTCTATATTGATTTGTATAAAAACAGTGTTGTACAACGTCGAAGGGTATTATGGCAAGTAAAGTTGTTAAATTAAAACTATACTTTTTTACTTGAGACTCAGTTTAGGCTAAATTTCCCTAAGACACTTACATAGCTTTTTGACTGTATAACTACTAAATTTGGAAACAGTGTTGAGCAATGTTGTAAACACTCCAACGTTACATATATAGTGCTGCACAGCATAAAATGTTATTGCGTTTGGTTTTCATAGTTGTTGTCTAACTAGGTGGATTTATTGACTTAAGCGTAAGAAATTGCGCGACATAAAGCTGTTTGCTATAATAAAGCAAACTGACAGCTGTCAGTTTTTGTATAATATGGCAACGCCAAAATAAAAGTCGAAATGCAGATTTCGCAATAGTAAAAACAACTTTTCAATTATTCAAAATGAGATTTCCAGAGATTATGATGTCAGCTATGTTTAGTCAACTTATGTGTAGATTTAAGATTTCCCAATTGAAGATCATATATATAAATATATATATATAAATATATATATATAATATATATATATATATATATATATATATATATATATATATATATATATATATATATATATCTATATGCATTATAATTTTACACATTTAGCGCATTTATGCTCTTGAGCAATTTGTATTAATGCCACTTGACGCCCACAGTAAATGCCGCGAGTCTTCAATGCGGCGATTGTCCACAACTAACTATTGCCCGCTCTCCCTCTCTCTCTCTTTCCCAATCTGTCTTTCTCTGTCACTTGGCATTTAAATTGCAATTAAAACAGTAAAACGCAGCTAAGTAAGTGGCGGGGAGCAATAAACCTAGACTCCCCTTAAAGGCTAGCTGTCAGACCGCCCTCTCTGCCTCCCGTCCTCCCTCGGCTCTCGCACCGTCTTTCATTTGCTGGAAACTAAACAGAAATCTGACGTTAAATTTTCAAGTGAGTTTTTATTATATTCGAAACGCAGCTAATTGAAATGCCAGTTGCCAGTTTTAAAGTTTTTTTAAATTTTCATTTAAAGCTTTTGGTGTTGTGTTTTATAGTTTTAATTAAAGACATTTTTTTTTTTTTGCATTGACTCGTTGTTTTTTTTTTTTTTTTTTGTATGCTGCACTTTTGTGGGTCGCCATGGGCCAAGACAGGTTGCATTTTCCAAATGTGGCTAAAACAACAAATGCGAATACGATAAGCGAATGCGAATGCCCATGTGAATGCGTATGTGAAGTTCACTCACTTAGGCGACTGCCGCTGTTGCTGCTGCCTAATGCCAAATAAGATATTTTGGAATTTCAATTATTTACTCTGTGTATGTGTGTGTGTGTTTGTGTTTGTGTTTGTGCTGGTCAGTCTCCGCTTGACAGCGGCTGTCAAATAGCTAAACATCAGCCCACTGTGCTGCACAGTGTGCTCGGACAGCAGGCGTTGACACATGTTGATTTCTAGCTGACAAACTGAAATCTGAAACCGAAAACCAAAAACTGAATAAAATAAAAAAAAAAAAAACCCAAAATACCCTCATTATGAGCTTGGCTGACCAAACGCATTGCCCGAATATAATAGAGGAGACTTTAGCTCGAAATGTATAGACTGTGAAGAGAATTAAAGTGAGTAAACTGCATGATAGTTCATATCTGATATAGTATGCTGTTTGTTGTGAATATTTGTAGTTGTGCTTAATTGAAAAATTACAATTCAGTTAACAAAAAAAGTGCCAATAAATTAAACAAGCTGGCAGGTTAAGTATCTTCTTAAGTAAGTTTTCATCGCTTCACTATTCGAATGAAACAAAATGAGTATGCATATTAATATAAATATAAATAAATGACTTGAAATAACAAATACAAAAAAATAATAATTAAAAGATTAAAAAAATATATTATTTATCTTAAAATAAATTTGAATATAATATTTACCAAAAAATAAATATTAAACCAAAATAAAATAGATTAAAAAATTTTAAAATAAAATAGTAAAATATTATTATTCATTTTTTATTTCTGTTTATTTTACATAAAATACAAAATATTATTCTATATTTTTATGACACTTAAAATATATAAATATTTAATCAGGTACAGTTGAAAAAGCATCTATATAAAATCAATCCTATCGTTGACAATATATTAATTTTTGTCACTAAACTCGGTACTTGGACTAATTTGTGGCTGCACGACGAAAATCTGTGTAGGGAAAGTCCGCACGCACAGGCGGCACTAAAAATGCTGAATGAAACAGGCGACTGGGTTTTTCCTGCCAGCCATAAAAGTTGAGTCCAGTCACAAAAAGGTGGGAAAAAATTGTAGAAAATAGCTTGGCACATTCGAGCGAATAACTACTGAGGTGGTCGGTTAGCTGGCCATAAAACACAATCGCAGCATGCCATGGCCGCCCATTGCGATCCTGTCGGCGACTTGATCCGTGAGAACGCAAAATGCGGGAAAATTCTTGCATGCACAGTCCAAGCACAGTCAATCAGTCAGTGTCATGGCTACAATATATATATATATATATATATATTGGCGGCCTTCGGCAATCGAATGTCGTGTAACTAATGCCATTTAATTGCCTAATTGCCATTCCAGAATTTTGGAATACCAAAACGGGCGAGTCCATCGTTGTCGTGTGCCAGACCCAAGTGCACTGTTCTCAAGGCGTGTGTCATTGAATTTGCGACGCGCGACTTTGTACTGTGCAACGTGCAGCTTGCAACTTGCAACAAGCGACTTTCACATCAGGTGTGCCAACGCGACAAGGTCTTCTCTCCATTTATTGCTAATGTTCATTAGGGAAATTGCATAGGAATTGGTGAAATCTGAATGTTAACTAAACGGAAATTCCTAATGCTTACCAAGAAAAAGACGAACTTTATAATGAAAATATATATAAATATGTATTGAATATATTATAATTAAAAATATTCGTCTTATTATCGTTAGCTGAAGTATCAGCTTATATTATGCATTGTAATTGTCATTGTTGTTGCTATTTGTATTTTCATTATCATTATTAATTTTCGTACAATTAACTTATTTCTAACAGCATTATCACTATCATCATCATAGATCCTTACCATTTGCATTCTAGTCATAAAAAGTATTTCATTGATCTTTTAATTGGCCTTTATTATTTTTATAGTCTTTGATTATTAGTGATTTGTATTCATGTATAATTTATAATTTTTATTGCCATTTAATACCAATACCCAATATTATATTTATTATAATTATTATTTTCTTTATTTGATTTCTGTAATTTTTTTTGTGCGATTTCTAGCATAATTCTTTTTACTTGGAATATCCCAGCATTCACACTTACAGCTTTATATACAATACAACCAGTTAGATATCGAGTTATCACAAACTCTTAAAGACCACGCCTTTAACTGTCAATAGTTTTTACCACTTAGTTTGTTATTGTGGCTTGTGTTTGGGCTTAAGTTGTTGACCAGTTCATTTAATTGGCCAACTGTCATCGCCTCATCGACAGCCAATTTGAGTAATTGGCTTAATGCTCGGCTATTTTTTTTCCTGCACTCACCTGGCACAGGTAATTTAGAGGCAGGTTTTGCTGGAGCCATGCAGAAGGCGGACGGAGGCTCTAATGCGAGCCTCAACTTAAGGAGCTTACAATGAAAAAAAATTGTCTATAAATGATAAATTAATAAAAATTGTTCGCGACAAAAATATGTGAGCAATCATAATTATATGTTGAGCTCTAAAATGCATAAAACATAAATTTTCTTATTAAGAAATTATTTTAATAAATCAATTGATAAAATGCGAACAATTTGGCGAGTGAGGAAATTGATTGACGAGGAAGAAATTCAAGAGTTTCGGCCTGAATTTATTTATGTTTCGCGGCATGTACAGGTTGTGTTGATTGCTTGGGGTTGCTACAGGTTGGACTGGTTGGCGTTGACAATTTGATGTGGCACTTAGCTGTAAATTGATGCGGTAACACGACCAAAAGGCCACTTTTATGGCGCTGTAAGGAAATCGTGCACGTTATGTCTAAGCCAAAGACTAAAAGGGAGCTGTGCGCGGAGAGGGGCATGCTTCACAGAGAGTGAGAGCTGTGACTGAGGATCGTCGTAGGCCACTGGATCGTCTCATGGCGTGACTATCTCACTCTAACCCATTCGTCTCGGATGGTATCTGAAGTCTTGTATTATTGATGAGACTTTTGCCTGCTGTCTCCAGAGGCCTGCGACCCCGTTTGGGGGCGTGGCCGCGCTCGCACCTATAATAATCTGCGTAATTGATGAAGACATAGTTTTTGTTGTGCTTTCGCTTTCTTCTGCTGTTTGTCATTGAGATTTATGTCCGACTGTCTTCGATCCCAGACAATTGCTTGTGGTTTGGTGCGGTTGGCTGTGAGCCCCACAGCAATTACTCATCTGAACTACCTGAGCTGAACTGACTCATCATTAGCTCATCATTATTATGATTGTTATCATTGCTCAGCCGAAGAGCAACAACTTTCACTCAGCTCTTACCTAATTCATATTTCTTTAAGTATGCCACAATCTAACTCTCGTTTTGTACGCTTTCTTCAATTGCAGAATCACTACGCTCCGGTGTGGATCAGACGGAGCTGCAGGAGCTCAATGGACTAGGCATACTTTTGTCCTCCGGCCAGACGCCACGTGACTCCAAGCGCACCTCCCTCAGCAACGAGCTGACCTGCATTTGCGGCACGGTCAGCAACAGCTGCAGTTGCGTCGCCGAAAAAGCGCCCAAGGTGAAACGTTGCGGCAGCCACACCCCCGAGCCAGCCCAAGCCACTGAGCCAAATAGCTGCAATCCGGAGCAGCAGCAGCAGCAGCAGCAGCAGCAGCAGGAAGTGCTCTCACAAGCAGCCGAGCAGCTCAAAGATGTGGCCATTTGCAATGACAAACCAGACACAATATTCAGTACAAATGAGGTGAGAAAGACCCATAAAGTTGATATATTATTTAATTAAATTAATATATATATATATATATATATAATATAATATATAATAATAAGAAATTTACTTATATTATCTATATATATCACCTTAAATCTTAATTCCTTTTTCATTATCTGCCATCCAGGGTCTTAATGAATCGCACAGCCCAGCCACCACGCAGCCCAGCACGGTCAGCATTGCCGCCAAGTATCCCGGGCTGAAGCGATATTTGGATAATGGTTATTTGAACTATGAGCGTTTGTCCGACTACTTCGAGGCGAACAGCGAATGGCAGAAGGAGAAGGATTGCCAGACTTTGGGCCTCAGCATTGTCATCCAATTCATGTCCAAGCAGGTGAGTCTAAGTAGAGTTTTCTGACAAAAGTTCACAACTAAATGGCATTCAATGCACCAGACGAATGAGCGGGGTAATCTGAATTGAAACATATAGAGAGAGAGAGACAGAGAGGGAAGGACAGAGATTGGGAGATTTAGCGACACTGGCGCCAGGGATTGCCCGGCGAGCCGAGAGATTTCCGAGAGTCTGGCAGTCTGTCAAAAACTTTGTTCAGTTTTATGCACGGTTGATTCCCTTTGTCCGGCACAAGCCAAAGGCATCGCCATCGCCTGCTCTAATAAAGGACCGAAAAATATTTCTGCTACAGAAATTTGCCTTAAGCTGCGCTTAAATTTGAGCTAATTTTGTTTAATTGTTGCACCGCTCGCTAATGCCCTCAATCCATCCCTTGCAACCGGATCCGGCTCTGCGGCGAAACACTGAGCCAGGGCCACTTTTTCTGTTTGCACTAATTAAAATTTGGCAAACGCGAGCCAAGGCTTTGGCCTGTTTTCATATTTGTACATCAGATGACCAGCCCAGCTCACAACTGCTTCGCCTTCCTTTGTCTCATTTACTTATTTTGTGAAAGGGTGTGAGCTCTGCCTGAGCATTCAATTAATTGTTATCATTTTCAAAGTGTCGCCCTCTTTCTGTGAACTATCTTGGCCACGTGTGAGTTTTAACAGTTTCCATAGCTCTTTGCTCTATAAAACTCTGCAAAGGTGTTGTCAATGCAGTTCATAAACCATAATCAATTGTCTTTTAATTCGTTCGGGCTAAACTCTGACTACCTGTAGACCTAATCTGGCTTCCTATTGAAGCCTTTCAGCTGTGGGCATGATGCACAATTTATATAAATTTAGTTTAACAATTTAAAAGTTCTTTAAAAAATATTTGATAGGTATTATATATAGCTGATATGTGCTACTTATGAAACTGAATTGAAATATCATAGTTTTGAATGTCTTTAAAATTAGATGAGACCAACAAATCAGGCTAAATATATGTACAGCTATTCTTTATTTATAGAATATGTATTCCGATAATTGGATTAGATTGCTTTAGAGTTAACAGTTTTATTTATTTATTTAAAAAGAAAAAAAAAAAAAAAATATATATATATATATATATATATATATAATATATTATATTCGAATATATTCCATTCACTCTCTTTTAAGTCTTAATCTGCGAAATATAGTCTGTATAATTTATGTCTGCTTTGCCCGCTCTCTCTCTCTCTCTCTCTCTCTCTCTCTTACTCTATCTATCTATCTATCTGTCTCTCTTTCTCACTATCTTTATCTGTCACTTTCTTAGCCTTCTCTCTGTATCTCTCTCTAGCTTGCACTCATTCTTTTTCGTTCCCTCTCAATCTCTCATTTCCCTGAATTTAAGGCTGATATAGTTTTAAGATTCATAATCAGCAACTCAATAACTTGCGGATAATTTAGATTCCGTCTTTATTAGCAAATTTCATTAAATTGCTTTTCATTTTACTTGAAAGCAAAGTCTTCTACAAATATATTCCTATGCTCTATAGGAGTAAAACACTAATTATTGTTCAATTCAGTTCAATTTGAGACCTAGACAGAGCTATACAGAGCCTATGTGAATATTGCCCGATTGTGATAATTTCTACCATTATGGTATGCTCTCTAGAGGTAGCTGCGCATTTGACTACCTGTAGAACTCTCTGTTTGCTTGCTTTGGTTAGCTATTAAATATCAATAACAAGATCATAAAAATACGCGACAAACATTATTTTGGCATTTGCACGTATCGCGCGCTGCGTCGTATTGCTCTCCCCTTTATAAATCGATTTATGATGTTGTCTGCTGATGTCTGCTCTGCTGACTTCCCAACCGCAAATGTGCATTCTGCAGGCAGGTAGCGGCTATCAGGTGAGGCAGCTGAAAATGCGCAAAAGAGGAAAAAACAAATCTTTAGCAATACTCTTATATCTGCAGTACAATTGCGTAAATCCTTGCACAGGATATACCAATGCGACCAGGAAAATGCAACTCATTTGCCGTTTCCCATTGCCAAACATTTCGCTCAGCTTACGATAAGTCAGTAAAGTAAAAGAGGATATAGAAAAACAAATCTATTTGCGGGGAATTTCAAACATTTTTGCATTCAAGAATTTCCCTAGTGTTAGATAATAGTTTATAAGCATGGCAGACTGTCGGAAGTGTGAAATAACAAAGAATATAGAATCAAGTGAAGAATTAAAAGTAGAAAGAAAAGAATATGTAGATATATAAGAGAAATGTGAAAAAAAAAAACAAAGACGAGAAAAAAGTAAGACGGAATAGACGAATGCAGGTAAAGATACAAAAAGAAAGAACCAAAGTCTATAGAAACATTTTAAATTATATTCTATATTTTTTAATACGATTTTAAAAATTTATTTCTTAAAAAGTCTTCAACAAATTTCGGTTTTTATTTATATAAATACAAAAATAATATATATATATATAATCTGAATTTTTAATCCCTTAATGAGTCGTTTATGTTTTGTATTTCCCCCTTGAGTCGGTGGAAATTTGTTCACGTAGAAAAACCCCTTAAAATCCCATTGATTACACAACACATTCGCGGTGGCAGTTGAAAATGTTGCCACAATGTTTGGCTAACTTGTTGCATGCGGTTGTTGCACAAACATTCGACACGAGGCGCAATTTTCAGCGGAATTTCTCGATTGCCCAACTCAAGCGGCAAATGCTTGTTTTCCCACTAAAAGCCCTAACGGCTGCTGTTGCAACATAAATATTTATTTAAATATTATGATCCAGTCAGATTTGGGATCTTAGATCTCGCGTTGCAGTGTGAAAACCAGGAAAATGCCAGAGCAAGGACATTCGTTGCTTTTTGAAGAATATTTTGAGAGCAGCGCGTTTTATTGAGGACAAATATGAAGGACGCGACGCGACACCACGACACAACACGACTCTCGTTGTTCAATGTCACAGCCCAGGAATGCTCTAGAAATTTTAGAATCGAACTGCTCTGGCAGTTTGTCAAAGGATTAAGTGCAGTCAGCGAGTAAAGTGACGACGACATGTCCTGGACAGAATGAGTCACATTCTAATTGCAGTTACTCAGGTAGTGCAGAGACGACGACAAATCCAGAGTCATGAGCTAGTCGCAGACACGTAACGACATCATTAATCATGTCGCCAGACAACGGGCGTGCCAAGTAGAGTTGCCCATCAATGTCGGACACTTTTTAATTTGCGAATCAACTAGTCTCGATTATTAAGTGACTGGAGACAAAGCCAGTAATGAGCGAGGGCGATAAGAGAGAGATTTGAAGATGTTGAACAAGGGAATAGAGTAAGAACTCACACTCTGGTATATACCAGATTGTATCATATAGCTGCACTTCAAGCGTTCCATATCATTTGTACTACTCTTGACTAGATCTCCGACTTTATATGATATCTGCTTCTCTCATGCTTGGCTGAGCTCTGCTGTGTTCAGCGAAAAACTTAGTCATATTTAAATAGTATCTAAATGATGATTTAATTACAATTAGCTTGACAATAGATCTGACAATCATAAATTTATAATTATAGCAAAATTTGAGTGCTTTTACTTAGGGTTAGTTCATGCATGGCATAGACAGACGCTTCTTATTATAGCGGCCCAGAGTATGCATAAAAAGATCATTAATAACATTATCAATATAAATTCTGGGAGTGAAGCATGCTGAGATATGCCATAGGAAGTGTAGCGCTAAAACTAATTCGAAATTCGATGAAGCTATGATTTTTATATTATATATATGTATACATAAATTATATATTTAAATATATTTTATACATATATATTTTTAGACATATTTTTTAAATGTATACGTTTATCAGGCAACTCTTTATAACTTTAAATTTTTAAAATTTAAAATTTTCTTTTTAAACTAACTAAATTTTGAGTCAATTTATAAAAAAAAAAAAATATATATATATATATATATATATATATATATATATATATATATATATATATATAAATAATTATAAATAAATAAATATATAGTAAAGAAATAAAAAATATATATATAATGCATAAATATAAATATTTGTGTGTAATAAAAAAAAAAAAAACAAAATAAATAAATAGTAAACACATATTATTAAATTGATTTTTTATTCATATATGTTTATTGTTTATTCTATATTTATTTTTTTTTTATACACATATATTTATTAATTAATATATATATATATATATACAATATGCATACAATTTCTCATAGATCTCTTCAAAAACCACTTAAAGCACATCAAATTGAAAACTCTTCAGAGAACAAAAACTTCTCTTGAGTTTCATTAGATGCATATTGAAACGTGACAATTGCAATTTGAGCTAGAGCTAATCAAATTTAAGTTTCAAGTACTTGAAGGATCTAAGCTAAGCTTGCATGCAATATCCCTATGCCGTATGCCGGCTCACAGAGGCGCTCAGGCATTGACACGCGTACACCCAAAGCGTAGCAAGGGAGGTGCGCAAATTGCAGAGCATTCAGACATCCCTCAAGGGACGCCCCAAAATGTTGTTTGAGGATTGTGTGGCTCAGACTCGACTGTGACTAATTTGCTGGTTATACATTTGATATGTGACCAAACCACAGGACGTAGCTCTAAGCCAGACGCGTCACTTGGCCTGAGGCGTTGCCAAAGCAGCCAAAAACGCCCATCGGTCCACCGAGGGCCACACCCAATATTTGAAATCATATGAGATTTTTTTTCTTGTCCTCTCTTCTGGTATAAAAATTGTAAATCCGTTTTTCGTTAGTTTGCGCTCGCTTCTAAATCCCCTGTAAATATTTGGCTCGGCTGAGCTGTCTGTTCAGTCTGTTCGAGCTGCTACCTGCACGCTATAAAAGCAAACGCAGAAAACGTCCTGTCGTCAGTCTACTTCAAGTATTGGTCGTGTTCAACACGTGTGTGCTCGAAATTATTTACAAAAATGTTTGACAATTTTGTGTTTCCCAACGAAAGTCTGTCCGCCGAGACGATGGACTTCGATTTAATCAGTTGGACAGGCAACATTAATTATATGGATAATATACTGAATGCCACGCAATGCGAAGAGCAACAGGTAAAAGCAGTGATTAGATATTATTTTAAGATAGAAGAATTTTAGTACTATTTGAACTGAGAGAAAAATATAAAAAAAAAACAAAAATAATTAAAATAAATTTTGGATGATTAATGATTGGAAGATAATAATTATATTATATCAGATTCTAGTCATATTAGATTAGACCAGAGACCAAAGAGCAATGATATAAGAGAAATTTACATCATATTATATAAGGAATGACTCCCATCCCAGATTATATATCTTAACTGCATAGAGCTCTAAGCGCTGTAGGGAATACCTCAGCGTCAATGAAAATTTTTATATTCAACCAAGCAACTCGCTAAACAGCAGAATGAAGTAGGCCCAAGCCTAATGTCAAACTCAACTCTAATTGATAGAAATTCCTGAAAATAACTTCATAAAACTTTATTTAAAAAGTGCTTAAAAAATTATTCACGTGAGAGAATTGATTTTGCTTAAACCGAAGATACTTTGCTGGTCCCTTAGCTTGCCATAGAATGCCTTTCCTGGCATTTATGGTCCAGGGTAAATTCCCATCGTAAAACCATTCGCAAGAACAATAGCCCAAAGTGCGAACTACCAGAAAACACTTCAAAGGCCAATCGAATTGCAGGTAGCCCGAAACCTTGAATAGATCTCACTAAAATTTCTCTCTCGTGTTGCTTGCTTGCTTGCAGATGGAAATTTTGAGCTGTCAGGAGGGCAAGGCGAAGATTTCGCTGGAGGAGACAATGGCGCTGCTGCAGCAGACGCAACACAACTGTGAGGAGCTGCGCAAACAGCTGCACGAGAAGGACATCGAGTGGTCGCAGCGTCAGCAGGAGTGGGAACATTTGCAACTCAGGGAACTAAAGCAAGGTAAGTGTGACCCAGCTGAGTCGAGTTGGCAGCCCAACTAACTAATTGGTCAAATTTGTTCTACTGTAGCACACGAGAAAGTACAGGAGGTGCAGCTGCTTGCCAAGGAACGTTACCGGAATCTCGAGTCGCAGCTGGTGGCCAAGGATGCAGAGAAGAAACAGGCGCTGCAAACGTATCACCAGGAGATGGCGCTTCAGCTGCGTCACAAGCAGGAGCAGCTGACAGCTGCCGAACAGCAAGTGCTGCAGCTGCAGACACGCCTCCGGGAGCACGAGACGCAGCAGCATGAGCTGCACGAGAAGCTGACACGCATGGAGAGCATGCACGCGCAACGTCTCGTTGAGAGCGGTAAGCGCGAGGAGGAGCTGCAGGAGCGCATCAAGACGATCACCAAGGAGCTGCAGACGCTGCGTGCCAGCACCGAGCACAAAGAGCGCGATTTGCGCGATCGCCTCGCCCTCTCCGAGGACGAGATCAGTGTGCTGCGCAGCTCATCGCAGCGACGCAGCCCCAGCAGGAGCTGCGGCCAAGCAGAAGGCAGCGTCGATCTGTGGCGCAGCGAGGCGGAGAGCCTGCGTCACGTGCTCGATATGAAGCAGGAGAAGGTGGCGGATCTGACCAAGCAGAATGCCGAGCTGAAGCGCGAGAACGAGGAGCAACGCAACCTGAGCAATCGTCTCACCCTGCTCGAGTCCCAGAATGAGATGCTACGCACCGAGCTGGAGGCCAAAACCGAAAAGGAAAAGTAAGTGTTAACCCTTGATACAATCCTTGATCCAATCCGTGCTAACATTTGGTTCAACCCCTTGCAGAGATATCCAACGTCAAATGGAGGAGATGCAGAAGGCCTTCAACCACGAGAGCATCAAACGCAAGCGCCTCACATGCGACAAGGAGGAGCTGCAGTACCATCTGAAGCAGCGCTCCGAGCAGCTGCAGCTGGTCCAAGCGCAACTGCATGAGCTGTCCAACAGCTCTCTCGACAGCTCCCTCAATCACCCGCACAGTCGCTGCAGCTCGTCACGCTCCTGCCTGGAGTCGAGCCACAATTCAGCCAACACATCGCCGCCGGCAACGCCAGTCATCATGGGCGTCATCAAGCGCAACGATTCGGTTAGCTATGTGCTCGAAATGGATGATGAGACACCGCAGGTGGCCGCCTCGAAGCTGGTGCGACGCGCCGGTTCGCTGCGCAGCTCCAGCGAACGCAGCCCCACACAGCGGCGCCAGCTCTCGCAGAGCGCCAATGCGGCCAGCAATGGACATGGCCAGAATGGACACAGCCCGGGGCCCAATCCGCTGTCGCAGAGCATGTCGGCGACGGCAGTGATGCGCAGTCACGGCCTGGAGGCGGAATCGCCGCGTCCGCTCAGCCGTGCTCGCTCCCAATCCGTGTGTACCAAAGCCACCACCTCCCAGCCCAGCCAACAGCCGAACGAACTGACGCTGCCCGATTGGCATGCGGACGAGCTGTGCTCCAGTTCGCCACAGAAAGTGTCCGCCGGCGTTGAGATGCGTGCGCGCAGCAGCACTATGAAGCTGATGAGCTCCGTTGATGTCTATCCCAAGGCGCTGAAGAAGTTCCAGGAGATACAGGAATCAGCTGGCGAGGCCATGGTCAGCGGCGCCAATTCCGAGGATGAAAGCTGCTCAGCCTCGTCCGAGGATATGCGCAGCTCATCGGCATCCAGCACAGCATCCGCGGCCGGCTGCACGCTGTCCAAGCGCCAGAAGCAACCCTCGCGCATGTCCATCGAGGAGGCGCTAATGCTCGAGCAGATCAACAGCCTGAATGGCACGCCCATGGAGGTGAGCTGGTCGGAGGATGCGGCCGATGCGGATGCAGCCGCAACACATCCACTCGCATGACAGGCACCCGTTGAGGATGATGTGGGCTACGAGGAGCGCGCCGTCATCGAGCAGATTGCCGAGGCAGCAGAAGAGGCTTACGAAATGGACGCTGATGCACAACAGGAGGAGCTAATTGTGGGCGGCGACGAGGAGGACGATGTCGAGGAGGAGGAGGAGGACGATTATGATGATGATAGCTTTTAAAGCGGGCGCGCATAGATTGTAGAACAATTGGATGGGCAACAGAACTAAAACTAAACCTTAAACAAACAAAAAATACTTAAGCAAAGCTTGGCGCAAAGCAAAGGCTCAGATAAAGAAGGCAAAAGGATAAACGCGAAGAACTTGACAAAAGCTAATTGGATTATACGAAAGTTTCCTGTAAATAATTTCATTAAGGAGCGCTCCAGTGGACGAGCTACAAAGAGGGCAAACAATATATATATATATATATATGCATAAATATATATATCGTTTTTCATATACGGCTATGATAAGAGGGAAGAGTAGAAAAGAAGAAATATATATTTTATGCACTCACACACACACACACACACACACACACATTTAAACACAGCAAGCGGTTCCGTCACAGTCTCAAGAGAATTATATAAGGGTTGATAAGAAATAAAAATGGGAGGAGATAAAACTAAAGTTTTAGATTTGGCACATTTTATGCGTACGATACGTAAAAATCAAAAGAATCATTTAAAGAATTGAATAAAAAGCATTCGATTTATAGTAACCTAACAGTAGTATAACAGTATGACAGTATAATAGTAGAATACTTCAATGATAAATGTTTCAAACGCTATCCGAGCACAGATTGTGTTGCCCCATCACAAAGAGCTGCAACATCCGCTGTGGGTTAGGCATTTAGCTCAAGCAGTATATGAATAGATTTGCATTCAACTTATTAACTATATATATATATATATATATATACAATATACATTTATAACTTTACATAAACACACATATTATGGTATTCTAACCTAAAAACAAAAAAAAAATCATTCGAGATATCGTATATATATATATGAACGTAAATGTTATGCCCCGCAAAAAAGGAGGAAAAAATGAGCAAGAAAACCCCAAAAATCCAATTATAAGAGTAGCCCACGTATTTCCCATTGAGCTCAAAGTTAAGTAACGAAAAAAAAAAAAAAACTAAAATCACTTGATGTCCTTAATTTGTAAAGCTAAAGCTCACTAAAGTCTAAAAAATTGTAAAATGTTGCGGGTTCCCATCGAGGAACGCCGAACTCGAACCTAAGCTTTAATTATTATTTCTTGTGCGTGTGTTTTGCGAAATTGATTAAAAATTATTTATTATTTAGTTTTTAGCGTCAGGATTAATCAGAGAAATCATCTATGTTAATTGAGATCCACTCTATAGGTTAAATCATATATTATACTTAGTTCTTAGGACTTAGCATTTAGTTAAATTTTAACTTTTAATTTGTTATCATTGATTGTATTCTGTATCTAAAGCCGTTTCCGTATCCGTATTCGTAACTGTATCTAATCTGGCATGTCTTATATGCATAAGCTGTAAATGGATACGCGAACGTCTAAAACACGCAGCATTGTCATTAATTCTTAAGTAATATTCAGATACTCTATGTTATTTTTATGTGTGAGCCCAGCAGAAGCAGCAACAACAGCAACTGAACAGAACTTGTGTGTATGCCCCATACGAGGTGAATGAATTTAGGAGAGAAAAAAAAGCAAAAAGCAAACAACAAACAGCAAATTGTATAACAGTATAACACAAATGCTATATAAATGGAAAACCTTAAATATTTTTTTGCTAAATCATTTCAAAACCTAAAATTATATAGTAATTGTTTCAACAACTTACCGACTTCTATTTAATGGGCGGATTCGAGTAGAGGTCAAATAAAATTAAATTTGTTTGCCTTTAAATAAAAATTTTTATTGCTCTGAGTTAATCATCCGGTAGCACAACTATTCGTAATACTTAAACTCTGACGCTTTTCTGGTGGAAAGTCTCCTCGAATTGCTTGAGTAGCTTGAACTTTTGAATTTTACCGGAGGTGGTCTTGGGGAATGAATCGACGGGCACCACGTAGTGCGGCACCTTGAAGTGCGCCAGCTTGCCCTTGGCGAAGCTGCGCAGAGTGGCATTTGTGAACGAATTGGGATCGACGTCGCTTTCGAGGCGAACAAAGGCGCACAGCTCCTCGCCCAGACGCTCGTCAGGAACTCCAATGACCTGTGATGAAGAGGAATCAGAATTTACTGAGCAGCTGTTAACTGTGAGGTGTTGTGGTGGGGGCACCTACATGAGCTTCGAGCACTTGCGGATGGGTGTTCAAGAAGTCTTCAACTTCTTTCGGGAAAATGTTCTCACCGCCTCGTATGACCATGTCCTTGAGACGGCCTACGATGCGCCCGTAGCCATCTTTCTCGAGTACAAACTGATCTCCTGTGTGCAGCCAGTTGTCGTTGCCGAGTATTTCCTTCGTTTTCGCCTCGTCGCCGTGATAGCCCAGCATCGTCATGTAGCCGCGCACGCACAGCTCGCCCGGCTGGCCCAGCGGTACCAAATAGCCCTGCTCATCAACGACCTTGGCCTCCACGTGGTCCATTAGATGGCCTACATAGTCGAGCACTCGATTGCCCTGCTCCCCGGGCAGCGACTGGAAGATGACAGCCGTTGACTCCGTGAGGCCGTAGACACTGTGCATGGTCTCCACACCTAGCACACTCTTCACATCCAGGATAAGCTGTGGCGAGACGGTGGCTCCACCAGTGATCGCCTTATTAATCTTTCCCAGCGGCACCTGCAGCCTGCGCTGCGCGGCAACCAGATCGACATACATCGTGGGTGTGCCATGTATCACAGTGCACTTTTCCTTGACGATCGCTTTCAGCGAGTCCTCGGGACTGAAGCCGGCGGCTGGAAGGACCAAAGTGGCGCCCGTGGCCATGGCCGCCATGATGGTGATGCCCACGCCAAAGGCATGGAACAGTGGCACCTGAACACAGATTCGCTCGCCCCACAATTCGTTGCGGTTGCCCACGTGGATGCCATTGTTGACGCAGTTGTTATGCGAGAGCACCGCCGCCTTGGGATTGCCGGTGGTGCCCGAAGTAAACTGCACATTGCACGGACTCTCAGGAAATATGAAGGGCTGCAGTTTGCTAATCTCGGCCTGCTCATCGGCATTGCTCAGGCCCAGTGCATCGTCGAAGCGCAGCGCACCCTTCAGACTCTGTTGGCTGTTGATGATAACAGCGCGCAGATGTGGAAACTTCTCGCTTTTGATCTTGCCCGGCTCCGAGTCGGCCAGCTCCGGGCAGATGCTGCGCAATATCTCATAGTAGTTCTGCGACTTGAATGTCTCGGGCGCAATAATAGCCTTGATGTCCACCTTCTTCAAACAGTACTCGACCTCGGGTGCCTGGTAGGCGGGATTGATGCCCACCGAGGTGAGGCCTGCACGCGCCGCCCCCATCATGCCCAGATACCACTGCACATAGTTGGGCGCCCAGATACCCACTGCATCGCCTCTGTTGAGACCCAATTTTCTCAGCGCTGCTGCCAGACGATCCACTTCGGCTATCAGGCTGCGGAACGTATATCGCTTGTCCTCGTGACAGGAGACCAAGGCCTCCACGCTGCCAAACTGCGAGGCGGCCAGCTCCAGCTGTTGGCCCACATTTCGATAGGCCAGCGGCTCCTTTCCTATGTGATGTATGTAGCTGGTGCTGAAGGCTGGACTCGATGTGGATAGCCTGAAATGAGAGATCAAGTGGTTCAACATAAATATATAATATATAAATATAAATATAATATAGTCTATATATTTCAATAGGTCACATCAAAAACCCTTGTCTCACCTTTTCTAACCTTCCCAAGATATGACAATATTTTTCTATAGCAACAAACTGGAGCTACTCCATAAAAATATTATAATATTATATAACACTCATAATATTTAATTGCTGTTTTATCGTAGCTAGTATATAAAACTAAGTTATCTTTTATAAAATGATATCCGCTTATTTGCCTGATAAAACAACGTTAGCTTTTTGCAAGGTACATTTATAGCACATGTAATTCAACAAGAACTGAAATATGTACTGAAATTAGTTAACATAATGTATGCAGTGGTTTGTGTCATTGCTTGGGGTCTTGCCTTATCTAAGATTAACACCGAAACTTAAAAACTTAGCTAAAAGCTAAGACAGTTTATGGCAACCAATTTATAGCGCTCTGTTTACAGTAACTGTTCTTCAAGTTTTTATTTATTGTTTTTGTTTGGCTAAACTTGGAGAGCGTCACATATGTGTGTGCGTGCATAAGCATGTGAATAAGCTTGTTCATAGTTACATAAGTTTGCCGCTTATCCTATTAATTGCTTATTGACTTATGAGGCAAAATATTATATCACAATATTTAATAAATATAAAAAAGAAAAAAATGGGCTATCATGTATCAAGTGGTATTTATAACTGTTAACGAAAAAGTTTCAGAGCAACAGGTACTTAAAGCGATTTTGCGCTTTTGTAACATACATACACACACATAAATATTTGTTAGACACTTAATAACTGATACAAAATTCTGTATGTTGCTCAGCACAATTGACGAACTCGTTAATAACAAATGAAATTGGCATATGGATTATTCGAAATCATTTGAAATTCGGAGAAACAATATATAATAGATAAATAAATCTATACAATTGCAAGCATATGTGCAGTTGATGTAATCCTTTGCAACAGCTGTGGTCCTGGCGACTTGGCCTTGAACTACACATACATATACATTGCATGAGGGTTTATATCTCCGCTAAGACGACGCACTTACCATCGCTGGGCCTTGTGGCCCAAGCTCTGCCTGAGCACATGCCTGGCGACTTCCAGTTTCTTGTTGAGCATCCTGTACACTGAGCGAAACGAATATATTTTGTATGCACTTAAACAAAAATTCGATCACTTTTCATATATTTTTATGTGTCACCAAAATTTGTATTAACAATTTGCGCAGTCTATTTCGAATCCCAATCTATTCCGGACACACGTCCACTATTCGCCGCGTGCAATCGCGAACTGGGGAAGCGGAAACTTGCACACTGCACTTAATATGGCCTTGCTAAGCTTATAAGTAGACTGAGAGCGCGGAGATAGACATAGAGAGAGAGCGAGAGAGAGAGAAAGAGCGTAAAGTGCATAGGGAATGTAGAGCACATTGAATGCTAATTCAATACTATCAAATGATGAGCAAGCGTAAGGCTGATGAGCATATTTAAGTTGAGTAGGTACAATAGATCATACGGCGAATTCTGACTATATCAGAAACCATAAAAATGAGTATACAAATGTCATATTATACGCTAAGTTACTAAGCACATAAAAATAAAAAAGCTGAAATTGAACAAATTGCTTAGATAGTTTATGTATATAAAATAACTTCAATTCGAATAAGATGCATATAAACATAAGTATAGAAAAATATATATTTGCAAGAATATATTTAATATTTATATATATTTTATATGTAAATATTTTGAATGCATTTAATTGACATATCTCTATTTTTAAATATTTACATTCAGAATTAATATCAATCAAAAATGTTATGATTTCATGCAGGGTATTTGAGAGCCGCCACATGCAATTTCAGTCATCGGCTGTTCCTATTTATACTTTTTTTATACCCTGAATCCATTTAAAATGGAAAATCAGGGTATAATGGTTTTGTGAAAAGTATGTAACAGGCAGAAGTAGGCGTGCCACACACACTTCATAAAGTATTTATGTTCTTGATCAGCGCGACGAGCTGAGTCGATATAGCCATGTCCGTCTCCGTCCGTATGAACGCAGCGATCTCGCAAACGGCAAAAGCTAGAGACTTGAAATAAAATACAGAATACTCGCTTATAAGCAGTAAAAGATTATTTTTTTTTCGATAGCTCATCCCGTTTTGTTAATATCGATAACTATCGAAAATTTGGTTCTGGCTTTGAGACCTAGTGTGCGCACCACTAAATATTAAGCCGTGCACTAAGTTGTGGTTGATTGCTATATTGAATACGCATATTTTTCATCTTTGGATTTTTGACAACTCACGTATATAAAATACTAGAGACTTGAGGTTTGGCAAATAGCCACATATAAATGTCATAATTATACGCTAATTTCATAATTTCATTAAGAACGTATGTCTAAAAAAAACGTATCAACCAATGGAGTTTCCATAGCACAGCCTATGCTGCAGCCGCAGCGCTGCCTCCGCATAAACTGAATAAATGTGTGAGTATGCATGTGTGTGTGCATGTGTTTTTTGCTATTAATGAATAAAAGAATTATTTAATGATTGATATTACAGCTACAGGATTTAGGGTATCCTTAGTCGAGCCGCCTCGACTAAAGTTCTTTTTTTACTTATTTAAAAATTACATTAGTTTTCACTTGAAAATCAATGCCACATTTATCGCCTTTTGTTTTGTTTATTATCGTCGTTTGTATTTTGTGCTTCGCTCGACACGCGTCGCGTTTCTTGTTTATTCGTCTTTCGCTTTCATTCTTGTGTTGCAATGTTTCGCTACTTTTATGTTCTTTATACCGGCTTTTGCGTCGGGTATTACAACTGTAAAAGCTCTCATTCTGGCATTGCTTTCATGCTTTTATTATACCCATTAAAAATGGAAAAAACAGGGTATAATGTTTTTGTTAAAAGTATGTAACAGGCAGAAGCAGGCGTGCCATACCCCATAAAGTATATATATTCTTGATCAGGACGACAAGCCGAGTTAATTGAGCCCTGTCCGTTTGTTGGCATGTATGGAACGTGTATAACAGCAAAACACAAATCGCTATATAGATGGAAAACCTTATATTTTTTGCTAAATAGTTTCAAAACCTAAAATAGCAATTGGATCAAAAACTTACCGATTTCTATTTTGTGGGCGGAATCGAGTAGATGTCAAATAAAATTAAGTTTTGTTTACCTTTAATTAAAAAATTTTATTGCTCTATGAGGTAATCATCCGGTAGCACAACTATTCGTAATACTTAAGCTCGAACAGCCTGGCTCTGTTTGTTTTTCTGGTGGAAAGTCTCCTCGAATTGCTTGAGTAGCTTGAACTTTTGAATTTTACCGGAGGTGGTCTTGGGGAATGAATCGACGGGCACCACGTAGTGCGGCACCTTGAAGTGCGCCAGCTTGCCCTTGGCGAAGCTGCGCAGAGTGGCATTTGTGAACGAATTGGGATCGACGTCGCTTTCGAGGCGAACAAAGGCGCACAGCTCCTCGCCCAGACGCTCGTCAGGAACTCCAATGACCTGTGATGAAGAGGAATCAGAATTTACTGAGCAGCTGTTAACTGTGAGGTGTTGTGGTGGGGGCACCTACATGAGCTTCGAGCACTTGCGGATGGGTGTTCAAGAAGTCTTCAACTTCTTTCGGGAAAATGTTCTCACCGCCTCGTATGACCATGTCCTTGAGACGGCCTACGATGCGCCCGTAGCCATCTTTCTCGAGTACAAACTGATCTCCTGTGTGCAGCCAGTTGTCGTTGCCGAGTATTTCCTTCGTTTTGGCCTCGTCGCCGTGATAGCCCAGCATGGTTATGTAGCCACGCACGCACAGCTCGCCCGGCTGGCCCAGAGGTACCAGACAGCCCTGCTCGTCAACGACCTTGGCCTCCACGTGGTCCATTAGATGGCCTACATAGTCGAGCACTCGATTGCCCTGCTCCCCGGGCAGCGACTGGAAGATGACAGCCGTTGACTCCGTGAGGCCGTAGACACTGTGCATGGTCTCCACACCTAGCACGCTCTTCACATCCAGGATAAGCTGTGGCGAGACGGTGGCTCCACCAGTGATCGCCTTATTAATCTTTCCCAGCGGCACCTGCAGCCTGCGCTGCGCGGCAACCAGATCGACGTACATCGTGGGTGTGCCATGTATCACAGTGCACTTTTCCTTGACGATCGCTTTCAGCGAGTCCTCGGGACTGAAGCCGGCGGCTGGAAGGACCAAAGTGGCGCCCGTGGCCATGGCCGCCATGATGGTGATGCCCACGCCAAAGGCATGGAACAGTGGCACCTGAACACAGATTCGCTCGCCCCACAATTCGTTGCGGTTGCCCACGTGGATGCCATTGTTGACGAAATTGTTATGGGAGAGCACCGCAGCCTTGGGATTGCCAGTGGTGCCCGATGTAAACTGCACATTGCACGGACTCTCAGGAAATATGAAGGGCTGCAGTTTGCTAATCTCGGCCTGCTCATCGGCATTGCTCAGGCCCAGTGCATCGTCGAAGCGCAGCGCACCCTTCAGACTCTGTTGGCTGTTGATGATAACAGCGCGCAGATGTGGAAACTTCTCGCTTTTGATCTTGCCCGGCTCCGAGTCGGCCAGCTCCGGGCAGATGCTGCGCAATATCTCATAGTAGTTCTGCGACTTGAATGTCTCGGGCGCAATAATAGCCTTGATGTCCACCTTCTTCAAACAGTACTCGACCTCGGGTGCCTGGTAGGCGGGATTGATGCCCACCGAGGTGAGGCCTGCACGCGCCGCCCCCATCATGCCCAGATACCACTGCACATAGTTGGGCGCCCAGATACCCACTGCATCGCCTCTGTTAAGACCCAATTTTCTCAGCGCTGCTGCCAGACGATCCACTTCGGCTATCAGGCTGCGGAACGTATATCGCTTGTCCTCGTGACAGGAGACCAAGGCCTCCACGCTGCCAAACTGCGAGGCGGCCAGCTCCAGCTGTTGGCCCACATTTCGATAGGCCAGCGGCTCCTTTCCTATGTGATGTATGTAGCTGGTGCTGAAGGCTGGACTCGATGTGGATAGCCTGAAATGGAGAGATCAAGTTCAACATAAATATATTATGTATAAATATAAACATAATATTGTCTATATATTTCAATAGGTCACATCAAAAACCCTTGTCTAACCTTTTCTAACCTTCCCAAGATATGACAATATTTTTCTATAGCCACAAACTGGAGCTACTCCATAAAAATATTATAATATTATATAACACTCATAATATTTAATTGCTGTTTTATCGTAGCTAGTATATAAAACTAAGTTATCTTTTATAAAATGATATCCGCTTATTTGCCTGATAAAACAATGTTAGCTTTTTGCAAGGTACATTTATAGCACATGTAATTCATAAAGAACTGAAATATGTACTGAAATTAGTTAACATAATGTATGCAGCGGTTTGTGTCTTTGCTTGGGGTCTTGCATTATCTAAGCTTATAAAAAGCTAAAATAGTTTATGGCAACCAATTTATGGCGCTCTGTTTACAGTAACTGTTCTTCAAGTTTTCATTTATTGTTTTTGTTTGGCATAGCTTGGAGAGCGTCAAATATGTGTGTATTTGTGTAAGCATAAGCACATGTGTATGTGAATAGGCCTGTTCATAGTTACACCAGTTTGCCGCTTATCACGATAACCGCGTATTGGTTTATGAGGCTAAATATTTTATCACAATATTTAATAAATATTAAAAAAAAAAGAAATGGGTTTTCGGGTATCAACTGGTATTTATATCTGTTGCAGAGCAACAGGTGCTTTCAGCGGTTTTGCGCAGTTTTAAGAGTACATACATACACACATATAAATATTTTTTGGACACTTGATAGCTGATACTAAATTCTATATGTTGCTCTGCACAATTGACGAACTTGTTAATAGGAAAAGAAATCGGCATATGGATTATTCGAAATATTACGTAATTTCTGTTGACAAGACCTGGAAGCTGACGTGGAGAGAAACAAACTCGAAATCAAGTATATTAATGATAAATCAATCTATACAATTGTAAGCATATGTGCAGTTGATGTAATACTTTGCAACAGCTGAGGTCCTGGCGACTTGGCCTTGAACTACACATACATATACATTGCGTGAGGGTTTATGTCTCCGCTAAGACGACGCACTTACCATCGCTGGGCCTTGTGGCCCAAGCTCTGCCTGAGCACATGCCTGGCGACGATTTCCAGTTTCTTGTTGAGCATCCTGTACACTGAGCGAAACGAATATATTTTGTATGCACTTAAACAAAAATTCGATCACTTTTCATAACTTTTTAAGTGTCAACTAATTTTGTATTAACAATTTGCGCAGTCTATTTCAAATCCCAATCTATTCCGGACACACGTCCACCATTCACCGCGTACAATCGCGAACTGGAGAAGCAGAGACCTGCTCACTACACTTAACACCGCCTTGCTAAACTTATAAGTGGACTGAGAGCGCGGAGATAGATATCGTGTGTGAGAGAGAGAAAGAGGGTTGAGTGTATAGGGGATGCAGAGCACAATGAATGCTAATTCAGTACTATCAAATGCTGAGCAAGCGTAAGGCTGATGAGCATATTTAAGTTGAGTAAGCACAATAGATCAGAGGGCGAATTTTTGACTATCTCAAAAACCATAAAAATGAGCATACAAATGGAGTATTATACGCTAAATTACTATACACTTACATAAAAAATAAAAAAAAATGATAGTTTTTGTATATAAAATTATGTACTTAAATTCGAATAAGATGCATATAAACATAAGTATAACAAAATATACATATATTTGCAAGAATATACATATTTGATAATTATATATATTTTATATGTAAATATTTTGTATGTATTTATATGACATATCTCGATTCTTAAATATTTACATTAAAAATTAATATCAATCAAATATGTTATTATGATTTCATGAAGGGTATTTGAGAAACGCTACATACAATTTTAGTCATCGGCTGTTCCTATTTATATTTATTTTCATAATTACTTTAGTTTTCGTTTGAAGATCAATGCCAAATTTATCGCGTTTTGTTTTGCTTATTATCGTCGCTTGTATTTTGTGTTTCGCATTCTTCGCTCGACACGCGTCGTGTTTTTTATACCCTGAATCCATTGAAAATGGAAATTTCAGGGTATAATGTTTTTGTGCAAATGTATGTAACAGGCAGAAGGAGGCGTGCCACACCCCATAAAGTATATATATTCTTGATCAGCTCGACGAGCTGAGTTGAACTAGCCCTGTCCGTCTGTCCGTCCGTCCGTCCGTCCGTCCGTCCGTCCGTCCGTCCGTCCGTGTAAACACCTGGATTTCTGCAACCACAAAAGCTAGAGACTTCAAATAAAAAGCAAAATGCTCGATAATACCATACGCTGTACGAGTTTATTTTTTTTTTTCGATAACTCATCCCATTTCTTTTTTATCGATAACTATCGAAAATATCGCTTTGTTTTTGAGGTCTGGCGTGCACACCGTTAAAGATAGAATCGTGCACTAAGTTGTGATTGATAGCTATAGTGAATCCGCACATTTTGTCATTTTTGGATTTTTGATGCCACGCCCCTTTCGCCCACAATTCAACAAAAACGATAACTCACGCATATCAAATACTAGAGACTTGAAATTTGGCAAGTAGGTACATTTGAATGTCATAATCATTCCCCGAAAATTTCATAAAGAACGTATGTCGAGAAAAAAAGTTTTTAAGCAATAAAGTTTCCATAGCACAGCCTCTTCTGCAGCCGCAAAACTGTGCAGTGAGCATATTACGTGCATGCATATGTTTGTGTGTGTGTGTGTGCATGTGTTGGTTACTATTAATGAATAAATGAAACTTTTTATGATTGGTATTACAGCTCAATGGATTCAGGGTATCTCTTAGTCGAGCAGTCTCGACTAGAGTTTAGTTACTTGTTGTTTTATTCGTTTTTCGCTTTCCTGCTTGTGTTTCAATGTTTCTTTACTTTTATTTGCTTTATACCGGCTTTTGCGTCGTGTATTTTTCGCTTTTTGTGCTTTTTAACTATAAAAGCTCTCATTCTCGCATTGCTTTGATGCTTTTATTTTCTGTTAGATTCAATGGGAACTGGTTTTGCTCTGCTTTTGCTCTGTTCGCTTTGCTGTTGCTCTTTAATTTTGACTATCTAACTTGATTTATAATGTTTTGAATTGCTTGGATTTATGTATGTTTGCATATACATACATATGTATGTCTGTTTGTACATATTCATACACAATCATATAACTTTATAGCATACTATAATGGTACTCGCAAATTGAATAAAATTTAATTTTAGAACATAGTAATTTATAGATGATTGAAATCAATTGGTACTGCGTGTGCTTACTTGTGCAAACATACATAGTTATATACACATACATACATAATATCTAATCAATATCTGTAGCAGTATTTCTGATGTGCCTTTCTCACCTTTTGTTTATGCAGTAAAATATTTGATAATTTATTTTATTATTATTATTTCTTTGCTTAGTTTGTACCCAAATCTTATTTCCAAATTAGCCGCAGTATGGCGCGTGGCCGTTCTTTAGTTATCTAAAATATTCCAAAGCTCTGCTGATTTGCTAATCAAGAATTAAACTTTTTATACTTCTTATCATATCAAGTTACTGTTAGTGTTGGCCTGTGTCTGCTCTTCGTCTGGCTCTTTGGAATATTTCCAAGAAAAATATATTTTTAGAATGTTTGCCAATGCTTAGCAGCATTTTAGAAGCAATGAAGTGGGGTATATTGACTCAACGCAGACTGTAGCAAGTACTTACGCCTCACAGCTACTAGTTAATTGCATCTGAATTGAAATGCTCTTATAGTTCCCTCATTAATATGGAGTTGCTAACCAGACGCAATATTATCGCCATGTAGATAAGCAGAGTATTTTTAGAATATGCAAAAATACAGAGTATCTCACAGCTGGCAACTTTGAATTAGCTTTCGCTTAAACTAGTATAGTTCTCGCTCGCGTTTTCTGGTTTGCTAAGCTGGCAATCTATGAAATTCTTATCAACTTTTTTATTTTCGGGGGCATTAGCATCATAATTAAACAGATGTTATTGGTATGTGTGTTGGGTGCTGTCGACGTTTAGCAGCGTGGCAAACTGTACAGGCAACTCATAGAGATTGGACGAAGACAATTATGAAGAGTAAATAGGCGACAATGACGGAGGCCAGCGTGGGAATCAGCCTGTCTTCTTCTTGCCCAATAACATTTGGGCCAGAGTAGGATAGTCCTTTTTGTGTCCGGGCGCTCTATCAATCTCAGCCTCGTCAATCTCATAGAGGACGTCAGACAGCTGACGTTCCCGTGGATGCATCATGCGTATGAAATCACGATACACCGTTTTCCCAGCCTCGAAGCAAAAGTCCTTGATCTCTGTGCATTTGCAATCCGGTGGAACGAGCGCCACTTCGAATAATAGCGTCGCAAAGAGTTCCAGGTTCTTCAGAAAATGATTCCGCTTGAGGCCCTCGTTCGGCTGGCCGGAGACCGTGTGCACGCTGCAAAAGGGCAAGCCCATCACCTGGGCATTGCTCATGCAGTACTTGCGCAGTTCATTCAGCATGGGCATGCAAACGCACATCGTGTCGGGAATGGCTGCCTCGACTCCGAATACACGCTCGTATGCTCGCTTGGTAGCCAGATTGAAGGGCGCGTGCCTTGCCTCATTTATGGGCTTCAGGCAGTCCGTGACCCGCAAGTAGGCGCGATTCTCGCACTTGAAATGGTTGTAGGCGTCGTCCAAGTGCTGTCGCACCAAGAAGGTGACGAACTTAATGCTCTGATCGGGCACCAGCTTCACGGAGAACTTGGCCAGGGCGCGGGTGGGCGAGTAAAACTCGCGTTTGCCAGGGTAAGAGCGGTGCTCCACTTTGTGCATGGACAGGCCTGGCATGCACCAACGGTACTTGAGGAACAAGGGCTGTGATTCCTCGTGCCGCAAGCGCTTTATGTTGTATTTATCCTTATACTCCATGATGCCTATCTCGGCCATGGAGAGTATGTCCCAATCGCGGTGGGTCACCGGCAGCACATGGCGGCACATATTCTTTGCCAGCTCGCTCTTGGGATCACTGAGTGTGTTCATCAGCAAGCACAGCTCTGCCAGGGGCTCTCGTCGCGGTTTTTTTGACACCTCTTCCGCTGCTTGGGCTTCCCCTTTGCACTCCTGATTGGACTTCTTCTTCACCTCGAGCTCAAAGTAAATATAGCCGCTGTGGCTAGTGGTTAGCATTGGCTTTGTCGGCGTTATCCACAGATTCGTTGTGGTTATCAACAGATCCACACCCTTAAAGAAAATCTTACGATCGTCAATGACCTTTCGTAGTAACTGATTGTTCTCCTCGTCGAAGGTGCTGATAATGAAGCGTAAGTTGACCGGTAGATCTTTCATTGAGTCAATCCAGGCTTGGACGGCATATATCCAACACAGCACCGGACCCTTGGTGGAGGTCAATCCATTGCCAAAAACATCGTCATCCACTTGGCTCAGCTTAAACGGATAATGATTCCAGTCCAGCTCGTTCACTTGTGGCACAGTCACACGGCCATAAACGAGCACCACGTTCTTGGCTGGTGTGGAAAAATAGTTGGCAAAGATCATATATTGCGTCGTCTTCAAATTGCCCTGTGGCTCGATCGTCACCACCTCCACATCGAACTCGAGCTCGGTTAGGCGCTGCGCCAACCGATCCACCAGCTGCTTCGTTTCATTTATGTACGTCGGATTGTTTATTATACTCTTTATCGCCAGAATTTCGTCCGTGTAGCAGAAATTGTGGTCTTGATTGGCAGCCACGCTGCGCATTACCATCTCATAATCGTTCTCATCCACTGTTATCCGCTCGTCGGCGGGATAATCTCGTATGCAATAATCGCGCAGGCAATCGCAGCGATCATCTTTGTCACGATCAACAAATACGCCGCAACAGTTCTGTTCTCCCCAACAAATCATTTTTGCTACGAACTACAAAGATTTTTCCAATTTTCCCAAAATATCTAGAAATTTTGATTTTTTTTTTTTACTTAATGAAATCTGAAACAAAGATGAGTAGATCAGTTGAGGCCACTTAGATTGGCAGAATATATCACAGATCGATCAAGCATCGATCATTCAATTTAGTTAGATAAAAACAAATAAATTGAGTTTTTTATAGTACGATCAACTCAATGCCTGTTTAATATTTACTCAATACATTTTCAAGTACTCGAATTGATCCAAATAAATATCAATCAAGCATTGAGAAAACAATACTTTGACTCTATTTTCATTTGATATTCAGAGCAAACAGAAAGGACTAGACACACTTTTATCCTCTTTAACATATCTAGTAAATAGGCCTAACGATTTGTCTGGGACTTTTTCTTAGGATTCTTTGTACAGCTGAATGGCATTAATAGCAATTTCTTGAATGTACTTTCTGATTTTGATTTTGACTCTGGGACTGGCGTACTGGGCGATTTAATTTTGCGCTTGAATAAATTCCATTTGTTGTGGCTTTCAGTGTTTTCAATAATGTTGCGATCGGCATCCAAGATCTCCTGCACGCCACGCAGGTTGCAATATTGGTAAATGACATTGCATTTGCATCTCGGGCGCAGAAACGTCAGCTCCACGAACAGCTCGGAGCAGGCTTTGGCGTGGCGCATGACACTCAGGCTCTCAATGCTCTCGTTCTCATTGTGATGCTTATCGGTGCGCTTCGAGAAGGGCATTAGGATGATCGGTTTGTTGAGCAGTTTATGCAGCACATTGGCAATAGGCAGACTGATGGGTAATGCAAGCGTAGTAACAGCATTCTCGTCGTAGACAGTTTGCAGGGCGCGGCAGACGATTTTCATTAGTTTGGAGTTGGTGGGCCAGGAACAGGGATCCATGCCATCCAGCAAGTGAACCGTGAGCGCGGTGCTCACATTCATTTCGCTTTTCAAAAAGCGCATATAATTTTTGACAAGGTTGAACACTTGTTTCACATCCTGGTCGGGCACTAGTTTAATGGAGAATTTGCCCGTCACTTTCATCGGCAGAATACGACGGCAGCCCGGATGATTGTCCGCGCCCTCGACCCCGTGCATGGTCAGCGTGGGCTTGCACCAACGATTCTGCAGTAACTCAACCTTGTTTGCTTCATACCTGAGCCGACGCACAAACAGATCTTCCCTGTATTCGTAGATCCGAAAATCAGCTGATTCGAGCAGATGCCACTCCGTCGTGGTCAGGTGCTTCGTATTGATTTCTATGCCAGGTATTTGAATCTCATGCTCATCGTTGACCAGTCCGTTCATGACATGGCACAGATCAATAAGCGGCTCATAGACGAGGCCACCGGCTAGCCCACTCTCCAGATTCTTGTTGGCGCCGCGCAGCTCCACACCAAAGTGCGCCCAGCCGGCGAGGCTGCAGGCGAGAATGGGCTGCGAATTGTTCACCCACGCATTGGCATCAAACACCATGTAGTCGACATCTAGGAAGAAGTCATTTTTCGACTTTATATATTCACGCAGGCCGGTGCTGCCCACCTCGTGCAGCATGTCCACAACGAACTTGATGTTGAGGGGCAGATCGCCATGAACTTTGAGCCAACACTCGATGGCCAGCAGCCAGCCCACAATCATGCCTTTGCCGGATGTCACGCCCCGGCCATAGAGTAGATTGTCATTGACGTTTAATTTGAAGGGATCCCCCAACCAGCAATCGGTCTTGACTGGCAGCACATCCAAGTGGCCATAGATCAGTAGCGTGTTCTTTGTGGGCGAGGAGAAGTATCTGGCGAAGAGCACCTTCTGATGGGTATCCACAAAACAATTGGCTGGATTGTTCGGTATGGGATACTCAAAGGTCTTGAACTTTAGGTCGCTCAGTCGACGCGCCATCCACTCGATAGCCTTGCAGCTCTCCAAAAGCTTCTCCGGCTCCACTGAGACCGACTGGAACGCTACCAGCTGCTCCAGATCGCTGATCATATTGTCGAAGCTCTCATCGATTGCTTTCAGCACATCCGACTTGTTCCTGTTGATGCGCTCTCGTTCGATCTGAAGGGCCACACTCAGATTGCGCAACTGGCAGGACTCACAGCGGCATTTGCTCGGTGGCACGAACAAAGAATCATCTTCGATAGATCGAGTCGAGCTGCGTCGTGCAGATATCCGAGTGCCCTTTCGCAGCGACGAGCCACGCGACGATTCTCTTGGCTTACGACCTTGAGTTGGAAGCGTCGTTGAAAACATTTTTCACTTTTTTTCCTATACTTATAGAAATTTTGATAGCCTACTAAAGCAAAGAGCTAGAAACTAAATAATTGTTGTAGATAAAGCTTATCCATCCTTGATATATCCAACTCCTTGATAGGGCAAACTTGACGAAGGCTGAGAGTTGCCTTCAGTGAGATTTTCGCGCCAAAAGCTGTGCGGAATCAACAATTGTAAACAAACGCGTGCGCCTCAGAGGACGCCACTTGGAGGCGCTCATACCCAGCGCTGAGCTGCACTGAGTGGCTTCGTCATGTTGCCAAGGTGCGCAACACTGGGGCTTGCCACGTTAGCTGGCAAAAGGAATTTTGACTGGCAAATCAGAAACTCGCAGAAGCTCGTGGCAGACGGTTGTTGGCTCATTTAGCACTCGCAGTCAAATATTTGGCTAGAAAAGCGGCCGACGGCAACGACGACGGCGACGGCGCTAAAGTGAGACGCACACGCAACCAGAAAAGGAGCCATAAAAATAAGGCTAAACATATAAAATTGTGTAGTAAAAGTGAAGAAAGCGAAGAAAGCAGCCGAAAAAGAAACCCAAAAGCAATAATAATAGCAAAAGCGAATGTGTGTCTGGTCGCGGTGTGTGTGTGTTGTGGTGTGTTGCCAATGAAAATGCAAATTGTTGGCAACAAATATTGGTAAAAACAAGAAATGAATACAATTGTGCAATGCCAGTGCAGGCCACAAGCAATGCAACGTACACGTTAGAGCGAGAGAGCGAACAGCATAAACAATTCCTGCAGTAAGCAACAATAAGCTGCAGTCTCGCCTCCTTAGCGCTTGGTTGTGTAATGGCCAGTGGTCGCAGCGTCGAGCTCTGAGCGTTTCAGCCAAGTGCAATGTCGCAGCCTCGTGGCGGACGGGGTGCGCGGGGCGGCGGCGCTGGTGGCGCCGGCGTTGGCCGCAAGACGCCCTCCTCATTGACGGGGCCGCCGGACGATTCGGCCAATACCAGTGAACGTGCAACGCCTGCGAGCAAAGCCGATTCGGATCCAAAAGATGACAGCTCCAGCAATGGCGACAAAAAGGATTCCGATTTGTTTCCAGCGCCCAAGCCGCCCAGCGCGGGCGCTTCCATACGGGACACGGCGAACAAGGTGCTGGGACTGGCGATGAAAAGCGAGTGGACGCCCATCGAAGCGGAGCTCAAGAAACTGGAGAAATATGTGGCCAATGCGGGTGAAGATGGAAATCACATACCGCTGGCCGGAGTGCACGATATGGTAAGACAATAAGACAGAGAGCAAGATACAGAGAGAGTGAGCGAGTGAGTGAGTGAGAGAGACTTAGTGAGTGGGTACAGGACTTTGTAAAATCAATTTTGGAGCCCATCGAAAGTCGACGTCGCCCTTATCAACGTCCCCAACTGCGGCTCGACGGCGGGATTTCAGTTGTTGTTGGTTGTTTACTAGCCAAAATAACGACACAGTAGCTGTTCTGTGTGTTTGTGTGTGTTTGTGTGTGTGTTTGTGTGTGTGTTTGTGTGTTGCTGTGTGTTATTTGATAGTGCGGCCCAAATGTTTGGCTGCCAAGGCAATGGCAGGCAGGCAGGCTGGCTGGCTGGCTGGCTGGCTGGCTGGCTGTCAGACAGGCTACGTCCTGCCACAAGTTGCGCTGACTACCCCCGAATAAACTCATAAAGCATCGAAATTGAAGCGCTTCGATTTCAATTTACCATAAAAATATCAAACGCAAAAGTCGTTGACATAAAATTAACGTTACAAGTCCTAAGGCCAACAGCGCCCCAACGATCCAACGACCCAACGACTGACAATAAAATGCAAGCAGGCAGGGCACAAAAAAATAACAGAAGTCTGAATGCAAATGCCCGATTGGAATGTAGACACAAATAATGGGCAGCAACAACGACGAGCCAAGCGGATTGAAAGGGCCAAAAGGGTTGTCTCTCATGTAAATTATTTCTCTGTGCGAAAGGCATCATTAACATATACAACTTTTGTTAGACTACAGCCAATGATACCCTGTAGATATGTAACCCTATCAGGGGTTGTATTGTCAGCTAAATGTGCTACACAAATGAGGCAAGTCGTATGTGTCAAAATTTCTATATATTTTATATTTGTTTATCAAAAAATCTACACCTGAGGAACCAGTTTAATAATATTTTGGAGTTCAAAATGTTTTCTATAAATATAAATAGATAAATAAATAAAGGGTATATTTCAGTCGTTCAGTCTTTGCACTGTTTTGTTCCAATTTAGTTTTTTTTTTGCCAACTATTTGTGGCATATTTTTGGCTGCCAGACAGTATTAGGAAATTGTTATTATTTTGGACTTGATTTGGTTTTAATTATGAAAATTACGCAAAAAACTAGAAGAACAAAGTATGTGAAAATGAGGTCTTATCAGCGTTGGCAAGAGAGTAGAACAAGCAAAGTATTATATATTAGATATATACATATATTTATATATATATATATATATATATATATATATATATATATATATATATATATATATATATATATATATATATATATATATATATATATATATATATTTAATTTATTAAATATGTAATATATGTATATATAAAAATCTTAAACATGCAGCATTGAAATGTTTTTTTTTTTTCTTTAAGAAATAAAGTATATACATATTACATATTTAAATGCTTACCATTCATATCGTTGTTGCTGTTGCTCCCTTGCCTAAATAACTTATATACTGGCCTTAAAAGGGTGTATAGCATAAATATGTAAATTATAATTGGAGCTATTCAGCTAAACATCTTAAAATAGTATTCTAAAATTTAATATTTATTAGTTATTTACATACTCATATGTCAAAGACTTCAAATTAGAGTAGAATTTATCATAAATAAATATTCTGAAAGTTTTCATTCTAAGTGTCTCACGCCTTTTGCAGCTCCGCTTCAAATTTGAGCAGAAAAAAACTAACAAAAATTTTAGCAGGAAAATAATTAAATAAAATTTTTCAAGAAAAACAAACTTTCAAATCCATAAAGTTTTTTATGACTATTATAAATAAAAAATTCAAATTTTTTCCACATACTCGTATTTTGAAATGTATTTACTAAGTGCATTTAAATTTATTCTGCAAAATGCATCAACAAATCGCAATAGATATCCTTTCACTGATTGAATATTTTTTGTTATTTTAGAATACCGGCATGACTCCCTTGATGTATGCCACGAAGGACAACAGGACGGCGATAATGGATCGCATGATTGAACTGGGCGCCGATGTTGGAGCACGGAATAACGTGAGTATCGAGTGTTGAGTGTTTAAGTTAGAGAAACCGTCTTAAATTACCAAGATATGGGCAATTGAAGCAAGCTGAGAGAGAACATCGGCGAAAATGAGACGCGTAGAGAAAGCAGAAAAAGCCGCTTCTGGAATTGTGTCAAATCGATAAAAACCGCATAATTAAATCTCAAGCGGGGGCGTCGCAGTCAGAGGGGTTGCTTCAGAAAGCAGCAGAGACTGGGACGGGCACGGGGCAGAGCACACGCATTGCCAGGCGAATCGCCGGCGGGACACTCTACTGCCACTTAAATACATAAGGGCCGCTGTGGGTCAACCGAACTGAGCTTGGCCAACAATTGTTTCTGGCTCAGACGACACGCAATGTCGTCGTGGAATGTGGTCTCATATGGGGCATCAGCGCTACGGGGGCCACAGCGAGGATTCGTATTCGCTAATTCCTCATTCACTGATTTTATGCTACAATAAAAACTGCAAATCTATTTCTGGCATTAAATAATTGTCTGAGAAATAAATAAGCAGCGTGACTATACCATATGATATTAGGATTACTCAGGAGTCTCATAAATTATATATATATAATTATATATATATAGGAATAGGCCTAGCACTTATTAAACCAAATATATGATCTTGCGTAGACTTTTAATGATTAACAATTATACATATTATATGATGGGATTTCGAAACAATATAAATATAATTTAAGCAGATTGTTATATAGGCAGTATTGGATAGTTCTTTTCTTTCAAAATGAATAACAGGTCGAATCATGGAAATTACCAAACAATTTTCCCAGCTAGTTTGAATTTATTTATTCTCTTTAACAAATTAAGTTCGAGCAAATTATGCCAGCTCATAGCAATGTGTAGGCTTCATCCATCTCTTATCTCCAAACAAAGCCCAAATTGAGCTTAATAACATAATTTGAAGTGAGTAATTTTGGCTATATGTGACATTTGTACAATTCTGTTGGTCAATTGGGCATTGGGCATTGTGTTTTTGGCATTTGGCATTATGTTTGCATGCCGCAATTACTTACAGCACATTTGGCCCGAACATTTCATTTGGCCAACTGCTCACCGGGCACACACGTACCAAATTTTCACCTCAGAGCCGATAAAAATCCTTGACCTAATTACAAAATAATTGTTGGCAAGCCAAAAGTCACCGAATTAAATTACCAAAACAAACATAGAAAATTTGGATATTGCTGCAGATTCACATAAAAAAACCGTCGCGTCAAGAAATTTTCCCAGCTTAGCCAATTGGGCTGGTGTCAAATGTTAAAGGTTAATTGCAGTTTTCTGAATAATAATAATTCAACGGTAACTGAAAATGTTAAAATATATATTACACATTTCTAATATATGCAAAGTTCCGTTTGTATATGTAAAATTTATGGGACTTGCGAGCTATTTATGAAATCTTGTGTGCACAGGGCACAGTAAGAACTACTTCTTTCTTGTAATATATAATAGGTTTCTGTATGCGGAAGAGAGTAGTGCAGACTAAAGTCTATTATTTTGCGATTATTATATATTAAATATTATTATATATATATAATATATGAAATAATTTTATAATATAAAGTTTAATAATATTTTCTTTCACAATTTGAGTGCACTCTGTACTAGAATTTCTAGTCTAATTTAAATCTGCCGAATTTCGAATTCTAAATTTAATTAGTTTCCATAATTTTTAAATGTGTCGTAAACCATTCGGCGTATATTCAGCTATTTCCTAGAATTCTCAATATTATAAAAACCTAGCTACAATTTTATGAACAACGAGTGTGACTTTTGGTTGTAGCACACGTAATAACGATGTTATCTGAAAGTTACCCCACAAGATTTGGGGAGTTTAGGGCTAGTTAAATGTCAGGCGACTCGTAGGTCTGTGGAGCCATATAAATGAAATAAACATACCATATAAAGGATGCGTCATCCGTCATCTTGAACATCATGATGAGTTCATGCGACTGGACAGTTCGTCGGAGTTTGTCATAGCTGAAAGAGCAAAAAGTGAGGCTACTTTTAATTAGAGGTGCTATTTACTTAATGAATTAAAATGGGAATTGCAGAAGAGAAAAATACATTACATTTCACGTGTGATGAAGCGTGTTTTGCATTATGTCATTTAATAGCTTATCTAAAAGTCGGACAACTCTAAAGTAATTCGCAGTCAACACGACACTTGCCACATGTGTGGGGCACGGCCAATGAAGTGCAGCAAATGATGTAATGAGTAGAGCTAATTAACATTTTGAGGTTGTCAAATGAGGGTGTTTAGCAGAGGCAGGGGCAGGCGCAAAGGCAGGGAGAGGAGCAGCGGACCAGGACTCTATCATTGTGACTGCAACTAAATGAAGTCGAGGCTACAGCAGGAGGCGTTGCCAACTTCATTTGTTGCAACTTAAAAGCCAATTAATCAAGCGGCCAGAGTTTTTTAGTACGCCCCGTTGGCAGCTGCCCCATAATGCCCCGCCTCTCACGGTGTCATAGCTGGCAGCTTTTTGGCGCTGACCTTTTCGCCAAGACAAATGGCCAAAAAAAATAAAGGAGCGTTAAGGCTATTCATGGCATCAGGGCACACAGAGCTATTTATGCAATTTTAATTAAAACAGCCTGGGGGCACTTGGTATTTATTTGCTTGTAGTATTTCGTGGTATTTAAGCCACATGCACGATGACAGCGTGCAATTTTTACATTAGGCCATTAACTAGGCTCAGACTCAATTTGTCAGGTGTTGTGCGTGAGCACACGCACACCTGTGTGTGAATGGGTGTGTGACTATGTGAGTGTGTGACACTCGAATTAAGTCAAAATTCATTAATTTAATTTAATGTGGGCAAAGCGAACCGAGCTGACATCAGCCAACAATATAATTTAGAAATTTCATTTTATAATTTCAATTTTTTTTTTAAGTGTCTTTTGCGACAGGGTGTGCGTGCGTGTGTGTGTGGGTGTGTGTGTAAATGACTTCATATTGAGCTTAAGAAATTGTAGCATACTTTGTTGCTCGCCGCAAGGTTTACAAACAAACAGAAACTGGGTCGTCTTACAGGCGAGCTCCGCTTTCCCCTCGTTTCGCTTCAAGCGCTCTAAGCGCTTCTCAAAGCGGGCCGCAAAAATGTGCTGGAAAATTTGCGCTTCCGTTTTTGTTGTATTTCCGGTTTTTGCTTTCGTTCCGCCACGTCACAACAAAAACAATAACAACCCACACACATACACACATGCACACGAGTTTCGACTTGAGTCGACTTATTTGGAGTTAAAAAACTATGCAAAACAGGCGCGTGAAATATTATCTGTCTGGCGTTTACTTTTGCAAACCACCCAACAAACGTATGCTTGCCCGACATTACGAGCGCCACAACAAGCCGCACAACTCACTAAAACTGGGCTGTACCCAATGTCTTTCAACCGGGACATGTGTCAAAGCCTTCGACTTGCGGTTTTTCGCCTATGGCCGCTCTGTGTTCTATGTAAATTAGCAAAGCCCAGCAACAGCAAGAGGTGCTAAGACTGAGAGCTTGAAAATAATGCCAGCATGACATGAATTACGTATACGCCGGGTTGGCAGATAAGACAATGCCAAAATGAGCTATGCGTTAGAATTTGACGCTAGGATTTGCTGAGTTAAGTCAAAGAAATTGCGCAAGTTATAAATATCTTATATACTTATTTAGTTACTTATACATAAATATATTTTTCTATATATAATTATTGTATATTAATATATTTATTTATATGTATATTTATATATAAATTTGTTTTTTATGTAAATTTCATATATAAATAAATTTTTCATGTTTGCGTTTCCAATCACTCTGCAGAATTTGTCTCATGCAACAACTTCAGATACGAATTTAGCTTACATTTCATATAAACTCAATTTGCATATATTGAATGTTAAATACAATTTTTGTGAAAGCTAAAGTATACGATTATATAACTGTTCCACATTGCGCACCTCATGACAGCGCATTAGAGCGGCTAATGCATATAACAAGCAGCCTATAAAAAGCTCGACTCACTTCCGCTTGTTGGGCGCACCGAAAAAGGCAACAAAAATAAAAGCATAAGTAAAAGAAATGTCCACCGGTCGAGCCAGTTATAAATTAAGTAAATGCGCCTGTGGCGTCCCATGCAGCGTATGTGTAACATATTGCGTTATGGCTTATTATATAAGGCGCTATGTTATGGTAATGTGGTCACTGGCCGGTGGCTTAGCTCTTTGCCGGCCCTGAGACCCTGGGGAACGTGTCGCCAAATGGCTAAGGCAATCACAATTCGGGCAAAGTCGTTATCTTTAAATAATTTTCATTGCTGGGTCATGAGGTAAGTCGGAATTTGGATTTTGGTGAGTTGATGCAGTTGTTGCATGTGTGGCACAGAGCTAACGACCATTAAGAAATGGCCAAAAGCGAAAGTCCACATGCAAAGATTGTGTTGCAAGGTGAACCAACAACAACGATAACAAGAACCACACAAACAAAAGCCAAGCCAATCAGCCGCACCTCTTGGCCAGGCCATGCAAAGTGGCAGCAGTGCATGGATGGGGATTGGATTTGCGGGCAACTCACAGATTAGGGGTAGGTTTTGGGTATCGACTGACTTTGACCCATTCAAGCACGCCGCAAGCTGCTGCTGACCTGTGCTACTTTAGACACACTCGAATGATTTTAGCAATTGATTTAAGGTCTTACCCACTCACTATTACCTTCCCTTTCTAATAGTCCCTCTCTTTCTGTTTTTTTTTTTTTTTCAATTTGCCTTGCAGGATAATTACAACGTGCTGCATATTGCGGCGATGTATTCGCGTGAGGATGTCGTCAAGTTGTTGCTGAACAAACGAGGCGTAGATCCCTTCTCCACAGGTGGTGTAAGTATATCCAAAATGAATCGATATCTATATGCAAAATTTATCTATATCTATATTCTTAGCTATATATATATTTATATATCTGCATCTATATCTATATCTATATCTATATCTATATCTATATCTATATCTATATCTATATCTATATCTATATCTATATCTATATCTATATCTATATCTATATCTATATCTATATCTATATCTATATCTATATCTATATCTATATCTATATCTATATCTATATCTATATCTATATCTATATCTATATCTATATCTATATCTATATCTATATCTATATCTATATCTATATCTATATCTATATCTATATCTATATCTATATCTATATCTATATCTATATCTATATCTATATCTATATCTATATCTATATCTATATCTATATCTATATCTATATCTATATCTATATCTATATCTATATCTATATCTATATCTATATCTATATCTATATCTATATCTATATCTATATCTATATCTATATCTATATCTATATCTATATCTATATCTATATCTATATCTATATCTATATCTATATCTATATCTATATCTATATCTATATCTATATCTATATCTATATCTATATCTATATCTATATCTATATCTATATCTATATCTATATCTATATCTATATCTATATCTATATCTATATCTATATCTATATCTATATCTATATCTATATCTATATCTATATCTATATCTATATCTATATCTATATCTATATCTATATCTATATCTATATCTATTAAGTTCTCTTCCTTCTCTACAATTTTTGCTCGTTGCTTTTAATGACTAATCGTTTTTCGAGCACTTTAAAGTCCATTAAACGCATTTTTTGTGTGTGCAAAGGTCAGCGCCTAAGACGTTGCCGCATGTTGCATGTGACTTTGGCACGTTAGGGGCTAAGGGCCAATTATTGGCGACAAGGTTAAGACTTTGGCTAATTTTCAGCCACAGGGACCCTAATTTAAAAGTCAGCCAACAGCAAGGGCCACTCGCTCTTAGGTAAACAAACAGCGGTTACTAAGCACCATCTAATCTCAATGCCTACTAGGAGCACAGTCTATGGGGTGTATGTTTTCTAAAATATTCAAAGTCAATTTGTGTATAGGAATTTGAAGATTTATATACACACGAGTAAATCTTCAGCAATGTTTAGAGATTATTCCAAGCCTTTTCAAGTTGCTTATATTTTATAAGTGCTATTTTTCTATGCAGGGTATTTTCTTGTTGAGCACTTTCAAATTAAACATTTTTTTCAACATTTTAATTTTGTTTTTTGCCGCAATGAGTGAATGATAGGGCGTGGCAAGGCGCCTTATAGCCCAAATTACTGATGTTTATCAGTGGAGCACTTAGAAAGAGAGGCAAGGCATTGAACAGAGGCAGATAGATAGGTATAGAGTACACATACTCTTACACTCTCTCGCACACATGCAAAGCACATGTTAACTTTTGTTTTAGCAACAGCCAACTACAGCGTGAAGTGGGTGCCACTCGTGTGCGTGGCTAACGCCAACTCCAACACGTGCCCCCATCACGCTGTCAGTGTCAGAGCAGAGCAGGAAGTTTATAAAGCGCTGTTGCTGTCAATCTGTGATATGAGACGGTGCTAACAAAAAAGAAAAATGAATAAAAAAAAAAAAATAAAAAAAAAACTCACAGCCAAGTGACACGAAATGGGCTTATAAACCAAAAAACTTAGCGCTTCGCTATTCAGTTGCATTTGGGATTTTGAAGTGAATAGTTTTTTTCGGTTTTAGGATACTTGCGGGGGCGTCAGCATAAAATATCTATTGCCTACTTCTAGGCGACACATAAAACAGATCATTAAAAGTGTTGCCCAAGTGCGTGCCAGTCACTCAGCCATTTCATTTCTATTCCCAATATTTATTGTGCTCATAAGAATTTTAACTACGCTTCATTAAATTCTCTTTGCAGTCGCGTTCCCAAACCGCGGTACATTTGGTGTCCAGTCGTCAAACGGGCACAGCCACAAATATCCTTCGAGCACTGCTAGCAGCCGCTGGCAAGGATATACGTGTTAAAGCAGACGGCGTAAGTATATATACGTGTGTGTGCATGTGTGTGTGTGTTTACTCAGAGCCACAAGTGTTGTGTGCCGAGCTTCTAACTGGCCAAGTTATGAGCTGCTGGCAGTCGACATTAAGTGAAGTACACTCAAAGCCAGGCAGGTGCCAGGCTGTGCCAACGTAAACAAAAGTTTAATAAAAACAAAATAACAGCGTGCAAAACAAAAGCAAATCGCAAATAACAACAACCATATAAATGCAAACAAATTGCGAAAAATCAATATGCAAAATATGCCCAAAGCAAGAGCAAATGCAATGCGGAAGAAAAAATAAATAAAAAACTATGATTCAAAGTAAAGTACTGAAAAGCAAAGCCCCAAAATATAATGACAACACTCTAAATACCCTATACTGTTGTAGTCTGGGTATATTAAGTTTGTACAAATGTATCAGATGTATTTTGATATATATATATATTTGTTGGCTAGAAGCGAGTTGATCTAGGCTCGTCTATTGGTCAGATATTATAAGGCATTGGCTTATTCTACACATGCTAAATAAATAAAAGTAATAAAAATATTTATATATGTATAATGTAAATACATATATATAATCATATTTTAATATAAACTCTCAGTTCATATAACTAAAAAAAATGCATTCCTTAAAAAAAAATTATTAGGAAATTATAAAGAACATTTTTTCATTTTATTTAATTTATTGTTTAAGTCTGACAAAAGTAGAAAGTTCATAATATAATACACGATAAAGAAACGGTATATATAACATAAAAATCTTAAATCGTATAGGGCATGCCGAGCTCCTGCATACTCTCAGTAGCCACACCCGCGCTTGCTCAACGATTAACTTGCATTGAATTGGTTTAAGAGCCCAAAACTAGCTGGGTGAACCCGCCGGGAATCAGCTTAAATGCGGAACAATTTGTCGCATCACGTGAATGAGTGCAAATTTAGTTCGATATTTGGGTAACGCACGCGACGCCTAGTGCATACATTTTGGTTTAGCCATGGAAGAGTCGGGTCGATTGATAGTCTAGACAAAAGACTCTTGCGATTCGGCAACTTGATTTAAATCAATTAGAGCCATGCCCGCCCCGTCATCTATACTCGCACACAGTTAATGGCGCTGTCAGACGAAATTAGCTGGATAGAGTATTTATGTAGTTGCTTCTTCTTATCATTCCACTTACCTCTCCCATCTCGCATTTCGATGCGAGCCTCCACAAATAGTTGAATAGTTTTTCAGCTCGACTAACAATGACATCGGCACGCACATTTGCCGCGTCTTTACAGTCTTCCTATAAAGTAGACATATACATATGTATGTATATAGAGAGAGAGAGACTATATACCTCATCGATGAGGGCGCTCAACTCGTTGCCAACAACAAACACATAATGCAAGAGTTGGGCAACCGGAGGTGGGCGGGACGCAGATCTGAACACAACAGCAAAAGGGGGTCACAGGTTGCTCTACAACTTGATTTACTTGCCAGCTGAGCTGAGCTGGTGGGACTCAAGGGAGGGCTGCGGAGGAGGTGTTACACGGGGAATTTCTCATGCGCCTTTGCCAGTTCAAAGTTCGCGCGAAAAGTTGCGAACTTGGCTAAAAATAGGCAAAAACATGCAGCCGTTAACACTTGAGGCATGAATTGGCTAATTGGTTATTTATGTTTTACGAGACTGTGCATGCATGTGTGTGAGTGCGTGTGTGTGTCTTGTAGCCCTAATTATGTTACCAATTTCAGCTATATGACTATATCTGTGACTATCTTTATAGCGTGGCAAAATACCATTGCTGCTGGCTGTGGAGTCGGGCAACCAGTCCATGTGCAGAGAACTGCTAGCCGCACAAACGGCAGACCAACTAAAGGTGAGTGCAACTATTTATAATGCCAGATATTTGCTATTGCTAAAATATACCCCAAAGATAACAGGGCCGAGCTAACTGAAAATATATTTGCTATAAAAAGAACAAAACAAAAGAGATACGAAGAAAGCTTTAATGGAAAAAATGTTCATATGAAATCGAGATAAATATAAAATTGCACAAAAATAAATAAACAATGAACATGGGGAAAATATAGGGTATATTTGTAAATAATAAGATATAAGAATAAATAAAAATAGCAATCGAAAGAGCTTTCGAGTTGCGTGAGTGTAAGCGAAAAGAAAGTCTTTAAGCAAATTAATTGAACTATATTACAAATTATATTAGCTCTGACTTATAATCAATCTCAATTGATTTTACATGAAAATTCCCATTATATATAAACATTATACAAAATATTTTCCTTCCTTCCGTCTACTATATTCCTTGCATACAAATTAAATTTTATAAGCTTTGCTGATAAATATTTTAACTTCTGATGTTATTTTTACTCATGACAGCTAATCTACCTCGCCTAGCTAATCTACACTTCACGTTTTAGACACATGCGAATTGCATAAATTAAAAAGAACTTGCGATGCGTGAAACAGATTTGCTAATCAAGTTTTTAGACTTTTTTTTTAGACTTTATGCTAATGCGTTTGTCGAGGTCACAAATCAGAATTATTATCAAAATGCAGCAATCAAACAAGCTTCAACTGTCAAAACTTGACCAAGTTATAAGTGAAATGCAAATCTTGCCTTGCGATATGGCAACGCTACGCACAAGTGAAGTGCGGCAACGGCGCACGCAATGCCAAGGGAGAGGCAGATAGAAATAAAGCGCTAAAAGTGCAACAGTGCAAAATGTGACATTGGCGCAAAGTTTTTAGTGTTGTTTTCAATTTGCACGGCAGACACACACACACACACACCATACACACCCACACACACACACACACACAAATACATGTGTGGAGTCAAGAGCAGTGCGTGCTGATGAAATTAACCAAAAAAGGGGTTAAAGTTAAAGTTCGAGTTAGTTGACTTTGGGCCAGAAGTGCTCGGCACGCAATCAGCCGGCTAACAAAGTGGGTCAAAAGTGTTGCGAAAACGCAGTTAAAATATATATTGAACAGGCCGGCCAGGAGCGCACGAGCTCAGAGTGTGTAGTCCAAGGAGTTAACCTTGTTACGGGCCTAACTCGATTTGCATATTCAAAAATAAACCAAAAGCCGATGGCAATCGTTGTTGCCTGATTTTTTGGAGTTGCAATTTCTTAAGCTTGTATTATTTTATTTTGTTTCTTTTTTGGTGGCTTCAGGCAACGACGGCCAATGGAGACACGGCCTTGCATTTGGCCGCCAGACGGCGGGACGTCGATATGGTCCGCATTCTGGTTGATTACGGCACCAATGTGGACACCCAGAACGGGGAGGGGCAAACGCCGCTGCACATTGCCGCCGCGGAAGGTGACGAAGCGTTACTCAAGTACTTCTACGGGGTGCGTGCATCCGCCTCCATAGCGGACAATCAAGGTGAATCAGCGGCAGGTAAAACCCCTATTCGTCACTTATATTTTCGTTCTCTCACTTACAGACCGTACACCCATGCATTTGGCCGCCGAGAATGGACACGCACACGTTATCGAGATCCTGGCGGACAAATTCAAGGCGAGCATCTTCGAGCGCACCAAGGATGGCAGCACACTGATGCATATCGCATCACTCAATGGCCATGCTGAGTGCGCCACGATGCTCTTCAAGAAGGGCGTCTATTTGCACATGCCCAACAAGGATGGCGCCCGCAGCATACACACTGCCGCTGCCTACGGTCACACTGGCATCATCAATACTCTGCTGCAGAAAGGCGAGAAAGTGGATGTGACCACCAATGTGAGCAGAGAGATAAAGAGACAACTTCTATCTAAATGTATCTAATGCTATTCTTGTAGGACAACTATACGGCACTGCATATAGCTGTGGAGTCCGCCAAGCCAGCTGTTGTGGAAACTCTGCTCGGCTTTGGCGCCGATGTGCATGTGCGTGGCGGAAAGCTGAGGGAGACGCCTTTGCACATTGCCGCGCGAGTTAAGGACGGCGATCGCTGCGCTTTGATGCTGCTTAAGTCTGGAGCGAGTCCGAATCTGACGACTGATGACTGCTTGACGCCGGTGCATGTGGCAGCGCGTCATGGAAATCTAGCGACAATGATGCAGCTCTTAGAGGATGGAGGCGATCCGCTATACAAATCCAATGTGTGTAGAGATAATCGATGCAGAGTCATTTACAATCACACGATCATCTTGCTTTTTTATTTCAGACTGGGGAGACGCCTTTGCACATGGCTTGTCGTTCGTGTCATCCGGAAATCGTGCGTCATCTCATTGAGACAGTCAAGGAGAAACACGGCCCGGACAAGGCCACCACATACATCAACTCTGTGAACGATGATGGCGCTACGGCGCTCCACTACACTTGCCAAATTACCAAGGAGGAGGTGAAAATACCTGAATCCGATAAGCAAATTGTGCGCATGCTGCTCGAGAATGGAGCCGATGTGACGCTGCAGACGAAGACCGCTCTCGAGACGGCCTTTCACTACTGCGCCGTTGCGGGCAACAACGATGTGCTGATGGAGATGATCTCGCACATGAATCCCACGGACATACAGAAGGCCATGAATCGGCAGTCGTCGATCGGCTGGACGCCGCTGCTAATTGCCTGTCATCGGGGGCACATGGAGCTGGTCAATAACCTTTTAGCGAATCATGCGAGGGTCGATGTCTTCGATACGGAGGGACGATCGGCGCTCCATCTGGCTGCGGAACGGGGCTATCTGCACGTGTGCGACGCGCTGCTAACGAACAAGGCCTTCATCAACTCCAAGTCGCGCGTGGGACGCACCGCCCTGCATTTGGCGGCGATGAACGGATTTACGCATCTGGTGAAGTTCCTCATCAAGGATCACAATGCGGTGATTGACATATTGACGCTGCGGAAACAGACGCCGCTGCACCTGGCGGCGGCCAGCGGACAAATGGAGGTATGCCAGCTGCTGTTGGAGTTGGGCGCCAATATTGATGCGACAGATGATCTGGGCCAGAAGCCCATTCATGTCGCCGCCCAGAACAATTACTCTGAAGTGGCCAAACTGTTCCTGCAGCAGCATCCGTCCCTGGTGAATGCCACCAGCAAGGATGGCAACACTTGTGCCCACATTGCTGCCATGCAGGGCTCCGTCAAGGTGATCGAGGAGCTCATGAAGTTCGATCGATCCGGCGTGATATCAGCTAGAAATAAATTGACCGATGCCACGCCCCTACAATTGGCCGCCGAGGGCGGACACGCGGATGTGGTAAAAGCGTTAGTGCGCGCCGGCGCCTCCTGCACCGAGGAGAACAAGGCCGGCTTCACGGCTGTCCACTTGGCTGCCCAAAACGGACACGGCCAAGTGCTGGACGTGCTGAAGAGCACCAATTCGCTGCGCATTAATAGCAAAAAACTGGGCCTAACGCCCCTGCACGTCGCCGCCTACTACGGCCAGGCGGACACTGTGCGCGAGCTCTTGACCAGCGTGCCGGCAACGGTCAAGTCAGAGACGCCAACGGGCCAGAGCCTATTCGGCGAACTGGGCACCGAGTCGGGCATGACGCCACTGCATCTTGCCTCGTTTTCAGGCAATGAGAATGTGGTGCGATTGCTGTTGAACTCGGCGGGCGTGCAAGTGGATGCAGCTACCGTGGAGAACGTAAGCCGAAAATCTATTTGAAATAACTTTTCTACACAGATATAACATTTAGTATAGACCTAGGCACATCACTAATGCTTCCATTTACTAATGTAATCATCTTTTATAGGGTTACAATCCGCTCCATTTGGCTTGCTTCGGTGGACACATGTCAGTGGTTGGTTTGCTTCTGAGTCGGTCGGCGGAGCTCCTGCAATCCACGGATCGCAATGGCCGCACTGGTCTGCATATTGCTGCCATGCATGGTCATTTCCAGATGGTGGAGATCCTGCTCGGCCAGGGCGCTGAGATAAATGCAACCGATCGCAACGGTTGGACGCCACTGCATTGTGCTGCCAAAGCCGGCCACTTGGATGTGGTGAAGCTGCTGTGCGAGGCGGGCGCCTCGCCCAAGTCCGAGACTAACTATGGCTGTGCGGCTATTTGGTTTGCCGCATCCGAGGGTCACAACGAGGTGTTGCGCTATCTGATGAACAAGGAGCACGACACCTACGGCCTGATGGAGGACAAGCGTTTCGTCTACAATCTGATGGTCGTGTCCAAGAATAACAACAACAAGCCAATACAGGAGTTTGTGCTGGTTTCGCCAGCGCCCGTGGATACGGCAGCCAAACTATCCAATATTTATATAACACTCTCGACTAAGGTGCGTGTAACTAGCTAAGCTAAAGGGTTCTTATCTAATCTCCTTTGTGTTTCGTCACTACAGGAGAAGGAGCGCGCCAAGGATCTAGTGGCAGCGGGCAAGCAATGCGAGGCTATGGCCACGGAACTTTTAGCGCTAGCAGCCGGCTCTGATTCCGCGGGCAAGATCCTTCAGGCCACGGACAAGCGAAATATGGAATTTCTCGACGTTCTCATCGAGAATGAGCAAAAGGAAGTCATTGCTCATACGGTGGTCCAGCGATATCTGCAAGTGTGTTAATCAATGCCATTCAAATGCATTAACCCAGATTAAATCTAGAATTGAATCTTGACTTATGCTCTAGGAACTGTGGCACGGCTCATTGACGTGGGCGTCGTGGAAGATAATGTTGCTGCTGGTTGCTTTTATCGTTTGCCCGCCTGTATGGATTGGCTTCACGTTTCCGATGGGGCACAAGTTCAACAAGGTGCCGATCATCAAGTTCATGTCCTACCTCACCTCGCATATATACCTCATGACCCACCTGAGCATTGTGGGCATAACGCCCATCTATCCAGTGCTGCGTCTGAGTCTGGTCCCCTACTGGTACGAAATAGGTCTGCTCATTTGGTTGAGCGGCTTACTTTTGTTCGAGTTGACGAATCCCTCGGACAAATCGGGATTGGGATCGATCAAGGTACTCGTCCTGCTGCTGGGCATGGCCGGCGTGGGCGTACACGTTGTCGCCTTTCTGTTCGTCTCCAAGGAGTATTGGCCCACATTGGTCTATTGCCGTAATCAATGCTTCGCCTTGGCCTTCCTATTGGCCTGCGTACAGATCCTGGACTTTCTATCATTTCATCATTTATTCGGGCCTTGGGCCATCATTATTGGCGATCTGCTTAAGGATCTGGCGAGATTTCTCGCCGTGCTCGCTATCTTTGTGTTTGGCTTTTCCATGCATATTGTGGCGCTAAATCAATCATTTGCCAATTTTACGCCCGAGGATCTGCGCAGTTTCGAGAAGAAGAATCGAAATCGCGGCTACTTCAGTGACGGTAAGTCCAAACGTTTGCTTTTTGCTTACATTTATAATTATTTTATGAAACAAAAACCAAAAAACCTTTTGAGTTTATATTTTGTGTTTGGAATGTTTTCGCAACATCCTTTTTGGTTTTTCTTTAATTATTATTATTAAAGTTCAATGTGTCTTGATAAGTATCTGTGTCTGCCTTGAATGAAACTGTGTGCTCAATGTTCACCTATGAAATACAACTACAACCACAAAATACAACAATTTGCATGCTGTACAACAAACCAAACTGAACCAATCCTCTTTGATGTCGTCATGTGTTTACCCCCAACCACCTAAACCACCCACTTACCCCGCCCCGCCGCCCTGTTTGCTATCGTTACACCAGCCTAAATCCCCAAAACTAATCAATCTCTTTCTCTGTTTACCACCCTGTTTAATCCATGGATAATGCCATGCGTCAGACGATATGCCCACTCCACGACCTCCGCCCGTGGAGAGTTATGTCGATAGTCGCTTCAGCGAATTCCGACGCAAGCACAAAGATGATCGTAAGTTCCCTTCAGTCTCTACTTGCATGGGCCCCCCTGTATATTTGGGCTCTATCTGTCTCATATATTAACTACTACTACTACTACTACTACTACTATATACTCGTTCACAACTTATTCGCAGGTCGGCGGTCCTAGCATTATTTTGGGCCGGCCGTCCGCAGTTTCTCTTGCCTTCAATGTTGTGTGTAAAAGTTTTTTATTGTCATTTATCTTATTTTCCAGTTGTAATGGAAAAAGCAAGCGCTGCTAAATCCCACACATAATACTTATATACCCGATGTTAGCCTTGTTCTTGCTCTCTTTAAGTTCCTTTCGTTTTGAGGCATGTTTTCGTTCGTCATGGTCAACGGATTCCGTTCTGCATATCTAAATATATATATCCATATATATTTATATGTATACTTTGTGCATTCTCGATGTTGTGGAGCAATCAATGTTTAATAGGTATCATCTGCTACATTATTATATCATTATAAATATTTTTTAGTTTATTTTCATAATTGTCAAAGCTTCCGTTGCTTAATTTAAAATATAGATTTGAATAGCATGCATTTAGTTTTTGTTTCCTTTTTTTTTTCATTTGTTATGTTTTATATTCTTTTGGTAGCTCAAAAAATTGATTTTCGTGAAATTTAAAGAAAGAGAGATGCAGCCAAAGACATGTCAATAGAAATTAATTGTGAACAGATTTTATATAATGTTTCTCTTGTATACAGAGCGTAGATGTATAGACGTTTTATATATCTCAGCATTTTACTATAATATAATTGAATCCAAATTCCAAAAAAAAATTTAAGTATATTTAGAAGTTGTCAATAAATTAAAAAAGAATTATTTTTCAAATATTTTTGCTTGTTTGAAATATTTAAAAAAATAATTAGTTTATAGAGAATATTAATTATAATGTCTTAAAGATTCTCGGCAAGATTTTAAGAAAGTTTATACAGCAGATCTATTAAAGCAAGGAAGATAAAATAACTCTTCTCAATATTCTTTTCATATAGAAAGTTATAAAATGCTTCCAGTTTTTCAAGTTTATTATTTTGACTAAATTGATTCTCTGCTAATTTTTATAATTTCTTAAATGCATTTCACACATTTGCGCAACGTGTACAAAATAAATTAAATTCAAAGAAATAATAATTCAATATTGCATGTTGATGTTTTGCAAAAGTCGCCAAAATGAACACAAAATATATACTATATTTGAATCAATGTTGAAATTCAATCAAGATATTTTCTGGGCTTAAAGCTTGTGCCGCTGCCGCTTGGCAAACACAAAATATATAAAAAAAAAAAACAAAAATACCCCAAATTAATTCTGCACAAAACGGCGAAACGAATCATATGAAGAAAACCCCCACACGAAATATCGATAAAAATCGATGCTGTCGTATGTGTGTTGAACCGATAATTAGCTACTTGAAACAATCGATTGCCTGACGTGTTGCTGTTGTTCTTTTGCTGCTTTTAGCCACCAAAATAAAAACAAAATAAATTCTAAGAATTCTTGCACACATGCCTGTGCCAATATCAATATCTATCAATCAATCCAACAAGCTATCAATATGCAGCAAATGCCCACAAAAATTTCGTCTCACAGTTAGCTCGTGTTGTGTACTATGTTAAACGATATATATGTATATGAAAAGAAAGACAAACCAAAATTCTTTGGACGTTGTTAGGACCCATGACACCATTTCTGGCTTTCGAGCGTCTGTTCTTCGCTGTTTTCGGACAAACGACCACCGTGGACATCAATCCCATGCGACATTTGCGTCCCGAGTGGACCGAGGTGCTGTTCAAATTTGTCTTTGGCATCTATTTGTTAGTGTCTGTGGTTGTACTCATTAACCTGCTAATAGCCATGATGTCGGATACTTATCAACGCATACAGGTTTGTATTGACAATCTTCACTAATCGCAAACACTTTCTCTTCCCCTCTTTCTCTCTCTCTCTCTTCCCTCTTATCAATATTTATAATTTCAATTCAATATACAATACAAATTATATATATATATATATGTAAATTTAATATTATATTTTAATTTTAATGCTGTGTGAACAACCCCGTTAACCGCAATTGGCGCTCGTTTCCTGTTGCTGTTGTTGGGGGTTGTTCGATGGGGCCAAATCGAATCGAAACGAAATTTGGCCAATTGACCAACCACAAACTTAATGTCAAATGGGCGTCCGTTATCTTTTTATTTTTCAAAACCAATTTCAACGCTGTGTGGTGTCCGACGACATATTAAAATGGGGGTTGTAAATGTGATTCGGTATTTTGATATAAATGCTCTTGGGCTGGTTTGGGCGCGGGCCTTTTCGGTTGGTATCTGTCAAATGTGAAATGAAATCGGAATACGGAATTTGGAATACGAATACGGAAATATACGACACGACACAGTGCGCATGCATCCGATTAACTCATTCGAGTTACTCTTCTTTGCCGTGTTTGGCCAGACGACGACGGAGCAAACGCAAGTTGATAAAATCAAAAATTTAGCCACGCCCACTCAACCGTATTGGGTTGAGTATCTGTTCAAAATTGTCTTTGGCATATACATGTTGGTATCGGTGGTTGTACTCATTAACCTGCTGATTGCTATGATGTCAGACACCTATCAAAGAATTCAGGTAGTATTGCTAATGGCGCTTAATAATGAAAATCTCCTTTATTCTTTACTACTATTTTATTAAGTACATATTAAATATTTAACATATATTTATTTATAACTAAGCTATGTATACAATAATATTTAACCAATTTTCAAGTCTTTTTCAGCTAACAAGGAGAGTAGTTATTTTAACAAAATTAGTCATATATTATATAATTAGAGAAGTCTATGTGGGGCTAAGGAAAATCTTGTGGTATAAAATAAGAAGCAAAGAAAATGTTAAAAATGACATAAGCAATTAGGTTGGAAAGTAGACAGAAATTGAGAAATGGGAATATCAGCAAGAAGTGAAGCAAAGAGAGAAGCTTAAGCAAAATCACAATGCAGATGACATCGAAGCACAGGAAAAAAAATAAGCATTTGTTTTAGAAGTTCTAAAAGAGCTACAAATATTAGAGCAGGGTATATTCCAAAAGACAACGCTAAATTTTATAAAAAGAAAGAGTCTTACAATAAGCATAGGTAACAATCAGATAAACACTTTGGGATAAAAAACTAGAACTGTAGATACTAAAAATATGACAAGTAAGAATTATAGAATATCATGTGAAATCTTCTTACCCTAGTATAAGAAAAATATATAATTGGCAAAAATCTACCTCTAGCTATTCCAAGACAATTAAAAAAAAAAAAAAACATTTTTAGATTAAAATAAGATAACAGTAAAACAAAATATATTCCCAATCATTTTTAGCATTAAATGTGGCAACTTTTGTAGATCCATCAACTGCCCAGACTTGCATCTTCCAGGTTTTTTCAAGAAACAAAATTCATAGCTATCTGCGGGAGACAATCTCTGTTCTGAGAGCAAGTTGTCTCTTACAGATAAAACACCCTGGCTTATAGATTAGAATCAAATTAGTATATGCTATAAAACCAAAAATATTTCGTCTGTGTTACTAGCTTTAGAATTAGTTAAGCGCCTAGCGAAAGTAGCTTTTTGCGACTAGTGTTGAGCAATACGCGTGGCCAGTATTGGCAAATGCATGCTTTACAACTAATAACTGCTGCATGTTTCTGTGTCTATGTCTATGTCCATGTTTAAGTCTATATAACTATATATGCAAAATATACCAATAAATGCGTCAGATTTTGTATACCAATTTCTCGTTCAGTATCTATGAGATACTTGAGAGTGGCCAAATACAGAGTATGTACGGCGAGAGATTGTTAAGCAAAACCAACGTCTACATTTGTATATTTCTTTTATTGAAATTTCTCAGTTGCAGCGCTTAAGATTAATATTTATATATGTATTGAAACTTAAAATTGTGAATGCTTGAACAAGTCATGCAACTCATCTGTGTAAATCGTATTCTTGTTCTACTTTATATATTTATATTTATATCATGTCTCATCATCATCATACGATCATTCAATGCGAAAAACCTATGAAATACTAGGCACAATCCGACATCGAATGGAAATTTGGCCTATCCAAGCTTATACGCAATATGCATCGCACCACAACAGCGCCATCGCCGCTTAATTTAGTTACCACCTGGTTTATGTGGATCGTCGAGAAGGTCAAGGTAAAATATATCAAATGTTCGAGATAAGAAAGTACAAAAAAAGAAAATAACTACAAACTGTTACAACAAACGAGCTCTACATAAAACACTTAATCAGACTGTGCCAATCGATCAGAACTCGCGTAGTTGCTGACCTTTTCTGCCAACCATTTAAAGCAATTTGGCAACAACTGCAAATGGGGCCGAGCTCCAGAATTTTGATTTTCGAAACGAATGTCTACAAATGCTTTAAGTGTGTTGCCTGTGACTGCACCCTGTAGCTGCACCACCCTGTGATAATTGTTAATTGTATTACGCGCACCTGATCACACTCTTTGATTATAATTTTGTTTATTTTTGCTCTTGCCTTGCTTTCGATGTTTAATCAATGTGTGTTGTGTCTCTTGTCTCTGTATGTTCTGTTTGATTGTCATGTCCCGCGTCTCTTCCCCTCTCAAATGCGCCTTAACCCAATCAAATGATCACGCTACAGGCACGCATGAAGAAAAAGAAGCGTCCAAGTCTGGTACAGATGATGGGCATACGTCAGGCCAGTCCACGCACCAAAGCCGGCGCCAAGTGGCTATCGAAGATCAAGAAAGGTGAGCAATGTATGTATCGTTACCTTACGAGTGAGTGACCCCTTCCCTTTCCACTTCTGACATACACAAGAGAGAAAGACTCTCTATGTGCGCTCAACGTTGGTAAAATTGCAAGAGTTTTGTAGCAACAAGCGTTTGTCTGTCAACTCACTCGCTCTGTATCTATGGCAATCTGTCTATTTCTCTCTCTCTCTCTCTACCTCTGTCTCTCTTTACGTAACTATGACTGTTTCTTATCTAACTCTATTCTACATCTACTCTTTCTACAATTGGCGCGCTCTAGCTCAAAATTTCTTTCTCAACTTCCAACTCTGATATCTCCCTCTCTATATAATTCTAAGGAAACAAAGATAACCTATAATTATTTAATTCTCAGACTCAGTGGCTTTGTCCCAGGTGCATTTGTCACCTTTGGGCTCACAGGCCAGCTTCTCGGCTGCCAATCAGAATCGCATCGAGAATGTCGCCGATTGGGAGGCGATTGCGAAAAAGTATCGAGCGCTCGTTGGCGACGAGGAGGGCGGCTCTCTCAAAGACTCGGATGCGGAGAGTGGTTCACAGGAGGGCGGTGGCGGCGGCGGCGGTGCGCCACAAGCGCCGGCACAGGTGGGCAAGGGAAAGGGCAAGGCAGTTGCCAAAAAGTAGAACTACATTTTGAATGCTTGGCTTATAGGTTTAGGGATCTAAAACATTGGCTTACTAAACAAATTTCGATTACAGGTCTAAGCATCATCCCCATCTGCTACTACTTCTACTATCTTCTACTCTATCCCAATCTTCTCTTCTTTACTTCCTTTCTTCAATTCTTCAACTCCCCCATCTCGACTGTCTTATTATCTCTACCTAATCTAAGTGACTCTAAAGCTAAGCTGCACAAAAAAATAAATAAACAAAAATAAGAAAGAACCTCTAAACTAAGCTTCACTTAAACTAATTGAATTTAGCTAGAATATTGAAATTGTTTTTGGTAATTTGTAAGCATTTTTCATTTCACTTTAGTTAAAGATATAACAATTTTTTTATATAACAACATTTTAGACAAACAAAGAAAAACAACAAAACAAGTTTTCCATAATTTGAGCTAAGTAAAGTTTTTAGATCCTTTTTGGATCTGCTTCGAGGTCATCCAATTCGACTAACTTCCAAGCATTTTAATCCTGTATACTTAAGCTAAATGATTATGCTGATGATGATGATAATGATAACGATGTGTAGCATTATTTATATTCGTATTTTGTAGTTTGTAAGTTTTTAACTTTAGCTTCAATCGACAACATTTTAATCTTTAAGCTTTTCATATACGTGACGTTGTTTTACTTTCCTTTATTCTTTTTTTTTTAATATTTTTCTAAGTGTAAAATTTGATCATTTATTTATTCATTTATTCGAATTCTAAGTGTACAATTTATATATGTATTTTCTAAAGAAATAAACGCCTTAAATTTGTTATGTGTACTTATGTGTAAATAAATAGTCGTATTTTAAATAACAAAAATAACTTTTAGATGTTAATGAATTTTTTTATTTTATTACTCTAAAATCTCATAATAAAAAAATTTTAAATATCGTAGTTCTGTGTTTATGTTTTTGTAGAAGCTGTAAAAAAATTTCTCTCAGTGTGGTAAGTCATTTTGTCTCCCTCGCACAATTTATTTAGTCCACCTGCGCCTATATTTTTCCTGCTCTTAGCAGGTTGTGTTCTTTGCTTAGGTTCTTGTCTTCGTTACTTAGTTGCTTTTACAACCGCCAGTGGGCGCTTGTGCAAACGTAAAGAAATAATTAATTCGAGTTATTGCTTCGATTGTTTATTTATTTATTTAAGTACTTTATTGAAAACAAAAATTTTTAAAAATATAAAAAAAATTTACGAAAATTAAAATAATAATAAAATGAATATAACTAATAATAAAATTTCAAAACTGAGCTGTTTGAAATTCTTAGAGAATTTGTAATTTAAGCAGTTAAAAAATATATATGTTACACAAAGACTTATCTTTACGTTTATGTAAAATTCTGAAAATATCAAAATAGATTAATTTAAAATGCCCTCGCATACCCTATACTTCTAGCCTCAATTAATTAACTACAGTAAGTCTCTGGCAGTCATATTGATTACAGCACAGTTTAATAGATTTTTTTTGTAATAAAATAAAATTTTTTTAAACGGATGTCAAACTGCTTGTCAAATGCATTCTGCGAGTTTGAGATTTAATCTCTGAGTATTTCCTATTAAAACTTTTTAAATAGCTAGAAATCAACAGCTAAGGCAATTACTTTAAAACACACACGCGTGTCAAGAGCTTAAATTGACCAAGGTGTTGAACTGAGCAAGTGAATTTTAATTTGGCTTTAACTGCAACAGCAACAGCAACAGCAGCAGCAACAACAGCAGCAACAATTGCAGGTGTCACATTTTGGTTGCAAAGTGTTGAAAACAGCAACTGGTCGCAAACGGGTTGCATAGTTGTTGCTGCTGTTGCACTTGTCGTTGTTGTTGTTGTTGTTGTTGTTGTTGTATTTTATTATAGATAATTGCCTTCTGCTGCTGTCACTTGATTGCTGAATATGTTGACATTGTTGTTGCCGTTGCAACAACGATATTTTTAGCCAGATAAGCCGCCACAAACGAGTTGCCGCACATGTAAAACAGTTTTTGTGTGGCTCCATCTCAGTCAGGTTTATGGTCAGCCGCCTGTCAAATTTGCTTACAATTAGGCAGTTAATAAATTTTCTTGCTGATTTTCAATGCATTTCGTTTGCAGCAGCCAAAAAGGCGAATTGATTAATGCCACTTTCTCGAATCGGCTACCGAGTGGCCATAGATACAGTCGAAGATGGACAGCTGCATGTTAACTGAAAATAAATTCAAATGAAAGCAGCAGACAAGTCTCTCTCATACCCTGTTCATCATTCATCAAACGCCAGGCCAGTCGGCTGCAGCAGCCAGCAGCCAGGAAGCGCGCAACTGCAACTGCAACAGCAACAGCAACAACAGCATCCAGAGCCACAACATGTGTGTGGTGTTTGGCACAGCAGGTGACATTTTCAGACCAGGAAAAGGCATCAAATATATGTAAACAAGACAAAACAACTTTCAGCGATACGACGAAGTTTTAATACCCTTTAAAGTGCAGGGCTGAGATGAGCGTTTTAGATTAGAGTTTTAGCGAAATCTATGTATAGGACTGTTGAGAGATCCAGAAAGTCTTACTCTTCTAGACTTTGAAATACTAAATTTAAATTTTTTAAATATTTGAAAATAGAGGACAAGTCGTCCTTCAAGGATATATTGACTTTAATAAAAATATAACCAGTTTATACATTATTGAAAAATGCTTAACCATAATCAGAAAAGACTCAACTCAACTATTAGTTCATATCAAAGGTACCAATATCTATCCAGATTTTCTGCCGAGCTTTACATATTGCATGACACAATTGAAACACCCATCGGGAGAGTGTACATTTACACATGTGTATAAGCAACTGAACACACACCCAGATGAAACGAACACGACATGGAACAAGTTGTAGTTAGTTGTGGCTTTAATACAAAACACTTTTTCATATCGAAATTTGTGATATGTTTTGATTAATGGCAAGCGACACAAACACTTAATTTGACGCCAGGCGCCTTCAAACTGAAAGAAAACTGAAAAAAGAAGAGGAAGAATAAGAGAAACATAAACAGCAGCAAAACCCAAGCAAAACCTCAAAAAGCGAACCCAAACGTGGCATGATCTACACATCGGCAACAGTTGCTGTTGGGAGAAATACAAAAAAAAAAAAAAAAAAAAAAAAAAACATAATCTCGAGCAAGATTAATTATTGTAATCACATCAACAGCAGCAGCAGAGCCAACCAGAGAGAGGGAGAGAGCAACAGCCAAAATGATCAATGATCATCAGTTGATTTGATGTGTCTGTGTGAGTGCGTGCGTGTTGGACTACCCTAAAGCTATTTGGGCATGGGGGTATGCATGGGGTTACACATTTCATTGGCTAATCAAGATGCTAATTTGAAGAAGATTAATTTGTGCGCAACTATCGAGAGCTTGAAGCGGCGACCGTAGAGTTGCCTGGGAGTTTTCATGAAGATTCCAATCTGGTATTTCACGTTAAGAGATCCAGCGAAACCGAAACAGAGACAAATCTCAAAGTCTCGTTATTAATACAAAACCAACCTGATGTCGTTGGAGCTGCGCATTTCATTAAATACGCAGGCGCTGTCATTTAGCATAGGCTACAACAGTACACTAAGAGAAAGGAAAATATAAGCTAAACGAGTCGCAAAAAAGATTTTATTATATTTGGAAATTTTGCAATCAAAATTTCAAGTTCTCTTCTTAAGAGATTTAAGATTTAGTATTATGTGATTTTTTTTTAATTTTCTCTCAGTGTAGATGTGTTGCTGTTGCTGTTTCTCTTGCTGTTGCACAGTGACACGCAGATTAATTGAAATTTTATGAGTAGCGCAGACGTAAACAATCAGCGAGACCACCTTTTGCCAGCCCCTAAGGTCATAAGAGCCTGTCTACAGTGTCTTCAGCATTCAGTCTCTTCACGTTCATATACACGCCGGTTTTGCCCAGAACTGTTGTTGCTGCTGTATGAGCATGAAATATGGCCTACTAACTTGTACAGTGGGTAACACTTTTGATGAATTTGGCTTTCGGACAATACATTTAATTATTGTTTATTTAATTCTTAGATTGTTTATCTGCAGTTTTTCCTGTTTCAGATCGAGCTTTAGTTTTATGAATACTTAGAAATTATTCTGTCTTAAATTTGTTCCATGCCCACTTCAGTTCTCAACTCTCCATGTTTCCTATTTTATTATTATGTAAAGTCTTTATATATAATATGTTACTTAAATATAGTCTAAAGCAACTCCAATCATAAGTATATACAAAAGGCAATTCATATCATTCGTGATATAATATATTCATATTAATTTATTTCATATTCAGTTTTTCATTTCTCCCATATGAATTTACATTTATTGTTAAGTCTTTTGATTCCACTGTCAGTTGCTGCTGACGCGCCCTGACCGCTAATTGATAGACTGTGAAATTATTTAGCAATGGCAAGAAAGTGAGCTCCATGTGCAACTCCTGTGCTCGCTGGGCAACGGCGGTCATCAAGAGTCGCCAGATGACTGCGCGTCGACTACAAGTCGGCACATCGTTTGGTCTGATGCAGGAGAGCGCATTTTAATGTTTGCCCGCTGGCCGCAGGGGAACATGGCTAAGTCACAAGAGGAAGAGTCTAAGTGAAAAGTGTTAAAAAGTGCGACGTGGCCATGGCGAATTTCAAGACAAATGAGGGGCATCAACGGAACGACATTTTTGACATTTGCAAAATTTGAAATGTCAGCCGAAAAGCGAGCGAAGCTCTTGACGAAGGTTCCACTCAGTGAACTCAGTCGCACTCAGCCGGCTCAGGGTGGGCTCAGAGATCTGGGTAGTGGCCCAATGTTACGCTTAGGCGGCCAAGTTGCGGGGCGGGCATTTAAATTAAAACTCAGGTGAAAGGTTATTAATTTGCCAGCCGAAACTGGGTCGTCATCGTCATCATTGTTGTTGTCGCCGTTGCTCTTTGCCACGGCTCATTTGATTTAATGCTGATGTGCGAAGAGACCTAAAAACGTGCAACGAATTCAAGTGATGACGAATGCCAGTGAAGGGAAATGACAGCTGCAGACGGCGAAATGAAAGCGGATGTGCCAAACAAAACGAAGTTCGAATGAGCATAAGATGATAGCGATTGACTTATAATATCATAAAACTACATCAGGAATTGGGAATTAAGGTATAGTCTGCACTTGTCACTTGGCAGTAGAATAATTAATTAAATCTGAATTGCATTACAAGATTTTTCTGCACTACTTAAAAGCATTTTCCTTGAATAATTATGTTTATCAAAGTTAATTGAGAGATCTTTGTGACTTTTTTGATTGAATTGATTTCTAGTCTAAATCATGCATTCTAAGTATAGAGTCCATCTATCATCCCACAGGCTTTTAATATCGGAAGGGCGCTCTAAGGATGTCAAGCCTTCATAACAAAATAATGTTAAATAATAATTTCAAGCTTAGTATTAAAATGCTGTCTTAGGCAAGTTTTCGCATAGCTCTAAATATTCAGAATTTAAGTCGTAAACAAATGCAAGTCCATACTTAGAATCATAGTGCTCCCAAGCATTAAGTGGTTTAGCTTCCATATATTTACAACATAATCCTCCATAGCTATTATCAAATTCAAATCATTCATATAAGCTTTAATAATTTAAAACAAAATAATAAATATATATTTTTACGCCCATCTATAATTACGAGTACTTGAAGCTATTGTTAAATAATTGCAAATATAGCTACGCTTAATCTGCATTTGACAATCAGAATTGTTGAAACAATTGTTGGCAATTTGCGTTGTAACTTATGGCCAACATCAGTGGCACAATTAAAATCATTTAGAGGCCAATTAAATTTCGTTAGCAGCATTAAAAATGGCAATGGGCACAGAGACAGCCAACTGATTGCCATGGGTCACATGAGAACAATTGCGTAATCGCAACGACAACTGAATGGTCGGCCAGCTGGAAGTGCGAGAAGTGGAGCTGAGCACTGCATCGTGCACTGGACAATTAAAATCACGAAAATGGCTGCTGCTCTTGCTGATGCTGTGCCAGTTGTTGTCCTGTAACCCAATCTACAACCAACAACCAGCTGGACTTACTCTGGCTGCCGCCCATTCCATTGCCACTTCAGTATGGCAGTGCGTGCTCTGCTGTGATTTGGCTTAAATTGTGCTCGGCCAGCTTTGGGATTGTGTGTGACTCTGGCTCAAATTCTGACTGTGCCAGCTGGGCTGACCATTAGAGAGTGCTTACCCAAAGCATGGGAATTTCAATTAGACAAGCGCTGCAACCCAGGAGACGCCGAGGGTGGCAGATGAAGTGAAATTTTCCCACCACTTGACCAATTACTCGTATTGACTCGTTGACTACTCGTCGTCGTCGTCGTACATCATGAGCTGGCCAAAAATGGGAGAGAAAGAAAAAAAAAAAAAAAAATGAAGCCAAATAAATATCAATTCACTGGCAAAAATTACACATTGGCCGCCTACGTGTTGCGGCCATGTGACTTAAGTAGTATTCAATTTTCTAAAAAGAAAAGGATTTGCTACTCTTTCGCTGCAACTTTCACAGCTTCTGCAGTAGACCTGACTGTGACGGACGGCGACTGTGGCTCGTCTTGGTCTTGGCCAGCTGCTGATTATTTTCATCTTTTGGCCAGCCATCCCCACAATTATTGGGTAGCTGCATTTTTTACGCCGCCAAATCGAATAATTTTTGCGAGTTTTGCGCATAAGTTATGGTCACAGTTAGTTTTCATATTTTCCTCAGCGCTGTCGTGCGTGCTGAATTTCCCTCGCTTACCGTTACGAAAAGCAACTATCGCATCTGGTAACAAGGAAGGGGAAGCGGAATGTGAAGGCAAGACAGTAACCAATGAGGGGGCCCAACTAGCTGAACATGGGCCACGGCTCGTTGGGCTACCAACTAAGCGCTAAGGCTGAGCGGTCGCAGTTAAAACGTTTTGGCTCAGGGCTAAAGCTCAAGCAGCTGCCCTATGCCACAAGTCGAGTGCTCCAAGTTGGGCCTCAACTGCAGCCACCCCAAAGCCTAGGTTAGGCTAAGCAAATTTCACACTCAAGCAACGAAACACCACGAAAGTTCGAAGATCCTAACAACTGAGCTCGTAAATTTAATTTAATAATATTCACTCTTTTCTAGAGGCTTACTAATGAAAAAAATATTTTAAATAATATTCAAAATAATATTTCAATGAGATAATTTGTTAAAATATTAGAAATACTAGAAACAAATATTTTGTATATATTTTACAATAATATAATAAAATTACAAAATAAAATATTTGAAATATTTTACAAATGGTAAAAAATGTAATTCTTAAATATTCAAAACAATATATTGACTTTTATAAAATAATAAAAAAATACTGAGAATTGAAATTAAATAACCTTAATCGAGCATTCAACGCCCAGATGAGTATAAATTCTACTTGATGATGGCGATTCATATCTGGTTATAAAACTAAAAAAATTTCATTTGACACAAATATTTATAGGAAATTGAAGCTTCAATATTTTCATTCCACAACGTAAATAATTATAATAAAATTTTTAAATAAGTTATAATAAATATTTATATTTTTAATTTTATTCTAAGAGCGCTTTTCATCTATATAAAGTTTACGCTTGGTCAACTGCTGCAGGACACTACCCACCTGACGATCCCAGCCGAAGTTGCCCAGGTTAATCTTCTGTCTTGGTCAAAGTTCATGCTTGCTGGAGTCTGTTAGCTGTTAGATCGCTCAGCTTTTGCCAATAATGAAACTAATAATAATGTTTAGTAAACGCACAAGTTTCAGGTTGATTTTAGGGAATCTAAACACAGCTCTTAGTGGATGGCTCCCTTGAGTGTCTCAGTTAAAAAAGCTCAAATGTGAAGCGTTTTTATACCCTTTCCGACTGGAATTGCTAGGCATTCGACGCCAGCTAACGCCGACTCAGCTTCAGCCTCATCCTCAGCTCCAGTCTTAGCCTCAGCCTCAACGTCATCGTCGTCTTCGTCGTCTTTCGTTTCCTTTGATCTTGTAGCGCCGATCAAATCGATCAAATGTAATTTTCGCAGCACGAACGTGCGGCATGGCAAAGGGGCAGCCACAGCGCCAAGTGTTGTGCCCTGTGTTTGCTGTTGTTGTTGTTGCTGTTGTTTTTGTTGTAGCAAAGTACATTTACACCAATTGCGCTGATCGATCTGGGTGTAAGTTATATGCCACGGCAGCAGCAGCAGCGCCTTGGGACCGTGCCAAATTCTTAATAGTTGCGAGCTTACTATGAGATCACACACACACACACACACACACACAGCAATCGAAATACGGCGAGTGTAAATAAGAAGAAGCATAGTGAGCAACCACAGACTGAAAGTCAGCAACGCTGGCCACCACCATCACCACCACCGACTGGCCCCATCACTTGCGCCCGTGATAAAAGCGTTTTGTGGTTTAGAGTCTCTGGCGGTTTCGCTATAATTAAGGACTTTGGTGTAATTTGTACACCTATTTAGGATCGCGTTGATTACAGGCCGGCGTTTTATTGCTTTTGACACCTAAAGGGAGCCGGACAAAAGCTGCCCAACCGGCTGCAATCTGTGCGAAAAGGCAGAAAGACAGAGTGAGAGAGAGAGAGAGAGAGAGAGAGAGAGACAAAGAGAGGGGTGGGAAGAGCGCGAGAGAGAGGGAGCGTGGCTCACATCTCGATCTCAATCTGAGATCTGGCGTTGAAGATTGCGTCTTGCCACAGTTGAAGTGGATTTATTGGCTGACGTGAGTATTTAGTGTTGACGGCATAGAACAAAAGAATTCGCAGCAGCAGCCGCCGCCACGACTGAAGTTGAGACTGAGGCAAAGGCCGAGACCGATGCCGAGGCTACGACTGCTTCTGCGGGCGATCAAGCTGCACCGTCCGCCCGCACAAGAATCTGAGCCGCACACCTGGCCATGCAGGATGCTCCGTCAAGTCTAGCGCTGCCAGGCTTAAGCTACCTTCAGGGCCACACAAAGCTGCAAGCTGGCTAACTTGCTGACCCTCCAGATCGCTGTTACTGAGCGAGCTGATAAGCAGAGCTGCTATTAGAGCTGAGATACAAATTAATTGAATAATGATTGAAATATGTATGTGAAAACAAAGCAAAGAGCAAAGCAAGAACTTGACAAACGTTATCTAATCTCGATTAGGGAGAAGAATAAATGTGAATATTATTTTTAATTTTAATGAAAAACAGGAAATGCGAATCGCAACATTGAAAATGTGGCCAAACAATAATAATTATAATACAAATATAGATATAGGCCATAATTCATTAACGCATTTGGACAGCCAGATAGACAGATAGATAATGGGTAATAGTTGGCGGTCTAGCCCGATAAATGGCATAAAATTATATAATCATAAATAAGTTGTCAGCGGGCGCTACTTAATCGACAGCAATTAGTTGCTCGTGGCCAATTTTCGGACACGAATTCGCAGACAAATTATTAGAAATAAATTTCGCAACGGTTTCAGCCTTTGCGCTTGGCCAACAGAATACAGAAAAAAAAAAACAAATAATCAATGGCAGCAGCAGAGCACGGAGGCGCAGGAGAGAACACTGAAAGCTTTTGTCATCGCTTGGTTCCACGAATTTGAATGCAGCGGTAACAACACCCACACACACACATTCGCACGCACACACACACACACTGAGCTGAACAAAGAGGCTGGCAACTCTGGCGCTGCTTCCAAAGAACTGCCAGCAGTTGGGCGTCTCAGCGGGTGGGCGTCGATTTTGACACTTGAACGCGGCTTAAAAAATTGCGGATATGTCACACGATTTTATGTGTATATATAAGCTGCAGCAGCTACAGCCGCAGCCGCGACTCACAGCAGCTCGGGGGCAAATGCTAAATCATTTGTATAAAATGTTGCACAACAGGACATTATATGAAGTTCAGTCCTGGCCGCGGGCCGCATACCCTCATTCCCCATGCCAGGCTGCTCACTTACGTTGATTTCACACCTCGGGGAGTCCTCGCACATACTCACATTGCAGCTCCAATGGCCATTGGGGGCCATTTAACCTGACAGCTAAGCTCCGCCGTCGCAATCTTCTACAATGCGCTCATGGTGTGGTCCTCTGACTAGCTGCTCGTCACTTAGTTAGGCCTCTAGTCTAGATTAACGCATTTATTAGCCAAATGCACAAATCGCATGACGAACGCACTTTGCCTAAGCTGACAGCCAAGCCAAGACTAGTCGAGCTGGTAATGGGTAGTACGGGAATCACAGAGCGGCTTAACTAAAGACTCAAATTCTGTTGCTCACAATGCATGTGAATCAAGTAGATTTTTTTAGCGAAATTTAGTCATAGAACTTCCGCAGTGCAATTTCTTAATAAAAATAATTAAATTATATAAATCTAAGTCTTTTTGTTAATCTATATTATCTAGTAAAGATGACGTATAAAATAAAATAAAATATGTATATTATGATTAAGCCTGGCTTGAAAGATTTCTAATAGATCCTTCAATATTTCACATTAATAATTTATGAAATATTTAATTTAATTTTATTTATATATTTTCCTAACTGTAAAATTGTATTTAAATAATAAAAGACATATATAATCTTCTCTCTTTTAAGTAACTTACCTGATCAAATCGTTAACTTAATCCTAAACCACAATGCCAACGCCTTTCGTAATCCTTCAACTTAGGGCAATGCCATTGACAACTTTGTTAAGTGTGGCAACCCTGTCTGCAGATCTACGTGCTGATTGCCTGCCCTCAACCCTGAAGCATATTGTGTGGTCTGTCAATGATGTACTCAAACAGCACGCAACAGCAACTTGCGACTGGTTGTCGAGCGGCATTTCAACTACATGTGAAAAGAAAAAATTGAGCATAAAATAAATATATAAGACACAAATATAGTAATTAAATAAGATTAATTTTTAATGAAAATAATAATATATAACAATAATATAAAGAAAAATATTTATTATTATTTTTATATTATTTTATAATTTATATTTTTAATACCGCTGATTTACATATTCCTCAATAAAATTTTGTTATCTTCTCAAATTTCTAGATTATTTTGTTAACTTTTTCAGTTGCTGACTCCTTCTTTAGCTGACTCCTTTTTCTTTTGATATCCAATTCCGCTCTTTTTTTGGACGTGTAAAACAGAGTTATCAAAATTGTTGACCGCAAATCAGCCGCCAAATACAACGCATAATTTAAATTAACAAATGAAGTTTTATACAACATTTTTGTTCCTCTTTCTTGCGCTACACGAACTGGTCCATCGCCCCTCGCTTCGGCTGGAACTTCAATCAAAACACAATTTGCTGGCGCAGCGTAAGGAAAACCTGTGCGGAACACACGCTCGTCGGCAAATGGTAAAGGCAATCACAACACCACTTCCTCATGCAGCGCCCTATACTCTCCTACCCTCTACACCACCCCTTTCGGCCCACTCTTTGGGCTATCTTCATGTCGGCAACGGCATCCTTTGAGCCTTTTGCCAAATTACCGCGCATTTAATTTTAATTTTGATGTTGCATGCGGCACACCTCAGTAAGGCTGCGAGGTGTGCGTTGAGAACCTACATTCACACACACACACACACACGCACACGCACAGTTAAACAGAGCATGAAATGGCGATAACTGGTCAACTGGGCAGACGAAAGCTCATTGCCAAGCTCCAAGCTGATTTGTATGTAAATTGTTCTTTTCACATTTGCGCATAATTACAGCCCTCATATAAATCGATTAGGGCCGGGGCGTGGCACACAGTCCCGCCAGCGGAGAGCGTAATCAAAATATGATCAAATCAAACTCACATTTTTATTGCAAAACTGACCCGACGATACAGAGAGAGAGAGACACAGAGCCCGAGGCTCTACTCTACTCTACAGACGCATTTGAAATACTTTGTCTCAGCTTTGTAGGTGAGAGGTGATTTGCTAACTGCGGGGTTAGCTGGCTTAGGCTCACCACCAATTTGGGTATTACAAGGTTCCGTCGCGTAGGCTCCCTTCACAGAGACAAAAACCGAGTTGATGGACATTTTGATTGGTGTTTGTGAGCTACACAAAAAATAATATTAAGAGGAAGAAAAAACGCCAGTGGGCACGAAAATTACATTTTGCCGCTCGTCAATTTTGGGCTGTAAATGTCGGTATACACACATATACACATAGGTCTGTGTGTGTGTGTGTGTTTTTGTGTCTCCTCCATTGTCGCTGGCGGTTGCGACGCGACTTTTGCCGTTGACAACATGTTGTTGGCGCATTTCGTGGCGGCATTATGATAATTTTATGGCAAATCATTTTGTTTACAACACGTCGCTCAGGTGTGTGTGTGTGGGCGTTGGGGGGCGTGCCACAAAAGCTTTACACATAAATGCTGTGAATGATTATCGATTTTACATGGCAAATTGCTGCGCTCAAACCGAAATGCAAATAGTGGCCAAAGGTGTAACAATGGCTGATGTTCGTGATTAACGTCAGTCAAATAAAGGGGATTATTGAATTATATAAAATAATATCTAATAAATAATATAAATAAAGCTAGAAATACTGAAGTTATATAGGGATTAACATTATAAAAAAAATCGTTTACATAAAACTACGAGTATATTCAGCTAAAGCTGGCTTATCTTAAATAAATTAAGTAAGTAAAATTAAAAACTTTGAATTTAGGTACATGCAACGAATTTTAATAATCCAATCAACAAAAAAAAGCAGCTATCATTTCATTATTCAATAACCAACTCATTTCTACAGAAATTTCAATTAGAGTCAAGAGTTAACTGACTTAGTAAAGTTCGTCAAGCTGTTACAGACATCCTCTACTCTCTCTCGTTATGCAAAGAAATGTCCAATGTATATAATCTACATATCCACAACCACATTAAGCTGCTCAAGAGCGCCTCAACTGCCGTCGGCTGCGCATGTAAAAAATTTGTTGGTATTTAAGGCTGTTTTTCACTCAGTACAACATTGCGTTAAAGATCCTCTTGTAAAACCGGCCCTTAAGAGTCAGAACCCAAAGTAGGCAGTGCCATAAAAGATTCACTCAAGCTGTAAGCATAGTTGGACAAATCTTGTTCGGTTCAAGCCGTCTGCTCAGGGGGCCGACCAAGGGGGTTGGGCAACCTGGCAGCGGCGACTGGTCCAACACTTAAGTTTTTGGAACGAGCGCTAAAGAGCTGCTGATGCCACGGCCAAGAGAAGAGTCAACTACAAACCAGTTTACTATAAACAGCAAACGAGTTAACAACAATAACAACAACAAGCGAAAGCCACTTTTGGCCAGCTGAACGAATCAGTGCCAATGAGCAAGAGGCTGGCTAAAAGCTGAGCAGCTGAAGAGCTGCAAACGCCAAGCAACGCCCTCCCGCTCCATGGGAGCCCACCTAAACGACCAAAATGGCTGCAAAGCGTGTAAAGATTATTAAAGTCTGAATAATTGAGACAATTTTCCTCAGATACGATGGAAATTAATACTTTGTATAATTATTTGAGTATGATTTTAATAGTGAAAAACTATATAAAAATAATTAGCATTAATAGAAGGCTAGTGATGTAAGAATAGATTAGATTTTATTTAACATAGAGAAATTAATGAGAAAACAAAAAAAAAAAATTTAATTACTAAAAAATTCTAATTTATTGCAAGAAACAACTACAGATCGATACGAAAATAATTTGTTTTCTTAATATTTATATTCGGCATGATATAAATATTGAGTTTAACAAATAATGTATTTGACTAAAGTGATATTAATAGAAAATTAATTATCTATTTATTATATTTAAGTCAATAAAGTATAATGGATCAAAATTTATTTTTTATTGACAAAATTGTTTATCAAAATATTGCAAGTCCAAAAAAATGTCTCGAATTGAATATCATAAACTAGCATAATATTTCAATCGCACCGAAGTTTTCAGTTCTTGATATATAATTTCAGTATATCTCACTTATAGTATCTCTCTATACAACATTTAGGGTCTCAGCACACCTAATTGAACTTCACCTAGACTATATGCGTATCTAGAATATTAGACACAATTAGATCTCATTTCTGACACTAGAAAGCATGCTAAGAACTCTTTACGCATGTAGAGATAACACAATTCGTATCAATTTTCATGCGGTTGCCACTGAAGCTGAACATTTTCCAGTTTTTTTGGGGCAATGCAATTAATTTTACTAAAATTACCGCCGACCAAGAAAATAGGATTAACGACAACAAAAAATGACATTGAACTGAAAAATTATGCGTGTGGTTTTTCACACTTTTTTTCATTTTTTATATTTTTAAAGGTTTTTCCTGCTTCACGCCTTGCACTTGCGCCCTGGGTAGGCGTGTCCTTTGTCATTCTCCACAATTTCTTATGCTACTCCAGCGTCTGATCTGTGCTGATCCGTTGCACTGCCACTGGCACTGGCACTGGCAGCAGGGAAATTGGAATTGGAATGGAATTGGAAATGTAACTTTCTTTAGCAATTAAGCACGCTTTATGCTCAATTTTTACATTTCGTTTTCTTTGCACGCATCTCAAAAGCCGATGTAAAACGATGCCACATGTGTCTCTCCAGCCAGCTCAACGCGGCTCAGCTCGACACTCTGCAATGTATTTGTGGCTGTAGCTGCATCGGAATCTGTCTCGGCTCGATGTATCTCTAACTGCTGCGCTTGTTGAGCGTAAGATTGGTTTTTGCTCGCCTTTCAGCTTGCAACGCATTGTTTGAGGGCATCTTTGTATGTGTGTGAGTGTGTGTGTGGCATGTTTCATGTTTTGTTTTGGGGCGCTTGTACACTAATCCCTTTAACAAATATGAAATTATTTTATGCTGTCATAAGTGCAGAATTAGGCAGAGTTTATACTGTATGCAAGTCTAAGAGCATTTCAACTGATTTTAATTTGTAAAATTTTCTACGCTTTAGGTACATGATTTGGAGGGATTTAAGCGAGAATCGGAATATTATTTTAGACATGGACAAATTCATATGTTTAGGGATTAAAAAAGAGAAGATAATACGAGAAATATATTTAATTTTTTAAAGTATTCCTGATATAATATTTGCGGAAACTGATTAAAGAAAATCACTATAGACTTAGAACTTAGGTTGCAAAGAAAAGACTTGAATTGGAAACTCTTTGCTAGGATTAGTAGAGTAGAAGGACGGATTCCTTATGTCGACTTGGAAAGTATAGAGTTGGAATGACTAATTATTAATCAATATCATTAACATTCTTTCATTTCCTTTAACTCTCTCATATTTTTTTTACTTGAAATACTACTCTGACAAATTAAAATGAATCATAATTGAATAAATTCATTTCATTGTAACTTCATTGTTTTGAATTTCTTCAACATTTTCAATCAATATTTATACAAAATTTACAAATAATTTCCCAACCGTTGCCATCTAATACGCTTACGATCTAATATTATAAATAAACTGTCCAAAAATGGGGTTTAATTTGTGCGCATCTTATTGTCATTTAAGGCTCGGGGCACACGCAATATGGGGCCGGCACATATATGTATGAAGATGCCACAATCTGCGGCGCAGCGCAATCTGCGCTGTGGGACTAACGTGCCGCCAGCAATTTGCATACCAATTGCAGCTGCATACGTCAAAAAATGTGAAGTTTAATATAGAAAATGCTCAAAAGGTTCGCAGGGATCGGGAATCAGGGATCGGGCAGCAGGATGCGGCATGTGGCATGTGGCATGTGTGTGGCAGTGTGCGACTGTGAGGCAGCCATTGACTGACAAGGACAAGTCGTGTGCGACAGTTGACAGCTGCTGCCTGCCACCGTTTGATGTCCACAGATTGGGTTGGGCGGTGGGGCAGGCCAGCGGACCGACAGGCAGGCAAACGCCATGGGGTGGCGCCACCTAGCGCACAGTAGCCAATGGTGTGTGGGCCAAGATGAAGCTGGACAAATGACAGTAAATGCTGCAGCTGCAATTGATGAATTTATGCGATGGCGCACGCTGAGAAATGCATTTTTCATAAATAATTGAAACGAGCAGCAGCAGCCCGCGAAACAAGAAGAAGAACAGCACAGAAAGTGCATAAATAAATTATTTTTCAATTAATATGCATTTACGAGCGTATTTTCATATCGTATTATTTGTACTTTTATTTACTTTTCAGATAAGAGCTAAGAGGAGGCGGAATGGAGGCGTGTCGCTGGCCTCAACAACAAACTGTCAGACATTTTTATCAGCAATTAATCGTGTTAATCAAATGCGTTGTCAGCATCATTTACGCCAGACCAAAGATCCAAAAAGTGAGCTTACGAAATGCGTTACGAGCGCAACACGACGACTTGTTATACACTTTGCATACCCTGTAAATAATAAAGTGTTTATGTGGGTAGCAGAACACAAATTATGCTCGAATGAATAAGAAATGAAGAGGGTTAAGCATGTGCATAAAAATTAACTGAAGAGAAGTGAGTTGGAGTTATTAATGTACTTATTCTTCTTCAACGAAAACTGATATACTCAATTAAATATAATATATGATATGGCTTCATATATATCAGAGTGAATTTGTTTTTAAGAGCCTTAAATATATTTAGAACGACATATTTTAAATTTTCTTGAGACTATATATATATATCAAGAAAAGTCATATATATTCCTGCTCATCTCTGAGTTCTGCTAAGATTCAATCCATATATTCCACATATTCCAAATTCTATATATACTATATATGCTTCATATATTCTATATATACTATATAATACTATATATTTTATGCACCGTCTATAAATTTCTCCCCACACATCGCTTTACAGGTCATCTCCACTTCCATCACCTGCCAAACTTTCATATCTAACTTGACACGAGAGTGAAAAGCTCTTGTTTTGTTTTTTTTTTTTTTTTTTTTTTTTTTTTTATAGAGATTTTTACAAGCCAATCAATCAATGACAAAGCGCCCATACCGAAACGATATGCAGCCGAGGGCAATTTTCATTAGAAATGCATTGCATTTTCATAATACAAATTGTTGAAAATTAAGCGCACGAGTCAACAACAGAAATGCGTGAAAAGCAAAGCTAAGAGCGGGGAGGGGCAGCGCTGTCTAGGCGTCAGGGACAGAGGAGGGCAGCAGCGTGACTCGAAGCCAAGAGGTATATATGTTGGGCAATACAATTGGTCTAAGTACTGGCAGCGAGACAAACAAAAAAGCGCATTAAAAAGGTTTTTCATGCTCGTGCCACATGCTTAGAAAGTTGTATGTGGCTTGCGGCTGCTGTTGTTGGCGCTTATCTTGGCTGTGCATCTCAAGTTGTCATGTCAACGCTTCTGATTCTAGACATTCGTTGTCTTTTTTCTTCTCCTTCTCCCTCTTCACGTTTTTTTTTTTTTGGGGCCACATTCCACGCATGTCACTCGGCCGCAACAAGCTGAGCCAAATGCGCATTTCGAGCCAAGAGTACGGCTTTGGCTCTTGCCACAGATTGATGCCGCACAGTTGGATACGGTTGCTGCTGCTGTCTGGCTACGAGTCTGACTGATTGTATTGGGCTGCTTGTGGCAGCAGCATCAATGTCAGCATCAGTCGCCCAATATCATCAACAACGTCGCGTTCCGTCAGGTTGATTAATTTGCTGGTCGATGGGACAGTCTTAAAGGGTAGAGCCGGTGGGGAGAGGGGAGGCTAGCCTGTGGGGCTGCTTGACTTTGGTTTTCTGTTTGCATTTATTAAAAGCGGATTTAGTTAATGAGTTATTTTTTTTAGGTGGCACAGTTCGCGCTCTGCGGCCATCAATTATCTACAAAATACTTCAGATACAATTTATAGACGGAGAGTGGAGAGTGGCTCGTCTCGCAGCGTGGCCAAGGCTCAGCTTTGTTAATATGCAATGATTAAAAGTGTCATTTGTTATTGTTTCACAATTCACACACATACATGTGTTTTGCGGAATGCGGACGTAAAAAGCTACATTTATAAAGATAAGTCAAAAGAGATCATATATTATGTTAAATATGTACATATATATTTATTTTGCAATAAAATTAGGCAGTATAAGATGGTAAGCCTTACAGTAAATTTCCCAAAAGCTCTGACGAAAAAAAACAACTCTAAAACTAAAACTAAAATTATTCTTTTAGTTAAAATTAAAATATGGGAGCATAATAGTTTAACATGAATGATCTCTGTTTTTGGAAACTTAAAATATTATTGGTTGCGCTCAATTTAAAAGTGAATAAAAGCCACCAAAAAAATTAAGTTCGAGTTCCTATTGTACTACATATAATAATTTAGTCTTAAGCTCAGCCCACTCTCTACCTAGTATATTCCAATTTCAATAAATCATTTTATGCTATTTGACTATGATAATTTAGTCTTTAACTGCTCATGTTATCTTTCATACAAAAAATTTTCCTTTTTTGTAAAACTTAATCTCAGAACAGGTTAAAATAATTTTTGCCTATTAAACTTGTAAAATGTGTCGCAAATAATAACCAAAATCAAATCCAGTCTTTAACTAAGAATAAGAAAAATATCATGTTTCATATTTCTGTTTATATTAATTAAAAGTATAATAATTTCTTGAATCAACCTATGAAAAGAAAAATTGCGATCAATATAAGTATATAATAAACAGAACTCTCCAAAAATGTAACTAGAACTAAAAGTAAAAGCATTTGAATCTGCATAAGATTTTGTATCTAAAATATGCCAAATTTAAAAATATAAAACATATGCATGAGCTCGATATCTATAGTTCACTTCAAGAGAATTAATGTCTTGTTTACCCACACTGCCAGTTTAATCCCTGCACAGTTTAACTTGTTATTTGTTAAGCGAAAATGTATTTTTTTTTTTTTTAATAAATTAACGTCAAATGACGCAGCGAAATTGGGTTCGATTTGTCGAAAGCTGCGACGATGCGAATAACAAAACGTCGAACAAAAGCGCTGCAAATTTCATTTATTAAACGAGGACAACAACAAACAAACAAAAACTGAGCGGAAAGAATAAAAATCTGCCAAAATAATATTTAAAATTAATGCGTTTTTGTTTTGCTTGCTGTGCAACTGGAAAGAAGACGCTGGGCTGTGACTGCTGCACCCACATGCCGCACTTCACACCTGTTTTTGGGACAGTGCGTGGCAAACGGCAAGCGGCAAGGCGGCAAGGCGGCAAATAATGTCAACATGTGGTCTCCACAGGATCCAGCTGTGCGCCGCTTGAGACAGTTGGCACGGCCAGGACCGAAAGAGATGCAGGACTGCGAGCTGCAGCATCTTAAAGACTGCATATTGAAATCGAGTTTCTTTCACTCTGTTTGCGCTCTGTGTGCAAACAAAACGACGCCGCTTTGTCTCCTGTTGTCTGCCAGTGACAGGCCGCAATGCAAACAATACGCACACACACACATAGACACACAACAGTTTTTATGCGCAGCGAATATGCATAAATTTTGCCAGGCCATAAGCAAGGCGTGTTTATAGCAGCCCAGGCCATATCCCATATCCTTTAAGGATATTTACTTATGGCTTTTGGCTTATTAATGACCTTATCCTGTTTTGTTATTGTTACTGCTGCTGCTGCTGCCACATCGTCTGCTGCAGCCTCAGCCAATTGCCGGCACTAGGGTTTGGCTTGGCTTGCTTCGGCCCTTTAGGTCCTTTGACTCTTTGGGCTCTTTACTTTGTTATTTAGCGCTCTCCTGTTGCTGAGCAGCGTTTGTTCTTCGGCCGCTAAATTAGCAGAAATAACGGTGTATGTAGGCTCTCTAGTCATTCCCTAACGGCACCCAATGGCTACTGTGCCCGCTCAATTTGGCTTTTAACTTGGAATTTTTATTGTTCACTGCGGTTTCCACATTCCATTTTGACAGACCCTGTGATTGCGCCGGACTCCCAAAGTCCCACGAGTCATATCTTCTTAATGAAACAAGTAGCAAGTAGCGAGACGCAGAGAAAGAGAGCGAGGGAGGGGTTGGATGAAGCCGACCAAGACATCCTTTGCGTGTGTTTAGCGTGTGAGTTGTAGGTGAGCGTGCTCTGGTTAGAGCTGCCAGGAACTATACATATGAAACTAAAACTTATGCAACGAGTTTTTATTTCGATTAAGGTTAATTTTTATATTTATCGCTTGTCTCGTTTATTTTGTGAATTATATTAAGTCTTATGTAAGCCACAGAAAGAATGTTTTCAGTCAATTAAAATTGAATGATTCAATATTTAAGCATGGTAGTTTCCTAAGTTACTTACACTTCTCTCCGTCTTTGTTTGTGTATCTGTCTCTTAATAACCGCGTAACTGTCACTGTCTTTTTTGTCAGTATCTTTTCCTGCATTCCTCTCTTTTCATATAAATCTCTCAATTTGTCGCTCTGGATCTGTTTATACCTTTCTCTTTCTGTCAATCACTCTACAAACACACCTCTCTATCTGTATCTCCTGAATATCTCTCATTTTGTATTTCTATCTGACTCTCTATCTTTTTGTATTTCCCTGTAACTTTCTGTCTTTATCTTTGTATCTATTCCCATATCTTTATTTGTGTATACCTCTCTTTTGGCTTATCTCTACTTTTATATTTTTTTTTCTCTCCATATTTCATTCTCTGACTCTTTCATTTCCTGTCATATTATGTCAATTCTCAATACTCCACATCTGTCTCTCTCACATTTTAACTTTCTGAACAAAATCTTTTTATTTAACACTTTATTCTGTCGTATGTCTATCTGGCTCTCTGCTCTCTCATCTCTCTTTTTTTTCTCTCTCTCCCTCTCTCTATTACTTATTTTCCAGTATTATTTCTCAGTGGGCTCACTCAATGTTTTATGCGTTTCGCTTCGACCTCTTAGCTAAATATTATTAATTATACTTAAACGTTTTAAAGGCTACATCTAAATAGAATTTACATGAGGTATAAAACCTTTACGGCCTGTCCACTGCAATTTCCCGGACATGCATCGCATCTGATAACACCATATAACCAACAAAAAACAAAACAAAAGAAAAGAAGAAGAAAAATGATTGCCCAAAATAATTGGTTGGCATAATTCACATAATCTGCATGTTAATACAAGTGTTCGTGTTGTCAGCCCTTGAGCTGTCTCCGCCGCGCACATTCACGTATTACAATATAATATCCATCAGGGGCAGACAGTTTGAGCACAATTTGGCTACTTCTTTGGCGTGTCTGTGGGCTCTTATCACGCTTATCACTCACAGTCGATCAGCAGGGCGAACCGCTTCGCGTTGCCCGGGAACGTCTGGTGTCAATTTTGGGTGTTGACCACATGAGCGCGTACATGGCAATCAACGCCAAATTATTTCTCTCAAACCCAACGCTCAGCCAGGTCCAAGTTTCTTCCTTCCGCAGCTGCCGCTGCTGCGTAGCTGGCAATTATTTCAGGTAGCCTCATGGAATGCAGCTCATCATTTTAATTTTTTTTTTTTTTTTTTTTGGGGATGTCCCGGGTCCGTGCATACCCTGCTGCGGCTGCGACACAACACCTTGCGTAGATTACTACTGTAAATAATATTAAGCGCAGATTATGATCGTCGGCGCGTCGGATGCGTTCATTATATTCATTTCTCTTTTGGGCAATATCAGATTTCGTGTGGCCCAGCGCACAGTTGCGCATGCGTCGCTCTCTCAGCGGCCGCCATTTTGCTTTGCTAGCATTTGACGCATAATTGACAAGCTTTGTCTTCTTTCCGAGAGGGCCTTGCCACATTTATGCGGCATTTAAACCAACTAATTGCGCACAATTTCCCGGCACGTGAAAAGCTTTTGCTTTGCTTTTTGTGTCGTGTTTAATTATTTCCACATTTATGTAAATGCGGCTCCACCTGCCCCAGAGCTACACCCGATACACAGTTACGCGCGCAATTAGGCGCCTAAATTGTTGCGTGTGTTTAGGTGCGCGTGAAAAAAAGATACCCAAAAAAAAAAAACAGAGACAATACAAATCGGTTAACAAAAAACCCAAAAAAAAAACTTGAATACTTTTATCATGAAAAGTTGTACTTGGAATGAAAGTAAATTCGTAAATTATTCAACAAACTGTCACGCAATATTCAATGCCCGAAAATCAGTTAAAATCAAAGCGAAAACGTTTATTTTATGTCGCCCAATTGATTGGTAGTGAAACCTCCTAGCTCCCGCCCCTACGCCCATGGCTCCCGCTTTCGATACAGACAGAGATAATACCACGCACACGCACAGGCACACATAAAATTCTCAACAATTTTTGACAATTAGCGGTACTTTTCATGTGCACTGGCCACTGGACAGTGCTGCCGAGGGGGCGTAGCATTGGCATTGGCCAGCGACACATTGACAATTTAGGCGCAAATTTGACGTAGTCGTTGAGCGAACGAAAAATGTATTTTTTTTTATATATATATATATATATATATAGACGTGTGTATATCTCGTATAATGTGCCAGTTGTGCATGTATTTCGTCTAATTTGCGTAGTTCCATTGATATAAAAATCGAAGCACTAAACATTTGACATTTAAATGACATTTGAGTTCAGCTGAACGAAATGTGTAGAGGCTCGAGTGCAGCTGACTCTATTCATTCAGATTAGATTTATGTGGGAATTCAAAGTTCTATTTAAGTTTTGTTTTATGAAGAGCGTTTGATGAGTCTTATATAAATAAAAATAAAATACATTTAAAACAAGTAAGAAAACTCTAGTCGGCGCGCCCGACTAGGGGATACCCTAATCCCACCCCCCCCTTAGTTTTCTTAATATAGTCAATAACTCGTATGTACAACCATATCACGCAACTTAAGTATGTGCCAATGGTACTAAGAATGTCGATCAAAGAGGAATTATGCAAACAAATTCGACACACAGATTATGCCAGCACACTTTTGCAAGCTCACAAGAATTGTTCCGTTACTATTAAAGAAGAAGATCGAAAACATATTCGCACTGCGACACACAGCGCCTGCGACTGCGACACACAGCGGCGAGCGGCAATTGGAAGTAGGTAGCAAAAACAATTCGAACACAATTCGACCCAAACTCAAAGGCAATTGCGGTTCTTAGAAAATTTGTTCGCGAGCATTTGCAAGTATGTGTGCACATGTATACAAATTGAACATGTATAAGCGCCACCTGGTCTGTGTGCGCTTTGCAGTTCAATAGCTGTTGATCTAGCCAAACATTTTGTTTAATAACTTTTGTGTTTATCAAAGGATTTTGATGAAACTTTCACCATATGATTTAAATAATTGATTTAGTTTTCAAAAAGACCAAACACCATATATATTGCAACTGAAAATAATTTTCAAAATTGTGGGGAAATTTGGGGCCAGTATCCAAATGTAACAAAAACCGAAATTGGTAAAAATACACATAAATGTACATGCGAAATTTGGAGTCTCTAGCTCTTAAGATAAAAAAGATAAAAAATCATAACTGTTTTTTCATATGGTTTTAAATCGATAACAAATATTCAGGAATAGTTATCGATTTTCTGAAACAAACTCGATATGCGCGCCCAATATACGCGCCTAACAAAAAAAAATTCAAGTCTCTAGCTCTTATAGGTTCTGAGATCGACGCGTTCATACATACGGACGGACGGACGGACGGACGGACGGACGGACGGACGGACGGACGGACAGACAGACGGACAGGGCTCAATCAACTTGTCTTGTTGTCCTGATCAAGAATATATATACTTTTGGGGGTGTGGCACGCCTCCTTCTGCCTGTTACATACTTTTAACAAAAACATTATACCCTTTTTTCCCATTTTCAATGGGATCAGGGTATAACTAGGCCTTAAAATCAGATTGTAAATAGAAAATAGAAAAAATAACAGTTTTTCATACTAGTTATAAATATTTTACGAACTTCCACTTTATATCACTGGAAGACCCAACTTCTAAGTCTTTTTATAATACACGAAATCTCCATAATTATTTTAGGCTTCTGCGAACCTTTTTCTTAAGCAACTAGCAACAACCTCACTATGCCCCATTAAATTCTATTCACTTTTTACGCATTTCAAGACAATTTTTAAAACACAAAACTTCGATCTCTTTCATAAGCACTTATCGATGCCAGGTCTCGATTCTGATAGAAGAACGCATAAATATTTCGAATACCAAATGGAAAAGTACTCAAAAATTATTCACAAATTGCATAGTGCTCGGAGACTCGGACTGACGCATGCGACTGACTCAGTGAACGCCAACAACAAGAAGGCCAAAAGCCAAAAGCCGCACAGCCATAAGGGAAAAGTCGTTAAATCAAAAGTCGTAAAAAGTTTACGCAAATTTTTGCCATTGAAAAGAAAACAAAAACACGAAAATGAAAATCGACCAAAGAGAAAAAAAAAACAACTGAAACATTTTTATCAATTTCTTTTGAAATTTACTGGCAAAATGCTTAAACATGGCGTCGATTTGCTTAAAGAAATTCCGATGCGGGGTCGTCGCACATGAAAAGATCACAGATCAAAGAGAAGCCAAAAAGCAGAAAGGGAAATACCAAAGGAGGTGGCAGATGGCGAGAGACGCAAGGGGCGAGTCGGGGGGCGGCATGGGGTATAATTTTCAATTTTCCACAATTACCGCAAACAACGAAACGACGACGACGGCAGCAATTTTATGCCCCAATACAATGTTGTACGGCTCGGGGAGGGCGCAGCGGGTGGGTTGTTGGCTGTATAAAGTGCAGATAAAATTAATTAAATTTTAATTCAATTCAATTCAATTCAGTTGCGCCGGCGCGCGCTCAAACACAAAGAGATTTATCGCTGATAAACGCGTTGAGAATGGCCAATGGCCAAAAACTCGTTGGCTCCGTTCGTCGCACAGATCAATGGATTCCAACTGCGGACGGCCCACTAGAGAGCAAAGCCAGCGAGCAGTACTTCAAAACTGTGCATGGATCAAGCTAGTTGATTAATTCGCTCGACTAGCAGTTGCTGTTGTTGTTCCTGTTGCTGCTGGGATCTTTGGCCATTAAAATGCTATAAAATTATTAATTAAGCCAAAGTGCAAGCCAAAATGCCGCCACTTGCCAGATTTATGACTGCCCAGCACCATACAGAGCAATAATGTTTGGTAAAATCTGCTGCAAGACAATGGGCCACACCTAACCGCCCCCTAGCAGCCCTTGCACCACCCACGCCTCAGCCACGGGCCCCTTTTGAGTGGCCTCGCGGCGCCTCACATGGGGCCAGAAGCATTATGGATTTTTAACGAGTTTTCAATTTATTTGCGCGCCAGGCTGGTTTCAATGTTTCGAGTGCTTTTCATACAGACACTTGACTATCAAGTGCTTTATTTTCCTCAGTGTTTTCTATTTTCGAATCGCCTCTCACTCTATGACGTGGCCAGTGGCCGTGTGGACTAGTTAAGCAAAAGTCTGCGCAAAATGCAGCAGATGCCAACATGTAGCCAAATCACAAATTACACTGTGCTACACGAGTGATGATGAGAGTTGAGCTGTTTAGTATTGCCAGTTTATAGTAAAAGTGTGCACGAAGCTGAAGCTTAGGAAATATCTTGAATATTTTAAAATTAAGTGTTTTAATTAAATTCGATTTTCATAACGATTTTTGTTTTAGTATAACTAGAAATTCGTTTTATATATGTTTTATCATTTCATAGAGCTGATAAGAGTTGATATCAGAGATATCAATATTGATCAATTTATTTTGAATACAAATTAGGGTATTTTATAATGAGCCTTCAGTAAATGAAGAAGAAACTCCGATCAACTCGGATATAAATATTGTCTTCATATCACACAGTCACAGCCTACATCCATTGACCTTAAAACTTCACCAAATCTCAGTTATTTTTCTGCTGTCTTAAACGATCGCTAGCCCCTAAAACGTTCCATAATATAATTATGCCAGATACTTATCCACTCTAATTACCATTCACAGCGCCTACTTTAGAGTTAATCGAGCTCTATTCGAACACGAGTTACAGCCTTTGGCCTGGCCACTATGCCAATTAAAAGCCCCAACATTAGCTGCCCGGCGCATATCTGGCGCACATCATCACAGCGAGGCGAGCTGCATGTTCAGCCCACTTGGCTATTTCACACCTTATTTATTGGCCAAGAAGCAAGCGACGCTTTGGTTATATATATTTTTATCCTTCATTGAAGGCAGCTTTCGTGCGCTTTCGGCATTTATGTCAAAAACATGCCGAAAAAGAATTAGGAAATATATATATATATATGAACAGCGCCAAAAACGGCTACAGCGATGCGCCGTTTGTGATAATTTTCAGTGGGCTGGCAACTCTGGCAAACGCAACCGCAAAGGCAAAGGCAACGGCAAAGGCAACGGCAATGCAGCCAAAGCTGTAGCTGGCAGCAGCAGGCGGCAACCAGGCCGCACTCGCAAGCGTTAATGTGAATTATTAATAAGACAAAAGGCAGCGGCAACGGCGGCTCACTTTGATCCTCGACGGCTTGGACCGGACCGAAGAGAGCCACTATTGCGATTCCAGCTCCGTCTTCGACACAATCAAGATGGCGCACAATTGTGGCCGAAAAGCAAACTAATCAGGCGGTGAGATTTAAAAATTAACGTAGCCCCCAGCGCAATGGACCGTCTTGGATTATGGCTCTGTGGGTATTCACCATTCAGCATCGAGTTGAGTATTGAGTATCGAGTATTGGCATTGGGCATTGGGCATTGGTCGACCCAGTGAAAGTGGGTTGATAAGCAACAGCAACACATTAAAAATGCATAAATCAATGCGATAAACATGATTTGCCGCATGTTTTATTGACTATTGTTGCAGCAGCAGCAGCAACAGCTTGTTGCATGCCGCACTCGGACTGTAGCTTTTGTTAAATGTTGTTGCTCTTCTTCTCCTCCTTCTTCTTGTTGTTGCTGGTTTGCAGTTTTATTAGCGAACACGACTGTTGGCCCAAAGGGCAGCTAGCCAGCATATGATTTAGTTATTCTTTGTGCATTCGTTAGCTCCTCTCTTAATTGAGGAAGACAATATCTAAGACCTTAGACTGTGGATGGGAACAAAGGTTTTAGCTGTTGCATACAAAGATATTTTCAGATTATGAATTATGTATTCTTGATCTTTCACTTTTGTATATATTCATATATATTATCAATATATTAATTGTAAACTATTAATAATAATATATAATAATATTTTGATATAATATATATAAATAAAACAATCTATCAGATTACAGAAAACTCTTATATACATTAGCAATGTAAATTTAGCTAAATAAAAAAAATATAAAAAAATATTATATATATTTTTTATTATTTTTATAATATAAATATATATATATATATATATATATATATATATATATATATATATATATATATATATATATATATATATTTAGATCAAAGACTTATATTATATTATATATTCTATTATAAAGATCATATAAACTGGCTCTGAAGCTAGACGTTTTCCTACGAAGCAACGCCAAGAAATACTCATCCACTTAGTTTACTTAATATTAATATTTTTATTATTTGTATATATTATATTATAATTATAATAAAAATTAAATTATGAAAATTTACCTAGAACCTAAACAAGCAAATAGTATGAATTTTGTCAGCAATCAATTTGCTATTTATTCTATAATTTTACTGGAAATAAAAAAATAAGAAATAAATAATAATTATATTTAATATAATTTCTAGTGTTGCCTGAGCATATATAACCTACATGAAAAGCCTATCAGCTGTAGGTTTGTACACCAAATTTTTTTAAATTTAAAACACAAAATCTCAACGCAAATGTCAAATATTTTAATGCCGAAAGTCTGTCACATTTGCACGCCGTTCTCTTGTGTTTGCATAGTTTCATAATTGAAAGGGAGCTGCTGGCGGATTAGACATGTCATTTGCCTCATTTGCATAGGTAAACGACAGCAGGCAGAGTTCGGTCTCTTTTGTGGCCATCGCATGTGTCAAAAAGTAAACAACTCGCATAATTTGCATAGGCAAATTAAAATGGCTCAAATGCTAAGCAAACAATTTCCCGATGTGGCATTAACTGGCATTAGCTAAAGGACTCGCAGCGCAGCTCAACTGTAGCATACTTCCAAGCGCTGGCTGAAGGAGTGGAACGTGCCGCAGCCTGAGCGAGCAATAGTGAAGCGGAATTTTTATGTCTGCTTTCGGATACGTACTAATTGCCAGCCGACGCAGAAAGTAATCACAGCGATGCTGGACGGACGACTGTGAGGGGAAAGCAACGTGAGATTTGATTAACAAAAGGGTTTTGGCCCGAATGCATTTTGTATGAGATTTGCTCGTAAATCTAAAGGCAGCTTGCGCAGCAAATTAATAGGCGAGGGCGAACGGAAGAACTCATTCATCGTGGTCATGTAGCATCTTAGTTGCCATATCCCCTAAATGATGTATAAAAAAAAACCAAAGAGAAGCAAAAAAAAAAAAAAAAAAAAAAAAAAAACAGAGCAAATGAAAGAAAGGCGAGGCAAAAGGCCATAAATGGATCAACTCGACCGCGTGCGCACCTGAGGCCACGCAGGATAAACAGCGAACAGAGCCAGGACGATAGTCCACTTGGCAATAATAGCCAGGACACTGAGTTTTTATGGCCCAAACATGCGATGGCACAAACACACGCTATGGGGCTGTATGTGTGCAGGGGGTGCAGGCTTCAGGGTGGGTTTTCGGTTCGGTTTCAGCTGCAACAAATCAGTGCAAGGATTTTTTTACGATTAACTGCGTAATTGAGTCGTTTCGCAGAAGCCGAAGGAGAAGAAGCAGCAGCAGAGCAGCAAGGCAGCACCAGAGCAGAAGACGCTGGGCACAAGGGCACAGAAATTTAATTAAACTGTAATAAAGCAAATCCAGCCATTGCCACCGTACGCCCCCCCCGTACTCCTGCCTGGCCTGCCGCACGTAATGAGAGCTAAATCAAGCTTAAGCCACTCCACAACTAACCCACAACAAGAACAAATTGACATGAAAGTTGCCTTTGATGAAGCTGCGGGCGGGATGTCGGTGGCCGTTAAAGGTAATGCAAGTGGGCCACGCCCCCGATATGGCAAATTGAGGCAGATTTATCATCGCAGCAGCGGCGGCAGCGGCCGAGTGGGTGCCATAAAAAAGTTTATGCCGCAACAAGGTGAACCACAGTGGGTCCCAGGCAATTGCGGCTAAGCGCCCTTCAAATAATGCCGAGTTCCTTTGACAGGGTGGCTCGTCCGGCAACCGCAAAATGGCTGCTAAACTGACAAGCGAACTTTATTATTTGTATTATTTTTTTTTTTCTTTTCTTTTGTTTTGGCAACTTACCCCCCACTTTCACCTGGCTCAAAGTTTTACCTACTCCAACTGCGGCTGCTGTTGCTGCCTTTTGGACAGGCACAGCTTACGGCGCTTCGATGTGTTGTTGTCTTTGGTCGCGCGGATGATGTGGCATGTTGCAGATAGAACTTGCCACTTGCGCGTTGAGCGAGAGACGCAGCTGTTTCGTCTAAATTGCCCTCAACTAAAGCTTTGCGGTGGTGCAGCTGAAGCAGATTCCGTTCAATTTGCTGCGAAAAAAAATATGGCCAAGAGTGTTTATGCGCAAAGATGTGAAGCGAGGTGGCAGAAGTGGTATCACGAGAGAGTCGGAGAGAGAGGGAGGGAGAGGAAGGGGGAGAGCAGAGATAGAGAGAGAGAGCGACACTGACTTTATTGATATATATTATCTCAAGTCGAATTCAAATTTTATTCTTATTCAAAATAATTATAATATTTAATCCTAACAGAACATTTTTATGGGAAAGATAATAAGAATAAGAATGAAAATGTGAATGAATATTTAATAAGATATATATAAATTCATATTCATATTCATATTCATATTTATATTATATTCTTATTCATATTCTAATTCATACTTATATTCTTACTCATACATATTAATTTTAGTATCCTTATTCATATTCATTTTTATATTTTTATTCATATTCATATTCATATTCATAATAAAATGCATTGAGTCCAATTCACAATCTCATTCTCGATTCTCTTGCAAACTGCAATTTAACTCTCGCCGCAAATATTTAACTTTTCAAAGCAATAAATTTTCGTTTGGCCTGCACTATAAAATTGTAATTTTTATAGCATATTCAGCTACATGTGCATATGAACAAATGCATTCATTGCTAGCCGTAAAAATGCGCTTAGAGAAAGCATTAATAAAACGCCTTGCGTTTGCCTCACTTTTAATTGCATTTCAAGCTGCCAATTTTCGCATCAGCCTCAATTTACAAAAAAAAAAAAAAAAAAAAGAGCTAAAAAACAACTCAGCAAACTGCAATTTCAGCACTTTGGCTCTTTATTACGCGTCGGCAATTATTCATGAATAGTGAGTGCTGCTTTCGTGTGAATTCATTTTACCATTGCGAATACAAAAGTGCATTTTTCAACACTCGAATGGCGTCAATTGTCGAGGAAACAAAAAAATGAGAGAGAGAGAGAGAGAGAAAGAAAATTCCGGCCAAGAAATTTCCGTTGTCACATATGCCCCACTGGAGCTGCAACCGCATGTGTATCTGTATGTGTGTGTGTGGTGCCATTTGTGAAAACCTGTTAATTATTAACAATTTCTACCGGCCTCTGCGTGTACGTAATTAGCTGCATTTCCATTGAAAAGCTGCTGCAATTAAAATATAAAAACGCAAAAATAAAACAAACCAAAACACGCATCGAAAACGGCAAAAATATCAAAGTGTTCACCGTGCAAATTGTTGCCAACTTAGCGTACAAAATTATGACACACAAATCAACAGACCAAATGAAAGACCAACAGACAGAGAAAGGGAGAGAGGGGGGTAAAAGAGGTGGAAAGCGAACTACTTGAAGTCATATAAAGAACTAATGGAGCACGCTTGAGCGGCTGAGCTCAAGGCATTCGCATTGAGGAAGTTGCCAATGCGGCGTAATTTGCAAAATAAATGCATCTCAGAAGTGCCTGGCGTTGCCACATGTTGATGTCAGCGGCAATGCCATGCAATTATAGCAACAATTGCACTGAAAACTCTGCTAATTGCGGGCCAGTTTTATTGTATTGCAGACCTAAGAATGCAGAGCTGCAAATTCGTGTGTTTGAGAATCGCATAGAAGGCGCTTTAATAACTTTATTATGAAATAGTTGAGTGTGCATAAATTAGAGACCTGTGAATACTCTAATAAGTACAGTAATGATAGCTAATGGAAGTTTATAAATTAACAAGATAATACGAATAACCCAGAGAAAGGATTATTAGTTAATACAAAAATAGGCATTAACAAATATATACCTCTAAACACTGTCTAGTCTCGCTGTGTAAGCAATATTTATCTACCATAATTTATAAACAATATGCGATCTCCTCTCTATAAGCTCTAAAAAACGTATTAACTCTGCTCACATTTACACAACCATTACGAATGCCTTGAGAAAATAAATCTAAAGCCCACACAGATAAATGCTGGTCCAAAAAACAGCGACCACAACTAACACATAAATTATGGAAATACAGAGAAAAAAAATATCGACAGAGAGAAACGTTTAGTGCCACAAATTAATTGAAAGACATTAATTTAACAAACAACAAAAACTGAAATGCTCAAAAAATGAAGGCAAATTAATAATCGAAAATTGTTCGAATCGAAGGCCAAGAGTTGAAGCTCGAAGCTGCTAAATGCGAGCTTAGAATTTTATAGCCGCAGCAGCGTGACCACCAGCATGTAAGCTGCACCACCACCACCAGCTGCAGCGAATGCTATGAACAAAATGCAACCGCCGCCAGCTTCATTTACAACTTCATTTGGCGCCATCAACGGGCAGCGTTGCACCTCTCTCCGTACTTCTCACACCGAGCGGCTACTATAATTATGGCAAATTAAATGCAAAATGTGTTTAATCCAAACGTAGCCGCAACGCCAGGCCCCTATGCTACAACAACATCTGCTATATCTCAGCTATACTCAACGATTTATCGAAGCTGCAGTTGTTTAGGCTCACTTCTTGATTGCCCTATAAAATTGCTGACTGCTGAGCGATTAAAATTGTGCTGATTAAATCTGTTTGTGGTTAGGTATTATAGAAAATATTTATTTTAGAATAAATAAAATGAAAATAAATAAATTAGAATAAAATATACATATTATTATATATTATACAAATATTTTTATTATTATCTATTATATGAAATTATCTAGATACAGACCTAAAATACCATCATAGCATTTAAGAAATTTATTTTCTTTTTTTATTATATTCTATCACAGTGCTGACTTGGTAAACAAATTCCATTTCAATTTTATTATTATAGAATTTATTTCTAATTGTGATATAAATTTATTCAACACCCATAAAAGCACACCAATAAGAACCACAATTACAATGACTCTAAGCAACTTCATTCATCTCGTTTTTGAGCTCATTTTTAGATAAGGTAAGCTCCATATCTTCTTGAAACAAAATCAACTTAATATAAATTAAATTTCTATGTGAGCACTTCTATAATCAACTTACTCTTTAAGTTTTATTTTATTTCTACAATCTAGCCCCACTAGAGTATAGAAGGGTCGGCAACACAAGCTAGATGAATCTGCTTTTTAATAATAGCAACTCAGCACGCTAATCAGCGTAATGCGTGATGCATATAACTATAGGCAAAAGTCAACGCATAAATAATTAGGTAAGAGTTACCAAGCGTACTGCAGAGCATAATAGATAGTTGCTCCATGAGCTGGATGAGAAGGGGCTGCAGGAGGAGCCAAGGCCGCAGGCGTTGCAACAAGCTGATCAGAGAGGAAGCCAACCAAGGCGAGAGTTGTGACAGAACAGAGTATAATGCCAGGTTAATTAAAGCAGATGCAGGATGGATGCATGGAGGCAGGGCGCGAGGTGAGTGAAAAGATAGAGCGAGAGAGTGAGAGAGCGAGAGAGAGGTTTTTAATTTATGGGCAACTTTACAATTCAAGCGAGAACATAAACTGCATTTTTATTTTGGGTAAATGAGATCAAGACACATGGCACATGTGAGAGCAAGCTAGAGGGAAGATCACAGCAGCCCTCTCACTTTGGCCCTACCTCGCTCCATCTCGTGCTGTGTGTGTTGGCATTTCGTGTGGTTGGGCAACAATTGAACTCAACAATTGCTGCAATGTGCTCAGCTCGCAGCCCGATGCCTTTTGTGCGATTCGATTTTATTACATTTGCTCATTAGTGTAAATAGAAGGATCTGGCATTGCGGGCCTATTTGTATTCCCTTTTGCCATTTCACGTGAAACTTGTTTGCGGCTTTTGTGCTCGTATTGACACAGCTTGCCAAATGTGTCAAATGCCTTGCCATAAAATTGCCCAAAAATATGTTGGGCAACAACGAAAATAATATCGAAAAGGTGTTAAACTGGCAAAAAGTCAGTCCGTTTGCCGCATTCGCTGAAAAGCTGAAAATCATTTGACCAGCCCTCCCATTGTGGTCCTTGACAACAATGGCCAATGCCACTTCAGCAAACAAACTCTGCCCCCCACCCCGCCCAGAAGGCCTATCATTTATCACACAACCATGTGAATAGAGACAATTGAAGACTCTTGGCACGATCTAGGCGAGTTGATAGAGAAGTGTGTGTGTGTGTGTGCGTTGCCTACAGATTAGTAAATGATCAGGGCGTTTGCAGCAGCTCGCATGAAATGTATTGCATGAAAGTGGCAGCTAGAAGCTAAATGCAGACGAAGAAAATCGAGCTTCTATAAAGTTAAAGACATTATGAATGGGTTTTACTAAAGCTAATTCTCTAGACTTTTGAGCACATGGTCAACATATTTTATTAAATATGAGGCATGTCAGCAAGCTCTTCAATATGAATATCTATGTCAATGATTTTCAATATACATAATTTTCAAAAAGATCATATCAAAAGTTTATAAATTTTATAAGAAACAACTCGTTAAATTTAGAGGTTCTACTACAAAAGACTCAATAAAATTTTGTATTGAATACGGCGTAGAAGTAAATATTTCTCTTGTAATATTTATACTCTATATCTAAATAGAATTTAATAATAACTTAAACTTATTCTCAAATAAATTTCTTATAAAATATTTTATGAGTTGTTCAGACTTGATGTTTTCTTCAGCTGAAAGTCAGACTTTTTAAATTATATTTAAAATGTCATTAGCGGAAGAATACTATATTATGAGCAAAATTTTACCAGTAATAAATTTTAAGATTTAGTTTAATTAGAGGTCACCAGGACTGCTGTGAGGTAATCCATTTCAAGCTTTAAGATCAATTTCACTGTCATAAAAAATTATATATAAAGGAAGCTCATATTATATATATCGAATTAGGTCGATTCACTCTAGCTAAACAGCACCAAAAACTCTAACTACTTGTTAATGAATGCGGTTAGGCGTCGCTGAAAGAGATTGATGAGAAATAATTTACAATTCAATAAAATTTATGGCATCAGCTGCTGAGCGGCAGCTACGTAACTAAAGCACATTTCCTGCACTCACACAAAAGTTGGGACCCACGCGAGTGAAACTCAAATCCAAATTTGAGTCCTAAGCCCATATTAAACAGTAGCTCACACACACGGAGATAATGCGTGTGTGGGCTGCATCTTTTGTATTAAGTAAATGAGAAACGCTTTGAGTTCAGCTACAGCTTCGACTATACCCGCCGATCCCTCTGCGGCTGCGGCTGCGGCTGCGGCTACGATCTTTATCGCATTGTCCTGCCCAGTTGGCGTTTGTTTTGACCGAACAAATGAGGCTAATTTGTCAAAAGGAAACGAAATGAAGAGGGGCCTTCATTCAGGGCCATCCCGCTTGGAGGTGCATGAAATTTTCATTTGACAGGCATGGACATGCATGCGTAGGCCTTAACACTGGATATTAATAAGCCAAGTTAGTATACATTTTCTTTTATTTGGGTGCAACATCCTGAACTGCGCCTGTCTACTTAGCCCGCGATCTGCTGCTGCCCAAGCAGCAGGCAGGAATACCGTTTGCCGGACAGTGATTAAGCGAGCATTAAATGTCGAAAAGGTATTTCGAGCCATATATTTCATGCGTGAAAAGTGGTAGAAGACGCTGCGCAGAGAAAAGTCAAGCAACTGCTGTGCGGCGATCCATCGAGTGGGAGGCCATATATATTTATATGTATTTATATATGCATTCACGAATTGTGAGACGTCAATCAACGCAGCATCAGCTTACAGCTTCCAGCTGCCAGCTGCCAACTGCCAACTGGCTGGCAAAGCGTTAACAAAAGGCAACGTGCAAAAAGCAAGCCAAAATATGAAATGATTAAAAAAAGATTATAAGCCTGCCAGACAGCTGGACAGACAGGCGGGCAGACAGGCGGACAGACAGACAGACAGACATGTATATGTGCATATGTCTTGGCATCTTTTTATATGGCAATGTCAGCGTCGTCGTTCACTCAACTCAAACTTGGACTTGCGACTCATTAAGCAGCCATGACGAATGCAAATGAAACTGATATATGAATATGCCAAGTCTTTCAAAGAGAGAGAGAGAGAGAGAGAGACCAGAGACCTCACCGCCGCCAGACAGCGCTTGGCATGTCGTGTGGCTTTATATGGCAGCCAGTTGGCTTAACCGGAGCTAAAGCTAAAGCCGAGGCCAGACAGAGAGCCACTGGCCCACACTGGCCAATTCATTTGGGTGGTCTCTTGCTGATTTTAAGGTGACTTGGCGTGAATTTGTTAACTTTTGCTGCGAGCTCTTCTGGCGCTTCTGATGAACGCAGCCAAGCCAAGCAGCAGCAGCCACAGCAGCAGCAGTAACAGCCAATCAGTTGGAGTGCCATAAGTAAGCAGAAGCGAAATGTTAAAGACAAGACAACTTTTATTTCTTTTTTTTTTTTTTTTTTGCGTACGTAGCTTATGAAATCGAAAACATTATGTGAATATCATCTTAAGGAATACGAATGAATACTTAGATTTAGATTAAATAAAATAAAGGACTTGACTGTCAGTTAAACAAAAGCTTCTAGACTATATAGAGTTTAGATGATCTATATATTATATAGCATGCTATTTTAATTATTTTTTCAGTCCTCAACGATTCAATCTTACGTGATTTACCTTGGTCAGATCATCATTATATATTATTCAATTATTATTACCTGAAAGGAAAAAGAAATACTAATTAGTTCTTTTTGAATAAAAATTTTGATAAATAAAATAAATTTAACTTTCATTTAGTATTTAATATTCAAAAAATAATCATTATAAAATAAATTTAATGAATAATAATAATAATAAAAATAATATTAATAAAACGAAATAAATTTATTTATTTCTGGAAATAATGAAAAGTTCAAATTAAAAATTATTTTGAAATTAATTAAAAATAAAAAATTAAAAGAAAATCCATTTTTATACCCTGAATCCATTGAAAATGGAAATTTCAGGGTATAATGTTTTTGTGCAAATGTATGTAACAGGCAGAAGGAGGCGTGCCACACCCCATAAAGTATATATATTCTTGATCAGCTCGACGAGCTGAGTTGAACTAGCCCTGTCCGTCTGTCCGTCCGTCCGTCCGTCCGTCCGTCCGTCCGTCCGTCCGTCCGTCCGTCCGTCCGTCCGTGTAAACACCTGGATTTCTGCAACCACAAAAGCTAGAGACTTCAAATAAAAAGCAAAATGCTCGATAATACCATACGCTGTACGAGTTTATTTTTTTTTTTCGATAACTCATCCCATTTCTTTTTTATCGATAACTATCGAAAATATCGCTTTGTTTTTGAGGTCTGGTGTGTACACCGTTAAAGATAGAATCGTGCACTAAGTTGTGGTTGATAGCTATATTGAATCCGCACATTTTGTCATTTTTGGATTTTTGATGCCACGCCCCTTTCGCCCACAATTCAACAAAATCGATAACTCACGTATATAAAATACTAGAGACTTGAAATTTGGCAAATAGGTACATTTGGATGTCATAATCATGCCCCGAAAATTTAATTAAGAACATAGATCGAGAAAAAAAGTTATTAAACAATAAAGTTTCCATAGTACAGCCTCTGCTGCAGCCTCAAAACTGTGCAGTGAGCATATTACGTGCATGCATATGTTTGTGTGTGTGTGTGTGTGTGCATGTGTTGGTTACTATTAATGAATAAATGAAACTTTTTATGATTGGTATTACAGCTCAATGGATTCAGGGTATCTCTTAGTCGAGCAGTCTCGACTAGAGTTTAGTTACTTGTTTTTAATTAAACAACTTATTAATAAGTTGTATAATATTTTCAATTTTCATGAAGTGAAATCTTTTTATTACTTAAATTACTTACTTATATTTTAAAAAACTTATTTTTAGATATCTGACTTCTTTGACTTTTTTCAACTCTAAAGCACAAAAAAATGGGTACGCAGAAATATTAAAAAAAGTGAGCTAGTAACAATTACCAACAGCAATTAGTTAGCTGATAGCTCACATACTAAATATAAGTCGCCTTAGAGCTAAGGCTACTCCTGTAAGTCCCTCAAGAACAAAGGGAGCATAGACACTCCTCAGGGAGCTGGGCACAAATGCGCTTAGGCAGCTTCATAATGGACGACTCAACGGCGTGTGCCGAAATTTAATCAAATCAGGTAAATTTCACATAAAGCAAAACACACACAAAAAACAAATATAAAGAAGAGATAAACAAGGAGAAAAAAACTAATTTTGAAATGGATTTCGTACGCAGTTTTGAGCACAAATTGCGAGCCTCAAACTTGGACATGGCTTGGTTTATGCTGCTCTAACTCCCAACTCTCACTCTCACTCTGCGTCCTGCTCTCTCTCTCTCTCTGGCTTCCTCTATATCATTTGTTGTCTCTTTTGCAAATTATGCGAAACCATTTGGAAATTGAACGCATGACAGGATGTCCCAGAAAATATGCTACTGCCACGCCTGCCATCCACCAGCTATTTATCCATTATGACATTGGTCAGCACAAAACTTGCAAGTCATGGAAATGTCCTGCAGACTCACCTCGCCCCCTCCCACGCCATTTCCCTCTGTCTTTGCCCACTCTCCTGCATTCAGTTTTCTCTAATAATAAAGCAAGCAAGACATTTGCCAGCATGAAAAACTAATAAAACAAAAGTTTCCTCTGGCTTTTTGCTGCATGCCTTCGTTTTTTTACCTTTTTATGTTAAGTGTGTGTGTGTGTATGGGGGGGCACTTGGGTTGTCCATAACACATGTGTCCTTATGTCAGGACCAATAAGCAGCCGTAGGACTGTTCGAAACTTGCGCAAAAAAGAAGTGGCTCCTCTCTGTTGTTTGTTGCTTGGGTTCGTGATTTGCTAAACTTATGAAATTACTTTACGTGTATCTCAGATTCACGTTCATTCCACAGCCCCAACATTCATCCTCCTGCTGCTATTATATTATTTTCTTCTCCTCCCACTTCTTCCTCTGCTTTTTTTCTGTGTGTGTGCCAACCTGCTGTGCTGTCCTGTGCCCGGCCATTTGGTCAATTCCTGCGGCTGTCATTGTGCTATTCCGACGCCTTATCTCTTCAGGATTTACATACCATGTGTATGGGTTTGCAAAACTTTTACGCAACTTCATATGTTGGATTAGATGTCCTTTTCCAGCCATGGACAACAACAAAAACAACAACAACTGCCATAAATAGCAAATCACATTAAGTTTCGGTAAACTCGGTCTGCTGTCCGTTCTTTTGCATATCCATGTCCATAGCCCTCTCCATATGCTGCGGCTTTGCCAGATAAGCATTTACCAAACTTTTCAGTTTACGACCAAAACGTTTTTTTTTTTGTTCACGACAAACAGAAAAGACTTTCAGTTTTCTTTGCATATTATTTTTACATAAATGCAATCTATTAAGTTATAGAGCAAATCAAATTTTTATTTTACTAGTCAACTGTGATTGAGAATCGGACTTATATTTTCTTGGCAATTTTTATTTCGAATTGAAATTTGTGCAATAAAATCGTTCAAAATTGCAAGCAGATTTTTGTTGTCTTACTTAAAGTTCAATTTTTTTAAAAAATTATATATATATTATATTTTGATTAAAGCATATATTCAATACTAAAAAAAAATATTTTAAAAATTATAATATATAAATAAATAAAGGCTATATAAATAAAACTAATATTTAATCTATATTTTTCATCAATTCAGTATTTCTTTATAAGACTCAATAAATTTTTTCTATTTTTATTTAAGTTTTTATTAAAATTTCCCTTTCTTGCAAATTTTACATATTAAATTTTTAAATTTGTTTCGAATTTCTAACCCATTTAAAGTTTGAAACACCCACTGCGTTAGTTATCAGCACTTGCTAAAAAAAAGTCTATTTTCAATACGCTCGTTCTGTTTTTATGCCTTTGGCAACACTGACACGCTTCTTTATGCTTCACACACTGCAATTTACGAATTGACAATCTAATATTTTGCTACGCAAAACAACTTGCGATTGGGTTTAATAAAAGTGCAGCGAGGCGTTAAGAAAAAGCAGTTAGCAGTCAAATAGCCGATGCCAATGGACGTTGATTGAGAACAGGCTGGCTGCAAAATAGAAAAAAAATGGGATAAAGGATAAAGGGAGGCCGAATGTGGAAAGGCAAATGAAAAGAGAATGAGAGTGAGAGAGAGGGAGAGGGAGAGGGAGACATAGATAGACAGAGCTAAAGCGCTTAATTTAAACAAATATTTTGCCAGCGTGTAATATTGACTACAAATGCAAGTGCAAATGTTGCCACGGTTTGAAAGGATATCAGGATATCTAGCCAAGTCGAGGCCGGGCGAGCCGAGACGAGACTAAAAACCAAAGCAATTTAAGCCAGAAAGGGGTGTCACATGTGCCAAATGACTTTTGCGTGTGGAAATGACAATGATTTCTGTGTGCTATGGAGACAATAACGAAATGCAAACAAACAAAGGACGAGACATGTCACACAAAGACTGAAAGATAGAGGCAGGGAGTGGGAGGAGGAGGGGACGTCGGAGACATGTGGCAACTTCATCGAAAGCCATGACATTTGCATTTGCCTGCCATATTTGTAAATGAAATTGCCGAGCTCCAAGCAACTGCCCGAACTTCAAATTAGTTTCCGCCAAAATAGTTTAAGGCCCAACCGCCTCCATAAGCAAAGCCAGGCGAAAGGGTCATGATTAAGCTGTAGGTGGGCATACCCCATCAGCCAATGTCGCACAGCATGTGCTGCTGTTGCTGCTGCTGCTGCTGTTTGCCCATAAAACTGTCTCCAAAATGACTTTACAACTTAATGTGGCAGCAACTGGGGAGCCGTTGCAGCGCCAACTGGCAGAGGGCATCAATCACATTGCAACTGCCACAAATATAAACACGTCAAAAAGCAAAGCCGCACGCCGTCCAACATGCAAGCCGCCACGCCCCTAGACAGCACAGGGCGTGAACGTGGGCGGCAGCTCCTTCCGCGTGGCCAGACGTGTCATTAGGCAACAGAGTGCGAGGCATTAGTCCTGGCAGCAAAGTGAAAACTTTTGGCATTGGCAGCTGTCTAAACGCCTCGCGCACTTTTCGCGACAGCTTCGCGGCTTCAATTTAGCCAAGCTAGACAAAAAACCAGGCAGTAGCCGTGGAAGAAGAAGTGGCAAACACATCAATTGTCTGGCCAATACAGCCAACGTCGCATTGGAGTGACGCAGCTGCCATGTGGCACTTGCCCGTGCCAATAACTGCGCAAATTCGATTAGCGCCCATCGAGTCATATTTTGAAGTTGACTTAATTGAACAGGAAAACCAAAAATTGACAGAGGGAAATTAGGTAAACTGAATAGAACTATATATCATATTAGAATAAACCTAAAACTTTTTCATAGTGCGTAAATTAGACATGGTTTTTAGCTGATTTTAATATATAAAAAATTTATAGATCATAAATCCGCCTATCCATCCGCTTATCAACCTAGGCATTTGCTCATCACATAACATTCTATTGAGCATTTCGTTTAATATTCCTTGCAATTAAATATTATTTATTTAAGCTAAATTAGATTTAAATCACAAAAATCCAATTATCGTTATATTACTAATTTCTTAAATTTATATATACTTACCATCAATTGTTTTATAATCTAATTTAGGCTTATTTAAATTAAAGTACAACAAATTTAATTTAAATTTAATATCATTTAATTTAAGTTTATTTAAATTAAATTACAAAAAATTATATCTATTTGCTTTATATTAAAAAAATATTTTTTCCTTAAACTTAAGTTAATTTAAGCTTAGGACCAGAACATGTTCATAATTATAATATTTTAATAAAAATATTATAATTACGGCGAAGCAAAAAGTACCAAAAATACTTTAAATATAACTATTGTTCAGCTAGTTGCTTGATTGCTGTGTTTTTAGTCCAATTTACTACAATTATCTTGCCTATCTCAAAATTCATTGTTCATCAGCTAAAACGCATCTCAGTCACCTCTTCACAATCTGTGCCAGCTTCTCAATTAGTTAGTAACTGTCTAGTATTCAGCTAATAGCAGACAAACGTATTTTTTTTTAATTATTGCATACAATCGGGAATCGGATATTATAAGCCTCATTTTCATTCCCATTTCATATCGCAAATTTACACTGCGCCCCTTGGCATTGCATGACAACTGCCTATAATAAAAGCTATATAATTATACAAATATATACACGTATATATATATATATATATATATAAACCAAATCAAAGTTATCAAAATGCAAACACTTTGCGCTCTAATTATATGCAATGTAACAGCAACAACAACTGTTGGGCTAAAGGCCATGAAATTGGCGACATTTTCACTTGGTGGGCGTAAATTTTAGGAATTTTCAATGGTTGCCATTGCGATGCACGTAATGCCGCTCAAATTTACGTAATTGCCACGACAACAGCTCAGATCGCAAATATACATACAGTTACATATATATATATATATATATATATATATATATATATATATATATATATACCCTCTATACATATATATATGTATATGAATATATAGTATGTGTTTGGCCTATGGCAATAGCTCGCGTGAATTTGCCAAAGTTTAGAACTTCGCCTTTTTTTTTTTTTCTTTTGCCATAGTTGATGAAAATGTCGCGACACGAACTTGGCTGCGACTAATTGCAGGTGCTGCACCTGCTCGTAGGCGTGTCTAGCCGCCCTCCAATTGAGCTATTTGACTGGCTACAAAAGCGTAGGTTGGCCCATTTGTATATACCCTATAAATGTAGTAAGAAGAGTCTCTTTTTTATGGAAAACGGATACTATAATATAATTTCGAATATTTTAGAAAATGATTTTTTTTCGTGAGAGAAAAAAATAACGCCACATAAGAGGCTTTTTACAAATATTTACCAAGTCTAGTAGCTTTTAAAATTTTTATAAATTGCTCAAAGAAAATATCTCTTATATGCATATAATAATAATACCTCTTATGCTCATTTCCTCAATCATAGTGAAGCAGCGTTGCCAGCACAATATATATGAATGAAATTAGGAGTATTAAAGTTCTTCTAGGAGCTGATTGCTTAATGGATTTATATACTTAAGTAAGCATTCACGGATGCTTGTAAAACACTTAAGAATTTCTCATAAAGCAAAGCCAGAGCTTAATGTAACCAGGAAGATGTGATATATGAAAATAATATTATCATATAATGATTAAAATAGTCTATATTCATATTCTTTAATATATAGTCTATTAAGAATATAGATTAGACTTTCCTTTTCCTAGATCTGAGCAATTGCCTTGCCATTTGTTTAGCTTCAAGTTCAACTTTCTACAGGGTATACTTATAGTTAATAATAATGCTGAGTTCACTGATATTTGAGTTGATTGCATCTTTTGTCGCATGTGTGCGCCGGGCCCTAGAGTGCAGTTGCTGGCACCACCCAGGCCATGTAATTTGCCATTGACAGGTTTTGGGTGCCATTCGACGACGACGACGACGACGACGACGTCGTTGATGATGGCGTCCATGTGTGGCGCATTCTATGGATATATCCGGATCGCGTGCTGCATGTCAACGCGTGTGTTCAACGTCCACTGCCATGCAATTGTCGAGGTCGACCATACAGGTGAGTGTGTGCGAGAGTGTGTGTGTGTGTGTGTGTGGCCAAAAGATGGCGTTTGCTCAATATTGAGGAGCGTGCAGCGCGGCCATCAAACGGCGGCGGCAGCAACGCCTTGTGATTAATTGCAAGTGCATGGCAAGTGCATGGCAAATGCCAGACATTGATTGGTTCCTGGTAAAAGGCAGCGGCACACGGACATGACTTGGAGCTGGCGACTTGGTGGCTTCCAGGAAGCGCATATGAAAGATGCCAGACAAGTCAGCGTCGCAGCAGCCCCTTTTCTTATTACTATGATTATATTTCTTATTTTATTTAGATAATCATCGAAACACGTTGCCCTTTACACCTTTGGCCAAGCAGTGTGAACAGCGCTCTTTGCTGCCAGTTTGTCTATTGTTTTTGAGTCTTTTTTTCATTCTTTCTGACTATTTCTTTTTTTGTCAACTTGTTGTCCTTTCTCAAAAGGCTCTGATATAAATCGCATTAATCACACGAGCAGCCGCAATAACAATAGACCTCTGCCGCAAGGTGTGAGCCGATTGCCATTTGACAGCAGCAATGACAACAGATTTTGTTTTATTTTCCACATTTGATTGCAACCTGTTTGTCAGCTTGTACGGTTCAATGGAATGCGTCTTTCTCTCTCTCTCTCTCTCTCTTCATCTCCCCCTGGACATTGTGTCTGATTCTCTATTGTTTTGCAACTTTCCCAGCATTGACTTTCAACACTAAACTGCCAACTTGAACGCTCAATCAGAGTGGGTGGTGAGAGTTTTTCGTTCTTCAAGACAGCAATTCTAATGAGAGAAGGAGTTGATGTGTTGATAGCAAATTGAGTTTAGTTATGTTGATTTAAATATTATATTTAAAAAAAAAATATTTGAAAAAACGATTTAGGAAGTTAATTTGAGTAAGTTCTAAAAAGATATTTGTAAATTATATTTATTGTTTTAAATATAAATTTATGTTTTAATTAATTATTTATATTTAAATAATATTAAAGATTTATATTAATAATTCAAAATAAATTTTTTATCGTATTTGTTATATTGAAGTTCTTATAATAGTTGTATAAGAATAATATTTATTTATCTATATTTAAAAATTATTAAAATGTTTAATAATTTATTAATACAATTTTTACTTATTATTTCATTATATTTTTTTTTTATTTCCCTATAGAATTCTATTGTTTTTCAAATTTATTTTATGAAATATTCTTAGTATTATTAGTTTAATTTTCTTATATCAATTTTTGTATAATTTGAATTAATTTTTCATTGTATTAAATATTGTCATAATAATACATGTCTGTTTTAAAGTTTTTTTTTTGTTTATTAATTGGATACAAAATATGTTTCTTTATTTATTTCACTTAATTTGCATTCATTCTATTTGGTCTTTTTACTTTCCATAAATTCAGTTCTGAGTGATTCCTTGAATGAAACAATTTCGATTCATATTCAAATTTGTTGACTCCACAGCTGATGCTGGTTCTAATTTCGTTTCCCGTTGCCGCTGCGGTACGCTTTGATCTAGCCGTTTAGCCGCTCTGTTTAGCTTGTTAATTGCTGCAATTGCCGCTAGTTGGAGCTCATAAATTTGGACAGCAAAACGGTTCTGCCACAGGATGTGGCATCGTTAATCTCCGCCGCTGCATTTCATGTGGCAATTACCGTGGATGTTCCTCCTCCTCCTCCTTCGCGGGCTTTTCCTCGGTCTCCTCGCAGGAAACTGTCAGCCGCAAGCCACCCCAGCGCAGCAGCCTTCTAACCAAATACATATCTGCAGCATCTGCGAATGCATCTCCATCTTCGACTGCATCGCCATTTGCATCTCTATCTGTATCTGCGAGCGGCCGCAACACCTGTGGGCGTGCATCATCAGCAATTTTAGCATATTATCAACGCATCTGTGAGCCGACAAAGTGTTTTCAACGCTTTCGGTAGTACGAATGATGCTGCTGTTGCTGCTTCGTCTTCTTTCTTTCTTCTTCTTAGTGTTCTACTACTTTGGCGGCTTCTTCTACTGCTCCTTTTGCCACACTAGCTGCAGCTGAGAAGGCGGCATAGGCGTTTCCCCCAGCTGGAAGCTGCCGTAGCCGTAACGAAAGCTCAATATGTACACTCAGCGAAATTAAAGCTTTAGAATGCAAAATATGAATTTCTCTTAACTGTTTCATTTATTTTCATTTATTTTTTTTATTTATTTATCAAATTAATTATTTAGTTTTATTTTCAACAATTTTTATTTCCAATCTAAAACCAAAGACAAATTTAAACAAAAATCAGTGAAAAATAAAAAAAAAATGTTTTTCGATGAATTTTAGCCAAAAAATAAATAAAAATAAATTTAGAATGTAATAAAGTAGACTACAATATTTATACTACATATTATTCTAGAATTTTGTTGTAAAATTTAAAGCTGGTTTATTAACACGGAATAAGTCCCTCGTAATAAATTAATTAAAATTAATTTCACAGGGTCAAATAAATTGTTATCTTGCCTATCTTTAAGCTCAGTTATACTATTTTCTTTTAACATTATTATTATTGTGTCTATTAATCCATTGACAGTTTATTTACATTTGATAAATGATTTTGATTCCGCATACATAACTGCACTCGCATTTCGCTCAGTGTTGGCTTTGCGCTGCGCGATATTTCGCTACGATTAATTTTCGCATTAAGCTCGGCCACAGCTCCGCCTTCCGCTGCATTTGCAGGCTTCGACTGCCTATGCCTTTGATTTAGTTGGGGGCGCGGTAATGAAATCAAATTAGGCAAGTATGTGCGGCAGGCCACAAGGTGCAAGAGTCGCAGCTCCAGCTCCAGCTCCAGTTCCAGTTCCAGTTCAGGTTTTTAGCAGCCGCTGTTAATTGATTTGCAATGGAACTGCCAATGCTCAGCGCGCGCAAGGATAATTGGCAGCTGCGCTGGCTTGAATCTGACTTGTCCTTGACTAGGCACACGCACACCTGCAGTTTGTGTGTGTGTGAGTGTGCGTGACACGCGCTGCCAACTCAAGGCTAAGGCATAAAACTCAATTGTTTGCAATTATGAAAGTTTTTTTTTTTTTTTGTTTTGCATCATTTGCTACGCTCAAAGAGATTCGATATGTGAGGGGTGGCGGCTCTGAAGGGCACATGTTGCTAGTTTTTTTTTTTTTATTTTTGGCAGCAATAAAATTGATATATCTAGTGCAGCAATATGGCTGCCACATGCTGCAGCCAATGCACACACGAATCCTTTCGGCTTAACCATTCCATCTACCCTCGTTGTTGTTGTTGCTTATTGGCCATTTAGCGCACGTAAGCAAAAAAAAAAAGGAAGGAAAATAGTGAATTCTCTGTGTGATATATAAAAACTAATGGCATAAAAGGACAAAAAGAAACAACAACAACGGCAGCAGCAGCAAATCGCATTCCATCTGCAGCCTTCGACTTTAGTTCGTAATCCTGTCAAAGCGTAAACAGAAAAACCGCAAAATAAAAAAGATTCAACTTTTGCACAAATATTTTGCTGGGAATTGGTTTTTGCAATTCAATTGCGTCGAGTGTCCAAAATGGTAAAGTCTAAGCCGCAGTTGCTGTGCGGCTTGCGGCCCATTTGAATGCCGCAGATTGCGGCACGCATTGCAACTGTAAACAAATTTTTGATTTACCGCAGCAGAGAAACAAAACAAAAATATTGAGTATATTTATATATATATATATATATAGGGGAGAGAGGAGAGGGAGATGGGGAGAGTCAGCGAGTATATGTGCTTGATAAGCGAGTATGTGGAGAACCTAAGATAGATGTAGCTGGAGCAGAGCTGCAAATTATTCAAGAAGAAGCTAAGCGAAAATCAAAGTTTCTCATCATTTGTGTACCTCACGTGTTCTATTTCTCATAGTCTGAAAAAAAGCTCTTAGAAAGCAGATCAATATTTTATTTTTTATTAAATCAAATTTGATCGATTTCAAATAAGATTCTATAAGCTTGAAAAAAATTAATACCTGAAATATAAAATAAACAGATAAAGAAAATAAAAGTACTTTTGCACAAAATTGCACAAATCCCAAATTAAATAAGAAAATAACGTAGTTTAATTTTAGGCCAAAAACATTTATTTCTTATAATGCTAAAAGCTTTATTTTTAGCTATAAATTGATGTAAATTAATTGAAGCGCGCCCATTTTCATTTAACTAAATGAAATTGTTATAAATAAACGAAGTTCAAACACACGATTTGACAATTTTTCAAACCAATCCCTGCTCAGCGAATGTGTGGCATTGTAGAGGAGGAATTGAAATAAAATGGAAATTGGGATGGGCTAGAAAATATGTTGGCCTATGCAAATGAGGAAACAAATCATTGAAAAATTGTCGCCGACTCGCGAGCAATCGCAATGCAAATAAACAAAAAAAAAAAAAAAAAAAAAAATATATATATATATAAAAAAAATGGAAGGAGCAACGCAACCCCATTCCATTGTCGCGAAGTCCTTTTGTGGCCATTAGTCGCAACCACGAAAACGCAATGCAAATGGATAGCAGACATAAGGAGGTGGGTGATATGAAACGGAAGTGGAATGGGCATAGCGGCAGCCGTAGAGACGCAGCTGACGAATTGTGAAAAAATATACACACAAGCACATGCCCTCACATGCATACATTGTGTGTATGTGTGTATATGTGTATATTTGCCGCTGCGTTCACACGCCATTCGTCGCATTTCTTGTTGTTGTTGTTGTTCCTTTTAAGCAAACATTTAAATTAAAAAAAAGTACATTTACATATGCAGGGTGAGTGAGTGTGTGTGTTTCTGTGGGTAGCTCAGATATTCAATTATGATATTCACAATTCAAAGGGTGCGACACTTTTTCAGATAAACGAGAAAAACGTAAAAGAAAATCAGCATAAATATATATAAATAAAAATTAAAATAATAAAAAATATTAAATTTAAATTAAATATATTTATTTTTATATCTCATTTCTGTCGCTTTTCATTCAAATAAAAATATTTATTATTTCATTTCACTCGTTTCAATTTTGCTTCAAAATCGCACATAATAAACAGCTCATTTACTCAGTCGCAATCAGACTCACATTTCACTCGTATGAAAACTCACTCGAAACATTGAACACGAAACGTGGTGAGTTTCGGGTAACACATTGGCAATGAAACGCCGCACAAAAAATCACTCATGCACAGCACAGAAAAAAATTGTTGTAAATAGCCGACGAAATGTACAAAACACACCCCCTCCCAACACACTCACACATACTGCAGCAACAACAACAACTACTAAACAGACCAACTGTCAACAGCCCGAAAAAACAAAATGACGAATTTATGAACTTGTTTGCGCTCGCGAGAACGAGACAACACGAAGCGCACAACGAAACGCTCACTCGAATGCGCTCAGCACAACAAGCAGCCATCTCGCTTGCACGCATGCCAGACTGTGCGCGCTCAGCTGAGTGTATGGGAATTTAGCGTTCGTATTGGAAAACTCAAAAGTGAGCATGAATTATGTGACGCGACGCGTCGCAGTCGCTGTCGCTGCATTGGAATGCGCTGCACACACATATGTATTTAAATATTGCTGGCTCGCTCGTACGTACAGAGGTGATTGCTGTTGGTGCTGCTGCCGCGCTGCTTGTCTGTCTGTCTCTTGCGGTTAACCGCTTTACGTTGCGTGCGAAGCTTACGTGAGCGCTTTCCCACAAAACTTTTTGGCGCTTTTGCGCGAGCTGCGTAAAATTGCGGCGCCTCAGTGCTGTCAGGTATTTTGCGCTAGCCGCGCATAGCCGGACAACTAAACAGCAATAGCAACAACAACAACAGCAACAACAACTAGTGCCTTAGACGCAGCCTCTCACACGTTAGTTCGTTAAGTTGTTTGTCGTAACGCGTCACGTAAGCGCGTTACGTGGTGTTGAAAACTTTTCGCCGTAAGAGATCGTCAGCTGTGTGCAGTGCCAGCGGCACGAGGGACGCTGGCAGCAGCGCAAGGCAAGGGGGGCCGCAGACACTCGACTTCGGCTTGTTGCGAATGCGTTTACATGGCAAAAAGCAAATCGCAGTTGCCACAAATTCATTCAATGGTCAGCTGTGCGACTGTAAAGCGGTTTTCACGGCAAAGCGCAAAAACACGAAAAGTCCAAAAACAAAGCTCAAATAAATAAAAAAAATAAAAAATAGAAAACAACAATTCAAATAAAAAGCAATAGAAAACGCGCGCGTACAATTCCAATAAGAACCAACAACTTTACACACTCAAAATGCTTTATGTGAAATGTGTTGAATAAGAATTTTTTACAAAGAAATTATTTGATTAAAAAATTGTTTAAAATATTTGTTAATAATATTAAGGAATAATCAGAATATGCTGCTTAGCAATCAGCCGGCGAATGCCAAGCCGCGGCCGACGTCACCGTCGCCAGCAGCGCCGCAAAGTTTTAAAGTCAAGTTGCAGCAACAAATTGCTGCAACTGCGGCAGCTGCAGCTGCTGCCGCCGCAGCAACAATTGCCAATGGCAACAGCAACAACAACAATATCAATAACAACAACAGCCACAGCCATCATCATCATCATCACCATCTGAATAATCATCAGCATAATATTTCCTTTGCCACGGATTTCTCAATTGCCGCGATTATGGCGAGAGGCGGAAACCCCGCCCCCTCCAACAGCCGCGAGCCATCGGAAAGGAGTCTGAGTGAGTAGCTAAAGTAATTGAGACTGAACGTGAATATAATATTAATATATCTCTTTATGATGGGGTTCATATTCTGAAAAAACATTTCTTATTAGAAGATTGAACAATTTTAAATATGTGGGTTGGAAATATTTAACAGAGAGAGAGAGAAGATTTTAGAACACAGCGAGGGCAGTTCTAGAAGTACTCAGCAAATAAATAAATATTATATTTAGACTTGATTCTAAGTTTGAATTCGTTAAAAATATATAAATTTGGCTATTAGAATTTGAACAGAACAAATTATATAAAGCTTTCCTTATGTATATAACAGAAATTTTTTTAATTTCGAGGATTGTTTTTTCCAAAAATTATTATTGGAAAAAATAATAAAACACAAATATAAAATACGTATGTTTTATGACGCTAATAAATCTTAAAAGTTGAATAAAATTTTTCCACGTCAATCAATTTAATATTATCTACATATATACAACTTATTTTTATCTCATCTTTCTGTATTTCAATATATATATGTATATACATATATATTTCATTAAAATCAATTTCTAAATATTTAAAAATATTATATATTTGATTCATCTCTTATTAACGAATACATTTTTATAATATTTTCATTTCTACTTTTTATGCTTCTAATCAGCTTTATAAATTATTTATTTTTTTATGAGCACTTCAACAATTTCTAAGGTGTTAAAAGCGCTCCACAATTCTTTGTCTGCATTTATGTGCGGCGATTTTTTTTTATAGAGACGTTTTTACGACAGTTTTTTTTTTCGAATAATTTTAAGTTGATATTGAATAAATATGACTTAATTCAGTCAAAAGAGTAAAAAAGAGTTTATAAAGACACTTTGTGCAGAATTTATAGACTTTGGCATGTGCTATATGCCGTTAGACATCATCGAATTAATTCAGTTCATAAAATATGAATTCAAGATCGATTATGCAAATCAATTTTACTATGAACGTAAATTAACTTAATTTAAAAATGTAGTTAAAGAAAAAAAAAAAAAAGCTTGAATATAAAATACATTTATATATATTGTTTTATATAATTATTATTATTTTTCTCGAAGTTTTCTCGAAATGCATCAAATCTTTGAAATATTTGAGCAAAAATCGTTTTACCATATGCACCAGAAACGTATATATTTTTGTGCGAATAATCTCTATAAGCCTAACAACTATGCGAAACAATCTGGCCTCACAGCGCTCAATAAGAGCTTCTGGCATATTTAGTACTATTTAATCATAATTATGCCCGACGGAATGGGCAATTTTTAGAGGTATTGCCCAATTCGTTAATATAACCAAAGGTTTCTAGAACTCGGTGTAAAACAGCAAAGGGAGAGAAGTAGACAGTATATATAGTCTCGGCTGTTAATATTTACTTAGAGTGTATGGTTAAATTTTTATTTTCAGTATTTAGTCATATATAAATATAAATCAAATTATTAATTTTCATGCATATTTCTTTGGCATTTCTTCAATAAATTCTTAAAATCTTTGTCTATTATATTAATAGTTTCTTGTAAAATATTTATTATTTCTTGATATCATACTATTTTATTATATATTAACTTTTATTTGTATATCAGAATATATATTTATACTCAATTTTATAAGTAAAAATATTTAAGTTTAACAAATATATATTGATAATCTTTGTTACAATATATAACTCTATGTCCTTTATGAGTATTTCTATAAAAGCTATCAAGAATATTTTTTTATTATTTTAATTTCTGCTTATTATTATTTTTAATATAAATATTACTATTGTATTTTGTAGCATATAATTTTACTTTTATTTGTAAACGTTTTTTTTTTTAGTAATTTAAAATGTTTTATATTTTCATGTAATAATTTTCGTAAATAAATATTAAGTATATTATTATTATAATTTTTCTTATTTAACAAATTTTGTTGCATTATTATCATTTAATTTTAACTTTTAAAATAATTAGCTTAAATAAATAGTATTTAATGCTAATTAACAGGGAATTGGCCAAGACTCGTAGCTCCATTAGCTCGCAGCTATTGGCACCCACAGCTGCTGCTCGCAATGTTGCACAGTTGCCAATGATATTATTGTCTCTGTGTATGTGTGTGTGAGTTTTTTTTTTTTGTTGTTTATGCCACAAATTACATATTGATGACAATGCAACGTTGATGACTTGATAATTGCGGCAAATGTGCGCGGCAATAAAATAATCAAAGCCTATTTGAATGCAAAGGGGGCGTGGCTAGAGTACGCTGCATGTCATGACATGAGCACGCACACACACACACATACACTTATCTCCTATATATGTATATATGTACATATATATGTATATATTTGTATAGATATTTATCGATTTGTATGCATGCGCAAAACTATTTAGATGCCGTAATTGGCAGCTGTTGAGCCCCTTCGGCCAGCCCTCGCTCAATGCATTTGATTTAAGCAACAGCAACAACAACAACAACAAATTAACATATAAAATCGCCGAGTAAATAATTGAATTTGTGTGTCTCATATCTGCAAAAAAATCTCAATGTTGCATGCAACATGTTGTTGCCGCCTAGACAACTCTCTTTAAACATTCTCTCTCTCTCTCTCTCTCTCTCTCTGGGTATTCGTGTCGCTTCTAGGTCCATTATCTGTGGAGCGCTATTCGACGCAGGATGCGGACGATGATGTTGACGTTGATGTGGTTGACTGCAGCGACGGCGAAACGCCAACGGCTGCAGCAGCCGCTGCGGCAGCGGCAGCGACGGCTGCAGCCGCAGCAGCAGCGGCGCAGCAGCATGCGCGTCATGCATTGCGTGTTGCACAACAGCAACAACAGCAGCAGCAACAACAACAGCAGCAGCAGCAGCGCCAACAGACACATGCAACAGCCAACAAGCAGCGACAGCAACTACAACACAACAACAACAACAGCAATCACAGCAAATCGAGCAGCCATCGAGGGCGTGCCACATCCACACCAACGAGTGCAGCTGCCACCACTGCCACGCCCTCGCCACCACCCGCCCGCGCAGCGCACAGCCCCAGCGAGGACGAACGCCTGTCCCCCGAGGAGCCTGCGCAGGTAACGAAACGCCACAAAGTTAGCATTACAAAAAAAACGAACTACAAAAACTAGGCGCAACAACTAAACTTACTCTCTCTCTCTCTCTCTCCCGCTACCCCTCTGCCGCTCTTGCTCTCGCTAACAGCTGCCAACGCCCAAAATCTTGGGCACTTGCAATTGCGATGATCTCTTACCCGTGCAATGCCATCTGGAAACTAAAGAGCTCTGGGATAAGTTCCATGAGCTCGGCACCGAAATGATCATCACCAAAACGGGCAGGTGAGTGAGAAGCTGCGTCTTCTTCTTCTTCTCATTTTTATTTGAGTGGAACTCCACTCAAGACAAGTCAAGTCGCGCCACTTGACAGCTGCCTGAGGTGTGGAGATTGGCCAAGTTAAGATGTGTGCCATAGAAATTGCTCGTCCGATTAGCTAGGCGTGGAATCAGTTAACTATGAAAAGGCAATAGAACCAGTTCAAGAACTTTGCCGATCTTCGTTAGAATTTACGTATTTGAATTTTAAATGAAAGGAAATTTATAATTAGCTCTAACTGCGCTAGATAAATATATTTTAAAAATATGCTCTTAATAATTTCCCTTCTTTTTTCCAAGGAGAGGAAGAATTTAAACGAAAATAATTTTTTTTGACCGTCCGTTATTTCACTCTTTCTCTTACACATGTCTTATATTCTCTGTATTTCCTTGTATCTCTATATCTCAAGTTATCACTTACTCTCCGCCCATCTGTCGTCTTTTCTCCATGTATTTGACATTATCTCTCACCCTTTCTTTAATTTTGTCTATTATTTTATCATACATTATTCATCACTCTCACTTTCTTTCTCCCCTTTTATGTCTCTTTCTCAGTATCTCCTAATCTCTCCCTCCTTCTCTCTCTCTACTCCTTCTCCTTTACACTTTATCTTCATATCTCGCTCAGCATCTCTCGCTAATTTTATTTACTATCTATTTTCGTCTCTTTTTCAATCCTCTTCTCATTATCTCTTTGAATTATATACACAAGCGTTTCTTTCTATCCCATCGACTAGCGCTCACATGGAGCCTCAGCTACTTGTCTTTATTGCCAATTAAATTTTAGCCTTTTGGCTAATTCTGCCATCTGCCTGCGCTCATAATTTCTGCTTTGATAGCCAGCATAGCGCTGAGGCCTCCCAATTAGTTGCCTTTGGGGCACATGTCGCCCAGTGGCATTCCAACAATTTCGGCGGGCCTCGTCAATCGTCAATCGACGCTAATCAGACACTCGAATTCGAACTCGAAAAACTCATCCTGAACGCGAACTCAAACTTGAAAACTTGAACAATCAATAAACTCCACAAAAAGGCCTTTCACTCTGTCTGTCCCGGCGCTGAGCCGGGTAGGTGGTGGGGGCAGGGGCGTGGCTGGCAGTATTCACATTTACGTTCACATTCATATTCGCCATTTACATTCATGTTAACTGCAAAATATCAGCAGCTTTTTGGTTAGTTTCTCATTACGAATGCCGCCACCCATCAGTCCTCCGGCGGCCTCGGCTGTTGCTGCGCCCCTCCCCGCAAATTGATTGACAAGGCATCGAAATAATGTGCCGTCGATTTTCGATTTTCGATTAGCAACAGGCCAAGCCCCCGCCCCAAAAGAGAAGAAAGCAAAAAAAAAAAAAAATATATGCGGCGGCAGCCAAACTGGCGACTGTTTCTTGTCAGCTGTTTTGCATTTAACACACACACACACACACACAGGCATGCACACTCGCTCTCCCCCTCGCTCTCATTTGCCTAAACGACTTTTCATTCGCAACTCAACAATGTTGACTTCAGGAAAGAAAAAACTAAATTATTGCTTGACGATTTTCGTGCGAATGTCGTGTAAAATGCGAAATGTGAAATGCCAAATGCGAATGCATATTAGCAGAGTAGAAATGCTCGACTGCAGCATGCCCTATATTATTAAAGTATACATTTTTATATGTAGAGATGCATTAAGATTTGATTACGACTATGATATATTTATTTTTTACATTTTATTTTATATACATTTTTTTTTTTTTTAATATTTAAATTTACTAAAAAATAAGGCAAACATTTTATTTCTAATACTTTTCCAATAAAAAGTTAATCAATTATTACAATTAAATTATTAAATTCAAAATTAGTAAGTGATAAAATAGTAAATCAATTTATGGCATAAATAAGGCGTATATAATAAAAGTTACAAAATTATATTATATTTTAATCATATATTTATTTTACACACAAAATTATATTATATTTTTTTTAATATATATATAGCAAATAAGATTAGACTTCTTCTTCTTCATATTGATATATGTTCCTATTTCATCCCTGTCTATGACACCCCTTAGCACTCTTTTGCCTAACAGGGTATATCATGCATGAAACATAAACTTGAAGCGAGCTGCCTTTGCTGCTGTTGCTCTGCTGCTTTGAGTCTCTGTTTTCAGTGCTCAAAGCTCGGGCTGATGACATGCGAAATGCGCATTAGTCGCTAGCTGGTAGTTAGGAACAGAATATGCTGCTCTCTTCCTCTTCTGCTGCCTCTTGTGTATGTGTGTGAGTGTGTGCGTGTGTTGTGCTTGGCTACTTTTGTTTGTTTGGCTTTTGGCTTTAGTTTTTTTGTTGTTTTATGTTATTTTTCGTACCCCTTTCAATATGGGATACCTGTACACTTCCGCCCCCTGGCACGCCCCGCTGTGCGCATTTGCGACACATTAACAAATTTACTCCTTTCGCTGGCCTGCGATTCATCCTGGCCGGCAGTCAGAGCTTCTGACAGCACCACAAAGTATAAATTGCATTGTAATAGCTGCCGATTGTCGCGCTAACAACACATTTGCATGTCCTTTGTCCTTACGAATCCCGTTTTGTTTTTTGTTTCTGTTTTTTTTTTGTGTGTTTATTTCAACTCCAACTACAACTGCCTCTGTCGCCGAGTGGTGCGCCCTGTAATTAGTGCAAAGCACCTCCATGCCGCTTGTTTATTTACATTTGTGCGGGCCGGGCAGCGCCCCCAAAAGTATTACCCCGTTTTTACCGCAGATATAGATCTATGTCAGCACATCGTTTGGCTGCCAGCAGCAACAGCAACTGCTGCCCATTGCCATTCACAATTGCGGGTTCTGTTCCTTTGAGTGATATCTTTTAAATTGCTTAAATATATGCCTACACCATTCGTCCTTAAGAGTTCAGAGTTGCGTTCAGTTTAGTGCATGCGATGCCAGCAGCTGTTCGGTTTTAGAATATATATATATATATATATATATATATATATATATATATATATATATATATATATATATAAATATCATATATAAAAGAATTAAGAGCACATATTAAGTCAGACTAGGTTGGGCTTGCTTGTAGTGAAGTCGAGCAAGGAGCAGCTCAACCAATAAGTCATAAATAAATCTCATTAACTACTAAATTAACTCATTTCAAATAATGAAATGATATTGCAAAATAAAGAGCAGCAGATGCAGTCGAAGCTGTGTGAGCGGGAGTATCGCTCTCTATATTCAGGCTCTCTTATACTCACTCGAATATGCGCGCGACAACTTTTAAATTCGTATAATAAAAGCAGCACAAAATTAAAACTAGAGCAGTGACCAAGCACTTGTGTTGGAGTCACAGGGTTGCTTTAATTCTGGAGTCAGTTTGGCATGCAGCGAACGCTTTTCATAGAATACTCTATGTAGATATTTTAATTCAATGTGAATGCGACTGTCTTGCTCTTGCTTTATTTCAAATATTTCTAAAAACCATAAACGCTAGACTGCTAAAAATTCGAATATTAGCTGTTCAGGCTATTTTTAAGTCAGGTTCAAAATAGTTCTAGTTCAAGTATACTTAAGTCTGAATCAATATAAATCTACTTTTCTATATGTCTATATCGGTTTCTTCTGTATTGGCAAAATATGCAAATAGGCATGCGTAGAGCGTATCCAAAGAACAAAAAAAAAAAAGGGAGAAAATAAAACAAACACAGAATTGCAGCCCAAAAAGAGTCAGCCGAAAATGATTTATGATTTATTGTGCAGAGACGGCAAAAAGGATCGAGTCGGGCCTAGAGTTTTACCTGTTGCCACGGCTTGACCGAGTTGGCCGTCTTTTGAGAGCTGTTGTTGCGGTCATTGAGATAAAATGTCACGTGGTTTTTGTAGATTTTGTCACGCACTGTCAGCGGTTAACAAAAACCAACAGCAATTGGCGGTTGCAATGAGAGAGAAAAGCAAGCAGGCGGCCTAATTGTCCCAGCCAAGTCAGCGGGCTACAATTGAGGTCTAGCGACAGACGGAGCGAGGAGGAGAGGGAGAGAGCTAGCTCAGCTGGTAGTCGACAGCAAATGTTTGTCAATATTTTAGCGACAACTCTTCACGCTTGTTAGGTAATTGTTTCCATACAGAGTCGGTTCCGCACAGTTCTAATCGAGCGGACGGTAGCCCCTGCCAAGGTGCGTATCAATTGCAATTTTCATGGCTTAAAACAATACGCGACTCTTGGCCAACTTGATAGCGCTCGCATATTAATTCATTTCAAATAATTCTGGTACAACTTCATTAATACTTGATTGTCTGCCGCGAGCAGCTGTATCAGGCGAGCGAACATTTATCATTCGGTCTAAAGGACAACAACAATGGAACAAGTTAAGACCCTACGGAAAGGTGCAGGATCTGTGGGCATTTTATAGAGGCCGTTAATAACTGACTCCAAATAGCTTACGCGGTACACTGAGAGCAATTAATATGGGATATGGTTGGATTTTAAAAATAATAAATAAATAAATTAAATTCATTAATAAAATATTTTTTTAATGTTACATCAAAAATTAATTTAAATTATTTGAGTGTTTTTTTTATTATTAATTATTTATACAATTTTTTTTTTTAGAATTTAATTTATAGTTTGCTCATATATTTTTATCAAATTTCTCGAAAATATCGGAATGTTTTTCATATAGAATTATTTAGTAAAAAGTTTTATTTTCTGAGAATATAATTTGTCTACTGCATACTTAAACAAATAAATAGAAAATAAATAAATATAAAGAATTTAATTATAATATATTTTAATAAATACAAGTAAGTTGCCTTCGTTTTTTAAGTGTAGCCATGCCTTCGCTTGTTCCCTTGTTCACAGACTCTTGCTGAGTGTTTTTAGCTACCAAATTATGAATTAATTAAATAATAAAAACGAAAGAGATGGACTCGCCAGAAAGAGAGAGTCCAAGATAGAGAGAGTGACAAAGAGGCAGAGCTGAATGAGCTGCGCTTCATATATTTTTACAAGCGACGATAAGATCGTTCAGTTTTGCTTAGGCTAGGCTGCATCTGGGGGTTGCTCGAAGGAAGGAAGAAAGCCAGCAAGAATTAGCATTTAGTTGCATTTATTAACTCAAAGCTGGCGGCTTAATTTGCTGGAACTAAGGTGTTGATAATGTATGCGTATAGCCCCCCAGGGCGGAAGTGCGGATAAAATGCGACGCATATATAACACTGGAGAGTCAACTAAATGGAACAAACTGAGACAGAAAGGGAGAGAGAAGGGAAGAGAGAGAGAGAGAGAGAGAGTGTGTGTGAGAAGTTGTGGTCAAGCTAATTGAAAGTGCAGAGTGAAGTTGAGAGTATCGCTGGAGCAACCCTCTATGGCAAATGGTGTGTAAACTTCATAATTGTAACCTTTGGCACCTAAAGCCAAAAAGTCCAACTGGGAAATGAGCGAAAGCCATTTCCCTAATTTTCCCATAAACAAATACATAAAATCCACACTTAGACGCAGCAAAATAATAATGCAGAGCAGAAACCAAAAAAAAAAAAACAAGTCTCTCTCGCTCTCACTTGCTGTGTTTGTGCGCCACGCCCACCCATAGCGTAGGGGAGAGGGCAGGGCACGGCCTTCGGGCAGCTCTCCGCTGAGTTTGGCTCATAAAAATGTATGTAAATGCGGAGAATATGATTTACGACATTTCCGCTGGCAGCGCTCAAAAGGCGGGCGGTTGCGGCGTTAGTGCTGGGCGTGGCAGTTAACTGGGCGTGTGGCCCCCGTTTGCGTTTGGCATTTTCACACATTTATGGACACATTAGCAAGCTATCAAAAGTGTTGGAAAGTTTTCTTAGCTGCTGCTGCCGTTGCTGCCGTTGCTGCTGTAGCTGTTGATTTCTTGCTTCTTGAATAGATTTGCCAGCGCGTCAGGCTCGAGTGCATCGCCTCAGCTGATGGCAGTCCAGCGATAAGCAATCCGCTACAATGGTGCTAATTGTGGCATGCAACATGCCGGCTGACGACTAACGACGACTGTCGACTTGCAATTGCCAAAGCAATGACAGTTATTACCTTCACACACACACACACATACAGACGAGTGCGTTGGCAACTCTGCCACAACATGGCGGCAAACACGCACACATACGCCTCCATTGCTGCCACACCCACGCTGCTATAAATACAACATGTCATAGCACTCGCGGCATGCACTCGCTTGCATATAACTCAAATTATTATCAATTATAAATATATGTTTACTCTCATATAGATATATATGTGATGATTATATGTGAATATAAATACATATATTTTTTATTCATATATAAACATGTGTCTGCGGCACGATTTTCATTGGCATGCGACAGCTGATGAACGGGTTCGACTGTGATTTATTGCATTCTCTAAAAAATTATAGAGATACATATAAAAATATATATATTAATATAAAAAATAAATGTACAAATGGCCATGGATCGAGGAACAAGTAACTTGTTTATTGCTATAAATTGCATAAGGCCGAGCACAAAATGTCTTTAGATTTTTATGTACCTTTAGCTGGTTCATAGATTTTTATGTTACTCTTGTTTAATATTATAATACATTTTTTGTATATATAAATTTAAGTATAAAACAGTAACTTGAAGCAAATTCAATTCTAGATTATATTCCTAAATTCCCCACACAAATATTATATATCCATGTTATGTTCATATCATTTTCATATTTAATCAAGAATTCTATTTGCTGTATTGTTAATGAGTTGGCTTATTATGACAAATGTTGCAACATTCATTTACAACTCAACTCATAACACATACACACTCGCTCTCTCTCTCTCTCTCTATCTATCTCTCTCTTACTCTCACACACCTTTATAGGCAGCAAGACAAATGACAAAAGAACTGGGCTGGGTCATTAGCGTCATTTACACTTTAGCTGGCCGCAACTTGAGTTGAGTTTTGTTTTAGTGGTTTGCTGGGCAGCAGCAACAGCAGCAGTTAGGCTGTGCGAGCTGGGGCGCTCTGATGAGGTCTGCCTCGTCGCGGAAATGTGTCAAAAACGTGCTAAAAGTCATAAAATTAAATATGCGTCTTATTTACATACACACCACCCCCAGAAATACTCCAGCTCCCCCCACACTCGCGACGCACAGTGACGGGCAATAATTCCCATATTTTCTGGCTCTTGCCCTATCTTGACTCTTTCTCTCTCGTTTATAGATTGAATTTTCTACATTTTTGGCCTGTTTTTCTCTTGGTCTACTTTCAGGCGCATGTTCCCCACGGTGCGTGTCTCGTTCTCGGGTCCGTTGCGACAAATCCAGCCGCCGGATCGCTATGCCGTACTGCTGGACATTGTGCCGTTGGACTCGAGACGCTATCGCTATGCATATCATCGCAGCTCCTGGCTGGTGGCCGGCAAGGCGGATCCACCGCCGCCGGCACGCATTTATGCCCATCCCGATAGCCCCATCAGTCCGGAGGCATTGCGCAAGCAGGTCGTCTCCTTCGAGAAGGTGAAGCTGACAAATAACGAAATGGATAAAAGCGGACAGGTGAGTTTCAACAGACCGTGTGTGTGTGTGTGTGCCGGGTCAAAGGTTAACTGCGCCGACAGCTGAAGAGCGAACATTGACACAATACAAAGTGATGGCCAAAAACAAATCGATGGGACACAAGACTTTAATGTAGTGAACAGAAAGTGAACGACTACGATTTGGGTAGTGAAGATCGAGTGGAAGGGGTATACCTTATGGCATGTTGAAGTAAAATTAGGTAGCCATAAAATAGGTAAGTTTAGGTTGACTTCTCGTTTCTTCCTGCTTCGCAGACTGCTCATTGGCAAGCTGCGTAAGAAAGAGGAAGTGTGGGAAACTAAGAAGCTAAAAATTATATAAACAACAAATTTAATTAGGAAAGATCTTTAAATTATATATCAATTACATCTGTACACAAATTATCCTGCTCCTTACGGTCTGATTCTTAATAAATATCCCCCATAATATAAAGATTTCCTCAATAAAAAGCTTCAACAAATACAAATTCCAAATATTGAGCTAAGCAACATCAGACATCCGAATGGTGTATCTTTGTTAACTGCCATATGAGTCACACTACAGTGAGCACTAATAGTATGCCAGTGTGTTCAAGGCAAGCGAAGTCGTGAAAATTCGCGCGAGATTCGCAAATATTATCAAGCAGCACTTCCTTAAGCATCCTGGCGCAAAACATTTATGAATAATTTAGCTAGAAGACAAAAGCATATAAAAAGTCGCAGCGACTGGTCGGTCTGCCATTGTCTGTGCAGGGTTGCCACAACGATATTCAAAATACAGAGATAGAGCTATATAATAAAAGAGAGACCAAGTGGGAGAGGGAGAGGGTGTATAACCTGTCGTACAGCCGGCATATGTAAATTCCAAAAAATGAATGAAAATTGTTGGCAATTTGGTGGCAAATGCAAAAGCCAAAAAACTTCCCCCTTATACATGGCTCCTATATACACAGCGATATATATATATGAGAGCATATACATGAGAGCTCTCTGACCCTATATCATGGCAGGCCATATAACATGGAAAGTGTGGACGCTCTGTTTACGAGCCAGCCACCGTTTTTATCGCCGCCATAAAGGATGCTGCCCCGGAAAAGCGTCAAAACAAACGCCGACTACTTTTTATTGTTGTAAATTTTTTATAAGACCAACAAAAAACAACCTGCTTTTGTTGTTCGCTTGCAGGTCGTGTTGAACTCTATGCATCGATATCAGCCACGGATACACTTGGTGCGGCTGAGCCACGGACAGAGCATACCCGGCAATCCCAAGGAGCTGCAGGATATGGATCATAAAACCTTCGTATTCCCGGAGACTGTATTCACGGCCGTGACGGCCTATCAGAATCAATTGATTACAAAATTGAAAATCGACTCGAATCCGTTCGCAAAAGGATTTCGCGATTCGTCGCGTCTGACTGATTTTGATAGGTGAGTTTTGCCTTTATTAATAAGTGCAACTACATCGTCTGTGTTTGAGCCCTGACTGCGCGGTCTGGCCAACTGAAATAGTTGACCCCGAGCACTTTTATGACGGCTTGTATGTTGATTTACGACCTCATTTACGATGAACCACTGCTGATGCGCTTTTCGTAAGAGTATTTGCGCTAGCTATCAAACAGTAGCTCAAGCATAAGCCGCTGATTAGCGAAAATGTGTGAAAGCCAGTGGTGAATCGCAGAAAAATGCATAGAACTCGAGCAAAGAAAGGCAGTTTCAATTAGGAGTTGTATAAAGTGGAGCAGCGGGAGCTCTTTACAAGATATGCCGACAGTCGACAGCGGAGTGATAAAGTTGATGGACCAGATTATAAAATATATGGTATAATAATACATATGAAGGTGCACAGCACGGCTACACGTTTTTCAGTTAAACTCTCAAACTCAGTCTGAGTGAACGGCAACTTTTAAGCTACTTGAGAAAAATCTAGCAAAAATTTAGTTATTCATATTTCATTAAAATATATTTAAATACCCATTGCATGGGTGTAGCATATCGTTGTGACTTATGCTTAACATCAGATCAATGCTGATTTGCTCATATATTTGCCGATACTTATATATCCACCTAGGTGTCTCTTAATATTAAATACCATAGAACAGAAATTATTAAGGTAAAATCTTCCATATTTTGCACATTACGAATAAGTCTCAAACATGAAAAAAAATTTACATTTCGAGAGATATATATTCAAAGACATATATATAGATATAATGAGAGGAATTCATATCTACAAGAAAATAAATATAAGTCTTATGTCCAGCTATTATGGTGATCTCAAATAGTAAACACATATTATCTAAGAATATGCCTGGCATAATCTTTAAATACAGGGTATTACCATATATATATTTTGCTTTATTTCATTTGAGTTGAATTGAATTAATATTTTTTTTTTTTTTTTGTAATATTTCAACTTATTTGCTGGAGCTAATTAAAAGAGTTCAAACTTGACTTCCCCAGCTTCAACTGTTTTGCGCCTTAGCAACATGTTGCATGTTGCATGCACACAGGTTGCACAGGACAACAAACGAACCGATTCAATGCCCTGAGCAGGGGAAAGGGTAGCTGCCCTTTGAGAACCGTTTTTTTTTTCCACTCTTTTCGGACAGCAACTTCAAAAGTGTTGCAAGGCGGCGGCTACGTGTACTATTAAGACAGCAAACGCAGGCAGCCAGCAGCAGCAGAATGGACAACAGCAGCAGCATGAACAACAACAACAACAACAACAACAACATTCAATGTTTTAGCCGGCTCGGCGGCGTCTTAAGTGGCGTAAATTACAGATCGGCGCATTTAACTTTGAAGCCGATTCGTACATGAAATGAAAACACGAAAATAATGAGTGAATGTTGCTGTTGTTGTTGTTGTTGTTGTTGTTGTTGCTGGCGTTGTTTAGTGTCGGCAATTGGCAGTTACTTTCAACGTAATTATGTTATTGCTGCCTTGGCGTTTGCCTCCGTGTTGCAACAAGTTTAGCTTGCCCCTTCTCTCTCTCTCTCTCTCTCTCTCTCTATCTCGCCCTCTCCCTCACTCACTCTCTATCTTTCTCTTATTCATGTGGATTTTGTCGGCTTTGTTCTTTGCAGAGATCCCATGGATTCGTTCTTTTTCGATCAGCATATGCGCGCTGCACCGCTGCGCTTCTTTCCGGATCCGCTGATGGCGCAACTGACGCCTCAAGAGGCGGATGCCGCTTCGCTGGCGCTGCTGGAGAAGGCGCGCCAGCATTTGCAAATGTTTGGCCGTTCGCCGTATACGGAAATGTTGCTGCCGCATTTGTATCAGCGTGCCGCACCACCTGCACCACCGCCGCCGCACCCAAGCGCCTCGCTGGGCGCCTTTCAGCTGGGCATGTGGCAGCAGCAGTGGCCGCAGCTAACGGCCGGCTTTCTGGCCAGCGCCAATCAGCAGGCGGCATTTGCCGCCGCGGCGGCAGCGGCAGCCGGCGTCAGTCGCACGCCCCCACCGCCGCCACCGGCAGCGGCAGTCAATGCACCACCAGCGCCTGCCACGCCCACATCATCATGCGGCTCAGCATCGCCGGATTTGCGCATCAAGACGCAGATGGGCCACTATCCGCAGCGCTTCAGTCCGTATCAGGTGCCGCAGCATGCGCAACCAGGCAGCTCCCCGTCGCCCTCGCTGCGCGCCGAGAGCCCCTAGAGGGGCCATCCCCACTAAAAACAATAAAAAACTACACGAAATGTATGTGCAATGATCGAACATGTTTGTAAATAACCCAAAAAAAAAAAAAAAATAAAATAAAATAAATGAAAATCTGTAATCACTCAAAGCTGTGCAGCTCTAAACATGTTGCTGCAACATGTGGCAGACACTCAAATTCAGCAGCTCGTTTATGCCATGCAACCGAAATGTGTTTCGATTTTTATGGAAATTTCCATTAAGAACTTAGCTAAATTTGTTAAATATGATTTTAAATAATATAAAACTAAATAGCTCACATAAAATGAAAAGCCAAAGTCTTTGGCAGTATTTTGAGTCATTCCACTGCCAACAAAACAAGTTGAACTGATGCAGAAATTTTGTAAAGAATATTATTTAAGAGCTTGAACTGTGCAAATTCAAAATTAAAACACCGACAAATAATATACAGCTATAAATTCCCAATTATTTATCGCACTCTCAAAATATAAAATGTAATACCAAAAATATATGAAATTAAATATTAAAACTTTATAATACTTATAAGAATAAAAAAAAAAAAAACTTTTTAAAAAATGTCTTAAAAATTATTTAACATAACATTATAAAATGAAAAAGCAAAAAATATTGTTTGAAAACATTTATTTTTCTAAAAAGTTTTTAACAATTAATAAAAAAAAAATATGTTTGCTTTACTTGTTTTCCCAGTTTTTTGTCAACATAAAATTTTAATTGTTTAGTCTCAACTTCTATCAAAAAATGCATGTCAAAAATGTTCAAAACTAATATTAAATTTCATACTGAATTCATAAGCAATAATTAAGAAATGTTAAAAAAATAATTGTATTATTTAAAAAATGTTCTATAATTTCGAAACACTTCATGGTTGCTGTGCATAAACCTGTTTTATAAATATATATAGTATTTATATATACCCCATATATATATTTACTTAGAGTAGTTTTTAGACTTAGCCGTGTAACAGTATTAGTTAATTTAATTAGGCTTAGAACTAGTGCAAAAAGAGTTTCGCTTGTGTTTTATTTAAATTATAAATAATTTTGTTGTTGTCTAATTGTTCCTAACTGCAAATTATTGTAAAAAAAAACTCCTATGCTTATGTACACTTTTCAAAGCCCCCAAACCCGTTCCCCTTCCTCTAAAAGCTAAAAATCAAAAAGCGAAAAGAAAAACAAAAACAAACTATTTAAATTATGTGCAAAAATAATAATAAACAATTTATAACATAAAAGATAAAAAAAAAATAAAAAAAGGAAAAAAATGTTTTTCGTTTGAGAGTTCCACATCTATATCTAAGCAATTAATAAATGATCACAATGATGAGGTTGTTGATGATGATGATGATGATGATGGGAAGTCGACAACAAAATGCAGCCGCACGTGATGCGCAGTCGCGCGTGGCAACAGAGGCAGCAGCAGCAGCAGCGGTATCAGTCGAGGGGGCTCAGGTTTTTGCCTCTGACATTTATGCCGCGCCAAATGGAATATAATTTATAGAATTTTGTGCTCTTTATGAAAGTCTAATTAATTACAAGTCCGTGTTTTATACTCCTATCATATCATTTCCACTTTTCAAGTCATTTGTGCAGCAACGGGCAACGTGGACAGGGGAGTCAGGGGGCAGTCAATACATATTGTTAAAGGGTTGCCAGCTAGCTAAGCATTGCATGCACAGACAGAAACGGAGATAGACAAGGAAGAGCACGTGAAAGAGAGGGCAAGTACTGCTGCAGTTGCAGTTGCACGCGACATGCGTCATCAATTTCTAATGATGTCTGTCTTCAACACGGACATTTGTTATTAATTGTTAATTGTTGTTGCCTTTGTGCGGACATTAGTTATTAATATGTTTTAATGCACTTTTTAATTAGTTGCGAAAGCAGATAAAGCGCTTGAAATAATCCAAGTGAAAAGTTTATTTGTGAATGCACAAATGGAAGAGTACATCATTTGAGTATATTATTATAATATTATTATGCATTATATTTTTGATAATCGTGCAATTTTCAATATAAATCATTTGGTAGAATGATCAAAATGAATTTCATTATCTAATCAAGCCACCCAACGTTGAGAGTAGTTGGAAATGCATTTTTATTGGCATTTTGAAACTTTACACAATTTTTTTTTTTCACTTAAATTGATAAAGCAATATTATAATAATAAATATAGCATTTTTATAATTTTTTGATTGAGCAATAATTAAATAATTTTATTTATTTTGAGTAAAAACATCAAAATATCTTTAATTTAGAAATTCGAAATTTACATTATAATTTAACAAATCAAAATTTATTTTGAATTTAAAAAATTAAAAATAAATTTATGATTGCATAAATAATATTATATAATAATATTAGCTTTATTTTTACTACTAACAATAGGTGAGAGTTTTTATTTTTGCATACGATCCGACTCTCAATTATGTTTTATTACAGCTTTTATTATTCTTAATGTCTATAGATAAAAATCGATAAAGAAAAACATGTTTGCAGACACTGTAGAAGTTGCATAATTTCTGTTGTTGTAATTAACAATTTTGCAATTGTTTCAGTTTGTTAAACAATTAAACAATTACAAGTTGTGGTTGGGCCAATTGCTCGGCATATTTAAAGCGCGTGCTGTCAATCATTTATAATTACAAGACAAGCGTAAACGGTCGTAGACGGCCCTAGCATATGGCATATGGCTTATGAATTTTAATAACTTCATTTTTATGCCCATAGGCCACGAAGTAGGAAAATGGAAACTGAGTAGCCGAGGGAACATTTAAATATGGCTTATATAATAGCGAGTGTTTAGTTTGCCCTCAGTTTTAGCCGACCTAACCGATAACTAACTAATAATTATACACTCGAAACGCGCAATTATAAAATCATTTTTTAACCAACAAACAAGCAAAAGCCAAGCCTCGACTTGACTTTCCAAATGTCTTAATTAGCCCTCGCAAGAGAAAAAGAATCAACTCGATTGCTATACAACTGTGAGAAAGTGTCATATTTCTATTAACTATTTATGGCAAGTGTGTAAAGTGTGTGGACTCCAAACATTTAGTTAATTATTAGTTGAAGACATTTTAATTGCCTGACATTCTGATTGCGGTGCTTGTTAGAGCAATCAATTGGTATTTATTAAAATGTTAGTTAAAGCTAATTATGTTATTACAGTTCCTCGAAATGGTGAACTATATGAGTGAATTGATATGGGTAAGTGCCTTGAAAAGCTTGTCTGATACCCTACCAAAAGATCATTAATAAATACGTTATAATTAATTGATGAGAGTCTATATATGAAATCGGTTTGTTGATCGACTTTTAGAAATACTCTAATTCTACCGTCTTCTCTTATATATATTTCAGTTAGTATTAAAGGTCCTTCAAACATATTTGAAATACAACCAAAATTCATTTTGCAGCGAGCAAATCTGATGGAATTCCCGCAGACCTTACCCACACAATTAGAGATAAATGTAGATTACCTGCAATTTTCTCACTCACTGCGACAAAGTCGTACACAAATTATCTCGCCACTAAAAATTTGCCTAATTTCCAACATAAATATGAAGTAGAATTTATCTGAAGCGACCGATCTATGTTCTACCCCGGCATATCGCTGGGCCGGCGGCAACCTTTTCTCATGTTGTTGTTGTTGTTAACTAATTTTTGTGTTGTATGCCTTAAGCCTAAGCCTGGACACGGGCCGCTTGTAGGAAGTACACAAAAAATAACAAAACACCCTCAAAAAAAAAAAAAAAAAAAAGAAACATGGAAATTGGTAGCTAAACTCAGTCCAGGCGCTAACAAATTTATGTCTTCTTCAGGCTTAGACAACGTAAAAGGTGCCACTAAATTAGCTGAGCGGCAAGAAAAAAAAATAAACATGATAGAGGCAAAGGTAAAGGTGAAGGCAAAGTTGACGGCAAAGGCAAACGCCGCTCAGCTCATTACACACAATTTGCAGTTAGGTGCGAGCATATAAATTTCCTCTGGCTCGCTGGCCTGGTCAGAGCGACATCCTTATCAAAATTATGCACACTTTTATCTAAATTATTATTTTGAGTTTTTTCTGTCGTTGTAGGTGTAGTTGAGGGTGGATCCCTTATAAATTGTGCGATGTGACAGGGATTTCTGTTGTTTTTTTTGTTGTTGTATTTTTTGAAGTGTGCGCAAATAATTAATTTTAGCTTAGAAGAAAACATAGGAAGTATTTGTATAAGGATGAGAAGAAGGAAATAGCGGAAGTTCAGATATATAATTTTTAAAATAAATATTTTTAATAAACAAAGAAAAGAGAAAAAAATTATGTACACTAATTTATAATATGCTTAGAAATATTAAAATTTATATGTATTTAGTAGGGAGTGTTTATCTAGTAGATGTCATCAAATTCGCTCAGAGCTTCAATCATTTTATAAATGCACACACACAGTTTCGCACTTAATGCAGCAACTGAGTGCAGCCTGTAGTTAAAAAAAAAACTTTTTATTAATTTAAAATTTTTCCCGTTTTCTTCTTTAAAGTAGAATATCGTTTGTTATCGATATGAACTGTGAAGAAATACTATCGAAGAGCCAAAAGCTTTATATAGTGAAACGCTAACAAAACTCACTCATAATGTGCATATTTTAATTGCTCGACTTTGGTTTATGTTTACTCTCTCCTTCTCTTTCTCTGTCTCTTTTTGTGGGCGTAGCATTCGCATTATCCATGAACATAAATTAATTATACCATAAAAATGTTTATTCAATTTATCAAAGCAACATGGAAACCAACAAGCGTCAGCTTGTCAAATAACGAGATATATCTACATTAGACCAGTGAGTGCACATCGGTACGCTATACCCCACCCCCTCCATCTTTCCCACTCTACTTATAGACCCTTTTCTGGTTATTCTCCCCGTCGTAATGCTACCATGATTTGGCAATTTTCTTGTTTGTTGGTTCTCGCTTTTGATATGCTACGAAATACAAGTGTTTGGCGTGTGTTATAGAACGAACTAGAGATGGCAGCGGGCAAGATATAAAAGTATCTTATAGGTTTAAATGTATCTGAAAATGAGGAAAGGCAATTATTAAGTATTAATAATATGTCAATGCAGTAGATGACAAGATGGAGTGTTATTTAGAGATACATAGACATACATTGTCTACAAATAAAAAATATATAAAAAAATAGTGGAAATAATTTTATATTTATTAAAAAGATACATAAATATCTAAAGAATACAAAAATATCTAAAAGATTTGGAATTAAGGACAGCTTAAATTAAAAGTACTTCAAAGAAAGAACAAAATAAAGCTATGAATTTAACTCTTTTTAATGAAGACTTGGGCTATCATTTCGAGCTGTACAACCCGAGTTAGCCCTAAATAGGCTGCCAGCTCTAAAAGTTATACAAAAAGTCAACTCAAAGCTAATTATATTTACTCTACACATATATATGTATGTGCATATATAAATATATGTATGTACACGGCAAAAGTCAGAGACTTTTAACAAGCGCCGCCTGAAAATTGCTATGAAATTAATTTCGTCAACTTTTCGGGGTGGGAAATTTTGCGAGCGCGGCATGTGATTCGAGAATTATGGCAAAAGACCTCGCCTCGTCGCGCCTCGCATCGCATCGCATTGCCTCGTCGCGAGGCGTCGTGTCCAGGGCACAAACAAGCGATGCCTACATCACACTTCAACACAATCCGGCAATTTCATCGAATGCCAGGACGCAGACAAAGTAGCGCAACCAGCGCAGGGAATGGAAGGCAGGGGGAGGAGGGACGGGTTGCAGTTAACCCCCTTTTGGAAAACCAAATGCATTTTACGTTACGCTCGTTGAGAATTTTCTTCTGTGCAGGCATGCATGTACACAGGCTGTCCTCCTCACTCTCTCTCTCTCTCTGACCCGTCTTCCTCTCTCTCTATCTAGCTCCGCCGCTGCGCAGTCTGTTTTGTCTGCATATTGAAAATTTGCATGTTTAAGCATATCCTTGCCAACACTTTCCATGCCGGCCATACTTGCATGCCCATATATGTAGCTAGGCGCAGAGGCGTAGATGAGAGATGAGAAAAGAATTGACGCATAGAAGTGTAAGTTGAAAAATATTGAAAAAAATAGAACAATAAAAAATAAACAATTTTTAAATCATTTAGAATCTTATTTTGAATAGTTTTATTAAATTGTTTCTTATTACATATAATTTTAAAAATTCAGTATAATATTCTATTATATTTATTCTTAATTTAACAACGTTGCATCTATAATTTTTTATATTTATATTATACACATACTTGCATGCACATATACATATGTAGCTAGCCACATAGGCGTAGATGAGAGAAGAGAAAGGAATTGAATTGAATTGTAAGTTGAAAAATATTGAAAAAAATATAACAGTAAAAAATAAAAATTTTTAAAATCCTTAGAGTCTTATTTTGAATAGTTTTATTTAATTATTTTTTATTATATATAATTTAAAAAATACAATATAATATTCTATTATATTTATTCTTAATTTAACAACGTTGGATCTAAATTTTTGTATATTTATATTTAAAGTCCTTGCTCACTCAATAGAAAATCCCTGATTAAAAATGCTGCACTCCGCCTCTGGTCGTTAAAAAATCTAAAGCTGTGCTGGGCACAAGGCGCTGCAACATGCCGGAAGTGCGCGCAGTTTAAAGCTTATCGCTGCAATTTAAGTTGCCCAAGGATATGCGCTCCTTATTGAAGCCTGATCGAGGCGAAGGCGAAGGCGAGGGGCGTGGCAAGGCGTAACAGTTCAGCACGCTGCATATATCAAATAAATAAAATATAATTTCCGTGCAAATTAGTTGGCAATTTTGTGCACGGATAGCGACGTTCAATGAACTCACCAAGCCAAAAAGAGATTTACATTTTTTGCTTGGTGTGTACGGTTCATTAACTTTTCGACACAACTGTCAAAATGTGCAAATGCTATTCAATGAGTATATATCATAAATATTTATAAATGTGGGCTGTTTGTTGATTGATCAGTAGAGTGTTTTGTATCTTTCAGATGACAAAACTCTCATCATTAGCAGGCGACTTGCTAATGACTATTAATATGAACTATGTGTGTGTGTGTGCATTAACTAAATGCAATGTTTGTGTGCTTGCAATGAAAAATGATTATTTCATGGCCAAAAACGGAGATGTATATGCGCACAGCAAAGTATCTGACAGATACAAACACACACACATATACGCAAACACGCATAGACAGTCTCAACTCTATTGCACACTCTGGTGTTGACACTTGAGAAATTTGTAGCTCATCTTTTGCTCGCATATCTCGATGCTCAAAACGGCAGACAGACAAAAACTGCAGACGAAGCGGGCTACGCTGGGGTGGGCAAGAGGCTGCACAGCTTTGCCACTAATTACAAATACACATACACACACACACACACACACTAATGTGCGCCATACTCTGACTCAGTTGAAATGTATCTTATAGATACCAGCTGGCCGACTTTTGCAGTCCGTTTTGTGGGCGTTGCCAATTTAATAGCTCTTGGCTTTTTTTGACATTGCTTGTAATAAGATGTCAACGCTGTTTAAATCATTTATGACTTATGCAAATTTTACAGCAATTGAATATTTATTATCATACATTAAACTAAATTCGAGCATACATGTGTATGTATTGAACATGTGTAGGCTAAATATAAATTGTATATAATATAATTCCAAATAATAGAATTTCTATAGAATGTTTAATAGATGTTTCTTCTTCAATTTTTTCCCTTTTTTCTTCAGGCTTCTTTCAGGCTTTGCTATTCTGCTCTATATATTTTCATAAAAATATATTTTTCAGCAGCTTGTTAAAATGATTTTTCAACCCAATTTTCACAATTTTCTATGCTTTGACACATTTGAGCATATATCAACTTAATGCTAACGCTTCAATGAGCTGTCAAATAATTTTAATGGCAACAGGTATAAATAAACGAAAAATATTCTGATTTTTTAACAAGCTGCGGATTTTTTTTCTTTCTGCTTTTTTTATGGTCTGTGAATTATTTGAGGCGTAACATTTAAAAAAAAAAAAGGTGGAAAAAAATAATCATAATAATAATGTACGAATAAAACTTAATGTTAATTAAGTGCGAAATATACGCGAGCGGACATCAAAGTGAAAACGTGTGCTGAAAATAGAAAATACAACCAAGAGAGAAAAGGCGCGCGCGTGTTGCTGGCCCCTGATGTGGCCGCCAGTTGCGGCGAATATGAAATGAAAGCGACAGCAACAACAACAACAGCCGAAGCGGCAGCAGCAGCGGCTACGACAAGAGCGAATAAAAAGTCGAGCGACTAGTTTTGAGTGAGTTTCGTACACAGGCAGCCATTTTGGGCGGCTCAAGCTCAGGCGCGCCAGGAGAGCGAGAGCGAGAGAGCAAGTGAGCGGCATTCCAGTGGACTTTCCAGGCTACAGGCGCAAAAATATTATATATGTATGTGCAGAGGGGAAATTACACGCGTGTGTGTGTGTGAGTTTTGCTAAACAGCCAGATGATTGAGGGCGTTGCTTGGCAAAAATGGCAGACAATGTTGAAAGCTTTAACTACACCAAGAGAGAGACAGAGAGAGAGCGTGCGAGAGAGAAGCAACGAGTGAGAGCGAGTGCCAAGCACAGGAGTTTAAAAGGAGGCACTGAGACACAAAACAAGATGGTAGTGCGAATGAACACAAAGGTCGGCAGTGGCGAGGGGGATACGCTGAGTGGGCAGACAAGTTGCAACTTGTCCGTAGCTTGTTAACAATTGCAGCACTCAAATAAATGAGAGAGTGAGAGAGTCAAGGATTTCAATGTGTGTGCCTGTGTGTGTGTGTGTGTGTGCCTGTGTGTGTGTGAGTGCTAGTCTGAGAAATTAGTTTTGCCAAGGCGCAAAAGAAGCTGTTACTCCAATAGGACGCGAGAGAGACAGAGAGAGAGGGAGATGGAAAAGGGCTGTAGCAGTTGCCTGGCTGCAGGCAATAAACTTAATTAAAAGTCGCACGAGACAAAAGCCACACAAAATGTGATTAAAAACAAGCAACAGCACAATTTTCTTTTTCTATTTAGTTCTTTTATATGTAAACGGCAACGGCTGCTGTGGCAACAATAACAACAACAACTGTTTACGCAGCTCCTGCACCTCCAATGCGAATTTCTCGTGCCGCCGTCGCTCCGCTCCGACCGCCTTTCACTTGCAATTGTTTGTCACTCAACAACGTTGTCTTGTCGGCGCCTCCTTCCCTCCCTTTGCGGCCTTTTAGCTTTTTTATTTGGTGGGGCGGTTTTTACACATTTCACTTGCTACATCAAAGTCGTGTTGTTGTTGCTGCTGTTGCTGCTGCTGCTGCCGTTGCTGCCGCTGTTGTCGCTGCTGATTATTCACATCGATTGGCATTTGTGAAATTTCACGAATTGGCACTTTTTACCACTTGGGTGGCTCGCACGCTAAATTCGTACACATTTTTTATTGCCTTTGTTTTTGCTGTGCTTGTTAATCGTAGATGAAGTTGTTGTTGTTGTTGTTGTTGCCACATTCTCTAAATTGCATTGCAACCAATTGACAAGTCGTTTCACACATCAAAGCTGCCTTTTTGTGTGGTCGCTGATAGTGAACAAAAACAAATTAAAAATGTTGCACTGAAAAAAAAAACTAGTTTACTTATTAGAGAGAATTCCTATAATGGTCGGAAATTTTGTTGGAAAATAATAAAAATATAAATATATATAATATTTTATAACATTTCTTTATACACTATAAATATTGTTAAAATGTCTAATATAAAAGACAAATTTTTTTTATTTAATTTAATAAATAAAAAACAGGTTTATTAATAGAATTTTCCCTCGACTTACAACTTTACCACCAAAAATTCAGCTTTAACATAAACTGCTAGCATTGATCAAAGAAGTTGCCTTGGCGATCTCTTGATCTCCCGAAATACATCCCCTAAAATAGCATTTAAACTGTTTACAAGTCGTTGGCTGCCCACAGCACCTGCCGCCGACTTCGCTGACCCTTGACCTATGGCTGCCCGTTGCACCTCCTGCCGCGTTTTTCCAGCTAAAGAAGCGTGGGCGCAGACTGTTGCCGCTTACTGTATGAATGTAGGGCGCGCGTGCGATAGATCAAAATGTAGGATAAAGCAGAAGCAGACAGTAAAAACCATATAAAAAAAATTATTATAGTTCGGTTTCACGTTTAATTAATTACAAAATATTTGTTTAAACTAAGCGAGCAAAAAGACAAATTGATTAATTGATAAATGAATGCAGCCTGGGGAATTGGTGTGCAGTGCGAGCCGCAGAAATACGAGTCTAAACATCAAAAATAAAACACCTGTTTCCAACAAGGTGAACAAACATGTGCTGTCCATTAAGCAGAGAAGAAATAGAAATAAAGATATATAATTTAAATATATATGTATGCATACAACACTTGCGTTGATTAATCGCGCGAAATTAGACAAGAAAATTTTAAGTTTCAACAAAATAAATTTTGATTTATGCGGAAAAGCGACATTTGACAGGCAACATACAAACAAATATATCAAATTTATATTTTAATTAAGAATATTCCATTTTCTTTCTTTTATTTTTTTAGTTCAAAAACGTCAGACGTTAAGAGAAAGTAGAACTTTTAAGGCCTCTTTAGAGTATGACCATGAGTAGAGCATGACATACAGTGCCAGCTAAGCGCGGAGAAAATAAACTGAGCACAAATGTAAACATTTGGAATATTGAATGATTTTCTTAGTTATAGTACATATTTTACATACATTGTATAAAACATATACATTTTATTACTTCATCCATTGCTACTTTTTTTTTGCTTTTTATCAAACTTAAAGCACATTTTCATTCACTAAAGATTCTCGCTCTAACTTGCCCCAATTTATGCTCGCCTTCTTCATGAAATGTATCAAGCCTCAAGCTATAGCTGATAATGCTCGCTTTATGCACTGCAACACCGATTTATATGCAGTTGCGACGCTAATGAGCGTAACGAAATTTATGACATTCCAGCAACAGCAGCAGCAGCAGCAACAACAACATTTGCATGTGGTAGGTGGTTGTTGTTGTTGCTGCTGCTGCTGCTGCTGCTCGCATAATTCTCACACTTCGACAGGCCGCAAACGAAAAACAAATATAAATTGAATGCCGCCAAAGTTGCTGCTGTCGCGACTCCAGCCTCCGCCTCTGCGGCGCACACATTGAAATGTCAAATTTAGTTGACAATTCATAAATTATGCGACTGGGCGCTTAAATGGCGCCACTATGTGAGGGGCGAGAGCGAAAACAAAAAGCGGTGGCGGGGCATAACACACTCACACACATGCACACGCACACACACACACACATTTTCATATTGTCATTAATTTTAAATAATTATGAGGCAAGTCAGCTGCAAATCACAACAATGCCCCAGCTGGGTGGCCCATGTGTGGCAGAAAGAGCAAATGAACAGGAGAGAGGTTGAGAGAGAGAGAGAGAGAGAGATAGAGAGAAAGAGAGAGACAGCAGCTAGTCGGGTACACTCAGAGAAAAATGCAGTTATGTATATGGCTTAGAATGAGAAATTAAATTAAATTATATTTTACAATATATATATATATATATATATATATATATATATATATATAACTTAAATAGCATATTTTTAAGCTCACTTTAGCATCATTTCAATTATTTTATTTTCTTCATATTTACAAATTATTTTAAAAGTATATATTAAAATTATTTCAATTGATTACACGCATAAACCTTATGAGGAAATTCTTCCAACTTCGATTTACCTTTTTTTCAAAGTGTAGCTGCTTTTTAGCATAGATTCTTAATTAACTGCCTTCATATATCCTGCGCTACAAATTGTTCACACTTCAACGTTTTTGATGCCTCTCTGCTCCCCACTGTCATCTTCACTCTGCTTCCCCCGCATTTCCTTTTCACGTGCGTTGCTTTCGATGCTGACGGTGTAAAAAATCTGCCCCCGCTTAGCCACTATTTGCTCCAAGTTTGGGCATCTAATTGACATGTTCGTGACACATGTTGCTCCCAACAGCTCCTGGGCAGACAGGACAGATAGGACGGACAGACAGACAGACAGAGCGACAGGGACCTCACACACACGCGCCTCCAGCGCAAATGTCAGCGATATGAGAGTCGATGATATATGATTAGGAAGTCTCGGTTCGTTAGCTGGAATATATGCATATAGATATAATGAAATATTGTGACACTGCCACCAGAGCAGTCCTAAATGTAGCGAGTGTCAGGTTCTACAGCTGAGAGCAACTGTGAGAAGAAAACATATACAAGTTTCTGTTAAAGTTCATATCATTATTAAGTTTTCTTACTTTCTACATGACTAAGACTTCATTAAATTGTCTTACAAATTTTCGACTTTGACTTTTGTATCAGGAAGACAATTTATTAGCCCAAATATCTTTCCAGATATGACAATATCTTTCATTCTAAATTTATAAGTTAGCTATAATAGATTTGCTTCCTCAATCAGTTAAGTTTCTTCCAAAAATAATATAATTTATCTTTAATCCTTATCATTTTGAAAATTGCTTTCCTTATTTTCCGATTTAAGTTTCATTACTCCCATAACTGCCCTCTATGCACATTCTCATTCTCAATCATATTAGCTATCTGACACTTTCTAAATTGCAATGTTATCCAACACTAGCTTGGCATGCCAGTTAGGCTCGCCTCTAAGCCGCCGCCCATTGCTCTGCCAGCGGCTAATCCACAAAATCTGCGCTCTTCATAGACCATTAAAATTAACTAGCAGCTTTCGAGAGGGCAGGGAGAGCAGTCGGAGTGGTGCGAGGCGGACAGTACATTGCCTGTAGTTCGTTTTTCAATTGAAGCCGCATTTTATACGCACAATGCACAAATCCGATTTGAATTTTCAAGCAACTACAACGAAAGGCAATGGCAAATCCGGGCAGGGCGATAATCGCCAATCGACCCAAGCAACAGCAACAACAACAAATGACAATAGAAACAACAATAGGTATAACAACATTAGCTAACTACAATACTGACACCCTCCGCCTACCATGTAGCACACGCCCACTCACTTATACGCACACACACACACACACGTGTCAAGCGACTGTCTGTCGCTGTGTCTCCCACTGACAGCTACAAATTGCGCTACAAGGCTGAGCTTGAGGCACGGCAAAGGGGGGAGCTCACCGTCCCCCTCTGCTTATCCCTCCCGCACACTGTGTTAGACCAGTCAAAAAGCAAGCGTCGACGTTCGTGTAACTTTCAGCATAATGACCCAGACACGTGGCTGTCTAATGTGACCAGCCGACGCCGACGCCGTTGCCGTTGCCGTTGCTATTGCCGCATAGCAAAGTGTCGAGAGTGGCATTTGGTTGGGGGCACAACAAGGTGTGCGGCAGAGTAAAGAGGGGGGTCAGTTACATGTACGCATTGTTTTTAGCCCGAATTTTTATGTTAAATTTTGTGAAATGCTAGATTTTATGCGCCCGTCTGCCTCGTTTTTAATACACTTTATTGCATTGCGGCATTGGGCGGCAATTAAATGCGTGCCAAATTGTTAAGCTAATTGAAATGGCACTTGATATTTAATTAAATTGAGTACAGAATCTACAGATTTTCATACAATTGCTTGGCCATTAAAGGGATTTCCACGGGGAATAACAAGCAAACGAACAAATTCAACTACGAAACGTAATTAGTCTGATGAAGAGCATTATGTAGAAGTCATTATATTAATCAATGCTTAAAATTTGGTCAAGAGCCTGAGGAAGTCAAGGATTCGAGTCCTTAAGCTTTAAATTTTATTAATATATAATTTATTACTTATATTTTTATTAACACAGAAATTTAATTTTAACTTTTAGAAATTTTTTAAATATTTAATATAAATTATTATAGCAAGACCTATGAGGTTCAAGGCTTTAATTATACTCAGTATAATATTTCCACAAACAAATTTACTATATTATATATAATTATTAAAAAATGAATAAGTTCTTACATAAAAAAAAAACTTCACATAAGAAAATTGTTTAAAGCACAAAGTGTGAGCCTCTGTCTCGAACGCTCATTCTTGCTCCACACAACATTCACAGCTCGAACAATTCGAAATTCCTTCAGCTGCCTGTAACAACTCTATTAGTTCGACCAAAAGTTGATCAGCTGTCAATGATATGAGATATACCTATAGTTAGGGCCAGAGAGCTGCCAATGACAATGCAGAGGGGCAAGCAGGCACAAGTAGAGCAATCCATCAATCAAATACTAGCATATGATGTCAAGTTAAGGGACTAGTTTGTTTGGCCTCAGCTAGATACCAATCTATACAAGTTCTCTTTTTTTGGGACTGGCCAAAAGTTAATTTGTTTATAATTGCCAACAGACTTGAGAGCATATAGAACCAACATATATATTCAGTTCAGTTGCTCGGCCTGACGTTCGGTCAGTTGAGTGTGTAATGACTTGTAATTCTGTTATTCAGCTAATGAGCGCACGGCTGGAACATGTGTAAGCGTTACGCTAGCGATAAGACCAACGGGCAGGCATTTCAATTAGCATTACTGCGAGAGTCTTTGCAGCTCGAAACTCATCCTGTCGATATTAACGCGCAATAAATTAGCAGAGGCTCCAGCTCTTGTAGCTCTCGTTGTCTATTTCATTTTTTTTTTTTTTTTGTACGACCTGTCGATCGTCCGACATTAACATGCAGAACCAGCGTTAGCGTGCGGTCCCCGATACGATGCGATCCGATTCGATGTGATGCGTTCCGTTGCGATGCGCATAATCTTATTTCCCAACTCTTTCGACGGTTAATTTCAGTTTGAGATAATTATAGAGCGGCTGCCACCAAAGAGGCCAAGCCACTCGCTTGGACAAGGGCCAGAGGGGAGCGCTTGCACGCGCTCGAATTTATTATTAGGCCCCAAAGAACACAAGTTCCAAGCCAACCCCCCCCCCTCACCCACTCCCGCGTTCGCTGTCCTCTTTGACTCCACGATCTGCGGACAATCAAGTTGATGCTTCTGCAGCGGCTGCTGCTGCTGTTGCTGCTTTTGCTGAGCATCAGAACAGGGCGTTGAGTGTAGTAAGTGATAGTGGGCAGCATCAAGCGGCAGCCAGTGGAAGGTAAAAGCAACAGCCGACGCGTTCAGCACTGCATAATTATGCACTACGGGCGCTTATGGCTTATACGAATATCTATGTAGTTAGTAACTCTTTAAGATATTTAAATTTAATTTCAGAAAAAATATTTCCGCATTTAAAAATCTTTTGCTTAACTATTGTTTCTAATATCAATTAATATTATATTTCTAATATTATTTTATTTTATTTTCTCGATTCTTTCAACTAAAAGTTAGTTTTGTGCTCAGTCATTTAACATATAATGAATTTCACTTCAATTAAAGTGTTTTCTAAATTTATGCACTATATTTCAAAATTTTTTCAAAAAAATATCTTAAGCTTTCTAGCATAAGTATATTCTATAACAACAACTATCATATAGAAAGCCTTTAAACACTCTCTGCCCCAGCTTTCTGTTTTCGTTAGAGCATTCCCATGTCACATTGAATTCACTACCATTTGACGTATTCTTTCATTATTTTAATAGTTATATTATTTTCAGTATTCCGTAAGCTGCAGCGAGTGGATGTGCCGCAAAACGCAAAGCGAAATGCCGACAAATATCAAAGTCATATGCAGCCACGCCCACCAATGGCATGTTGATCTTCATCAAGATCGCTGCACAGACCCAACGACAAAGAGAGGGAGAGCGACAGCGAGAGGCAGTTGCTGCTGCTGGTTCTTGGGGGCTGCCCTCCATGGAAGCTAATCAACAATTTTCTCACCTCTTTTTCGTGAGCGAGAAAAAGAAACAAAAAAAGAGAAAAAAAAAAACTATTTTAGAGTGGAAAAAAAATGTTTGCGGTAGGCGTTTGTCGGACTGAATGTTCTGTCGGCAGAGCCGGATTTTGGCCGCCCTCTGCCGCAGCGTTTGCCTTTGTTTTAAGCCGCGATATATGTATAAATATTTTTTTGATAATAAGACACCGTGGGGCAAGAGTGTGTATATATCGAATACCCTCAACCTGTTGCATGTCCGCGCACAAATCGGGTTAATCGATTTTAAATCGTTTTGTAGAATGTTTTCATTCTTGGTGTTTTTTTTTTTTTTTTTTTTTTTTGATCGACGATCAACAATTGCTTAGGAAATTAATCTGCTGTTAACTGTTAGAAGTTCGTTAGAGAACTGCTGCTGCAGTCAACCACCAAACCACCTAACCACCAAACCACCGAACCAACAGGCACTTAAAAAACGGAGTCCGGCTTTTTGTCTCGCAATCGCGTGAATTATGGCGCTCGTATTATTGCGGTTGCGGGACATATGGATGTCCATTTAAATCAATTCGAATATATGGCATCGTTAATGGAAATTTATACGCGCAGTTACTTGCCACACTACCACCACCAGCAATGGCCGAGACCACACAACAAACAACATGCAACATACAACACACAACGCACAACGGACAACAGCGAGGCTACCAAATAAAACTTGCTGAATATTCGCACAGCCAGTTGCAAATTGATGGACAACCCACCGGGCAGAGACACCAACGAACAGCAGCACCACACACTGCCACACTCGCTACCTCTCTCTATCCCTCTCCCACAGCCTCCGTCCACCTCTCTCACTCTCTCCCTCCTTCGCTGTAGGCACATTGTATGGTGCTGTATTTATTTATAGCATCGCTCGCTGTGCTGATTTTTCAAATACTCCACTAACTGACAAACGCTTCGAGCTTAGCCACCGGACGAGGGCACAGGGTCTGCTCCAAGCCACAGTCACAAGTTGCGCCACACACACACACGAGCAAACACGAGCACACACGCACCACATGTAAAGCTCAAAAAAATTACGTTTTCTCAATAAGTTTTGATAAAAATCAACATCATTTGTGGTCGGCCCAGTTGGGGGGAATTCCAATATGGTAGCACAAATGGCAACAGAAACAGCAGCTGGCCGAATGCTGTGAGTCTCTCGAGTTAGCAACTGCATTCGATTCGAGCTGAATGCAAAATGAGCTACCTAAACCAAACAAATTGACGTGAAGAAAGCTAAAAAGTAAGCCATGTTAGTTGAGAAATATATTCTATGTGTAGATGGGTGTCCCTGCTCTGTGATATCACAGTAAAAAAAACCAATAATATAGATATATACATATACATAGATATACATGATACATATATACATATATAAAAGCAGTGTGGGAAAACGTAGTAGTTATAATATATATTTACTTATATTTTCTTATAAATAATCAAGACAGAAATTATCATAAGATAATCTATATTGACTATTATATATAATTTTAATCTCTATAATACATTTTAATATTTTACGATAATCAAATATTTCCATAAAAATATATGTATTTAAATGTAACTACAACAATATACAATATATAAATTTATATTAATATATATAATTCTAAAGAACCAATCATCATATAACAATCCAAATTTGATTCACTCCTTATATTCAATATTCTCTCGTTCTCTTTTTTCTATATACATCAACATCTCTCTAAGACTTTTAACAAGTTCTAATACTTTCCAACACTAACGGCCAATTAACAGCCCACACATATATGCCACACATGATTTCATGTAGCGCACTCGATTCAGAGGACCGTTTGCTCATTAGGCTACTCGAACGCCCCTTATAAGATTCAGAAACCAGTTAAAAACAGCTCATGAGCAGCTCCTCCTCACATTGTTGTTTCCTCCTTCTCCTCCTCTTGCTTCTCGTTCTCTCACAAGCAACGTGTTGTTTTTGTTGTTGTCAGCTTAAGCTAAGCTAAGTCGCCAAAGCGATCTTCAGTGCCTGCGTGCCTTGACTGACTGTCTGCCTGACTAGCTGACTGAGTGACTGCTGTGCCCACCATACCACACCGAGCACAGCCGCGTTCCACCTCAACCATATTCACATTCACATTCACATTCACAACTCTCAACTGGGATCTCATGCTCATGTCTTACGCTCGTCATTTGCGCGATTTTTAAGCTGATGATCAGCGACAAACGATCTTTCACTCGCCTTATGATGGATTCATACCACCAACAAATTTGCCACTGATGAATGGATTTCTGTCTGGGTATCTTGCTCACAGCCAGCTCTACCCGTCATTCTCTCTTGCTCGCTCTCTCTATCCCTCTCTCTTTATATATCTTTCTGGCCATGTCATTCACAGCAGTTGCGCAGTCAGCCGATAAACGCCAACATGGTGTAGAGATTTTGTTCAGCTTCTGGAATGCGTAGCAAGTTGTGGCAGACACGACAGTCGCCGTAGCCGTAGCCGTCGACGTCTCTTAAAACGGAGACAGTCAAGTCGAGAGTTTCCTTGAGAGTGTGTAACAGATTGTAACAAATTGAACGGGCATTTGTAGCGACAGCCTCCAAGTGCTGTCATTGTAGAGCATCACTTGGTATAATGCCCAAGATTAGGATGGGTTAAGGCCAAATAAAAAGCGAGACATGGCGCGACTAAGCTGATCTGACACTTCACAGTAATGTCTAAGCAGAATGTGAATGATATTTATAATTTCCAGTATTATTATAATAATAATAATAAGATAATGAGAGGATTGGTTTAAGGTGTGCAACAAGTATTCAGAATTTGATTTGCTGAAATTGATTTCAGTTATTTTTTTGAAGTTTAAATATGCATTTCATATTTATTATTAATCGGCCTAAGTCCAGCTTTTAAACATTTTAAATTCTATATTATATACGTATTTGTTATTAGTTATTTGTAAGCAAACTATATAAAAGTCTGCTCTTGGGCTCTACGTACAAGTGTGAATGAGTAAAAAAGTTTTGCAAAAATATTTAATAAGTGGTTCTGGTATTTCGAATTCTGTTTTGATATTTGACAGCTAAAAAAGCTCGACATTTATATGGAATCAATTTATGGTGCTTGCTAAATATGTATTGTAATTTCTCTACAATCTCTCAACTGACTCTACTCTTTTTCAATCACATTATGCGCTTTACTCACAAATCAATAAAGGTAATTTATCTATGGTTTATTGACGACCACCCACAGCACACAATGGTCATCAATTTGTGCCAGCACTTTGACACTTTCTACAGACATTTCTTTGATATGCAAAGTGACCAAAAGCTGCACAAAGCAAATGCCGCCGACAATTGTCAGTCGATATGCTCAGCCGTCTGCTGTCTGTCACAATCACTCGATATTGAAATAGGTAAATTACCAGCTATACAATATCTATATATACACGTATTTAGGTATATGGTAAAAGTGGTACATAAAGAAATAATATTGCCGCGGGCTAATACCGAACATCAGACGAGAAGACCGACCAAGCGAGTGAGCGCATTTAATCGCCACTTTTGTCAAACGTGTCAATCAAAGTTCTTCTGATGTGTCTAGCTAGAAATGGCCACGCCTACATTTGCAGGCATTTCTAATCGAAGACCCATGAATCTTTTATCAATGTGCCACAGTGGTGCAAAGCTAACGAAATAAAGGTGAATTGCATAGGAAATTGGAAATCTAAGAACAGGGAAGATTTTAATTCTAATGAATATAACTAAAATAATGCTGAATATTAAAATTTTGATTGAATAGCAAAAATCTCTATTTTCAGAAAACTTGGTCAGCTTAGAATTAAGTTAACTCTGATATTCTACAAAGCTAGCATTCAATCGTTATATCGTAGCTTTTAATTTGACATCAGCTTTATCTACGTGCTTGAACCACTGTGCCAAACTATGCATTACAAGACAAAGGCAGAGCTAGAAAAAAATTAGCTACGTTTCATATTACCAATGCAGCACGGTCAGGGCGTGTGTGTGAGTGTGTGCGTTGGCGTGTAAAAAGCGCCGCGCGTTGACGTGTCAGAATTTTCATATGCATGTCAAGTGTCAAATGCTGAAAATCACTCCATAAATGGCACCACACAACCGCTGGCCACGCCTCCTTCCAGTCACTGCTCCTCGAGGCAGAGCGACACCCGCACGCACCTAGAAGGCGCTGATTACAGCAACTGTTTTGCGCCGATTGTTGATTTCGTTTGATACGCAGCTTGTCATGTCAGTTTTGACAGACCAAAAGAGGAATGAGAGATGAAAAACCCAAAAAAAACCCAACTATGATCGAGATGACGTCGGATGCTGGTCTGAATTGTTTTGATTTCTAGTGTTGCTGGTGGTTGGACCTCGCTCATTCGTTATGCTTAGCTTCAATTAGAGGAATTGAGAGTTTCTCCACATGTGCACGGTGGTAGGGCCTAGGGATACAGACAGCGACACCGACAGAGCAGGGCAGCACCCTAGACAACCACATAATTGCCATTAGATTAGCTGTCATGTTTTAGCGCGCTTTTGTTTTGTTTTGCTGGTTTTTTTTTTTTTTTTTTTTGTTTCTTCTCAAACTGCGATTTGATGACAATGACACATTTTTACTTATGTATATATGGATTCATTTTACCATACCCCTCAGCATGCATTTTGATTTGACATTGATGTGTCAGCCCGTTAAATGAGCAAATATGACAGGGCTTGTTTTTGCCATTGTGGTTTCACACCCCTCGGCCTTTAAGGGTGGCTGATTGCGCATTGTTGCGATTGCGGCGAGGCTGGGCCGCTGGCTTACTGACTTTCTCAGGATTTGTCAGTTGTTTGAGAGCTTGATTTGATTTGATTTTGATTTGGTTGTTAAGGCTAACCTTCAGGCTCTAGTTAATTGCAGTTGTTGCCAAATCTTGCTCTTCAGACAATGCCCAAAGAAAATTAGCTGACTTTGTTGAACCTCTACATTGACATTCCATTGACTTTGAGAAACTAACGATCTTTGGTCACGGTAGGTCAACAAGAAACTTGGCATGGGAATATAGATGAGGTTGAGGTTGCTTTTGGAGAAATGTCACCAGTTTTAATATTACGTGCGCATTATATTTAATTTAAAAACAATTTTTTATTTAATATACAAAAATATAATTTTGTGGAAGGAATAAATATACTGAGTCCTTTTCTTTTTTTTTTATTAAAAAATTCATAAATCTTAATAAAGTCTAAGCTACTGAATAAATATATCAAATTTTTCAATCTTTATTTCAGCAATTTTTTTAAAGTTTTATAATTCTATATATTTTTGTAATTTTACTTCAATTTTACTTTTTCTTTGACTCTTCATTTTTTGGTATCTTATTTTCATTAATTTTATTTCAAGAATTTAAGCCAAAAAGACTTCTAACAGCCCCTATGTCCTCTTCTTAAGCCCCTATTTTTTAAAAACATTTATCATTAAATGCAAAAACTTTGCCAAATAATTGGCAATATCTTTCTAGACATCTGTGAATCGACAACGTTCTTTATTAATTATTGAAACGATTATTAATTGATATCATGTTGAGTTTTCCTACTTTCTATCGTACCACCACCTCAGCATTTTCTTGATCATAAACAATCTAATTCAACCAAAAGTTTCCGTCCTTTACATCTTTACATCTTTCCAAATAAGAAGTAAATAACTCTATTTAGTCCTCTGCACACTTCCATTGTATCCACTTATTTCTGTTAGTTTTATTTCTCAACATTTAAGCTGAAATACTAATCCAGCCTAAATCAATAATTCAGCTGCTCGTTAAGCTGCCGCAATCCAATTGCCTTGCGCTGAGAAGGGGTTTTCACATTTAAACCATATTAGATAACTTGTGCCCGAGACATGGAAAATAAAGCGGAAAATTTCGATTTCATGGCGATAATCATGAATCGTGATTTATTTAGCGGAACAATTTGTCAGTGCGGTGGCGTTTTGCTGTCGCACCCGTGCCCGGCTCTGATTTACCCCGATAGCCAACGGCCACAACAGCCACAATAAAAATGGAATGGGAAGCAGCAAGGATGAGGCGGCTGGTATCAAAGGGGTGGTTCGCAGTCATATTCCTGACAGTCGGCCTGGCCGCCTGGCTGCTGTTGACTTGTGAGTGCTTTGCACCACGAATACGGATGTGGCAGTCGCTTTCGCTGTGCACAAATTCGCGCAACTATTTTTGGGTAACATTCGGCGACATAAAATTGTGTTATCTATGGTCTCATTATCATCATCAAACAACGCACAGTGCGAGGGTGCCGAGCAGCGCCGCCCCCTGCAGAATTATCCCTAACCTAAGCGTATGCAGTCAAGTTGAAAATTAATTTTGTCACAGTTGCGCATCGTCGGATAGTGTCATTATGATATCGATAGCCGACAAGCGGCAGAGACGACGTGGACCACGACCACGACCACGATGATGCTGATGCTGATGCTGATACTGATGAGCCGCCGTATGGCGTTGCCAATTGGTAAGCATACGCCGTCAGATAATGTCCTTGCCGCTAAATTGAAAACTTGCGTTGCATAGGTCGCGTGATTTCAATTTTTTGGCTGCTTTTTTTTTAAGCGATTTGTTGCGCTCGCAATTTGTTTGGGTATTAGAAATATATATAGAGCTAGAGCAAGTTTCGTTTTTTAGCTGCTCTGACGTGGGAATTTGTAAATTAATTTAAATGAAATTTAGATTTTATTAGCTGCGCAAATTGATGCACACTTCTTGTGTTAGGGCATGTAGACGAGGCGTGAGAAAGCCGAGTAGAGCTAATAAAAAGGCAAATGTAAGATGAGCAAAAGCTTGGGAAGCTTTAGCAAATACTAACAAAAAAGAAAAGTAAGCCTTAGGTACTTAAACATTCACATTTCCAAATTAGAGTTCAGTCTTAGTCGAAAGTCGAAAGAGTAAGCTTGCAATTATACTCTTAAATTTATACAGCTTTTTTTGAATTGATTATGAAATCTATTGAGCATCAAAAAATCAAGCACAGTTACCAAATTATAATTCTATATTTAATAAGCGCAATTTATATAAGTATCCTTCTACAATATAACTTTAACAACTTGTTTTTTCATAGTTTTCAAGTTCCATACAGCTTTATTATATGCATCACACAAAGTCTCCTCAAAAAACCACTACGAAAACCCACTTTAAACTAAATCTAAAGCAAATGCCCAAGCAAGCAAAAGTCGTCCAATTGTCGGCGGCTCGGGATTGACTCGGCGGCATCTTAAGAGAAAGAGCACTAAAAACTACTTGACACTTTGAACTAATCGCATCTAATTTGACAGATTTACATAGGGATTAGGCCAGACACAAGAGAGTGAGTGAGAGATAGACAGACAAGAGGTTGAGTAGCCGATCGGTCATGGCTAAGAGGCATTCAACTATGTACATATTGATGACTTGACACTAACTGACTGTCAAGTGTCAGAGCAGACAGCAGACGAAAAATCGACGGTCATATGCGATGCGAAGGTGAAGGATTAAAGAGACGAAACCCAATTGGTAAGACGAATCGACGGCAATACACTCGATAAACAGATTGCGTTGACAGTGGGTGGAAATAGACAGAGAGAGTGAGAGAGTGTGTGAGAGAGAGAAAACTGATGTAAATCTAAAAGAGGGTTAAGCTTTTATAGTCTAGAGACCCAACACACAAGTGGGCGTTCAAGCTCAGGCGTAATTCACACTTTTGTCACGGGCAGTTGGCCAGAGACTGTAGTGAGAATCGCACAGAGAGCTGAATGGAACGGATATTGATGACACAATGTTGCACATTAAGTCATTCAATTCGAAACGTTGCACAGCTGTGACGATTTTTAGCACCCATCACCAGCAGCAGCAGCAGCAGCAGCAACAACAGCAAATCAACGACACATCAAGCGCGAAAAAAGGGGTTTGGCTCAATATGCTACGCTCGCACTTGACTTAGAGATGACAACGTGCCTATAATGCTTATAAATATATCGACAAAATTTAAACTCTGATATTTTATTGATTAAATTGTGCACAACAAAAATTGTGAGACTCTAGTTCTAGAAAATCATATCATCAGTACTTGAATGCTGGAGCTAATAAACTTTTGCCAACTGATATATATCAGTCTATATGTAAGTCACATATCTTTTATTGCCTAGGGCAAACTTTCGCTTCACTCATTACTACATCTTTTGACTCCTCGCTCAACCTTCACGAACTGTCTTTCAATAAATAATTTCTCATTTATATTGTTTATCGTGCCATATAAATCATATCCCGTTCATCTCTAGCTATTCGTCTGGTGTTAAGGCGGGGGCACGCCGTCAACTTCTCATTACTTTGCGTCATTAGGCACTCAAATTGTTCTTGTCCATAGAGTTCAACTCTTTTTTTTTTTTTGTAGATATTTTTTATTGTATTTGAGACTGGGTAAAAGTTATTGAAACGGTTGCGCTTCAATGATAAACGGAAGTGCTCGTCGTCTCCACGTTGCCATGGCTGCATAAGGTGCGTCAATATAGAGTGACAAAAGGTTGCGCTTGGTCTGGTTCCACAATCGAACGAACCCATTCGACAACCATTCGAACACTGCGCTAATATCGTCGAGTTAACTGGCGCTGACGTTGTTGTTGTTGTTATAATCATTATTCTAGCCCGCTTTTGTTGTTGCAGCGTAATTTGCTTTTAATTTTTATGACTTTTGCACCCTTTTTCCAATTTTTTTTTGCCTTGTGCCAACTGCTCAACTGTCGATGCATTGCCATCAACGCTCTAGCGGGGGCCGGCGCAAATTAACAGCGTTAATGATCGATTTTTATAGTAATCGATAGATGTATATGCGATAAAGTGTGTATTAGCTTGCGTATTTGACATTCGTCAGTTGGTCAGCACAGTTACGAGCATTGGCAGTTGCCATTGACTTTTATGGATTTTTCGATACAGATGAGTTATTGATATGAATATTCAGTTATATATGTATTTTCACTGTTATGGATGATAGTTTTTTATATATATACATGAGAATATATATTTATACATATATATAGTAAGTATAATTTATCTATTTTCAAGAAAGGCAAATTATTTAAATGATTATTCTGTTACATACCAGAAACCTTAATATTTACATTAAGAGACATTAGAGAGAGAACGTCACATAGAAATAAATAAAAAGACAAGAAAAAGATTAAAATTTCTAGAATTTTGCAATATATATTACATAGTGTTATACGATTATAAAATGTATATTGAACAATCACTTTATATTTTACTATATATTTACTTATTTAATCAATAAAGATGACACTCGAAAAATCGTCAATTTTGTGTAGTTTATAATTTATGTGCTTTAAAAATTTATAATATACGATTTTTGTTTCAGAATTGTGATACTTCCTATTTTTAGTATAATATAAATATATAATATGAGTAAATAATAACTCTAATGTTGCGTAATCAACCATAATTATATCATTAGATATTTTTATATATATTATATTTATGTTTTTTATATATTCACCGTATTTTTTTGTTAATTAATGAGCTGTTAAAATATTTGAATTATAAATTCAATATCTCTGATAATTTATTGCACGCTTCCAACGCATTTACTTAACAAATAAAATTAATAATGATTAGCATTCGGGCACAATAAATAATTTATCAGTCGAATCAATTAATAAAGACAATACAGCCCTATTATTATATATTATTATATTATATACATATATTATTACATATTATTAATTTCTATACTCAAAAATGATTGCGCATCACTTAAGAGCGCATTTCGTCTAGGAGATGATCTGAAATTAGCTGCAATTAGTATTTGACCCACATTCCGAGGCGACAGCTATACAAATTACCATGATGGAGTTATTAATGTTAGTTCTTCTGTTCACTTCTAGACTATCTCGAAGTTGCAATCATTTGGCGAACTAGTTCTGATTGTCTGCTGGTTCCCGTAAGTCGTTCCATTAGCTTTAAAGACTTCCGCAGCTTCTGTTTCGGTCGCTGTGTGGCAACCGGCTCCAACAAAGAGCTAAGCTGGAGTATTAGAAATTGCTAGACTATAGGATACACTGTAATTAGGCTTAACAGATTGATTGACGTGATACTTTTAGTCTCTTATAGATTAGAATCTAAAATGATATACTAAATATCTTTGGCTGCGAGAAAGTATCTGCAACTGTTTCATAATGGGAGATTCATATATATAATATATATATATATATATATATATATAATGAAGTTGGAGTTATAATTGTATATAGTCCAAATGTATATATAGATTCAAGTTACATATCAAATATAGTTAGAAATATAGTTCGAATTTTATTTTATGTGCATAACTATTTTAGCCTCTTCAACCATTACAGGGTATGCATTCTTCGTGTCACCGACATCAATTAAATGCCATTGAAATTCTAGAAACTTTTCAGCAACTAACAAACGCGTTGCACGATACTCTAATTTGCAGAGACATGTACCAAAAAAAAGAGAAAAAAAACTAATCCAACAGCCTCCTCATAGTGGAGACCAAGTCCAAGTTCGCGCTCGCGTTCAAGTCGGGGCCTGTGTTTGGGGTTGCCTCGCATTCGCATTTGCATTTTGTGTGAAGGAGCCAGCTGACAACTTTATTTGGCTGTCCAAAATGGCTTCAAATTACAGGCAAACGAGGCCAGCGAGTTGCGGCTTAGACAACTGGCTCGACCAAGAGTTGATTCTGGTTTCTTGGCTGCCCAGTATAGTGTCTGTGTGTTTGGGGAGCGCAGGCGCATAAATAAAGTTAGCGCCCAATTTATCATATTTGCGATATCTTTTTGTTGCCAACCAACTGGCGCCGGCTGGCGACTGGCCACGTCTTGTTGAAATCATGTGCATACGCTTGTCTGGGCCTTCACGAAGCGTCTGTGTCTGTTGGCTGAAATCTGCAGTTGAAGTAGAAGTTGAAGTGGAAGTTGAGCTGTGCGCTTGTTGCCAACACAATGGGTGGTGCTGGCGGTACTGGCTGGCCGTTGGTGCGGCCTGTTCATTGTGTATGCCACTTAATTACACGGAAGTTTGCCTCAGCTGCAACTGGAAGCTGCCAACTCGACTTAATGTGCCCTTCTACGTTTGCTGCGTTTGCTGCTCTGTACGGATGGCGGTTCAAGGTTGAGCCGTAAACTGATATGCTGCATCCGCAGCAGACACTCGCTGGGTGGTGATGCAAAAACTAATTGCAACAAGCTTGCAACGTGCTCGTGCTGCAAGCAACTAACACGCATATGGCGTGCCAACAACAACCAAATGCATCTCAGCCAATAAATCAGCAAATATTTCAGCAATAATTCAGTTAGCGTCGATCCCGGGGCTCAGGTGCTAGCCTGTTGACGCTGGTATTCACGCCTTGAGCACGCGTCTGCCCACTGATCAGTCCAGCCAGCTAGCCAGCTACACAAACTAGGTAATTAACAGGGGGTCGGCTAGCTAAAGGAGCTCAAGGAGCACATATTACACTGAGAGAAATTCAAATGTGTGACATAAGAAAACCGCGACACTGTGTATAAGGCAAACTCAAACATTCATATTCAGATGAAATCATTTTGTGCCTAAAGCAAGAGAATTGCCCTGAATACAACTTAGTCATTTTTTTCAGTGCACGTGTGCAGCGCATGCGACAACTGCTAGGACTGGCAGCGAGAAACCCTTTTCACATTTCGCTTCTTGCGCCTTGTGCGATTAATCAAGCGAGAGCCAAACAGTAAGAAGAGGCTCCACAGCTCGTTGGCTCTGCAGTTCCAGTTCCAGCACAAGCTTCAGCTCCAGCTCCAGCTGTGCCTTTGACACTGGCTTAAAATGTAATGATTTAGTTGCAGATTCATAATTAACGTGTTCGGCGGGACAAGCGCATGCATGACTCACAGTCTGTCTGAGCGTCTGGCCGGGGGCAAGTCGCAGTCGTCGTCTCATTAACTTTCAACTTGCTGCAAGTTTGTGGGGCATTAGGCGGCTTTTTGTTATGTTGTTGTGTTTTTTTTTTTTTTTTTTTTTTTTTTTCGTGATCAGCCTAATTGAATGTCGGCATCATTTCAAATGTTCAGCGCATCATTGAGAGGTGGGGCTTCGGCCTAATAGCCTCCTCGCATACGAGTACGAGTAATTCCGGTGTTAATTTGTGTTCCAGTTGCCCATCAATCATGTGGTAGGTATCTGGCGGTACTCCAGGCTACCCCTGCCCTTTGCCGCAAACTCGCCTACCGTAAAAGCAAGCGCATTTTTGTGGGCGTTGGCGCGGCTCAAGCGCTTTGTTGTTATACGATTCACTTTTCGGCAAAAGGAGTTGCCAAAACAGACGACCAGACGGCCCCCACAGTCAATTGTAAAGTTGTGCGTGAGAAAATTGGAGCTAAAATTAACTGGCCAAAACTAAAAAACGTTTGAAAGTTGAACTCAACATAAACGGAAATAAATTACTTGTTCAAATTGCTCAAGTTAAGCTTAAATATTATATATTTTGGATATAAAGCTAGCCATATGATTAGCATGAAATAAAAAACTCTTTAGACATTAAATAATGATAAATATTAAAAATATTTTAAAATAAATTTAAAAAACAAAAAATTGTGAAACTCATTTATTTATGTTAAGTTAAAAGTCAGCATAAAATACATACCTAATAATAATTTATCTATTTGGTATATATCTTACGCTCGTCGACGCCTTAATCATCTCGCAGTGAATAGTACATATCATTGCTCTTTTCGATTACCTTCTTTTGTAACTGAAAAATCCGGTTAATAACCGCTTACCAAAAGGCAATTTATAAAAATCAATATTTAACAGTTTCTCATTTATTGAAATCATTAAAAGAAAAACAAAGCTTTTAAAGCACGTCCCCCAGTATGTCAAGCTGACTCCAAAAAAAGCTGCCAATAGAATTCCAAGTAAAATGTCAGAACAGCGACGACCACTTACAGCAGCTGGGATCGTGTCAATGATGTGCTGCACACACTACGCACACACGCCACACACATGAGACACGAGACATGCAACCGAAATAGGCGCAACAAACATGAATGGAGTAGACACATATATTTAAATATATCTATATCTGTGTTTGCTGTACTATGGGCCAAAGCTAACAATCAAAGCCAAATAATTAAACGACTGTCAGAAGAACACGTCGTGTCAGACAGACAGCCAAACAAGCCAAGGGAATTAGGAGTAGAAGCTGCTGGCCCACACAGACACCAAAGTTGACACAATGCTGCGATAAATTTGCTCATCATTCACTCATTCAGTCCGTAAGTCATTCACGATCACCGCTCGCCTCTTTCTCTCATTCGGCTATGAGACACGTTGACTATAAATAAAGCGGGCCTCATCAGTCAAGTTTGTCTGAAACTGAACTGAACTGAACTGAAGTGAGGTGAGGTGCCAATGATAGTGGTGGTGGTGGTGGTGATGGTGGTGTTGGTGGTGGTGGTGCTGCTGCTGGTGCGACATTTCCTCATTCCACTGGCTGCATCCAATTTGCGGTGATCATTCATGTAATGTAACAAGATCATTTCGATTCCATTCCGAGGCGCTGTGTGTGGCTGGCAAGCGAGTAAAAGTGTCAACATTTACAATGTACCAAATGTCAAGTCGGCCAACTGACAGCTCGGCCCCCAAAGACACAGCAGCGACAACTACTTATTGCCAATTGGGCAGCAACTGTTGCTGTTGCTGTTGCTGTTGCCGCCGCCGCCACTGCAGCAGCCGCTGCTGTTGCATGCGAACAACTCAATGGAAATTGGTACATCAAATATTACCTTTTAATTGCATTACACATTTCACAGCCATATGCTGCACCCACTTGCCAGGTCTTCATCAGTATGAGGGAATATATACTTATACAGTTTCCTGGGGTATTACAGACTAAGCAGACATTTTGTGTATATATTATATTATTATTATTTATTTATATTAAAATATAATCATTATATATTCTATTTATATTTTTCATTTCATTTCATTTTTAATTTATTTACTCTTACATTATTTTAAATCTCAACTGTACTTATTATAGAGTATTAAGGCTTCAGTCACCCGTGTCCCAGCTGCACATACTTTTATATTATTCTGAATATTTTTCACTGGTTTTTTTTTTTTTTTTAAATATGTCTTATTTTTTTCCTTTTTGCATTTCGATTGAGTTAATTGTTTTTATGCCCGGGGTGCCACTGACTGGGGTATGTCAAACAACTGTCAGTTAGTTCGTCATCATCAGCAGCAGCAGCAGACGTAGCAGCAACAGCAGTTGGCTTTGAGCTATCGTGATCCAAGGCATATGATTAATTTGCAGTCATTTTAAGCAGACGATCAGCTCGCATCGTTTCATTGTTTAAACAAAATATTGACTCATAAGTTTGTTGATTAATTAAACTCACCAATAAATCAAAAGATTGCCAGACACAAAAAAAGAGAAGTGATCGAGAGAGAGAGAGAGAGGAGCAGCTAAAGCAGAGACACTTCTGCTGATGAGCATCAACACCGCTGGCAGTGTTGAAATATTGACACCACAGGTGATTTTATATGGAAGTCAATAATTTTGTTTGTTTTTGTTTTCGGACTCTGCTTTTGTGCCTTGTTACACAAATTAAGCACAGACAACGCCTCAGTCTGTCTGTGACCCAGACAAAAGCCAACCCAGGTGAATAAACCATCTTCGAGCGCCATGCGGGCTTGAACTTAGGGTTAAGGGTCAATTAAATATCAAAATCAGCATGTTATACACGCACGCATGCGCTGTTATCGGAAGTATGCCAAATGATGCTCATTAATTAACTGCCTCTATAGCCCAATCGTTAAATATTTTATGGGCATGTGAGTAAAATTTCAATTTATTGATTTTTAATAAGACATTTCCTCTCAATTATAACACAATGAAATCGCCTTTGGCTAGTGAAAAGTATTGTTGTTAAAATGGATGGATAGCTAGCATAGACCATTGCATATATTAACTATATTTGGCTTAACAAGTATTTTATTAAAATCTAAACAAAAAATGTATTAATTACAAAATTAATTTGAGCTGAGATAAAATAGAATATGCAAATATGGAAACAACAGTTTATTAAATTAAATTCTTTTAGAAATTGGATTTTAAAAAAATGGCAAGTTCTCTATTCCATATTATAATTATTTATTAAATGCAATAACTAATCATAATTTATATATGTTTAAAAATCCAATTCATATAATACTAAAATTTATTAAGTTTATATATTTCTTAAGCATATGTCATAAAAAAACACTTTTATACATATATCTTTTATACATATTTACTCAATGCTTAAGACAGAAAAAGACTGTTTTTAAATGAAAATTAATTTGGCTAGGACAATTGCCGTCAGCTGCTGCTATTTAATTTAACTCTCAGGTAAAAAAATCAACCAACGATTTGCGAAGCATTTTCAATTGAATTTTTAAGTCAATTCACTGCAAGTGGAAAAACTTTGTTTGGCCAATTTACTTTTTGCTTTAATGCTAATGGGGGGCCGTCAGCTCCCCCGCAATCAGAGCGTCAGGCAGTGTCAACCGCAAGCCGCCAGCTAATTATATCGCCATTTTAAATATCAAATTTTTGCATTCGTTTATAAATAATTCAGTTGGCAAATTAGCCAGGCTGGTGTGCACGTTGAGCGCACGTTCTGCACTAGTGGCAGTCGTGACAGACGCTATAAAATGCACATGACAGTGTGACAAATTTCACATAAAACAATTACCAACAGCAATGGCAACGGCAACGGCAACGGCAACAACAACTGTCGCTAAATAACAAACGACAGACAGGCAGTCAACAAAAAAGGAGAAGCAAAATATTTAATTGAATTAAATTGTTTGCTGCTGTTACCAATCGCAATTGGCCAATTTAGGCAAACAGCTAGACAAAACGCAAAGTACAAAATTGTTAACCAAATGAAAGGCTCGCCCTCAAAAAAAAAAAAAAAAAAAAATAGAGGGAGTGAGCAAAAAAGAAGAAAGAAAGAGAGAGATGCGACAAAGGTGGAAAGTGGCGTCGAGTGTCGCTTTTATTGTTTACTTTCAATCACATTTCGTCACGAAGTAACAGCAGCAGCAACAACAGATAAATGAATTGAAAAAGCGACGAGTAGACGAATTTTTAATACACTTATAGCTTAAGTAGAAGTTCGATTTCTGGTAGATAATATCAAGCTGAAGTAAAAATGTGTAGCATTTAGTCGGAATGTCCGGAGTTATTCCTATTTCATGCTTTTATGCTACTCTTCTTATGTTCTCTATGATTAAAGTTTAGTAAACCGTATGAAACAAGCTTTAATTTCCCTTCCTCAAAGAGTAGCTTATTCAGTGCCTAAATCATGATACCCTCAAGTCGTGAGTTTAGCAGAAAAAAACAACAATTCATGACGGCAACAGCAAGAGGGCGTTTGTCCAAATGTCCGTTGAGCTGTCTGGGGGCGTGTCTGCAGTGTGTGTGTGTGGGGTGTATATTGAGCGGTAGTTGGAGGCGGTTCGTCATTTGCATAGCACAAATCACAGTAACACATACTCAAACACACGCACACTCACTCGCTCTCTCTATACACACGCTTGAGTGAATTTGTGGACATTGTTGACAAATTGCACATAATGACATCAAATTGAAAATGATTGTGTGCAATTGTTGTTTCATTTCGTATGCACGTTTTTTCTCTCTTTTTATTCAATTTCGGACTTTCTGTAGCTCTGCTGCTATCCTGCTCGTGCCACGCAACAAAATACCTCTTACAAATTAAAATTAATGGGCAACGCAGTGGCGCGTAAAAAGCCCAATCACGATACATCAAAAACAAAAAAAAAGAAACAACAGCAAACGCACCCACAACAACAACAACAACACGTGGCCTGTAAACAGAAGCTGCACTTGAGATTCGTACAGTATGCCCAGTCCCAGTATCTTCAGCTTCTACTGCTTCTTGCTTGTCTTTTTTTCCACTTACATGAAAATCATTTCACTTTGCCTAATGTGCAATTAGAAAACGCATTTTCATTAGTTTTATCGCAACAATTTTGTTTCAGCTGTGCTCAAAATATCGAAAATCCATACAAGACTCTAGCACGTGCGCCTCTTGCCAAAGCCTTATGTAAATGGAAGCGATAAGCTTTCAATGGAGCAAAACCGCTCAGCATTAGGAGGAAGGTATCTATCATTAGCTTATCGCTTATTGGTTTGAGATGCTGCCGCTGTAGGTGGAAGGCCGCGGGCCGAAGACAGAGGCAACGAGTAGAGTAGGTAGTTGAAAGCGCCAACAAAATAAACACAGAAACCAGATGACTAAAAGCATTTGGCGGCTATAATTATGAACATTATAATTATTATTGGGGGGAGCAACTGAAGAGCTCTAAATTGATTGGCGAATTGTGAAGGAAATTTAGAAAAATATAAATGCTTTTATTTATCAAAGCAATTGGTTTGGGCATGTTTTATATATGTATATATATATGCCAAGCTTCAACTGAATACATATTGTCAGCCTCAATTTAATCTTATTAAGAAATCTTTCCTATCATATTAGGTTCTTATTTTGAAAATCAAATTCCCAACTAAAAATGTTTTCTTAACAAATTAAATTTTTCTAAAAATATTCGCAGCATGAAATATGTGAAATAAATTGCTTTGCCGTGTTTATTTATGCATACGTTTATAATTTCCACATTTAGTTAATTATGGTGATCTATACGATTTGCCATTTCCATTTCTAAAGCGCAGGCGAGTTCAATGTCTTTGGCTGGAGATTTGCTCTCACTTGGCTGAAAAACAGAAACTGAAATGGCAAACAGCTTTCGCCATACACACACACACACAGATTCAGCGCAAAGTAGTTGGCAAATTAGCAACAGCAACAGCAGCAACAGCAGCAATCACAGCAGCAATTACAGTGCAAACAGCAATAACAACAATAAATAGCTATGAATAGGTATTTACGTCTGCTCAATCATAGGATCGTGTGAAATGATTTTGATCATTGGCCATCTATCAATATTTCAATATGATATATACAACGGCAACTGTAGCTGCCAACGTTTAATTAACGTGATAAATCGTTTGTAAATTTCTTAATTATTACGTAGCCGTCGTGTGGTCAGTTCCAAACGATCCGTGCGGCTGGTCAATTCAATAGTAATTTTTTTTACAATTTTTCTTTCTATTTATTTTTTAATTTGTTGCCATTCACCTTAGCACTTGCACGCGTATTTATTTTATAATAATTTACCAGCGCCAACTATAATTAATTTCATGTGCATTTGCACCAACATTTCAGTCGAACAAGTCTCGCAAATTGTTTTTATGAACTGAACAACAACAGCGACAACAGCCGCGGCAGCAGCACCAGCAGCATTAGCAACAACATCAACAGCTATCAGAGCAACAACAGCAATGAGAACAACCTGCGCACAATTATTTTTTGCCATTCGGATACTGTTAACAAGTTAATCAGAAATTAAAAAAAAAAATTAAATGAAATAGAAAATATAGCAGTTGAGAATATATGAACTGTAGTAGATTGAGTGACTCGACCATACCCTATGATACTCAATGATCTCATAGAATAATTAGGAAACTTATTGATTATTTAATTATTTTAAAAATGTAAGAAACTTTTTATGCTCAATGATGGCTCAGCAAATATACTTAACTCATTATTTAATCATTAAATTGTTTCCATCAATTTTGAAATTACTTTACTCCTGACTGAGTTACTCCCTGACGATTGTTATTAAGTTATTGTTCCCAGTATACCCTACCATTTTGTTACATATACAGGGCATGGCAAATTAATATGCAATTTGATCTGTGCCGAGTTGTGTTGAGTAGTATCTCGCAATTAAGCTAGAATTATGTAAGAGACAAGCAATAGCACTTTATCTAACTGCTGCTAAATGTACAGTTCAAGATGCTTTAACTGCTGCTAAATGTATCTATTAGCCATGTTATACAGTTATTAAAAGCCAAGTGCTCTTTGGAACGCGCTTATGAGTAAATGCACGTATAAATATATATAGATAAAACATTTTAAATTGTCAGAGATCATGTAATAAATAATTTCCATAGGTATGATATAACTGGAGGAAGCCGTTAACAAACACAACTAGATAATACTTGATTATATTGATGTTTTTAATGATTAAGTCTCATACTAGCTAAATTTCAATTTAGTATATTTCGATTTAGAATTTATTCAAGCTTTAACTCTTGAAAGCGTTTACGACTTTTCACAAAAATCGATTAAATTGTTTTTACTGCATTCAAAACTTGGCAGCAATTTATTCGATTTGGCCAAATTGTAAGACATTCAATAAATGCAGCTGCCAAAAAGTTATATTTTGTAGCAAAAAGGATACCCAAGACAAAAGGACTAAGACTGAGCTGCTGGCAGAGCACTAATTAATTAAAAGCAAAATTGAAGCTGGCACCAAAACCTACAGCAGCAGCTCGAGCTACTCGAGATGCTGGCTGGGTAAACTGCCTTACTAAGCGCCTTGTGATCCTTTCTTAATTGAAAAATGTCGTCACAAGAAGCTGCTGCTGCTGTTGCTGTTGGAGCTTCTGCTGCCAAGGCAGCCCAAACCAACAAAATCCTTGTTAATCCTGCACTGAAATTGGAAAAACCTGCAGAGCCAGAGAATGTCTTACAGCTCCAACTTCCTTTTCATTTCCTCAATCATCTCTCTGCCCGTTTTCCCCATTTCCCAGCAAGCGCTCGTAAAATCAACTCAACTCTCGAGCCGCACACGCAGCGCCATAAAATTATGTAATAAATGCAACATAAAATTTGACTTTGGCCACACTAATTGGAATGCAATGCAGCAATAATTTGTTAAATAGAAACATTTCAAATCCCCATGCTAAATAATCCTTTGCTCACAATATAAAGTGTCACAATATTACACTTTCACAACAAAAACTCAGCTGGAGAAACAAATCGTACGGATTCTGAGTCATAGCACACACAGCATATAAAGAAAGATGAAATGCAGGAGATTTGAACTATAGAAAAACGCCCCAGACTTTATGTCTTCCAAGGGGGCTTCTCTCTCACTCTCCGCTCGCTCGGCTTTCATTCATAAATTTCTCAACGATATTGCCTCGTAGCTGCTGGCTGTTTGATAGCAAACAAAAGAGGTCGTCACACCTATTTCTTTCTTCTATACTATACTTTTTATAGTTTGTTTGGAAATCAATATCTAAACAATGCAAGCAGCGGCGGCGGCGGCCCTCGACAAATTTTCTGGCTGTAATATTAAAAAAGTTCAGTAAGAAGAACAAAGTGTACGACTATAAGATGCCATGGAGAAAAATGTATAACGAACTGAATATTATTTTCTTTTAAGATTAATTTTCTCTATTATAAATTATAATTTAATATATTATTATTGGCTATATTTGCAATGTAATACGAAAATATTTGACAATTTGAATACTCTTCCACCTCAGTTTACCTGGATAAAAAGATATATGAATACGAGTGTTAATAAGTTCATTCCATTTCTATAGATTATTAAAATTATACTCGACATATTGAGACTAAAAAATCATCCTTCATATAGCCATAAAACATTTATTTTAATATATATAATAATTGATATAATCATAAAATAGTGTAACAAGTGGACACATTTCCTCAACTTCAAAATACATCCTCTATACAATCTTAACGACTACAGGGTATACAAAATTTCTTTTCAGCAGCCAAGCAACAACAAGTAGAAGTTTTGACACTTTTTATGGCACTGGAATCTTTGTGTGTGTTTGTGTGAGTGTGTTTGTGTGTATTACGAGCCTTATAAAGTTAGGAGGCAGCGTTTCGGACAAATGAGCCCGCCCGTGTGGCACTTGGACACATGAAATGGGAGAGGGAGTGTAGAAGGGCATGAGGTAGATCGTGGACCGCCGCGTCGCATTGTCTATGGATGCTGGTCATCTGTCTGGAGCGAGAGGGCACCATTTCAACTCATTTGCATGAAAATTTGTTGAAAACGCATTTAACTGAAATCGAATGCTTTTGAAAATATGTTGAAACGGTAATTTGTTGGCCAGTTTAGATGTGTTATTAGCAGCGTTTATATACAAGTTACGCCCAAGAGAGCTAGAAAAAAAAAAAAAATAGTCATAATAATAATAATATCCATGATACTATATCCAGATAGTTGAAGCCGATTTGGTTTCTTTGTGTATTCGATATTTGTGCTCTAATTTATGCACACCAAATTGGGTTGGCGTATGCTATTCAAACGGCAGTGTAATGTCTGTATTCGAGCCTGTTTAAAGTGCAATAAGCATGGCTAAGACTGATCTATGGGCCAAGATATTTAGCTAGAGATTGACTTTTGAATTTACATACAGCTTTTTACAGATTGTCCATGCTCTCTGTGTTATTTGAACTGTGTGGCTATTACCCGATAAGGCTTGAAGTTTGTAGTTTGATATCGTTATTTATTGCACTTGATCAATCAGAAGCGAATCGGAGCTGCCTTTGGGGCAGTCTTTTTCGACGTTTGCATATTAAATAGCTAGAAAATAAAATAAACTAGCTGGAAATAAGAATATTGATATTTTTTTTAACTTTTAACAGACTTTCAGCTGAGTTATTGTATTAAAGAGAATGTAGTTAAGACTTTTAATTATTATATTCCAAATAAGTCTGCTCATGACTTAATATTTAAATACATTCATTTCAATATCAGAACGTCTTTTCCTATTTCTGTATTTTTTTAAAAAATCACTTTTTACAGTTCAGAAACAAGTTCCCTTATAGCGTCTTCATATTGCGGTTGAATGTTTCCTTATACTAAACAGTATGATATACGTAGGAAACGTTCGTGTTGAAAAATGTGATGTTTAATTTCGCACATTAAAATCAGAAAATTATCAGACACGAAAACTCATAAACCGCACATCGAATGCTGTCGTAAAGATACAACAAAAATATTAAAAATAAAAGTGGATGAAGACGAATTTGAAATGCTCTATTGTAAGATTAGCAAAGATTTCAAATTTTTTTTATATTTAAATTCAATAAATTAATATACTTTTTTTAAATGAATAGAAAAATATCTAATATGACACAAGGTAAAAGTTTCAGACTTCCTTTTCTAAATATTTAAATTATTCAATAATATAACAAAAATAAGTTTTTTAGCAAAATATACAAATTTCAAATCTATTAAAAAAAATCTTGCAAATATCTATAGGGTATATAAAATCTCTAGCTAGGAATGACTGTACCAAATCATTTTTGATGTCTCTACAGCTGCTTTAGACTGGGCTGCAAAAAAAAAGGCGAAAAAAGTGCAGTGGGCAAAGATTAAAATCTTCTGAGAATTGCGCACAAAAGCGAAGCAGGCAAAAGGTAAGTAACATAAATGAGTATGAGGCAAGGCAGTCAAAGAATCAAATCGATATTGAGAGAGAGAAGGTAAACAGCAAAGCAGAAAAAAGGCAAAGGGAGTGTGTGGGAGTGGCAGAGCGACAGCTGAAGCTGGGGCACCCAGAGGACAGCGCGAACGGCATGTAAACAAATCGATTTGTTTCATTGATGACATTCTTGCCGAGATTTTTTCTTTTTTTTCGCAAAATGTCATAAAGTTTATGACTTAAGTCTTTTGTTTGACAGGGACTGCGACGGCGGCTGGGGCTCGAGAATATCATTATTAAATGTGATCGAACTGCAAGTGAACCGGTTTTTGGTTTTAAGCTGCAGCCACACAGTAACCACACAACAAGCACACAGCCACCACAGAGACCACTCCACGTTTAAGTTTATATGCAGATTTGCCGAGACTTTTGCATTCACACCTACAAAAGTGTCATCCGCATGGCATTTGATAATTCCCTTGCCCTCGCTCCGACTGGGGTTTCGGTTATTTTGTCTTTTTTTTTTCTTAACCACAAATTTAACGATTAAGACGTGTTAAATTGTTAACAAGCCACTTGCAGTTATTGCCAATAAGCTGCAAATTTACGAGTCTTGCCTCAGCCTCAGACACAGCCATAGCCACAACAACAACCACAGTCAGTGCCACAGCCGCAGCCAGAGGCCAGCTTTGGCTTAAGACTCGCATCGTATTTATTTCTTCTTGGCTTGGCCCGTTGTCTAGGCCCAACGCCATTTGCATGTGAAAGCTTTGTGTGCAGCACAACTGCAGCAGCAGCAAGTGGCAAATGGATTGGGCTGGGCTTGGAGTGCGACTTTTATGTGTTTGGCCCACAGTTCGAAACGCTTTGAAATGCTCAGCGAGCCATCGTCGTCGTCGTCTCCGTTGGCTGGGTGGTGCGTGCATTTCAAATGTCTGATCCGCTTTTCATGGCCTGCTTTATAAATCAATGCATTTTATTGAGGAGTCGATGTTAGCCTTAGTTGCGGCTTAAAGGGATTACGAATTATTTAGCAGGCACTTTTTGACAATAAAAATTCAAAAATAAACGGAAAGGTACTTAAGTAAAGAGCGTGCAGAGCATTTGAGAATGTGAGAACAATGCAGAAGTGAGCAATAAACTGATGATAGAGAGAGGCAAAGAGAGATGACAGAAAGACAGAGAGAAAGAGGGTGCGAGAGGGAGAGAGAGACAGAGAGTAAACTAGAAATAAAATGCAAAAATACAAACGCCTTTAGGAGGAGAATTAGAAAGAAAGAAATAGAGTTTATAATAGGCAGAAGCGAGTAGAGTGGAGTAGAGGTTAGAGCGTTTTCTTACTGAGTCTAAAAATCTATGAGATAAAGGAAAGATTGAAAAATAATATGAAAATCGAAGTATTTCATGATCTTATGATAGATGCAGAATATCAAAATATATTTGGAAGCTACATTCATTTATGCGTATATATAAATATTTATACCTAAGAAAGGATAAGCACCTACACATTAAATTAAAACCATTAGGAATTTTACCCAATCATTCCATCATAATGTCTAAGAGTCGAACATATAGGCACATAAGAATGTTATCACATTTATTCATTTATACAGTATTCATATAAATAAAAAGTTAATAAATTTATTTAGAAGAAAATATTCAAATTAAATCACATATAAAAACCGTGAGCTTACTTTCAAATCTGTTCATATTTTATTTTCGCTTAACATCCTAGAAAAGTTTCTATTCTTAACGTAATCTATTAATAATATTGCCAAAGCAAGAATTAACTTGCCTGATTTACAAAAACTCGTTTCATAATTTAGCTATCAATGTGATTTACATTTACATACAATCAATGTGATTTACATACTATTCACCATTAGAGACAGATACCCTGATGGTTAACGAGAAGCAAAAAAATGCCGTTGGCAATGTGAACATATGTAAAATGGTAAAGAGGCAAAGAACTACCAACTGACTGAAATTAATTTCGAAATGCCTAAATAAATAAACAGTCACAAATTATGCCCAAATTAGCAAAACAACAGCAACAACCACTTGTCCATGACAAAATGCCCAAGAGCCAAATGGATCAAGGGCGGTTGGGGATGCAACCAGAGTGCGAGAAGGAGAGGGATATACGCACAAGTGTCGACTTGCCAGGCCGTGACAGGCAACGCGTATGCGTATCTATGAGATACGTGTTACATGTGTTGCATAATGCCAACACAAACACAATTACGAGTGGGTGGAGGTCGCCACAAGCAATAAATACAAACCGCATAAAGGCGACGCGGCGGTCGCTTAATCCCAGCAGCAGTAGTGGCAGCAGCTAGAAGCATTGGCCAAGTCACCCCACAGCATTATTTATACGCACACCAACCCCCCACCCGGGACAACAACAATAACCCCCGCAAACCCCTACCTACTTCCCATGCACAACAAACTGAGCACCAATTACTCAACATGATTTCAATGAAATTACCGCACACACAAAACAAAGCCAAAGCTGGCGAACAGCAGGCGAGAGAGTAAGAAAGAAAGGGAAAGAGTAGATGAGCGAGACGGGCACAACCAGGATACAGTCTACAGTAAATACAGAATATGAGTTACAGCTGCATTGAGAGAAAATTCAGTATGAATTCAATACTTAAATTCAGTAAGAAATAAAATTTTAAGACAAGGATCAAATTTAACTCTAGGAAAATGATTTTAGCTTAATTCAAGATGAGCTTACATTAAGTAAGTTACCAGTTTTTTTTCTAATTTTTTATTTTTAGTATTATTTAAGTAAAGTAATGTAATTCCTAAACTTTTTCTTTTGCTACTATATTAACATGAAACTTAAACAAAAAAATACTGCTGTATCTGAACTATAGTTAAGCATATATTCTCTCAGTGCACAGGAGCAGTTGGAGTCGCCATCGCAGTCTCAACTTCAACAACAACACCAACAACAACAGCTACATCAATCTCAATAACAATTCATAATTCATGTTTAACATGCGTTACCCGTGCGCTGCCGCTGAGCAATTTTGGCAAACAACCGCCCTCCTCACACACCGCGGCCACCGCACCACCCATAGGGTAAACAAGCTAGCCTGGGCCAGCCCTTTTCAAGTGCACCCACTCCGACGATCTGCCGCTGTGCATAAATTGTTGATTGTTTGTCTATGCTGGGGCGTATTTATGACACGAGCTAAAGTTGAAGTCAACTTTTTTGTTGGCTCAATAACAAATGACAACAGCTGAAGGGTGGCTCGACGACAACCACCTCCAACCCAAAGCACTAACTGGCTGCTGCTGCTGCTGCTGCTACTGATTCTGCTGTTGCTAGTGCTACTGCTGCTGCTGCTGATGATGATCATCCCTAATTGGTGTTGAATGGAGTTTTTTTTTTTTTGCGCATGGCCAAGGGTGAAAGGTGGCAACCTGCAACGGGTGGTTGGGTCGCTTAGGTGGTTGGCAGACAAAGGACGAAGCTGCGTGTCACATGGCAAGTGTAATTTTTTTATTGCCTGCCGGTGTGCGAGGTTTGCATTAGCCAAATGCTGCGGATGGGCGTGAATCTGATTAACATAATTGAGCTGTTTGTTTGCTTTGTGTGCTCACTGGCTGCACTTGGGCCATATTTTCTGCTGGGGTGACAATCAATTTGTACATCTTACGGAAATACAGTGAAATTTGTTTTTCGCATGAAATGAAGACGTGCCATGTGTCACAGAAGTATTGAAATGTCTGTAAGTTTTTCTGCTTTAAATGTTTTTTTAATTTTTCTTATTCTTTATAAAATTTGACGTTTCTTTTAGAGTTGTGTAATTATATTAGTAAAAGGAAGCACAAATGGATACTAAAATCAGTTATACTTATAAATATGTAAGCGATGGTATAATATAATAATAATGACGATTGAACGAAACGCGAATTGTTTTTTTTTTAAATATAATAAGAAACATATTATATATATATATATATATATATATATATATATATATATATATATATATATATATATATATATATATATATATATATATATCCGGTTGTCAGTGAGATAATTATTCATTTTTTTTAGAGATAAATTATATACACTGCATAAGACAATGACAAATTGATAAGAATATATAAACACATATATATAAGAAACTTGCATGCTTTACTAAAAAAAGTCAAAAACTCTTTATCTCGATCTTTACACGGATGTGTGATCTCAATATAATTAACTGTAAATTATGCAATTGAAGCGCTTCTTGTCTTATCAATGTTTCCAGGTGAAACTCAAATTTAAAAAATATATTAAATGCTAATTAAATTGCTTATGATATGCCACTTAATCCTACCACACCCTATTACAAAGTTTAAATAAAGATCGTTATCGTTAAAAATTTAAAGATTTCCAAATGCGCTGAAATTTGCCAATTTTAAATGCAGAGCCTTAAGTGCGACATTTATGAGATGAGTTGTAATTTTTGTGAATTTATAGCTGCTTTAGCTTACGCACAAAGGAATATGCCAATGCCCGACAAAAGGTAAAGGTAATCCAGAAATGATATAGGCCGCAAAGAAATCGACAGAAATTGTAGTAAGAATACGACAAACGCCGCGGGGGAGATTATACTGGTATATTTGTGTGTGCGTGTTAAGGAAATTAGCATACGCTTATGTTATAATTTAATTATAATTTATTGATTTTAAATGTCTCTTTTATTTATACTTTCGTATCGTTGGCATCTTTTGCGGCAGCGTTGAAGTCGCCTTGTTTACGATCTGTAAAAATGGGAATTTTATGAAGCATTTAATTTGCCAAACTTATCGAAGAAAAATCCACAAGCTGAATTATGAATGAAGCAATATATATATATATATGAAGAACAGCACAGTGTGACCAGCTATGTGTGCGAGTAGCTGTCAGTGCTGCCAACTGGCTGCCAAATATATAAAGTGCCAACCGCTGCCACCCAATTACCAAATGACATGACAAAACCGCTTAAAGGCGTCTAAACAAAATTGCAAATTAGAAACGAGGCACAAAGCGTAGAAAAAAATACGAACAAAAACAGCAACAACAATATGAAACAACATAAAACTTACGAAAAGCAGAACAAAAGCAAAATACAGGCAGATAACTGCCAACATGGTAGATTGTGAAGGACAGTTGGAGCTATATATATATATATATATATATATAACAAATAACATAAAATGTTAGCAATAAAAAGAAAACAACGCCAGAGCCATGAAAATGCTGCAGAAACAGGCGAGAAGACGTAAAAAAAAGAAAGAAATATAATGTGGGAGTTTGCAAGGTGAAGAACAAATACTCTTACTGGCAATCAGCTCAAAATGCTTTTAATAATGCTTATTTAAAAATAATTCCCAATATACAGCAATAAATAAATAAATTGGTAAATGATCACAATTATCTTATTAAAAAAGCTAAATCTAATTTAGGTTTTCCCAATTTATATTTATATTAAAACTATTTATTTCGAATATAAAAGTATTGATCTAAAAAGTAAAACTCAATTTGTGCCAAATTTAAGAAATATATTTGGTTTGGATAGAAAGCTATAAAGACAGAGAGATATTTCTGCCAATATGTATTTGGTCTAAATCTCACAGCTCAAGTTGCATAAATTACAATCACATATCTTTCATTCAACGTTTCACACACTGAATGGCAAATTTATAATGCCCTTTGGCAAGTGTATAGAAAGAAAATTCCGCAGCTTTTTTTTAGTCTCTTCTTTTTTTATTTTGTGTGCTTATCTTTAACTGCCATCAACAAGATGGCAACTTCCGTTCGCGCGCCATAATGTTTTCTCTACATAGAAACAAACACACGGACAGAAGCGCGCGCACACACACAAGCACATACGTATACACAGACAAGTCACGCACACAGCAGCTCCAACCGCTGCATAAGGGCAAGAATAAGCTCGAGCGAAGCTGAGGGGTTGTGGGGCCAGTTAAGGCTCTGGGGTTTGGTAGCGGTTCCAGAGGCGGGGAGTTTGGGGGCGCAGCACAAATGGTCACCAGGGCGTGTAATTGAGTGCTACAGGACCCTTTTAACATTTTTATTTGCACATTAGCGAGGGTGGAAATGGCGAAATTTGCGCCCCAAAAGTGACAGCGCGTTGAATGTGGGTGGCACAGCTAGCAGGGAGAGCTGCACGGAAAGTGCCATATAGCGTGGGTGGTTGGCCAGTTGGACAATTGTCCGCGTATTGACTCTGCAGTTGAGATGTCAATATGCTTGGCAGTTACTTTTGTGCGTTCATCTCGAAAGTCGTAGACAAATTTGTCTGCGGTTCAATATGCGACAGTTGTCAGTGGAGATCCTGTGCTCAGCGATTGCGAGGGGCGAAAGCAGTTAAGCTTAAATGGCAGTGTGGGTTTTGCCTGCTTACTCAGACATATGCTGCCAAAGACAAGAAGCGTTTTCAGCTAATATCGGTATAGAGATATGAAGGGTACTTTGAAGGGATAATAAATAGGAATTACTTTGATTTACGATTTATTTTATATTCTAAAAATTATGGCGGATATAATTTAAATTTATCGCTTTTGAAGTTTAGAAGTTTTCAATGTATTTACTAAATTAAAAAGTAAGTATAATAATATAATATTAAACTCTACACACTTATGTATGATAATTAGCAAAACTCTATATAAAACTATATACATTATTTAATCTTAAAATAAAACGAAATTGAAGTTCAGAAAAGTTATCATATATTCTTATTTATGTCCAAAGTCGTTAGGCCCTTAAAGTTTCATATCATTTCAGCTGACGCCAGCTTGAACCCCAGCAAGTTAAACCCTTTCAACTGATAAATCAAATTTACTCTTCGCACCACATTCGACTGTAGCTAATTTAACCTAAGCGCAATATGATAAAAGCCGCAACAACAAAAGTAACCAAAAACCGCCTCCGGTCGCATAACTCAAATGGGCGGCAAAGCGTTGGAGGCATTCAAATAAAACCCTTTTCATACGCCTCGTATGAGTAACATGGCTAAAACGCTCATGAATAATTCGTAGCCGCAGCTGATGATAAAACATGAAAATGGGCAAACATAAATCTAGCACAAGAGATGGCGTCATAAACATGCTCGCTAGAGTTGGGTTAGAACTACTTAAATATTGACCAAAAACTACAGCAACTAAAGCTCGCTATTAAAGCTGGCCCTTTTCAAGCTCAGCCAGCCAAGCAGTCAGCCAGTCAGCAGCTCCTCCTCGCTCTTTCGTTCGCTGCTCCGATTGAAGGCAAAGTCAACTTTCGTTTAGCTTGTAAATAGCTCGTTTTCGCAGACTCAGTAACTCGACGCCATGTTAATATATAACAATTAATCTTGACTAAAAGTAGCTGCAGCCACAGCCCACAGGACCGAACAGGAGCAGCAGTGCGAGCTACACTTGAAGAAACAGAGAAGAGAAGTTGATGTGGCAAATAGTGAAAAACTTTTGTTAGTTTAGTTTAGTAAGTTAATTCTCAAGTTCCTTGATCAGATCTCTCTTGCTATTGAAGTTTGAGGAGCATATGCAATTTAGTGCAAAGTAATATTGTATTTTGCAACTCTGTATAGTTTTTCTCTGAGTGTAGTGCTTTGCTTTCGGCTAACAGCTTCCAGCTCTCAGCTTCCCTTTTTTGTCAGCTCTTGCTCTTTATGCATGGCAACGATGACTTGGACGCCCATGTTGCCGCCATGTTGTTTTCAGTCTCACACATACATCTATACACACCCACATACACCATCACACACACACACATGCATACAGTTGGCACATTACAGTGTTAATGTGCCTCACTGCCGCATGTAAAAACCCAAGTAATTTGAGCAAAACTCGCACTGCTCGAAAGACAGAGCGAGAAGGCTGGCTTGCCCCTTTAGCTCATTCAAGAGAGTAAAACAGAGAGAGACAGAGAAAGCGAGTGACACAACGCCTTTCACTAACGCAGGCCCCACTTTTCCACTCTCCCGCAACGCGTTGCCGTTGTGGGTGTGCGTGTTAATGATTTTTTGCACACAGCTTCACAACTTGACGCGTCGGTTCAGTCTCTGCCCCTGGATCAGGCTCCGGCTCTTGTGGGTGGTTTATGTGCACAGCGCATATATATATATATTAATATATATATATATATATATATATATATAGTATATAGTGAGCATAAACATATATACATATACATACACGCGCAGAGGTAGATATAAAATTATATGGGCTGCCAGGTGTAGTCAACGCTTTTGGTTCTGTCTACACGTGTGTTAGCCCCCATGGCCACTCGCACCAGAAAAACACTTGCTAAGTGGGGTTAGGGGTTAGAGGGCACTAAAGTGAGTGTATAAAAATTTAAGGATTTTTATGTATAAAAATAAAATTATATAAGCTAAACATATTTTAAAAACTGCCTTTAGGAAACTCCTAAGCTTAAATTTACAATGATAATTATACCAAAACCACCAAAGAGAGCTAATCTATGGTTAAGCACTTGTATATCTTAAGCATTTCATTTAATAATTTCTTGTCTTTCGACCCAGTTGAGCATTGAACAAAGCTATAACTGTAATTTCTTCCAAGTACTTTATCAAAACATTTTCATCTTGAAAAAAAAAAAAATGTTTATGTATAGTAAAAATGTATGCGTATATAAATGCCTCGTAAGCTAAGCAACAGTCATCTAACGGTGCTCAACGCGATGTCAGCCGGCGATTAGAGATCCAAAAAAAAAAAAGTAAGAAAAAATGCTACGCTACACGAACCTGCGAAAAAAAAAAAAAAAAAACTAAAAAGACTCCAGGAAATGTCAAGTGTCAATCAAATGCGCTGCTGGAGCTCAGGCTTGGAGTTCAGCTACGGCTACAGAGTGGGTCGCATTGCCAAATACTTAAGCGCGAGCCCATTGAAAATCCTTGGACAGACGATCAAATCGGGTCAGCTGCGAGCGTGCGGGGTCTCCGAAGAGACGGGAGTCGGCGTAAAAACTGTTTATCATTTAAAGTCAAAGTTGAGTTTAGTTGGCTAATAGAGGCGTTACACGCCGGACAGCTACAGCTGGACAGCAGTGGCATTATTAATTACTCTATTTTTGTGTATTATTTCTATGCCTTTTTTTTCTAAAAGCCTCAAGTGCGACGCCCATTTGAATATTTTTTTTTTTTTTGGTTACTCTGGAAGCCACTGCTTATTACAATTTAATTGTTTTACAATTTTGTTTCGGTGGCACCCATTACCATTTTTTGGTGCGGTGCACGCACCACACGTGGTGCACTCCAAAAACCTAAAAAAATGAAAAAAACTGCGCATGGCTGACTTTGGGCCACAGCCGAAAAGCAAATACATAACAATTGTGTGTATGAAGTACAGTGAGCACTGCGCGCGAGAGACACTTGAAAAGCGTTGCGTCTGATTTTTACCATAAATTATGCAGATAAGCATAAGTGGGGGGAGTTTTCTTTTACCCTATTTTTCGTTATTTTATTTAATTGTTTTTGTTTTTTTCGTGGCAACCATTTTCCGTTTGTCTAATGAACAGTTTTGTGTTGTGTTTGGTGGGCTTTGGGGTTGCTGGGAGGCAACGTTTTGAGGGCAAGGGGGCGTGTAATTGTCAGTTGAGTTATGCACAAGTAAACGAAGCAGCTGCACCGACTAGCAGATACCCTAAGCTTGTTTTACTCAACTTTATTGGGTATACTTAATGAGTTTGTGTTATTTTTATTAATATTTCTCATACAATTAATAATATTATTAATCATTATTAATACTGATATTAAGGCAATTATTATTCCATTATTATCCTATTGCTACTGTTCTTGCTGGCTGTATAATATATATATATATATATATATATATATATATATATATATATATATAATATATATATGTATACTCTTATTCCATCTGGTAAAAACATTTAAAGTACTATTATTAATCATAAAATACTACTGCCTACTGCTGCTCCTAGTCGCTACTACTACTATTTATTCTACTACTATTTATACTGCTACTTTCTACTACTAATGCCTACTATTACTATTACCTACTGCTACTACTGCTTACTACGACTCTTATTGCTACTCCTACAACTAACAATTTAACTAATGCTATTTTTCCAACCTACTAATACTGTTACTTTTACCTACTACTTTTTACTACTTCAAGTCAATTTAGGTATTACAACCAGGTACTACTTACCTGCTATTAACACACACACTTGCTACTATTTCTACTACTATAAGTTATTTTACTACTAAACTTGTTGCTTCTTTGAATTCTGTGTTCTCTGTTTTTTAATCCAATAGTACTACAATTCCTAAAGCTATAGTTACTTTTAATACGAAATGAGATTTTTTTCTCCTCCCAATTATAGGATATCTGTGTGATGCTCTCTTTTGATATCAATTTGGTGTTCACATTTTAAATTCACAGCACATTTTCTCCGCGCTGCGCTGCAAGTAACAATATTGACAAAAACAAGCAGACACACACACAGACACACACACAGACATACACACACATACACACACACAGAGAAGTAGAGGGACGAAAAGGAGTCACTGCTGCTGCTTAAAATTCTGTGAGCATCGTTTCACAACTTTCCAACTTGCCAAAAAATCGAAAACGGCAAAAAGAAGAAACGCATCACGAATAAAAAAAGAGAAGAAAAATAAAAGAAGAATAAGGAAAAGCCTGGCAAAGCGCATAAATTTTACGTAGCTGGCAAAGGACTTGATGCCCGTCCGGAAAGATAGCAATGTGTATCTATGTGTGTGTGTGTGTGTGTGGGTGGGTGTGGCACAAACAGAAAGAGACAGAGACAGAGCGACGAGTGAACTGAAGCCAAAATGTGCGGAAAATAAATGAAAATGCTCAAAGCTCGTTCACAACGGTGCTTACGGCGTCCGCAAGGAGCTGTTGAAGTGGCAAATTTGCGCAAGCGACACCCGAGGCGAATGCCAAAGGAGGCGGCAACCAAGGAGGGGGCCGGCAAGGCGTGGCAGGCAGGACAACGAAACGGGCTGGTTACAGCCCGGGCTGCTGCCGTTGCTGCCATCGTTACTTACAACAACTACATGCCAGTGTCAACACATACTTGGCCATTTAAGTGGGCAACGGCACAGCTGGAAAAAAGATACACACACATACAGACAGACCGTGAGACAGTGAGACACAAGCGACGTCGAGAGGAGTCAGCCGCCATATTTGTTTCGCTTATCCCCCAACCCTTCACGTTTATGTCTTTGACATAAAAACCAAATGCAGACGCGCAGAAATGACATTTGACATAGCTGCATCTCGCTCTAACACGTTGTCTGTATAATTAACCCATTTTCATGATTTTTTTATTTTTTTTTTTTATTTCTTTTTTTTTTTTTTTTTTTTTTTCCTTTTTTTTTTTTTTTTTTTTTTTTTTTTTTTTTTTTTGGTTTTTTTTTTTTTTTTTTTTTTTTCTTTTTTTTTTTTTTTTTTTTTTTTCCCTCCTTTTTTTTTTTTTTTTTTTTTCTTTTATTTTTTTTTTTTTTTGTGTGTGTGTTTTTTTTTTTTTTTTTTTTTATTTTTTTTTTTTTTTTTGTTTTTTATTTTTCAGATACCCTATAAATGGTATGATTAGCTGAAGGCACATTTAAGCTGCACCAAAGAGAAAAAAAAATTGTTTCTTATGTAAAAAAATTCTGTAGAAAAAATATTTAATAAAAATTATAAATGGAAATGTTTATTATATACCTAACTATTTTTTCATTCAGTTCATTTTCATTGGAAATGCGACACAGAAATTTTTCTAGGATATCCCGTAAACAAGCCATCTAATAATCTTTCTCCAAAGATAATCCCCGTAAAAAATCAATATACAGGGTAATTCTCAGTCGTTCGATGTCTTAAATTTCATGTCTATAATCTTACTCATCTGTGAGACCTTAAGCTAAAGCCCAGATCCTTACGTTTGACCCTTAACAACACCAAAGAGCTACCAATATAGGGTATTAACACAGTCAAAACGTGGCCCATAATCATTTGTTTCTGCTTCTTTCTTTTTATATTGGGCAACGCGCACTTGTGAGACAATAAACTTTCTGCTGAGAAAAGCCTTTTAATGCCTTTGGCGACAAAGTTTTGCAATTTTTTCGCAATTTGCCGCCGCAACAATTTGCGTTTAATTAACCAAAAGTTACCATTGTGCTTTGGAAAGCTAATGAACTTGCCAAATTGTTGTTGTTGAAAGTTTTTGGCTGGCAATAAAATTAATTTTGATGACAGCAGTTATTGCTGCTATTGTTGTTGCTACCAAAGTAATTCACGAAGCAGTGCATCAAAAAACACAGCCCCGAAAACTTGAAATGGCAATTGCTAAAATGACGATCCAGAAACTTGGCAAAGAAAGTTTTAGCGACTGTGCACTGGGTAATTAGGGCTAGAAGCTCATTTAATGGACTGTCATTTAAAGGGCTCAAGGTGCTGTGCTGGGCTTAAGTCATATAACTAGAAAGCAGTTCGTCAAAAGTTAGGACTCAGAAACGCAAAAAGATTCTGAGCTTCAAGTGGGAATGGATAGAAACTTAAATTTTTCTCTGAAAAAAAAAGAACTAAATGAGCTTTAATATTACTTTTTTTATAGTAAAAAGTGTAACGAAAGTGCTTATTTTTTTAATAACAAAAGTCCCTTAAGCCAAACATACTTAAGTCAAAAATTGTACACTTAAAAATTGAGCTGCAAATTGATTGTAAAATCAAATTAAAGCATAAAATTCAATGCGGGAACAACCCCAGGCGAAATGCCACCTGAAAATAGTAAAAACTACAAGCACACAGGAAGAGAGAATGAGAGAGGGAGAGAGAGAGTGAGTGAAAGATCAACTTTAATCTGAAAATGCGGCGTGTAAATGATGCCATCATAATATTTTGATTTGTAAACCGCACCGTGCCGCAGCCACATCATCAGTTAAGGGGTTAATAAAGCGCATAAAATGCTCACAAACAGATTTTCCCGAACATTGAGGATGTGGGCAAGAGGGAGGGAGGGAAGGAGGATAAGACTCCTCTCTGTTGGTAGCATAAGGTGCGCATTACTCATAATGCGAGCGTGTGATGTGATGAAGAAGAGTTCAGGGGATGCCACCTATTGAAGCAAGGCATTGACATTTCGAGTACACCGAGAAAAACAATATAATTTTCATATATATATATATATATATATATACACATATATATTTGAAAAATCTATTAATTGTAATTAACAATATTCTCTTTAAAAAGATTTAAAATATGAGAACTTCTTTCAGCATCTTCTAAATCAATTATAGTACAATTTTCTATCTATTTTCTTTCAGTGTGATCAACTTAGCAATTTCTTTCAGTGCACTCAACACAGCACGGCTCTGGATTCACCCCTCTTAAGGCCGTATACACCAATCAGGCTAATCGCTTTCGTTGCGCCGCACGGCTTAACTTTTGTTGTTGGCCAAAAGTTTATATTGAGCGACTTTCAACTTGAATAGAGGAGCATGTGTGGCACGAGCGCGAGTGTTGCATGATAATCAGCTACAACAGCCGACGCAGACACTGCCTCATCAACATCATCAACCCCCAAGCCCCAATCTCCGAAAGCTGTGCCTGTGTATGTGTCGCCATATTTGTTTTTATTGCTCTTCCTTTTTGTTTATTATGTGATTTCCTTCTTGCATATGGCCGAGGCACTTTCTGTGTGTGTGCGTGAGTTTTCCAGTTAATCGCACAAAATTTTATGTTAATTTTCATAAATTTTATTGCCGCCCCCACAGCCCCCCCACAAAAAAGAGGAAGAAAAGGTCTTTTTAATTAGTTTCTCTGTGTGGGATTTGTTTTATGTGCGCAATAAGTTTTTTATGGCCAGGGGCAGCTGGCAGTGGGGGCGTGTTATTTTACATTTTAAGAGTTGTAACCCATAAACTTGACACAAAACAAAACACTCGTGTTTTCTTTTAGTGTTTTGAAGTAGATTTGTTTATTTTTTTTTTTTTAATATTTTCCTTTTTTCAGCCAGCATTTTTTAAGGCACGCAGTCAAGTGTCAAATTATATCTGACGGCGCTTTGGGAGCTGTTAACGTTTAGCCAAGGCTTAAAGATTGTGGGCAATAAAAAACGCATGCAACAACAATAATAAAAAATGAATACTTTCACTGATAATTAACTGTATATTATATATAAACGATCTTATGTAGATTAGTGTATGACGTGCAGTTGGCTAAACCAAACACAGCTCAGCTTCACCTCTTCGTCTCCCCCTCTCTTTCTAGATCAATCTCTGTATGTCTATCTTTCTCTCTCCATCTCTCTCTCTCTCTCTATTTCTGTGTCAATAAATAGAGAACAGAGAGTCCAGTGCGTGTGGCCTGCCGTTGCAAAGGACACAAAGCGAACGTGATCGATCATCGATCATCGTCAGACTGATTTTTGGCATATGTGGTAAACAGTGAAATAGATGGGAGGCAAGCCAACATGTGAAAGGGCAGCCTCCCTGCTAAATATCAAAACCAAATCGATCAATGACGAAACGAGTGCAAAATCAAAAGAAACCAAATTTCGAATACCAAATAGAATTCAATACATATTTGATTTGAATACACGCTGAAATTGAAAACTATTTGCATTGTTGTTCGCTATGAAAAACTGTCACAGAAAGAACAGCTGTGCTTACGTATATGCGCATAGAACTAATCGAATCCTAAACAGATCTAGTCGAATTACCAATATGATAGATGGACAGGCCAATTTGAGTGAGTGCGTGGCGAGTTGGAATTATCGGAACTGCGGCTAATGTAATTACAAAACAACAAGCCGACGTCTAGAAAAAAGGACAAACCAAAAGCGCAGCGCATCAACTTAATCATTTTAACTAATTGCCGAAAGAGTCAGATAGAAACAGACACAGACATAAAGAAAGAGAGAGAGAGAGTGAATGTGAGAGTTGTGTGTGCGCCTAAGATAGACAAGGGCATAAAAAAAGCGCTTAAAAAGGCTGAAGTGGGCCCAGGGGACTCAACCAATTATGTTGATGGTAAACAAATTGCGCACGTTCCACGTTGGCATAAAAATTAGTAAAAATAAAAAAAAAAATACAGAGTAGAAAAAAAAAAGTGAATTAATAGCTACTTAATACCACTCTATGGAGAGTACATAGCGCAAAAAGGACACGCCAAGTCGGCAAAAGATCTAATTACACTAATGACAGCCAGCGTCGAGTCACAGAAGAAGAGTACACACAGTTCGAGTCCCGTCTGGCTGCAATTAAACGCGTTTCAATTGTGCTGCGTGCAACAGCGACATAAGGTCAAAGTCAGAGAGCCAGAGCATCGAGTGTCAGCTGGCAAATGAATTGGCACGAGTATTATTCACTGTAAGTGAATGATATTCGTTTAATATCGAAGCCATTCGAAACGACAGAAGCTGCTGTCGATTTGTTGCAACGTGAGGCACACGCAATGATGAAGCTATAAGCTCGGCTTTATACGTAACTCCAATTCGTTCACTCTCCATATAGTTAGCTTTACTCTCTATATAGTTATTTTTCTTGCCTCTTGCGTTTGCCATCCTTTACTTCCGTTCAGGCATTTAAGCGGATTTAGCGCCTGTTGACGCCTCTCAAATTTCTCGACCGCACACAACGCATTCATTAACAATCCACCTACCAAAAACGAAGTCAAGTAAGAGATACCTCTATTCATATCCTGCTTCTTGCATCATCATCATCATCATAATCAGCAGACGAGTTAAGCCCCCTCGTCCAAGAAACCCTAAACGTGCTCAAGAAATGGGGCGTTCCACAGACCTCACAACGAGTTGAGTTTTAACTGATATAGGGCAATGCGCATGTTGTGTAGCAGCAAGGATTTCAACTCTTTGTCCTTCTCATGTGTGAAAAGGTAAAGGGGCGCATGTGTGAGAGGCTTAACACTTTTAGCTTATGTAATTGTAGTTAGTGAAGATTAAAAAAGAGAGAAATAGAGAGGATTGAAGGGTAAGGCAAAACGAAGAAAGTGAGATGAAGTAATCAATCTCTGTGATTAAAATGTTATTTGTGTGAACTTCTGATATTTCTATTCCGCTATCTTAATAATTGAAAGTTATATTATGTTTCTTGATTATATTACTCTTTTCTAAGATTAATACTAGATATTGATAATCATAATAACCATGATGAATTACTTGTAAGTAGCTAGGAAGTTTTGTAATGACTGAAACTGAAACTTTTCTAAGATCTGATAGATTTCTAAGCTGGAAGTGCTTTTGAATGAATAAATACAAAATGTGTGCTTATAATTAAATAATAAATAATATATACTATATATATATATATAATAAAAAGTAAATGACTCTGAAAAAATTCCAAAATATTTTAATATAACTCATCAAATATAAACTGTATAAAATTGCAAAAGGATTTTATTTGTGATCTATACTTAAGTTCTAAAATTCCGGTTATCTTTGATAGTCCTCATTGAAATGGGGTCTTAAAATCCTACGCTAAAACTAAATGCAGTAAATAATATATACTAAAATTTTATTAGTTATATTTCTTAGTCTCTAAATTTGAAATTTCATATAACTCAACCAAGACTCTGTTCTCTGATCTTTAATAAAAAAGATATAAGATATAATTCTCTACTCAAGTACTCTCAAATGTGATTAAAGCTTCATTTATTAGTTGGCAATCCATAAATCTCTAACCCACTCTATAAATGTCACAAAAAGAGTAATAAAAGAAATCCTAGCCACACAAGAGATATTCTAATTATGATTGATGTGAGACCAGAGCAAACAATAAAAGTATATTTTTTTTTTTGGCCACCGATACGAAACCGCATCAAATGTGAACAATGCTAAAGGAATGCCTTCGTTCAAGGATATCTAAAAGGAGCTATGCAAATCATAAATATGAAATAATTTTAAATATTTTGTTGGCACAACACAACAAATTTCAATATAATGGAAAAGGCAGCCACACAGAGCGTGGAAAATGATCTATTGCCGTGTCGCACAGACCGAACGAGACGAAGGACAAGGTCTGATCTTTGAACAAGCAGATGCTGCAGCATCTTGCGCTTGCCGTTGTCCTTACCCCGACACAATTTGAATTCAATTTAGAGCAGAGTGTTTGCCTGCCAGCCTTTGACTTGTGCCCAGTGACAGGGGACAGGCAGAGATAGAAGACGGAAGACTCGAAGAGAGCCTGGCATTTGGTTTGTTTGTTTTTTTTTTCCATTTTTTTTTTTTTTCAAACTGCAAGAGACAAAAGGACATGTGCGACAGTGAAGACTGTGCCCCTTTCTTATAAATGTCTGCCATTTTGAGTGCGCCTCTACATTAATCAAAAATTCTACTGCACGTGTCCTGGGCGCTAAGAAGTCAATTTATATACCCCAAAAAGTGGGCAGGACTAAGCCAGGGAAAAAGGCAGCAACGGCAATGTAACCTACAATTAGCTGCGGCCTCTATTATGTGTTGTGCAATGAATGAAAGTGAGATTACGGCCAGTGTTGATCCTCTAGATTCTGTAGCTATTGTTTGCCATTTGTAATTGCGCTGCCCATTTTAACAGCTCTAGTCACTACACCTGTGCCGGGTTTCTCACTTGCGCTTAGCGCGCCGCATAATTGCAGTTCCTGTGCGTGCGCAGGGGCGTGCACCGCCCTCCAACTGTGCGGTGGGTGTTGCGCCTTTAGCGGCTTAAGAGTTTAAGGTGCTGCCACAAACCAACTTAAACGTTGCCGCTGAACTTCAAAAAACAGGAATTTAAGGCAAAAAAAAAAAAGGAATGTTTTAATAGACAGCTCGACTGAGCCGCATGCAGTCGGACGAGTCTTTGATATGCCTCAAGCCAGTAGCCACAATTCGCAGAAACAAGAACTACAAATGCGCCGACTAGAAAAATGGGTATGAGCCTTAAATTTGAATATTTTTAAAGCAGTTAAAATTTTAATAAGGAAACTACTTGCTTAGTATATAGATATATAAATTGCATATATTTTTATAAAATATATTCTTATATTATTAATTATTTTTTAAAATATATTTGAGAATTCATAAGACTTGTGAAACTATGATTGTAATCATTTTCTTATTAAAAAAAAAATGTCAAATATTATATATATATCCAACATGATACCTTGCTCATGATTGCATCTCTTTCACAGAGCAACTGCAGCTGCTGCAGGCCGCATCTCAATACTTTTTTATGTAAATTTAGTGTTAAAGTGCATAAAAGAGGCGTGGCGCCGAAGGTTCACTAAGCGATTAAGCAGCGAGCAATGCAAGCAGAAGCTTAGGCACTAAAGAACATGCAAAGAGATTTTTTTTTTTTTTATCATTTTTTCTCTTCTGTTGTTTGTAGGGCGTTGCACAACTCCTGTTGCAATGACATAAATTTGAAAATCGCAGCGGCAGAAAAGGCAACAAACATAAATAAATAAATACAAGCGCGCATTAAGATAGAGAGAGAGAGCGGGGAGTGAGAGAGGCCTAAAGTAATTTAACGAAATTACGCATCGTTTAAGTTCTGATTTATGTGGCATGCGAGGCAACACATAGAAACCAAAACCGAAACCGAAACCAAAACGAGAAACCCTTCAGTCTGCCACACACATACATACAGGACATGGCTCGTATTGTTAATGTGTCGAATTACATACACATATACACAGGCCAAGAGAGGGCGACAGCAGGGGCCGCAGCTAAAGGGGAGCCGAGAGAGGCTTCGTTCTGACTGCTGAGTGGCCGCCGAAAGGTGTGACAATTGTTACACAGACACACACAGCAGAGATAAAGTCAGGCGCATGACTCTGGCAAGTTGGCAAAGATTTATGCGACTGCCAAAAGGAATTCCCAGAAAATGCGAAACAATTCCTTCCTGCGGTCGCTCGATCCCGGCTAGAGCTATGGAGGCAGGATCTGTTTAGAGGGCGCCCTTTTGTCTCGTCTACACAGTTTGTGTTTTTCATTTACTTTTCTTCTTTTTTTTTTTTTTTTGCATAAGCCAAAAACACAAACGTTTTAACGGAATTGGCTACCGGCATTTGCGGCGGCGCATAAAAAACCTCAAAAAAAGGAAACTACACAAAAAGTTGCTGCGGTAGCCACCAATTCCCTCGAGCGAGCGGCGGCGCACAATTTATCAAAGCGGCGGAGAAGAAGAAGAAGTTGAAAATGCAGTGCATCCAAGAGTCCGGTCAGTTCCCCCGGGGTCTTAGCCAATGAGTTTCATTAATAAATTCCAACAAAAAATGTTTCTCTCTGGCAAAGAAAGAAAACATAATGAAACAGATTTTCTAGAGGCGTGCACTATGCTAGGAAAATGTTGGAAAAAAGAATGGGAAATATTTGGTAAATATTTGCAAACTGCTGTGCCAACTGTCAGAGATCACAGCATACAAAGAGTGTGTTTGCTTGTGTGTGTGTATGACATGTGTGAAAGGCAGAACTCAACATAAAAGATGAAAAATTAAGGGACAAGAAAAAGGATATATTAATGAAACATCGTTTTTGCTTAAGAGACGTTTAATAATAAATTTTGATTGTTAAACCTTAGTTAAAATCTAAATTTTATAATAAAATCTGATGAATAAAAATTCTAAAATTAATTTAAATTTTCCTCATAAACCTAATATGAATTTCTTGATATTAGCGGCTAACCAATATCAAATTTGTTTTCTATATTTTTCAATAACTTCCCATCTTGCAAGCTTTCAGATTTAAATTCGTTAAAATATGATCAATAAAAATTGAATAGAAATAAATTCCCTAAATATGAATCACTACAAATGCTAGAAAAATTCCAGACAAAATTCAAATCTTAATTGAATTCTAAATATATATTTTCAAACATTTCCGGCCGTAGATCGAGGCAAGTGGCAAGTGGCGCAAGTGGCATAATAAAGTGCAGCCGGATGAACACGTGCCCCAGCTGAACAGCCAAAGAGTTGCAAGTGCCCGGTCGAACCTAAGAGCGAGTCAAGTATTTGAATGAATTGATAAAGCCAAGAATTTAAATGTTGCGTTAGTGCTAAGAATATGAATTGAAGATGCTGAGCTTAAGATCAATTACAATTATTTTTACAGAGCCAAGCATTAGAGATTAGTTCGCATTCCCCGAATATGCCGCATCATCAATCACAAATGCCGGCTACGTAGGTGGCCGAGGAGGAAGTTAAACTTAAAGAAATGTGCCAAGGCGATATGTCGCACTGTTTTCACTCGTTACTGGACCAGGACGAATTCAAGTCCTGGCGGCATTTAACACACATAACTGAAAAAAAGTGTTCAATTTCGACAAGCAGACGAGAGAAACGAGAGCTCGTTAAAAATATTAATGAGCAATTGGGCGGCACGAAATAAAACGAAACACTTGAGGAGGTTTACAACAGCAACAACAACTGAGAGAAAGTGCAAGAGACATTTTACAACACTAATTAACAAGCGAAATTTCCATTCCTTTCTTTTTTGTTTATTTTTACAAGTGCCACTTGGTTTGGTTCTTGACTTGTTTTTGTCAAAGTCTCGTAAATTAGGCGGCCGCTTTTGTTTTCACAACTTGTGTTTTTCTTCATTTTCGGTGACATGCGCGTTTGCCACTGTCACACACGCACACACACACACACACACAGTTGCTCTCTCTCACAATCTGTGCTACATCCTTGATCTAAGGAAGCTGCTAAAGCGCGAAACGCGAACCACACACGTTGCGTTGTTTGGCATTTCGGCATTTGACATTTGCCTTGGTGAAAGTGTCACATTGACAGTCCTAAAATCATGCCCACTTATGCTGCCACGCCCCGAGTCATTGCGCCTTTAAACTGCCCTTGAACGAGGGCAGTCAATGAAGTAGCGAAAGTCTTCAAATCTATATATTTGATATACATTTTTTTATTGACTTTATGTTTATTAATTTTAATTTAATTATTTGTTAATTTTAATTTTTACTGTCTTCATATATTTAATTATTTTTTTCTCAATTTATTTGCATTTAAATCAAGTTTTTCTCTAATTATATGTGTTTAATTTTAATTTCGTAATTTAAACAAGTTCAGTAAAAACGATAAAAAAAAAATATATTTTTTAACTCATATTCAATTTTTTAAAAATTCACATATTTTTTATATATTACTTATGTTTTTTCTTTACTTCTTAATACAGCCCTCGTTTCGCCCCGAAATCTCGGGTGCTCAGTATTTTGTGTGGCGCATAGAAAAGTGTCAAATTACAAAAATCACACGAGTGAAAGGCCTGCTGCCGTCTCGTCTTCGAGTCATTGGAGGGACACCAAGAGAGGGATAAATGGGATTAGTTTGCAGACTTTTAGCTGTGACTGTTTTTTGCCAGCTAATTGGCCAAAAATAGAGAAGAATCAAAAACTTAAAACTGACGAACTGTCAGTCAAGCTAGGGGAATGCTATATTCCCTTGTATTTTTTCATTTCATATGAATTTTATATTCGATTAACTTTGTGGGTTTAATTGGCAATGACAAAGGTCTTGACTTGTTTAACATGCAATTTTGCTGATTTTGCGAACTATATCGAAGCGGAACTTAGAGACGGGTACAAGAGAAATACATAAAAGCAAAGTTGCGTAATTGTACAAAATGACAGAGGGCCAATGCGAATGGGGCGTTTCTTAAGTCTATTGCATGTGTGCCTTATATCCGGTTCAGTTGATTTTACATATATGAATATGCATATATATCTATATATATTTATATACACTCCATATTTTAGTTGAAGCCAGACATTATTTGTTTTGCAATAGCTGCAATTGCTAATGTGCTGCAATCAGCATTTAAATTTTAGCTTGTAATTAGAGACAAAGTCTAAAAGCCAGAATAAAACAAATTTCAATGGAAAAGCGCCAATTTTTTGTGTTTTTTTTTTCGGTTTTGCAATAGTTTCGAATATATAATCATGTCTTATTATATGTTATACCGTAAAATACATTTCGCAAAGTAAAAGCACGTATTTGAAATTAGTTTTTTAACATACGAAGGCTAAGCACAATTACATTTGCTGAAAAAATCGTTTTTGAGAAATAAATTAATAAACTAAAAAATTGTTAAAATTAAGACCAAACATCGACTTATTAAAAAAAATTATTTTGTACCATAAATTTACAAGATAAAAATCAACATAATTTTTATTATTTCAAATTTTACTTTCCGTATTTAAGGAAAATAAAAAATAAATAATTTTCAAATAAATATCATTTATCAACTTACATTTTTTAATTATATTTGTGAAGTCACCATAGAAATAAAATGTATTCAAGAAAACAAAATATTAAACAAGGAAAAAAATACTTTGTATTTCATGTTTTTTTAAATGTATTAAATACAAATTTAATACCATTGGAAAAAAAAAAAAACATAAAAATTGTAACTTTTAATATTATTACATACATATATCTACAATCTACATCTATAAATGTTTTATTAATATATAAATTCAATTTTTGATATTCTTAATCGTTTCATTTTCATTTAATTATAAATGTTAAGAATATAAATCAACCTGTACCTTATATTTTAAACAGTTTTTAATTTACTTTTTCAATTTGAAATGTATTTCAGTTTGTTGATAATAAACCTCAAACAATACTTTTCAACAGGTTGCAGTTAAGCAGCAAAGCGAAAATATAAAATCGGAACTCTTAGTGAATGGACTCGCAGGAATGTTGAAAGTGGAAATGGTTGTCAATTAGCAAAAAGAGGACCAAAAAAAAGTAAGCGAAAAATTGAGCTTAAAAAAAACCAAAGCAGCAGCACAAAAAAAAACTCACTCAACAAAGTAACAGCGGAACGTGTTGGAATTGTATGAAACGACCCAAAGACGCTCAACGGCAGCGACAACAGCCCGCCAGAGATAACAAGAGACGACAACGGCGAAAAGTTGTCTAAAACCCGAAAAAAAGAAATACTTACAACAACAAAGGAAACATGAAAAACCGCAAGCAAAGCGTTTGCACTTCATAAATGCCCCAACATGTGCTAGAGCGAGAGCGAACGTTAAAGCGCCGACATTTTTAATTGTAAATGAGTTATGACGACGACGACGTCGACGTCGCAGCCAGAAAAAACATCTCTCTGCACAACGCTGCGACTGCTGAGTGGCCGTCAACACGCCGCCGCTCACTCCCACTCAGCCACACTCAGACAGCGGCAGCGCATGCGTGCGAGTGCAATGACAGGCGACACGTACGTATACACGCTTAATGGCTGTCACGCTCTTGCGCACACACCACAACCCCTGCGCTCAATACCAAATATGAGTTGAATATGTTCCAGCTGAATTCTCTGTGTCTGCTGTGCCCGTTCGCACTTGTGCAACTAAATTGGTTGTGCAGTACAAGCACTATCCCGCTTCCACTTGGTATTTGGTTAGTTGGAAAACTGGTTTCCCGCTGCCATTCGTCGCTGCTGCTTCTGCTGCTGCTGCTGGTTGTTGTTTCGAAGCCACAACACGTTCCCTCACAAATTTCCAACACACAATTCAGTTCGTCGTCGCCTGTCTTACGTAGCGCACACACTCAATTCGCGTTGCGCTGCATTTTTTGCATTCTACTCAAAACTCGCGTGAGTTACAACACTTGCCACTTCATTTCTCTCTCTGTGTGTGCGTGTGTCTGTACATACGTGTGTGTTCTAGTGTATTTATATGTGCATATGTGTTGCATTTACAGTTACAATTACAATCTAACAAAACCAATATATAAAAATGCAACAAATTTGATTTGATAAGTGTTAAATTCAAGTTCATCAACATATCGAGCAGATAAAATAGCTACGAAAACTCTTTTTCACAACTCCAAAAAAGTTAACAGCTCTACCAAAATGCTTGTTGGCTCGCATCCGTATCTGTGCAATGGCGTTCTGCCGCCCGTTGCACCCACCAGCAACAACAACAGCAATGCGACCACGGCAACGCCAACAACAACAACAACAGCTGGCAACAAAAGTGCCGCCGGCTCAGCAACGGATTTCTCCATAGCTGCGATTATGGCACGCGAAGATGCCTCAAGTCGCGAATCCTCAGTGCGCAGTGCAAGTAAGTTGAACAGAAGACAACAAATTAAGATGAGAGAAAGCAAATATTGATATTAGCTATATATGTGGCAGATAGGTCTCGTGGCGTATGAGCAGAGCATTTAAAGCTAAGCATAGAAAGCTTAAAATATTTATTTCTATTGCAATTTTAATGTCTAGCTTTATCAAGTATCCATTTACATACATATTCTTAAAGCGTAAAGATGAATTTTAACTTCCTTAGAATTTCTAAAATTATTTAAAATTTTATTTTAAAGCTGCTTTTTCTTGAAACTTAACATTTACACAGTTCTTCTTTAAGCAGCTATTTTAATTAGAGACAAAACCATGTTAAGTTTTCGCTTTTCCTAAATCAATATTTATAAAGCTTTAAATTTATTTTTTCAACAATTTGTAGAACTATAATGTGAAACATCATGTGCTTTTGCTCAATTCGAGCTAGAAATCTTTAAAGTTACAAATTCAGCTTGAAAAAATTCCCATAGCAATTCGCTATTATTTTAAGTTTTTAATTAATAGTCAAAGCTTAATGGAAACTCATAGCATTTCTACGACTAAAAATCTGAAACCAACATCCAACGAAGGCATACAATTTTTTGCTTTGAAATTAGAAATAGTTGAATCAAATATTTAATTACATATTTTTAACAAAAGCCTTAAAAAAAGTCCGAAGAAAAAAAATGAAACAAGTTATAGACGACGGCAACTACAAGTAGAGCTTTATTGATTTTATTTCATTGTTAATTATTATACATTATAAACATGCAAATTACGCTAAAAACTCAGATAGTCAAGCTTTCATAAACAATTAAGTTGTTAAGTATGTGTATAAAAAAAAGCATGTTAAGAATATAAGCCTGATAGTTCCGTTATTAAATAATTATAAACAATAAAAAATATATAAAGGTAAAAACTTGTTTCTAGAGCAGCCCGACGGCAAATGCAATTAAAACTAAGTCAGGCATAAAAAATAAACTTTAACAAAGACAAATAATGAAACTTAATATGAAAAAGCCAATTATTTAGATATAGATTTTTTTTATTAATTTTTTAACGAGGCGCAATAATTTGCGACGGCAAATTGAAATATTTATTTAAAATGTGCCCAAATATTTATTAATCATTTTTAAGCTGAAGAAAACAAAAGGCAAATTTTTGTGCTGATTTTGCATATAAAGCGGGCACAGCTGAACAAAGGCGGCGGCGGCTATAGAGTGGGCACGGCTTAGTGAAGCAGACTCACGTATGTCTATGTATATCACTCACTTTTAGATTGAGCTTAGTTAGTTTAAACCTTAAATATTTTTTTTGCCTTGGCTCTGAAGCTTTGTTTGCTTTGTAGTCGAACGAGTTCACAAAAAAACTGCAATTGCAGCGACTTTGTTAACTTGTTTTAATTGCCAATTTACGAAACGTAGCGGAAATTGTGACGACGGCTTGTCTGCCGCAGCCAAAATAAGAGACAGAAAGAAAGAGTGAAAGAGAGAGGGGGAGAGAGCGCGCGCGCTCGCAACTCACATGAAAGTCAGCAACATGGCTCGCAACATTGTTGCTGCAACATGCTGCCCGATTTTCTCTTCTTTTCTTTGTAATTTGTCAAATAACAATACTTTCATTCAATTTGCACATTCGCTTTAATTTTCAATTTTCCAAACACTTTTCCCAGGTCCCATTTCAGTTGAGGATGAGGTCGATGTGGATGTCGTTGATTGCAGCGATGCTGAAGAGCCGCCAGCAAAGGCGCGTCGCTTGAATCATCATCACAATTATCACCATCATCACCACAACAACAACAACAATAATAATAATAATAATAATAATAACAATAACAACAATAGTGTGTCACACAAGAGTCGCAATGAATCGCAGCTAAACACAAGCTCCACATCGAGCCAAGGACGCTGCTCCACACCGCCGCAATCACCCGGCACAGAGGATAGCGAGGAGCGTTTGACACCCGAACCGGTTCAAAAGACACCCAAAATTGTGGGCTCCTGCAACTGCGATGATCTGAAGCCAGTGCAATGCCACTTGGAGACCAAAGAGCTGTGGGATCGCTTTCACGAGCTGGGCACCGAAATGATCATCACCAAGACTGGCAGGTAAGAGAGCAGCAGCACACAATGCAACTAATTATTGGTTGCAATAGTTACAATAGTCACAAACAGTTAGCAGACAGTGTAAACAGTCTATACTTAACAAGCAGCAATTCAATTATACGAAAGAAACTGCCAAAGCTGCCATAGCTAAGGGCCAAAGAAGTTTAAATTGACTTTGTTTGCATGGAGAAATGGAGACGACTGGAGATTTGTTATAAACAACTTTATTGATTATGAAACTAAATGTGTTAACTGAGTTAATTCAGACGTTCTAATGCTCATTTCACTTTCAGCATATGTAAAGCAAATTTTGAATCTAACTTTGAAGCTATTTGAATTCCATTTAAATTTATGCTACTTCATGTAATGTCCATAGCGAAATTTTCCCTCATGCACTCATTTATTAATTTTTTTTTTTTTTTTCATATTACGCTCAAATGTCTATGAACAATTTAAGCAAAGATTACATTTATTGATTATAGTTTCTACAAATCGCTGGACCTTAGGCTATTATCGCACAATATTTCTGAATATGGAAATATATTGCAGTTTTTAATACAGGGAACAAAGCTAAAAAATGTTGGGCAACGAGTCACATAAAATATTGGAAAAATATTCAAGTCATATCGATTGGTACTGCTAATCGCGCTTTTGCTTACCAATTTTTCAAATTTAAGTCTCAACTTCTTTTTTTTTCAAATTTTGCCATTTCAAGCCTTTACTTTCACAAAAGTTATTTATAGTCCTAAAAGTTAAGAATCTACACAGTTTCTTTGGACAATTTCTAATATCAAATGTGTGTCAGTGCCGCAAACACAACTCGTTTGCTTCTTCTTCTTCTTCTTCGATCTACAGTTCAAGTCGAGCTCGTAGCATGTCAAATTTTCGCAATGTCAACACAAATTTCATGCACATAAAAGCAAAGCAAAAAAAAAAAAAAAAAAACAGAAAACGAAAACCCATTTGAGCTGTGTGCGGTCCCCAGGTTACAATTGCAAAAGATTTCGCTTGCGATCTACCTGCAAGCCACATTCGACTTGTTTTGCCTTTTTTTGGGCGTTGCTTATGTCAGCGGGCGAGGAGCAGCTAGGAATCAAGGCTACAATCACCACGGGTTGTCCACACCTAGCTCCCACACAGCTGACCACACAGAGTGAACTAGTTAAGGGCCCACGATAGAGAGAGAGAGAGAGAGAGGAGACGCACACACATACACACACACGCACACGCTCTATTTAATGATATTGTAAAAATCACACCTTAGAGCGCAACACAACAACAGACAACGAGTCGACAGACAGAGGCCATAGAGACAATCAGGGCGGTCCCCTGGTTATGTCACACGCAGCCTTAGCCACAGGATGTTATCCCTAAAGAGTTTCCACCTATTGTTCGCACTTGTCAAAGCAACTTGGAAAATGACAGAGAAATAGAAAGTCATAATAACAATAATAATAATAATAATAATAATTCCACTCTTTTTAGCTTGGGCTATAAATTTCACTCGTTTGTGACTTTAATTAATAACAAACATCTTATGAAATTCCTTTAAATAAATCCCTTTTTCTTTTCCATTTTTTCCTCGTTGCTTGCAGACGCATGTTCCCCACGGTGCGCGTCTCGTTCTCTGGGCCATTGCGTCAGATACAGCCAGCCGATCGTTATGCCGTGCTCTTGGATATAATACCAATGGACTCGAAACGCTATCGTTATGCATATCATCGCTCTGCATGGCTGGTCGCCGGCAAAGCTGATCCCGCTCCGCCCGCCCGCCTCTACTCCCATCCGGATAGCCCCTTCAGCTGCGAGGCGCTGCGCAAACAAGTTATCTCCTTTGAAAAGGTCAAGCTGACTAATAACGAAATGGATAAGAACGGACAGGTGAGTTCAGATGTGAGAACAAGTGGGACAGCCACATCGAATGGGCGAGAGAGAAAGAGAGAGAGAGAGAGAGAGAAACGAAGATCTCAGTTTGAGATTGTAGGCGCGATAGACGCGTGTTAAATGATTGATAATTGTCTGAGGATCAGCAACGTTTGCTTAGCAACTTAACTGCAGTTGCTTGAAGGCTAGGAAACGTAATATTTTTACAATATATATATATTTATATATATTGTTCAATTTTGCAAGATATGGAGAAGATTTTAGCTGATGAATCAAGTTAATATTTCTAGTTTTTTGTTTTATACTAAAATATCAATTTCAAAAAATTCCATTTTCAAGAAAATTTAATCTTTTTCAAATTTCTAATTTTTAACTGACTGGTTATGGCTGGGAATATTACCTTTAACTATCATTAATTTCAAGTAATTAAAACATTTTTAAGACTCTTCCCCAAAAAACGTTTTCTGACTTCTACCACACATATAAAACAATAAAACAAAATTCTTTAATTTTCATACAACTAAAATCCAAAATTTCCATTTCCTTTTCCTCTCTTGTATTAGATTGTGCTCAATTCGATGCATCGCTATCAGCCACGTATTCACCTCGTGCGTTTGTCGCATGGCCAAAGCATACCCAGCAATCCGAAGGAGCTGCAGGATCTCGATCACAAAACCTATGTCTTTCCGGAGACGGTGTTTACGGCTGTGACCGCGTATCAGAATCAGCTGATAACCAAATTGAAAATCGATTCGAATCCGTTCGCCAAAGGCTTCCGTGACTCGTCGCGTCTCACCGACTTTGATCGCGATCCGATGGAGGCGCTACTACTGGAGCAGCAGCTACGCTCACCGCTGCGCCTCTTTCCCGATCCGTTGATGCAGCAGTTTGCGGCCCAACAGGGCGCCGCCGATCCCGCTTCGATGGCGCTCTTCGAGAAGGCGCGTCAGCATCTGCAAATGTTTGGCGGCAACTCCCCCTACGCTCAGCTAATGATGCCGCAAATGTATCAAGCAGCAGCGGCTGCACCACCGCCGCCCGGCCTCGGCGCCTTTCACATGTTCCAGCAGCAATGGCCGCAGCTAACGGCCGGCTTTTTGGCCAGCGCCAATCAGCAGGCCGCTGCCGCACAAGCCGCCGCCCAGGCGCAGGCGCAAGCACAGGCCGCAGCCGCCGCGGCCATGGCCGCTAATCGCACACCCCCGCCGCCACCCACAGCGTCCACGCCCTCATCAACATCGTCGGGCTCGCCATCGCCCGATATGCGGCCGCGTCAATATCAGCGCTTCAGCCCGTATCAGTTGCCGGCGCAGTCAGCGCAACAACAACAGCAGCAGCCGCCACCCACAGCAGCAGCGGGTTCGCCCGCAGCGCGTAGCCCCGCCCATTAAGCGGTAGAAGAGGCAGCCTCAAAAAACAGTATTAATCCAAAAAAAAAAAAATATATCACAATGAAAATGATATAATGAAATCCAACTAAGTAAATGTTGTAAATTATTTGTTATACATTAGTTCTCTCTCGTTCTCGCTCTGGCTCTCCTACTCTTTCGCAAGCCCTCGCTCTCTTGCATTTTTTTGTTGTACAAAATTTCAAATTTTCGACCCGTGTACAGTTAGAAAATTTTGTATACATTTAGCTTAAAACATGTTGTAAAAAGTGTTTAAATGTTGTTCGAAAACTCATCTCAGTGTAAAGTTTAAACAAAATTCTTAAGAAAATTAAAAAAAAAAAAAATAAAATAAAAGAAAACGAAATTAAAGCTTCATCTTTGTAAACACTATAAATGTTAGTTATGCTATACATAAAAATATATATAAATATAATAATATATGGCTAGTATTAATATAAATTCATAGACGCTTCAGTTAGTTTTATTTATATAAAAAATTTTCTAATTTAAGTTTCAACCACAAATTTGGCAAACAAAAAATAATCAAATCAAAAAACAAAACAAAAAATTATGAATATTAAAATTATGTTTCTTCAGTGTGAAAAAGCATGAAAAAATATTTAAAGAACATTTATCAAAAAAAAAAAAAAGAAAAAAAATGATTAAAAAATATAAAAGTACAATAAAAACTAAATATGTGAACAAAAATAAATTATTGTTTATTACTTCAAACATTTTTTTGCAATTTTTAAATTTTACAGCTTAATCTTTAATTAAGGAAATTAGAAGAAAAAAATAATTGCTAAAAAATACAATAAGAAACTTAACTGAAAATCTTATTCAAGCATAAATTCTTAAAAAAAAATTTCATTCTACACAAACTACAAATTGTTAAAATTTTCAACATTTTCAACCAGGGCACATAAATAACATTTAAGGCAGAGAAAAACACTTGACTTTAACTAGGCAAATATCCTGTACAGTCAAAGTGGGAATTTCTCACACGTCTGCACTTGTTTCGTCACACTGTGCACTCAGCATATCCTGCATGCAGAGGATTCGTTGCTCCAAAATAGGCAAAGTAGGCCAGAGGGCAGTGCCAGAGACATTGAAATGGGCTTAGATTGAAGTCGAGCCATAGCCATAGCCATAGGCATAGGCGTAATTCCTTAGTTGGCAGTGAGGCATGCGGCAGAACAAATTGAAACCAGTCAGCAAGAGAAAGAGACAGAGCAAGAACACGATAGTGTGAGGCAAAACAGCAGCCGTCGCATTGGCATGGGATTGGGGAATAAAAATGTTTAACGAATGCATTTTCATGGTCACTCAAAGTGAAATTCTTGATTTTTGAGAAAACTCGCTGGGCTCGTTGTACACTGTGGAAAGACAGAAACCAGAGAATTCGTTTGACACGCTCAAGAGTTCGATGAATGATGCGTTGTCTATTGGGGTCTTGTCAAACCGAAAGACTTGTGAATAAGCGTAACCGAAATGCTATTGAAAGTTAAGTCAATAAATCTTAAACACGAAATATTATTTTGATAGCTTCATAAAACAAGAGAGAAATCCATCGACAACCCTCCACAAAGGTAGTTAACTATTATAAAGAAATTAACTTTTAATGTGCGCGAGGATAAAGATCTGACCATAATTATCTTAGAAAGGTTATTGAAAAAACTCCAAATTATATATATATATATAGTAGTAATTGTAATTACGTAAAAGGTGTTATCGACATTTGTCTATCTGGCACCTAGTATGAACCCCTAAATATTTTTATATATCAGCTAAAGTCGATCTACTCTCCAAAGTTAATTACAAACTAATCACAAGAAAATGAATAAGAGAAACAAATAAAACATTAGGCTATCAGCCAGTGAAAGATCTTAACAGTGGCTATATAATCGGAGGGTACATAATGCTATATGCACATGTCAAAATGTCATAGCTAATTTATAAGCAAGGCCGCCAAAGATCCATGTACTGCCACTGTCAAAACAAACAAACTTATTGAGGCACCGGGAGTGAAGTGGAGTGTGAGAACTTTGGCTCCCTTTGGCATAAATTGTGTCTGCGTTCATTTTCCTTTTGGCGTTTCATTTTAATTTGAATGTAAATGAATGCTGCGCGACATTGGGCACCCAGCCACATGGGAGCAGCTGTGAATGTGTCTGAAAGTTCTTTCAGTCCCCTCTCACCGCCTCCTTCGCACGCTCCTTTGCACACACCCACAAATCAGCGTTGGCAGACGACACAAGAAGAAAGACACTGAGTCAGGGTGTCAGTCGACTGGGGGCTGGATGGGGGGTTTTGCAGGTCTTGAGGTTAAATGTCAGCAGGCGCTACAAAACAGTGACAAAATATTTAATTTTTGGGGCGTTTGTAAATATTTGAGCCACTTAATTGGGGGCTGGCTACAATGCTGTTATTCCCCCATTGATTTATGAACTCGAACGGTTGAAGGAGAAACACAATGGGTCTATATGCTAAAGTTAACTCTACTAACTGGGTTTAGCAAAGAACTTTCTATTCTTTGTGGACGTTAAGTACAGAGTTCCATTTGGGTTCATTCGTGTTAGGATTTGTTTCCAATATGGAAAATTGGAAGCTTATAAATGTATTCGAATTGAGATTTACATATTTATAGTATATATATTTAACGCTTTAAATTTATTTTAAAAATAATATTAATATTAGTAATTTTTATATTTTTCTAATTTATACTATTTTAGTTATTTTTTTTTATAGTTCATACATTATAAAATATTATAGCTATAATCTAAATATAAATATATACATTTTTAGTATCTTAGCTTATTATTATTTTATTATTATTAATATAAATATATATATATATATATAAAATATATAAATAAATATATATATATATAAATATATATATATAAAATATATTTTAAATTAAAATGTTTAATTATTAAATTAATTGTAATTATTAAATTAATTTATATTTGAATTGTTATTATATTTATTAAAATTGAACTTATTTTTAATTTATATTATCCTATAATTCAACTACCCTAACGTTCCACTGCTACGCGTTTCACAAAACACACAAGTCGCTTCTTCTTCTTCTCTCTCTGCCATGCCTCTTCTTTGTTTTTTTGCGCTGTTTGCCTTTATCACACTTTATGCAGCTGTGGGGATGACATTTACAAACTGAACTGGGCAATCAACGCGCCGCTGCCACGCCCCAATCATTAACCCGAACATGACCAAGCAAACAGTGTTTTGGCCCCTAACGGTAGATGGCCAGCACAACTACTACAGCACTTGCAACATTATGCGGCACGTGCTGCGGCAATCGCCACGTGAGTGTGCCCGACTCCATTGGGCAATGAGCGCTAGTTGAAGAGCCTCTGCGGCTCCATAACCTGCGCCATGACGTTGCCAACGCTTAGTGTGGCGTCTGTTAAGTGAAAATTTGTGAAATTAACGTTTTTCTCTCGTTCTTTCTATTTGTAATCAAATGAAATTGCAGAAAAATCAATAAATTTAAAATACAAACTTTGTGTCATGTTGTATCGAACTATAGACATATGAGGTTTTCTTTATATTTACATATTTGTATATATATATATATATATATATATATATTTATTTATTTTTTTTTTTTTATGGTCTTTTAATGACTTTACAAACACACATCAACGAAACATGTCAAATAATATTTCCCTGCTAACCACAACTGTCAAGCTAATTGAACAGAGTGAGTGAAAGAGAGAAATAAGAAAATCAATTAGATGGCACTGGACGCGGGCCAGTTTCGTTTGATACAAAAACTCATATATCATAAACAATTTTCATGTCATATTGCATTTACTTATGACGTCTTGTATGCGCCTTCTCTGCCCCTTCCATCACATCGAATCCCAATCGAATCGAACCAGACAGACACCCGTGCACATTCATTAAATATTCAAAATATATTTTACATGAAATCAATTTTCTAAAAGGCAAGCACAAAATTAGGCAAAATTGTCTGTCCACGCCCCCAATCAGCCCCTTGCTTCTATATAATTACAGTTGACCAGGGAAAAGACGTTGGAAAATTGATTTTCCTATTTTGAAAGGCGTTTTATTGGCTTCAATCTAATGGCGTGTGAGGCCGTTGAGGTTGGCGTTGGCAAAGCTCTTACAAAGGGTTTACTATCAGTTTACCAAAGAGAAAAAAATATATATATTTAATTCTGCAAGTAAATCCCATTCTGTCCCTTTGCTGAGCACTTAATGCTGCTCTAAATGAGAAACTTTTTGGTTCAAATCCATGTGGTCAACGTCTGACGAAAATAACACTCGTTTAAACGAGTAAATGCGTTTCTTTCTTTCTGTGTGTGTTAGTGTGTGAGAATACCCTGTTGTAAAGTGAGTGAAGTGCATTTCAGAGACTGGGAAACTTAGATGCTGCGGAGTGTATTGGACCTCGTATCTAACAAAATTAATTTAAAATAATCATTAAAATAAAAAAGCTTCTAATTATTTGTTTATTTAACATTTTTGAGTCTTTGACTCACCTTATCTCAACACCAGGGTATTTGGCTAACCACACAAATAGAACTTTATATGCTTTCTGCCTCTGCTGCTGTTATTTTTGGCAATTGATTAAAAGGCTTAGCATTCGAGACAATTGGCTATTTCTGGGCAACTTGACTCTGGTCCACAGCTAGTGGAATTAGTGGCAAATTAGTATCTAGCACATGGGTATATGGTTAAATGTTGGATGCATAATGTGTGAGTTTATGTTTGATCCAGAAAAACCAAATACGGGATTAGTGCTACATGGTGGAAATTTATTAAGAGCAGCAACAAATGTGTAGAATGTGTAAGTACTTCATGTATTTGTAGCAAATGATAAGAAAATTAATATATAAAATATATAATTTTCTTTTCATGTATTAACTAAAACTGAAATTCATTATTAAACTTTTTTACTTTTTTTTTATTATTAATTAACAAACCAAATATTTATATTTCCAATGCTATCCTATGAGATCGCATAAATTCTGTCATATGTAGGCAGTAAACGGTTAGACTTATTTGCTTTCATAAAATATTATTCATTCCGATAGTATGTATACTCTTTGAGTAGGGTTTTGATATAATTAAGTTTCTCTATTTATATTTTTATACCCTGAATCCATTGAAAATGGAAATTTCAGGGTATAATGTTTTTGTGCAAATGTATGTAACAGGCAGAAGGAGGCGTGCAACACCCCATAAAGTATATATATTCTTGATCAGCTCGACGAGCTGAGTTGAACTAGCCCTGTCCGTCTGTCCGTCCGTCCGTCCGTCCGTCCGTCCGTGTAAACACCTGGATTTCTGCAACCACAAAAGCTAGAGACTTCAAATGAAAAGCAAAATGCTCGATAATACCATACGCTGTACGAGTTTATTTTTTTTTTCGATAACTCATCCCATTTCTTTTTTATCGATAACTATCGAAAATATCGCTTTGTTTTTGAGGTCTGGCGTGCACACCGTTAAAGATAGAATCGTGCACTAAAATGTGTTTGATAGCTATATTGAATCCGCACATTTTGTCATTTTTGGATTTTTCATGCCACGCCCCTTTCGCCCACAATTTAACAAAAACGATAACTCACGTAAATCAAATACTAGAGACTTGAAATTTGGCAAATAGGTACATTTGGATGTCATAATCATTCCCCGAAAATTTCATTAAGAACATAGATTTTTTCTTTACAAAGTTTCTTTAAGATTTCATAAGTTGCTGGATTTCAGCAACTTATTATATGAAGCTCTCATATTTGTAGATCTAAATGAAATATCACTTACAATATAATATTTCCTGTCTTTCTGAGCATTAACCTACGCATGTCTTTGGGTCATGCAATTTCATATCCTTAACTACGAACCCACATCATTATTATAATATATAATATAATATATATTATATATATATATATATATATATATATATATTTATATTTACTATAAAAATAGGGTAAACATAGTCCACCAATTCCGTGGCATATTCCCTTTCTGTCTTGCTTTTATTTTTTGCACATTTCAAATTGGCCACGTTGAAATTTATTAATTTCTATGATATACGTTGACACTTTGATGAAACGTTGCCATTGAATGCAGATAAGCACAAGATATACGATACGCCAGATAAAAAACCACAACAGCAACAACAAGAAGAATAAACAGCAGCAACAAAATGTTCAAAATGTTGAATACAATTTGTAAAACAAGAAAATGAAGAAGCAGAAAAAAGAACGAAAACAAATGAAATCAAAACGTGTTGCGAGCAAATTTAAATAAATAAATATATATATATATATATAAATATATATATGCATATTCCTTACAAATCAACTCAAATTACGATTTGGGAGGAAGTTAGGGAGCTGCATAATAACAAATGCTTCGACAACAATCAAAAATCGCATAAATATGCATAATAAAAATACAATAACAGCAACAATAATGTATTTAAAGATACAACACTTCATTAGCAGCAGACGACATAGCAATGAAATCTGTGGAAAATTAACAAAGAAATATTTAAAAATAAAAAGAGAAGACAAAGAGTGCGACAGAGAGAGATAAAAATAAAAGTACAAGTTAAGTAATAAAAATCTGCGGGTTCGACACGAATTTAAAAAAAAAAAGATTATAATTCTTTAAAATATGCAAAAATCGTAAAAAGCATTCAACAGAAACAACAACTATAACCAAGCTAGTCATAACAAAAACTTAAGAAGCAAATGATTTATGTATGTATGTGTGCTTAATAGCCAGGCCAACAGACACATCCAATGGGTTTGACCGGCATATCGATTCGATACGAAAAACCTAAACCGAGGCATAAAACATGTATTGAAAAAAATCGTTTGTTAATAATGTCTTCATAGAAAAATTGTTGCCAAAATATGGAAATAAAATAAATAAACCAAGCGAGAAACTGAGAACAGAAAAACAGAGCAAAAGAGATTATTGCACTGAGATCGTTGCTAAACCAGCAGATACCCTGTACTAATTTAATGATAAATAAGATTAATTTTTTAAAAAGAGGATAATTGTTATCTTTATCAACCTCTTACAGCTTGAAAATACTCTGTAATTTCTTATCCAACGGATAAGGGTAAGGATTTACAGGGTAACACAGAAATAAAATGATGACAAGTTGACACAGTCATTAAGCAACGATTGCGCTCTTCGAACTTTTGGGCAGGGCAAGTCAAGAAAGCCACAAAATTCCCAAAACTTGACTGTCTTCTTCTTGTTGTTTTTAAATTCTTTTAACGCCCACAGAAACGTATTATGCCATATAGACAATTTTATAGTTTTTGCATTTTCGACTCGAATTTCAGGTAATTTTATTTTACGTGGTCAAGATGTCTAATGAAGTGACATTATGAGGATTTAATATCAAATGATCTTAAGAGAGAAATATACAATTTGAAAAAATATAGCATATATTAAATATATGTTTAGAATTGACAACAAATTAAGCTTAAATTGTATTAGGGTTGCAGTTAAAGACATTCTGCGCCTTGATTCCATTTTTAGTTGAGTCACACAAATTTATCTAATAAAAAATATATTAAAGAATATTTTAAAAAAATGTTATTTATTTTTCGATTAAGAAAAATGCAATATAGTTATTCTATTCAACTAATGTTATTGCTTTCGCGGATATCCGCATGTGAAAGATATAGGAGCATATGCAAGGGGTGTGTGCGTGTGAAGGTTTGTACACATAGTTAAGCATTTTGAACATATTCCAAAGCATTGCTCATCGCACGAAATCAACCACCCAAAATGAAATACATAGTATAGTATATAGATGTAGAACTGAAGTGGGTGCATGAAATTTTGATGGGAAATTTTTTGTATGTCTGCGTTTGCAATTCTATTTTTTTTTTTTCGCTTTTCCTCTCATTGAAATTATTGACAACACAAATGACAATTTTTGCAAGTATGTTGCACTTGTCTCATTATTGCCACATGTGTACGTGCCGCAGCGCAGAGGTGGTGCTGGTGTTGGTGCTGATGGTGGTGGTGCACGATTCTTTTCTGCCACTTTGATGTCTGGCCGAGTTTGGCACTTGTCAGTTTTATGGCTCAACATTTTTCCGATATGAGCAAACGTGTGGGAAAATTATGGTCGAACGTTTTTGTGGGTGTCGATATGTAATTGCTAATTTTTAGCTGTGTGTGTGTGTGTGTGTATGTGTTTGTTTTGGTGTGAGTGTATCCGTATATGATATGTGATATGTTTGGGAAAGTTAAAGTATTAAAGAATGCATGCACACTAAAAGAAAAAATACGGATCATTTTCTCACTGAGGCAACAACAACTGTGGCGTGAGGAAACATAAATTACTTTAAAATAATTTAGCTTAAAATTAAAAATTATAACTTAAAGTGTTCAAATACAATATTTTTATATTTAAACAATATTCTTTTGCTACCAAATTGGGAAATATTTATAATACCAAATAGATATAAATTAAAACAATACTATACCAAAATTCAGATAATTTACTGACTTTCTCACATTCTCTCAGTGTAGTCAGTTTCAAGTGCAGGATATGCTTGTTGAGGGCAATCCTTAACGAGGTAATTTATAGATACAATGTTTTACGCCGGCTCGCTGCTGCCAAGCTGTCTGGTATATTCAGATCGCCATGCGCTTGTTCTTGTGGTCTCTTTGGACTCTTTTGGACTTTGATGTTCTTTGGTTTCGCTATTGAAATGTGCCGTGCACATGTGGCATGTATTGCGACTGTTTATTAACTACTAAAAATAATGGAAACAAGTAGTAAAAAGTATAAATTTACTATGTAAACAACAATGCGCGCTGAGTTATGAATGAAGATGCGAGACAAGACAAAACATATATAGTACAAGTAGATATATAAATATATATCTATATAAACTATTACAAGTTGAGCATAGGAAATCGTTAAGTAGATGTTTATGTGCGTATTGCCTGGTTGCGCTTTGTGTGTGTCGCTTTCATGTGGGCGACGCCACATTTGCTGCGCCCCCTTTGATGCCACAACTGAAGGCGGGTGCAGTCAATCGAAGGGGCAGAGCTGCTCTCTGATGTGGCAACAAATTGCAACGAAAGGTAATTATGACAAGTTATGTGCAGCCATAAAGTATATATTCAGTCAAGGGTGGTCTATCAAACAGTTGTTATATATATATATAATATATATTGTCTTAAATACATATTGCGAAAGTATGTTTGTATAGAAATTATGCTTCAATTGTAATCATTAGTCGCATAATAAAGTTATTAGCAATTTGTTACGCGTCAACAACTAAAACAAGCTAAAAGAGAATGTTTTTCAAATTAGGGCAGCTAGGCTGAGAAATACCCCCTAATAATACATATGCTGCGTATAATTTAAGAGAAAATAATACTAAAATCTTTTAAATAATGATAATATTAATAATTATTAATATTAATTAATTAATATTTTCTATTGCTTTGTATCCTTATTTTCATCTTTAATTCTAAGATATATCGATATTATCCAGCTATACAGGGTATTTTGTCAACTAAAATCGTACGCTCTATTATCAGCACGTAAAGGTCCCGTGAGGCATTTGGCTTGCGTGTTTACGCAACTACGACAAAATCGCAAAAAAAAATATGAACAAATAATTTGCCATGCGTAATTTGTGCAAATAATATGCGTAATTGCCTGACGAGTTGCGACATAAAAAATATATATATATATATATATATATATATATATATATATGTAAGCATAAGTGCGGGGGAAGAGGACAGGCTATGGGGCTAAAGTCATTGCCGACGGCACATCAAAGCACACACACAATATGGCTGCACACACACGATTTTCTTTAAACAAACTACTGAAAATTTACGTTTCACTTTTATGCGACTTTGAGACAATAAAATTTGAGGCCGCAGGCGACAAAGTAAACACAACAATAAACAATTGATTGTAAAAGCATGAACAAGACGAAGCATTAAATACACTATCAAAATGAGGAGCAAGTGAGGGATGTAAGACTATGTAGATGAATCAATCGAAATAATGCCTTTTTGAATAATTGCCACAGATCATTTATACATGAGGTCACGCCTCATATTATATCATATTAGTTATGAATTGTAATTCTAACTTTCTCTTAAGGTTCAGCTACAATCTCAGACTCCTTGACTCTTCTTGAATTGAAGAAAAAATACCATTACCAGAGAAATAGGGTTAACCAATTTTTATACAATTTTTTTTTAATATATTTCATATATTGAAAGCTACGATTTATAATCCTTATAGAAGAATATCCAGCATTGATATATATATATATATATATATATATATATATATATATATATATATATATATATTATAATAATTAAATACATTTATCAATTGCACATACCCTCAGTCAAGTTAGTGCATGGAACTCGTGCCGCAACCACATCAAAAATCAGTGAGCTGATTGATGTACTGACTGAGGCAAGTGCTGCGCCAGTGCCAATGCGTGGGCGGCAACTGGAACGGAAGTAGTTATACAAAAAAAAATAATGCAAACAAATTGAGGAAAAGCAAATAAATACATTAGGAGAGGCCGATTAAATAACTCAATTGCCTAGCGCGACAATCAGTTAAGTGCTGTACCTGGTCGAGAGTCGAGAGCATCAGGATAACAGATCCTGTTCAACTTATGTGTGTGTTTGCGACCTTGGGCACATCAAGGCTCTGGTCACAGCCATTAACTGCGTGTGGCAGCTCATTATGCACATTTTGGTCAAACAATGTCGCATTGATGGGCGACCGGCAAATGGGTTTATGGCCCATTTACGTGTCCTTCGCTATGTGCTATGCCCGATAATGAGCTATGCCACGCCTTCTTCCACATTCAAGCTATTACCTTGATTTTTAGTACTTATAACATTTGACACGCGCATTTACAAAATTAATAATGGTATCTCTTCTTGGGCAACGCGTGTTGCCAGCCAGTTCCATGGAAAAAACCTAGAACTAGACTTTGACTTTTGCCTTTGGCCAGAGCATTTCTATAGCAAATAGCATCCGCGGGTGTCGCAGCGCTTGTAAATTTTAATTGATATCTTTTTGTCCATCGATTCACAGTTCTTGCGCTTTTGTTCTCTCTGACTGTTTAAGTAGTCGTCGTGCTGTTGCAGTCGGAGGACACGCGACAGGAGCTGGTGACAAGTTTTTCCTTTTGTCACAGAGCGCTGGGAAAGTTTGACAAGCATTTACGACAGACTCCTCAAGGTTGTCAAACAAACTATGACTGCATGCAGTACCAGGGGGTGCTGGAGATCTATAAATATTTACGTGCCAGGAGCCTGACACTGAAGTCCTTGAGAGGTTTTACTTAAGGGTTGCTGCCCTGACATTGACACCAGCAAAATTTGCAAGTTTCAGTTGAAAAAATGTAATGAAAATGTATATTTTATATATGTGAAATAAGTGGGGAATGATTGTATATATATATATATTATTTCTTTCTTATAATATAATCTTTTAATTTATCAGTGGAGTATTTTCTATAAAATTTTATTGTATCAAACCTAACCTGACATTGCTTTCATATGCCCCTTGTTCTTCAACATCTTCAAAAAAAAATCATCAAGAGATGAACTTTGCTGATATTTTCGCTCGCTGCTTTACAAATGACTTACACAACTCTCAAGGCAAGTCCTAGCTAGCTGTTCCAGGAACATATTTACTGGTAGATCAACTAATCTGCAACTGTCAGGAACATTACGTTACACGTGTATATAGATAAAGTCTGAACCATATATCATTCAATCAGAAATAAGAATTTCAAATTGAATGCTACCTGCTTTGATTGCGCCTTAAAAAAAAAAGCAACGCCTCTGAACAGAGTACACTTACTCTCACAATCATTAAGAGTTGTTCGACCCACGTTGACGACGACTACTCCATAAGTTGTGTGTGATTAATGATTTCCAGCAAATAGAGGCACAAATCTGTGGCCCGAACCACAACAATAGGGAGCCAGAAGGCACACCTATTAACACCAAAGTCGAGGTTGGCCTAGCACCTACATGGCTAGGAGACAGAGAGAGAGAGAGATCGACTGGGAGACTAGGTTCCACGAAGCCAAAGCAACAGCAGCAGCAAACAGCATTATTAATTACATGCATTAATTTCTGGCAACGGGGCAAGTGTTGCAATAGCTCTAGCCGTATATAGAGAAACCCTGGTCAGGTTTTAGGCGCCACTGTTGATGGATTCGTGGCAAGCACTGTCTGAACTGTGATGTGATGAACAGCCGTCTAAATTATGGAAACGCGCCTGTCACCCGCTGAGAGACAAGCGAAAGAGCTCGACAACTACCCAGTTAGACCCCACAGGCAGGCAGCCAGCCAGCCAGCCGGGCACTCCATGTGAAAGACAAAAACCTGTAAGTCTTAATGGTTATACATATAACGAAAAAAATACCTAGTATATCATCTATACACACACACACACATACACATACTCCCATACACACACTCATGTAGTGCAGCCGCCATATCGTTAATTTAATTTGTGCAATTTTGTGGCCAAATATTTTCCACACGGCCACAACTGCCAATAAAGCCCACGCAAGCGCAAACCTGGCAACTTGGTTGGCCAGTTAACCACCAACTACACAAAATCTCAATTGCGACAAGTCTTCACATATATACTAATATACATGTACATAAATGTAGAAGCCTATATATATTTTTGTGTATACCATCTCTTTCTGGCATAAGTTTTGCTTTGGTCGCTGAAAACAAGTTTTTCCAGTTTTTTGGCCAATTTTCTTAGTGCGCGCGCAATTTTTCATAATTATACCCTGTAATTTAAAGGGCTGCTAAGATACGCATCTATGCACTTAAAGTATTCAGTATGCACTTCGGAAATTCAGCTAGATTGTTTAATTTCCTAGATCTTTGTATCCCATTAGATAACAAAGAAAAATGAAACTTTTATTTAGATCTCGACAAAAAAACATTATTCTTTAGAATTCGATATTTTTTTTAATGGTAGTTAGCTTTGAAGGAAATTAGCTAAGAATTTTATAGAAACTTGGAATTTGCTAGGTTATATATATATATGAAATTTGAATGTAAAGAAGATATCCAGAAATTTATTATCAAAATTAATAACTTTATTGTACATTAATTCAAATTCCAAAACAATTTCTAAAACACATCGACTGAGTTTTCTTACAACTCACATTCCAGGGCATATTCATGCCCATCAGCTGGCAGTTCAAAGCTTCTTAGCTACTTGTTTTAAAAAAGACACTTTGGCGCTTCCTGTTTGGCAGAGCGAAGGCAACACTTGAAGTTGCATTCGCTGCAATTTAGTTGCATTGTTTTTGTTGTGCACGCTGCACGCTTCCATAACAGCAAGCCAAAAATTACATATAGATATCATATATATACATCCGATACAAGCATACTCACTTACATATATATATATATATATATATATATACATTTAATTCACAAAAAGCTTTTTTCGTAATTAATGTTGATAAGGCAAATGTGTTGTCTGTGTGAAAATTGTTGATCGAATTCCTGGAATTAACGCCAACAGAACGGAAGCGCTTTTTGGCAACGTCTTCACTAAAAGACATTGTCGAATTGTTGTTGTAACAGTTGTTGTTGTGCCTGTTGTTTATTGCATTTGAATTTGAGTAACGGCTGCCTGACCCAATTTGTCAGCGCTTTGCAGCAGCGACAATTGTGTTATAAAATCAAAAAGTAAAATGTATAAAAAAGCAAAAAATAAATAAATAAACCTGAGACGCTTTTGAGTTTGACGCGTGCCCGTGTCCAGCATGACATGCTACAAAAGTTTGTAAGAGACTTGTTTGTTTTTTCTTCTGCTGCTTTTCTCTTGTGTATTTTGTTGCACATCATTGTTGCAACATCAGCAGCAGCAGCAGGCGCGTGTTGCATACACTTCAAGTGCTCGATCGCGTCAGAGTCGAACTCTCGAGTGCTAATAAAAAAATAAAACCCACAGAGTGACTGACAGTCTCAACAACAATCGTGAGTTATTGAGGCAGCTAATCTGGGCTGGGCTGGGCTGGACTGGGCTGGTCTCAGCTTTGTTACTCGAACCCTGGCCAACAGATCCTAAGCCTGTTAGACAGACAGGCGGCCGCGCATGAATTGTTGTTGTGCGTGTGTACAGAACTCTCTGAATGTGTGTGTGTGGGGTGTATAACAAACAAGCTATTTAACACCGCAACACAAAATGCTGAGCAATCGCCGCAATGAGACAGCAAAAAAAAAATGTAAAAGATCTGTTGCAAGGGATGCATCACTAAAATATACCCAGTACATTTTTTGACTCCACTTTAGATGCCAAACAAAAACCAAAACTGTGTTAGACAATATCTGAGATTAGTTTTCAATTTTCACAAAAGTTTCAAACCAAAGATATATCTAAGATGGGACAATAGTCACTGGAATATAAATATTTCTTCCTTTACTGCTTGTTAATGAACTTGTGCTCAGGAGTCAATAACTTCCTCTGCCTGCTGCATACACATGCAGTAAACCTATTCACTCATTCCCAATGAAAACAGGGTATCCAGGAAAAAACTGCTGCAGAATACACACAGCCAAGATCAGAGATCTCTCTATAGAGATTCACAGCTTTAAAGTCTCCACACAGTGCCACAAAAAGTGTCGAAGATCAAAATCAGCAGCGTTTGCGTACGGGGCTATGGTTGGGGCGGCGAATTGATCGCGTCGATTAATTTGTCTTGCGCACACAGATATAGAAAGAGAGAACTCGCAGACCAATGTCTTGGCAGCATGAGTCTGCAACATGTTGCCTGTGTAGCAAATGGAATGCACTTAATCACGATTAGCTGTAATCGATAAGCACACCGAGCCATCTACCAACAGCAGCGGCGGCAGCAACAGCAGCTTCGAACTTAGAATCAACAACAACAAAAATAAACATGTAGAAAAAAAAAACTAAATAAAATATATGTGAGAGTATTTTCTATTCGGGGTGGTCTACTATTTAAGCCATTTGCATATGAAAAGCTCTACACGACGTTGCCTTAAATGGCTGCTCAATGATTTCAACATAATATTGTAAGGCTTTGTTATGGCTGCACTCCCCTGTGTCTCAGTTTTAAGCCTCCCCCTCCTTCATCCTACCATCGATCAGTGATAAATTGCGCAATTTATTAAAATCAACAAGCCCACATTCCAGCTCCCCTCTCACCAGTTACTGCTCCAGCTGGTCCTCTTGACCAACTCAATTCGGAGCTACTAATAATTTTGAATTTATCAACATTTGTTAGCCGCGATTATGAATGACGTGTGAGGCCAGAGACATAGCCAGAGTCAGAGCCGGCCAAAGCCTCGGCCAGGTAGCCAAATGGTCGCCAGCCAGCATCCAAATCACAAAAATGTCTTGTATTCATTCATAAAATGTTTCGCCGCGGGTTGCCTTTCATACAAAGAGAAACGCAGCCATATGCAAAAAAAAAAATAAATAAAAAATAAAAATAAACCCAAAACGAAAAGTATTTGTTTTCAATTATTTTATATGTTGGCATTATAAAACGTGTATTTCCTAAAGATAAATATTTTTTTTTCGGGTTTTTATTTATCACCAGCTCTGTGTGTGCGTGGAATGCGTTGTACAACACTTATGTCAATTGCTTTTAACAATTTGTGAAATGTTTATAAAAAAAATACACAATTAATTTGTTTAAAATTTATGGTTATTCCATTTATGATTTAATCTTTGCATTTTTGTGCTTAAATTGCAACAAATTGATTTATAGCAAAAAAAAAAAAATTATATATATTAAAATTAAATATTTTCCCCTTTTTCTTAGCTATGAAATGTGTGTGTGTGAATAAGGTATGAGTTATGCCATAATAGAATAATATATTCGTATGCGGAATAATAATATATTCATATGGAAACATACGATATTTACATTCTCAAGCATAATTTACATTCCCAAGCGTCATTTATTTTTTCACCTTTCGCAAGCCTCTTCTTTTTACCACCTGTCAGAGGTCATCAGTAAACAAGAAAAATAAAAAAAAAAAACAAGGATCAGCAAACAAATATTGAAAACTGATTTACAGCAATAAAAACAAATAAGCAAAAACGAAAAAAAAGCCCAGGCGATGCTAAAAATCGCTCCACTAAATTTCTTGTACATGAGACGGCGCCACGTGTGGTCCTTGTTAAACATGAAGCGAAAAATGCATTAAATCAAAATTTTAAACAAGTGCAAAGATGTCAATAAAAAAGCAGAACAAACCAAAAGCTCTTTTGAGTGTGAAGGAGCAGAAGGTCTCAGTCTCTCGAGCTTATGCTGTATGCAGCATGACACATGCTGTGCATTTAATTTTCAGCTTTTGACATATTTATGATAACTTGGGTCATTTACGTGCAACCTTTGTCTTGTTGAACAACCCGAGTTTTGTGTCCCGAACGCCAGGTGGAAGGTGCTGCGCATGCGCAACGCTTCACGTCTCCACCTTGTGGCATTCCACACACATTTACCAGAGCATGAGAGAAAGAGAGAGAGAGATAGAGGGAGCGAGACTTACTAAGGCAGAGCATGTGGCAAAAGGGCAACAGAGAGACTCGGTCAGAGCAGACAGTCAGTCAGCAGAAGACGCGGCAGGACATCGTTTAATTGCGAACAAGTTTTTTAACACGATGTTGTACAACTTTGCCTTGTTTGCATAAGCCCAAACATATAGTAAAACGCAACTGGAAAAGAAAGCAGCGATCACCTGATCGAATATAAGATACCCATGTCAAGCCGGACTTTAAGATTTTCTTTTTTATATCTTTCAAGCATACAGATTAGTAAATTTGTCTAAAGTATTTCATACATTACATTTTTTCTACGCATCTAAATATAAATCATTTAACAAAACCTATCATATACTGTTAACTGATTTATTAAGTCATTTGAATATGCAAATCAGAAATATCAAAGCCTTAACTATACAGGGTATTAATCTGAGAGGCCCCCTGCCAAACTTTTCTTTTGAGCTCGTTTATTCTGAGCTACGTTATTTTGGCTGATTATCCTACTGCTGGCCAGTTGCCCCCTCTGCTTATCTGTGATAATGAGTCTTAACAGCAATTTTTATTATTTTTTATTGGAATCAGCAGCTGCCCTTGGGCAACTCATCGCACAGATCCTGGCCAACGTTGATCCTGCCGCACTGATAACGCGCTGAAAGCCACACCACAAATTAATTAATTTATGAGCCAAAGCGAGCGACGGCGAACGCAACGCGTCTTGGCATTGAGAAATGCGCCACACTGATGAGCATAAAATTGTTGACCATACTCGTAGTCGTATTCGGAGCGCGAGAACTAACCCACATTCGCATTCGTGGCCAGTCATAAATTCCAGGGACAACAACAACACCGACAATGAAAATTGTTCATGCTAATGAGCCGCACGCTAACTGTACAAATGTCTACGAACTGCTAAAAGACGAGAAAGAGAAACTGAAATATAAAATAAAAGTGCAACACATGTCCCTGCTATGGGGTATGGCCATAGGCTTAGCCAAATGAAGCTTGGCGGCCGCCTTGCCCGTTGTCCTTGCATGGCATAACTCATAATTTTCCACTTTTTCTTCTCAGCTGGTAGGTAGGCCCCTCGCTTCTACTGCACGTTGTCAGGCAGCCCACACACGACTAGGTCTATGCGCCCGAGCATGGACTTAATTTACACTTTTGTGCTGGGGCGCGTGTTTATCGCGCACACAAAATCTCTAAACTTGTGGGCAGTGTTGGCCGCACCAAGGGGCGGGCGGGGGTCTCTGTGTGTGTGCGGTGTGTGCTATATGACTGCATTTTTATAAGCTGCCAACATGCGAAAATGGGCTTTAGCAGTTGTTATGAGTGTTAACACTCTCATACCTGGCTTACCTCACAGCCCAGAGCAGAACGAAACCGAAACCGAAACTCAAACTCTCCGGCTCTCTGAAGGCTTCATATTTTGGATACCCTTGCATTGAGGTATGACAAATTTGTCATGGAATGTGTTGCAGATTGAAAAAATCCTTACTTACTTACTCTTAAGCTAAAAATATATATTTTAAAAAGTTTTAATAAAACTTAGGTATTAAGAATGCTACAGGAATAAAATAAACGTTTTGCTAAAGAAAGAACACTTTTATACATTTTTGTTTGAATAGCTTTAGATACATCACAAAAAAATGTGTGAAATTTCAAAATAAAATGATATGCAAAATAAATGTTTAATAAATTATTTTATCTAATACACAACTATCAAAAACAAATTTTAATTTATGATACGCGCAATCCTAATAAGAGTATTCAATCTTTTTCAACTCAATAATTAAATTTTCTTGTTCTTGTTTATAATTATTTTCGGACTGGTGATATAATAGTTTTAGTACTATCCGAGCTGAGTTCTATGTGCATGCCATTGCTGTAATTTGCAGTAAATGTTGTAAAATGTCTGCCGTGTAATTTAATTAATAACAACAACAACAGCAACAAAGCATAAAAAAACGAGCAGTGAAAGTTTTGCAGTTATTAGTACGTTATAAAAATAGACTTTGATATAAAAGCAACAATGTGTGCGCGCTGGAGTCAGCTGGAGGGAGGGAATGTTCGTTGGTGTGGCTTTTATGGTCGTGTTAGCAGGCAAGAATTTTTTATTATGAGAAATGTCAACTAGTTGAGCTAGGCGAGGTCCCATACAAGCCCAAACTCTATCCCCACCTTTTGTAATCTTAATTTTTTGTTGCCAGTTGCTAATTTAGAAGCCATATATCAAGGGGTGCAGCAGCAATTCATAAAGTCATGATATCAAGCGATAGTTGAGGGGAGTTTTCGTTTTTATGGGCCCTAATGCAAATCAAATTGTAAGTGGGGCAGGCAACTGATGTAAAAGAGGGAAATGCTTTAAATATTACACAATATTTGCTTGGGTAAAACATTTTCAATTATATTTAAGTCAATATTTAAATAAATAAAAAAAAGAAACTGTAGAAAAGTTAAATTAAATAGAATTGTAAGCATTAAAGAGCAAATATAAGAAAATCAGTAGAAAAATTATTTACCTCTTAAATACTTAATCTAACAATCAATGCTGTCAAATATATTATTTCTTAAATTTGTTTATATAAAAATGGTACATTAAAAACTATACATAATACGCCATTGTTGCCACCTAGCAGCAAACAAATGGCAGCAACAGAACCTTTTCTTCCAACAAAACTAGTAACTCAATTGCGAACAAGAACCTTGAGTGGCCATCCTATCATTATGATAGCTAAAAACTATAGACAATTAAAGTATGATTTGAGATAAAAAGACAGGCTAATGTTTAAACATTGCAAATCAAAGCAAAATCAGAAAATTAAGGCAATTATAAGTAAATTGTTAAGCACAGCCTAGATTATATGCATTAAAGAAGATCGCATGCTCACTTTGTATGCTAACCCAACCAAAACATATCTCAAAGGCTGCACCTTAACGCCCAAATATTCCCCACTTTGCATGTTTGAGGTCTGTTGCATTCGCTGGCTACGTGCAGAAAATAACACGGCGATAATATTAAATTGCTGTCAACAAGAAAATATGTTGGTAAGGTTTGCTATGTGTTTTTTATTTTTTATTTTTTTTTCATTCTTGTGTTTCAATTGATTTTCTGTCAGCAGTGCAAAACCCTTTTCCAGTTTTCTAATTTCCCATATTTCCAAGTGTTGATATGTGTTATATGGTAGTTTCTTATCAACAATGCAGTCTATTAGTCTATGCACAAAGCTGACTGACTGGCTGACTGATGGAATGACGTACGAACATGCACCGAGGCAAACAAATAATAATCAACGGCCCAACATCAAAGGCTAAACAATTTTCCCAAGTTTTTCATGTAATTGCCAACATGCGCACCAGGACCATAAAGGAAAGCACTAAACCTAACCTTAGTTGTTGTTGTTGTTGTTGGTGTTCGGGGCGCCAAACTATTAACCGTATAGCAGTAAAAATTTGTTAATGCCTTTGTCTAAACATGTGCGTTGGCAGGTGCCTAAAATTCATAGACTCCAGGTCCACATTTAGAGTTGAGCCAGCTGAGCCTCCAAAAGACACCGCGAGAGAAAGAGAGACAGAAATGAAAAGGGGTTAAATGTGTTTATTTGTTTATGGGGCGCCCCCCGTTGCCAGCAGGAAAAAATAGCTAAAGAGTGAAACAAAAAGGGTTAGGCTATAGTTAGTTGATGCCCCAGTGCGTTTGACTAATGTCTCATTTGCATGCCAAAAGCAGTTAACAAGTTTGAACAGCGCCGAGCGCCGAGCCGCCAAAAATTATGCCTTGTCTTGCTTTTAAAAACAACTTAGTGGATAATACACCCCTAGTGTTAAGCCAGAGCTACCCATCCATACAGACAACTAAGAACAGCAGCAACAGCGACACATTCATTTCCTTCTTGGCGCGCCTCAAGTGTTGTCACCTGTCATAATAAGTGCGGAAGCAGCAAACGGACCCAAAGCAGACCCAACAAAATGCAAAGAAAATAAGTTCATAGAAGTGCAGGCACCGAATATTTAATACACTTTGAATCTTCTGCATTAAAGCATATGTGGGCTAAACTAGTAAGAAATTCATAGATATATATATATATATAGAGAGAGAGAGATGGATAGAGACAACAAAAACGAGAGAAAGTCCCAGTGACTTTGAAATATAAAACAAGAAGAAAATAGTAAGGAAAATAAAACAAAGAAAAAAGAGCGAGAGGGAGACAAATAATGGAAGAGAGCAAAAAAAAAAGGATGAGAGAGATGAGCCATAAGCAAACATTGTTTACCATAAATGAAGGTACTAAGAAATAATATAATTAAAGTAGAATATATATGAATCATAATTATGGATAGATATCTGTAACTGATTATGCATGTTTTAAGCCTAATAAAAAATTGATAATCAAATTTAATGTTGTCAATTGAAACTTCGATGGCAGGAACTCAGTCAAATTGTATTAAGCTAACAAAATAGCCAATATACCCTGCTTTGTACTGCTCTTAAGAAAATATTACTGCATTTGCTTTCAATTTATATTGTGAGCGCTTGCAACGTAGCCTGCCGCTAGTTTTCAATTCATTTTCATAATTGCAGCAAATGTGAATTGCATTATAATTGTTGGCCTCTCTTTCTTACTGCCGTTGTTGTTGTGGCCATTTCTTTATGCAGCATATGCGTGTTGCACTTGAATTTGTTTGCTGCGACTGTCGCACTTGAGCTGAACCTGAACTGAACTGCATTGAAGAGCAGAGAACCTGATGCGAACCTGTTTCGAGTGGATTGTTTTCTGTAGTGTGGTTGAAGAATTGCCGACGGAGCTGCCGCCGCTGCTACTACTTGGGGGCCCGCTGAAACGGAACCGCAAATTATTTTAATTTGCGTTAAATAATGCAACGAGGTGAGAAAAAATTAAGAGCATTGCTGAATGAATTGAAATGAAATGAAATGCAAAAAAAGGGAAGATGCAAAACAACAAAATGAAACAGATCGCCATAACGCTGAGAGAGCAAAAACTGTGGGGTATTATGACATATGGACAAGTCGTGCGACTTTTTGTGTATTGGAGCTGTCATAGGACAGCGTTAAAAACTTTCAAACAAAAAGGCTTAGTTGATAGTGATCGAATAAAGGTCACCCAGCAAACAAAAATCTATTGGAATGTGATTGTAAAGTGATCGAAGTGGGGTATAAAGTATTAAGAGAAGAAGAGAATAGTGATATATGCTTAGAGTTTCTCTTTAGTGTCTAATGAAAGTGATTTTTCCATAGGAAAATAATAATTTCCATATACATTTTATCATATGATCGAAAATTTTGGAATAATTTGATTTTTGGTATCTTCATACTGTCCAAAACAATCCCGCCTTATAGCAAAATGTTTTATTTCTATGATGATCAATGCTCTAGACTCAGGCAAAAAGCAGACCCAAGAATACCTGAGTTGTTTCAGAATTATTCGTATTCTATTAGGCTGCAGCCGCAGTTTCTTAAGAGCTCATCATTTATATATCTGTCAGCTAAGCCTTCAATATGCCCGCTAACCCAAAAAAAGAAAAAAAAAATAAATAAAAAAATAAAATTTGAAACAGGGTATTACAAGAATAACGTTTGTCAGTTGCGCCTGTAACACTCATTAGCTGACAGCAGACTTGTCGAGGTATCAGTCGTTTGGTCGCTCGGTTGGTTAGCTGTCTCTGCCCCCTTTCATATCCTGGCACAAAGTTAAATGTGCCGACCTGTAATTTGCCTGCAATACGGCGGCGCAATAAACTCAATTTACGCTGCCAGCTTCGAGTAAGGCGAGTGCCACATGCCTTCAGAATGAAATACCTTCAGTTAAAAGTGCGAGTCGAAGGTGTTTGGGTTTGAGTTTGGGTTCGGGTTGCGCGAACTCCTTGTTGTAACGTGTTCATTGGGCTGGCTATAACGTAATGTTTATGTGAAATGGCTGTAGGGTGATAAAAGCGAACAATGCCACGCAGTTTAGCTTCTGACATGTTGGGCAACATTGTGGCGTTGCCAACAGCTCGCGTATGTTGCTAAACTTCAAGAACCACCAGAGAGAAAAACGAAAAGAAAACTCGGCTAAAATTCAAGACTTTGAGACTATAAGAGTAGCTCATGTTGCTGTTGTTGTTATTAGTCAGTTATATGATAAGCAGCTGCCGTGTGGTAGCCTCGACTTGGCTTCTTTTTATGCCTAGCAATTTATGCATGTTTAGATCGATCATAACTCTTAATTAGCAGGCAGGCAAGCCTTGTCAACAGTTGATTGACAAGACTTTTAAGGTTTCGGCAATCACCGACAAAAATGTATTTTGCGTAGGCCACAAGTGAAAGGCAACTTATAAACGTTATTTTTTTCTCGTGTGTTGAAAACATAGAAAGTGAATAAATGTTTAATGATAATGCGCACAAAGTCTGAGAAAACCAAAATGTTAATTGATGAATTCAATAATTGTGCAAAACAAAATGAGTGGCATGTATAGCTATCGATATATGTATCGTAAATCGATAAGCAATTGACAGGCAAAACATTTTCTAAACCAGCAAAATAATTTAAATTTCTATATAATTTAAAACGATTTTCATTTTTAAGACATGTAGTAAAAACTTGAAATACCCATTAAAAAGTCATGTAAATACCCTATAAATGCTAAACACACCTGATATTTATAAACATTTATGATATGCCCCCTTTTTATAAGCCAATAAATTGAAATGATTTTGTATTTGTTAACCAGATTCTTTCAACTGATTCAAGTGATTTGCTGGCCCGCAGGGTAACCCACACGCAGACCCAACCAGACACAATGGCTCCAAGTGCGACTCAAAAACAGCCACCCACATAAACTATTCATGAGTACCCGCATTTACACACACATATATCTGAATAGCCATAAGTAAATGCCGCCTTGAATCAAACTGACAAACGCTGATCGATCGCCTGCAAGGCATAAATCTCGCGTGGCAATTATTTTATGATAACTATAAAAAAAACTGAAACATGTTCAAAAAGAAAGATAAAACCTGTAAAAAAAACTTGTATAAAAAGAGCGTGTACAAAAGGACAACAAGTTGTTTCATTTTTTCATTTTTCTGCTTCTTTTTGATTTTGTTTTTGTGGTACATGAATCATTTTGTGCGCATTCAATCGTTCAATCATCAATCATAATTTTCAACGATCAACAGTTTTGTAGGCAAACGTTTTCATGTAAAGTCTTAAATATTTTCACACCTTATAAACAATGTGCAGTCACGATCACGCTGTACAGCTCATAGTTCAGTTAATGCGCCCATTGTCTGCTCAATAACAATGGAAAACCTAAGCGACAGTTGAGCATGGCCCAATAGATCGTAGTCCCAGCGTAGCTTGCTTCCAAACCATATTTCTTTCTAGCGAATTATGACGCGCATACGAATGATCGATGAATGATACGATTTTTATGATTGTCTAGGGTTTTGAGTTGGGCTTTCACAAGCGTCGCATGCATCGATGAGTCAGTGAAGTAAGTCAATACCCTGTTTGTGAAGCCCAACTTATACGATATGATATAGTTGTGTAAATTTACACAGAAGCTAAAAAAGGGTAACTACTAGAGATAGTCAGGACGCACTCACATAGCCGTAACTCGAATGAACCTTTCACTTTGTCATTTAATATGGACTGCGGACTATGAACTTCATACTGCTGACGACTTCATTAATACATCTCAATATACACACAGTACTCGTTCCGCTGTCATCCACATGTGCATAGAAATTAGCAGCACTTGAAACGATCACGGCTGCTCATACACACACATACACTCACACACACCCAGTTGACAGCGTTGACAAGTGTGTTGGGTTATGATTTTTGACAGGCCACAAGGCGTATACACAACGCGCAATCAGTTAAGCATTCGAATGCTTGCATACTAGTTAATAAATTTAAATTATAGTTTATTTTATGCTAATCAAAAGCAACAAACAACATGAAAACACATCGCATTGAGTCATAATTGTTAAGCATAGAATCGTAAATCAACAGACACATTTGCCCCGAGTTCAATGGCATATAAGAAGTCAAAGAGTAAACGAGAACAGTGCAGAGAGAGCGAGAGAGGGCGTGTTGAGGGGAATCGAGCTGCGACACCTACACCCGGGCGGTAGCTTTTGGGAACTGGAAGCCACTGAAGCAACTTAAGCAGCTTCCAAACTTGTCAGCGCAAAATAAGACAAATGTTTAAGGCGGCGACGCGTTGACCAAACCAAAAAAATTGAAATAATGAACAAAAGAAAAACAAATACTGACAGTAAATGAACGACCAATAGATACTCTGTAAATAGCTTTTATGCATCATGTAAAACAGACTTATAAAACAGACTTATAAGTACCAAGAACTAGTTTCATTAACTTTTTAAACATAGTCTACATTATAGATTTTCCTCTTACAACTGAATAGGTCGAAACACCCTCTTCTAATATTAAATTGTACAGGGTATTGCTGCACAAGCATCTGCCTCACAATGCATGTGTGGTCCAATTAAATATGCAACCGGGTCTGAATGCGTTACGCGGTTCTCTGATCCCGTCTGCCACCAATGTGCGAATGATGCGTGAATTTGGAAACCGAGCAAATCTTGCACCACCAGCCATCGCGTTGACTGATGAGCGCGCGTGAGGCACATTAATTGGAATTGAGCAAAAAGGAATACCCACAAAACAAAAACAACAAAGCAAACTAAAGCAATTGGGGCTAACGGCTGGCTGACTGGCGCATATTTTATCGCTATTGAAGCGTTTGGCGTTAATTAAGACAAAATCAGGCGACATTTTTGTCACCATGCCGAGTCAGAATACCCAAATACATGCGGCTTCAGATACCAAATACTCACTCACAGTGATTAATTGTGTCCCTATGTGCGCTGACTGCCTGCCTGACTGCTTGCCTGCTTGCCAAGTACATTTACGATACCAAGTACTTTTTCGCTAGCCACAAGAAAATGAAAAATTAGTCGAAGAAAATCTGGCGAAATAAAATGTCGTCGGCGACATTTTGCAAAGAGTTTCTATATACATACGCACACGTATCTATATATATATATCTTTAGCAGCTTTTTGCTTCTTCTTTTGGCCATTTGCTTTACATGTGTGCGGTCTGTCATTGGGTGTGTATATATATGTGGGTGTAGTCAAGCTGTTTCTGTAGGGTGAGCAATATCTTATTTATACTATTTACATATATATTTATACAGATATACATGTGAGCTAAATATTCTTAGACTTTAATTGTTGTGCATTAGTCAGTGGGTTGATTTCGTAGATGCCATCAAGATACCGCTGCACATGGCAGACATATTAAATGCGCTACAAATTTTTAGTTGCCAAATGACTACAGTTTTTATTGTGAAAAAAAAAAAAAATAAACAATAAGATATTGTTATTTTATTTATAGTTTTTATAGCGAAAAAAAAAACTAAGAATAAAATTAGTTTATTTTATGCATGCTCATATTTTTTTCAATTTATCAAGAATAATAACAGATTTGATCATACTCCATAAACTAAACTTATGGCTAGAATAATATAATTCCACAAAAATTGTAGAGCAACATTTTAGATCCTGCTGGCCGTAATATTTTACAGCGCAACTTGTGTCACAGTAGATGGCAAAAATGTGCATTTATTGCTGCTGTTGGGTATATTAAAAGAAAGATCAAAGCATTGAACATGATGTGGCTGTTGTCGTTGTCACATCAACGCATCGCCAACGACGCACACGCCAAATGCGAGCTACAAACTACAAAGAGCGTTGCAATGGCCGGCCGAGGCGACTAATTAATGTGCTTTTAATTATAAAATATGTGACCGCAGAAAACTGTAAAAATATGCAAAACCGCAAAAGCTTAGGCCAGAAAATGATACGTAATGCATTTTAGGGGGGACCTGATGAACAGCTTGAGGGTTGACAACCGCAAGCTGAGTGACAGCCAATGTCCAAAAAGGGGTTCGTCCCGGCACCAATTGGACCAATGCATTACATGTCAAGCCAATATAACAATAACTGCTCAAGACAGCCCAAAAGTAACACATTCACATACAGGACACGACGATTGCGACAGGTGCACCGAGAGAAATAATGAACACTTGACAATTAATAATGGAAATAAAATTTAATTTGGGAAATATTCTTCTTGTTTTCATCAACAGAAACAAATTAAAGTAATTCTTAAGTCTGTCTCGCTGATAGGACATCTTCTCACTCATAGTTTTCTCTCAGTGCTTCGAAGCAGTCCCTTTAGCATCAGTAATATGGACATGGACATGGATATGTTGGCTTGTTAGCACACGACACACGACGCTGTGGTCAGTGGCAAATGAGCCCAGCAGCTGACCATACTAAAGCATGAGCAGACGCCCATCATCCTCTCTGTCTTGCCAACTCCTTTGTGCTCTGACCCCGGTACCGACCTTTGGTAATTGTCGTGTCAATTTGTTCTTAGGCCTTGGCTGCGTACGCAACATTACGACTTGGTCTTTGGACAGCGTTTCTCTCGTGTCAAAATTTTAAACATTGATTATCTGGAGACATATTCAGCAATTAGCAAATCAACTCGAATGCGGCTTGTGGCAGACACGAGCACTGAGCTAAGGACTTCTTGCCACACAATGCCGAATGGGACAGAAACCTCAGCATTTTGATGCTCCATAAATGACAATTACCAAATGTGTCAAAAGCATTTGCTATGCCTGTGTGTGTTCGTTTAGCTGTGTGTAAACGTGTTTGTCTTTTGTTAAGTTTTAATATGACAGCAAATAGATTGACACCTAAAATTTATTTTGATTAGTGCCATATTTGTTATGCAGATGAGACAGACAAACGGATATTATCCATATGGAAGATGGGTTTAGTTAAGACTTAAGTATGGAAAGCTTAGTACCTAACTGCTAAGTACAGACATTTTTAAATTAATACTTTTTATTGTCATTTCATATTACAACCATATTATTTTATTACAAATATTTGGTATTTTGCCTCCTGCATACTTATTATAATTTAGAGTATTAAATATTGAGTATATAACAAGTCTAGAGCCAAGTGCAAAAATGGTTCTATTACTTGATAGCTTTAATCGACTCTACAAAGTCTGCAACAGCCTTATACATCCAAGCATATTTTTCATTCAAAACAAATGTTTATTAGAAAATATTGTCTCTGACAAGCGCAGCTCGATTATTCTTTTGTTAAGTGCCAATAAACAGGCAGCATATGAATTCTGTTCAAACATTCGGCTAATTTGCATACCCTTGAGTGTTGCGAGAGCTGAGCTGCTATCGAGCATTCACCTAGAAATCATCAAGCCCATCCCAATGGACATGTTTAACGGCTTCATTTTACACATCATTTAATGCAAAACAAGTTCCAGGCATGTCCTTTTTTCGCCTCGACTTCTTTGTTTTTGTTTTTGTCACTCAATTTAAATTTATACGGCGAAAAGGGACACAGCCGAAAAGGAATTTCGATTGATTTATGGCACACTTCACTTTCAAGTTTCCCGAGTTGTTTGCATCTTTCACTTGTCGCCCGGCTGTTCGCAGTTCAGTGATTTTGCATTGTGCAATTACAAAGTGTTAACTAGAAAATGTTAAGCAGCTGAATGACCGAATGCGTGTATTCGAGTGTAACATAACATATGGCAGCAACATTTGCTTTAAATTAATATTCAAATTGCAACAGAGAGTTGTAGAGAATGAACATATTTAGGTATATTTTCAACTCGTGACACGAACTCTCCCGTCTTGTCGGAGAGAGGCTTTTAATGTAACATAAAATCAACATAAATTAAACTAGCTTAAACATAAATTAAACAAATATTTTATTACAATTATAAATAAAATATATATATATATATATATATCTGTTTTACATATTTAGTTCACCACCATCGATCAAAATTCCATAACGTCATTATCGATAGTTTTTGTTAAAAATAACATGAAAATAAAAAAAATAAAGTGTTTAATTAGTGTATTTATACTATAATCAGAATATCGTTGAGCTTCTTAATCGATAACTTAGAAAGTTAATTATTCCCAGGTATTTGTATATATTGATCAACTATACGCTAACAGAACTCTGAGTCGTTCAATAATTAAAATAAAAGAAACTGAATTAAAACTGTTAAAGTTTCTTGCCCCTGCGCGACATTTGGCGAACTTTGACACATGGCACAGATGTCATTTGGGTGCAAAAAAAAAACTCGTTCAATAATTCAATTTTAATGTGTGTGAATAAGTATATATTTGTGTGTGTTTGTTTTTGACATTGTATGTATGTGTGCTTGGGACTCTTCTGCAAAATATACACACACAGGCATTGAAATTGACAACACGCAAATGGCTCATTAGCCGCACCTTGAATAGGAGATGGAAACCCCTCCACTTGAAGCTCCTCTACTCGGCACATTCGCGCTGGCAATTAATAAACTTTACAGCTCATTATTAAGCATTATTGTCTTTCAACGTCCGGCCTGAACAAACTATGCGGCCTAAATTGCAGTTTTGCCAACTTTTGCAACCACTTGGTGGCTCAGTGGCCGCTTCTGCTGCTGCTGCTGTTGCTGGTGGCTCCTGCCTTGGCTAATTGCCGCACAAGCGGCGACTCCATATTAGTTGCAGTAATAATTCATTTTGACTCATCTTCGCGTCAATTAAAAAGTAACATGTCGGCTATCACCTTTCGATCTGTGATGATGAGTAAATTGCATGCATGTTGATAACGCTTCACTTGCCAACGTTGCCAACGAGTCTGCCTCAAACAAACAGCAATGTGTGCAGTTAGTTCTCCTTAAGCCACATTTGTTGTTTTGCCTCTCAACATTGTCATTAGGCTTGCACAGCTCTTCTCTGCCACAAGACAATTGAGACAAAAGGCGCTCGACATGTGTAGTCAGCTGCAGCTTTCAACACGCTGATTTCACTTTTAAGATTCGAATTTATAGATATTTATTCTATTGTTACCTTGACTTGGTCATTATTTTTAAATAAAATTACAACTTTGAAGGAAACACGTAAATAAGAATGTTCGAGTCGGGCGACGAGACATTAGCGCTGACTTAACTGTTTAATTTCTGAGCTTTAGCTTCAGATTATTGATTTGGAAAACATGTAGTTTGATTATATGAGGAGAAATCTTATTAAAACTATTTTCTCATTTATCCAAGCGGAACTCAAATATTTATTGCAATTTCAATTATTCAAAAATACAAAAACAAATGTTAATTACAAAAGTCACCTTCGTGGCACATATTCGCTGATAAAATTAATACCAGCAAAACAATATTGCTAAATGTTTTAACACATGTTCAAAGACTTGTATCAACAACATGGATAGAAACTCGTACAGCGGATGCAAATCTAATGCCAAATGTTGACAAAGTCACGTTTTTTTGTTCAATGACGGATAAAGCATTATATGTCCAAGCACGTTAGTTAAAAACTAAACGGAAACAAGTAACTAAACTCTAGTCGAGACTGCTCGACTAAGAGATACCCTGAATCCATTGAGCTGTAATACCAATCATAAAAAGTTTCATTTATTCATTAATAGTAACCAACACATGCACACACACACACACAAACATATGCATGCACGTAATATGCTCACTGCGCAGTATTGCGGCTGCAGAAGAGGCTGTGCTATGCAAACTTCATTGTTTAATAACTTTTTTTCTCGACCTATGTTCTTAATGAAATTTTTGGGGAATGATTATGACATCTAAATGTACCAATTTGCCAAATTTCAAGTCTCTAGTATTTGATATGTGTGAGTTATCGTTTTTGTTGAATTGTGGGCGAAAGGGGCGTGGCATCAAAAATCCAAAAATGACAAAATGTGCGGATTCAATATAGCAATCAAACACAACTTAGTGCACGATTCTATCTTTAACGGTGTGCACGCCAGACCTCAAAAACAAAGCGATATTTTCGATAGTTATCGATAAAAAAGTAATGGGAAGAGTTATCGAAAAAAAAAATAAACTCGTACAGCGTATGGTATTATCGAGCATTTTGCTTTTTATTTGAAGTCTCTAGCTTTTGTGGTTGCAGAAATCCAGGTGTTTACACGGACGGACGGACGGACGGACGGACGGACGGACGGACGGACAGACGGACAGGGCTAGTTCAACTCAGCTCATCGAGCTGATCAAGAATATATATACTTTATGGGGTGTGGCACGCCTCCTTCTGCCTGTTACATACATTTGCACAAAAACATTATACCCTGAAATTTCCATTTTCAATGGATTCAGGGTATAAAAAATAAAAATAAAAGTAGGCCAACAAATACATACTGAATTATCTAACCAAGAACTTGTTAAAGCTCTTGGACTTTAACTCTCCGATTTGTCTGTGTCCCACTGAAACTGATTTCAAACTTGACTGACTTTCCAAAAGAAGCAGTCAAAAATCATTGAAGCATGCATAGCGATTTACCCCGTTAATGAGACCATAGATAACGGAACCCCAAAAAGAAAAAAAAATAAAAACAGTAAAATAAACTGTCAACTTGGCCAAACAGCAGCCGACAAAACAAAGAGTCAAGAGGCGCGCACACTGATTAAGTGAACCCTAACAAATAGAGTTGCGTACGGGTATGAAAGAGGCGCACATAAAGAGCCGTGGCCGCCCCTTTGGTTAACCCTCAGCAAATCGGCGGCGCCAGCAAAGCCAGCAGCCATTGAAAAGGGGTAAAATGTGCGAAATATCACAACTTGGCACTCGGCAAAACTGCGTCACAAACAACAACAGAGAAAGCAACCACTGAAAGAAACAACAACAACCAGATACAGCAACGCAGCAGTTACGCCGGATTAACAACCCCTCGAGTCTCAACTCTGGCACGGGCTTCAATGCAATGAGCGCAATTTATAAAATTGTTACGCTTAATAAATTAAAATTTCATTTTGAAGTATTGGCCGTGAAATTGAGCTTAGCTAGAGGCAAAAGTAAGGGCTAGGGTGAAGGCGTAGATGATGGCAGCTACTTATTTATACCAAAACAAATTAGACAAAGTTACTTTTAAGTTCAATTCAATTATTGGACCGGGTTAAGGGAAGAAATTTAGGTCAGCTAAGCAATGTAATTTTTTTTGGTTAATTGTATTATTTGAATTATTTTGTTAAATCAAACTATGAATTTAATTGAAGTCTTGGTATTTTGGTATGTCAAATACATATTTAACTGGAAATAAATAAAATACATATTTTATTGTCTAGATTTACTAAGATTTTAAGTAATTTAATTCATAAAATCTACAGGCTATAGAAGTAAAACTAATTAAACATAAATTCCAGACATACCTTTATATACTTACTAGCTATATACCATTCTTATGTATGTTCTTAAAGAAAAATAATTATTGCACAGCCCTTTTCATATGATAGCTTAAAAAATTTAATAATTACTTTAAAATATTTTCCATATATCTTGCAATTAAACCAATTATACTTATAACATAATATTTTGAGCTGCAACATTTTAATTCATTTTTAATAAGTTTTTCTATAAATTGTTGCTGCTCGGTTAGGCAGCTGCCCACATTAAATCAACAATTATTGTTGGCGGCAAGCAACAAAAGCAGCCTGTACAAAAAACTTAAAATAAAGTCAAAATTAAGCCGAAAAAATCAAAAAATCGTAGCCGACATACGCACGCAAAGCTCGTGGTTTGGGCCAAAATAATTAAAGAAAAAAATAAATTCTAATCAAACATTTTCTCACCTCAGTCTGAGCTGAGTTTGAGTTGTTGCTTATAATCGTTGTTGTTGCTTTTAGCCTTTAGTGTTGTGGGCGTGTTCGCTGTTGAACGTTCTGTCGGCGTCATCGGCAGCGGCAACATTTCTGTGTTCTTCTCATTTTGTTTTCTTTAGCTTCAGCCGCATTCAAGTTGTATTCTCGTTGTCGTTGTTGTTGTTGTTGTTGGTCCGACATGTGAGAATTTGCCGTAAATCAACCTGTTGCATGTTGTTGTTGCTGTTGTTGCCAGTTGCCTGTTGCCTGTTGCCGCACACAGTTTTCGGCGTCAGCCACTTGGCTTATGAAGTGCCACAGAGAAACAGGTTAATCGATTTTAAATCGGTTTTGATGTTGTTTTGATCGCTGCCTCTTACAAGTGTCTGTGTGTCCATATGAATATACACATAGGTGTATGTGTGTGATTGGCACTGTTCTAGTTATCTAGTTTTTGACGTTTGAACTTGATTACAGGTGATTTTAATAATGATGTGTCTGGTGCTGTTGCTGCTACTCTGCATGCAACCGCAGAAGCACCAACAGTTCATTAAATGGAAGCTCAAGTCAAGATGCGCCTCTTTAATCCTGTCCAGTAAGCTTCATATGCCATATGGCCAATTAACTAGCTGTTAAATGCGTTACATATTCATTTGTGCGCCAAATTAATGGTTTCTGCGAGGCTGTAAAACAAAAATAGCTACGCAAAAAATAAATCGTTTAACTGGGTTGCAACTTGCAACTGCTCAAGTGCACTGCAGTCAGTACCCAACAATTGAACTTCCAGTTTTTCAAGGTTAGCTCATTGAAAAGGGAAGCAAAACATAATATGCAAAACGTTCATGAAGATGACACAAAAAAATGCAGACTTTTGAGAGCGCAGGACAATATTATCGAAAAAAAGGACAGAAGATTTGATTTAAGTTATCGTTGAGCAACAAATATGTAAACGAGAAGTAAATACATCTAGAGAGAGCAGAAAGTGGCAAGAAATATAGTATATCAAGACAGTAGACTGGCTGGAGAATAATGAAAAAGAGAATAGAATCGAATTTCAAGAGAGAATATTAGAAAGTAGTAAGATAAAATGAACAGAAAATGTATTAAACAGCACAGAAAAATTAAATATAAATGTATGTTATTTAGTTAAAGTGAAAATAGAGAAAAAAGTGAAAAATTTCCAAGGAAAGGCAAATTATCAAGTTATTAGATTATTCAGATTCTTATACTATTAGATTATTCAGATTCTTATACTAAAGTATTTCTCATTTTTAATGTTTCGAAATAAATACTTAGGCAATCCTAATGAGTTTTCTTACTATAAATGGCATTCGAAAAATAGAAATAATTAAAAAAAATTATTTTATTTAATTTACTGATTGCAAATTCATAACTTTCAGCTTAGTTCTGTGAGCGTCAATCTTAACTCATTTAATGACCACTTTTATTGTGTAGTAATTTTCTTAATTATTTTTAAAATAACATATAGTTAAATAATTGATATTTTTATCCGATTCGTTACATCTACAAAATTCATTTAATTAGTAATCCAAAACATTTATTACAAAAGCAGAACCACTCAATTGCCCACATAATCCAAAGTGCAGCAACATAATTTTCCGCAAGCATAAGAAAACTAGCAGAACGAAGTAGTGTAAAGTGTGTGTAGAGCAAGAATAAAGCAAAGTAGCACAACAAATAGTGTGTGGAGTGGAGAACAGGGGGAGACGGTAAAAGGAAAACTTACAGAGTTGGGGTTAGCACAAGATGATTTATTTGCGAACTCGTCTGTTTGGTTCCACTCGAATGACAAACGCAACGAAGTTGATGATGATGACGATGCTCGAGATGATGATGACGTTGCGCTGCAATGAAGTTGGCAATGAAGCACTTAAAAGTGCTGTAATTGCAGGAGCCAAGCCAAGAAACAACTGGGATAGCAGGAAGTATGCGCGCGTCCGCAAATCATTCAACTAGATGGAAAAGAGAATAGGCGGCGAAGTAGGGGTTTGACGGGGATGGAGCTACCAGATCTGTAGCAGGCAAAAAAAAAAGAAAGAAAGAGCGCTGCCAGTGCGCGTCAAATGATGAATTACAAGCGGAAGAGAGACATTTCAGTGGCAGTAGCAAATGAAATTGAGAATCTGTGGCAGGCTCAAGTGTTTCTTTACTTTTTAGTGCCCACTGACAGGCACAGAGTGTGTATGCATGTGTATGTTTTTTGTGCACACACTAATTACCTAGTTAAACTGTCAAATTGACAGATGACAGTTTTGTCTGCGGCCGCGCTAACCAAGTAACATTTTCCCCGTCAGTTTGTGCAACGCGCTGTGGCAACCTTTTATTTTGCATCTCTCTCTCTCTCTCCTTATATTTACTTCTTTTTGCATATTTGCAACATTTTTATTTGTCATGCGTTTAAATAACGTTGCCAGCCCCATTTCTGTCAAAATGCATTCCGACTCTCAAGGCAAATATCATAATTAACAATTTCGACAACAGAGACGAGAACTTCTGAGAAATGCCGCCGAAAGAATTGGCTTTCAGTTTACTCTTTCTGTGCAAAATTAACAATGTTGCTTTGCTTCAATGATAATATATTATAGGGATAATATATTTTTAAATTTAGATATTTTCTTTAAGAGCCTACTATAAAAGCTATCCAATGTTTTAAGTTCTTGAATGAAATTTGATACATGCATTTCCAAGTGTTGCACAGCTCAATCACAACCCAATAAATTATTAAAAATACGTCTTTTCAACATTTCTTTCAGTGTAAAAAGAATTGAAAAAAGAAAATTAACAAACTTGAATTAAAAATTTAATTATTTAGTAAAAATTGCTATTTATTCGTCATACAGCTTCGATCTATCCTCTTTAATAACCTAGCCTCTTAAATATTTTATGTATTAATATATTTTTTTCTAGAATCAATTCGAAAACCCATCCATTAAAGAATTGTATTTTACACATTTTCCAGTTACCAGTTTCTGTTAGTAACACAGTTTCTACATTTCAATATGCTTAAGCAGCGTATTTAAAATGCGACTCAACATAAGTGTTTCGTCTCAGATTTGTTGAAAATTTTTTAGCATGCCCCTGGCATAATATATGCCTGTGACGCTCCGCTTTAGGCAAGGCCCCTCCCTCGATCATGTCTGGGCATTTCGCCGACAAGTGCGCGCTATTTGAGTATTAATTATGCAAACGTGTGAAACATTTTAATTGGGTGCAAAGCAGCAGCAGCACTAGCAACAGTCGTCGTCTAACAAGTTGCCTGCCAATGCAAATTTTCTTTCAATTATATTTCCACATTTTCAGCTTCTATTTTTTTGCAGTGGTACGGTCGACATGTAATTGCGCGCTTTCCTAGCCACAATTAAACTGTCATAGACATGACGCAGCATTATGACGTCGCAATTATAGCTGTCACTTTTGACAGCACATATACAGCCATTCCTCCTTCACATGCCCCCTTGCTGTATGCTGTATTTATGATGAGTTTTCCAAGAGCTTAGTGCATTGATTGCATTTGCAATATTTCTAATCATCAACACGTTGTTGGGGGACCACCCAGTTGAATTCTTTGAACTTATGTATCTTTTTCCAAGAGTTTGCATGTTTAGGAATCTTTAAGGAGGAAATTTGTTTTTGGTGGAAAGAAACTTCAAGTTTAAGAGATAAGCACATAAAAATGTGTAAATTATTTGCCTCGAAATTGAAATTGAAACTTAAAACAGTTTGCAACAGTGTTGCCAGGTCTAAATTTATGTTAGCTGATCGTGTTGCCTGCAGTTTGTGCTAAGCTGCGATTTATAGCCAAACATTAATAAGCTGTCAACACGTGCATTAGACCCGAAAATATGTGAAAACAGTGCAAAACCCAAAAGGATAACTGCGAAGTCGAAGGTCTTTTGGATTTTATTTTCAATTTCATTTAACAAACTGCATACAAGCCGAACGCTAATGATGGCCCATAATTTTTGCCCAGCACAAAGCAATTTGACAGTTTTATATGCGCTTTTAATGCCAGAGAACTTGGTTTTTTATTTTACTTTTCGGGGCCAAAGGCTCAGAAAATGAGAACCCTACACAGGCTTTACCTGGCTCCAGCATAAGTATGTATATATATATATATATATATGTATATGGTATTGGGCTTTATATTCATACCCTCGTTAATATTTTGATCGATCGTTCGACATGCAAAAGAGCCAACTGCAAAATTCGCGATGACCGTTTGCCCAGTGTCGATCCGTAGACACGTTTTTATTAATTTTTTGTTTGACTTTTGCTTTATGGCGTGTTCATTGTGGCACCACAGTCAAATGTCAGAGTGGTGTTTACCAACACCACTACCAACAGCGACTGGCCTGCTGGCTTCTCCCCCAATACTCTGCTGCAGTTATTTAAACTGATTACAGTGCCTTGTGTCCAGGCACAGCAGGTGGTTTTCAATGTGCATCAGCATCGATACTGGAATTTAACGTTGGAGTCGCTGCGTCTGCCCGGATAGTTTGTCTGCTGACAAGAATAAAAATCTTAAAAAAGGCGACATTCCGCGGCTGGCAACTCCCACGCAAAGCTACTCAGCTTCAACAACTTATTTTGAATTTCAGTCTGGCTATAATTGCGCATGGCTAATACACTAGCCACACCCCATTCCCTTTAATCATAATAAAAACATCAACGTACGAAATTTACAAGCTGCCCTCGGCTAAGCGGCAAGTGTTGCAACCCCATTTTTTGTTCGAAAAGAAGAAGAGCAATAATAATAAAAGAGTTGCTGTCGTTCTTCTTCTAGGCGCTGTTACTGCTTCTTATGTGCAACAATTTTATTTGTAAGTGCAACGCATGCAACAAAACACAAGACAATACAAGACAATGTGGTTACACAGAGAAAAATGAAAATGTATAACTAAAAAAATGTTGTACATGTAATGAAAGTTTTTCCAATAGGAACAGCTGTTGTGCTGGTTTTTACATAAAAAAAAAACTATTTGAAAAAAATATTTGAACTTTTGAAAGCATGGAACATTTTTTTTTTTTTGAGCTATAGTTGAACAACATTAAACTAAAATCATAAAAGTAATTTCACGAAGAATCTTTGACTTTTTCGCAAACATTTTCACTATCAATTATAGAACTAGTTCACTTAGTTCAGGGCGTCTAGGTTGTTTTTTTTTAGCTATTATTACAACAAGGCTATTGTGGAACCAGTTTTATTATGAACTTTAGTTTAACTTATTTGACTATAAACTATTTTGCTTAACTACAAACTATTAAACCAGTTGATTATGAACCAGTTTCTTGATCACAAAGACTACAACGGATACTATTTATAAAAGTATTTTAATTATCAGCTTATCGATACGCTCTATTTTTATTGTTTATGTGCAATCAGCATTTTTTTTCAGTGTCATCCACACGATTGCCAGTAGCTGTCAACCCAACGTCTCGCCAGCCCGTCTGTCTGTCTGTTTGTCGTTCGGTTGGTCGGTCGGTCGGTCTGCCTCGCCGTCTGTCAGTTGGTCTGTCAGAAATTGCCAACATGCCAGAGATTACCAACTGTCAGTTGAATGTCATGCCAATGGAACATGCCGTCAACTGAAGTGTTGAACTAATTTAGCAGCTGTTGAAAAAAGCCAAAGAGACAGAGAGAAAGAGAAAGAGAGAGAGCGTGCGAAACAGAACGAACCAGAGATATGTATATTCCAGCATGGCGTATGGGTAATAACAAAGAAATTTAAAACTAAAGAAAAAAAAATTAAACACAATGCAAAAGTGTATGAAAAAATTGTGGCTGCAATTAAAATGTTCGCGTTGCAGCATTGTACAGTGAACACTGACCACATGCGAAATGCGAATGATTGCAATACAATTAGCTGTACATTAAAAACATACGATAATTATGGCGTGCAAAAAATAAGCAAAAACAATAAACTGAGCATCATCACGATGTTGACCGGCCCACGCTATTACCATGAACCATCTTGCTGGCCAAGCTGGCAACGTCTGGTAGTCAAATGAAATCAACGCGACGACGTATCCGTTGATATATGCTCGATCCACCTTAGGAGCAAAGCATTGGTGTGGCGTTGAAGTGGAGGCGACTTTGTGGGCAACTCAAGCAACGGTGTTGATGGTCGTGTAATTAGAAAATGTTGTGCATAATTGGAATTGTAAATGAGCTGAGCTAAAATGCGATGGCCAAGACAAAAACTATAGCTGAAGAAAAAACAAAAGCATTGCCGGCAGCCGCTCAGGAAGTCGGCAATCTCGTTGCGCTTTCCACTAGTTGCTACCTCGGTCACTCTTCCCTCTTCCCTTTCTCTACCAAATTCGTCCCGTGCGTCACTTTAAGTCCGCTTTTGAGCCGTGTTCGTGTTTGGCTTATTTCAAATGTAAAGCATAAGTTGTGCTAATATATTAATACTCTTAGTATACATAGAGCGTATTACAAATTGAAGATGAAATGTGCTGAAAAAGCTGAAAACAAATTTCTACATTTCTCTATACTGAAAATACCCTTTCTATATACATATATATGAAAGAAATATCTATAAGATCTATAGGTAAAAGCAGAAGCACTTCGGGTCTATAGAAACTGTATCCCCTATAATCATAGGTTAGTTAATTTATTGAGTGTATTTAAATTTCGTATTATCCCATCCAAAAACTGTTTTCTTGTTTCACTTTTGCTTTAGTTGCTGATTTTTATCTGCAGTTAAAAGTATTTGTTGTCTGCATTGATGTTTGCTGTATGTAAACGTTGATTTTAATGATGTGCCACGCCACAGCGCCAACTGAACGGCTTTACCCCACTCTCTTCGTACCCATGCTAAACTGACTGTATTAGCCAGTGGCTAACATGTGGATAACTCAAGCATTTTATTAGCCGTTGAATGAAATGACCAACTTCGGTTGACTAACTTGGTTAAGTTGATTGCCTGACATGGCTGTGGATAGCTGCCAGATACCAGCTACACAGATACAGCAAACAGATACAAGACACAGATACGTTTATAGATATAGATACATCAGTGGGCTAGATGCTCGCTTGGCCAGTTTCGTTTCAAGCTGCTCGCTGACTGCCTGCCTTTGTGCATTAATTCGATTTGAAATTAAACCGAACATGATTTTAAATGTGGAATTTTAACGTTTTAATCGTCGCGTTTATATTGCCATAAAATACAACACAAGAACTGAGGAAAAAAAAATCAAATACTGTTCGTGTTACACGCTCTTTTCCAAATATATTTCTAGAGAACCCAAAAAGTTCTATTTGATATGGGACTTTGCTATGACAGAAGGTTGCAAGACCAACTTCATGATGAGCAATAGCCATCTGCTGCAATTTATGTTTAATTTTTGTTTTCAAATGAAATAGCTAAACGAAATTTAGAATATGCCTCTTAAATTTTGAAGGAATTATTTTAATATTATATGAATGAATTATTACAATTGAAATAAGACTTCATAACTAAAATTTTGAACGATATTAATATATGTATACACTCCTACTTCGTTTGGCAAAAATATACTGTATTTCATGGTCCCTAATATTTATATGTAGCACATCAAACCACACACACCAGATGATGCAAGAATTGTAGTTAAAAATATTGAAGCTTTTTTTACAACTCATAAATTAAACGTACACCTGTAAAATGAGTTTAATGTCATACCAAATACCAATCGAAATATCAATGCGACTGCACTACAGATACAAATTTGGAGGCGGGACTGTATTGGGCTATAAAAGCAAAAGCCGATTTACCATTTAAGAAAACAGTTACATGCTACGATCTAGGGAAAAAAAGAACAAAATGCATTTTTATGGTGCACCGAACGTTTTGTTGAACATATCATTAAAATATCAAAGTTTATCACCTTATGCCACACAGGTACTCATAGAAAATCTTAAAATCAGGCACACAGGCACACACACACATGTACACAAGTGCATATATACATATGAGTAAAGGTAGACATTTGTAGCAGACGTCGAGTCGACTAAATCCGTTCATTAGGTTTACGGGCATAAGCTCGTGTTGTTTAGTGAGGCGTTAGAAATGAGTATAACAATAGAGTCCATTGGGTCTTAAGGTATAGGCTAAAGGGTATCTCTTGCTCAAAGAAATGCATTCCAATTCCCCATCACTTTGACAATGGCACACTGAGAGTTGACAGCGTGACAGTATTTTCTTGCTCTTCGTCTCTTGTGGTTTTGTTTTGTCAAAGACCGCTCGCATAATATTTTGACATTTTTATTGTCCCTTATGAAAAGCGCCAAAGAATTTCATTTTGATCAAAGTCAAAATTCAAATCAAAGTCTTAGTTTAATTAAATTCTAATTTATTGTAATTTATCGCAGCTTAAAGTGTATTTCCATGTTTCACAAACAAGAAAATGATGGCACGATTTGCGTGCTTATTTGATTCGATTTGATTTGAATTTTTCTATGATTATTTTGATTTTTAAACAAATTAACACTTTATGTTTGTTAAATAAAAAAAACATATGTATGTATATATATATATATATAAATATATAATATAAATATTGGTCAATTGATACGTAAGCGGCTTTAGACTGGAAGTTCAACGCTTGCTGAGTTTCTACTTTTGTAAGCAGCTTAACAAATTTTTTTCCTCATACATACATTTGACATGTGAACGATTCAGTTGAACAATAGACTTCACAATATTATGACTTGATTATGTGGAAAGACTAATTTTTATTTGTGTAAGAGAGAAGAACTTTTTTGTCTAAGCAAAAAAAAAAAAAAAAAATCGAAATACTGTTGCTGCTCTGTATTATGTGTTAAATCGAGTATCAAGGTCATAATACCTTTCACTTGTTATTGGCTCAGCTGCCGGCCGTATTATTTATTTGTGACTTTGCGGAACACGTGAATGAACACAATAGCAACGAATCTTCAACGCAAAACTCTTTAAATTATAGATTAAAAACTTATGGAAAACGATAAGAGCTAACAAATTGGACCAAGAGCTAACGTGAACATATTGAAAGCGGCATAAAAAAAAAAGTAAGTTGCTCGTTCATAATTGCTTAATTTCGTTAAGGCAATTTTAACTAAAATTTTTTATTTTTGCCGATTAGTTTGATGTATTTTACAAAGGGGAGTATAAAACAACGGAATGTTATGATTGAGAATGGTGTGAATATGGGCCATCGCACCATGTTTGTCATCGTTGGTGAAAAGGCCCGCAATTAAGACTAAAGACAAGGCGCTACTTGACACCGAATAAGTAAAATTGATGCGTTCCCTACAGCAACTACAATAAGAAGTCACTACTACTCCGAAACACATGACAACTGGGACACATCTATGGCGTTTTTGTGCTTCAGGATTTCGAGGCACTCACTCGTAATTTGCAGGCACAGACCGTGAACACCATTGAGGATGGAGCCCGGCTTGCGCTACTGACTCTAGATAGCCCTACGTCCCTAACGCACTGACTGATTATCAGCAGCTTAATCCAAAAAAAATCACTGGGCCATGATCACGGACGCGACGAATTCGCTGCCATGCGTCTAGCCATAGCTTCAGCCGTTTTATTTGGCTTTGTGAATGTGTATGTTACATCGCCGCATCCCGAGAACTTGATTATGATCTTTCAATTGATGTAGAAATGCTTCGATTGGTGGGATTATCAGAATCATTCCGGCTGTACTATCTTCCGCAGTGCCAATGCGGACTTCAAGAAGGCCATCATACGCATAAACATCTCTTGCTACTGAAGCCAGACTATATAGTACATGGCCCCTAGCAATATGCATCTGCTAAATGCCGCCGATATGTTAATCATCCATGAGGTCGCTCCCATTCGCTTACCGCTGAACGAGAAAATGAAGGCCACTGCTTGATACTCATGCCCATCACAACCGATGGTTACTAGGCCACGGGACACTCGCATAATTCGAATCTCATCGCCCAAATATAGAGGGATAACAATGCTAGTCCACCGCTTACGTTCAACAAGTCTATCCGTTACAAGTTCATCCGTTACAAGTCCAACGATCAGATTGAAATATGGGTCATCAATTTGCATTGTTCGGACACCAGAAATGTGCACTTGAGATCTAGCTGTTCGTTGATTGTGCTTTGCCATAATTAATCGACAGACTTTATTTTCATATCAAAATGTTACAGAGGCCTGATGGCCCCGATGCAACGATAATCCTCCGAAAAAAAAGAAGAAAAAAACGTTTTAGCTAAGCGACCTCAAGTATATTAATAACTAAATGACAATGAGTTTAAAGCAAACTGAAAATAAAAATAAAAAAACATTACTTTAAAAGAGATTTTCTTAAAGTTCTCTTAGCTCTTGTATTAGGCTACAGGGTATAAAAATTCAGATAAGCTGCGTACCCAATTTTTAAAACGATTTAAGGCACTTAGCAAAATAAAAAGACAACCAAATACTTTCCCTAAATTGAGTGCGTGAGGGAAAACAGAGAAAAGAGTAACCCAAACAAGTCAAACTCAAGTTGTGGACCACACTCACGCTCACACTCGCTTGCCGAGCCAATTAAACGCGCGTTATCTGCGCCAAATTTTAAAGCGTTGATACATAAATCCTTTTCGTTAAGCCCCGCAGCGTTCTTGACAGCCAAGGCACATGCTAACATGCCATTTTCCGCACCCAGGAAAAAAAACCAAATTCACCCCAACTCAGAAGGCCGGCTCGTGCCATCTCCCTCTCTCAAGGAACAACACTCGACGCATGCTTAAAAAAAGTCGCGCGAAACTTTTTCGAAAGAGTTTTTCCTCATGGGACGCAAACGACGCGTTCCCTTAAGGATAAGCCAGCAGGACGACGATGCGTAGCAAATCCTTCTATCTTTACCTCTCTCCTTCTCTCTCTATCTCTATTTCATACACACTCTGTGTAAGAGGCGATGTATTTTAAAATTCAACTGTGGCTTAGCATGCGCATCATAAAATAAATTTTAAGCGCAAGTGGCGCCATTAAGTCTGCTTTTAACTTTTTTGCACCCACTACGCGGCTGAGGCGATTTCATAGAGGATACCAAATGGCTTATTTTGGAGCCATGGCCGGGGTAGATGGTTTTTAGGAAGGCACGAAGCGAAGTTTGAGTTGCCCGCTTGCTGTTGGCATATAATGTGTAAAAAGTTTATCAAAACCCTTTCCACACCCAAAGAGCGTAAACGACATAAACATATACTCTATATATACATTTATCAGTAAATACATACGAAAGCCAGAAGTTAGGGTACTTCTGCAGCCCAAGACAATAAATTTAAATTGTATAAATACTTTTACAATAATATTATGTATTAATATTCTCTATAAGTAGTTTTCAAGCTTAATAATTTACTTATAAATTAATGAATGCCTAACAATCGATTCTAAAAAAAAAAAGCAAAGCTAACTAACATGTAATTGAGCTTGACCTAACTAATTCAAATATATTTTTCTTTTAATAAATAATTGTGTAATTATGTACTCAATATATATTATTTTTAATATAAAAAAACGAAGCCTTTAACCAATCTAGAAAAAAAATGTTTAAAATTTCTTATTTATCCCACTTAAATATTTGTTTCAAATTTCACAGCATAGAACTTCTTGAGTCACCCTATTCTTATGCGTTGCCCTGTATCCCGTTGAGCCAAACAAAATGGCGGCACAACATAACACAACATCTTTTCCTGCTTTTATATTTTCCTTGCTTTATTTTTCATCTCTTTTTTTTTTTGCGCCACAAAACTTTTCGACGCGCTCTTTTACAAATTACCAACAACTTTGGAGCGCTGTTTTACGATCCAATTGTGCGCTGATGTGTGGTTGTCGGTGTTTCTGTGTGTATATACTATATACGTGCGTATGTGTGAGTTAAAAAACATACTTATATCTAAACGCTAATGCATATATATTTTAGTTGCTATGAAGCAGCAGCAGCAGCCGAATCGCCCCGCGGAAATGCCATAAAGAGTGCATAATTGAATTTAATTCCCATTCACGTTTTTGCGCAAAAAATAAAATGAAACAATTTTAATTAAATTTTCCACACACACAAATAAAACCATTGCCGGCAGCCAAAAACAAAGGCTTTTAAGAGCCAGAAATTTGACATTTATATTGAGAAGCAATAATAGACAACATAACTAAGCAAATTGCTGTCCATTCAAGAGATGTGTGGACCCGCAAATCGGAAGCCGCGAGTCGTGGCGGCAAAGCTGGTAACTGAAGAAAAACCCTTGAAGCACTGCGTCTTACAAAACATACCGAACTGAAGAAGCAAGAAAGCTCAACTAAAAAATTCCCTACACAAATAGTTAAAAATGAAAGAACTTTTAGAATAACTAAAAACTGATATTTATTTAAACAAATATACTTTCTAAATTACCATAGATTTGTCATATTTATGAATTTTATCGAAAATATATAAAATATATATATTTAATAATGATTTACGGAAAAAATATGTGATAATAAATGATCATATAAAAATTGTTCATACGTTTGAGCTGAAGGCTGCACACACAATTGATGCCCACATGTAAGACATGTGTACAGGGTATTTAAGGAAAACCAGTAGCCAAAAGTTATGCAGACAGTATCAAAAGAAAGGCGAGACGAGGCCAAGCCAAGCCAGGCCTGGCAAAGGCAAAAGCCAGACGGTCTGCGCCCGATATACAGATGGAGAGCAAGCTTACTCGTACATATATACTCATAAATCTTTTTGGCGGGCATTTTCACCAAGGCAGCGCCGAAATGACAATTGTGTCAGCTACTGTGTGGAGTGCATGGCCCATGGGTGTAAATAGGCGGCATCGCTTAGATGTGCAACAAATCCATGAAAATAAATTAAATTTATGGAAAGTACAATTTATACATTTCTCATTTCATTTTCAGTTAGTTGTTATACACATTTGCATATTGCAAAAATTGAACAGCTCGAGGGGGTCATCAAGCGTGGCCTAGGCAATCATAATTAACGAACAAAAGCGTAACAAAAGTGTCTGCAACAGTAACTGGCGAATCTGCAGTCCAGAAGCTGAAGTCAACAATTATGCGGCAATGGGTAAAGGGACATAGTGAGCGAGAGACAGAGAGAGAGGGAGAGAGAGAGGGGGAGAGAGAGAGAGAGAGAGGAAGTCTGACGGGGCGGCAGACATGTTGACGTACCTTTTGGGCATAAAATTGAAATCCCGGCCAGGATGCCACATAGCTGCCGCTGCCGCTGCCGTTGCCACTGCCGCTGTTGTTTTGGCATTAAATTTGCCACTTCTTCGACATGCGGCTGGCAGACGACTGTGACGCAGAGGCAAAGGCAGAAGCAGAAGCGGAGGCAACGACAACAGCAACATACAAATTTATATGGCTGCGGGGCATGTTGAAATTATGCCATCAAATTGGTATCAACAGTCAGTGGAGAGACGACGCGGTTGCTGTTGTAGTTGCTTCTGCCGCTGTTGCTAGTAGAAGTTGGTTCTGGTTTTGCTCTTCTCTTTTCGGACTTCTTTTAAAATGCTAGTGGGCTGCGAAACAACAACAACCAGCGACAATTTGTGTGCGATGTGTAAAGTAAAATGTAGCCTGGGTGTGAACCTAATGCGTGTTGAATGCTTCATGCAGATGATGCATCAACAACAACAACATCAACAACAGCGTTCGAACAGTGTAGCTTGTAAGCAAATTAGAGCAACTTGTGCAGCAGCAAAATTTATAATTGCTCTGATAAAGACGTTAAGAGTTTAGATGCCGATGACCTGGGTTAAAGTAAAAATATAATGAAAAATATTAAAAATAGGTGGATCAGTTGATCTTGGCCTTCTCTTATAGTTGTTTAATCATTTCTTATCAATCTAATGTATGCTTATAGCAATAATATTTTATATATTAAAGAAACAATTTATTCGCGAATTATTTTTCCAATTTTCGGAAATGAGTCTTCAAAATTGTGATTCGTCAAAAAATTTTCAATTTAAACAACTTTGTAGTGTGAAGACGACTCATTCCAGCTTTGTTAGTTTCAGTTTTATTTAAATTTTTTATAGTTTTCAAAATGTTTTTAAAATCAATTTCTGCGAACGCCACCACTTGGCACAGTTCTAAATCAAGTGAAGCGCCTCCAACTTTTGACATGTGTGCAACTTTGTCGCCAGAAGAAAAAAGAGAAACCAGAGCTTCGTTGAATCTTACCAAAATACGTATATTTATATGGAAACAGAGATCCAACAACAGCAAAAAAGGATGAAAAAACAAAAAAAAATTATTTCATAGCCTGTCATAAATGTCGGCGGCAAAGCTTTTGCTGTTGCATCAACCGCTGCTTCAGTACGGCAACAATTTGCAGCATCTTCATCTTCATTTTCATCTACAGCTGCGGCTGCGGCTGCGGCTGGTGCAACTGTTGTTGTTGCTGCTGCTTCAGCAAGCGGCATTGCGCGTTATTATGATCTTTTAATAGCCCGCAATTTTCTCACCTCGCAAAGTGTGAATATTATGGTGTAATTGCATCAACGCATCAACTCCTACCAATTTCCAAGCTAAGGGCCTAAAAAAGCAGGCCGCACCAATTGCCAAATCGTCGAGACGAGTCCCCCAATGCCTCCCCAATCTCTCCCCTCTTTCTACAGCCCCATCATAACTTCTGTTGGGGCCGCCGTTCTGGCATTTTGGTTCAATCCGGCTAAGTTGGCCCGTGGGGCGTTGATTGTGGCGCAACTCCTTCTTTTACTCTGCTTCTTCCTTTTCGGTCGGACGCTTTTCGGTCTTCCTCTTTGGATTGCTCTCTATATTGCCGACAGGTTCGTATTACCTGGCTTCTTCTCTTTTTGTTATTTTTTTTTTTCCAGAAATTATTGCAAAAGTGCGTAATTATTTTCTGTGCTCTTAATTTTCGCAGGGCTCGACAAAGTGAAGGGGCAACCTTATTTTTTTTTTTTTTTTATTGAAAATATACATGTACATTGCGTGTGTAAATTTATATTTAGCTGTAAACGGGGTACTTGCATTTCGTTAATTTGATTTATATGGAATTTAAGCAAATTAACATTTCTAAAAACAAAATTCCAATTCAAATCATCCTTTTAATTAATATACTTTATATAATAAATAATATATAAAATAATTCAAAATGTAATGAGAATAAAAAATATTTGTATTTTCAACTCCATGAAGATTTAAGTCAGTATTATTGCCTTATTCTACAGCATTACAGCTTGAATATAGCTTTCAAGCACCTTTACATGCTAATAACAACTAGCTAATTTGCCAAGCTGCTGGCTGTTGGCTGTTGGCTGTTGACTGCACTGTTGCCATGTCTAGCTAGGCTACTACCAACTTAATGGGTAATAGCAATACGAATTCCAGCAACCATTTACGCAATCATTAAGCATGAAACTAATTTGTGCGCCTCGAGAGTGGCATGCGTTGTGATAGCTCACACAGCAGACACAGAAGAAACAGACTCCAAAGAGTTGGCATGTTGCACGTGTTGCATGCGGCTGACAGCTTGGCTTGGCTAAAAACACATGTTGATGACTTGAAACGAAACTCCTTAGCCAACATAGCAAGCTGATACCTACAGCATATAAAGCTGTTGAATTATGGGCAATTATCATTGCCAGAAAGTAGGTGTGATGATCGCTGTCTCCTCTGGGACTTCACAATAAAATAGCACAAATAATTGAAATGTAATTTTGTAAAATTGCGTTGAAATATGCAACACTTCCAACAGATTGAAACGTTGGAAAAGGCAATGAAGATTTCTTGGCGCCCAGACGCTCGATTTCCTAATCAAAATTCCATAAATTCGTATATTTCATTCCACTCGACTCTAAATGAAAGATTATTTATCAACTTGTGGCGATATTAAAAAGGGTCGATGTAAACCTATATTCGATATTTTTCTTGTCATTAATCTGATTCGATATGCTTTGCTATCGAAATTAACTTGAATAATTTTATATCTTATTAGTTTATTGGAATAGCTACCAAAGCATTCTTAATAATGTGTTGATGGCTACGAATTGCCAATTTATCGATTGGTTTCACTTCATTAAATATATAATTTTAGTTATAACATAATTAAAAAATACAAAAGGGAAATTAAGGTCAGACTCAAAAAATTAAGTTTTGTTAGAAAAAAGTTGCTCTACATTTGTATAGAAGTTCCAATAATAAATAACAGCACTTTAAAATATTTCTTGCAGCGCACAGAATTGATATTTTCGATCAAATAGTTTATTACTAATTATTGATGATTTGATTTTTTTTTTATTAATGCTTATAAATAATTCACTGTTTCAGACCTTCCGTAAGCATTTAATTTTTTATCTGATGCCAAAATGTATTTCTTTATCCCGTTTTTTATTGTATTTAAATTTTTATGCGGATGAACTTGAAGCTTTTATGTCAGGTCCATTCACTTAATTCAATTTGACTATAGCTGTTTGCTATTCAACAAAAATTGATTACTTTATTATTTAATTGAAAGTTATGTGATTTCAAATTGGAAAATTAATCGAATATTAATATCCATATAGAACTGAGTACTTTAAAACAGTTTTGCCTATTCTTATAAGCACATTTAAGAGCGTGAATTTGTCAACATATAACAAATTAAGAATTCCAACTAAAATGTGAAAAGCTTGAATTATTTATTTAAATTATGACTATTATATATGTAAAAAAATATACATATATATACACTCTATAAATCAATGGTTACGCCAGATGTGATTTCGCAAACAGCACACAACAAATTCCATTCACACAAATTAATAAAATGAATAAAATAAGAGCTAGATAGAACAAGAGAAAAAAAAAACAGATAAACTCGTACACAACGGGGCATAACTTAGACATTTTATGAGCAATTAATTTATGCGTTGACAATTCTAATGAGTTTTGATATTTATACATATATACTCTCTTATTGTGTTGAGTTGAGCCAAGTTGAGATTAATATATGTATGAAACTAGGGAAGCGTGTGTTGGCTATTTTTTTTTTTTCTTTTTCGAACAAAGCGATAATCAACCCGAATATAAAAACATATAATATTAATAATCATAAAATATATTGAAATGAACGCTAACTAGCTGATTTGATTAAAGGTCGCTCAGTGTGTGAATCTGTTATGCATTTGATCGTAATGTGATATTGTGTTAAAAATCACTGACCAGATTAAACGATCTCCACCACACGAGACTAGGGATAAGAACTGGTTTTACTAACGCTGTGAATCGAGACACCTAGTTAATTTGCTTAGCAAGATATGATCTAGATAGGCAAATTTAATAGAATTAATATTCTAGTTACATAAAAACCTCTGGGATTTCGTGAGCGTTTGAGAAGAAGATTCGATAGTTCTCCTGACGATACTCGATTGCTCTTTCTGTATCACAATATATTGCCTCTTAACATGATTAATCGGAGTTCGCGTTTAAAATAGTCAATAAGACGATTGAAGTATTTTCAGTTCACGGTAAATTATCAATAAACCTTATCATAACCATAACTAATATCCAAATAGAAATATATATTTAATGTTCCATTTTACGCTCCTCAGAAATGACTGTTATTTGAAATCAAATCATTTCAAGCAGTGTCTGGCCTTCTGACTCTCTCAATCCCTTAAACCATTAAAGTCCGGCATACAATGTTGCTCTACCAGATGCAAAGGATATGTTGGGAATCATAAACTCAAAGCGTAGCACATAACCTCAATTTAATAAAAACAAAAAAAAAAAAAGATCAAAAATAAAAAGAAAATAACATTGCGTGCCTTGACAAACACACGAAATACCAATCAACAACATCAGAATCAACGATACCAAAAAAATAATGGAATAATATAAAAATTTTATTAAAAAATTACAATACCCAAATGACCAAAAATACGCCGAGACTGTGAAGAACCCCTATGAAATGATGATGCGATCCCTAAAGAGAGAGAAAAATAACCTGTGCCAACTGCACATTAAATTGTGATGCATCAATAAAATTTGCCTGCAGCTAGTTTTCAAAAGCCATCGCTACGAAAGTGTTAACTTCGAAATATGTTGCCGCTCTATAATTATGGATGGTTTTTCGGTATAATTGCGCCTGGGTAGCGATCCACAAGGCATGCGAGAAGCCAACTTCAACTTCAACTTCAACTCGAACATCAAAAAACCGACTGCTTCAATCAAAGCATCTGACGAGCTGCCGTTGAGGGTCCTCCCCAGACTCCAATCGGGTATCGGTATCTGCATCTGTATGTGCCCATAAGGTATCTTGTATCAGAGCTGGTAGCTGTCGACGTCGCTTGAAGTAGCTCAAATTCATTTATCTAAAAAAGAGAAAAAACGAAACCCAAAAACGAGAACACGCCAGCCAATTCTAAGGTGTTGGCCCGCTTGCTTAAAGCCAAAGACGGCGATCCCAAAAATGAGAGAAAAACGAACTTTGAAGTAATTCCGGTAATTTAAGAACCCTAAAAAATAAAAAGTAAAAAAAAAACCAAAAGGCAACTCTTCGTCGCATATGAATCATAATCAAAAATTTCTGCGGCTCATGCGCGCTCTCTCGCCCTTTCTATCGCGCACACACTCTCTCTCTCCCTCTCTCTCTCTCCCTCTCACACACTTAGAAGCGATGCCGGTTCGCGTCTACATCTGATGATGATCAATGATCTGCAAAGTGTTTTTCGTTGAAGTTATGACTGTGGAGAAGGCTTTACTCTCGAGCGACTGGACTGCTCAGACTTCATGCCAGGGGCTAAACGTGCGCTCGCTTTAATTTTCAATATGTCTGGAGACTGGACAACGTCGACGGCGGCGACTGGGTCAATGCTGATGGCTTTTGTTTTTATGGCAGACATGTAGGCACCTTTCAGCTAATTTATAAAGAATACCCAAAAAAAATCGAGAAAGTGCCTCAGTTTTTATATACATATGTGTATGTTGCGTGTATTGCGCTAATAATCCACACAACCTGTTTCAAAGCGTCGCGCTTAAACTATATAATTGAATATTTTCCAGAATTATTTAAGATTGCTATTCTTGAATTTATAAAAAATAGGATTATAGCATATTAAAAAATATTTTGAGTAAGTATATCATATAATTAAGTTTATCTGATTAAAGTCATTTTTACAATAAAATAATATAAATGGTTTATTTTTTTTAATACATTTTAAGCAGTTTAATTTAGTCAACAATGAATACAACATTTATTTTACTTACTGTGTAATTAATTTGAAATCTTTCAATTGGAGCTATATTGACATGATAAGCTAAAAATGTAGTGAAAATGTTTGACAGACACCAAAAATACAACTAATTATTTCTACACAAGCAAAAAATTAAATTTCAAATCAGTTTTAATATTCACAATGGCCTAGCAAAGTTCATCTTAATTCAAGCTTTATATAAAATATTCCGTTAAAAAGCCCATAAATGACCATTAAATTTCATATGGGAAAGATATCTTAAATCCACATTTTATGTGCAGTCTGTAATATTTATTTGATATATGTCTCACATTTTAAAGCCCACGAAATCCAAGTTCCAAAAACCGTAAATAAAATGGAGTTCAATCAAAATTCTGTGCCACCAATCACAAAAAAAAATGTATATTAAAATGTTATAATAAATAAATGCATAAATGTGACCACAGCAAACTCATTATTTTACATATCACACATATTTTGACATGACCATAACCAACACAGCAAATAAATTGCCAACAACCAATCGATTCGGACGTTATTTTCTTTTTCTACTTCACTTCTTTTTTTTTTTTTGGTAGCCAAATGAGGAGCAATTCGATGTGCCCTGGGACCAGCATCGCCAACAAAACCCAATTTACGGCCATAAATCGCAGCAGCAGCAACAATAATTCAGTGCGAGAAATATTTTTCGCTGGGTGTTCAAACAAATCAAACCGCACAGCATAAAAATACAAAAAAAAATTGAGTAGAAATAAAAAACAAACACGAAAACAACGTAAAAATCATTGCTGCACAAATTTATGAGCCAAATAACAACGGGAGATGACAAGAGCCCAGCAGCGGTCACCACCTACAGTTCAATTTGTGCTGCCTGCTTAACTATGCGACTGTATGTGTTCGCCGTGTGTGTGTGGTGCCATCTACCAGGTCATACTTTGGCCACTTGGTCAATAAGTCAGTTACTCGTAAAATAGATATGAAAGTTTGCAAGACTAGCTAACACCACGCATGAATCCCAAAATTGTTGTATTCAAAATTAATATGGAAATTACAAAATTTTAAACATCTAAAAGACTAAGAAAGTATATCAAAAATTTTAAGATTATCAATAGAAAATTTAAAGAAGAGTTTAAATGCATGCTTAAAACGTCGTACTGCTCACTCCAGCTGCATGCCCTACTCTAAAACCTTCCTGTTCACACAGGGTATTGGAAAAACGCGTGATAAATATTTGCGTTTCATATGTGTGCAACGTGTATAAATAATATTCGCACGATATATGTCCCCTTGGCAGGCAGACGACGCCATCGCCTTTGCCATTGCCTTTTGCCAATGCGAATGCGAATGCGAATGCGATGCGCAGGCGCAAAGAAGGCGCCTCTGGGCATCAACGGGTTTGGCCTACGTGGGCGCCGTCGCACTTTATGTGCGGAATTCCATTTCCAGCCCAAAGAAATACATTTATATATATAAACAGAAAAGTAAAAAAAAAAATTAACAAACAAACAAAACAAAACTCAAGTTGCCGTCGACCAACTTGATATATGCGCTGCATGCTCATAAAAATGTCAAAAATTGTGTTGCACCTCAGTCCAAGTGGAAAGAGCGACGCTTTGTCTGCCTTTTGGGTCCTTTTGGACACTTCCAGCGAGTTGGACTACTCCAGCGTCGAGCTGGGCTGTTGAGCGCATGCGCGCATATTTCGCTTTAATTGGCAAAAACGTAGCCACCACCACAACCACCACCACCAAGCTGCACCACCGGGGCACCGCCAACGATGACGCTAAATGTGCACAGCACACGCATAGGTGGGCCTCCAAGTGCCAGTTACTGCACTGTCAAATACAGTAAAAGCTCTATTAGTGGACGAACATCTTAAGCAGACTATAGCTAAGCTATGTCTGTGTCTTAAATCTAAATTAGCTGAATAATAATTATATAATATCATCATCATCATCATTATAACATAATGTTATGACTTCCACCCTAAAATTATATTCGAATTTAGATCAACTCTCAGTTGAGCTGTGCATGTATAGTATATTCACTGTACCTACAGATCGGCAACACCGCGCCCAGCTGGCTTAGCTACAGTATGTCTTGGACGCGTTTGTTTAGCGCTTTAAGCGCATTTAATGTGACACAGAACGAAAAGGATAACGACGACAGCAGCAGCAGCAACAGCAGCGACAGTGGGAGCAGCGACAGCAGCACGTGACACAATGGGCAATGGGCACAGAAAAAGCTGAACAGGAGAGGCGACGCATGCGTGCCAAAAGCAAATTTCACGCAAATCAAAATGTCATAAATTCGTGGCTTATGCCGCAGGAGGGGATCAGTTGGCTATATTTATAATGAAAATGATACGACTGCGCGTCGACGTCCTCTTCCACACAGCAACAACAACTAAACAAAGAGAGAAGCAACGGCGAACGAACGAGCAAAACGGGACCCAAATGACAAGTGTTAAATTGGCGCGCGAATATCAACATGTCGTCGCTTGGTCTCTAACAAAGAACAACAACAACAACAGCAAGAGCAAGTGAGAGAACGTACTAAAGTGCGAGTATAACAGCGGCTGCGTGAAAGAGTTGCCAGCACCAAAAATACAAATTAGAAAAAAAAAAGTGTACCATATGGTACGGATAGTTCACACGAAACTTAAAATAAAAAGTTACTTTTGTCTATGTTACTTATATTAGCAGTCAATATTTATATGGCAAAATAATGATTATTAATAAGTTTTCAAATGTACAATGTTAATGCTCTGCTGTTTAATATTTAAAGTACCTATTTTGGTACATTTGAATCAAATAATTTGAGTGGCAACTCCACAGGCAAGCCTGTTAAGATCAGAGACAATAAGTAATTGCAAATTACGATATTCACTGTTTGGCATACGAGCAAAAACTTAAATGGTAGTATTTATTTAATATTAGGATCAGAGAAAATAAGTAATTGCAAATTATGCTATTCTCAACTTTGTTTTACCTACCGGCAAAACCGCCAAATTGTATTTATTTTATGCATGTGTGCGTAGCGTGCGTCTCTGTGTGTGTGTGATAAAGAGACGCAATAATAATGCGCAATAGATTTTATTTTGTGAACACAACTCAACAACTCTTATGCTAACAACACTTAAACACGAAAAAAAAAAAAAAGAAAACAATAATAATGTGGACTTTAAGCAGTAATACTTTATAAAATATTTTCGTCTACACATAGCGGCTTCAGCCTGGCATCGGTAGCTGCTTAGCTCGCTCTAACACAAGGAAATAAGGCGCCAAAAAAAAACAACGAAAAGCACGCGCTAGCCAATAAACTTAAAACTAATTTTTCACTTTAATTTACACATTACACCACTTCAACTATTGCATTTTTATTATTTTAGCACAAAACTACACTTTTCAACTAAACAGAGCTTAGTAAATACACTTAATTTAAAATAAAAAAAAAAACACGAGCGCGGACACTAAACAAACCGACGAAGTGTTTGGCGACCAATTAGCCACTGAACATATCGATCGACGCATATCGATGAGTGGGCGGCGATAGTGTTGCTAGAGCTGAGCGCAAGATTATGATAACTTGAAGTAATTGAAATGCGATTAATTGCAAAACTATTAAGCTGCTTAAATTGAATATAAATTAAATAGTGTTTTATGCGTTTGGCAGCTGCAGTTTGTTTTTACTAGGCGCCTTAAAACACTGCCTGACGCTTAAGATGTTTTCTTTTTGCGGCAAGCAAAAATTTATATCCCTTTTCATGCTGCATACAACGTTTATAATGGCCGTTAAGGCTTACGAAAGGCAATACAAGTGTACAACTGTGTGTGTGCGTGTGTGTGAATGCGTATAATGGACGCTATGCTCTTAATCGCTTCGACTACAACAACACTAACAACAGCTGTAACTGTAACAACAGTAACGGCAACAAGAGCCACTAACCATGATCTGTGGGGCACGAACGAAAGACCAAGCAGTGGATGGAAGGGGGCGTTTATGGGGATATCCTTAGTCCTTGTGACTGCGACATTCATAGTCTGACCAACGAACAGCAATTAAAACGGATTAAAAAGGCAACAAACTGATTTATGTGCCAAGAAACTCAAATAACGACAAATACGAGGCATGTGCTTGAGCCAGGGCCAGGGGTCAAGAGGAGATGCTCAGTCTATCTCTATCTCGCTCAGTCTCTTTGCTTTAATGCTAGCTGCTGCTCATCCAAAATTGAAATAATTGCGCAGTGAAGCAATTTAGAAGAATCACATTCACATGCGTTTCCAGTCACTGTGTCCCAGTGCTCTGCTGCTGTTGTTGTACTAATTGAAAAATATTAGAAGAGCAAACGAAATGGCACGAGGAAACCGAAAAGGAAAACGTTGCTGCTGATGATGTTGCTGCTACTGCTGCTGCTGCTGCTGCTGCTGCTGCTGCTACTGCTGCTGCTGCTGCTGCTGCTGCTGCTGTTGCAATTTGGCGCATAGATCTGTGCAAGCAATTCATGTATTCGGAATTTATAACCGCATATAGCGCACATAAATCCCAGCCACAGCGGCGGCAGCAACAACAAATCGAACTTTATCTGTTGCAATGCCAATGGCTGCCATATGCTGCCCCGCCCCTAACCAATCCCTAGCTTGTCGCCAAAGCTATTGCCACCGTTAGAAATGGCTGACGACGGGCATAGCCCTGTTTTTTTTTTTTTATTTTAGAGTGTGGGAGCTAGAGTATTGGGGTAGCGGCATACAATGCTTATAATTGCCTGTTGTTGCACGCATCTACTGTGTGTAGGTTGGGCAGCAACACCCTAACAGCCCAGCAGCCCACTGAGTGGACGATTGTAAAATGTAAAATTCTAAATAAATGGCCATGAGGCAAGCGGCAGTGGCTGCCACTTAAGCGCCGCCGCCACCGACATCGACCATGTGTTATGGCCTAAAGTAAATCTTCATTAGATTTGCCAGAGTGGCCAAAAGGCTGCTGCTGCTGCCGATGCGGCTGGCATGGCCATAAAAAGCAGCGGCACTGCACAACGGTATTTATGACCACTTTTGTTGTCATTTTAATTGATTTCAATTTTTGCAATTGCATTTGAGCTGCCCCAAACACAAATAAGCATGAGTAAATGCAAGACTTGCAGCTCTCTATCTCCATCTCGCTCTCTCTCTCACTGTTTATCTCGCTCACTACAACTCTTTAAAATTTGTTTTATTCCAATAGATTTACGATCTGCCGTTTTATTTTATAGTTTCTATTTAGCACAAGAAAATTCCATCTAAATCAATTAGTTATATAAAAGACTAAATATATTTGCGTATGTTAGCTTTAAGAAATCTTGCAACATTTTAGTATATACTAAACTGAAATACATATATGTGTAATGTGGTTTGGTATTTATTGATTTAAAGTAGCAAAATATGCATATTGAAGCTTAATTTAAGTGCGTAGTTAGCTAAGGTTATCAAAAGCTTAACTTTGGGAAGATAAAATGCAAAAGTTGTAGTCGGGTAGGACCGTAGGTTGAGGTAGTTTTAGTAGAAAATTATATTGCTTGGTTTCATAAGACTCTAAAGCCGACATGCTGCAGTTGCTGAAATGTTTGAATACAGAGAAGAGGAGAGATAAGATGCTGTTGAGTTCACTGAGATGGCATGAAGATAATCCATCGATATAGGTATGCAGTCTTGCTTTCAGAGTTACAGAGCATCTGCTTTTTTTAATATTTGTCTTCTCTTTCTTAAAAAAATGTAACAAATTTATATCGATTATATAAAGATAGCAATAATGGAATGAATAAGTAAAGGCAATTTAAGAATAAGTTTTTATAGTTAGTTTATAGCATCCATTGATACAGTTGTGAAAAAAGTAAAAATTAACTATGAATTATTAATACATATAAAATTACAATTTCTATTTAAATTTTAAGACTACTTCAATAATGAACAATCTAATTGTTTTATAATATAATACTATATATAAAGGCTATTCTTATACATAAAATAATTATTATTATAATTTTATTTTAATTCGTTTTCAATAAATTATATTCATATATAAATTCACATTCACTTGGAGTTAGCTTCAAGCAGGCTGTAAAGTTCTATATTTTCCTCATAATAAATAGACATTTTACCCTTTAACTGAGGTTGGTCTCCATCCACACCTAGTAAAACCCTATTTAAGACCTCTCAATCTCTCACCTCAAACCAAACCAGCCACATCTTAATTTGTAACTAATTTTAGCTTTATTAAATTGATATCACTTAGAAATTAAATGAAATGTGGCTCAGTTCAACCGAGTTCAAGCAGCCAGTCGAAGTGAGTTGAGTGAGTAAATGACAACAGCTGGTATCACAGTCTCTGGATCTGTGGCCTCTTTAGACCCGGCTCAAGCTCTCCACTCATTAGCAATTGATGAAGCGCATTGGGGGGCAAGTGGAATGGAAAAAACTTTATGAAATTTTGTGGTTGCTACCGTTTTGGACTCGAAAAATATGTCTGAGGTCGTCGTAGACCATGGCATAAAAAAAAGGGCAATCGCATGGCCAACCCCTAATTGTTGTGGCTGCGAGTATATAATGCCAAACCGACTTGTACATAACAGTAAACTTGTGAAAGAGCAATAAAGATGATTAAAATGTAATTATGCTTAATTTTCTGACACAGCCAGGGTAGAAAAGAAAACAAAATATATGTATATATTTGTATATAAACTGAAATATATATGTATGTAAATATATGAAAAACTTTCAGGCTGTTTACATTTTAATTGATGAGCTGCCAGGGTTGAACTTTTTCAACTTTTCAGTTTTTGTTTTTGTCTTTTATTTGGGATTGGCCGAGGGGTTGACTGAGTGCGAATTAATTTGTTTTCTGAAAATTTGGCAAAAGTTCTGGCTATAATTTTTGTTTTATATCTGTGTGAACCTTTTTTCTGGCCATAACGATGAGAAAATATGAAAAATATAGAAAATTGCAAAGCAAATAGAGATTTCCTCTGGGCTAAGGGCTACGTTGCGGTTGATTAGCTTTAGCTGATATACTGGCCATAAAATTGGCACTTGTTACGGCCATTACAGCAATGGAAATTTGTCGTCTTCTGATCCGCTGGGATTTGCTCATATATGTGACACATGAGGCATATGTGGAGTGTGTCGCACTTGGGGGTTGCATTCAGGGTGGTTGATAGCGGCCAGATAGCATTAATCACATATAGACATAAAATTAATGTCTTCCATGTGAGTGTGGTAAATTGATATATCCAACCAGATATCAATTGCGTTACTTTTTATAGAGTGTGGGTGGGAAATATTTCTAGATTTTATAGACTGTGGGAGAGCGTAAAACTCCTGTGGCAGGTTGTTGATAATTGTCCGAAAATTCATGGGAAATAGAAAAGTTGGCTTATAGTGGAAACAGGTGAATGGAAGAAGAACTTTTGATGAATTTGAAATAATTTTAGTTGAGATGATATGCAATTTGATGTTATGTTTTAATATAAATGTATATTTAAATGAATTCAATATTTCCTTTTATAAGACTCTCTTGAATAGAAGAAAGAATAAATTTGCGCTTCTTAAAAATTATTGAAGCGATTATGCGTAAGCATAGAGTTTACTTAATAAAAAGAGTATTGAATTTAATCTAGAGAAACATAAAAAAAGAGAAAACCGGGTTACAAGAATTTTCAAATCGAATTAATAGAATTTTAATGTTTTATTTATATTTAATAAGAAATAATTTTAAGGTTTTATAAACGATATTTGTGCTTGTAATCTTTAATATACAATACACTCCATTAACCCTGTATCTTTCACTCTATTTGTCACTCTCTCTTTTGCTCGCTATCTATTTATCCATTAAAGATCCGTTCTAAACTAATTAAATAAATAAAATTGGGTTATATTAACCAACATATTGCTTAGCCAAATAAGCCAAGCCAAGCCAACTAACCCCATTTGGTATCTTGTGCTATTCTTGGTGATTGGTTTAAGAAATTGCCTCATTAACAATTTAACGAACTCACTTTGAGGCAGCTGCCTTTGGCGCTCATTCCCTCTAACTACCTCCCTCCCCCCCTCTCTCTCCCTCTCTCTCTCTTTGTATGTGTGGCTGCTTATAATGGCGTCGTGTTGCCAACATGCCAATTGCACATTAACGACATAACACCGTTATAAACAGAGGCAACCCAAGCCAACATCCTGCCATCTCCTCTATTAAGCATACCTGTGCACACGCATCAGCCCACATTTAATCAGGGCATGGCTGATTACACCGATTACGCATATTGATCAGCCACGACACGTAGCGACCATCATTCATAGCGACCTCCCAAAACTCAGGTAGACAGACCACCCACTCCCACTCCCACTCCCTCCAGCTCCATCAGCTTGCAATTAGCATGAAATTACCTCTACAGAATTGCACTTGAAGCATATGGCATGTGCTCTGGCTAATTGGTTGGCTCTTTGGGGTCTTTCACATTCCAAAATTGTCTGCTGCTGCTGCTGCTGGTTGATTTGTCTAGCGCTTCGGTAATATGAAATTAAATTGAAGAAATTTTTTCTTGGACAGCGCTTTAACATCATAAATATTTCAGCGTCCATAAATGCTAATGAGGCACGCATCAAACATGATTATTATTATGCTTGCTCTATGAGGTAGGGTATCGTGAGCATATGTTAAAGTGTGTGAGGCAATAGCTGATAGTTACTCAGTTTTTAGATTATTTAAGATAGATGAAGTTATGTTTGTATTAATTTATGATAAATTTCTATGATGAAGGGTAATTCTTTCTGTTAGGTAGGTAAATTCTCTTTTGAGGTATTGGACTAGTTTGATCACAAGCCAAAAATACATGAAATTTAAATAAAATAAGTATGAAATTTACAAATCACATTTATAGATCTTCAATTCCATAATTCAGCTTAATCAAATTAAAAAAATCATCATCAGCGAATGCAATTACTAAAACAGTTTATATAATTATATTATAATTTGTAGCTCTTGCTTCTCCCAAAGCTTCCCTTTTCAGTGTATTCAAAATTCTTTATACACATAAACTAAGTCGACTTTTTGAGCTCTTCAACGCTTGCGCTTAAACGCTTTGTACAAATTTTGATGTGCGGTGCTTAAAGATTGCGGTATTCGAACATAACATATCCTGTAGCTTGGCGGCGCTTCGCCTCGCACAGCGGGTGCTGGCAACTCTTTAAGTGTCAAGTGGGGCAAGGGGTGAGCAGCTAACCGAAAATCTTTTTAGCCAAACAACAAACAATGGCCGTCTTAATACCGTAAACTTAAGGACACACGCCGAGTTTTTTATTTTAACAGCTCATTTGTATGGCCAGACGCCGATACAAAGAATGCCACTTAAAAATAAAAACCGACAAAAAAAAAAAAAAAAAATCTACCAACGAATTTGTGTTTCAGTTTATGAAGGCGGTTTTTATAATTTTTATGGTCCATACTTGAAGTATTTGAGTTATTTGATACTTTTCTTCACACATTTACCCCAGCTCCGCGTCGATTATTAAACAAAGTTCATAGTTTATGCAGCTCGCCAACTGTTTTAAGTATCGCTCGATCGCATTTTTCCCTCTTATCTCGATTTCATATATCTGAGTTTTCCGTGCTGAACAAATTGCTGCAAGATTTTGTTGGATTTTATTTATTTTTTCTTAATGTTTTCCACACTTGGCACTTTTATGACAGTTATTATATATTCATTGATTAGACCTAACGATTTGTGGCGGCTTTGTTTGTCGCCAAGCGGGACAACAAATATTAAAATTAAAACATGTCATGGGGTTAAGCTTTAAGTGGCTTAATGACAGATACCCTGTAATGTGGCATGAATACTGAAGTGCTTTGATTTGAGTTGCTTGCTTATGGGTATTTTATGATGGCTTATACTTGAATTAATCTCTGTGCATATGATTATAGACTCTTAAATATAATAATTATAATGTTTGTAGATTATGTGTATGCTTTTAGATAAAATATATTAAATATGCAAATAAATATATACATTTTTTTTTCAATTCCATTCACAACTTTACATAATAGCTGACATACTATTTAGCAAGGCTATGGTATGAGAACAACATATTGATAATATTTATTATGTTTTCTAATGATTAATTTCTATATAAAAACCAATTTAATTTAAGTAAGTTATTCATATCATGCCTCTCTTAAGGTTCAATTTTTCACATTTCTTAAGCAATTTATAGAATAAAGACCAATTTTTTTTAATATTTTCAATCAATCAATTTTTTATTATATTTTCCTCTAATAAAATTGACTAAATTTATTTATTTTATCAAAATAATTGTGGATTTTATGATACAATTTTCAATGAATCAAATTGATCATGGACAAAATTTTAAAGGAAAATTCTAACAAAATCCTATTATTATTATAATTAATACATGTATTTTTACAAATATTTTTATTTATTCCAGATACATTTTTTTACTCACAATATATTTCTTTAATTCTTAATATACAACGCAAAACACAAAGTGTTTGATTATTTATATTTAAATTCTTTGTTATCGTTCAATCTTCATTGATGATCTGAATATTGTTATTAATATTTTGTAGTGTTTAATATGCATTTCCCTGCTGCACCTCTGCCTTGTCTGCTCCTCGACATATGCCCTAATTTGTTCTCTGCTATTATTTAAATGCCTCTAATTGCGGCCGCAACGCCCCGTAAAAAATGTTTTATTATTCCAAATTGTTTCGTGCAATTGCATCCGCAAACAAACCGCAGGCATGCAATGGAATATCCTAAATGAATATCCTTCGATCAATGCTTAAAAACTTTAATTGCAGTTAAACAGCGAGCACAAAAAAAAAATGTAAAACACTTTAATTTGGAACATTTGGTTGCATTGAACGCCCAGCAAAAAGAACTGCAGCCGTTACGTTACAATTGACTGGCAAAAGGTGAGAAAAGTATTACACGAGAGATGAACCAGCAAAACAACACAAATTCCCAAAAAAAAAAAAAAGAAAAAGATGGATCGGCAGAACAAACCGCAAATTACATGCACATGGCAAGGGGCCCGAAAAAAAAAGGTTTTTCGTTCTAATTCCTTGCGCGCCGAGAGAGACAGCCCAGCGCCGTGTGCGTCCATTTCAGTTGTCTCCACTTATCATTTCGCCTGGAAGCGTCGCTTCCGCCTCGCAGCTTCCAGTTCCCAGTTTCTGTCTTCCAACTGCCCGTTCGCAGCTCCCGTTGGTGCCGTTTAGAAAAGCGTTGCGAATGCGAAGGCTGTCAGTCTGCAACCTGTACAGGTGTGCGCTGAGGGAGGCGCGAAGCATAACAAAATAAACAAGTCAAGCTGCAATAGATGCAGATGCTCAATAAAGAGATGCCCTGTAAGTTATTATATTTTTTGGAGTTTGAATGTCCCTTAAGAGGAATATCCTTGTTAATGTTTTTTTTTTTCAATTTATTCAAATAAAAATTAGTTTTTATTCCCTACCATATTTTGCATATCTTTCTGTCTTTAGGTATACGAATCTTCGAGATGTTAACGGAAATATATCGATGCGCTGTGATTAACTGAAAACATTGCAAATTATCAAATAATTGAAATAAACTTCATAAGAAATTTAGATTTTAGTTTCAGAGCTTAGTTTGATACCGCTCAACTAGGACTTAACATGCTCATCACTATCACTCCCATCAATTTTCCACAATTACAGGGTATTCGAAAAAAAAACTCTAACAAATGTCTAACAAATGCGGATAACAAACTGTCAAAGTTTTGCGCTTATTACCCAAACAGCATAAAAAACAGAGCAATAAAAAAATTGGAAACTGCACTTGTACATATTTGTATTTGCATGACATGATGTCCGGTGCTGGACTCAACTACTCAGCCCCACCACAGCCTCGCCCCCATCCGATGTCCGACATAACATGGACAGTTGTCGTCTGTGCTCTGTGCCCAGCGGGACGCGTTGGCGCTTTGTGCAGTTCGCGTAGTTATTATACCCTGTATGAAGTAGAGAGCGAAAGGGTATGCATATATGATACACAATTGAAAGCGAACTAATTTAGTTCTTTATTGTGTGCGAGAGAAAGAGAGAGCTGTAAGATATAGATATATAGAGATATTACTCTAGGTAGACGAAGAGATAGAGTAAGAAACAAGCTAAAAAGTTATATATAAATTTGTAGCATTAGAAATATAAATATTTGAGAAAGACTGGTAAAAGTTAGAGATAGAGGAATATAAATACAACCATAGAGAAGAATATGACAGAGAAAGCTAGAGAGATGGATCGAAAAAAATATAAAAAGAAAACAAAAAGACGCAAAAAACATAAATATGGAACATGATCCAAAATGATAAATTTCTTAAGTAATGGAGATGGGAAAAAAATTATGTCTACTGATATGAGAATTATGAAATTACAATCTAAGGATCTAAAAGAGCTGACTACCCTGCTATATTGAGCCTCTAACCTTGGTCAAAAATAGAGTTCACCCTTTACAAACTATCAATATCTACATGGTATCTTCTAGTTCTGTCGCTTGGCTCGCCGCTGACTAGTATCTCTATAGCTTTTCCGCTGTTATTTTCAACTTCGTTTTCTTTTTCCTTTTTTTTGTTTTGTGTGTGAAGTTGTCTGCCAACTGCGCAGATTTTTCATAGCGCATCTGACTGCCAGTTGTCATTCGGTTAAAATTGTATTTTTATTTTTATTTTTCCATTTAATATGCATTGAAAACGTTGAAAGTATTTGGAATGCGTTATTATTTATGATTGCGACAGCCAAGATATATTTTGAAGCTTATTTGAAAAAACTTTGCTAACAGCGTATTTTTAGTATATAGATTAATAATGTATGAATTAAAGAGTATGTGGAGTATATAAATGTATATCATATTCATAATGAAGATATTTATCTATATATAAATATAAATATAGATATAAAAAAATAGAATATTATATATATATTATTATATATATATATATATATCATTTAAAACAAATATTTTATAAAGAAAATATTTTGAATATATGAAAAAATTAAATTAAATAATATATAAAAGTATTAATTTATAAATAAAAGTTAAAATAAATATTCTTTGCAGACCTCGAAATGCATAATTTTTATAGTATAGTATTGTATATATATATAGTATTGTTAATATAATTTTTGCATATCCCGAGCGTTTTCTAGTACTTTTCTAGCATATACAATATTACTAGCATGCACAATATGTATAATAATGATATTTATAATATATTTATGATATTAAAAGAATCTAATTAATATAAGCATCTTAAATTGAGCCTTAAACTATTTTAAAGTAAACCCAAATGCTTAAGCAAAAGTTAAGAAGTTTTACCACAAAAAAAAACAGTTAAGTTAAATATTTGGCATCAACACATCTTGGCCAACTTGGGAAGCCAAGAAAGTTAGCATATTGTTGTAACTTCATGTTTAGCGCTTACGATGTTCTGCACAAAAATATATGCAGAGAATTATAATAAACTTTCAACAGATATGGTGTGATTACAGTTGCCTGCAGCAGGTCCTGATCGTCCTCAGCTCAACTCAGCTCGACTCAACTCTGGCAATTGTCATTTATATAAAATGAAAAATGAAAATTATATAAAAGGCAACCCCAACACGCACACACATACACACACACACACACACACACGCAGACAGCATAAAGTTTTGCTGAAACTCATCAAAAATGTTGCTTCAACACGAAGCACACAAAATGGCGACAAAAGCTGAGAAGCGCACAAAGTGTCTGATAGAGAGAGAGAAAGAGAGGGCGAGAGAAAGTAGGTGTGAGTGCACGGAGTGAGATAGAGCAGTGCCCGCAGTGGAGACAGCACGAAAAATGAGTCCCATGTCTTTCATTAAAACTTTCGGCAAATTATCGGGTAACATATGCTTGCGGCCTGATTGTCAAATACATGTATATGTATGTATGTATGTATGTGTACGCTAGTGTAGAGCACTCTACTGCTGCCTCCTCTCTCTGCTCCTCTATCTCTCTCTCTCTCTCTCTCTGTGTATCTATCTCTCTCACCAGCCCCCTTGACAACTACCCCTCTCATTTGTATGATTGTCAGTGTGTAACACTTTAGCGCTTGAGTGTTGTAAGGGGAATTATGCGCACACACATACATACGCAAATATACATATATAATATAAATATTAAAGCAACTTTCTCAGCTAAAATACGTTCATACGCTTTTCTTTGATTTCCTCGGGGATACTAGCTAAACAAACAACACGAGGAAGCCAACAATGGACGCACAATTTCCCCTTCATTTTTCCAGCATCCAGCCGAAGGGGGTTTGGCAGGCAGACGCTAGGTGAAAAGATGAGAAGGAGTAGAAAAAATAAACAAAAATAAAAGGGAAATCAAATAAATTCGCGCAGGCGTTGTAAATTTAGACAAAAAAAAAAAATAAACACTGGATTCTCTGTGCCCTAATGAAATTTGCCAGCCGAAACGTTTTTAGTTTAGCGTCGCTAGGTTGCCTGGCCAAAAGGACATTAGTAGTCCTATGTTAATTTGGTGCGCCTAATAAACTGCTACTTTTTGCCCAGCCCCCACACACACACACCTGCACACCTGCCGCCCCCCACCTGGGCATGGCTGTGCAAATTTGGCACTTCAACAGCTCCTTTGCGGCAAACGGCGTCACGTACGCGCAGCCAAGTGAAAGCTGAAATTTTCGTTGAAAAAGGATATATGGGCGCAGAGCTGGCGTTGTCCTGGCCGCGTGCCTTTCATATCAAATGTGCGTCAAGGTGTGACTGTATGTGTGTGTGTGTGTGTGTGTGTGTGGGGGGGGAACTATGTGTGTCTGCTCGCCATCTGAGCTATGCACGCTGTTGATACTCGCTCGCTCATGAACTGAAGAGAGTCTATTAGCGTTGTGTATACTTTTTTGCTTTATACGCCCATTTATTAGTTTCATTGACTATCCATTCTTTTGGGTATTCATCCTCTTAGGCTGCCACCTTCTGTCCATCTTTGTCCATGCGACTCCCCAAACAGCAATTCTGGTCATCCAATCCGTCTGTCCATCAGGCTATCCATTCCTCATCATTTATAGATTTTTTTATTTGAACGGGCATCACTCAGTCGTGCACAGCCAGTTCGAAACTCGTGCGTAGCACAATTGTAAAAAATATTGATTTTTCTTTTGCTTAAATCCCATTTTCTCTCTTGTTTTTTTTTTTTAGTAAAACTCTAAGCGCACTTTCAATCTGTTGTGTCTGGTTTTTTTTTGGGGGGGATATTACATTGAATCAATCAAATAATATTTCATATTTCATGCACACACTTGGCAACCCTGTCCAACTGTCAAACACATGTAACTGTCAAACTGTGCTGCGGTTTATTTGCTTATTTATTTATCATATTTCTTAACTGCTTTTTCTTAGTTTTGACAAGAACATGTCCAACATATCACAAAAAAAATTCATAACAATAATAACATATATATAAGACTATAAGTTCTAGCAGGCGATATTTAACTGACATATCACGCAGGCGACAATCCCGAAGAAGAAATTTCCAAAGTTACCAAAGTAAACAGAAGTCAGTTGCACAACAACTTGGCAATTGAATGTCAAAGGAATAAATTGACAAAAAGAAAAAAAAATAAATATATTATAATAATATTGTAAGTCTTGACATAGCTAAGAAAAAGAATTGAAGAATATATAATAATATTGTAAGCCTTGTCATAGCTAATAATGTCTAAGCAAAGAGTCAACTTTTTTGATAGCTTATTAAAATTGATTGAAGCCAAAAGAAAAGTCAATTTTCTTTGGCTTTTCGAGTATATCTAGTAAATAAAATATATATAGAAAATTGAAAGTACTATATATATATATATATATATATATATATATATATATATATATATATATATATATATATATATATATATATATATATATATATATATATATATATATATAATATTCATTTAAAATTATTGTAACAAGTTCACATATTATTTACTATAAGGAAGAAAATAGCATGTGTTCGTTAGAAAAAAATATTTTTAGAACGAGTTCAAGCTAAACACAAATAGGGTAAAAATATTCTTGTGTCAAAACACATACATAAATAGTTAATAATACATTTTTTTATTTTAAAAATATATAAGAAATAAAATAAATTAAATTCTAAAATATATAAATACAAAAAGCTCAACTCTAGCCTTAACAAATTTATTCATTTTACTTAATTGAAATCAATAGCAGCTGAAAACTTGCACAAAGCACGCATCCGCCTTAAGAAGCGTTTCGAATCGAACGTCGCCAATCGCTTTATTAGCAAACTGGGCAACATTATTCTGGTCAATTATTTAGCTGACACCGTGCGGCAATTGATCCTCGAACGAAATGCATCCGTTCCGGCCATATAGAGCTTAAGCATAAGCCGATACTGCAAAAGTATTGATTGCACATAATTATAGGAAATTCGCAGGGAGCCGCCCCAGTTCCGACAGAAGCTGCAGACCACAACGATCGAAAACCAAAAAGTGAAAAGTGAACTCTACAAAGTAATCTGCAAAAATATCGAACGCACAACTTGACCAACATTTGCGCATAATTAAATGGGGCAACTGGTTTCGCGCTGAAACACATAAAAATCGGAAGTTGAAGCTTTAAATTTAATGCGCTTATTTTAAAGAGTGTTGAAAGCGCAGCGATCAAATTGCCGTCGGCCAGCGAGTCGGATACCTACATCAAAAAAAAAAAAAAAAATTGAGTTCAACTTTTTGGCAAAAAATTAATTTTTAAAAAATCAATTTGAAAAAAAAAATTGCATTTGAATTGCTCCACATTTAACGAAACTTAACGTTTCTTAACGTTAAGTTAGTTTTATTCGTAACAAAACCATAGCAAATTTAACGAAGCATGCTGTCTGTCACAAGCTGACAGTTACGAAACTACAATTTTTGTTAGTTTTATCAACAGATGACGCCACATGCTGACGTTGCCCGGCAACCATTTGAATTGAATCAAAACAGAACTTGACAAGTGCCAACTTTTCATTGACAGTCGTAATTCAATTGGAAAGATTAAGTAATCAGAATGAAATTCATACCGCTGCACACCACAAACACAGCCATTGTGTACAAGAATTCGCTATGCTCGCTTGCCTCGTTGCTGGTGCTTGTTCTCATCGCTTTGTCCGTAATGCTGCCCGTGTTACTGGTGTCGCTGTTGAGTCCCTACTCCGGCATATCGGAGTCGCGCGTGCTGTATGAGCAGCCGGCCATAAAGTTCAAATACCAGTATATATTCGTGGGCCACATGGACTCGACACTGGAGAGTGAGCCGCTCGAGTCGTCTTTTCTTGCCTGCAGCAGCTTCGCCAACTTCAATGCGCGCGTGCAAAATTATTCGAGTCGTTGCGAGGCGAGCAAATATTGGACACAGGACTTGGACTACGATGCGGTTACGGATCGCGTGCATTTTCAGCTGGAGCTACAGCGGCTGCCCGCACGTCTCATAAACTTTGATTTGCTGCTGTTCTTCGAGGCGCAGCTGCGACACAAATGCGTCCTCAATCCGCCCGCTGTCCTGGCACTGCAACTCCAACTGCCGCAGACTGTGAGGCTGCAGAATGGACAGGTTCAACTCAAGGGCGAGCTAAAGCTGAAGCAATTCGTGGAGTTCACCTGCCCGTTCCCGGGACGGAACCTACAGACGCACTTTCGCCAGGTGCAACTGGATACGAACAACAGCTTGGCCGACATCTCACAATACCAAATGGAATCGCTGCTCGCCCAGGTGAAAGCTAATCCTGCCTACTTCCAGTTGGCTGTGCAGGAGACCTACTACAGGCCCACGCCGCCACGCCTAAGTCCCGGTCTCACCATCGACTTGGAGCTAGATGTACTACAGCTGCCGGCACGCTATCATTTGAGCATTTGGGAACGTCTCGGACAATTCTGGTTGTATTTTGCGTCCTTCTTTGGTATTTCGTTTTACATAATGAATAAGTTAAAGGATTTTCTATTTGGGCGCCATATCGTACGCTCCTGGGAGATAATACCATGGAAGAAACTTTACTGACACGAATCGGGTGCCATTCTGGAAATGGACAATTTCTCCATAGGCGAATGAGAGACTTTTCACAGTTTCAGTCAATGTGTAAATTAAATAACAAATCATACAAAGAATTTTAAGTGTTTGTGTCCAATTAATATGGTGAAGGCGTCTGTTCTACTTGTCGCGGCTGTTGGACATAAGAGCCAGATTGCCGAAGCCCGATTGGGAACGATCCGGCGTAGGATCATAGGCACGATTATCTTCCAGGACGATAGTGGTGCGTGGGTAATGATCTAACTGCACAAATAAATAACGAAATTCCAATTTGCCCTTCGAGTCCTGCAAATTAAGCGAACATAAAATATTATATACATATCCATAGACAGCTCTAGCAAGCACGCACCCTCCTTGATTCCAGCTGAACGGTTGCCTTGTTCCGCAGACCTTGCACATAGAACTGCATGCGCATGTGGGGCACTCCATTCCGCTCGAAGCTGCTGTGCGCTACATGCTGGCGACGACCGCGACGTGAGGTCTCGCCAAAGCCTTTAATGGGCGCTCCGATGGCATCTTGTACACGGGGATCATCAACGACGAGTTGCAATGCCTTGGAATAAATATTACTCGAGCTCTCCTTTGAGAAGAGCTCTCGGAAAATGGCATAAAACATAATGCCCGTCACACCGAGTCCGGCCAAAATGATGGCCGTGTAGCTGGCCGTCTTAGTGTTCTCCTTGATCTTCTCGGCAATGGGTCGAACGTCGGTAGACACATTACTGTCGCCGCGTGACTCCTGCAGTGCACTACCACCTACAAAATGGTTTATTAGCCCAAAGAAACTGTCTTGTTTTGGTATTACAAACTGTTTTTCGATTGCTGTGCTGCGGGATTTCCCAAATGCAACGCTGCCAGAGATCGAAGCCTTGTAGTTGTGGGCAGCAGCACCGTTTTTCTGTGCAGCATTAAACTGCGCAGTAGTATTGACTGTGCCATGTTTGTATTTGAATAATATTCTAAAATAATATAGCGAATTATTGTATGCGAATAACAAAATATAAGTTGAACATCTGTTTTGATGACTTTGGTGATGGGTTAGTTAACGATAGATTTTATATAATCCATGGCCAGCTATCGATGAACCCTCAGAGATGACATTTATCTTTTGTAGTGTAAGAATAGCACATCAACAGTTCGGTCACGCAACTTTTAGCTTCATAGCATATATCGATTATTTAAATACTAACTAGAGAGTGCTATCGATAAGCAATCGTTGACTTTTTTATTATGATAACAAAATTAAAGCGATAAAAACTGTAAGTGAGCAGCCTTTCTATACCAGTTACTTAAAAGTGCGCAATCACGTCGCGTCTAACGCTCGTCAATCATATCGTCAGGCGTACCCTCGCAGGCGGTGTTAGAAAATTCAAACAAGGCAAAATTATGGTCGTGACACACAATGTTAAGGGCTACGAAGAGTTCTCCAAGAAGATGGAGGAACTAGAAACCGGCGACGGCAACAACCAGGTGCATGTACTCTTCAGCGGCGGCAAGGATGAAAATGGCGAGAGCTGGTGTCCATATTGTGTCAGGGGTAATAAACAATAGTCTCTAGTGACTAACCGCAAAGCGTATTAAATTACAATTCCAATGACTGAATTCCCCCAACGCTATGCTCCCCCACAGCTGAGCCGGTGATACATGATGCATTGAAGAAGGCCCCAGAAAACTCCCACTTTGTGCATGTCGATGTCGGCGAGCGTTCATAGTAAGTTGTTTTATAATTATTAAGCAATTAATTATAGTTAGCTACGCAGTATTGCAGACTTCGTGAATGTTTATCAAGATTATTAAATTCAACTAAGAATGACGATAACTAGTTAGTATTAGATTTATATCGTCTGCATATTCGAGTATGCAATTCTTATCAAATATATTATAGCTGAATTATAGCTCCAATCCAATATAGAAAAGTATGTATATCTACATATTTAAGAACACAATGATAACACCCCTTTAAGAGTATATTTAGCAATTTGACCACTGTGCAAAAATATACATTGCTTTAGACTTTTTGTTGTAAAATTATGACGCCGTCGACGATAACTGTCAAGAGCATTTTACAGCACCTTTAAAATATATACATACATCAACATATACATACATGCACATATACAAACATACACATGTATACTCATGTTGTTGGCAAGGCTGGATATAACTTTCGTTTGCTCTGCTGGTTATCTTTAAGAAATTATCTTTTTAAAATTGAAAATAATGCAAAGATTATAATTTGTATTTGCAGCTGGAAAGATTTGAACTGTCCATTCCGTAAGGATCCCAACACTCATCTGATTTTCTTGCCCACGCTGCTGCGCTGGAAGTCGCCACAGCGATTGGATGGCGAACGCTGCAGCAACAAGGATCTGGTCGAGATGATGTTCGAGGATGAGGAATAATTATTATGCAAGCAAAGCTACCCAATCATATTTTCCAGCCTTCTTTGCACAGACTTACTAGAGTTGTCATATTTTATTTTTTTTGGAATGTTTCGCAATAATAATAAAAACATTTTAAATTGTCACTTCAATAGTTGCTCTTGTACTTCTTGATCTCGACCATGACCACATGGATATTCGTTAGCTGGGCACGCGCATTCGGCGTCAACAGCTTGTGGAAACGATGATAATATTGAACTAGACTGGCCAAGGCCAATTGCAGCAGCTGCGAGCCGGTCAACAGCGATGGGAACGATAGAAGTACTTCGCGATTCAGCTCTTCCAGAGATTTCTTCCAGTTCGCAGAGAAGCTAGCTACAAGCCCGAGGCTACGCCTCTCCTGCTTACGTAGCTCATCAGGTTGATCCTTTTCCACGTATTGCTCGCCCTCTTTGACAAACTGTATTATGCCTCCGAAGTGTGGCGCTAAGATCTCATCCACATATTCAGCGCTACGCGCATTCAACTGTTCACGGAACGCTTCAGCCTCTTTGGAGTTGTCGCGCGTATGCTCCATGAGCACGCCAAGCACTAGATCATAGTTGTTGATCAAATAAATAAGCTGATCCTTGCGCGTGGGGAAAATCGCGGCCATGCGCAAAATAAAACATTCGACTTCGTTTTGTAGCTCCAGCAGTAGCCGGCTGACCAGCTCATTGGGAAAGTGCTCCGAGATTCCAACAATGGCTGCACTGAATTCAGCATAGCGACGCGTTATCTAAAAGAAATCCATTCTAGATTATCTGACATTAGCTACGGAGTGTTACTCCTACATAATGCGGGCCCATTTCCTTGTTGAACTTGGTGGGATCACAGTCGTGAATGCTCTGAATATTTAAACGAAAAACGTGCTCCAAGCGTGGCCAAATAACAGCCTGTAAAGAGTCCCAATATCTACAAAGGAATTCAAGCATATATATATATATATACCGATTTAATTTATATATAAATAATAAGCTTACTTATCCAGCGCTGGCACACAGCGTTTGTGGCACATAAGCTGATAGCGAAAGATCAAGTGTATGCAGAGGAACATGGCAATGGTATCATAGCAATCATGTATCGATGTCTCCAGATTTTTCTATCAAAAGAGAAAATTAATAATAGACAGAATATTCATTTAAGTGTAAGGTAAACATACAATCATCAAAGTTAACGTTTTTCCCATGATTTGATTGAACAGATCCTGTGCCTGTGTGCTGCGCACCATAAAGAATTCGGTGACAAATAAATATTCTCTGCATGCATTGTCAACCAGAGCATATTGCTCGGATCGGAATAGCGCCTCCGCTGTATACTGTAAAAGGTAAATGCACATTAAAAGTGAACTCTTATACAAAGATTCTCTTAACTTGCGCGATTCTTGAGCTGTGCATGGGGCACTATAATTGGTGCCTCCAGCTGCTGATTAAGTATGTCGCCTCGTTTGCCAATGGTAAAGATTGTGCTCTTGTGCTTGAGGCTCGTTGTTTTGGCAAACAGACCCTTGGAAGCGTTATCCTCGATGCCCATAAGGTCATCCTTGGTGCAGGATTCCTCAAATTTAAGGCTTGCCAGGCGTGTCGAGTAGCTCTGTGAATAGTCTAGCCAATGTTAACTGAAACGAATTATATATAACATTTACAGCTTACTTTAAAGTAACTATAGTAGATTTTGCTCATGGTATCGATGTATTCACTGCATATCTCCTGCGCCACATGGCGCTCATTGGACAATATGAACTCGAAGAAGAATTTGTGCTTCAGCATCGCATTCTGCGGTATCTGATAGTTGGTCATGGGCTTGCGGAACTTGTAGATCTGTTCGAGCAGATAGCTGCGTATCTTGGACATTGCTTTGAGCCGCAGCTTGTGCAGCACATCGCTGACATCGCTCGTTGATTTCGATTCCTTAAAGCTGAGCTCTTTGACCAGCGACAGCTTGTGGTTTAGCACATTCAGTTGCGTGCTGAACTCACGCTCTGTCACAGCCGTATCCATGATAATGTTTATCATCTCCTCCGATACGGCCATGTCCTCGATGAACTGCGACAGCTGCGCCTTGACCGACTGCCTGTTGGTCAATTGCAGCGACATGGATACTGATTTGCGTTGCAGTTGTGTTATCTCTGTGCTGATGTTGTTGAGCACGCTCTGGAAGCTCATCAGCATGTTCTCCATGCGTTCCAGCACATCGTCACAGTCGTTGATCTGATTGTGCAGATTGGCAATGTTCTGCGATTCGGCAATGTAATCCTCAATTGATTTGTTCTCCACATCTTTGAACTCCTTTTCTATTTGACGTGAATACTGACGCAAATCTGTGGTGTTTTTTAAGATCTCCCGCACTTCTTCGTTGTCGAGGGACGCTTCTTTAAGAGCGTCCATGTTTTACGAGAATTGCCAAATCAGAAATGGGTGTAGTTTTTTGATGTTATTTATCCAAATATTGATAAGGTCAGGTATGCTGGTCACGCAAACTAATTTGTACTATACTGTGTCAGATGCTTTAACTTTATATGCAAAATATAATTGAATATTAGTATAATTAAATAATAATTTAATTACTAGTATAGAATTTTGGTTTATTTTTTTTTTTTTTTTTGATCTGACCTGCATATCAATATTACTAGCAAACAGCTGTCCGAAGTTAATAATAATTGTTAATCGATAGCTATCGAATGTCACGTCCATCTCTAAAGATTCCTAATCTCGTTTGCAGACTAACTGTAAACAAATGTGATAAAGAAGTGTTTATTGAAAGAAAGACCGTTTATATTGTGAACAGTTAATATGCCAAAATGTCAGACCTTAATCGAATATTCTTTGAACTTAAGTCACAATTTGCACATAACGTGGAATGGACCAATGTGGAAGATTGGCTCTGCGATGATGACGACGAGGTGACAGCACAAAGAGCCAACAAATTCTGGGCTCTGCCCATGTGCCGGCAGGATTTGCAAGAGCAAGATAATCAATTGCAAACGCTCCGGGAGCTGGCACAATGTATTAGGTCAATGCGATCGAATGATATTGAGAATGAAAATAGGTTTGACATTGTCAACGATAATTGGGCCAAAATCGAGAGCATTACGCCCAAAGATTATTTGACATATATCTACGCATTGACGAGTCTAGCAATCTTGCCGCAAGATGTACTCGATGTGGCTCCCCAGCCTATAAATGAGCATATCAATATAACCCTGGCGCTTAATGCAGCTAGCACGTACTTTCTAACGCTCACCATTCCAGGCGCCAAAAGTTATGGCATCTTCGATGAGGGTGTCATCGAGCATTGCCTACGCATCTTTCGGCTGCTGGAAAATTGCGCCAATTTAAGTGCGCGAGCTAACAATATATGGATATTATTTCTAACAATTTGTGATGATCTCAAACTCGTTTTTCGCTATGTCCACTTTAAGGATCATCTGAAGCCACGCAACAAGATATTGCGTTGCCTTTTGGTTATACTCTACATCCATTTTAGGCAAGGATACAATAATCCCTGTGAGTATTACGATATTTTGTATTTATATATTTTCCCGCCAAATATTGTAACTGCTTATATAGGTGCATATTTCAATTTAAGATTAATTTGTGCGCGAAATTATTATGAAAAAATTGTTACATCGCAGTGAATATCGTAATATAATTTAATGTTTTGAAATCTGTACGTTATAAATATTTTTTGTGTCATGTGTAAATAATAAACTAGACAATCTGCATTAACTTACTGCCTGCGTCAGGTTAGACAGAATACGAGCAATAATACAATAGAAATCTGCAATGAATTGAGCGTCCATATAAAATCACCTTTTAGTTCTGCGCATCACTCGTTAGTTTTTTCTTATGTGTAACCACTCAACAAGACAACCGGTAATAATTTTGTGCACACACTGGCTACGGGCTAACAGCTGTTTTATAAGGCAAAGATTATACAAACGGTTGATAATTTAAGGTGAAACCGAATTGTAAATTGTTAATAACAATTTCAATAAAAAGTTTTAAATGCTACGCACCTTAGGCACGTTGCGTGTGCACTGCCAGCAGCTGCTGAGGCACACAAACAAACAATATCTGACGACGCGAACGAGTCGCAAGCAGTCAACATTTGGAGGCAATCGCGGTGATCCAGATGCAGCGCGAAAATTACGCTCTAAGTCTACACTCTACTACATAACTGCTGGCGGTGTACTGATTGTGGGCTTCAGCTATGCAGCTGTGCCACTATACAGTATATTTTGTCAGGCATACAGCTATGGCGGAACTACCTCACAAGGTCACGATACCGAGAAAGTACAGCACATGGTGAAAGTGCAGGACCGTGTGCTCAAGATACGATTCAATGCCGATATTGGCTCTTCCATGCGTTGGAACTTCAAGCCGCAACAGTATGAAATTAAGGTTGCACCAGGCGAAACCGCGCTTGCCTTCTACACGGCCAAAAACCCGACGGACAAACCGGTGATTGGCATTAGTACTTACAATGTGATACCCTTTGAGGCGGGCGCATATTTCAATAAAATCCAATGCTTTTGTTTCGAAGAGCAAATGCTTAATCCTCACGAGGAAGTGGATATGCCTGTGTTCTTCTACATAGATCCAGAAATCACCCAAGATCCGGCGCTCGAATATTGTGACACAATTACACTATCATACACGTTCTTCGAAGCGAAAGAGGGCTTGCAACTTAACTTCCCCAGTTATGTTAAGCCTCATGCAGCTAATGCATAAAATATGCTTTGTACAGACTTCACTAAATAAATCGTTGTTTAATTTTTAAAAAGCACTGTTATTAAGTCGTAAATACACTTTTCGAAAATATAAAACAAAGATGAGCATTAAGCTTAGACATAAATCGATTGGATGGACAACGCCAATCGATAGTTACAGTCGCTCTTACAGTTACAAAGCACCCCCAATTGTGGTGGGGAGCAATTAAGTAGACGATAGCACGACAGCTGTTATACTTTCGAAACGATATGTTATCGGTATTCATTAGCTGATTACAAACATATGGCAAGCGTAAGCGTTCAATGAACGCTAACAGCAAGTTTATTAATAGATTCCGGTCTGACAGTCTATCCGCACTTGTCCAGCAGCCACCGCGGTCGTATCCGTTCGCTTGACCTATTTGAACCGAACCATGTATTTGGTATGACGTGGAAATGCGTATAGAATTGTTACTGATCACAATATGCGCCTTGGGCGCCGGCTGGGCGTTAAATTTGGAGTACGAACAGCCAACGGTGCTTATACCGCTGCTCGTGCGCAATAAGGCGCACATATTGCCGATGTTTTTGAGCTATATAGATAAACAGGATTATCCCAAGCAGCGTATAGCCTTCTGGTAAGTGGGAGCATGAAAGACCTCAGATTGAAGTAAATAATCTGTGTCCGTATATATAATATATGCAGGATACGCTCTGATCACAACAACGATAATAGCATACAAGTGCTGCAAGAGTGGCTAAAGCATTCGGCGGACCGTTATCACAGCATTAACTATGCTTTCGACGATGAAACTTCGCGTTATCTCAATGAAAGCTCTGCTTACGACTGGACGGCATCGCGTTTCAAGCATGTGATTGCATTGAAAGAGGAGGCGCTGCAATATGCGCGTGATATTTGGGCTGAGTACATATTTTTCTTGGATGTCGATGTGCTGCTGACTGCACCAAAGTCTCTCCGGGAACTAACAGCTTTGCGCTTGCCAATTGTGGCGCCCATGTTGCTGTCGGATAGTCTCTACTCGAATTTCTGGTGCGGCATGACTGAGGACTTTTACTATCAGCGTACACCCGAGTACAAAGAGATCTACCACAAAGATAAAGTTGGTGTATTTGCGGTGCCCATGGTCCATACAGCTGTGCTGGTGCACATGAGCTATGCGGGTGCACATTATCTAACCTTTGACCGGCAGCGACTTGTGCAAATGCAGTCGGCGCAGCATGCTCAAATTTATAATGGACCCATGGATGATATCATTGTGTTTGCCATCTCCGCCAACAGCTCGGGAGTGCCATTGCATATCTGCAACACTTTGCCCTTTGGTTATATGATGCAGCCACTGGAGACAACGGACACACTGCAGCAAGACCTGCTGCAGCTTATCAACATTAGAGTTAACATGGTGCACGATTTGGGAGCTGTGCCACCCGTGAATTCCTACTTGCAGCACCACATTAAGCTGCCCCAGCTAACTAAACTGAATTTGGATAATATATTCATGATCAATCTGGAACGAAGACCCGAGAGGCGTCAAAAGATGGAGAATTTGTTCACTGAACTGGGCCTGGAAGTAGAGCACTTTGCCGCCGTCGATGGCAAGCAACTAAACACGCAGCTGGTGCAGGAGATGGGCATCAGTTTCCTGCCCGGCTACGAGGATCCCTATCATCATCGTCCCATGACAATGGGCGAAATTGGTTGCTTTCTCAGTCACTATCGCATTTGGCAGCAGATTGTGCAGCGACAGCTGCACCAGGTGCTCATCCTGGAGGATGACATACGTTTCGAGCCATATTTCACTGGGAATGCTCTGCGCGTGCTGCAGCAGGCAAGCAACTATGACTATGACCTCATATACTTCGGCCGCAAGCGCTTGAAGGATGAAAGCGAACCTTGGGTCGAGGGCAGCGATAATCTCGTGCATGTTGGCTACTCATACTGGACGCTGGGCTATGTAATCACGCTGCAAGGCGCTGAGAAGCTACTGGCAGTCAATCCACTAGAGAAACTTATACCAGTCGATGAGTTTCTACCCGTCATGTTCGGTCGGCATCCGTTGCAGAATCTCAGCAATGCATTTGAGCCACGAAATCTTGTTGCATTTAGCGCAGCGCCCATGTTACTTTATCCCATCCACTATACGGGCGAAACGGGCTATATATCCGACACGGAAGATTCCCAGCAAATTGTTGATATTGAGGAGGGAGCTGGTGAGGCGCAGCTTAAGAGCAATCGCCAGCAAATCTTTCCAAAAGAGGACACTGTAAAAATGCTCGATCAGGATTTGAAGCTGGGCGAGAGCAACAACTTGCTTCAGGTGGATATGACCAAAAGCCATCAGGAGCTTTAAACTAATTCGCAGAATTAACTAAGCCGTCGTCTCTCATAAAGTCTGTGTACCAAATGTGCCTTCTAATATTACGATTAAGCAACTACGCATAATGCAATATATCAGCTACCACCAATTAGTAATTTTAATGAACTCGACGAAAGATCAAAATATACTTAGGTTTTATAAACAAATGCAAATTGTTTAAATGATCTTTGAAAAAATAATTTACCAACAATTTGGGAAAGGGAAGATAATTGAGAAGAGGAACAGAGAACAGGAAATATAATTAAAAATAAAGATATGAGGAGCCTCGGCTTCCTTATCAATGCAGATAAATCGACTCGATTGCATAGCTAAACAATCTTTATTTGATTTGTTAGCGATTAGAAAACTGTAAACACTTAAAGATAAATCCGTTTTATTGTCTCTGTTTAACCCATGGCCGTCTTCATGAATAAGTTCTTGATGGGCGGCAAGTTCTGAGTCAACTGCAGGCCAAGACTGCGCATCAGCACCACGGGACTAAAGTCAGTAGAGTAGAGCGTGTGCAGGCCATGCACGCCCACCATGATGGGCACATTTTTGGCCAAGCATTTGCGTTCGTATTTAATCAGATGCTGTGTGTCGCCAAGCTTAAATCCAGCGTAGGCACCGGCGGCCAGAGTTTCTACCAGACGGCGCACATCGCCAAAGCCCAAATTGACGCCCTGACCGGCCAGTGGATGTACGCGATGCGCCGCATCTCCAATGAGAGCAGCGCCATTGCACACATACGAAGATGCGTGCAAGAAGCCCAGTGGGAACGTGGCACGGGAGCCATCCTGCACACCACACACTCGGGGCGGATATTGACGCTGATGCTGGGCACCGCTGTTGCCAAAGAGAGCGTTGAGCCCTTGCAACGCCTTGTCCGCCAGATCAACGCGTGGATATTGTCTGCAAAAAGCCTCGTTGAGCGCATCGGTGAAGGCATTTGGGTCCATTGCCAGCAATTCCTTGGCATGCGGCACCGTTGTGCTCCAGACGAGGGAACTTTGCTTGGAACTTAGCGGCAATAGAGCAACTGGACCGGTGGGCAAAAACCGCTGCCAGGCCACCGAATTATCACAATCATCTTCCATATTTAGGTCCAGTGTGGCCACCAATCCCATACGATCATAGTTAAATGAGAAAACATCGACGCCCATTTGTTTGCGCACCACAGAGTTGGCCCCATCGGCTCCAATAAGCAGATCGCATGTAAAGCTGCGTCCATCCTGTAGCTTAACCTGGGAATGCGGTGAGCCTGTCTGACCAGGCAAACCCACACATTCGATGCGCGCCTTGTTCAAAACATGCACAGTATCCGACAGTTCTTTGACACGAGCATAGACCGCATCCAGTATTAAATCATTTTCAATTATGCAGGCCACATCGCTGGCAAAATTGTCATGCTGAAATTGAATGAGTGCATCGCTGTTTGATTCCCACACTTGCATCTGTTTCACAGGCTTATATCGTGCCTGCTCAATGTGTGCCCAGGCGTTGATCGATTTAAAGAGCTCCACAGAGTTTCGATTGATGGCCGAAACGCGATTTTGATAGGGACCCGAAGGGTTAAAGCCCTTAAATGGTGGCGCACCTTCCAGCAGCAGCACTTTCTTATCAGCCAACGTTACATTATTGGCCAAAGCAGCCGCTAGCGTTGTACCAACTAAACCACCTCCGCCAATGATGATATCATAGTGATCCGCTGCCGGCTTAGTGTCTGTTGTTCTGTTGGCTGCTGTCGTGCTCAGTAATCGTTCGGCAACGATGCGTGCCTTGCTAATGGCCGTAATGCCGGCATTTTTGCGCAATAATATTAACATTTGTTTAAAACGAATGCAAAAAGCTTATGCTCGAAATTCACAAATCTAATTCGTTATTATCGTTCGTAATTGCACTGCTAGAGCTGACACTCGCGAATGTAATCGATGACGGACTATCGATAAGTGCATTACTACATCGTATCAACTATTGTATAGGCAAACCAAATGCAAATAGCGGCAAATAAAATATTCCTAGACAACTGCTTAACAAAGAGCAAGTGAATTATATGCACTGCTTGCATTATCGTTGTCAATCGATAACTTTAGCATTATTAATTATCCGTTTAAATCATTTAATATATCTTATTCCAGGTGCACCCCAACTACATATGAAGTGTTTTGAGCTCTTAGAGGAAATAACCATTGAGCAAAATGGAGATGTATACGACACTTTGATGCATATAATGTCGGAATCGTTTTATATGCACATTTTTACAGAAAACTCGAGAGGTTCCGGCCCAAAAAGTGGCGAACATATTTCAGATTGGTTCATTAAGCTGTTGGACAAGTATCCAGATATATTGTCAAGAGTATTGGAAATGTACATAGAGTGTGTTATTACGAATCCTATTAAGGAGGTAAGTCCTTTTAAACTTATCACACACTGGTAATTTATAATTAATATATTTTAGTGGAAAATCCCCGATGAAAAAATTGCCATTGGATATGCAGCCAAATATGATGCAGCTCTCTATGCCAAGTGTAACAAATCCTGCACGGATTTGCTACTCAAGGCAATCCAAGCGGATGACGCAGTGGCCCTTCAGCTACGATCTCTCGAACTTATTGAGCGCATACTGCAGCAACAGACACAGGTGGAGTGGCGCATCTTTCGTCACGATGTGTCCACCAAGCCAAGAGAAGTTACTCTGATCAGAGAGACAATCCGCTGCCTCAATGATAAAACTTTTAGCGTTCGTCGCAAGGCCAGCCAGGTGCTAAGCTTATCCATTAAACACGGCTCGCCCATTACATGGCGGATACTGTATGAGGTGATCAGTTTTGTTCAATATGATGATATTGAGACACCAGCTAAACCGAATTCTCGACAAATCGAGCTAAGTCTCGAAAAGCCTGACAATTTGCATTATGCCTATAGCTTCGAGGGTTACGATGAACTTGAAGCGGAGGTTAAGAAAATTCCGCAAACAATTTACGAACGTTTTCTCTTATCGAACAATGGATTGGCTCGTTGCTCCGGATTAGCTTTGTTGGAGCGATTGGTTCAAATTAATCAGCGAATCTTATACAATACACACTTTGAGCGTGAAATATCTGCACTAGCAGCTGATATGCTCACCTCAGTGCGAAGGGCAACTCTCGAGACCATCGACTCGCTGCTCCAGACCTACAACAACTGTTCCATACTCATCGATGTCTATTGTCGCATTTGGTCGTGCATGTTGAATGACGATGATGCTGCACTACAGAAACTGGCATTGCATGTGAGTGAGCGAAAATCTTATGGAAAATAGTGAAAATCCTAATTGCCAACTTTTATGACTCGCTCTGATGACATTCCGTTGCAGAGTTTTAATCGTAATGTCTTGCAGAATGTCAAACCGCTGGAGTATTCGAATGAATCAAAGCATCTGCTGCCCTGGAACATTCTGACGACATTACTAGCTACCCAGCCTAGAGATTATTTACAGCAAAGATTGAATTTGTTGCTTCAGAATGAGAATATGATTACGTAAGTATCTTCAATTAAATTCAACCCAAACAATATCCATTTACATCTCACTTATTCATAGACCTGTATTGGTGAATACCATTATCTCGCACTTGAATACGCCAATGGCAACGGAAGCATGGACACTTCTTCTACTCATATCCAGCCGCATAACAAACAACTTGGACTCGATTATACCAACATTTGATATGCTGTCGTCGTACAATATGAAGTCTAATCAGGTGTTAGCACTGCAGTTGATTACCTACTGCTTGTCAAACTTTTCGAAGGCATCGCTTAATCAGCTCTTCAAACGCCTGGTCTCGGCGATGAGCACGGGCAGCATTTGGCTAGCAGTGATCTCACCTGCAATGCTGCTGTTGCATCATATAGATCGTCTGTCGCATAGTCAGGCGCCGGAGAACAGTGCGAGTGTTGAGAGTTGGCAAATGCAGTTGCTCGAAGATGTGACGGCTGCAACTAAGGTATGCATGGAGAACTTTCAAACGGATCACATACGAATGGCCTCCTTGTTGGCTACGTACAGTGAGCTGATCGTAATGCTGCCCCAAATAGCGGATGAGAAAATTATAAACTTTGTGCTCAGTTATGTGAAATTGTGCATTAGCTTGAAGGAAACCAGTTTCGATACGGAAAACGAACGCATGATGAACTGGATGGTTGTGATAGCTGGACGCCTCTCGTTACGCGACAATAATCTGGCACACAAAGTATCCAAAATGTATGGCCAAATACTGAGCAAGAATGACAGACCCCAGTTGATAAATAGCACGCTGATTTGCCTGAACGATCTGGGCAAGAAATATCCCACGATCCTGGAAAGCAATATGAAATGCATACTGATCAAGCTGTCTTCGAAATATCCGACAACCCGTGTGCGCACCTATCGCTGTGTCAAGGATGTCATACTGGCAGGCAATATTAAGTTGAAGGGCGCCATTTTAATCTCCCTGCTCGCTGGGCTGGTCGATGAAAGCGTCGATGTGGCACGTGAAGCAGATGCATTTTTTATACGCTATAAGAAATTGTATGACAAATCATTGTTTCATCATTGCATCAAGGAGATTCCATTCGATTTGAATGATCAAGCGTTTCTAACCGGCTCAGCGCGCATGGAAGCGGGCTTCAAGTCACCATTGAAGGGACCGCAGCATAGGAAACTGAGGCGTCTGCTATATAATCACATTCTCGCCGCATTAGATGAAAACACGCTCTTATTATACTTTGGACAGCTTAAGCTACTAGCTGGTAAGTTTATCTAACGGCCGTTTAATATTTGATATTTATTTTATAATCATGCAGAAAAGACAAAGGATGCGTCATTTATAAAACTGCCCAACGCCTTGGAAGTAGTCGTTGATTTGCTCTTTATTATGCGTCGAATATGCTTTTGTACCAAGAGCAAACGACAGCAAGGTGCAGGTCAAGCAGAGGGCGAAGAAGATGAAGCCCCACAGGAGGAGGAACCGCAACCGTTGCCAACAGCACCAACGGAACAGGCACCAGCAACTGATGGTGCAACAGGCAGGGGACGCGGACGAGGAGCACGCAAACGTGAAATGGCAGAAGAACCGGTCAGTAGTTGATCCTCAAACCAAGATCTTTAAATCTGATTTGCTTCCACTTAAAAACAGCTCAAGCAACTGGAGCGTTGTCTGCGCTACGTGGAGGAGATTCATCGCAATTTGCGCAATTATATGAACTCTGAACTGCATCGGGAGTTTAATAAGTTTTGCCGAGCCATGACAATGCGTTTCGCCAATTTGACGGACTTTGCGCAACCCGCGCATTTCTGGCAAAAATACAAAACAAAATGTGGACCGAAATCCAAGCGTCGTCGTATCAACGAGGAGGGTGACGATGCCGATGGCGACGATTCGGCGGATAGCAATAGCGATACAGACAATGAACTGCCGCTGGACCGGCACAAGCCTGTGGTGACAGCAACAGGCGAACGAGAGCGAAGAGGTAGCTTCGATTTGCTAGCCACTGAGCTGATCTTTCAGCCGCTCGACTGGTAGACGATACTCCTGTATATATGTATATAAATCTCAAATACGTAGCGAATCTAGATAGAATATGAATTATATATATAAATCTGAAATACGCAAGGAATCTAGATAGAATATGAATTTAATTGTACATATACAAAACAATTGTAAAAAGAATTTTTTTTTCATACATTTTAGTAATAAGAAAATACATATGCAAATATTTTTTAAACTTCGTAGACTTTTATTATGGCCTGTAGACCGCGCGCGAATTCGTGGAGCACCAATTTGCCCACCTGTACTTCGTTGAGGCCCAGTTCCTCGGCCTCGGCGGCCTGCACCAAGATGCACTCGAGCAGCGCCACATTCACGGGATGCTTGCACATGTTCACCTCCTTGGGCGGTGTGGCGGGTTGGCTGGTGGAAAACAGTGCTTGACCTTGCACAGGTGGCAGGGGAAACTTTTTGGTCAGAGCACCAGCACCAGCACCAGCAACAGCAGCACCTACATGTGGTGGCGGCAAGGTGATAATGTTCTCTAGATCCAAATCGGGCAGCTGCAGTATTTGTGACGGCGTAGCGGCTGCGGCTGCGGCTGCCTGTGCACCAGCTCCGAACTGTTGTCCGGCAAAGGCGGCTGAGCCGGGCGCTGGCTTCAAATGGATATTGATGCCCGCCTTGGCTGCCGCAGCCGCTGCCTTGGCACTTAGCGCTGCGGCACGTTCCCGCTTGGTGGCCAGCGCCGTTTTCTTGGGCGGCGTCGCCACCGCCAGCCGCTCCTCAGTATTGCGACAGCCTGCAGATGCATTGGAATTATAGCCAAGCTGCTTCAGGCAGCCAACTGCAACTTACCAATGCACTTGCAGTAGACGGAGCAAATGGCCATGGACTGATAGCAATCGCAGTAGTTCTTGATGCATTGCGAGCGCTTGCAGCAGCAACCTTTCGGTGTCTGTTGCTTCGACTGGCGCTTCGAGTGCTCCTTGGAAAGGTAAATGCCCGATCTCACCTGGGACATAATTTATTAATTTGTCAATTAATTGCTGCTGCCTGTGACAGTGGCTGTCATCAACTGAAATGCTCTGTGTGTATCCAGGGTGGATACCTCTCGATTTTTTTTCAGGTCTCATAAATATCGCACTTAAATTGCTAACGGAATTTGCGGCAAATACATTACCGTTAGCTGCAGCAAAATCACCGTTTATACGAATCGAAAGTTGTGTTTTATATGATAATAAATATTATTTATTATTTTATTAATTTTTTTTGTTTTGCTCTAGTAAATCTATTAAAGCTTAGTTAAAGTAATTACATATGTTTAATATATTTATATATATATTTATATTTATCTTGTATGTGTAATAAAGATAAAATTTGTTAAGTACCTTTCGTTTAACAAGTGTTAATAAGCTTTTGTTTTTTTTTTTTGTTTGTTTAACAAATAGTTAATTGTTGCTACATTTTCTATATATATATAAATATATAATATGGCATGGCTGATGATATTGTTTTTGTTGTTGTTGTTGTTGTTGTTGTTGTTGTTAATAGTACTAATCAAAGTCTAGAAAATATTTAAAATAATTTGGCGCTGCTTTATACGACCAGGCCCTAGTTAATTGTTACCTAAATATATATAAATATATAGATATATATATATAATAATATATTGCTTGCACTTTAAATAGAGTTTTACTATAGTTGCTTGCTTTTGGCAGATACATAGATAATTGTTCTGGTTGCGCTATATAGGCATATAGTAGAAGACTTGTTAACAGTTGAGAAAGTAATTGAGTGGCAATTGCAATTGATTGCATTTAAAGTAAACGCACGCCGTATGGAGGCCGCTCCATGGGGCGGCAGCAAGGCAACACACATTGGATCGACGATATGAGTTATTCCGTGTCACGAATCACGAGTCACAAGTCACGCATTGCGGGCGCATAAACGTGTAAGCTAAGCTGCCTCAACAAATCGTATTATTGAGCAGCTCATAACAGTTTTGCACCGCACCCGCTGCCGCCGTGGCCGCCTCCTGGCGGGTCTTCAAGAAATTACCCACCCAGTGGGCGGTCAGATCTAGATATTTGGTGCGCGAACCGGGATTGTAATCGAGGAAACCGGCGCGTGGCATCACCTCCTCAATTTGGCTGCCATCGGGCCAATTGTTGTAGCTGGCTATATTAATGAATCCCACATGGTTCAATATCGCCGTGCGCCAAGCAACGCCATAATACTGCAAATTGAGTTAGGAAATACTTAGACATTGCATGACTATAGAAATTTTTGGAAGAGTATTTAAACAGGTCTAATATAATTTACTCTGCAACAGATCTCTAATCTGGGAATCTACTCAACTTACCCTTCCATTGCTTCGATGCCGTTGAATATCCCCGTGGCGTGGGAACTTATTGCGCTCCGCAAAGCCCGGCCCCACTGTTGGCACAAACAACATTTTATAGGATAGAGCATAGGACTTGAGATATGACCAGTTCTTCCAGGTGCTGGCAAAGACGGCACCATTGCTTGGCAATTTGCTATAGAAGCCATCAAAGCACAAGCGTCGGAGAACATCCGCGTGACTCTTGAGCCTAAACGGGAGAGCTTAATTAAGGAACGACTTATAGAGTTGGCACTACTACCTGATGTGGCCAATGAACAATGCATCCAGCACGTGCCGTAGGCCACCTGTCTCTTTGTGCGCATCCCGATTGTCGGACAGCTCCTGGGCTGTGGGCCGGCAAAGCTGGCGACCCAGGCTCTCGCTCAGCTTGTACGCATTGCTCACATAGAGTACGGGCAGCAAAGCTGCGCGGGATTGGCTCCACACGCGATAGAAGCCCGGCAGCTCTACATAGGCGGCAATCTCCTGCAGCTGCTGACGCACGAACTCCAGCGTACGATTGCCCGCCACGCTCAGCTCAAAGGTGACACTGAGATTATGCTGTGGGGCCAGCTCGAGGATTTGATGCAGCAGCGCCGGGTCCGATGGCCGAACAAAGCTCAGTATGAGCACGCCAATGCCACAGCTGCGGATATTATCAAAGTGCTGACCCAGCAGCTTGGCGCTTGGCTTATACAAGCCCAAGGCAGGGTAGAAGGCGGTGTTCAGAATCTTCACGGGCTTTGGGGTGGTCAGCGGCAAGGCCACCTCATTGGGATGCTCTGGCTGCGGCAGTGGCGGCTTCTTGGACTTGTACCATGGCACCGGAGCCGTATAGAAAATATGCACAGCCGTGGCCAGCGCATCGACAGTGGTGCGCGTTTGGTCCGCCTCGCTGTCTCGCTGCTGCTGCTGCTGCTTCACCTGCTGCAGACGATTCTGCATGATGCGCGATTTGATCTTTTGCTCGTCATACTTTTCCGGCACAATGACACCATTTTCCCGATGCGGCTGCAACAGAGCTACGGCCTGCTCCCTTGGCTGCCGCTGCTGCAGTTGCTCCGACTGCGGCTGATAGGCGCGCGCAATGAAACGTTCGTCCAGCAAACGCTCAATGGTCGAGCCATTTGGCCCCGAGCTGCCCAGCAAAATAATGCAGGTGATCACAATTAGCGCCACAATCGTCACCAGCAACAGAATCTTCACCTTGCGACGCGTTTTCACATATTTTTTCAATAACATTTTGATGCACTCAATTTGCTTTTCACATTGTTTGGCCTATTGTCGTTTGTGCTAGCTGCGTTCTGCTTCTTCTTCTTCTTCCGTTTTTCGTTTTTATACAACCACCGCACGTAATCCCGCTCCCGCCCCCGCTCAGGGACCTGCCCTTGAGTAACCCTACATGAGCCGGAAACTCAATGCGATTTGCGCATGTCCCAAAACGGACGCAGAAAAACGATGAACTGGACACACGTGGAAGAAAGGATTGGATTATGTTTTCTTTTAGGCTTAAGCTTAAGGATCCTTAAAGAATCTAAGTAAAATAGATATATACTCAATATATACTTTTATAAGTCCATTTCAAATATTATTATTAGTAATAAATAAATTTTATAATCTTGTACATCAACACATTGATTGAATGGTATTTTTATTAGATATAAAGTAGAGTTTATAAAAAGTTGGTTTCTTTTGTTATATGTTAAATATTTTGGATCTCCGTGCGTTGTGACTAGCGCCCCTCAACTGAAAAAGTAAAATTTACAATTAGAAAAATTACAATAACAAAAAATTTCAAAGCAATGGAAAACTTACTATATGTAGATAGATCGATTTCCTCGGGCAGCTCGCTAATGTTGACATCGAAACGATCTTGTACTTCGTTAAGTATCTTGGCATCGTTCTCATCGGAGACAAAGGTAATGGCAAGGCCTTTGGTACCAAAACGACCAGCACGTGCCACGCGATGCAGATAGGTGTCCGAATCCTCAGGCATGTCGTAGTTAAATACAATATTCACACGCTCAATATCCATGCCACGGCCAAACAGATTGGTTGCCACCAAGATGCGCTTCTGGAAATCCTTGAATTGCTGATAGCGATTCAAACGTTCATCCTGATTCATGCCGCGGTGAATGCCAATAGCCGGAAAGTTTTGTTCGGTCAATAGTTGCGCGAGGGCCACACACCGTTGCACAGATTTGACGAAGATGACAACCTGACAAGGAAATAAGAAACCATTAAGATACTTGAACTTAAAATTATTATAGAAGATATTACTTGATTGAACTCGAGCACGTCGAGCAATTCGAACAGCTTCTTGTTCTTCTCGTTCTCCTTAAGATTGACATAGTGCTGCTGCAGGCCGTGCAGCGTCAGTTTGGCCTCATCATCGACGTACACCTCCATGGGCTATTAAAATATTGGAAATGGGTTTTATTTGTATTTTAAGAGAAAAAATAATGATTGACAAATGCGAATTGCAACTTAAGCTAAGGTACGCCCACAAATTCTACATACGGCCACGCTAAATGCCATCATCATCAACTAGAGTATGTATGTACGGGTATTTAAATGTTGTTGTTTGCTGCGGCCACGGCTGCGCATCTGTAGCGTCTATCATCACCTCAAAATGTTGTGCGACAGGATAGCTAGCGCTCCATGTGGACATCAGTCGTATCAGTGGACGTTTTGGATTAACTATCCGTTTTCAGTGTGTCGTTTTTTTTTTTTTTTTTTTTGTAAGCTTGTACAATGTTGATGCATTGCGATTTGAAATATGAGCTCTGTTATATTTTGGTAGAGTTTGGCATTGACGTTTGGGATTCTCGCGTTTAACCATTTAAGAAATGGTGTTCTGGCAGTTATGGGCAAAAGTTTTGTATCTTTTATTCGCATTTAGCGCGTTTTCGTTTGTAGTTTCCGCGTTTAACCATTTAGAAAATGGTTTTTTATAGTCATGGTCAAGGATTTATTAAATATGTTATACGCTTGTAGCGCAAGTACGTTTTAAATTTACGCGGTTAACCATTTAGAAAATGGTTTTTAGAAGTTATGAGCAAGATATCGGTAACGTTTAAGTATTTCAAGAATCTCGTTTACAATTAACGCGTTTAAACCAGTTGCAAGAAGTTTGCCTGGTTTCATGTATAAGGCAAAAAGTGTGACAATTGATTTTTGACAGTATTTAGGTTGATTTGAATGGCGTGCGTAATTTCGCAATATATTATAGCTAGTGGTCGTAATAGTAGTAGTAGTAGTAGTGCGACGTTGATATTTACATCTTGCATGAACTTTTTGCAAACGGGACGAATCTCTTTGCTCAAAGTGGCGGAAAACATCATAACTTGTTTCCCATGTGGTGTGCTACGGAAAATCTCCTGCACATCCCGACGCATATCTGTTGGAAGAACATAAAACATGATTTTAGAAATTTATCCACATACATATTATATTTATTAAGACTTACCCAATTGCTCTAACATCTTGTCGCATTCGTCCAGAACAAAGTGTTTCAAGTGTTTTAGGTTCAACTTCTTATTTCGTATGAGTGCCAAAATGCGTCCTGGTGTACCAACAACAATATGGGGTGTGCCATTCTTTAGAGTCTCCTCATCCTTTTGAATCGCCAGACCGCCAAAGAATACAGCAACCTAAACAATAACAAACTGGATTAAAAAAGTTCCTTTCCATAGCATAACTTAACTAACCTTAACCGTAGGCATGTATTTTGAGAAACGCTCGTACTCCTTGCTTATTTGGAATGCCAGTTCGCGCGTATGACACATAACCAAAACGTGGCAGGTGTTGTTATCAGATGGTTCCAGCTGCTGAAGCGTGGCGAGCACGAAAACTGCCGTCTTGCCCATACCGGACTTAGCCTGACATAGGATATCCATGCCAAGCACAGCTTGCGGTATACACTCATGCTGAACTGAAAGTTAAACCAAACATGTACGCATACATATAAATAACTGTTCACACGCACAACTGTACACTTTACATACCTTCTGATGGATGCTCAAAGCCGCAATCAACTATCGCACGTAAAATCTCGGGTTTTAGCAAAAAGTCACGGAAACCGGAACTGTGTATGGATACATAAGTACCCTTAACATCTTTCTTTGGTGCTTCCTGGTTCTCAACAGCAGTGGTCTCGTTCTGCTCCTCGTCCTCGTAATCGAGAAGATCGTCATTATCAGCCATTTTTTTTATTTTTATCTTTTTCTTAACTCTGTGCGTATATGCCTAGCAAGAACTTTTCTAAAATTCTGTAAAAAATATGGCTTTTATAAATTAAATATGTCTATATGTGTGTTGTAAATGCCGCATTTTTACATGCCAAACCGGCATATGCTCTCCGCCATCTTGTTTTTCAGTATACTGAATCAGACAGCGAAGGCTTACAAAATTTTGCGAAATACTTTTTTGCTTAAGTGCCCTTATTCTTTTTCGCATTGATTTAATGTTCCTACCTTTTGTACGTTTCTTTATTTTTATTTATTCTTTTTTTTTTTTTTGGATTGATAAAATTCACAAATATTTCCCGGCTAGACTGAAATAGTTAAACTGACATTGAACGCGACGTCGATAAAGCAGAACACTGTTTTCACCACCGTAATCGATATGGCCATGCGATAGACGTCATGGTCAAGTATTCGATATATTAAAATAAGAGTTTTAAAATTATGTACAATTTAAATCATAAAGAAATAGAGAATATATTTTTATTGAAGACGATAAATAAATTAAAATTAAATTTGGAAATCAAAATCACAGATCTAAGCAATATCACGGCTTGAATTATAGCCAGAGTTGCATGGGCTATTAGCGATATTTACAATTGATGCATTAAAATATCGATAGTGTCAGCGTCAGTCTACTCATCAGAAATTTCACGTCAACCGCGTTTTCTAAGAGCGGTCTAATTTTTGCCTTAGAATTGTGCATCACATTAACAAATTGTTATTAACATGTAAGTTTTTTTTCTTATTTCAAGTGTCGTTATATTTTTTTGTGCATTACACGCAATCAGAGCTAGTGAAGTGTGAAAATTAGTTCCAATCGTTCAGATTCCCTCTAAAAGTTGCCAATGCGCTTGACCCCCTGCAGCCGCATCAAAATGCCGCTGTCAAAAGGCAAATTGTGAATTAAAAACGCCATATTGTGCAATTCCACGCTATTAATTGTGTGAGCTACAGCTAAAAGCATTTTTGGGTTGAATGCTTATGTTTGTATATAACATATAACGGGCTATTTGCCGCCGCACCCGCGTATTTTACCCCACGCCCATAAACAAAACGCCGCAAAAGTCACTCAATTGTTTTTTTTTCTCGTTCGTTCGCTTTAGTACAGTCGCTTGAGTGAAAAATTTGTGTTACACTCAGAGAGCACATCAGCAGAGAAACTCGTTTCGCTTTCATTGCTCTCTTTTATATGTTTCACTCGTTTATAAAAAGAGTTTTTATATTTCTTTTGATATTTCTTTCTGTTTCTGTTTGGAATTTTATCAGCTAAGAGCGACCGATTGCGCGCAAAATTATTTCGATCTAAAAGCATAAGCATAATAAAGTAAGTTTAAAATCTGCTTTGAAATTCCAATTACTTTGCATATTTATTAATGATCTTATCTCGTTTTTTGGCCAGTAGCAAGTGAACGTTAAAAATGTCGTCCAAATCTCGACGCGCTGGTACCGCGACGCCGCAGCCCGGCAGCACCTCGACCCCTCGGCCGCCTTCATCGGGGCCACAGCAACAAACATCAGCGACGTCGTCGCAAACTCAGTCTCAATCGCAGCAGCAGGCGAGCAGCCCCACGCGCCATTCGCGCCTCGTGGAGAAGGTCGAGCTGCAAAACTTGAACGATCGTCTGGCTTGCTATATTGATCGCGTTCGTAATTTGGAGACGGAAAACTCACGTCTCACCATTGAGGTACAGACCACGCGTGACACCGTGACCAGAGAGACGACCAACATTAAGAATATCTATGAGACGGAACTACTAGAAGCACGTCGCATGCTCGATGAGCTGGCACGTGAACGTGCGCGTTTAGAGATTGACACAAAGAGGCTGTGGGAGGAAAACGATGAGCTGACTACGCGTCTAGACAAGAAAACGAAGGAATGTAGCACTGCTGAGGGTGAGTTTCTAACCACATTAATTAATCAATCACAATGATCAACCCTCAATAAATTGTCCGAATACCATTTTAGCCAATGCCCGCATGAATGAGTCGCGTGCCAATGAGCTGAGCAACAAATATACCCAGGCCAGTGCCGATCGCAAGAAGGCCGTTGATGATTTAAATGAAGTGCTTAAGGAATTGGAGCGTCAACGCAAGCAGCTTGAGGACTCACGCAAAAATCTTGAACAGGAGACTCTGGCTCGTGTGGACCTGGAGAACAATATACAAAGTTTGCGTGAGGAGCTTTCGCTTAAGGATCAGGTGCACGTTCAAGAGATTAATGAGTCGCGTCGCATACGTCAGACCGAATACAGTGAAATTGATGGCCGTCTCTCGTCGGAGTATGAGGCGAAATTGCAGCAATCGCTGCAAGAGCTGCGCAGCCAGTATGAGGATCAAATGCGTTGCAATCGCCATGATATCGAATCCTTGTACGAGGCCAAGATACGTTCACTACAAGAAGCTGCATCGCGCACACACAACTCGTCGCACAAGTCTATCGAGGAATTACGCAACTCACGCATTCGTATCGATGGACTCAATGCCAAACTCAATGATCTGGAGTCGACCAATGCCATGTTGAACACTCGCATACGTGAATTGGAACAGCAGCTGGACCATGAACGTGAACGCCATACAAATGATATTGCAATGTTCGAGAAGGAATTGAATCGTCTGCGCGAGGAGATGGCACTGCAACTGCAGGAGTATCAGGACTTAATGGACATCAAGGTAGATATTTTGTGAAATTTATCTATCATCTTCTCTAATACATATTTTACACAATTTAAGGTCTCTTTGGATTTGGAAATAGCCGCTTACGACAAGCTGCTCGTGGGTGAAGAAGCGCGTTTGAATATAACGCCCGCCAATTCGGCTACGGTGCAATCATTCAGTCAATCGTTGCGTAGCTCTCGTGCCACGCCCTCACGGCTCACTCCATCGGTCGGACTGAAGCGCAAGCGCACCGTCGTCGATGAATCGGACGATCGTAGCATCTCCGATTTTTATGTGTCGGCCAGCGCCAACGGCAATGTGGAAATTAAAGAGATCGATGCCGATGGCAAATACGTTAAGCTGTACAACAAGGGCAACGAAGAGATATCCATTGGTGGTTGGCAGCTGCAGCGTTCAATTAACGATTCTGGACCAGCGACCACCTACAAGTTCCATCGGTCTGTGAAAATCGAACCGAATGGCACGGTGACCGTTTGGTCATCCGATTCGAGGGCCACACACGAGCCGCCATCGAACATTGTGATGAAGCAGCAAAAGTGGATTAGTGGCGACAATACAAAGACTACTCTATTGAATAGCGATGGTGAATCGGTTGCTAATATGGAACGCAACAAGCGTATTGTATCCACACATGTGTCATCCTCGCGTCTCAGCCGTCGCCGCAGCATCAGCGCGGTTGATGGCAACGAGCAGCTGTACCATCAGCAGGGCGATCCCCTGCAGGCGGGCGAGAAGTGCTCGATTATGTAATAGCCAGCCAAGCATAAAGATAATAATATACACAGCCAGACAAGCACACACAAACAAACAAACAAAAAAAAAAAACCAACAAACAAACAAAAAACAGACAGAATTATATATTATCAGCTAAGTTATTAATTTGGTGCGGCCCGCCCTAAGAGCGCAGAGCAGAGAAAAGCCAAGCAACAACAACTAATTTATTCAATTGTAAAACTTGCAAGCTTAAGCAGTTCAGTTCCATAACAATTTTAATGTTTACAATTCCTCCACATGTTCATATATAGTTTCTGTGCTTTAACCCCAAAAAGTATCACAACTATTCTTCTTTCAGAAATTTGCTAATTCCTATTGTGTTTATCTAAATGACAAATATTTAATTTACGTTATGTGTTTCGAATTAAAATTAAAAACAAAACAAAAATAACTAACCATTCATCCCCCCCCCCCCTCCCACCTTTTCCCATCGTACAGTCGTATTTTACAATAAGCATAATTTTTGTAATCTTTATTTGGTATATTTTAAATTCGGTTTTTCTATATGCCACATAGAATTTACAAAGAAAAAATAACAAGAAAAAAAAAATCAACTCTTATAATTTTCGTAATTGTGCATTCAAGTGCTTTGCAAATGCTGAGTTGACAGCATTTCCGACGCATTTGTGTGAGCAACGACTCCAGCATATGAATATATAAATATACATACATATAAATATATCTAGTTTTGTAAGCAGAATTAAACAAACGACAAGCTCATGTTAAAACTAATTCATCGAAAATATCAATAAAAATCAGTAAAACTACGAAATGTAACTACAAATGTGAGCTCTCCCCTTCCCATTGCTCCTTAACATACATATACATATGCATATGTGTACGTGTATCTTATGTTAAGTATGTTTATGTATCGAGAAATATAATTCTATAAAACGGAAGAAGAATAACACAAAAATAGCTATGTGAGAAAAGAGCCTGGCAATATATATTTTTAAAACGAGTCAAAATTTTATTGGTGCGCTCTCACGTAGGAGGTGCTCAATAGAAGAACTATATTTTTTTTTTAGATTTTCGGCTGAACCGGTTTTTCCTGTAACAAGAAAAACGCAGCTCAACGTGGGTGTGTCCATGTCAAACTACATATTCTAAAAAAGAGAAATTATGAAAGGCCTAACGTTTAAATTTTAAACTTAAGACTACATGTAACTGCTAAATAAATAAATATGTTTCTAAAGAATCGTTTTTTTGTATTCGTATCAAGTATGCTCAAGTTGCTATGGAAAACTAATCAGACTTGATGTAGGGCATGTTTTCTACTTTTCCTTGTCTTTCTCTGCTGAGTTATTTTTGGCTATTTGTATGTATGCGCGTTATTGCAAAACGCACTCAATTTATTAAAAGTCTGGCAACTCCAGTGAGTTAAGCCACTCAACATAAAATGCTCTACCGCTCACAATATTACACTCACTTTGAGAGCATCAAGTTCATTCAACTGTTGTTGCTGCATATTAAACGCTATCTTATTAGTGTATTTTTGTCTCTTTTCTTTTAGTTGGCAATTGTGGTTGCTGCTAAAGGAACGCTGCAGTTGATAGCCGCGGATCAGTGCGTTGTACCCCTTGAAATTTTTTAACGTGATAACACAATTGCAAACTGTATCTCAAGGTTATGTTGTTTGGATTGCAGCTAAGCGTATTCTCTTAATCGCTAAGAGCGCGTTCCGCACAATATGTGTACATTTGTATATAAATTGGCAGCCAAATTGAAGCGGCGCCCACAGCTTGCTCGCCAGTCTCATCGACGATTCGTGCACTCCACATCTGACTCGAGCTGAGCGCTATCGTTGCGATTGCTATTCAGTGCCTTTAGTGTTTATTTTTAAATACGACGTTAAGTTTTTGTTTTAAACAATCATTTACGCTAGCATTGAGCAGGTGAGTGGAGGTGAGTTGCTTGTCGACCCTCAAGTGTCCCCATCCAAAAACCAAGTACGAATTTCTCTATCTCTATCGCTGTCTCACTCGCTCTTGAGAAGTTTAGAACACAAGTGTCTTGACTACAGTGACAGTTCGATAGGTTAAACTATCGATTAAGGGCGTAGTTGATTCTTTCGTTGATCTGTGCTCAAAAAAGAGTAACTGCATTTAAAATGTGTAAAAAAAGAGAAAAATTAATTTTAAAACCACATTTTTTAACAGTGAGCATTTCGTATGAAGAACCAAAAATTCGGATAATACTGTAAAAAAAATATACTCGAATATAATAATAAAATGAATAATATCTTTACCGAGCTTGCCTAACATTAGTCACCGCAGCTAAATAATTTATATTTATTATTATTATTTATTTTTATTTCTTTATCAGTAATATGTAGGCTAGATCAAATTGCGCCTTATCAATATACTGTCAAATGCCCCACACAAACGTAGTTTACTTAATTTACATTTCATATTTTCAGCACTGAATATAGAAATGCGTTTGATAATTCTGGAGACTAGCAAATCAGTGGGCAGCTGGTCGGCTAAATATGTGGCCAAACGGATCAACGACTTCAATCCGGGACCCGATAAGTAAGTCGATAAACGTTATCAGCATACTCTTATTATAATCTGTCCTTATCTCCCTCTCCTTCTCTCTTCAGATACTTTGTGTTGGGTTTGCCCACAGGTAGCACTCCATTGGGCATGTACAAAGAGCTGATTGAGTTCTACAAGCAGGGCAAGGTTTCCTTTCGATATGTGAAGACCTTCAATATGGACGAGTATGTGGGTGAGTGCTGGCGATTCTTATGCCTCTCACATTCATACCTATAGAGAGCTAAAGCTGTTTGTATATTTTAGGTCTGGCACGTGATCATCCCGAAAGCTATCACTACTTTATGTGGCACAATTTCTTCAAGCACATTGATATTGAGCCTGCGAATGTGCATATATTGGATGGCAATGCCAAGGATTTGGTTGCCGAATGCAATTTATTTGAGCAGCAGATTAAAGAAGCGGGCGGCGTGGAGCTGTTTATTGGCGGCATTGGACCCGATGGACACATTGCCTTCAATGAGCCGGGCTCCTCGTTGGTGTCGCGTACACGTGTCAAGACCCTGGCGCAAGATACGCTGGAAGCGAATGCCCGTTTCTTTGACAATGATATGAGCAAAGTGCCCAAGCAGGCGTTGACTGTGGGCGTCGGCACTGTCATGGACTCCAAAGAGGTCATGATTCTTATAACGGGCGCCCACAAAGCATTCGCTTTGTACAAGGCCATCGAGGAGGGCGTCAATCATATGTGGACAGTCAGCGCCTTCCAACAGCATGCGAACACCTTGATGATCTGCGATGAGGATGCCACGCTGGAGTTGCGTGTGAAGACGGTTAAATATTTCAAGGTATGCGCGGCGCAGATGCAATTGTAGCAATTGTAGCAATATAGTGATAACGGGCATGGCTTGTCAAGGTGTTGGTTTTGTTTAACTTAAGTCTATTGGTGTAAATAATCCACTTTGCTGCTTTCGCTTCGACTTTACACGGGGTTGGCTAAGTTTAATGACTATGGAATGTACATGCCGCTAATGTGTGGATGACACTTGTTTTCCCATCATTTCACAGGGCATACTCAAAGATACAATTGCAGCCGATTCCCGGGAAGCTTCCACAGATTTTAAGTGTGATGTATAGACAAAATGATTGTACCTGTGTGACATTATTGTGTTAGTATGTGCAATGATAAATGAACGATTTAAGAGACTTTTCTTTGCCAAAGTAATTTAATATATATTTATCATTTAGTTACATTTATTTTTAAAATTATAGAAATGATGTGTCTAGCAAATAAGTGCAGCATGAATACGAATAGATTTAAGTGAAAAACTATTAGAATGCAAATGATGAAAGACGAGTTCAAATTAGAATAACTAACGTAGAAAAGTAAAGTTTATGAAGCTAAAATTATATATCACAATAATATTACATAAAGAAGCGAAATTACTTAGATTCAAGTTGAAGATCTAATATATAAGATTCTTAAAAAATTTTCTTTTCTTTTCTTTTTTATATATATATGTGACTCTTGCAAGATATTAGTTAAGTTCAGTTTTTTTGTGGAATTGAGAGACAAGAATATTTTAATAACGACTATGCTGATTGTATCAATTCAAAATACTCATTATCTCAATAATGTCTAATATTGATTTCAAAATTGAAAATAGTTCTGTATTTTATGCTCAAATCGTTTCTTTAAGCAAAACATAAAAGGTCCATTAATAAAATTTTAAAATATTTTATTAATTTCTTTGAGCAGCATGAAGATAAACAATTAAAATAATATTTAAATGATTAAATAGATGATAGAATAATAATGGAAACAATTGATTATTGAATAATAGACTATTTGGCGCTTAGCACAATTGTCTGGAATTTATTCAATATATGCTGCGACTCAGTTGAAAGTATACGAATCGGACATTACTTTTAAAACTTTAAAGAAACCCGATTTTTACCGTAAAATACGTATGTCAATGATATGAGGGCATACAAATTTATGGCTTTAGATGTTCATATTTTTTTTTCTATTAATTATTATATAGGAACATTTTAAATATATTTAAAATGTGACTTACTAAAATTCATCAAAATGGCTTATCAACAAGTTTTGGAAATGATGAAGTCAAGATATGAAAATAATATTATATATTATAAAAGATTCATACAGGAATAAGTATAGAAATTTAGAATAAGCTGAATTTTATAAAAAATAACGTTTTGTAATATATTCTCTTTCATTTTGTTTTACAGAGCTTGATGGATGTGCACTCGCAACTGATAGAGCAGCGAAAGACAGAAAACTAGCCAAGCAACTAACTAACAACAAATACAATTTGTTTTTGCTTTCTTTATTTGTTCTATTTACTATTTATGCTAATGGTTATAACAGAAGACAATGTCTATATTTTTATAAAATATTAAAAAGAAATGAAAAACTTAACTAACAACAGCTACGGCCCATAATTTGTTTGTCCGTGTAGACGAACTCCTCGTGATCTTCGATCAGGCGAAACAGCTGCTTGGCATAGTAAATGGAGCGCACCGACTCCTCCAGTATGAGCTGATGGTTCTGTCCAGCTCGACGCACTTGCTCGTGCAAAAACATGGCCTCCAAACGCTTGGCACGCTGCGTCAGCTGGCAGGCTTCATTGCTGCGCATGCGTTGCTGGCCCTCGTTCAGGCGACACTCGACACTAGACTGTTGGCGAGCAGCATTGTGATGATAGCGACAGATATCGCTGATGACTGTTGCATTCACATTGTAGATGCCCTCGGTGGCATTGATGATCGTCTGGCATATGGCCGACGTGCCGATCATCTCACGTTTTACGTTCTCACGTATCAGCTGCTGGAGCACAATTTGTCGGGCTACCTTCAAGTAGTTGCGTCGTATGTGTCGTCTTCCAATCTTCGGTCGCATCGGCTTGAAGTTAAACACCTGTGTGCCCCACACCTGGCCACGAACGCTGCTCGCTGCTTTGCGCTTGCGCTGCGTCTCGCGGAAGAGCTGCCGCTTGACACGCTGCAGGCAGGCGTTTCGCACGCTCAATCGTTCCGGCTGCAGGCACATGTTGACCTGATGCCACAGCTCCCGCTGAGTGCACACCAAGGTGTTGGGCGCCCAGTTGAGCTTGTGCACCAGCCCATTGATAATGTACAGCTGCCGGATGCACTCGTTGAGAAAGCTGCGCTTGGTGGGACTCTGATAGTTAGGCGGATTGCTAATGATGTAATGATCCCGCTTGTAGACCACACAATATCCGCTCGCGCCCTCCAGCATGCCCGAGTATTGATACACAATCAGCTGCTGGTCCGTGTATTCGATCGGTGAATTGAAGACGAAGAGCTGATTCTCGGCCTCCAACGGAGTGCGTAACATCAACAATTTCGTCGTCTTGCGGTCCATTGCCAACAGAAGTCGAGAAACGAGTGCTGTAGCTCGACAAGTGTCAAACACTTTATATATTAAGCAGGTAGAATCGGCTCTACCTGAACGGAATCACGGGGTCTGCGCACAATCCACAAGTCCTGGCGTGTCTCAACTTGTTGCTCAGGTACACTCAATTGAGGTTAGGTAAAGGATATTTTCATAAACTTTCAAGTTCTCGCATGAATTGACCTACATTTGTTAATAAATATGTGTTTTGTGGGTTAGGTAGAAATGTTCAGATTAGGTCATAATAATGTGTACATATTTAAAATTTGTGTAAGATGTTGTGAAACTTATTATAATTATAGGTTATAAATAGGTACATATTTCCTATTGTAACACCTGGGCTTGATTTGGCCATTTTGTTTAGGTCAATCTGAATTTGTGGTCATTTCATATGTACCTAAGGGGATTTTACAGGATTTTTTTTACTCAGTGCGAAAACTGTAGCAAGTCCTGCGAATGAAATTTTCTCTGTTATCGGGTTGAGGGGCTGTTGTTGAGCAGCTTTCTTAAAGTTACATTACAAAGTATATTTATGTAGAGCAAACACTGGAGCTAGGACTGAGTTGCAGTTTAGGTACTAAAGTTAATTACCAATAGATTTTTGGGCACTAGAGAAGAATTAATAATAATAAAAAGTTAATATGAATTGTAGATAAAATATTTATGTTTCTCTTTAATATTATTAGGGCACCATAAGAAACATTTTATGAACGCTCCTTAGAACTAAGAAGCTGTATATATGTATATTATCATTATCATATTATTAAGTATAAGTATGAAGTATCATATATATAATATTATTCATTAAAATAAAAGGCTGAGCAATAACAAGTCTCATTGGATAACAGAACTCTTAGTAATGGACAAACTAATAGCGCATGGCAAGCTATCAATGCATGCAATTACATCGCAAAATATTATTTCTTTGTGATAAGAGACGTACAAAAATATTATATATTAACCAATTTTAGTATGGAAAAAAATAAATCGTATATATGTACATATTATTCATATTTATGAGTATTTTGACAAATTTTAATTTGGCAGACTATCACTGATATTAATAGTGTTCCCGATAATGAAATATAGTTAGTTATATTAAGATTCTGTACTTTCTCATAGCAAGTCTCCACTCAAAATTAAATATCATTATTCTGTCGTCTTCGATCCATAATAACCATTTGAAACTTGATATTTTCATTGAAAACTTATTAACTCAGCAGGCATATGACTAGTCCAAACATAGTTTATTCACACCACTTTCTAGTTAAAATACATTTATTTGAATATATATATTGTATATGGAGAAAAAGAAGAGCACGCGTCTTTAGAAATATTTCTGCAGCGGCATTGAGGTACGGAGAAATATTCATAGATACATACGTTTTCATAGCATGAAGACTTATTAGCTATAAAATAGGCCTGGTCTATAAGAAAGATATTTCGGGTATTTTTATTGGTCAGTGCGCGCTAATCTCAGACCAGGTGTTGGCCGCAATCGTAGGTAGCTTGCGCCTACGTATTCTACCTGTATATTTTACTAATCCTTTTTTCAGCCTTTAGCGTATAAATAATTACATTATATAAATTGGGTTTGAGAAGTTTGCAAATGTCAGTGGCGTTTCAGCTAGCAAAGCGCAAAGATCAATTAACGCGCAGCATGGGCAATGTACTGGAAACGAAAATCTCCTGCGACAAGCCGGTGGCTGTGGTCCAACCTATGCCAGTGGAGGAGTTAGCTCCTCGCGAGGACGAAAAGGAGTCCTTTCCCAAGACAAATATCACCTTGCATTTGTTTCATTATCGCCAGCAAATAGCGCTCAAGGAGCAACAAGTGGTCAAGTGGGCCACCTCGAAGCTGCTGCTCACCGAGGAGCTGCTCAAGCAACAGGATCTATCCCAGCAGCATCAACAGAAACTCGAGCTACCAGATCTGCGTATCGACGAGAACGACGATGCTGCCTGGGCGGAGCGCCAGTTGGCCATGTTAACCGACGACGAAGATGATGATGATAATGTTGAGAATCGGTTGCCCGAGGATCAGGGTCTGGGCATCGAACTGAGCCACCTAATCAAATACAGACTAAAGCTGCGCAACACCATCGTCGAGGTGGCCCAGGAGAAGATGCGCAAGCGTGAGAAGACGAAACTGAAGCGTTTGAAACGCCGCACACTCATCTCCTCGAAGAAGCCCAGCACCAAAAACAAGCTTCGGCGCTCATATTAAGAGTTCTAGCTCGATAGCATTTTGTATATATCTGCCGCATATACTAATTATGTATAATTGCATTGGCTTAAAATTAATCCTCTTATTTGTAGCATTATTTATATGTATATATCTAAGTTCCTTATTAAAATGACACTTTAAAACGTAAGCCTTAAACGCGAAGTTCAATATTTTATTCTTTCGTCATTTCTTTTCGACTCTGCACAAAGTCGGGCAATTGCAAAGTTCAATGTGCTCCGGTTGTCCCAGGACACGACCGCGTAACCCTTATTGCATAATTAAAAGCCTCAATTGACGGTCGTCAATACTAATTGCCGATTGGCGATGGCACTGGACAGTTTCCAGTTTCCACTGTGATGAGATGAAGGACCTTTGATGCCTGACTGACTTACATTTTGTTTGCGCGTAATTTGGTCTCATGTGATAGAGACACGAGTGTGAACAGGCCGAACATAAAACACAGATGAAACTGTCTCTTACGATTATATTTATTTATTTTTAATTTATATCATTTTCTTTCTTTTATAAAAATTACTTGAAAAATATTTATTAAATATATATATAATTTTTTTTTTGTCTGAACTCAATTATTAGCTCTGCCTACGAGCTCCATATTTTGCCCAGATTAAGATATCATTACTCATACATAAAACAATCCATTGTTCGCCTTTCTCTCTTCTATGGCTTAAAGAGCATCGAGAATTCTCTGCATATATACATATATAATTTCTATAAATCTTTCTGAATTTATGACCAACGCATAGCTGCCGTTAGGCATGCAACCAAAATTAGTCACAGTTGGAGCCATTAATAAATTGGCTTCTGAGCAACAGGAAATGATAAACCACCACAGCAATTTATGGAGTCGAAGTCCTTAGGGGTAGCTTCGTGGAAATGTGAGTTAAAAGCTAAATTTGAGCAATTAATAAAAAATAAAACAATAAAATATGTTTCATTAACAATTATGAAAAAATTTAATTAAAGCAAAAATACTTGGCGCTTCCGCGTGTTCAACAATTATGGCACACACACATGTGTGTGTATGTGTGTGGTCCAGTCAAAGCTGGAGATGTCATCTAACACTGCCACCCTTTGGAATGTGGCATATCTTTTGTTCTGGTTGTTGCTATACTCTGCAGCCATTGCAAATGGGATAATATATGCTTAAGCGAGTGAATGTAACGCTTTGAGATGATCAGAGCCCAGAAGGAGACTCGAGCTTGTGAAACATATTAATTTTTTAGCTCTATATAATATATTCAGTTATACTTAGATCATTTGACTATTATCCGTCTGGTTAACAAGTTTGAACTTCATTAACTAACCTGAGATTTGCTGATTGTGTCTTTTCGATATTTGAAATGAGGATTACTGAAAGTATTTCACCATTAATATAAATTATTTAAGACAAATTTCTTTTTGATATCCCAATTTCATGATTATCGATAAAAAGTATTTTATTCGATTCGATTGCAAGTTTTGTTTTTTGCCTATCGAAGAACAAAAACTGAGGAAGCTTTAGATGTCGTTTGTTTTTTATATTATAAATTTGTCGGTACCATTCTCTACTACTTACTATATATAATATATGGTAGCTATCATCCATATACCCCATAGTGAAGGGTCTAACTCTCAGAGGACTCTACTTGAAAACATTAAGCTCTAAACGAAAGCGCTTTATAGTTTTTAAAGCTAAAGCAAATGCGTAAGCATTAGCATAGGCAGAGTATGCTCTAGTCTGACACGCCCCACTTATTGCTATTGTTGTTGAGTTGATAGCTGGCCTGGACGCCACGTAGCCAGGCTGGCATTGTTTTTGGCCTCATAACGCGAGCGTGAGGCGGATTGCTGCGAACATGTCACCATTTCATTTGCTGCTCCAAGGAATTCCAAATTGTCAACGGGAGAGTGGAAGTAGAGAGTGTTGGTTAGAGTTAGGTTTGCTTGCCATTTGGACGACCCGCTCGAGAGCTTGTTATGCAAGTTGAAAGGGAATTTGTGTCAGGCTCTGCACTCGCTGGCGTCTGTCTGCGTATGCAGCTGGAGTGCGTGAGCAGCTGAAGAGAAGCAGAAATATTAGGGAGTGTGGGATACGAGTTGCATAATTATGCTTAAATTATTTTATTAAAAGCATTTCATGTCAAATATGCAATGCATGCGTTAATTGCTGCGTCAGTTTCTAATTGCATGCACACGTTAGTGGGACAAGTTCAAAGGATGCATTTGGGAGCACATGTTGAATGGGCAAAGCATATGAGCACTTTGTATGGATGTGAGCCAAACACTGTAGATTACATTCAGTTAAATGACACGCTTTTTGGCCTTTATTAGAACATTTAGCCAAGTATTAAAATATATTTTTTATATTATTCAAAAATTTTCAAGGCTCGAAATGTATTTTTATAGAGTAACAACTTACGCCTGGCTATGTATTTGCATATTTTTATGTTATAATTTTTATTTTTTATATTATTTATATTTATTTAATGTTCATTATGAGAAGGGTGCAAATAGTTATGGAATGTAACCAGCTTTAGACTATTTTTTTCTGTTCGCATGCTCTTATACAGTATGTCAAATAATATACATTTATACAATATATAACATATTCTTATCAATATATCGATATTGAATGCATTAAAGTAAGAATAAATATTCTTATCGGTTACGGAATTAAGCTCATAATAAACAGATTCCCGAATAAAAACATAAGAGATTGTCTAAGACTTGGTGATATCCCGAAAGCTGTTCAGACTTTAGTCTTTAACATTTATAGGCATACTTGTATAATGTACTCTGGTTTGGCAAATTTATAATATTATATTTAGAAATTGGCTTAAATATCTTGTTAGTGCTCTTGAGAACTTTGTTTATTTTTTTTTTAAGTTGCAGCCCTTTTTGAAATTTGAATTTTTCGAAAATTAAATTTAATTTTCAAATTAAGATTTGAGCAAGCTTTGAGAAATCATTCGTGAAAGCAAAGCATGATATAGCTAGACGGTTTTTGTCGATCAGAATAGGCTGCGAGCATTTCTCAGACAGAGCAACGATAGTTACGGGTGCAATTCTCATTTAGTTTTTGAGTCTCACAAAATTAACTCGTCTTTCTTTGTCCCGTTTTTTCCGAATTTATATCTATATATATCTATAAATATATATTTTAAACAATCAAAATTACGAAAGAAAAAAAAATAAGCAACAGCACACGTCAACGTTTTATATAATTCCGATATATACAAATATTTATAAATATATATATATAGGGTCTATACTGTACGTGTTTGCGTGTGAATGTGTGAGAGCGTGTGTGTTTGTGTGTAAATTGAAATCTTTTGTGCTGCAAGTAGACGCATCGATCGAATCATTTATAATTGTGCGGTTCCAATCGTTGGCGTCACCGTTACAGCAGCAAAGATGAGCGAGAAGGATAAGAACATCGTGTGCCACAAGTGCAACGAGACAATCACAAAACGTGTGATCACCGCGCTGGGTAAGACTTGGCATCCGGAGCATTTCTTGTGCCGTCACTGTGATAAGCAGATCGAGGACGCCACATTCAATATTCAGGATGGTGAGCCCGTGTGCAGCGATTGCTTTGTTGAACGTTATACGAGCACTTGTGCCGCTTGCAAGAAGCCCATCCTGGAGCGCACCATCTGCGCTATGGGCGAGAACTGGCACGAGGGCTGCTTTGTGTGTGACGGCGCCTGCAAGAAACCATTATCGAATCGTCCGTTCTATGAGCGTGATGGCAAGGCCTATTGCAAGCAGGACTACGAGGACATGTTTGCCGTACGCTGTGCCAAATGCGAGAAGCCCATCACAGACAGCGCCGTTGTCGCAATGAATGCCAAATGGCATCGTGATTGCTTCCGTTGCAATCGCTGCGAAAATCCAATTACCACACAGACCTTCACCATCGAGGGGGACAAACCCGTGTGCCCCACCTGCACCTAATAAGATGATAATCAACTGGCACAGACATACATAGAAATTATCAGCACTGCATCCTTGGCCGAATCTTAACCGTATAACCCTGGAGCTCACAACTACATTTCAATATTCATAGACTAAAGCGACTGAAATACAAACAAAAGAAAAACAAAAACGAAATAGACCAGCAAAACCGAAAGAAAGCTAATAAGAAGCAAAACATAGCCAGGATTGAGATCAGATTTGATTTCTCATGCATTTATAGTCTTAAGCGTTTGTGCATCGACAATTATAATTATAAATGTACCTGGACTTGCGATCTGACTCAACAAAAATTAGGGAAACACATCATAATTTGCGAACGTTAAATAAAAATCTGAAATCAATTCCAAAAATTAAATTGCATTTTCCAGATTTTAGAACAAGCTGAAAATTGACCAAAAATTATTCTGGGCTTTTAATTTATACACAGCATAATTTCTTAATCTTAGTCTATGAACAGAAAATTTGCAATATTTCAAAGACTAAATGGGAATTATTATTTATTACATGTGAGCTACACTTTTGGTATAAAAATACATTTTAGTTTTGAAAGACATTTAATATTAAATATTTTCAAAAAATTGACTCCCATTTTCTTTTTTTTTTGCTTCAGCATTTTGTATATTTTCCCCCCTCAAGTATAGCCTACTTAGATATAAGATAATTAACTTTGCTTTTGAAGTCTTCATTCATTCATAGCTAGATAAGCCAAGTGAATAACCCTAATCCAAATGCTACTAGTGTGTTTATGTGCATATGTTTGGCAAATAAACAGAGTCGAACCCAAAATATGACAACAATGAACAGATTAGAAAATCTCTTGCAGAGTGTATGTTCCACTCAATGAACTTTTTGGTATATTTACCTATGTGTCGTAGTAGAATGAGATGAAATGAGATGAGATCGGGTTTCATCTATCTGCCAAATATATGCGCTATCAATAGGAGATTGGGCTAAGGATTACCCCGTTGATAAGTAAACAGCGAGTGCAGCAGCAGCAGCAACAGGGCGAGCCACAGGCAAGCTGCTGCAGGGGTTGGAACTTCACACACGCACAATTATATACACACACCCTCACACACACACGCAAACCCTGGCACACACAGAGTGCACGATGTTGGCCGACGACAAAGTCGACGACGAAAAGTTTTTTTGTTTTTGTTGGATTTTGTGGGTTTGCGGCTTTTCAGTTGCCTCGCAGCGGGTTTCAGTTTCATTGGTAAAACGTAGCGCATGGCAAGCGGTTCCATGGCAGCTCAGCGCGCTTGTTAACGTGGCTAAACTCCAAGCTTTTCCGTCTTCAAACATCTCGCTAATTAATTCAAAAAAAAAAAAAAAACCGACTGTGCATAAATGTTGCAATAACTATAAAGGAGCTTTTTTTGTGCAGCTGCAAGCCATAAATTAAAGGCTTTAGTTTTCGCAGAGAAATAATCAAAAACAAAACTTATTTATTACATATTTGTGGATATTTGTCACTGATAAGAAGTGTAAGCACGATGTTATATGTTATATAAAAAAAATGATCGTCAGTTTAATTACTAAAAACAAATTGAACTAGTTAAATTACATGCATTGTAAATTTTCAAGTATTTCGAACTGGTATAAAAAAATAGAGGAATATAAAATTATTTAATATAAATAAAAAACATTAAAATATTTTTTGAACTGGAAAGGAAATGTTTAAATAAATACTTGGAAGTAAGAAGTCAATTAAATTAATGAAGAAAATAAAAATAAGTTTTAAATAAAAGTTTTTTAAATAAAAATAATGAAAAATAATTTTAAGATATGTTAACTTTTCCTAAAAAGGAAGTCAAAAATTAATTTAATTTAATGTTAATTATGTGATGATGATCTGATTATCTTATTTGTGAAATGCATAAAGTGGTGCTATCTTTCCCATAAAGCAGATATATATAAATTTTAAAATAATTGTAATAAAATGTAGGGTATCTTCTAGTCAATCACTTCCGACTAAAATCACGCCTATTCCATATTTTAAACACATTAATCAGATTTGAATGTCTAAGTTAAGCGGGCTTAATTGCATTTTGTCAATATTAATCAGATTTTCTTGCAATGATCGACAGCTGACCTACTGCTATAGCCATATTAAATAAAATTCCAATTATGAGTCTTAAGAGTAAAACTAATTAATTTTATTTACAAGTTTTAAGCCTACGAATAAGTGAAGCATTAGAAATATTTAGAAAAAACTGTAATAATTTTTCAAATCAGCTCATTAGCTGCTATTCACATATGTTCGCAAGAGGCATTCAATACTATAATTAAATCGCAAATGACACTTTATTAATGACTTTATCTCAGCCATTTGCATATTGCAATCTATTTGCAAATTCGTATTACAAATCGTTTTTAAGTGCTCCAAAGTCAATATCATGAAATAAATTCTATATTGACTCAAATTATTCAGTTAACTGTTGAACACTGTAAACAAACAGTTGATTTATGAGCATCTCTTGATGAATACTAATATTACGCATACGCCAACTTGGCTAGAAATTATTTTTTAATACTCAATCCATTTTCTTAAAAATAACAAAAAATAGCGAACTGTTTTTGCTTATGTCTGTTGACTAGACGATATCCTCTAATTGGAAATATATTTATTCATATGCATAGAACATTTTTAAGAAAAATTTTCAATTATTTTATAATAACAATAATACTAATATTAAAATTTTCAACAAAAATAACGATATGTAAATTTTATAAATATTTCCAATGTATGAAGTAGAAAATTTTTATTTTATATTTTTGGGAAAATTGTTGAAAAATATTATATATTTTATTTTATATTTGTATGTATAAAATATAAATTTTTTTGTTAAAAATATATATATAAAATTTTTATATATAATATATTCAGATATTGTCTTGACAATTACTTTGTAAATTAGATATCAAATTAAAAAAACTAACTAAAACTTATTAGTGATTACCTTCGATATTTTACTACATATATCGTAACAATCAAGAAAAAAAAAGAGAGCGATCAAATTAATTTTTATTTGTATATGAAAATCTGCATATTAAATTTTGCAAAGATCATGAGTTATTCAGGTACGCAGACTGGCTTTCAAATTGTATTCAACTCCTTATTTGTGTTGTAAGTACAGGGTATTTGAATAGCCCCTTTAAGATGTTAAGCCATCGCTAAGATTCTCAATACTTCGAAAGCCTAACACACATTAAAGTTTTTTTTTTTTGGTAAATGCGATAATGTCTGCGAATTGGCTGCGATAGAAGCAACAACAACAAGGGCAACAGCGACAACAACGGCTACAACAATGAGACAGCGAGAAACGCTTCTGAGAAGCCTGAAACTCATTCAAGTTGAAACAGTTGTACTTTGTCTTTGGCAAGCGACGGTTGTCGTCTGTAGATTGTCGGTTGTCGGTTGGGTTGTCGGTTGCCGCTTGCCGGTTGTCGATTGTCTGCGGATTGTTTGCCGCTTGTCGGATGAACATTTCACGTTTATGGCACTGCCTTTTTCGGACGCAACAGGACGCACCTTAATATATACATAAATATATGTATATAAGTATATGTATGTTTATATATATATATATTATAAATCGTTCGTCGCGTTGTCTAACCTTTAATTGGAAAAAAAAAGAAAAATATAAACGTAGCAACTGGCAGCTGCCAATTGGCAGCCAGTTGGAGTCGGCGTTGGAGACCACTCAGATATTGGCAAGTGCGAGCTTGGAAGCCGGCTTTGTGTCAGTTGTTTGGGTGCACACTGTGTCAAATGTGTTGAACTTTAAAGTGGCTGCAGCTCAAGTGCTTAACACAGACGCAGTCACTCACTCAGTCAGTCAGTCAGGCAGTCTGTCAGCTTTTCAGTCTGTCCATGTGGCTTATCATATTGTTTGACTTTGAGCCTCTTTTGAATTATGCTTTGCTATCTGCACACCGCCCCTACTCCGTTTTTTTTTTTATCACACCTGCTTTGAATAGCTTCAAGGCACTTACCCAACTCTAAAAGTTTTTTATTATATTATTTTTCTTTAATAAAAAATCCACTTTAATGTAAAATCGTGCTATGAACATCCCGCTCAAAATTGAATCAAAAAGAATTCGTTACTTCTTTAGCTGTCCAAAAATGTTATCTTTAAAGCTGTATCTACAATTATGTGCACGATTAATTTAATGAGAACAGCGAAGAGCCGAAGCTTCAACACTCTGACCAAGTTTTGATAGGGGTGTGAAAAGATATATATTTATAATGATTTTCTTCAATATATATATTATGGCTATAATTTATAGTAAGTCAATCCAATCAAATCTGATATACAATATCCAATCTAGAGTAGCGGCTGTAAAAAATTTCCTGATGTTAGCCGTAGTTAAAGCTGAGTTCACATAGATATAGATAGCTATATACATATATATATATATATATATATATGGCCAATAGCGCTCAGTTCACTTTGAAGTTTTGCCACACATTGTATAACTAAGCCATAAAGCTCCTTTAAAGTGTATTCAAAATATTTTCAATTTAAAAGATCAATTAAATGTGCCAAAAGTGTATTTGCTCAATGAGTTCGCAAAATCGATCGACCTGAGTATAGCAGGGGCTTGGCCAGACTTGCCACAGACTTGAGGAGCAGCACACTCCATATAAATACAAAACGAGTGCTAAATCGATGTGCCAAAAATAGACAACAATTAATTTATAGCAAAAAAAATACCAACAATATTTAGAAATAAATCTTACAAATCTTGTAATACGCAAAATATTTAAAAATAACTTTATGCAAAGCTCAAAATTCCTTATTTATATATATTTTTTTTGATTGCAATATCAGAAATTGAAGACAAAGTGCGGAGCTTTGTTGTGGCCTTTATTCTATGATAAATATAATTGAAGACCAGGCGCCAGCTTAGCGTGAGGAGACGATCGTACGGTGCGGTAGCTACGACTCGTGGGTGCTGCTATCAATAGAAATAAAAATTAATAACAAAAGCAGACACTTAATTCGTTAGGGGGAATTGTGCTGTAACCCTTTCAGATATAGTTTAATATTTGTATACGCTGTAAATTGCTTGAAAAAGGGGTATATACAACTTTGGTATCCTTAACACTGCCAAAAAATATTTCTTATCAACAATGAAGCAACTTAGGGAGAATTATATGAAGTACCAAATGTGGGTTGTTATATACTCTATATATATTTATTTATAGGCAAGCTGACTTGCCATGTTTTCACTTAAAAAAAAAATGTATAATAGACTTTAAATAGTGTAATTATAAACTTAAATTGATTAATTAATTATAGCTTTTAATTTAGTATATAGTTATTTATTTTCATAGTCAAGCAACACAGTTGTTGATCTTAAGGAAAGAGTATTAATTTATTCATAGGGTAACATAAAATTGAGTGCTTAAAATACTTTTAATGTTTTAGAATGATTTAAAGGTTAGGGTAACTGAGTTTTGTCTTCAATGTTTTTTTTTTTTTTGACATTTTTGTTTTATCGCGCAATTTTTATTGTTGTCTCTTCTTTTGCACAGTAATTGATAAATGTGTCTTTTATCAGCTGGTGATCAAAAGTAATTAAATGAGTGGAACGTGAAAAAACATCACTGACACACACAGACATAATGTGAAAAGTGTTTAAATTGTCCGCGAGACGAAGACTATTGTCAAGAGAGAATTAACAGTTATAATTATAAAACAGAGCAAACAATTTGCCGAGTGTCTGGATAAATACCAAAAACGTCGAACCAGAAGAGAAGGAATTCAAAACATAAATAGCAAAAACAACAACAACAACAACGTAGATAAGCAACAAGAAGCGTCGCGTCGCAGCAGACCATTTTTTTGCAGCGCTGCGCGAAGGTAGGCAGCGCAGCAGCCGATAAAAATGGCGTTCATATGCAGCAGTGCCATGAGCTGCACCGTTATGCTGGCGGCCATTGTTGTGCTGAGACTGCACATCTGTTTGGGTAAGTGCGACAAGGACAGAGCATACGGAGCAATTCATTGTATTTGCTGTTTCTCTAGTAATTGGAATACAAATGTTTGCACGCGTCATGCAAATGTCAACAATTAAATATAAATATTTAATAGATAAGCGACTGAAAGAGCGACGACAGTGGAAAAGAATTTTACAGCTACAAATGTATCTATTAGTTGTGGAGGAGAGGGAGGCTGTGATATAAGTGCTGAAGAGAAAGAACAAGAGAGAGCGAAAGGGCGACCAAATCATTGTGTGAAGTAGAAACAAGTAACTAAACTCTAGTCGAGACTGCTCGACTAAGAGATACCCTGAATCCATTGAGCTGTAATACCAATCATAAAAAGTTTCATTTATTCATTAATAGTAAACAACACATGCACACACACACACACACAAACATATGCGTGTACGTAATATGCTCACTGCGCAGTATTGCGGCTGCAGCAGAGGCTGTGCTATGGAAACTTTATTGTTTAATAACTTTTTTTCTCGATCTATGTTCTTAATGAAATTTTCGGGACATGATTATGACATCTAAATGTACCTATTTGCCAAATTTCAAGTCTCTAGTATTTGATATACGTGAGTTATCGATTTTGTTGAATTGTGGGCGAAAGGGGCGTGGCATCAAAAATCCAAAAATGACAAAATGTGCGGATTCAATATAGCTATCAACCACAACTTAGTGCACGATTCTATCTTTAACGGTGTGCACGCCAGACCTCAAAAACAAAGCGATATTTTCGATAGTTATCGATAAAAAAGGAATGGGACGAGTTATCGAAAAAAAAAATAAACTCGTACAGCGTATGGTATTATCGAGCATTTTGCTTTTTATTTGAAGTCTCTAGCTTTTGTGGTTGCAGAAATCCAGGTGTTTACACGGACGGACGGACAGACGGACAGGGCTAGTTCAACTCAGCTCGTCGAGCTGATCAAGAATATATATACTTTATGGGGTGTGGCACGCCTCCTTCTGCCTGTTACATACATTTGCACAAAAACATTATACCCTGAAATTTCCATTTTCAATGGATTCAGGGTATAAAAAACCACAGCAGGGAGGGGTAATAGATAATATTCGATGCTTGAAAATGTATGGTAAATACAGAAGAAGAGAGAGAGACAGAGATTAAAGGATAGAGATAGAGCGAGAGAGAGAGGGGGACACACTGAGAGAGAGAGAGAGAGAGAGAGAGAGCGAGAGTATTTGTGTGAAAGAGAGCGAGTGGCAGAAGGAGTTAGAATATGAGGAAAAACGAGAAAAGGTGTCAGAAAAATTAAATTATGCGATGTTTATAAAGGAAGATTGAGAAAGGAAGATTGAGAAAGAAAGAGTAAAAACAAAATAAATTGCGGCTTAACAAAATTTCTACTTCAATAGATTACAATTCTAGCTTAAGTCAATATAATAATATAATATTTATAGCTATTACCATAAAATGCAAGTAAACTGATCAATTCCAGCAATTTAGCCCACATACCCATATCATACCCACACGCACGTTCAAATTACACAAATTAACTGTGCGAGCAAATCAAGTCTCGCAGATACGCAGCGTGGGAATGCAATTGCAGATGTAGATAGAGCTACTCGTTAAGCGTAGGTAACTGACGTGCCGCTTACCTAATGATATGCTCAAAGGTACCGCATTCAATTTTTATGGACTGTCTAGTTGCCTAACAGGTGTGAGCTTCCAATTTGACGCCACGGACAGTTTTGACATATTAGTAAACGATATTCTGAGCATGGCTGAGCGCTGAAGTCCAGCTGGCAAGGGTGTGCGTGTGTGTGTGTGTGTCTGTGCGTGCGAGTGTGTGTGTGTTTTATGAACACACCCAAAATTATTTCAACACACATACGAACATATCATATTATATGCCTCGGGGGTTGGCCCTGCCGGTAGCGTCAGCATTGGACAGCTGACCTCAGCTTCGAGCTCTCTCACCCTCCCTGTCCTCATCTACATCGAGCACGCTGTGGCTGACTTTATCTCATATATTGACTCACTGTGGGCTCCTATTTGCACTTGGCCCAAGTTGAACGCACTGCATGTTCGTCTTCCTCTCGCCTCCTCTGTTCCGTCCATTCACCAGGTCAAAAGGTGTCGAAATGCCCAACAGCTGCAAGCCAAAACTTGACTGTATATTTAAGCAAAAAGGAAAAATAAAAAAACGCAATTTATACGAAATCAATTAAGTCAATAGGTGTGTGCTGTTAGGCCCCCTACTCTGCTCCTACTCTCCTCTTACACTCTCGTTCAGCTTCGTTTATTGTGCCAGCAGCTTTTCGCATTTAAGTGGCCGTGGACGCTTGGCACTTGGTTCGGCATCTGCTACACCATTTAAGCGCCCGGCACCTCAGTCACCACCTCCTGCTGCTCTTCACTCCCCACATCTCTGCGCCTCACTTGCTAGCGCAGTCACACGACATTGATTAAATTGTTATAATTGTTTGGTATTTTTTGTTGGCTTGTCTTATGCTTGCACTTGGAGCTGCGCACGTGATTTTAAGCATGACACGAACAGCAAATATATTGATAGTAAACCAGACTTAGGTACATTTTAATCGTGAGTAATATTTATTTATTTGAGACAGTGCCTTAATCCTACCTATGAATCTAAGATCCAATAAAAAAATTGAATTTATCGAGATTTAATTAAAATTAAATTAATTCAAAAAGAATTAAAATTTAGTATATTAGTATAAATTAATTATGTTTAATTATATTCTACAAATTAGCTATAAAATACAAATTTCCACACGTTTGCCCAAAATTCTTTGCTACAGAAATATGATCGAGAGCAGTTAATTCTAAAATTGATTAATTTTCTATAAATATATTATGTTTCAAGCGACCACAGATTTCTTCATTATTAAACTTTGTTATATTTTTATTTATTTAATTTAATATAATTTCTCTTATTTGCCACATATTCCAAAAGAATATCCATATATTATCCAGACGCCTCTCTCTCTCTCTGGATAATATTTCAATAATTATTATTAAAATTTACTCGTAATAGAAAATTAATATGCTATCCAATATACATCATCCAGATGTTGCACTTTTTGCCTCTCAACAAAATATATTTATATAATTCTTAATACATTTTTACTAAAAATTTTCAATCGGCTTCCACCAAGAAATTCCCACAGCTCTTTGATGGCAATTGAAATTCTTTCTATTGCATTTATTTAGAAATTTTCCCATTCTGCATATAGTATTCCAATTTAAATATAAATTTTTAATTTATAATAATTGTATAAATTAGTATACAGATGAGCCGTGATTCCATCAAGCTCCCATTTTTGCTAGCTTCCCAGCTTCACTTATACACCACATTGAATTGTAATCAGCAAATCAAAACAGAAACATGTCAAGCCAAGCCAACTCAAGGTCTATGTTTCTACAGCACATTGCCTGGTCATAAATTCTTGTAGAGATTGTCGAAATGAATAAAAATTGAGCACAATTATGAGATCTGTCTGTCGCACCCAGATACGCCCCATAACAAATGCATTAACATACTCGAGCGGCAGACAACATTTTCTGTTGCTTTTATTATTTTCCAACGAGATTTTCACAAAGCAATTGCATTCAGTCTGCATTTGCTCCTGTGTGGAGTCGCCACAATGCCTGTCAGCTGAATAGTGTCACCATCAACTGGTTTTAGTTAACTAAAAGCTTAGCGATGGGATAAACACGATTTTAACTAATTGCTGGCTCCGTTAGCTCCGTTAATTAATACACAAAATAATAATAAAAACATCAACTACTCCTAGTGCGTTGACTTTGACAAATGTGCTCGACTCTTTGCTGACAGTAGACAATTAGTGCGCGAGCCATCGATCACCTTGTTTTTTTTTTTTTGTTTTTTTGAGGCCATGAGCCATATGCCATATGCCATATTCAAAGTGAATATATATGGTAAAGTATACGCATCTTGAAAAGAGAAACTCTTTCTTACTAAGTCGATTTCTGTAGAGCTATAATAAAAGTATGCAAAATCCAAATTTGAAAGTAGAGCTAGAGCAGTGAAGTTGAAATGGCTTTAATGCATCACATTGTCGACTTGCTGGACAAGACTATAAATTTAAGTGAACAATATTTTACTTTAATAATCGATTGTATTCAGCATGGTCTGCTGATTTGTAATACAATTTGTCCCAACCGACAGACAAGGGTAAACCATCAGAGACTATTCAGGAAACAAGTCAAGCAATTGGATGACACACCCGCTCCACAGATATCGGAAGTTATCATAAGTACAGATGGATTTTGTAAGTGTGTGCAGACAAACGAAACGAATTTCATAATGTGCCAAGAAGAAGACAATAAGCCAAGTGAAGAAGCCAAAGCCAAAGGCGGCAACAACGAATGCCAAGCCAAACACAAACTACAAAGAAACTGTTGCAGGGCTGGTATGACTAATGAAAGTTATGAAAAAATGAGAGCAAGTTGCAAAAAAGTGATAGACTTTAAGATATCCTGCAAGGAGACAGTATGAGGTTCAGCTTTAGATTATGCACCAAAGTAACTCTATCCAACTAGCATACCTCTCTTGACTCACGCTAAAGAGCTGTGTAAGCGCAAGTCAAGGGAAAAACATTTGACACACACGCAGAGAAAAACAACTGTGACAAAGATAAAGTTTTCATTATGCAGACACAAAGCAAAAAAAACAAGAAAAACCGAACAGCGGTAAATAAAAACTAATGTTCGGATGCTGTGTGGAAAATTTTGCGAGCAAATGACTCACGGCTGAAAAAGGACAACGCATCAATTGGGTTGGGCGAGAGGGAGCTGTCGGGCACGCACTGTAAAGAGAGACTGGGAGAGGAGCAGGAGACAGGCAAGGCAGGCAAACAAGCGAACGACCTAATTCGATGCAAAGTCAATTAATTTGAGCTGATTAATTAGTTAAGTCGAAACTAGTTGACATCGCCGTGCCGCACCTCAATTAAAATTTTTAGTCTCCTGTTACCCGGAACACCGGCAAGCACCAGCACCACCCCCAATTGCCCATGCCCATTTGCCAGCCCTCCAAGCGCTTACCCATGCCGGCCAAGTTCAGGTACGAACCGTAAAAGCCAACTATGGCATTTGTTGACTCCGACTGTCATTAGCTCGTCCAACCGCCCGCTGGTAAAAAAAAACTTGCTTCTCTTATCTACCCTTGGTTGACTTTTTAATGCGCCATTCGCTCCTTTTAATTGTCCTTCCGATAGATAGTCCTGTTTGCCGCACGTCTTCTACTACCTGGCCACCATTTAATGGCTCTTGGCTGTTGGCTTTTGGCCTAAGGTCTGTGACACCTCCCCAGGGCCTGTGAGATTCCATTCTTTTCCAAGCAAAGTTTAAGTTGCTTTTATGGATTAAAGACGGATTGATTAAATGATACAACACCTGCTTGCAATGTGTCGGGATTAGGCGAAATCAGCTGAGCTATAAAATTGTTGTCCCAATGGACGGGTTATGTCATTGAGCTCGAAAGTAACTGAAGCTTAATTTTAAGTTGCTATAACAATTACTTAACTAAAGTTGTTAAATGCTAATTCCTAAAATGGTTTGCCCTAAGAAATCGCAGCAAGCACGGAATTAGCATATCATTAAATGATATTTTTAAATTCAGCAAACTCTTTTAATTTTTAATTTTCGACTTTATCATTTGTCATTTATGCTCAAACATAACACATTAGTTAGAGGTTTAAAACCTTTCTAATTTCTTGTTAGCTATTCATAGGTGAATGAATACGTTCTGTTTGCTACACAGCTTAAACTTGAGCCAAATTACTTTCCATAACTGCCATAGACATTCCCTGAGCAAACCACAAACAAAGCATTTCGAGGGCTACGTAAACAAAGACTCTGCTGCTAATTGGATGTTTCAAATACGCGCTAACTAAATACCTGTCATAATTATGAGCGAATACAAATTGTTGTGGCACGAAGATGAAATACCCTAGCAGAAATACGAAAATTTTCTGTCAGTTGAGCGATATAGAAAACTCGATTTCCAGTCTAAATTTGTTATAAATTTGTCATAGAAATATATATAAATATTTAATATATATATAGCTAACTCATCATACTCTGTTAGTGCATTAGCGAAAGCAAAACTGCTACCACATAGAAAATCAAACTAAATATATAATCATGCAGACGCTGGGCAAAGACTCCCTCTACGAGAACGTTTCATAGTATTGCGTATGAGTGTGATAAATTATGAACGTATTCATTACAATTGCTGACGCGCAGGCATGCGAAATATGCTGATGAAATATGTAGATGATAGCGAGTATGTTGGAGCAGCGACAACTCAGAGACACGCATTAATAATGACATTTTAAATGTCTCACTGAGGGCGTGGCAGCTAAAGCAATGTCGTCAGGGATTTCTTATCCAATTTCCTATTTGCTATACGTGTCCTTGGCGCTCTTTAAAAAGGCAAACATAACAATGAATTCAGCTAGCATTTAGTTTATTTAAGGGGAAAGCAAATCGAATTATGTGCGAAAGTAGTTGAGAATGGAGAGTGAAGTGTGTGTGTTGACATAATACCAAATGCTGGGCATAAGATGGCGCCAGCGATGTTTATGACAACAGGGACATGATTAAGTGCTTGGTCCTTGACTAAGAGGAACCAAAGAAATTGCAAACTTGAGAAGTTTACTATTTCTTGAGCGAAGATATGCAAAAGGAGTTCAGAAAAACTTTCAAACTTTTCTTATATTTCATTAATTTATTGCACTCTATTTCCCAAACAGTTCCCATTGCATTCCCCATTCCCCTAGTCTATTTACCCTTTCCATGGTTTATAATTTCACCCCACAAATTGTTCGAAATTATGTTTGAACTAAGCCTATGTTACCAATTAGGCATTGCATTGTATTTTTCCGCTAACAAAAACTGTGTATTTTTGCTCTATATTATTTGTTTGTTTATCTTTTGTTGGTCTTATCATAAAATCAATACGCGATGACGCGGACACTAGCTACGGGCTGAGAGTAGTAGATTGTTGTGTGGGTACGCTTAGATAACCCATATGCTAATAACTAATATCTGTATTATATTTATTTATGGCTTGTATTGGAGTTGAGCGTATGCAAGCACACGACCAAACAATAACAACAGCAAACCGCGTCATTAGCAGGCAAAATCTTATCAAATTACGCATACGCCGTGTTGGGTCTTTTAAAGCTTTGCCTCTGCCTTCTTGCATTAGGAGCCGCCCAGATTGAGGTCACAGCGAGCTTATTAAACTACATTCATAATTTTTATGAGTCTGTTGATGAGCATAATGGGTAAATACTCGAATCTCTCGATGGGCATTGCTGTGGGGTGAAGCCAAACGCAAATGAATCGGGGGTTGGCACTTGATGAGTGTGTGGGAAAGCGGCTGAGCGACCCTTAGTTAAATGCCACTTATGGACGCCACACTCCCAGCGCATTTCATTTGTTTGACCCAATCACAGGACTGAGTCCACTGAGAAAAAAGTTTTACTACAAATGAAAGTGAAATGCGAATATAGCTAAAATGTCATTGAGTGAAAGCGAAATTCGTTTCCTTCTTTAATTTGATTCGGTCAAAGAACTTTTAGAGAAAGGACGGCAAGAAGAAGAAGTGAAATTTGAGTAGAAATTAAGTTTGGTCAGTTGAAAGAGATTTCATTTTCTTTGCTGTCACAAAACTTATTTGATAAACAATGTCCAATTTATAAAATTTTTATCTATATAGAAGCTCCACTTTTGCTCCAAGTGTATTCAATCAGCAAATTTCTTATGGCATTTTCTTTCTTTTCTTTGCCTTTTGCAGCGTTCGATGTTTATTTTCCCACCACGTCCGTGAAATTCAAGCTGCCCATCAACGAGGAGTCGGAGAGCATATTCTCGAAGATTCCACTCGCACAATTTCAAGTGCTGCGTTTGGATAACAATGAGCCGGCGACGGAGTATATCTACAATCTGGAGCAGAATCCTTTGCTGCGCATCAATGCCAGCTCTGGAGAGGTTTACATGCGCAACGACTACCAAATGATCAATGCGAGTGCGAAATATGTGCTAACCGCTTTTCCACGTAGCCAGGAGCATGAGCAGCTGCTGCAGCAGGTGCCCCATCTCACGCTGGAGCTGCAGCCCCAGAACCTGACTGATTACTGTGCCGAGCTGGAGCACATTTGCTTCTGGACGAGCGCTGATTATACGATAGCCGAGTCGAGTCGCAGCACCTCCAGCTTCGAGCCCGTGCTGATTGGTGCTCTGAACTCGCGAGCTGCCAAATATCTGTGCCCGCAGCGTTCCGTGGAGTATGCTCTAAAAGCGGGCAGTGCACATTTTGCCCTCAAACTGAATCGCTTGTATAGCAAAAAGCCGCTCGATCACGACGAACTGAACGGGCTGCATGCGCACGCTGGCCAACTGCTGGCCACGGTCAGCTGCACAGTGACGCTGTCGGGCCACGAGCAGCGTCAATTTTGGCGCAGCTACAATATAACTCTGCTAGACCGCAACGACAATGGGCCGCATCTGCAGGAGCGCCAGCCGCACTTTAACTTCTATGTGAGGCAGCCCTACTTTAAGGCGGTAAGTGCCAAGCCAACGGAGCAGCCAGACAAAGCGTCTGGACGCTGTCTGCGTTTTGCACTGGGTGCGGGCTTTATTGAATTCGCGCTTGATAAACGAACCCAAGACACGCAAGTCAGCGGCAAGCAACTCAAACGCAAGTCGAACCACCCCAACTGCCCCATTATTTGGCCATTAGGAAGTCTGGGTCTTCATTTCCGTAGCTCATCATTAAAAACGCGTAACATTTTCCGAACTTTTATGATTGGCGCGACGAGTTAAAGCTTTCGCCCGCTTTAAGTGCCAGGAGTTGTTGCCCACTAAACTTTCAAATTATGTTGTCATGTTGTAGCCAAGCCAGGCCAGGCCAGGCCAAGCCAAGCCTATTCCCGAGCTGCCTCAAAAACTATGTCATTTAGTTGTTAGTTAGTTGCAAGTAATTGCTCTCAACATCCTCAGCTACAAGTGCGACATAAAATAAATATATATATATATATATATATATATATGTGTATATAAAAAAAGTGTCACTAAAATTGAGCCCATTACGAAATGTTGCTGGTAATTCGCATTTGAATTAAGTCTACTTGGAAATAAAAATTAGATGGATGTCAGGCTAGACTGCTGGGTGTGTCTTGGATGGGTCATTGAAATAATTGTTCTAATCGTTGACAGGTGTTTGGAATTTTGTAGCCAAAAGTCAAGGGTTCACAGTTTACTTGAATAAATTAAACAAAAGTAATTCCAAGTGGTTGAGGAGCGTTAGATAAATTTCATTGACAGCTGAGCTATTGACATAAGCCAAATAAATATATTTGATAAGCCTTATTTTTGAGTCTTTATATAGTATATTAGGATATGATAATCACAGCTTAAGAATATGAAAATACATTTTCAAGCATCGATTTTTTTCAAAATGTTGAAATATTAAAAATTACCTATCTACATATAATGTAATCTATAATTATATAAAGATAGGTAATATTCCTGATGATTAATAATTGAATTGTAAAATCTGATACACATTTCTACAGCATGAAGATATACGGTAGTCAATCGCCTTAACATGAAAGCAATCACTGTAACTAAAGCGGATATAACTTAGAGTCTCTTCAATTAAGATAAGTAAGCATAGATGAGAGAGAGGACAAACAAAGCAGGAATAAGAGAGCGAAAGGCTGGCATAGAGATATAGAGGGATAGACAAAGATAGATAACTAGAGAGAAAGGCAAATTGAGAGATACAGAGAAAGAAACACAGATTAAGAAATAAAGAGAGAAAGATTGAGAAAAATATATAGAGAAAGATAGAGAGAAAAAAAGAAAGAAAAATAGAGAGAAAGATAGAGACAGAGGGAGGGGTCGACAAAAAGAAAGACATACATATAAGGTAAATATTTCTATTTTATCTCGCTCTTTCTCCCTCTGTCATTATCGTTGCGTATCTGTCTATCAATACAATACAAATAGAGTAAGATAAGTTTAAAGATAGAATTATAAAATTAATTTCGAGAGAACAAAGTTTCTAGAGATGTGAAGTGTGAAAGAGTCCAATACTTTAATTTTATTTCAAATGAATTTTAGGCAGCGCATGAAAATGAGCTGGACTGAGTTTTTGTTTATTTCGCTCTTGGCAAGGTTTTACTGTTCACATATAGTTAATAAAACCCTACCACAACCAAAAGCACCCAGGCCACTGCAAATAGTTCATTCTTTAGAAGCAGGTTAGCTATATACACACTAGGGAGCCATTTCTGGGTGCTCGTAATACCATAGCTAATGTCAGCTCTCTAGGGCTTTAACTGCGCCTCCAACTGCTCCAAGTTAGCCCCAATAGCTGACCTTGTGCATACAAACGAAATAAAATGCTAATGAAGCTGACCGAGCGCCCAGTTCCTTGGAGAGAAGCGCTCACAATTTGTGGCGGAGGTCACTGGGAGCGGTCCACGTAGCATTTAATTATTGCTGGTCAGTTAATGCGGGCGCTAATGAAGCTACGGCCACCTATCTCTTCCATTTCTCAACTGCAGGCTGAGCCGGTGGGCGAGAAAATTATCTACTTGGACAAGGACACGCTGGCGGCCAATGCACATCTCAATTATGCCGTACTCAATGACAAACTTGAACTCATTCAGCCGGATTGCCACGCCTACGAGGCGGATCACACGGGCAGGCCGCATACCATCGTCAGTTGTCGTAAGTTCTAGGTTGAAGGCTTTAGAGTATTATAGATGTATATTTTTTTATATGTGTATTAAAAAATTGTTTCTGGACATGGCTAATATTTTAGATGATTGAGAACAATGATGTATATAAATATAATTATAATAATAATAATTGAATAAATGTTGTTTTCAATATATTTTAGCTTTAGCTTTAATTTTACTATATATTTTTTATATCTAAATAATTAATTATAATTTAAATTGGTATTTTAAAAAGGTTTTAGTTTTTATAAAAGAAAAATTTAAATTATATAGGTATTAAAGCTTGCTCTTCTTTATGCTCAAAGTGTAATCTAAAAATTAAAAGTCCTAATCGACTATTATATCTATCTACTTATCGTATATACTAATGTAATAAACATAGAGCGCATGATTTTCTTCAAGCTAAACAATTGTTTTAAAATCTCAAGATAAATTATATTAACCTAATCTATCAGATGAAAATTCAATTCTATTTTGTTTTAAAAAATATCTCAAGTTCAGTAAACAAGATTTAATTAACTAAGCGAAAATTCTAGTAAAGTATATATATTAAATATTTAATATAATAATACATATTTCTGTACAAAATAAATAAATAATAATAATTTTAAATTATTTTCTAAATAACCCTCTTTACTTTCCTCCTACAGAGCTTCGCTTTGCCCGCGATGGAGTGCTGCGTCAGGAGCCTTACTGCTTCGACCTGCAAGCCCGAGACTTAACCATTCTGGGGCGTAATGTGACGAATACGGCGACGGCGCATGTCTGCCTGCACGTGGACATCAGTCGGCTGCATGAGAGTGATCAAGAGCTGCCGCAGGCTTTGCCGTTGCGCGTGCGCCAGCAGCGGATCTTTGACAGCGCCGGCGACATGCTGCACACAGACCTGGGACGTGGACGTCATCCCATGACCATAGACTATGAGAAGGATGTATTTGTGTATCGTGCAGCCGCCTCCTTCTATCGTGTCGCACAGCCGGATTCATTTGTGGAGCTGCATCGCATGCGTGGCTGGCGTTTCGCTTTGGTTGAGGATCGCAGCGGCGCCTTTGGACTGACCGAAGTGGCGGGCATAGTGTATGTGAAAGATGCCCTGGCACTGGAGCATGCACCGGAGACGGTCTACTTTCTGAATGTCACCTGGCAGGATGCAGAGAAGCAACTGCATGCGTTTGTCATCAATGTGCATCTGGTGGAGGGCAGACCAGAAAATGCCAATTGCGAGCTGCGACTTAAGTCCCGTTCTCAGACCTGCGCTCAGGTCAAGTATAGAACGCAGTGCGCCAAATTCTGTGGCCTGGCCACCAATGGGGGAGCGTGTGTATGGCGTGGCACCAGCTCGGCTATGTTTGGACGCAACTATGGCTCTTGTGTGCCAAATCCACGCTACTGTCCGGATCATGTGTGTGATGCACTCGAGGAGCTCAATCCACATGCCTGTCCTCAAGACTGCACGCCCGCCTCTCGCATTATGGGGCCGCACACCAGCAACGATAACGGCCGTGGCATACTGAGTGGCTCGGGCACCTGTCTGTGCGAGGACAATGGCAAATGCAGCTGCGCCCCGCTGCCCGACGAGGAGGAAGCCAAAGCGCGACGCCAGCGCAAGCGAAAGAATGAAACGGAGGCGGAACTGGTGAGCGTGGCGCCTGTGCAGCTTGGCACAGATCAGTCAAAGCAGTCAGATGCTATCTATGCCCTGGGCGTGCTCCATTTGGCTGGCATGGAATGCAATCACTTCTGCCTGCTGGTGGTCATCAGCTGCCCACTGCTGTTTGTTTTGCTGCTGCTCTGCCTGCTCTTCTCGCAGCGCAAGCTGTGGCAGCGACGCCTGGGCAAACAGTCCGTCACGCCGAGCAACAAGCTCGCCCTACCGCCCACCATGGAAAGTCTTGGCGGCGACGGGGATTTGCCGTTGATGCCACTGCAAAGTGGCTTCAAATTCGAGAGTGCCGATACCAAATGGGAGTTCCCCCGGGAGCAACTGCAGCTGGACACGGTGCTGGGCGAGGGTGAATTTGGACAGGTGCTCAAGGGCTATGCCACACAAATAGCTGGACTGCCAGGCGTCACCACCGTCGCCGTCAAGATGCTCAAAAAGGGCGCCAATTCGGTGGAGTACATGGCCCTGCTCTCGGAATTCCAGCTGCTGCAGGAGGTATCCCATCCGAATGTCATCAAGCTGCTGGGCGCCTGCACTCAATCATCCGAGGCTCCATTGCTTATTATTGAATATGCTCGTTATGGCTCGCTGAGAAGCTATCTGCGGCTCAGCAGAAAGATCGAGTGCGCTGGCGTGGACTTCAGCGATGGCGTTGAGCCTGTCAACGTGAAGATGATGCTCACTTTTGCCTGGCAAATATGCAAGGGCATGAACTATCTAACCGAACTGAAGGTGCGTCGGTTCGCTGCATCTCTCATTCCCAAATAGAATTGTCAACTGATTTCATTAATCCTCTCCCATTCCAGCTGGTGCATCGCGATTTGGCTGCACGCAATGTGCTTCTAGCCGATGGAAAAATCTGCAAAATCTCCGATTTTGGGCTGACGCGCGATGTCTACGAGGATGATGCTTATTTAAAGCGTTCCAGAGATCGCGTGCCCGTCAAGGTATGTAGAAAACAGAAGCTGATCCAATATATTCTAATCATTTCGTCTGTTTTCGCAGTGGATGGCTCCAGAGTCTCTGGCGGATCATGTGTACACCACCAAGTCCGATGTCTGGGCCTTTGGCGTGCTCTGCTGGGAACTGATCACCTTGGGCGCCTCGCCATATCCAGGCATAGCTCCACAGAATTTGTGGTCTCTGCTCAAAACAGGCTATCGCATGGAACGTCCGGAGAACTGCTCCGAGGCTGTTTACTCCGTGGTGCGCACATGTTGGACTGATGAGCCCAACGCACGTCCTTCCTTCAAATATTTAGCCGCAGAGTTTGAGAAGCTGTTGGGCAACAATGCCAAGTATATTGAGCTAGAGACGAATGCCGTGTCCAATCCGCTATACTGCAGCGATGAAGCAGCGCTAATGCCCAACCAGGGACTCGTCGAAGAGCTCGGTGAGCCAGAGTCATTGCAGCATCTGTGGTCGCCACCCAAAATCAATAGCTACGATCACGAGTTAACCAACAGTCGCGAGGAGTCGGTTATAGAGTTTGCATCCGCCGCCGCAGCAGCAGCAGCTGGCGTTCCGCCTGGCTACGATCTGCCACGCCCATTGATCGAGGCCAGCACCACGGAGCAGGTGCTGCGCTATGAGAACGATCTGCGCTTTCCGCTAAACATACGCAAATCCAGCTGCGCGCCTAGCTATAGCAACATGACCTCAAGTCCTGCTGCCTGCCTGCCCGACTATGCGGTGCCCGTGAAGCGTGGTCGCTCCTATATGGATATGACTAACAATACGTTAATACCCGATAATCTCGATAATCGCGATTTTGAGAAGCATCTCTCCAAGACCATCTCATTTCGTTTCTCCAGTCTGCTAAATCTCAAGGACCCCGAAACACTGCAGCCACACGCCGAGGATGCGGTTTAAAGGAGTTTCCTCAGTTTTTCCACATTTTTTGTTTAATTATTTCTAGATGCGCCTGGTTTTTTAGTTCAAATTGTTTGTTAATTAGTTTTAATCTTATGTACCATATATTTAGCTTTATAACATCGCCAAAACTTAACTCCAATACTCTGTTGCATTTAGAGTGTGATGACTCACTGTAACTGAAGCTATGCAAGACTTCGACACAAACTTGACAAGGCTTACAAAAAATTTTGAAATTAATTTGCATAATTTCAATCGAGACTTATTTGAAAATTTCCTCAACGTATATCTAACTATTTTAACGTCTTGCATATGTCAGGTTTAAAGAGCATTTTGTTTCAAAGTTTAGCACACCTTCAACAACATTTTACAGCACTCTTCTTACACTCCAAAATAACTTGTAGTCCATTTTACAACACTATTCTCCAATATCTTCACCTATTTTGAATCGAAATATTTATAAAATTGAACTATGCTAAGCTTATGCCAATATTATTAAGAGCTCTAGTTGCCTTTTAAAGAAAGAAATTTGAATCTAAATAATAAACTTAAGCCTTAAATCTAAATAATCATAAATAAATATATATAAATATATATATATATATATATATATATATTCTATTCTTAATTGCAACAAAATAATACGCTTCTTTTCACAAATACAATCATGATTGAGCTTTGAGCAAATCGAACAAAAACATTTGAGTTGTGGAAATTTAAAAATAAAAATAAACCTTACCAAAAATTTACATTCATAAGAAACCCAAAAAAAACTGCTAAAAATTTGTGCATTTACTTTTTTAAGAATATATTGATTTAGTCATTGCAAAAGGCATGAGAAATAGAACTTAGAGCATAAGCCTTAAAAACTTTGGACCATTTGTACTTATTCAATGTAAATGCCAAATACTAGACTGTATATAAAATCGATATATAAATATATATTTCACAATGCCATTTCTAAAATTATAAAATATAATATTCAAAATATATTTAACATACAACATAACCAAGTCCATGTCTATTTTCCTCTATTCCTCCTCGGGCACTAGCAGATTAAGACTCGCTGCGCTGGCCACGCTGCCCAAAAAGGTTTCCTCGTCGCCCCGCACCGAGAGTGTTTCGCGGCCCGTGCACACTTTACGCTCCCGTATCATGGCTGTGCGCTCCCAGCGTGAGCCTTTACAGCTTTTACAGCTATGCTTGGGCATCTTAAAGACGGTAGTGGTGCGATTGCCACAATCCTTGCACTGATAGAAGCGCTTCTCGGCATCCACCACTTTCAGTGGATGTTTCTCCTCTTTGCATCGCTCGGCGGCCGCAAAGGCTGTGTATTTACAGAGCTTACAGATGACCGCTTTGCAGGGCATTTTATAGGTGTTCAACATTTTCTCTTCCATAGCCTCTTTGCGCTCGAGTTTATTGAAATAGTCGTCTTGAGCCTCCTGCTCGCGCATGTCCACCAAATTAGTGTGGGAGGATGTGGCAGCCATAATTCGCTCGATGCGCGATTTTCGCATCAATTCCCGTTCCTCTTCCTCGAGTTTCTGACGTTTCGCTGTGTTGCTGAACTTGTCGTGTAGCTCGTCAATGGCTCGTCGTTTGCCAGACTCGGTGCCACGCGTGGAATTCGGATTCACCTTCTCGAGTGGCTTCTTTTTGAGCAGCGCAGCTGCTTTTAGTTTGGCGCTCTGCGCCTGCCGCGCTCCAATGATCACCTCAAAGCTGAAATTCTCGCTGGCCGCCAGCTTAGGAGTCAAACTGGCATCGAAAGAAAATCCACGATTCTTGAACTTATCAGGCACACTTTGCGGTGTGGTAGGCGGGTCAACTACCTTGGGTGCGGGAGTTGTAGGTGTTTCTGGAGTTATTTGACTCTTTGCAAATCGCTCATTTTCTGCACGCAGCTGACGCAAACGCTCGAGATCTTTGTAACGCTGCTTAGAAGAAGCCTCCACATTGCCTGCTAGCCGAGAGACGGGTCCACCACGCTCCGCATAGGGCACACTGGCGGGCAGGCTGCGGGGCTTTGACTCGTGATCTGCGCTGTGGGCAAACGGCGAGACATCGTAGCCAGCCAGCTTGCTGAGACGTTCGCGTTCTTTGTTAATTAATTTGGCACTCTTGCGCGCCGGCACTGCTGAAAATGTTTGTCCACCATAAAATACCTCATTCTTTCCTGTAAAAATATTTATTAATAGAAGCAATAATTGATTGGGCTCCATTACTTACCCAGAACCTTGTTGCGCAGCTCGTTTAGTCCGCGTCCCGTGGTCGCCGACTGTAGCTCAGAACGACGAGACATTTTACCAAATTCCTGCTTCACGTGGAAGACACAGTAATCGCAGTCTGTCAGGTTTACCAGAGCTGTGCATTTGTCTCCATTCTTTTTGGTTGCACGGCAAGTGCCCAAATCCTTGGATTGACCAAGAATCATGACCTTTTGTGAATTATCAATGGACAGACAGGCGACATCGTTGCTGCCTGCGCGCTTTTCAAAGATTGTCGGGTTAAGCACGGCCAGGCACATGCCTTCTGCTGTTTTCCACAATGATTTGTGCGCTTCCTTGAATAGGAAGACAGTTGCAGTCTTCATTTCTCCTCGTAGATCTGACAGACGCCACGTTGAGTAGGGATCACCTTTTTTGGTGTTTCGCACTGGCTGTTTGGTCACCAATGCCCCAGCAATGACCCAATCCTTGGCTAAGTCACCGCGTTCTATGTGAAAGGCTAGACCAGTAAAAGGTACTGCCTTGCGTCCAATCATGCGCTCCTGAAGCAAACTGCTGGATATTAACGGATTTATCATGCGCAGCCCGAAAACGGGATCTGTGTAAACTGCAGTGATCGTTGCTTGCTGCAGAGATTGGGCGGGGCCTGTGACGGCTGCTGCTGCAACCGGTGGTCTTTGGAAAGAGTTGCTTGCCAGCGACTTTCGCTTGATTGGATTATGTGGATTCTTGAGGCGATGCGCCTCTGGTTGTGGCGTTGAGGTAACCAGTTTTGTTGTCGCCCTTATTGACTGATCAACCTCACGTGCCACTTTGCTCTCGTGGGCAGTCTCACGTTGCTCTTTGAGTTTTTTATTAATGTCGCTGCCGTACTCATTATATTTGCGCTCCAAGAAGTTCTTGACCTCTTCGTCGTCCGATGAATCGAGTTCTGGCTCTGTGGATTTTGTTGTTGGCTTTGTACTTGTTTTTGTTTGTTTAACGGCCACCTCATAGCTAAACGCATCTGCAAAACTTTCGTCTTCACGTAATCGGGGCGCTGCAGTAGGTAATGTTGCTGGTTTAATTTGTGCTTCTGCTGAGTTTGCACTTTCCGCATTGGCGTTATCTGCTTCATCTAGCAGTTTTTCTAGTGCTAGTATTTCTGCTTCGTCGTCTGCACTTATATCTGACTGTGACACGTTTGTGGGACCCATTGTTATTACTTAAATTTTAAAATATAATGAGTTTTTCACGACGTGACTGAAATAGCGCGCACACAATTCATTTTTGGCGGGCCAGCTGCTGTGTATTGAGTAATGTTGACTACAAAGCATTTACCAACACTAGCAACTGCTATCGCCTATCGCTTAAGAATACCGCAGCAACGCTGACGCCAGTCGTCGTTCAGTGCTGTACAATCACTATTTCATTTGGCTCGTTCGTTCGGAAACTAATTGCATGATTCTACTAAATTGTTGTTTAATTAAATTTGACTTTTAAATAAATAAATTATTATACGATATTTTAATAAAATTATCAGGCATAAATGGTACATGTGTGTCCAAGAATAAAATGAAGCTTTCCCAAATTTAAAACCTTTTATTCATTTGAGCCATTGGTTCCTTTTTTTTTCGCTGATGCACAACCCAACACTAGTTTCTTCGTCAATATGTCATCTTTCGGCTTTTATTCGCGAAAAGTTTAGTTGCAGAGCCCCGTAATATTTAAATTTTATTGCTCTGGACAGTAGTAAAGCGCAGCCAGCCGCCAATCTCATAAGCGATTGCAACACGGATTATCAATCAGACAATACGCTCTAGCTGCAGCGGCTCTCGTAAGGTTCTGAAAATTGTAAAATATTTGCGGTTCGGACGGAGACGGACGCGGTGCCGATTTATCCAAAAAAAGCAGAAAAAGAAGTGCTGAACAAATCAAAGTGAACCGTGATACTGTATCCAGCATAAAAGGTGTATTTAGTATTTAAGAATAAAGTTTTCATTGCCTACGCTACAGGCCTTAACCTCCGCCCGGCAATTAGCAAAGCAGGTAAGAAATTCAACATCAGTCAGCACCTCCCACTAACCGCGAATCTCACACTTAATCTTTCCTTTTTGCATTTTCGCCGTGTGCAAATGCCTGATTTTGACCGACTTTTGAATGCGCTCACAAATTGCATGGCATACAGATAATCATGGTCGTTTTGTGGTTATAGCTTGGTTCAATACCATTTTCCCCACGTGTGTCCCCCAAAGTGCATCTCAAATTGCATTTTATTGTTGTTGTTTTTGGTGCTTGTTGATAGCCTTTGACTTATGTGCTTTTTGTTTGCTTTGCCGTTTGCTTATCGCAATGCAACATTGGCTGAGCGCATGCTATGAAGGAAACGGTCACACATACAATTGATCCGAAAGTGTTTTAAAAATGCAAAAAGCATAGAGTTGCCACATAAACACAATGACAACAGTTAGAACCATAGTCCGCTTACCGTTTGCTTTTAGTGCATTTCGTTTTAGTCATTTTCGCATTCCACGGCATTTTGCATTCGCAGCGCATGTTTTGAGTTTTCATTCGCCTGTCTCCTTTTTAGCGCCGCTCTTCTTTCCTCACCTCTTCTCGTACACACACACACACACACAAGCACATCACCCGCTCTCCCATGCTCTTTCTGCATGTCATCTGTCGCGGTCAGTAGCCGGCCCCCACACACGCTCAGATGACAGAGAAAAATAAAATAAATGGCCAGTGCAATTTTCATTTGGGCGTTAAGCAAAAACAAAATAACAAATCTGTGTTTTCCGCTAAATTACCCGCTGCTTACGCTCATAACACACTGGTAAAGAAAAATATATATGCTCCATTCATTATGAAGGCGTCGCCTTTTGACCTTTTTTTTTGTCACGCCGCCACCGCCGCCGCCTCCTCCCACTTGAATAGATTTTTCTAACTTATTGCCGTTGACCAAAATGGAAATGTTTATCTATCGTAGAATTGTCGCAAAACTTGGCCTGACAATTTGTCTGCATGTTGAATGATTCTACGTGTGATCCAAAAGATTTTACCGGTATGTGTTGTTCATTTGTTACCTTACCAAGTTAAGCAGCTGTGTTGTTGTTGTTTATTTCATTTGATATGGCTTTAAATTCAATTTCGACCTTGTGGCACATGCTTCAATTACGCAGCCCGAAACATGGCACACATTCACACACATATTGGCAGGCATATAAATATGCTAAAAGATCTAGCGCATATCGCTAGTTGCATTTGGCTGCTTTAGAGAATCGCATGACATTTATTATTAACGGCAGCTGGTAATCACACCATCTTTCTCTTTGTTCTCTCTTTCTGTTTTCTCCTCGTCATCCTGGTACAGTGCTGCAACGATAAAGATATGAGTACAACTATATTTCTAACAGCGGAGAATGGATTGCGACACGATAAAATTGTTATACTTGATGCTGGTGCACAGTATGGCAAGGTATGTCATACAACATTATTTCTATATATATATATTAATAGCTATTAATAATAATTAATTTGTATTCGAGTAGGTAATCGATCGCAAGGTACGTGAGCTTTTGATAGAATCGGACATTCTGCCATTGGATACGCCTGCCGCCACGATACGTGATAGAGGGTATCGGGGCATAATCATATCCGGCGGACCCAATTCAGTTTATGCTGAAGATGCGCCCACATACGATCCCGATCTATTTAAGCTAAAAATTCCCGTGCTTGGCATCTGCTATGGCATGCAGTTAATTAACAAAGAGTTCGGCGGCAGCGTCCTGAAGACTGACGTGCGCGAAGATGGACAGCAAAATATTGAGATTGAAACGTCATGCCCGCTGTTTAGGTATGATTGTTCATCGATTTTTAACCAGCAGCAACAAGAAAGTCCTCAAATTGTTAGTTCATTTGAGAGCTGATACAATGCTGCCAGAGCAAAGCAAAAGCCAAGAACAGTTCAGTTTAGCGTAGCCTATAAACTGATCTACACGTGGCTTGACATTTTATTAATGTGCTTATTTTGACAGTTTATTAATAAATCGTTTCTCTCTTACAGTCGCCTTAGCCGTACACAGTCCGTGCTGCTCACCCATGGCGATAGCGTGGAGCGAGTGGGCGATAAGTTGAAAGTCGGCGGCTGGTCAACGAATCGCATTGTGACGGCCATTTATAGCGAGGTATTGAGAATCTATGGTGTTCAATTTCATCCGGAAGTCGATCTAACTATCAATGGCAAACAAATGCTATCAAATTTTCTGTACGAAATATGCGAACTAACGACCAACTTTACCATGGGCAGTCGAAAAGAGGAATGCTTGCGCTACATACGCGAAAAAGTCGGCAATAATAAAGTTTTGGTATGTAGCTGATCCCATATAGCTGAGACATTTATATCTGATTGTTGAACTATTTCTTAAATAGTTGCTAGTCAGTGGAGGCGTCGATTCAAGTGTTTGTGCAGCATTGCTGCGACGTGCGCTGCATCCCAGCCAGATTATAGCAGTTCATGTGGATAATGGTATTGTTGACACCAGATATATGATCAATATTTAGCTTAAACAACCTTTCTTCTGATAGGTTTCATGCGAAAAAACGAAAGCGAAAATGTGGAGCGTTCATTGCGTGATATTGGCATTGATTTAATAGTACGAAAAGAAGGCTACACGTTCCTCAAGGGCACCACGCAAGTTAAACGACCCGGCCAGTATTCGGTGGTTGAAACGCCCATGTTGTGTCAGACCTACAATCCAGAGGAAAAGCGAAAAATAATCGGTGATATATTTGTGAAAGTGACAAACGATGTGGTCGCTGAATTGAAACTGAAACCCGAGGAAGTCTTATTGGCACAGGGTACACTGAGGCCGGATTTGATTGAGTCTGCATCTAATATGGTCAGCACGAATGCTGAAACAATTAAGACGCATCACAATGACACGGATCTGATTCGGTAGAGCGATAGCATATTCAAGATACATTATTATATTTTAGTTTGTTTTTGGTATGCCTTGGGAAAAGTATTTGAAATTCATGTGTATATCGGAAGCAATCCATATATGGAACATATAACTGGAGCCAAACATTTTAAAGAAATTGAGCCTACAACAAGTTGTAGGCAAGTGATGGCACATCAGTGCAAAGGATATAATTATTTGTTGTTCACCTATCCGTATATTATACATATATGATCCAGATGAATTTATATTTAAAAATTGATTTTAATGTGTCACATTTTGTTTTCAGGGAGCTGCGTAATGCCGGTCGCGTCGTAGAGCCATTATGTGACTTCCACAAGGATGAGGTGCGTGATTTGGGCAATGATCTTGGTCTGCCATCAGAATTGGTCGAGCGACAGCCGTTCCCCGGTCCTGGTCTAGCCATACGAGTGCTTTGCGCCGAGGAAGCATATATGGAAAAGGATTACTCAGAAACACAGGTAAGCACCAACATATATTTTCTAGTAATTTAAGTAAATTCCCATCTATCTTTTCCCAGGTAATTGTGCGCGTAATAGTGGATTACAAGAACAAGCTGCAAAAGAATCATGCGCTTATTAATCGAGTAACGGGCGCCACCAGCGAAGCTGAACAAAAGGAACTACTGCGCATCTCTGCCAATTCAGATATACAGGCTACTCTACTGCCGGTACGCTCGGTGGGTGTGCAGGGTGATAAGCGCACCTACAGCTATGTTGTTGGCTTGTCAACGACGAGCCAGGAGCCCAATTGGGCAGATATGTTATTTTTGGCCAAAATCATACCACGTATATTGCATAATGTTAACAGAGTCTGTTATATCTTTGGCGAGCCCGTTCAGTATCTTATTACGGATATAACGCACACAACGCTGAACACTGTAGTACTGGCGCAACTTCGGCAAGCGGATGCTATAGCAAATGAGGTCAGTTGTTTTCTAATCTATCATCAAATTGCTTATATTGATGTAATGTTTTGTATTCCGGGTTCAATAGATTATAATGCAAGCGGGATTATATCGCAAAATCTCACAGATGCCGGTAGTCCTGATACCTGTGCACTTTGATCGTGATCCCATTAATCGTACGCCTTCCTGCAGAAGATCAGTAGTGTTGCGTCCATTTATAACGAACGATTTTATGACTGGTGTGCCAGCTGTGCCCGGATCTGCTCAACTGCCCTTGCAAGTGCGTCACACGATCCATATATCATATATAGATATGTTTTACATATATAGTATTTTTGCAGGTTCTAAATCAAATTGTGCGCGATATTTCGAAATTGGATGGAATTTCGAGGGTGCTTTACGATTTGACAGCCAAGCCGCCTGGCACCACCGAGTGGGAATGATGCGTTCGAAACCAAAATCTTTAACAGCCATTTCATAGAAATAGAAATATGTAGAAACAATAAACTACTACTACTACAACATGGTAAATTGCAAAAATAAAAAGAGAACAATATATAAACGAGACGCATGAGACAATAGCAAAGATGCCGCCAACTGCTCATCCAAATCCCAGGTCAACTAAATTAGCTATTGAACAAAGCTGAGAGAGGGACACAGACAATGAGAAAAGAGCGTAAATACAATTTAGAGTGCCGCTTACACAAAAACAAAAAAGAACAACCACAACAACCAACAACAAAATATTAACAAAATCAATTCAGGTTTATAATATCGTTTATTGCGTGTAATTAATAGGAATAACGCGAAACGATGTTAACATGAAACAGTGAATAACACCAGAATGCAAAATTATATATATATTGCTGTATATTGAAATATGCACATGTTCAATCGGCATGTGCGATTGGTTCCTTTTATGAAAAGGAAATTAACAGAACACATAAGATACATAAGAAAAGAAAAAACCCAATTTATTTACGCATTTTTTAGTTATATACATAATTATACAAATATTTATATATATATGCATATATATACACACACAACAGTTATATATATATACATGTATATATATACAGATATTAAATTAATGCAAAACCATGTTCTGAACGTTGTATATTTGCATGAAAACTGTTTTCGAAGAAATCGTGTTTGCAAAACAGAAAATTGTAAGAAGTACGAAATATATAAAAACACAAAAGCATAAGTAAAAGAAAAAACTATTGTAAGCTAAAATTATAAATTGTTATATAAAAACGTTTTACTATTTAAATGGCAAAAAAAACCACAGCAAAGCAAATTATTATGATTAAAAGAGAAAAAACCAATAAAAAAAAAAAAACAGAAATCTAATAAAATTGAAAAGGCTATTATAATATAAACACAATGTGAAATGTTATCAAATGAATATTCTTATTTTTTTTCAGATGTATTAATTGGCTCTATAGCAGCCGATGTAAGGCCTCCGGCGTTAGACTCAGGGTGCTGCGTCGCCGATTCCTGATCTTCTCCATTGTTCGTAGCTTTTGTCCATAGGATGTGTGCATTTTGCTCTTGCACCGACCCAAGCGCATGCACTTGGCAGCGAGACTCTCCTGATTCCCTGCGTTTAACGGTTCCGGCGTAAGCTAAGAGAATTAATAAGATATATAAAATTATCTTTTCGGTAGATAAGATAAATATATTTTTTTTTGGCTAGGCAACAGTATGATTAGAATTTTCCTATGAATTTCATAATATTTAATATATATTAATATTTATTTAATATTCTATATATGCTATATATTAATAATGAATAGTAATTTTTATAGTTCGATTTTTAGGATTGCGTCTAAATATATTAAATATTAAAACCCTATTTTAATTCGACACTGCAAAGGTTATATATATTGAAATCAGAGACTCATCAAAATTGATCAACGTAGATTTAGAGTGAGAACAGTTAGACTATAGAACCTCATGATTATACCTAACCCGTTGGAGGAAACATACTCCTCACCTGTAAGCTTACTGATCTTGGCTTTGTTTTTTGCACATTCTTTTTGCGATCGAAGGTGTGCTTGATTAGATATTGAAGCCGATCCGAATAGCGAAGTTTGCGCGGCAACTCATGAAGCGTGTCAAAATGTCGTGCCTCCTGTTGACGCAGCTGCTCCAAATGGACGTTGTAGCGCCATTGGATAATCAGATTTTTCCATTTTTCGGGATTGGGATTGGGACGTGCAGGGCTGCACATTTCCTGGGCGACCTGTTCCCAGAGCTCATCTTTCAACTCGAAATTCAGAAAATCTTTGTGATTCTCCATCCAGAGGCATTCGTTTGCTTTGTACAGATCGAGCAACTTAAATTTGTTGCGCCATTTGCGTTTGAGTTTCGGCGAGCACAGAGTCAAATTCGTTAAGGAAGTGGACCTAGTTGAGCCCGGTAACCGCCATTGATCGGTCATAATACTAACAGCAAATTTGGAAACTTTTTATTTAGATCAATAGACATAAGAATCTGAGAAATCTGCCAATTGGGAAAGCGTTTTTGAATTTCAAAATTTTTATTTGCTTCGTAGCTTCATAACTAAAGTTAAGTTTAATAATTGATACAATTAGTTTAAACAAGTGAGTGTTGGATGTTGCGACTAGGAAATGGTTGAGCACTTTACCACATTTGGATTTTGTGTCCCTTTATTGTCCGCTTCGAGAAAAACAAAACAAAAAGCCAATAATAATAAAAGCAAATTTACATAAAACTTCTTTGAGTTTCTCATACATATTACAATAAATTTTATTCGCATTCGCAGCAAACAAATTCGCAAAAAAACAAAAGTTCAACTAAATATAATTATTAATGTATGTATAATTGTAAATATATGTATATATATATATAAAACTGTTTCACAATTTCTCGATTTTATTGTTTCGAATACATAACTTTAGCTATTAGCATTTGCGACACTGGATAAAAAATTTAAAAGCAACGCGCCAGATAAAAAATTTAAAATAATTATTAAAAAAACAATACCATAATTTGATTGCTTGCGTTTCATGACGGGCATATATAATTAACTTGATGTGGCTGTGTGTGTTGAGTGTGTGTGTGTGTGTGTGTGTATGTAAGGCTGCTCGAGAGGGGGGGGACTAAGTAAATTATTTGGCCAACTCCTTCATGCGGTTAAGAGCGCTGCCCGCCTTGAACCAACCGATCTGCAGATCGTTGAGCGTATGGTTTAGCTTAATCTTTTCCACCTTATCGCCGTTCTTGATCTCGCAGTCAACGGGCTTGCCGGGCGCCAAGCTGTTCAGATTCACCAGTGAAATCTTGCTAGTAGGTTGGATCTATAAATATAAATAAATTATAATTAATTTAATTTTATAAATTCTATAAATATCTATATATATATCCATACCTTATCGTAGTCGGCGGCATTGGCAAAGGTCAATGGCAGCAGACCCTGTTTCTTCAAGTTCGTCTCGTGGATGCGAGCAAAAGATTTCACAATGATAGCGCGTCCGCCCAAGTGACGTGGCTCGAGTGCGGCATGCTCGCGGGAGGAGCCCTCGCCGTAGTTCTCATCGCCGACGGCCACCCACTTAATGTTGTTGGCCTTGTAGTCGCGGGCGACCTCGGGCACATTTCCCCAGCTGCCGGTGCGTTGGTTCTTGATGTTGTTCATCTCATTGTTCTCGGAGTTGGTGGCGCCAATGAACATGTTGTTGGAGATGTTGTCCAAATGGCCGCGATACTTCAACCAGGGGCCAGCGGCAGAGATGTGATCTGTGGTGCACTTGCCCTTAACCTTGATCAGCACAGTCATGTCGGTCAAATCCTTGCCGGACCATTTGTCGAATGGCTCCAGGAGCTGCAGACGCTGCGATTTGGGATCCACAGCCACTTTAACATTGTCGCCAGACTGTTGACAAATAAAATCAAGTATATTTTGTATTCATTTCATTTATAAGTTCTACTTACAGGTGGTGGTGCGGTGTAGGTATCCTGACCGGGATCGAAGCCCCTGGCGGGCAACTCATCACCGAAGGGTGCCTTCAGCTTGAACTTCTTGCCATCAGAGCCGGTTAGCTCATCAGTCAACGGGTTGAAGTCCAGGCGACCGGCGATAGACAAAGCGGTAACCATCTCGGGACTGGTGACAAAGCAATGAGTGGCCGGATTGGCATCGTTGCGACCGGTGAAGTTACGATTGTACGAGGTGACAATGGTGTTCTTGTCGCCCTTCTTCACATCCTTACGATCCCACTGACCGATGCATGGGCCGCAAGCATTGGCCAGCACAGTGCCGCCAAATTTATCGAACACCTCGGAGATTCCATCGCGTTCAATGGTGGCACGGATCTGCTCAGAGCCGGGAGTCACATTGAAGGGGATCTTCGACTTGATGCCGTGGCTCATAGCGTCCTTGGCAATGCTGGCACAGCGACCCATATCCTCATACGATGAATTTGTGCAGGATCCAATGAGGCCAACCTTGATGTCAAGAGGATAGCCGTTCTTCTTGGAGTTCTCGCCCAGCTTGCTAATGGGATGACCCAAATCTGGGGTGAATGGACCGTTCACATGCGGTTCCAGTGTATCCAGATTGATTTCAATCAGTTCATCGTATTCACAGTTTTTGTCCGCAGTCAAGATCTTAGACTGGAACTTCTGCGCTTCGGAGGCAATACCGCCGCGACCGGTGGACTTCAGATAATCGGCCATGCGTTGATTGAAGGGGAACAGCGAGGTGGTTGCACCAATTTCAGCGCCCATGTTGCAAATGGTTGCCATGCCCGTGCACGAGATGGAATCAACACCCTTGCCGTGGTACTCAATGATGGCGCCAGTTCCGCCCTTGACGGTCAGAATATCAGCCACCTTCAGGATGACATCCTTGGGCGAGGTCCAGCCGCTAATCTTGCCAGTCAAATTGACACCAATGACCTTGGGGCACTTCAACTCCCAGGGTATGTCGGCCATGACATCAACGGCATCAGCACCGCCGACACCAATGCACAGGCCACCGAGACCACCGCCATTGGGTGTGTGCGAGTCAGTGCCGATCATCAGCAGACCGGGGAAGGCGTAGTTCTCCAGGATGATCTGATGAATAATACCGCTGCCTGGCTTCCAGAAGCCCAGGCCGTACTTGGCGCATGTCGAGGCCAAGAAGTCGTAAACCTCACGATTCAGATCCTTAGCACGGGCCAAATCCTTGGGTCCACCGACTTGAGCCTCAATCAAGTGATCGCAGTGCACGGTCGAGGGTACAGCCACTTTCTTCAATCCAGAGGAGATGAACTGCAGCAGGGCCATCTGTGCGGTGGCATCCTGCATAGCCACACGATCGGGTCGCAGACGCAGATACGAAGTGCCGCGCACAATATCCTGATTCGCCGGATCATCCAAATGCGAATACAAAACCTTCTCGGACAGCGTCAGAGGGCGATTCAGACGACTGCGCACCACATCCAGACGTTTGTTCAGCTTATCGTATGGCAAATAGACGTCCGAGTCGAATTTCGACAGGGCAACCTTGGAGGCGGTGTAGCAGGAAGCATGAAACTGACGAGCCATGGGATCCACGACATGTTTGCCCAGTTTGCACACCTGTAAAATTGAAATCGAAAAGGGTTAATTAATTAGAACGTACAGATTTAATTAGATGGCATGGAACTAGTGGCTAGTAAAAAAAAATATTATAGTATCTCTAACCAACCTATGTCTGCCGCTAAATATTAAATGTAATAATTTTAACATTTTAATAAGCACAGAAATGCTAAGTAACAGCATAATCTTGGATTTTCATACTGATAACATTTACAAGTTTTGTTACGTAACATTTGCAGCTTGATTAACATACATCTTAACAGATAATTACGTGTAATTAACATTTCAACTACCGTAGAAGGGCTATACAAATATTTATGAGATACATATTTACATTAAACTGTTATTGACAACAAACATTTAGTTGCAGTTCAGTTAACATTTCTATTTAATCATAGATTGAATAATTTATTTACTCATCGCTAATGCAATGCGTAAACCTTGTGATTCGTTTTGATGCGCGCCATAAATAATTGTTGATTAGCATATCACGGACGCTTATTAATTAACTGTATCAATAGTCTACCGATAAGATAGCTTTAGACAACGGGACCTGCCCTTTGATTAAGAAACGGGCAAACTAAACCTTGATCCAATTATACTTATTTGCGAGAATGTACGTAGTATATATTTTATAGGTGCAATGAAAAAACAACTACAAAATTAACATTGAGATTCTCTCGACTTTCAATGCATATCTAAACACTTTAGTATTAGTTCACGTGATCAATAAAAAACAACAACAACAACAAAAACACAACGCGAAAAGAGAACGCAGCAAATTACGTCAAAGGTTCATTAACTTCTAGGCATTGGAGTTGGATGTTAATGCACTCATTTTATATGCATCAGAACTGCCCAACTTAAAGCTGTTTACTTTGTTCTTTTTATACGCAGAAATGCTGTTAAAGTGACTTTCACAAAAATACACTTTTATATATATATATATTCATATACTATAAGTAAAAATACTATCAAAGCAAGATAAGAACACCTAAGATATATGGCAGGGTTTCTTTACGTTGAATAACGATGCTTATATAAATACATTCAGTGCACGTTGCTAAGATTTATTGTGGCTAATTAATGTTTTTATTAGCTTCTTTTTGATTTTTGCCACTGCATTGCAATGACCGTTATTCACACACCCACACACACATATATAATATATTGCTTTTTAAAAAATTTAGAGAGCAGCAGAAAATACTTCGGTTAGGTAACAACTTTTTGATTGGTTTTTAGGTTAGAAAAGCGCAACGCGAAAAATTCCAATTCGCATTTAATATTCCTGCATATATGCATATGAAAACGTAACATTTAATTGATTGCACACTTTTTTTTATAGATTTTTATTGGACTTTAATTGTCTTATCAGCATAATTTGATTTTTCTTCATGCGTGTGCGTGTGCGTATATGTGTGTGTGGATGCACAGGTTCCCGCTTCCAGAATTTTTATTGGCATGGTTATTTGGCAACACATACCTGTGCCTGAGCGTTCATTAATCTGGCTGCCATAATTACGCGACTACTTTCGTACAATATTAAACTATATATAAACACTCGAAATTTTGTCTGGTGGCTTTAGATGATAACACAGTCGTACATCAAAATTTTCAGCCCTCTCAGCCGGAAGATTTTAACACAGACTGAGCGCAAATCGCAAAAACTGGCTGGCGGTGAGGGTGACATGGTATTAGAGATGAGTAAAAATCTTACGATTTGACTGACATATTTCGATACAATAAAAATGTCTTTAAAGTGTATTAAAAGCAAACAATTATTGACTACATTATATAAAGTCTAATTAAATCTGTTTAAAAAAACGTTTAACATAACTGTCAAATTTGTTGTTTGTCTGACTACCTATTAAAGTCTATGTTAAAAAATCACTGGTGGTCTTCACAATATCAGTGTGATGCTCAGCACTAGATGAACCAATTAATCGATAACAAAATACAATGTTAGTCAACACTGGTTTATGTTTTGTTTGCGTGGGTGGATGGGCGGTCGCAACCATTTGTCACAACTGGTCGAATAATATATTAGTTGGAAAACATAAATTAGAAATCACTAGAAATGTGCAGCCATTTTGCTGTGTGGCATTGCAATGTCGGATCGTCGTAAACGTGGGTATATGCCCGAAACTACCATCGATTATCAAGCAGTGCCGTTACATGCTTCCAATGCAACGGAAATTATCAATCGAAATTCAAACTCAACGTCAACAACAACGTCAACGACTACGTCATGCTGCAGGCGCCCCGCTGTAGCAGTGGCAGAGGGCAACGCACTATGCTATGGTCATGGCTATATTATACCCGTTTTCATACTATTTGTGCTTGTATTAATTGTGCTCCTGTTGCCTTGGGAGACATTAAATGGCCATATGGACGAAACTACCCCCGTGGAAAAGCCGTTGCCTTGTCAATTACAGCTAGTGGAGACAATACCCATTGGCTTGAACTACACGCCCGATAGTCCTAAATTCTTGAGCACGTTTGAAGCATGGCAGCTGCTGCTGAATAAAGCAAAAACATCGATTGATATTGCTGCTCCGTATTGGACATTGCGTGGAGTCGATGTCAATGACAGCAGCACCCAGCTCGGTGAGCACCTGTTCCAGCGCTTGCTCTCGAATGGCGATCCGGGCAAGCCAAAGTTACGAATACGCATCGCTCTCAATAAGAGCGTGGAGAGCTCGTGGCATGCGGATGCCCGAATCTTTGCCAATTATGGTGCCGCTCAGGTGGTGGCCGTTAAGCTGGCCAATGAAGGTGCCTTACACACAAAGATGTGGATTGTGGATGGACAGCATTTCTATTTGGGCAGCGCCAACATGGACTGGCGCTCATTGACCCAAGTCAAGGAGCTGGGCGTGCTTGCTCAGAATTGTCCGCACTTAACACGCGATTTGTCCAAGATCTTTAAATCATACTGGCAGCTGGGCAGCGATGTAACTGCAGCCATACCCAAGCCGTGGCCCTCGTCCTATCATTCTCTATACAATCTGCGTCAGCCTATGCTTATTCGCATCAATAGTAACTACACCATGCGTGCCTATATATCCAGTGCCCCGCCAGCGCTTACGGCCAGTGGACGTACTCATGACCTGGACGCCATCCTCAACTGTATCGATACGGCAGCGGAGTTCGTAAATATTGCTGTCATGGATTATTATCCGTTGATTGTGGTAGGCGCCAAGCTGGAATTTTGGCCACTCATCGATAACGCTTTGCGCAAAGCAGCTTTAGAACGAGGAGTGGCTGTTAAGTTGCTGGTTTCCTGGTGGAAGCATTCGGATCCCAACGAAGATAACTATCTGCGTTCGCTGCAGGAATTGTCAACACTCAACCACCAAGTAGATATACAAATTGTAAGTATTCATATAGAAATCTAAAATGCATACATTTTATATTTTTTTTTACTCCCTAGCGCCGCTTTATTGTGCCTTCGGATGAACAGCAGTTGAAGATACCCTTTACACGTGTCAATCATAATGCTTATATGGTCACCGAACGAGTTGCCTACATCGGTACCTCGAACTGGTCGGGAGAGTACTTTACGCACACAGCTGGTGTGGGTTTAGTGCTGGCCGACGTGGACTTTGAAAATGAAACGTTGCATACACTGCGCACGGATGTTTTCGATGTCTTTGCCAGGGATTGGCATAGTCCATATGCGTTGCCTTTGAAGTATAACCTCCGTCTTTGAATATTTACATAATTTTAACATTTTGCGCGCTCCCATCCCGCCGTGCTGTCGTTTTACAACACTGCCACAGACAGCTGCTACCGCATTTCATAAAAAAATAGTCAAATTGAACCTCAATAGATAATTGTTAAACTATTTACCAAAATCTAGCAAATAATGATCTCGAGATAGCCAGCTTAGTTACTTGCTTATAAATAAATATAATTGTGGCAAAAAAATACAGAATTTTGTAATTGAATTTATGGCGCTCTCAACTCCGTGCGCTATCGTCTTACAGCACTGCATCGTCAAACAGCTGCTGCATGTCATAACAAATACTGTAACAGTAAATTTAACCTCAATACGAAATCGACAAAATAAATACAACAAAAATTATGGCAAGCAAAAAGCCGACGCGTGATCTTCTTGGCATTATTTGGCAAAACTTTTGGCGTTCGTTGAAGCCGCGCCAGTTTCGAGGGAATTACATTGGTGAGGACTATTTCGGCAACAAATACTATGAGATACCGCCAAATCCTGCAATTGGCAAACGCAAATCTTCGCGCTGGTTCGAGCCAGCCGACAAGGATGCATTCGACCAGGAGCTAACAGCCGAATGGGAGGCATGGTTACGTGGACGTCGCAACGATCCACCGACACGCGAAGAGTTAGTTAAGAATCTGCAGATTATGGAGATGAAGAAGCGCAATGCATCCGAGTTGGAAGCTCAATACAGAAAAGAAAAAGACACCGGCGCGATGCCCAAGCAGGTAGAAGGAGAAACAATTGGCACCTTTCCCAAGTACAAGGAGTACGAAATTAATCCTGGCAAGAAGCCGCTGGGTTAAAGAAAATCAATATCTGTATTTTGGATTAATTTGTTAATATACGTATATCTAGTTTATTTTTATGCTACAACCGTTTTCCTTTTATTTTACCAATCATTCAAATCTAAATCCTTGACAATATCCACAGTTGTGGCAGCTTCGTCATAATCATCTGCAGGCTTTACTGGCGCCACTTCCTTCTGCTGTTCCTGCGTCTTCTCCTCTTTGCGCTTCGATTTCTTTGGTTTCGGTTGCTCAACTTCGGAATCGTCGTCGTCGTCAGAGGGCAAGCCTACGGCATCATCTTCTGAATCGGACGGGAAGAGCTCAAGTTCACCATCTTCATTGCGCACCGTAACTCCGGACTTGGCTGCCGGTCGCTTCAACTTGGGCACATCGTAGTCCGCATTGATTTCGTCAGTTTTAGCCGCTTGGCGTCGCTTCTTCATCTCGTGCATCTTCAACCAGCTGGCATAGTAGATGTCTAAGGGCGTGCGCTTGTCGCGCACCTGTTGCTCCCATGCTTGCACAGCCTGAGCGTCCTTCAAGTCGAATGTGACGCTGATCTTGCTGCGCTGTTGCTCAATGAATCGGCTGCTTTCCTGAATCTTATCCAACAGCTGCTTCAGCTTTCGCCCATAATTTGCATTGCGACAACCTTTGAGGTACGCCTTAATGGCCATGACCACCGGCACAACCAGATCGCTAAAGGCCAACGTGGCCGACTCATGAGCCAAGTACTCCAACAGCAGGCCGCACACCTGCTCAATGACCTCATCGCGGAAACCATTCTCCGCCAACTGCGTTTTATTTAAGCGCAGAATGCAAGTAAATTGAAGAGGCTTCATGGACACCGAGGTGTGTTTGTTGTTAAAGGTATTGCTTTTGAGCACCTCCACAATGAGTGGCAGCACGGGCACATAGGTATGCGTCTCCTTGGCCAGCTCGATGAGCGACTTAATGCAATGGAATCGCAGTGGAAAATATTGAGCAGTGGGTATTAAACGCACAACGCCCGTTGCGATGGTTACCAGTGGATAGATAAGTGGCTGCAGTTGTGGTTTATTTGCGCTGGCTCCCAGCAGATCCGCCCACAGACGCAGCGAATTGATAAACTGCCAATTGTAGACGGCCTGGAAGCTATCCTTCTTCTTTAAGATGACCGCATTGCGCAGATGTATGGCCAACTGGCGAATGTAGAGAAATGCATGCTGATAGCTAACATTCAAGTCCAGGGCAAACATCTCCACCAGCGAACGACGCATGAAATTGATGCCAGGCAACGTATTTGGCGAAACGAACTTGGAATTTCTCACATATGCCAAATACATGGCCTTCAGAACGTGGTTCAGCATTGTGGCCTGCAATGGAGCATGTTAAGACCCAATAAAAAGAGAACTGAATTTTATTGAGCTCACCTGTTGCTTGCGTGTGATCTTGAGTATGCACACAAAAGCCAATACGCGCACTATTTCTTCACCTGTTGCCCAGAGCACAATGAGACGCTTTAATATTGTCTTGCCCAGCGTCGAGAAGGGTGCCACCATACCGGCCATTTGATGCAGATGCTTGAGCAGCACACTCAATATATTCGAACTGGAGACCTGTTCCACGAGGCGTATCAAATCATCAAAATAATGTCGCAAGCATCCGCGCACCTTCACCCACTTCTTGTACTTGTGCAAAGGCAGACTACTATTGGGTTTGACGCCTAGCAATCGGATTATAGCCGGCTGCAGATGGAGCACACAGAGCTGGATGACACCATTGAAGGCAGCGGCGCCCACAACTTTGTAGGTAGCGGCATTGGCCTGCTCACCCTCGGCATCGGCACTGATGCTTGCCAAGGCGGAATTGAATGCTTGAATGACCTGACGCACTGACTCAATTGGCACATTGGGCTTGTTCAGCTGAATTTCCCATTGACGCAGCATATTGAGTGTGATTTTTTGTACTCCACCCGCAGCTGCTGTTTCATCATCATCATCATCATCTCCTTCGAAGTCACTTTCATCACTGGCTACGGCCAGATTATCGCTGGGCTTGTGATACTTTGCATCATCCTTTTCACTGTCCTCGGCAGCAGCAACTTCTTTTTGCTGCACCTCTTCCTCTTCATTTTCGTCTTCGCTGTCCGAAAGATTAAAATCCAACAGCTCCTTGTCATTCTTCTTAAGAAAATCATAAAATTCGGGATCTATATCCTTAAGACCCTCCAAATCCTTTTTGTGTGACTTCTTAGCCGCCTTCTTCTTTGGCTGCTTTTCAACTTTGATTTTCTTTGCTTTCTTCACGGCCTTTGGTAACTTTGTAGTTTCTGCTGACTGTTGTTTTTTCTTAATGATTAGCTTTTTGGGCTTTGTTTTGTCTAAAGACTTGACTTTCTTCATTGCGATCTTCATTGTTATTTTCCTTTAATCGTAATTTTTATAAAATGCAATACTCGTTTAACACGTGCGGCTTTAAACTGAGCAAAAGTACTCAGAGTTTAACAGGGGTATCGATGTTTGACGACATAGCAATGTTAACATAGTTTTGTACAGCTCTCGATAAATTGTGGTGGCTGTTCGATAATACATTGGGCGGGTATTTAAATTTGAAATGCATGGAAACATAGTTGTTTTATAAAGAAAATTCAACTTAAGTGACTATAATAATTAATAATTAATATAATATATGTGTAAATTTAAAATGTATAAAAATTTGTACACAAAAAAAAAATTAAAACTTTTTAAGGGAATATAGATCACTTAAAAAGAATGAAAGCAAATCTTATCGTTTTTCAGCTTGCCATAATTAATCATATAAATACGTCAATCAACTAATGAAACCGCTTCAGGGGGCGTTAACTAAACTCTACTATCATTTTTCAGTTGCAGTTACGCCTGCGACTGCGACTGCGTCAGGGGCCACACATCTGGCCAACTTGTTGCCAACTGCCTCGCTACGAGTTGTTGTTGCAACTGAAAACGAGAGTTTGGCTTAAGTGGAGCAGGGGTTGTTTGCCTTGATCAACGGCACTCGCAATTATTAATAGAAAAATTCACGTAATGTAAAAAAAAGCAACGCTTGATATGACTAGCTTAAATAATTGTATGCAAGCGGGGACCTCAGATCCGCCTTAACACCACCTACATTGCCATACCGCCCCTCTCTCCACCTACTATTTGCAGTTATGTTGTATTTCTGGTGAATGTGCATGCGCTGCACAGCTTCCAGACATCCCTCAAGTGTTGCAAAATCACATTTAAGCAGCGCTTGACAAGCGTTAGGCGCTAAATGGCCGCTTCGATAAAAGTGTCAAATGCTGAACGTGTCTGCAATTGTCAATCGACGCCCACAGGTTCCCTGTCAAAGTTACAGTTACAGTTTCAGTTCCAGTTCTCGCTGCAGTTACAGTCTGTTCCAGTTCCAGCTCCAGCTTCAGCGTCAGCTCCATGTGCACACACGCAGTAGCGATTGGCGCCGTTGTTGTTACCATGTCATGTTGGCAGCCAAGCCCAATGGCAATTGCCCATAAATCTTGCCCGGCCAGTTGCCATTCACTTTTGTATTCAGTTTTCTGGTTGTTGTTTTTTTTTTTCTTTCATGATTTGTTTCCCTGTGCTACGCGTGCACGCAGAACGACGCATGACGCAGTTGCTGTGACAAATTTCCTTCTATGCGTCCAAGTTCAAGTTTACGCAGCTTTTTGGTTACATGCGAAATGCTTCCTGTTTGGCTGCTCGGTTCATTGGACGCACGAACGCACTTTACTGGTTTCCATTTTACACGCAGCTGCTTTTTGGCCCACTAAATGCTTTGCGGCAACTGCATCAGCATCAGCATCAGCCTCAGCCTCAGCTTTGACTGCGACTTCGACTTCGACTTCGACTTTAGCTTGCGCCAAGGCCAAGTCTGGCATTTGGGCCAACAACGCATTTGGCATGCGCCGCCCGTGCAATTTGGTTTTTGCTGCCGGCTTGTCGATCTTGTTTGTGACTTAAGCTTTGTTTTTTTTTTGTTGTTGTTGTTGTCTCTTTTTTGCTGTTGTTTATGTTTTTATACGAGCGCATGTGGGTGCGATGCTATGAATTACCGAATAAGGTTAATGGACTACATGATCTTAGTGAAGTTTTGTCCATGCAATAGTCTTTGGCTTTAATTAGTTGCATTTTTTAGAGAGATTATAGGGTGTCTATAGATTTCGATATTATTCTCGAACAATTAAGTAGCGAACATTAATATCAGTTACTTCCATCATAATTAGAAGTGAACTCAAATACCGTTTTAACCTCCAACTTGTAGTGCTTAATTGTTTTGATTGCATTTGAGCTAAATTTAGATAAGTGGACAATTCAATTTTGATAGATTTTGACTATTTTTAAATTAATTGCTTAAGAGTATTAAAGTAGATTTTATTTTTGAACTCTTTGTTGTAAAGTAATTTTGTTTTAAGTAAAATTGTTATAATAATGAAAATATTATAATAATATAAATAGATGAAGTGATATGATATAAACAGTTCCAATCTGATTGCAGTTGCTAATTTTGTTTACCGACTTTTACCATATAAGGAAGTTCCATGGCAAATTATCCTTGAGCACTGTATTTAAAGTACTAACAGATATTTGATCCCCATTCTAAATGCCTCTGTACTTTTACGAAAGTAATTATTTTAATATAATTAATTTGCTTGAGCAATTAACTTTGCAGGCGGAATTTATTTTAAGTATTTCTAAAGCTCATTGATCTAATTTAAATTGACATTTGTATTGTAATTTTATTTTATTATATTTTTTAATGCTCAAATACTTCTTACTTTCAGTTGAAAATAAATTGACATTTTACTATTATTGTTCTGCAATATATATCAATTTTTACATCTCATATATTTTACTCATTACTTAAGTAGTTGCTTTTAGCTAAGTCTTTAAGATTATTAATGGCAATATTATAATAAATCAATCAATGACCAACTTACTCCTACTGACAACTATTAACTGTGTAAGTAGTTCAAAGATTCCTGAAATTCTTTTGCATGACAAACTAGTTGTGTTTGTGCGTGTTTTCCCTTAGTACTTCCGCCTAGCTCCGTTGCGTTAGGCTTATCAAGTGTATTGGCAATGGGCAATTGGCAATAAACAATTGGCAGTTGGCATCCCGTGAAACGTACTTTGCGTTTGTTGAAGCGTGAAACACTTCAACTTTCAAGGCGGAGGCATGTCATAAGCATTCAAAACTATCCATAGAACGTGTTAAGTAAATAAACTCGGATTCGCAATACTTTTCTGCTCAGTTGTGACAGTTCTCGAGTGGGCCTGCCTTCTAAAGTGGTTAATTATTACGTTAGCTTAATGGCCATTTGCTTTGCTGACTATCTTATTTAATTGTAATTGGATTCATTGCGCCAAGAGAATGATTATGCAGCTACAAAGCAAAGATAATCAATAACAGTATATATATATATAAGTATATATATATATATATATATATATATATATATATATATATATATATATATATATATATATATAATTGAATTACAATTGCTGCAATAGGCTCGTAGTTTTGAAGTTTTCGGAGGCCACCCACTTGAATTCCATTAATCAAGTCGAATGTTACTTTAATTCAATTATTTGTAAATAATAAAAATAATATATATCAAAAAAAACTTTTCGAGTATATGCGACCTACAACTATACTATGATTAAATATATTTATTATTTTCTATAAGTAAGTAAACCAATCAATTGTTAGGATCGAAGCAATGTCGAGTTCCAGATAATTGTTGATTATCATCATTTTTCATATAATAATGAGGTTTAACTAACGTCATCTTCAAGCTTATTGAAATGATATTAAATAGTGTGTGCTTTAATATTTTTATATATTTCACAATGTTCAACAATGTTTTGGTCATCAGCTTGTTTTAAATTGGTTGGAATAATCTATTAAGATATTTTTTTTTTATAAAATCAATTTTTATATTTATATCAACTATTTAATATATAATTTATATATATTATTTAAAATTAAAAAAAAATTATTTTTATTTAATAGGAGTCTGTAATATTCTCTTTACAACTTTTTTGGCAGTTATTCGATTTTTTTATTTAATAAAAAAGTTTGAAAATGAGAAAAAAAAAATATATATATAACATATATATATATATAATATATTTTTTGTATTATTACATATCGTACACCCATTAATGACTTAACTAATAACATTAAGACAATAAATAGGTAAGCCAAGATTCCACGCTATGTCCATTAGTAAATTATTCTATATATAATAATACTTAAGTCATAAATATTATATATATGTTAAAATCTAGATACCATAGCCCCACTTAGCCGTAAGCCCACTGTAGGCACAAATCCCGTTAAAAACATTTTTAATTCTCTCTCAAACCCCGCAAAAATTGACTTGGATTAATCAGTAGAGTATGACAAAAACTGAATAAAAAACAAACTAAATGAAATAATGAGCAGCATGTTTAGGCCAGCTTAGGTGTCGTGGGGGGCGTGGGTGTAGAAGGCGTTGCAGTCAACCAGGCAGCAAATTTTTCAGTTGCCAAATGTGTTGCAGGCCGCAAACAAAAAAACTTAAAAAAAAAAAATTTTTGATCAGGTTCCCAAATTGAATTGAAGCGTGGCTAGAGCATTGTTGTACAAGCCAGAGTCAGAGTCAGAGTCAGAGCCAGAGCCAGAGTCAGGCCCCAGAGCACAGACCCCTCAAACGGTGTGGCCATAATTAGTTTATACGATTTTAATACGGAATTCGCATTTATCTGCGGCTCGTACCATAAGTGGGCGTTTCACTGTTAGAAAACTGAAATATTTGTTGATAAGGACTTTGGCCATGATGCAATCGAGCCTCGAGATTGCGTCAAGTGGCAGGGTAGGGCAGGGCAAGAGGTATTAAAATGCCATAAAAATTGGGCCAAACATTAAGTGTGAGCATTGTTATTGTTGTAGTGCGACATGTGCATTGTTTGGAATTATGCAATTGCGCTTGTGTCAGACTGATTTATGCCAGAGCAGCTGGTCAAACGCCTCGATGCTTGAACGCCTCCTGGCTGCATGTCACGTAGCATTTGAACACCCCTGTCCAAGATCAATGCCACAACAGCAGAATTTTGCATTGTGGAATGCGAGGTGTGGCCTTTAGTCATAAATGTAAGAATCTATAATCCGTGAATGCTGCTGCTGCTTTATTTAATGCTTGGGAACATTTGAATATATCTATTTGAATAGTATGTGTAATGTTGGATGCTCTCATTTCTTTAGACTTTGTAGCCCACAAAGTGACGACGTCCAATGACCTCACCCATAAAGAACCAGCTGATAATCTCGAAGGTGACCAAGGTGTTTAGCCAGGCTTCTGAGACGGTCATCTTACCAATGCCTTTGCCCGCACCTTTCTTGGCATTTTTGGCGTTCTTGGCAGTTGCTTCGGCAGCCTTGCGCAGCGCTTGAAAATCTGCCGGAGTTGGTGGCGCCAGCTCCACCTTGGCATAGCGCATGAATTCATCAAACATCGGGCGAGCCTGGACCTTTACAGCTGCGATTTAATTAGATAAAAATGTTTATATAGCAAATCTTGATTTATATAAATAGCCAAATTTATTTTAACTTACAGTTGGCAAATATTTTGGCTTTTGCTACTAAACCAGCCATGTTGTATGTATTACCGAAAGAGCGTATAAATCACTAAAAAAGTTAGAAAAATCTTTTTTGATTTGATGCACGTTTGAAAGTAGTTTTATATGTATGAACTAAAGTTCAATAAAGCTGAAGCTGACAATGTAGTCAAGGAAGATAGGAATGCTTGAATGAAACAACGAGGGTTTGAAAACAAATATCGATAGCAATGATAAAAGATGATTTGAACCAAAATTCCTATGAAGAAAATATTTTACAACAATTATCGATAAACATTAATAAGCAATAAAAACAATAAAATGAATATTGAGTTGAGAATTTTGCTATTTTAAAAATTGTATAAATTAGTTATAATTTAAGCAAAAATTCTTTGGAAACAATTATTATCAACAATTAAAAGTTGCGAAACATTTTGCATATTATTAATGTCTATATATTATAATAAAATATGAAAATTAGCAAAAACCTGACACTCACACTATCACAAACAACTTGTTTTTGGGCATGCCCAGCTACAAGAACAAAACCTGCAATTCAATGTATAAAAATTATTGGCAAATTTGCATAATCGTTCACGCTAAAGCCTGGTCGCTTTACAAGTTTTGTGAATAGAGTTAGCCAGCTCCAATTAGTCGATTTTGTGGCGATAACTGACCGATCATTACAATGCAGACAAGATAGTTATTAGCCAAGCAGCTTAAATCTCCACCCACCGTTTTTTGCCAAAAACAATTTATGCAACGAAACAATGGACATGAATGGAACATGCATAGGGCAAAGTGGTACAGAAAATTCGATGAAATCTTCTATGGCAAACTTCAATTTCAAAATACGCCCAGCAATTGCATCATTTTCTTGTATATATAAATAGTTACCTTTTGATTACCATTTGAACGGCTTAAGCCGTAAAAATAAATTCCAATTTAATTTGCTCGGGTTATGAATATTAAAGTTAAAGTTCTTATTGGATTTGCTTTAATGGCCCTAGTTGATTGCATTCCAATTGCCCTGTGGATAATCACATTAAATGTGATTAATGCCATTAGCTATTATTTTCTATTTTATTTTCGTAACCTGTCAAAAGCGTGCAGCTGCCTTTAAAAGGTTCTTGTCGTATGTATTAACATGGTGCTTAAAATTGTCTTTGACTCTTTGACCTGCTCGTTAAATGAGCGCTGTCCGTGTTAAATGTGATTTGCATCTTATGTCAATTTTAAGTTGAATGAATGCTTGGACCGTGTGCAGAACGTACGCCTGTGCCAGCGTCCAAATATGGCAAAAGTAGTTCAACAATTTGATTTGCTATTTATTTTTTGCATTTTTATTGTTTGCCAATGCTGACAGCGTTTGATTATATTTATTTTTGGGCGTTGCCCGCGCGCATGCTTTCCTACTTTGGAATCAGCGAAATGCAATTGTGCACAGCACTGAGAAAAACTCAATTTCAATTCAATTTTAATTCAATAATTTATTACGAATACAAATTAAAAAGCATTTAAGCTTGATTTGAAAACGGCACAGGGTATTTTTAGAGATGGCCATCTCTTTTTTAGTCTTAACTGAGTCCAAGCAGCGACTAACTTAAATATATATATATAATATATAACGCCTATCGAAATCTAGAACTTTGACAAAGTGAAGAAATAGAACTATCGCTGATCCTCTTGTCAGGCTGTCACTTAAGCTCCTTGTAACGTCATTAAGCACGCACACTAATTATTCTTAAAAATAGCAACAATGTCTATTTATTTTTGTTTATATTTTCTTGCAGTGCAAGCACGCGACTATTTGAGTTTTTTTTTATGGGAGTTCGCCAAGTGATATATAATTAAAAATATTCTGACAATCACAATAACAACAGCTTATAACTATGTTTTGTATGCATTTGCTGCCAGCGAGCAGGTAAACAATATTGCGGGCATGGGGCTTGGGGTGAGGGTCGCGGGCTGTGGGGGTGCATAGCCCCAAGACTTAGCTTATGGCTTTTAAATGTGTTTGTGGCTTTATTAATATAATTTCGTTTGTTGTCGTTGTTGTTGTTGTTGCAATTTTCGTGTTTCGATTGCTATGGCCGATAGTTTTCAGCGTATGTGTGTGTGTGTGTGTGCTTGTATGTTTCCTTCGGCTCTAAATTCTTGCTTATTGCAATTTGCGCAACAATGCGGCCCCGCCCGCACACGCCTGACCCACCACTAGATGCTCCATAGAGAGACGCCGACACCACCCAGCAGATCGCAGCCGGACGATTTGACGCCGTCGTCAGCGACGTCGACTGCGCAGCTGGGCAGTGAAAGGCTTAGACCAGGTACATGGGCAGAGCACTTAGACAGATCTGCTCCAATTCTGCGGCAGCGACGCCAGCTGAGCCTCTCAGCCATTGGCTTGTGCCTGCCTTTGGCTTGGGCGTCGTCGTCGCCGTCGTCGCTGTTTTGAGTCTAGTTTTTGTGTGTTTATTCGAATTTGATATATATTTGCTTGAGTGCATTTGTTGTTGCTGTTGCTGCTGTGTGTGGGGCAGGTTTTTTGTTATTTTTATTTTTTTTGTTTTGTCTTATTTTTTATGCTGCTGCTGCTGCTGCTGCTGCTGGAAATGCATTTGCTGTGCGAAGTCCGCGCCAATTTTTTAGTATAAAAGTTACCACAATTTGGTAGTCGAAATCAGAATCAACTCGTTCGCTGAGCATTCAACAAGTCTCCCTTCTACTCCTTCAACTTCTTCAAAAACCCCTCAACAACAACAACATGAAGGTAAGAGTGTTGGCTACTGGTTGGCTTGAGATCCACCGAGCTCTGACCCAATCCTGGATGCCTCTATCTCACTCACTCTACTTGCAGTTCGCCGTTGCCGTAGTCATGTTCGTGTGCGCCGTTGCCGGTGCTCAGGCTTCGTGGGCCGCAATTGCGCCAGGTGTCTCCTATGTGAACTCGGTGTCCCATGGCGGTCCCGGTCTGTGGGGTGGTGCCTGGAATGGTGCCTGGAACGGTGCCTGGAATGGCGCATGGAACAACGGCTGGGGCGCACCAGCTGCCGTTGCCGTCCAAGCCAGCGTACCATGGGGTCTAGGCGCTCCCGGCTGGAACGCTGGCATTCCCGGCATTGCCCTGGCTCAGGGTCCCGGTGCCGGTGCTCTCGGCCCACATGGTCATGAGGGTGTCTATGTTGCCAAGACTCGTGGTGCCATCCACACCGCTCCCCTTGCCGGTCACATTAACTCAGCCACCTCCGTGAATGTGGCACCTGCACCCGGTACCCTGTAAATACTGCCAAAAAAAAAAAAATTATAACCATCACAACAATGAATGCCAAATGAAGTGAGCGGCAGGCGGGGCAGGACAGCAGTCGGGAATGTACCGTGCAACACAGGCGCAACCAGTTGTTGTCTCTCTCTCACTCTACGCTATCCACTTCTTTTCACGATTTCAACGACTCTCTACTCGGATACTCTACCACCACAACACAACCACCCACTATTTTGTAAGCACACCGCTCTTAGTCCCGTTTGCGAACCCGAGAACCGTTCGGTTCTCCACCTGGTTCACGCCGAAACACACTCACACTCACGCGCACATTTGAGTTAATTCTGTGTTCAGCAAATAAGTCCAACAACAGCAACAACAATTACAACAACTACAACCAACAAATAACAGCATGTTAATTTCTTATTACTTGAGAACTTTACGAACCACCTGCTTATCCGACAATTCCTCTATATTTCTTCAATCTATCTATCTATCTATCGATCATTGCAACAATATACTTTCTATCTATCACACTCGATCTGCTATTCTATTTCTTTCTGTGTAACTCCCCAGCTGTATATGCAACCTGTACATATTCTGTGTATATATTTTATATATATATATATACATACATACATATAAACATACTTAAGGAATTTGCAACAATTGTAAGATTGACGAAAAGCGTTTTAAATAAACTCATTCAGCGTTTTTATTTATGCGAATATTTTTTGCGTTTTATTTCAAAAACTTTTAAGGGTATGCAACTTTGAGTAAGTGGAAAATATATCGATTTTGAAAATAAGAGAGAAATTTATTTCTGAAAAGTCTATATCTTTACAGATAATATCGTATGGAATAATATAATTATATATATATTATAGTTGGCTCTATTAGATTCTAGTACTTTCTATAATATGCTCGTGTTTGTTACATAGATAGAAATTTTGCGTAATTTTTTAATCTAACTGGAAATTAGTCAACCCACTTTGCCAATTAGTTTAATTAATCTGTTAAAATACAAATTTTTTCTATAATAATTACTAAGCTTAAAGCATTTATAGAGTCTAGTGTTTCGTAATTTAATAGGAAATGAATATAATACTTTAAAATGTTGTGGCAATAAAACAGAACTATTGTGTTTTATTATTAAAAAAAAAAAAAACCCTCTCTAGTTCCTCAGCGCTACAATTTGTTAGTACTTGTTAAGTTAGCCACGTTAAAGACTGCTTATTAAGTTGCCTGCAGCATTTTTCTAAAAGGTGCTACGTTGTTATATCCCCAGGGACAGCTTAAGCTCTTTGGAACACCTGCTCAGTAGCAAACAATTAAAGTGTGGCAAGGTAAAGGAAAGGTAGCCATTAAAGTAGCTATACCCATGTATCTAAATTAATAATCAAATTAATATATGAAACGACCTTGGGCTTGGTGGGGTCTGATGTAACCTTGAAAAAATTACAGATTGCTTAATTGATTGCATATCGCAAAAGAATGTCGAGACTAAACATGTCTTTGTCTCACAGTTTAAGTGCTTTCAGCAGCTATATACTTAACAGTTAAGTTAAGTTAATATATTTGGACGATTTATTTTATGGCACTGACCGGGCCAATGTACATTTCAGCCGAGCTAATTGAGAGCAATTTCAATTGTGACTACAGGGCGTATGCTTAATTATGCATACGCTTAAAGCTAATTACAGCCCAGCATTGGTAACAGTCAGCAGCTGCGCATGGGCGAGCGACCACATTGAACTTTAGTAATAACTGATAGATATGGGTGTAAGTGTGTGTGTGTGTATGTGTGTGGCCGTAGTATTTAAAACTATATAGAACTATAAATTATAGCCACAGCTAATTACAGCTTATCAGCACTCAGATCTCAACTTGAACTCTTTTGGTGTTGGCTAATAATTTTGTCTGTTTGCTGACCATATTCTGAGCCTGGCTAACAAATGCATTTAGTGCAACGACACCTGACTGGTTTGCTTTGAATTTGTTTGTTTTAGTTTTGGGTTTCTTGTGCTTTTGCCGCCTTCGAACTGGTTTGCAATGCGGCTGCAATTCGCAAGGTTTTCAAACTATTTTCGTATGATTTTTCTTCTTTTTATTTTTTCTTTTGCTTCCAAATCGAATTGTTTTCCATTTGCATAATTGAAACAATTTTTTTTCTTGCGCTGCGATTTAATTGTTTCACTTAATGGCTGTGTGGAGTGGGCGGATCCACTGGAATCCGGCTGTATGTCTTTGACTGTCTACAGCACCCACGCATTCAAATGAAAGAAAAAAATAAGAAACGATAAAGTCAAGGGAGTGCTCTGGAGTGTTATGCAAAATCCGTTTAAGCACGCTCCATTAGGCTATCTAGGGCGGCATAATTAAAAGTAATCAAACAGCTCAAAAAGTATTCTCTTGCGAATTTACCTGGGTGTACAAGAAAGTGCGGCACTCGAAATTGTTTTTGAATGTAATTGTAGGTCTAGAGTTCATTTTTATACTACTCGTACTTGTAGTAATGATTTATAGCCTTAGTTTTAGGTTTAGTCGGGAAAATTTGTGTAGAACAACAAATACAATACAATATTTTTAGAATTTTAGCGCCGTCAGCTTGATTAATGTTTAAGCGACTTTTATACATACTATTTTGTTTTAAAAATTTGTCTAACTAGGACTTGCTCTCAATCGACTTTAACTGTCAAGTTATAAGCAATTTCTTCGTTTTCTTCTTCATTTAAAATATTTGTTAAAATTAAATCTCATTCATCATTATTTTGAATTTATTTATATTAAGCAACATGATATTTAGATGTTCTCATTTTTAGCGTACCTAATATAATATATAATTTTATGCGTTTCTATCTTAATATATGAAAAATTAATAATATATTATATATATATATATATATATATATATATATATATATATATATATATATATATATATATATATATATATAAAATTTTTTTCCTTTATGAATTAATTTATTTTTGTATGATTTTAATTATATTAGATTCACTATTGATTATACTTTTCACAAAAATTGTAACCAAATTTTGTTTAATTTGTCAAATTAAAATTATTATATTTATATTTATGCTTGGGCAATTTATACATTGTTTTTTATAGAGTATTTGAAATATAAAGTTTTTTTTTTTTTTTTTGCATATTATTATTATAAAGATATTATCTGTGAGCATTTGGCTTGTAAATCAATTAGGTACACGGACGTGCCCAAATCAGGATATGAAACGAACCATAATTGGATCACAAGCAAATCACATTATATGCTAATGAAATACAGTAACAATTAAATAATTATAAAAAAAAAAATTATAATAAATAAATGCTGACGCGAGTGAAAATAGATTAACCGGAACTGCAGCTGAAAAGTGGGTTGGGTCTCGCTTGGCTGAAATGCATATATGAGCATGGCCAAGATCGTTTGGATATGATCGATCAGACTCGCCAGATTCTTGAGTCTTGAGTGTGAAACATGTGAACGCCTGCATGTGGCATGTCATTAGCTGTAATCACATGTATGCAAAAGATATATATATATATAATATATATTATTGTTGCGTTGTCGTTGTCGTTGAACTCTCACTTGGCTGAACTTTTGCTGACCATTGTTGCGGGTCTGTCGTCTCAAGCTTGTCGCTTTGCTATAAAACTGGCAACAGGTTCTGCTAAGAGATCAGTTCAGAACAAGAGTTCAAGCCGAGCGCAACAAAGCAAAAAATCTATTAGCAAAATGAAAGTGAGTATTAGGAGGATTATGATCCTTTCAAGGATTCACTTAACTTAATATTATTCTGCATGCAGTTCGCCATCGCTGTCGTCTTCACCCTGGCCCTCTCCATGGGCGTGCAGTCTTCGGTGATTCCGTTGATCTCCCAGCTGGCTGGTAATGGCCTCTCCTATACGGCCGTCTCTAATCCCGTGCTGGCCTCTCCTTGGGCCTCTCCCGCTGCTCACTGGCCCGCCGCTGTTTCCGTCGCCTCCTGGCCACCAGCAGGCCCTGCTGTGATTTCTGCGCCTGGTCCAGTCGTCTCTGCCCACGGTGCCGCTGTTATTGCTGGTCCCGGACCCGCGTTGCTGGCTGGTCATTCACCCGCCGTGGTTGTCGCTCCCGTTGCTCACGAGGGCGTCTATACCGCGCAGACTCGTGGCGCCATTCACACTGCTCCTCTGGCTGGACACATTCAGTCGGTTGCCTCGATCAATGCTGCTCCCGCCCCCGGCACCATCTAAATGCTATTGGAGAATTTGAGAATATTTGCTAACGACCTGCCCACGGAACTGCGAACTTCAAAATGCTAATGATAAATGTTGTAAATATTTGTATGCTTATAAACAGGGTACTAGCACCAGCCATCCAAATTTTCCTTTTCGACCGCACTCGCAGCTATCTCTCGCTCTATTTATTCAAAAGCCATTTTCGTAACGAATATCATAAAACGACTTTCTTCCTAGACAATAAATCTATGTAAAAAAGTTTAAGTAATCGTTTATTAATTTCTATATTTATATATATATATATATAATAATAATAATTTATAATACATTCCCTTCCCTTCCCTGACTTGGTTGGATTTTGTGTGGCTCTGACGTCAAATGCTTTTCATATGAAAATTTATTCTCCCCCTTTTCCAACATGACTTGTACAATTGGAATAATTTAGGACAAAGTTAATAATCGATTTTATGTACATATGTAGCTTTATTATAAATATTTATATTTAAAATTTTCTATCTAGTATCTAGAAATCATTGAATGATTAATAATGGCTACAAGGTTTATAGAAAGTAACTGAACTAGTGCAAAATTGATTGCATTTATTGGTTTGATTAGAGGTTCTAGTCATATAGTCATTAAATTTAACTCGTCAGGCCAAAGGTCTTAACTGTAATTACGCGTATAAACGGTTTTATTGCAATTATCTAAGCTTAAAATATGCCCCGTTTAGCTGTGAATAAAGTAATTCTAATAGGCAAGAGACAAAGTATCATACCTATAGGGAGAGCCAGGCATAAATTCTATTGAAACTAACTGTTCAATGGATATTTCATTAGCAATTGAATAAGCCAAGAAAAGAGTGAGAAGTGAACATTGTCAGCTCTTCAGCTGAATAAATCAAATTTATATTTTTCCTATATACACATGTCATATATGTATATATGTTTGAGGTTGGGTGGGAAAACCCCGCGGTTATAGCCAACTCAACTGCCAAGTTCATGCGCTTGCGTAAAGTTTTATGAGCATGGGCGTGTTGTTTACTTGCAGTGCCCACTGTAATTACAACAACAGTGTCTACCACCCTAACAACTCTACTCCTACCATTTTTCCGCCTTTCGCCGTCTACAAGCCCCTTGTCAGAACAACTATTCGTATTAAATTTGAACTGTGTGAACACTCGACGCTCTTGTGAATGACGCGTGATTTGCCTGAAAGTAGATCCGCAGCTTGAAGTGCATATATATAATATATATATATATATATATATATATATATATATATAGCCAAAGCGTACAAAGTTTCGCGTTTGTTTTCGCTGTTGTTTGCCGCATTTGGCTGCTGCTCAATGGCTGGGTTTGGGGCGGCGCGACGTAACCGATTGAAAAATGCGCCACTGCATTGATTTATTGCACTGGCCCCCCGGCCAAGAGTCAATCGTGTTGTTGGCACAATCATCGAGTGTGGCAAATGCGATCGGCGGCAGCCACAAAACTGCATCTCACCTTATTGGGTAGAATGCCTTAAAATGGTTAGAAAATTTCCTACAACCTACTAGCTGATCGGCAGTTTAAATGTGGCCTAAACGAATTTTTTAATGCACTTTGTTGCAGGGGATTTCAGGTAACATCTCAGTAATACAACAAAGACTCATAATATTCCAAAATGTATACATTTGACTCATTTGAATCCAATTGACTTATGTTGGGGGCGTATACCCACACAATTACATTAACTATGCATTGTTTATATTAACAATTTATTATATTTTTTTTTATAACTTGAAAAATATTCTAAAGCTAAATTTTAAAATTGAGAAAACGAAATTTTTGGAAATAAATGGTTTTTTTTGGAATTTTCTGTTTTAATAGTTTTCTAAATTAAAGTACCTTAACTTAAATTTAAAAACTATTTCTATATTTGCTATGTGAATTATACAGAGTATTTATAAACAAAATTTTATGCTCTTTTGCCTTGAGTTACCATTGAAAAGTCTCTGTGGCAAAGAGAAAAATTATTACATGTATGTATGGGGAAAAGAAAGGAAAAATAAACACACACATCGATAGAGATAAGAGCAACCAGTGTTCGGGGCAGGTGAAATGACTCGAAGTTGGAATCGGATTCGCTATTTGGATTCGTTCGACGGCGACTCTCTGGCTGTTGGGCCAAATCGCGTTGACTCTGGGCCTGGTGCGGCCTGGCAAATCGCCCGGCCGTTAGTCGTCGGCAAAGACGCGCTGGCAACGCTTGTCGCAAACGAAAGTCGGGAAACGGCGTCAACCGGGCACGTCAATCGATTTGGCAGATTCACGCTGCCGATGGACCTGAACGGGGACGCGAGCGGTTCGCGTACTAAGCAAATTGTCGCCGGTCAGCAAATGCAATAACAGTAAAGTGCACAGATTGTTGTTGTTGCTGTTGTTGTGTGTGAAAGTGTGGCAGTTGATTAGAGGCGATTGCATTGGACTGTGATAATATTAGCCGGGAGCCAACATTATGATAATCTTGATATTTTACGGCTAGGCAAACAGCTTTGTGGGACGGGACTGCTCTTGCTGGTGCGTGATGATGGTTCTTGATGCATAATATACTATATACATTCTTTTTATATACACTTGAGTACATATTTGCTAACATTCTTGGCCATTATTTCTTTGTTGTCTGCGCATTTGGGAAATTTGCGTATTTGTTTTTCTTTTGTTTATTGAATCAACAGAACTTGCTTTTGATTTGGCCAATTTGCACATGTTCACGATTTGTGTTTGCACAAATACAATTTACAGTTTGTTCAATAAAATTAAGTATTCAATCATTCCTATGCTAATTGACGTCATCATGTCTGTAGCTCCCCCAACCACTCCGACTGCACACATGCTTTATTGCTTTTCAAAACAAAAAACAGCTGATATGTGAGCGAGTGAACGAGCGATCCGAAACCAACCACTAAAATAAAAGCAAACAAAAACAAAAATATTTACTTGCGCTCTCTTCCTGCCTCTCGTCTACTCTTTTACTCTTATGCATAAATTCGACATTGTTTGCTCATTTTACGCTCTCCCACTCTCGCCCACGTTACACTGCGTACGCTGGCTCATTTGCCTGCTGTGTGTGTGTGTGTGTGTGTGCGTTGTTACAAACTTAACTTGTTGAAAAAGGTATTTCAGCTGAGCGTAACGTGCGCTGACTTGACACTATCCATTTCATTCGCTCGCATAGCGAATTTCGTGTGCGAGCAGCGGCGAATGTCAAGTGTGTTGAGCGCAAGCAAGAGCGAAAGGGAGAGTGCATAGTGCAGCTGAATAGCAGAGCTACAATCAGCTGGCGCTCTGCCCGCTGGCGTCCATTGCCCCCGTGATTGCCAACAGATTATTTCAAATACGCGCTATTTGTTTTGTTTCTAAATTGATTTGCAATTTTTTCCGTTTTTCCTTTTGAATAGATTTTTCTTTCTTTGTTGATGCAAACAATGTAGAATGATTGAGATTCCATTGTGTATTTGCGTTTATTGTATACATTTATGTACGTATACATATGTGACTATTCATTGTGTGGCTGTGTGTGCAGTAAAGCTGCGTAGCTGCGTTTTTGTCACTATTACTCATACATACACACATACATGGACATACACACTCAGGCATACATTGTCGAGGAAACACTGCAAGCGAATACAACAACAAAAGCTCTAGCAATGTCATTGCACAGTGGTCGCAACATCATTTTTAATCAATTACATTTACATAATAATATTTCACAATATTATTAATTTTTTTTTTTTATTTTTTATTAGTCAAATTCATTCGAATTGCGTTTTAAATTATGTTATCTTTACAGCTCATATTTCACAGCTCGCTGTGTATTCTCTGGACTTTAGAACACAGTGTCCAATATATACGCACACTTACTCACACACACACATGTATATATACACATATGTTTATATTTAATTAAATCCATTTTTTTTTTTCACTCGAATTATTTAGCTTGACTTAATAGCGGCAGGAGGAACCGCAACTACAAATCGCATCATTTGTCTTCGAGCGTCGCAATCGTTTGGGTGTTCACAGTGCTGAAACGATACTCGAGAGATTATCACGAGAGAGGAGCTGTCGGAACAAAAGGCGCGCTTCATTAAATTAGCTGGCAACAGCAACGACATAAACTCTTTTCAAGTTACTTTCGAGCAGCATCAAAAAATTCTCATCGGAGAATTTGTACGCCGGGCATAGTCAGAATTTCTGCTGACCCAAAAGCCGTTAACTGGGTCACTGGGTGTCGAATTAAAAAAAAAGTGATTTCGCAGTGACGAAACGAAATGAACTTGAAACAGTGAAAACATTAAGTTACGTGCGGCCAAGAAGTAAATACAATTAAATAATTTTTTATAGTGCAACCACTTCAACTAGACCAGCCAAACAAACCAAATTGCCCATCGCCAATTGACAATTGCCAATGACGTAGCCGCTGCCAAGGCGCCTGATTAGCTCGCGAGCAGCATGAAGGGCATCTGCGGCGAAGCCGTGCAGCAGCTGAACCATTGCATGCTGCTGGCCGATTCTGACAATGCAACCGTAGAAAGTGGAAATCAAAATGCAAATTCAACTGCAACAGCAAATGGGAATGGGAATTGGAATGCGAATGGCTATGGCTATTTTAGGGGTTCATCGCCAACGCGTAGCGTTTTTCGCGCCCGTCATGTGCACAGTCTGGCCATACGGAATACCAGCTCCTATGATACCATGGAGCGACCTTTTCGACCCGACAATCTGCGTGGTCGCTGGGCGAAATCGGCGGATTTCTACTTTGCCAGCTCAAGTTTCGCCTTCAGCACAATGGTCTTCTCGGATGCCCAAGTCTGGGGGCTCTACTTCGGTGGCTGGAGTAAGTAAAATTCTCACAAGTAAACTGACCTCCGCGTTTCTGGTGTCAGTTTGATGACCGCTTTTGTCATAATATTCTTATCAAAAAAAATCAATTAAATTTATAGAGAGGTTATCAGCAGAAGCTATGAATAAAAAAAAAAAAAAAAATTTAATTAATCATTTTGCGCACTTTATTATAAATACAATCAGTTAACTTTTGCTAAAAATAGGCCATTAAATAAAACGGATTGAAATATTAAAATTTCTATATACAATGCTTGAAAACCAACATTAAGTCGTTTAAGTCTATTAAATAAATGTGCCAAAATTTATTTTATAAATTAGTTAAATTAAATTTGCTCTGAATGCCTAATGCGCTTAGCTAATAATAATTTCTAAAATTGGCCTCAAATCTAATAAATAAAACACAAAAAGTTTTATGTGGAGCTTAGCAGAACATAAATTAAATTAAGTACCGGAATATACATTTACTATGAGTGCTTAAATTGAAATGAAAAAAAATTATGCCTCTTGATGCTGATGAAGAAATTCTTTAGAAATATTATGCGCCACTTAAAGTATGCATATGCGACGTATGAATGAAATTTCTTTTTTTATTTATATTTTAATAGGTTTTTATGTATATATTACTAATGCACAAGCTAAAATTATAATTGTAAGGCATTCAAAAACAGATTGTAGCTGCGCTCAACTGGGCGTATGAGTAATAAAACTAAAATCTGTTTTTATATGAAACGTTGTCGTGCGCCTTCTACAATGACTCAACTTTGTTTACTTTTAAAAGGAAGACATATACTAGTATTCTAACATTATTGTCTTTCCATGTCTTACAGAATACTATCTAAGTGCTTATTTGTTGTCAGTTTGTTTCTATTCACTGCCCATATTTCTTATACAAACTTTTTTGGGGCAATTTTCCACATCGGGCGCCATTTCGGCATTTCGTGTCTCGCCCATATTTAAAGGTAGGTTATACACATTGCTGAATCAAGTTGGTTTTTATTCTTTTTATATATATATATATATATTTTGAACTTATTATGAATCTAACTTCAGGCATTGGTTATTCCATTTTATTACTTAATCTGGGCACACTTACTTACTACAGTATCAATGCGGCTGTGCCCCTCATCTATGCCGTCAATTCGCTGCATAAAGTTTTGCCTTGGATGAGCTGCAATAATACGTGGAACACGCCCGACTGCTCCACGCACAGGGAATATAATGAGGACGTGAGTGATCTTAACATATAAGGGGATCAGACAGTTGCTTTGTTAGACTAATGATTGGCGATTGATTAATGCAAGTGATTATTTAAAAAAGTCTGTTTAAATATATATTTGTAATTTAAATGGACTTAACTCACTTGGTGAAATCATTTAAAAGCTGTTCTTAGAGGTGAAGAACAGAAAGGCCGAAACTATTTTCATTTCAGTTAAATATTTTTGAATAACTTTTGATTTGGATAAAGTTGTAATTTTTATTATATTATTATATAGTATATGGAAAGATTGTCGATATTTTGGAACAGAAAATTTTAACTTTTTGTTCACCCCAAAGGCCGTAAAATGTTGTATTACAAATAATCGACAGTAGATTTCGCACCCTTAGTGGAATACAATTTAAATTCGCAAGATGATTTTATACATATAAAAATGCAATCCGCTTAGATCCGGACAAAACATATAAAGTAAAATTATATATATAATAAATAACAATATGTATTCACAGGCGATTGAACAAAAGCCACATGCGGTTGTTGAGTTCTTTCAGTAAGTTATATAATTGAACATATTTGCTTGATATTATATATAATATATTCTATTTGCAGCTCTGTGATAGGCTCGATTACATCAGACTCCAGTTCTTGGTCCATATCCTGGCCCATGGTGCTAACCATTATGGGCATCTGGTGTGTCGTGCTCCTGCTGCTGCTGAGCAATGTCTCTTTGGTAGTAGCTGAAATGTTTTATACCATCTTGATTTGATCTTTAATGATCCTAAAACTTGCAGATAGGCAAAACATTGCGCTGTGCCGGAGTACTAATGTTTGGATTTTTTTTGGCTGTGTTCGGATATCTGGTAGTCCACGAGCATGTCAACTGGGAGTCATTCCTTGAGTATCTGCACCCGACAGTGCCCAGTTGGGGGGCCATACAGTCGGCACTGGGCACGGCCATATTGCAAGCGAGCATGGTGCTGGGTCCTGGTTGGGGCAGCACCATAACGCTCGGCAGCTACAATAGCTTTCGCAGCGATTCCGAACGCTTAAGCATTTGGGTGTGCATCACCCATGTGCTCATATCGATGATGGCCTTGGTCTGCGGTCATGTGGCCAATGATCATTTTGAATGTGAGTGCGATACTAAAGAGAGCTATATAAATAAAACCTATAATTTTCGTATATATATTTTCTAGTGCATGTGGCCATGTGGCATGTGGAGAAGAAGCATACGATACAGTTCCTTTACCTGGCCCATGCTTATCTCCTTGGAAGCTTTACAACAGTGCCACGACTTTGGTCTTTTCTCTTCTTTGCTATTATCTTTCTAGCTGAGCTAAGTGCACTGGTAATATACCCATGTCTTTATCTGTCAATATCTGATCGTCATTTTCTCTTTGCAGATCATTCAAATGATGTCTGTTCTAACTGCCATCTTTGATGAATTCGAGCAACTTCGACCCAGAAAGAGATCCATTACGATTCTTCTGGTGCTCTGCCTGATGCTCATTTCCATCTATTTCTGCACACGAGTTAGTTTTCGATAATATTATAATATATGCAGCTCAAATCAATATCTTCCTTTATCTCTCTTCCAGTTGGGCTTCAGTCAAGTTAGCGCCTTGTCATACATGTCGTTGTTCACACAGATCATCATCTCAGCTCTGCTGATAGTGATGGCTACTTGGATCTATGGACGCGTCCGTTTCCAATGTGATCTGCAATTCATGCTGGGCAAAACGATCTCAAATTTTAAAATAACTTGCATACGCTTTGTGGTGCCCGTTTTCCTTGGCGCCGCCTTGGTAAGCTCCATAGATATTTTGAATATATATGAATTTCAAATACAAATTTTGGATATTTTCAGTGGCAGACTGTCTATATGATGTCAGTGAATGGTGTTGAGGACACCATGATTTGGATTAGTCAAAGTCTGATCTATCTGGTTGCCGTGGGCTATATGGTCTATCGACTCTGCCGGACCAATGGCAACTGGCACAAACGGATGAGGCAATGTTTTTCACCACACGACTGGCATCCGGTCAATGCGGACAATCGTCGCTTCTATGAGGAAATCATGGGCACCTCTGAAATGCTTGTCATTGATAATAACAGTGCCGCCTAGAATACTGCATCGTGCCTAATAACTTACTCATTTTTTATTGATAATGTACTTAAGCGATGGACCTGGAACTCAGGTCGAACTGAACTCAATAGTGTGCATTGAACAGCGCAAATATTTCAGACGAGCGCAAGTTATACATTTTTATTTTTATTGAATGTACTGATATTTTCCAAGCCTAGTTATAGAGAACAATAAACTGGTGATATTTGTAGTTGCATATATACACATATATATACAGAAATATATCTGTATGAATAAAGCAGCAAAGAGCAAAAACAATTTTATGAATAAAACAGAAAAGAGCTTTTAAACAATTTTAAATTAAAGTTACTTTATTTGGAATTCAAATATAATTAATATTTTTAAATATTAATATATTTATAAATGATGAATCAGAAGGCCTTTGAAGCTTGAGCTTGCCTTAAAAATGACTTTTATTTACATATATGTATTTCCATTAACTCGAGCTGGTTTGAAGCATTTTGTTGTCTTGATAATATTAATCCTGTATTTAAATATTTCAAGAGTGGGGTGGTCTTAAGCTTTCAATTAAAATAAAATACTAATATTTAGTTATGTGGTCTGAAAAGGTGCTAAGTTTTTTTTTTTCCATTTTATCATAATTTTCGTCTGTGCCTGTCCAGGGTATCAAATACTCGTTATTTATGTAACTTACTAGCGTTGCTTGCATACTTTTTGGCATTACAGAAATATGTTTTAAATGCATTCAATAAATCGATATATAAATATGTATATATACCAATATGTATACTTGTATATGAATATTTCGATGTAAAATCTATGTGAGACTGTTTTGCAAGATTAGTAATAATAAAGCAATTGATGAGCTTTTCAGGAAAACAAAGTAGGAATCAAAAAATGGAAAAGAGACGGCTGTTGCCTTCATACACTGCAATTAAAAACAAGTATGAAAATAAACAACTTTAAATTTGGAATATGTTTACTTCAGTTGTTGCTTTGTATACATATATATATATATTTTTTTTGAAAATTACAATTTTGAATTTGAGCACAAATTTTATTTGGAACACTTTAATATTTCTTAAAAATAATCTTAGCAGAAATGCTTTTTTTTTAAATATAGATTTTTATATATAAATATTTTTATATATATATACATGTATGTATATGTATATATAAATATATATATTGAAATCTTTACATATTTCTAATCAATGCCTTGTCATGCAGTGCGGTTGCCGCGATGTGTATTCAATACAAATATCAAATTTTCTACTCAACCCATTTTCATTTCTCTCAATGCATGTATTACGTGTCAGCTGCTGCTGAGAACTTGGCAAACTGTTGCTGTATTTATACAGACAGCGGCCAGCGTTGATAATGAAAAATGAACAACAACAAAAAATATCTATTCAATGCATGGATGCTACGGATGTTCTCGCAGGCCTCGCATTCAGTCTGCCGGCATCGTTTCTTCTAATTAGAACGTCAATTTAAAGTAGGCGGGCGCGCGAAAAACCAAAAACACAAACAAAAACAAAAACAAAAATACTAATATAAGTAATAAAAACAAAGAATAAATAACAAGAAAATAGACAAAATTAAATCAAATTCAGAGCGACATTGCGTCGTTTGTTAATCGCATTTTGTTTAAATATTCATTTTGTTTTGCTTTTTGTTGACTCTTATATTTTTGGTCTTATATATTTTATGAGATGCAACGCCAGCTGTGATTCAAATTCTATATAAAGCAAAAATATATATTTCATGAATATATATTTAACTATATATACGATAATTGCTGCTATAACTGCTATCAGCAGTTGCCAATAAAATGGTATACGAAACCTCCTACGAGAGTGGCCGCGAGCCATTCAAACCTGATCTGAGTCGCGGCAAATGGGAAAAGCCAACGGATTTCATTTATGCCTGCTTCGGTCTGGCACTCAAATTGGATCTATTTGTTATTTCATATTGGTTTTATTTTGACATGGGCTGTAAGTATCAGTTTTCAATTCAATAAAAAATGCAATTTAAATTGTGTGTTGACTGATAAGCTTATCAATTTGGTATGCCATAGGTGAGATCGACAGTTTCAATGTACATAATCCGGCGAGTGTTATAATTGTCTTTCATCGACCATTTGTACTGTTGAAATTTGTTAATTAAGGTCATTAATTTATTAACAATTACTAGTATTTAAATATATAAAAAATTGATCAGGCTTACAACTTATTTAACTCATTGAATATTGCATTTTGGGAAATAATGTCTTTGTGAAAATGTATGTAATGCACTCCATAAATATATATATTGTTCATATTTGGTTGTGGGAGATAACAAGTTAATTAGAATAAAAATGTATTTGTTATATTGGTATGTAATCAGAAATTCAATGATTTATGTGTTATTCAATTTAAGGGGCGTTTAAATCCCTTCGCAGTTTATTAAAAATAAAAACAATATATATAGATAGCAAATGCATATGTTATTTTTGGCCTTGGCAGAGTAAATATATGATATGAAAAGAAATTTGATAGTTGAATAAATTATTATAATTGGTTGACGTGCTTATATAGAACACTTATATAGCAGATATAATATTTGCTATAATAATAATGATAAATAATAATGGTTATTCTGCATCACAGGCTGTGTTTGGTTTTTCATTTTCTTCTCTTCCATAGCTTAACTTTTTTTTTATATTATTCTGTCACATAATAAAGACTAAATCGCTATTTCGCTACTATATCATACAAATTTATAAAATATTACCTTCAAGCAACTGACCAAAATTTAATTTCAAAATTCAAATTATCCTTCATTAATGCTAATGCATATTTTCTCTACATTATTTCAGTGTTTGGCATTTTACCCTACTATTTCTATATGGCCCTTTATCTGGTGCCCATTATAGTCATACACTCCTTTATGGGTCAATTTTCCAGCAGCGGCTTTATCTCCGCCTTTCGTGTTTCGCCCCTTTTCAAAGGTAACATACGAATGCCTTTGAGTTAAAATTTTGCGTAAATAATTTTTCCTTCAGGCTTGGGCTACATGAGTCTTGCACTCAGCTTGGCGAGTCTGTTGTACTATGGCATCTTTGCTATTGTTCCATTGGTATTCATTGTGAACTCCCTACGTCCAAATTTGCCTTGGAGCTGTGAGAATTTTGTGAACGAAAAGAATATAACCACTGTAAATATGAAAAGTTTTAATAACTCGGAGTCTAAATTGTATGCGTTTCGTTGTCTAGATCTGTAACATGACGGAAAAAGCTGTGGAAAAACTTTTTTCTGACAATAATGACACGGAATCATATTCATTTAATATAATACATGTGCCATCCACAATATTCTTTCAGTAAGTTTCACAAAGGCTTTGGCAGCTAACGTTGATGCTAATCTTAACTATCCAATAGCGATCACTATGAGGCATACAGCGAGACTCAAAACTATTATTCGACCTCAACTAATGATTTGTCATGGCATATCGTTGGCTACTCATTTGTCATTTGGGCCATAATTGCATTAATTTTCTACAAATTTTCCGAAACTGCCAAGGTATACATACACAAGATATTTAAATTTTAAGTAGTTAAGTGACATTTGTATTTTACAGTTCGGTAAATTAATTCGCCATATGGTTGTCTCTACTTTGGTGATATTGCTGATCTGTATGACACGATTCATATTTCTGCCGGGTGCATTGGATGGTATCGTCCACTATATGAAACCGCATATGGAAAATATGTTCCATGGAGGCACTTGCATGTCGGTTGTAGTACTGCAAGCCTTTGGATCGGGCTGGGGCACCATCATAGCCTTATCGAGCCATAACAAATTCAAGACGAATCTGATGAACTACAGTTGGATCATTGCCTTCGGTCAGTCACTCGTATATATACTTTTTGGCATGGTAACTTTCATGCTCAAACATTATTTTGAAGGTGGGTTTTGATTACATTTATATTACTATTTATTTAATATAATTTTCTTTTAATTATACTTATTATTTTTAGCATAATGTTATTTAATTAAGAGTTATTTTTTGTAGTATTATCATTTATTAAATTAATTCAATAATAATAATATATTAAAATTTATTTAATATTTATTTAATAATTCTTTTCATTAGAATTATTGTAATTACTATTTTAGTATCATTATTATTTAAGTACATTTTATATTACTATTTACTAAATGTAATATAGTTTATTTTTAACATAATATTTATTTTAGTATCATTATTCTTTAATTGAATTAATATTGATATTTATTAAATACAATTTTCTTTTAATTTTTTTTTTATAAAATTTCTACAGCAATTCATTCCAATAGTTTCAATTCATTTGTGGAGGCCAACTGGGCATTGTACTTATCGACTGCCAGTGTTCTGTCCACAATGGAATTTCCTAATTTTTGGACTATCCTTTATTACTCCATGCTGCTGATGGGTTCATTAATTGTGATGGTGGATAATTATTTTCTGATTCAATGTCTATTTGTGTCTATAATAGTCTTATTCAATTTAAAATTAATGACATGCTCTTCTTCTTGTAGATCACTCAATTATTTACCGCATTTACGAGCCTCTTTGACGAATTTGAGTTGCTGCGACGCCATAAACAAGAGGTCATATTTGGTACAATTGGTTTTCTATCATTCGTTTCTATCTTGTTTTGCAGTAATGTAAGTAAAAGAGGCCAATATACATTGGATTCGAATTTATTTATCATTTATTATTATTATTTATGTTCTCCTCATTCACAGAACGCCGTTGAGTACTTTTCGGCATTATCATTAGATGCAATTCTGGTCCACAGCGTGATGCATTTGATACTGCTGCTGGCGATACTTTGGGTCTATGGCCGTGAGCGCTTCCAGAGAGACATCGAGTTTATGCTGGGACAACCATTTGCCTCGTGGAAGATATTGATATTGCGCTTCATAGCGCCGTTGTTCTTACTCGTCTCCTTGGTCAGTATTTAATTTAGTTAAATGAAAATTACGTGTGTGATAATGATGTTTCGTTCTTAGTTCTTCGGCATATTTATTTCATATTTCGAGCACGCATTTAGTTCAAACTTGATGGTAACTATAAGCCTGGCTGTGGTGCTAGTATCCGTTATCTGCATTCCGGGGTATGGTGTCCTCATAATATGGCAGAATACGGGCCGGTTTTACAATCGGCTAAGACGCGCCTGTCGACCCAACGATTGGTATCCCACTGAAATGGAGGATCGCCAGCAATACGAGGAGGTTGTGGGCAATGCTGATATTACACATCAACTCTACGAGGTCACCGAGGAAGTAAATTGATGTCAAGCAACTGAAAGCAATTGGCTAATAACTTGCTCAATATAATAAAAAAACGTTTTATTTGTGAAATTGTTAACCCATTTATAAATGTATTTATAAATAAGATTATAAACTTATCACTTGAGAGCTATCGACACGGTTTCTGCCTCTGAATCTGTCATAAATTTAGGTAGACTCCGCTGTAATCTGAACGCTTCGTATTCTGCACGATCCTGGGGATCGGCAGGAGTCCAATCCAGTGGATTCAAACGCCTTTTCAGGCTGCTGCGCAATGTGTTGTGTTTTATGATCATAATATATAATACATACAGCGGTATCCATATAACCGAAGATACGAAACTGAGCCAGCCTAACACAACGGCCCACCTTGGATACGTGACTCCGTTGTACGAGATTTCTCTTAGAAATATTAAACTGGTCAGCAGAATAAACTAAATTGTATATATGTAATTAGTTTCTTAAATTGAACTATAAAAGAGCACTTACTACTAGCACTGTAGGCGTTATATATTTCCAAGTAATCTTCCAAAAGATATTCGGCCTCTTACCCAACATAAACTCAACGTCCGTTAAGAAATTGTTTGTCCCATAGATGTACATAATCATGATAATCTCCACCAGGCAGATGACAATAATCGATAAGGCCGACGAGTACCAATCAAATAATTGCAATATATACATGCCGGCCTATAAAATAATTACAATTGCAGTTATTCCCCAGCTCAATTTCCAGCAAATACTTACATTGGTGCACATTATGGACGAGCAGCCGAAGAAAAAGATGCACAGGCAGACAGTCATTAATAACTTGTATTTGCGCAGGACATAGATTTCATCCAATATCGATGACATGACCGACTCCAGTTGAACGAACTAAAAAGGAAGGCGGAAAGTTGGAGTATATGAGTAAAGGTATTATTATAGGTATGAGTATAGGTATTGGTATAGGTGTGAGTATAGGTATGAGTATAGGTATGAGTAGGAGAAGGATTGAGAGTAGGAGTATGAGTATGGGTACGAGTAGGATTAGGAGTATGAGTATGGGTATGAGTAGGAGTAGGAGTAGGAGTAGGAGTAGGAGTAGGAGTAGGAGTAGGAGTAGTAGTTAGTATAGTCACCACACTGTCAATGCCTAAGAGGAAGAGCATTATGAAAAACAAAACAGCCCAGAGTTGCGGCAGCGGCATCTTGGCAATGGCCTCGGGATATGTGACAAAGGCGAGTCCAGCGCCTGAAGTGGCCACTGTTGCCACAGATCTACCCGACATGTCTGAGAGCAAGCGCCTATTAGTAATTGAGTGCAGATAGTGCAGTCATATATCATACTCACTCGATAGGAAGCCCAAGACGGAGAAGACGACAATGCCGGCGTAGATGCTGGTGAGCACATTGATGGATACAACCAGAATGGAATCGAATTTTGCATTGTTGTGAAAGCGATTGAAGCTGGCCATGTTGATAATGCCGCCCCAGCCGGGACCGAGGCCAAAGAACATTTGTATGGCTGCATCCGACCAGACGCGTAAGTCCAGCAGACGATGCCATTCCGGATAGAAAAAGAACTTGATGCCAGTCGCGGCGCCGGGCAAGGTAACACCACGAACAAAAAGTACTGTTAGCAGCAAATAGGGAAACGGTGCAGTAAAATAAGATATCTTGCCCACCTGCGCATTTGAATAATATTAAATGTATTCAGTATAATCGATAGCTTATCGATATCATACCGATTTAATGCCTCGCGCCACACATAGAAATATGATGATCCATGTAATGAGCAGGGAAACCAACTGCTCCCACACAATTGTGGTGAGGTCAGCAATGCCGCTCGAGATGCGCAATACTTCCAAACTGAAATTAATTAATTAAAATACAGAAATGTATCCATATAGAAAAAAAAACCCATTTTGACCTACTGAAAGAACTCGTCGGCTGGTGTAATGGATCTACCACTAACGTTATTTATCTAAAATTTATATATGTGAAATATAAATTAAAATTGGTTTCATCTTAAATTTAGCGAGCTAATTACGTTTTCAATCTTTGTGCAGTTTTTCGAATTCCATGGATGATTACATTCTACCCAGGGCACTGTCTTCCAGCAGCTATAATATATCATGCGTACGGGATACGATATGATAACGGAATAATAGCATAGGCAATACACATTCACAATCATCATGCAAATTCCAGTGCCCTTGAGTAGCGGAGCCAGACGAAATATGCTCGTGCAGCCGGTGCCTGAGAATTGACCAATCAGCACTTCCATATAAAACAATGGAATGCCGCACAGAATAACCATTAACAGATATGGTACCAGAAATGCACCTGGAATAAAAAAAAATTATACACAATAAAAGAAGAAGACTTAGAGAATGGCATTCAACTGGCTTTGAACCAGCGTCATAAGATTTAATTATATAACAGTGGAGAATAAGAGGAGAAAAGAAGAAATATGACGATGGTAAGGCTTGAGGACAGCTATTAATTTTTAATATATATTTTATATGTAATAAAAAATTTTACTAATTAAAAAAAAAAAATTAAAAGTTAGATCCTTCGAGCCGGATTTGAACCAGCGACCTATGGATTTCAACATTTCTGATTTTTTTTTGATCGATTCCATGAACTGATGGTAAGAAGAGCAAGTGCATTATCTAGGCCAGCTGGTATTGGTTCCGGTCTAGAAAGTCGACCTTGATCTCTTCATCAACCTCGAAAACTCTACAGTCCATCGCTCTACCAACTGAGCTATCGAAGGCCTTTGCAGCCCGCTGCCAAAGCAGAAGCAAGAGCCGCATCAGCTTTCACTCGAAAGCTACCGCAATTGCTGCGAGCTATATATAGACACTGCACTCGCTGTACACACACACACAAACACACACGCACAATGACTGTGCTGTGCGGTATATGTTTGTGTGTATGAGTGACGTCAGGGCATGCGCTATTTTTGTCATAAGCAGAGGAACAGAGCGAGAGGCACAATTGAGTGAATCGAGCAATAAAATCTCATTAAAGTATTCACTCATCAGCAATTGCTGGAGAGTGTAGTAGATGTTGACTAGGAGATACCCTATACACTTATATAATTTAGCTCTGATGCTTTTTTCCTCTGCTTATGGTTTTGCTGTTTGCAGTATAAAATCAATACAACCTCTTGGCAACCCCCTTTTTTTATGGCTATTTCACATTCATTGACTGCTGCAGATGTTGAATACTTACCGCCGCCACTGCGGTAACAGAGGTAGGGAAAACGCCAGACATTGCCAATGCCAATGGCATAGCCAATGAGAGTGAGTATAAACTCTGTTTTGGATGACCAAAAGCCGCGATTCTCATCGCGCTTGATTCTTTTCTGTTTTGCTACTGGCCGTGTCTTTTCCACTTCTATATGTTTCATTCCACGATTGCACTTTTAATTTCCAATAATATTTCTGTACATGTTTTTGTTTTTTTTTTTTTTTAATAAAAGCTAAGAGCCCTTGTGTCTGCTGCGTTTTACTATCTGAAACTACTCAAAAAATATATGAAGAATTAAAAATTTGTTTACAATAATCTAAATTTATGTCAAGTGGACATTATTCTTTTTTTTTACGTATATAAAAAATGTCGTTGACATTAAAAGATTCGTTTCCTATTTTTTTCTTTGTTCACCGAATTTTCACAATAAATAATTCGACGTGACTAAGATATATCTCTCTTAATAGTTTAATAAAAAAAAAAAACATGAATTATTATTATTTTTTTTTTTTTTTGATATTTTTTATAAATGTATATATATTTAATATTTTGAGCAGTTCAGCTATTATTTGAAGTGAAACAAATTAAAATTTTCAATAACCATTGTATGCTAGGAGGTGGAAATATAGTTATTCGAGATTTTTTAAATGAGCCAGAAAAATTAATATATAAAGCTTAAGGAACAAAAGTCGACCTCTTCATCTGAACGATCGTAGGCGCTTGGCTATAATTTGATATTCTCTTCTTTGAACTGCATAATAAATCAATTTTGATTGCCACTGGTTGATATGACGAGTTACTCGAGATGAGCTAGAAAAATAATTCTACAAAATTTACAGCTGAAAATTCTACTTCTTCATTTTCCTTGTTCAGATCGTATGCGTATTATATTTACTTTAATATACTTTCTCTTATTATCCAATTCTTGAGTTAATTTCTTGAGACTTACCTTATTTATGATAAATATCCATTCCAACTATTTACTTTTTTTTTTTTTATATTTTTAGTAAATGTTAATTGTTTTTCTTTATTATTGGCAACTTTTAGCATCGTTAAGATTAATCGGTTTTAGTTCACAGTTTTTCTAGGGCTAGCTTATTAAGTAGATGAGTGGTATTTGTTAAAGCTTCCGTTTATTTCGTCTCCCGCTTCACACATTTCTAGCAGTGCAGTTGTGAGAGCATGATCAGTACCAATGAGAGCACGGATATTGCTTGCTGGCCTATGCCAGCTGAATTCCGGCCAGCAATGGGCGTATAATCATCAGGACGCCGTGATTCGCGCTTTTCGGCCTTTTCGCAAATGTTGCCACAGTTCGCATGCTCACATATATCGCAGATATTCGATTTGGGCGCTCGATAGAACTGACGAGCGCGACGAGCTGAGGGCGAATAATGGAGAAAATTCTTAGCTTTAGTTGGCACTCGAATTTGGATAACTTACCGTTGTCGTAGTAGTCATACATGACGACGGCCACGGGTCGATGCTTGGTGACCTTCACAGTTTTGTAGGCGTGCAGCGTGGGGCAAACCTCACGCCGGTCCAGATAATCAAAGTAGATGATGACCTTGGTGTTGCGCTGTTGTGTTTCGACCTTTTTGATTCGCTCACTGGACTCCAGCGTGGGCAGCGTATCGGTGTCGACGACAAAGCCACTGGGCAGCTGCACCTCCATGACGGCCATGTTAGAGCGCTCCGCATCGCCACGCACCGAGACAAAACTGGCACAGGCCGACAAATGCAAGTAGTCCGCATGCGAGTTACGATTGACGGTGGGATCCAGCACGAATCTCGGCCAGGCGCTGGTCACATTTGTGTTGTATTTGTAGCTAACCTGAGCCAGCGCCAAGCCACGACCCGTGGCTGAGACGCTCACATTCTTAATATTGCTAGGCAGCTGAGAAATGGTTTCAGTATGAGCTTAAGTTTAATTTCCTCTGACTTCAGCTTACCTCGACGCTCTGCAGCGCCAGTGAGTTCTCAGCATTCACATTCAGTATGGTCTCAGCGCCCTCGCCATAGGTAAAGCCCAACTGCACATTGTTGCCCTGGCTGGAGAAGCGTTCGGCAAACATGAGCAAGGCCTGCAGACCCACAACCGTGTCCTGGGAGCCCACAAAGCCACCAAATATATTCCGTTGATCCATTAGCCAATTCAAAACGGGCAGAGCATCGCTCACGAGATTATTCTCGAGCAGAGCCAACGCTCCATAGGCAGAGATCTCAATGTTGACGCTTCGCGTGGTATTGTACCACGGCGACTGCTGTTCCGTGGCCGGCGCTGTCTTATTCCACCATTTGCGTCCGTCGGCGTTGATGGCCATCGAGTCGAGGCGCTGCAGGAATGCGGCCTTTGCATTATGATTGGCACGCGAGAGCACATAGGTGCCCAGTGCCATGGCATGCAGATCGTTAGAGGCATCCAGACCTCGCGTGATGAAGTCCAGAGCCTTGTTAATGTTATTCCGATACTCGGCATGCAAATCCTGAAAATCAAACAGAGTCAATTAAATTCTTGATATTTTTTTTCCCCTTTTCATTCATCCTACCACATTCTCCATCATAGCGAGCGTCACAAAGGCGGTCAGACTAATGCCTCCGTCGTCGAACTGCTCAAAGATATCGCCGCGCTCTTCATAGCCACCATTGCCGGACTGCACGCTGGCCAAATAGGCCAAAGCACTCTGCAGCACATGATCATCCACTTGGATGTAGGGCGCCGCCTGACGCAATGATCTCGCCACATAGGCAGTCAGCCATGTCGAGCTCCTCTTGGCGGACAGTCCAAACGCGCTGAAAGCTCCATTCTCGTGGCGATAGTAGAGCAGTCGTTGATAGCCCACGGCCAAGTTCTTGGTGGCACTCAGCTCCAACTCGGGCGTTAGCTGACGTAAGCGCTGTGTGGGAAGCGATAAAGAGATTGGAAATGGGATTTATTGATGGATTGGCTCGACTGCTTGAGTGATTTGTAGACTTGCTGGCTAACTGCTGTGGTGAAATTGACTCATTGATGGATAGTAATTGGCCGTGTAAGTTAGCTATGCTTGATTGACTATTTGAGAGATTGACTACCTGACATTGATTGATTGACTAATTGCCCAAATGATGGATTGATTGACTAAGTGATTAGAAAAACTGCTTGACTGACTAATGAGATCGCTAGATCCATCCAGGCTCGACTGCTTGACTTGATTGACTGATTGCCTCAATTTGATTGATTGACTAACTAATTGATTGACTAATAAAATTACTGATTAACTAAATAGCTGATTAGCATAATAGAATAATTGTGTATTTATTTCTTGCTTACATAAGTCAGCATCTTCTATCCGATTGACTGACAAACAGTCAGAGAGGGATTCTTCTAACAGGCTAAAGAAAGAATACTTCACAGTATGATTGATTGATTGAATGACTTATGAATGACTTTCTGGTTGATTAACTGATTTACCTATTGATCAGGCCTTACCAACAGAAATCGTTTATTTTTATAAATAATTGACTAACTGAAACGTTTAGCAATTAATTAACTTTTTCTCAATTTTTGTGGATTGATGACTTGACTGTTTGATGAACAGCATGATGTATCAATCTCTTACCAGCCTTTGCCTATTAATATTTTATAACTTACGCCCAAGTAACGCAGCACCATTAGATTCGGCACAAAGTTGACCATTGTCTGTTCGCCGCAGCCCGTTGGCAGCTGGATGAGCTGATGTAGGTTGCCCACGATGCTGCCCACCAAGTCGCCCACAGCGCTGACTTCAATGCTCGTCGACTCAGGTATGGCGTTGCGTGGCACTTTTATGGAAACATTCTGTTTGCGCTGTGCATTTGAGTTCAGTTCGAAGAGGAAGCCACGATTCACGCGCTCCGTAGCACCCGGATGCTCGACGAGCAGAATTCGTTCGACGGTATCGCCAGCCTGCGTTGTGGTTGCCACAGCCTTAACTGGCAACGCACCGACGCGTCGAGGCGTTACAATGAACGAGATGGAGCGTGCCGACTTGGCGGGCACTTGAATGGTGCGACGACTGTAGAGCTCCAGTTCTGATTGAAATATGTGAAATCGATGAGTGAGTTCGTGCTAGAAAATGTGTTTATTACGCACTTGGCTTATTCGTTTGATTGGTGTCCAGCTGGGGAAAATCGAAGTCCTGCGCCGTGTTGTAAAAAGTCACATCAACACTCAAGTCGCTGTCTCTGTTATTATGCACCACAAAAGGCAAGGCGATCAGTTCATCTGAAATTGATCTTCTTTATCTTTAACATTTAGACTTCCAAATCGAGCCCCACCTTTTCGTATGGAATACGGCAGCTCAGTGGCTATGTAGAACTCCTTGTAAGCCTCCAGCTTACTCACGGGCGCATTCAGGCCCAAACCATTGACCGGATCCAGCGTGAAGGCAGTCAAGAGCCAGGATGTCATATCACTAGGTATGCGACGATGAATTGTGTTGCGACCATCGCTGCTTGCAGAGAGATTGAGAAAGAGCCAGGTGTCGGCCGGATCGCGCATCACATGAACACGCGGATTATGCCAATATGGCTTGGGTGTATAGGAGAAGGCATAACGTCCCTTGCCTGGCGGCAATGTGTTCACCTCTATCTTATGAGCAGGTCCAATGTCCGTTTTGCGCACCGCTGTCAACTTATCATCCTCGACGGTGGTTGAGCTATCTCTGCCTATGGCCGGTGTGGTATCCACTTCTATAAAAACTCCAATTTTATTACAATGTTCACTTAACAAAACCTGAAGCATACCTCTTTCCACAATGTAATCTGTATTGGACATGATTATGACACCAGACTCTTTGCCGGGTGAGCCGATGGGCGTGTTGACATCGCTTAGCTCGTAGGCATTCAAAGCATCCATGAGACGTTCGTGTGTTAGATCGTGGCCTGAGTAATATGAGATTAGATTAGTTGTGTCGAGCAGAAACATGAGTCACTTTAACGAACCGCTGCGCAGTGCGGCTGCATTTTGATCAACAACCATGAGACCCACATAGGAGTAAGGCTTAGTGCTGATGCTTATGTCTATATCCTGGCCAGGTGGAGCGCGGAAGGGCGCTTCAATTTGCACCTATTATTATATATGTAGTATATATATTATAAGGCATCTGCGCTCTACTTACAGCGTTCAATAAATTTTCCTCAAATTGTATGATCTGCTCATCGTATACGAGCTCTCCATTGACTATCATATAGACGAAGAGCTTGGCACGCGGCATCATGGCAAACGATGCCAGAAACTTAATCGTATGATAGGTATTATCTGAAACCTGTTTCAATTTATAAATTTTATATTTTCCTTAAATTGAGTTGACTTTCTGCACTCACATCTACAGTTCGCGTGAGAATTATATCTCCACGTCCCACAATTTGATACATGAAATATTTCATGGGCTCATTGGAACGCACAGCTACAGAAATTTCCTGATTGACCATGGGTCTAGACAGAGATTCAGAAGGTATATATATAATTTCATGAATGAGAATGCGACTAAACTAATTTTTAAATGGATAAATAAACGCTTAAATAAATAATATTATATTTATATAAAAATATATATATTTTAAAACATTAAAAAGTCGGATATAAGGCTTAAGAAAATTTAAGATTTAATTTATAAAAATAATAAATAAAAAAAATTTATTAATAAAAATAATAAAGTAAAGCATAAAAATGAAAAAAAGTCTGACCTAAAGCGAAGCATTATTTAATAATTTAATTTAATGATTTAATTGAAAGTTCTTTTATATTTATATAAAAATAAAACATAAATACATAAAAAAAATTTCATCTAAAGCTTTTAATAGACTTAAGTAAACTTAAAAATTTATGATTTATTTTAAAGCTCTTGCTCTACTATTTATATGCAGTAAAAAGTCTCAGTCTTTCTCTATTAATTCTAATTACTTTCCGATACTTACTTATCATTGAGCACCTTGGCTGTGATATAGTTCTTGCCGTGCAATTGCTTGCGTGGCACCTTGCCCACATCACTAATAACACCCAGATAGTCCACGATGATAGAGTGGAACTCATCGCGATCACCCACTGGCACTGTGAACTTCATCTTGATCTCACCTCTGCCGTCCAGGGTATAAGTGGTGCGATTATACATTTCGCTGCTGCCATACACATTTGTCAAATAAGCTGTGATCTCGGGATTGAAATCTTTTAGTGGACTGCCATCATTGCGAGCTACGCGCGCCTATCAAATTATTAATAAATAATTAATAATAATTAATATATAATTAAGCTTCGATTACTTACTGTCGCCTCAAAGGGCACGCCGGGTATATAGTAACTGGGCAACTTGACTGTTTCCACACGGAAGTGATTGAGATAGAGAGTTAGCACCGTGGAATAGTTTTGCACTGAGCCAGTGGAACGCTCCTCGACCAGCGCATCCAATAGATATTGGCGTTCATAGTCCTGCTTCAAGTGCAACTCCTGCTGAATGTCAAACTCAAAGTAGGCATTGCCATCGATGGGCACCACCTTTCGGGTGATCAAATCGTTGACAAACGGTTGCAGCGAGCCAAAGAATGTTGGATATATGGAGAGCGTGGCTTCGCCCACAATGGGTTGACCAAAAGCGTAACTGTAAGAAATAAATTTTTTTATAGTTTTAGCAGCGAATCCTTTCTCAGTATATCCCCGCCATCCCTTAAGCTACTTTCACTTACTGCGCTTTCACTGTTGCTGCTATTTTGCCATCCTTATAGATCGCTTTTCTTGGCGTCTCAATGTCCACCACAAACTTGGGCAAAATATGATCCAGGATTTCAAACGTTTGCTTGTGCTGCTGCTCGGCCACCTCGACATTTATGGACCAATCGCCGAAGCGCGGATAGTCCGACAGCTGCAGCTCATTGGAGTAGATGGCATTGGTCAGCCGTATGTCCTTATAGCTTCGGATGATATTGTTGCCCGAGTCGCGTATCTCAACATGCACACGGCCATAGCCGCGAGCAGGCTTCAGATTCGCATCGAGCAATAGTATGCGATAGTGCACCAGATCTCCGGGCTTATAGATGCTCTTGTCCGTTTGAACCAGCACCGTATGCTGCTTGGGCTGGAAGTGTAGCTGTGTTTCGTTCGTAAAGATAACGCCGCTAAGGCCTTCCGCCGTCAGCCGATAACGATCGGATTTGAGTGCAGGCAACTGTGGGAAAATTAAACAAAACTCTTTACATGGACTATTTGAAGAGAGCTTTAGTTAAAGGCTAACCTCAAAGTGCAGCAGCTGCGTTGAATAGGGCCTCAGCTCGACGGTCTTAAAATCTGTATACGTGCTGCTCAGTATGCCCACCTTCACTCGAGCGGGCTCCGCTGCCTTGTGTATGCTGACAGCCACATGGTACTGCGAGTTAGGTCTCAGTGTATTTGGTGCAATTATGGAATAGAGACTGTCAAAAAACAATAAATATTAGGTATACATTAGGTATAGCTGACTGTGGGTAGGCGGAGTTGAAGTGGAACAATGGGGCAATTATGATAATAATGAGATAAATTTGCTAACAATTTGTGCAAGATAAGCTCTCGCTCTCTCTCTCTCTCTCTCTTGTATTATAAACATATATTTGCTTAGGCTTGTTATTATTCATTCTTATTTTGAATTAGCAAAATTTAATGAATTAACTAAAAATGTACTTATCTCGATCGAACGATCGAACGACCGAGATGAATGACTGAACATTGAAAACTCAATTTGTTTGATTATGATTAAGTTTTATAATGTGCTCTTTGACAGCTAATATCTCAATTGTTGCCAATTTTGACTAAAATAATAATAATATCATAATTGTTGTATTATAATGATGAATAACCATTTAATGAAGCAAATAATGACAACAAATGCCTATATTAAAATACGCAATAAAATGCAAATTAAATAAAACAACTCAAATTTTCGAATCAACTTTTTAGTTTTATGCATAATTTAATTTTCTCAAAATAATTTGTAACTCAAACATTTAATTTGTATTAATATTATTTTAATATATATTTATTAATGATATTAAGTATAATTATTAAATTCATTACATTCATATTTATGCCTTCTAGAATTACGCATGAAACCCCCTAATCCTCTCTAACAATATATTTGTCAAGAGAAGAAACCGAATTTGATTGTTGTGCTTTATTTAGCAGTGGAAAGAAGAAGAAGAAAGAGAACACAATGTTCCGCTAGAGTATTACCGACTGTGTGTGTGTGCGGCTGACATGGTATCTGAATCTATGGCTATTTTTCAGTTTACTATTCATTCACGCGCTTAACGGAAGAGAAACACTTAAACAATACCGGGGTAATGTACTTTGCAGCGCTGAGTGCGGGTCAGAGTGTTGAGAGCGGCCGCGTTTCGGTTTGATTCATGTCGGAAATGGCATAGAGCTCATCGGGGGCGTTGCGGCTAGCTACAATAACTATTATATACATATATATTAGATTTTATTTTTTTGTGGTTTCTTCAACGAACCTCCAATTGCTTGGCATCATTTGATAAATTTGTAATAACAAAACTTTATGGCCAACAATTGCAGTTGCCGGCGAATGAGTCAAGCTTTTGAAACTCATATTGACTGCACACTTTAGATATTTTGTTTATGTAAATGATTAACCATTTGTTTTCTTTTTTTGAGAGCTCACATTGTCTAAATTATAAAAATACATTGCAATTTTTTGCAAGAAAATGTCAAAACTTATAAACTGGAAGCCCGATTATTTATTGACAGTTTTCCTTGGGTTTTGTAAATTTTTGCTTTTTAGCTTGAGTCAATAAGCATAAATATTAACAAATAATAATGTCAAGACTAAAATATGTTTATATATATTTATATAATACCTGGGGGACCAGAATTATAACAACTATGAAGTCTATTTATATTTAATTACTTTTCTATTAAATAATAATATTTAGTAATATCTTAAAATACTACTAATTAATATGAAATTATCTTGTATACTTTTATTATTTATTTTCTTCCAAATAATATTTTTAGTGCACTCCTAAAAAGTATTTATTTTTTTATACTATAAATGTGAATAATAATTTGTATTATGTTTAAAATACTACTATTTAGTATACTACTTTTTGGCCTACTAATATTTAAAATGTTCCTAAATATATTCTGTATTAAATACTGTTCCTTTTTGGTATGGTACTCCTTAGCATAAATACATATTATATAATAATACCACTATTTATTCAGCTCGAGTAATATATAGATCTTCCAAATTCGTCATAAAACATATGCGCATTGCAGAGCGTATGCCTTATTCGGTGTTGCACTTATATAACATATTTTACAATTTTGGTGCTGAGCTCAAAGCTTGTTTTGGCTTAAAGGGAATCAAAAATGTTAAATATACCCTGTAAAAATCGAGCATGGGAAAAGGGGATTGCAAGAGACTCTAGTGACGAAGTGGAAATCTTTTAATGAATCTTATTTATAATTCATAGAATAGAATAATAACTTTGTAATAAAAATAAAAAATTTAATCTCTTACTATAAAGATGAACATAACTTGATGATAAAAAAAATTGAAATCATTTGGTAAAACAACAAAGATACTAAAATAATTATTAGCGCAATAGAAATCAAATCGTGATCACTTTTAATACAGGGTATTTAGTAGTCCACCCATCACTTGCGCACTGCTAACTTATCCAGTCGCTTGCTGGACTACAGCTGGACTCTACCTATATTTTACATCACTTTTTATTTAGCTGCTGCACGAAACTCATAGAGCTGACTAACTGTGCCGTGTTGTCGGCGTGTTTTGTCTGCCTTTTTGTCTCTTTTGGCGCAATTCACAGTTTCGAGTTGTTCTAATTTCAATTGCTGTTGCTATCTCTCTCTCTGTCGCTGCCACAGTCAACGTCGTCGTTTAACCTGTTCCCACATTTTCTTTTGTGTTTATGTCACGTTTTCTGAGGCGCCAAACAGGTTCCTTCAGCTCCACTCTTAGCCCAAAATGGCAAAACAATTTCGCTTTTTTTGCTTATTTTATTTTTGTTTTCGAAATGCAATTGGGCTTAAATGGAGAGGTCTCACATGATTGCATCGCGTTGGGCCTTAAGTGTGTGCTAAATGGCGGCTTCAAACAGTTGATATTAACTTAATTAGCTGGCATACAAATTATATATATATATATATATATATATATATATATATATATATATATATATATAATATATATTTATTTTTTTATTACCTTGAGCTGCACCCTATATATGGTCAGAGTCATTAACTTGAATTATCATATGGCAACTCGCTCTCAATCGAACTTATGCCATATATGAAGAGCGTATCAAGAGAGCGATTCAAGAGAGTGTATCAATTGGCAATAGCTGGAAGTCTTCTAACAGAAGCTGGCAAAACAAACGCCAACACTCAGCACTCAGCTTAGCTACAAATCAATCAGAATTCTGAGAATTAAAAAGCAAAACGGTCTAAAATATGTCGAAACTTGAATACACTAAAAATACTTTTATTGCGCAAAATTTATAAACAACTGACAATCATTAAGATATTCTTTTGGCGTAATAGAATGTATTTCTGAGCAAAATAATCAAGTTAATTTGTGCTGATAATAGTAATGAAAAATATAGATTTCTTTCATAGGAAAAATATGAGCAAATACTGAAAATGTTTTCGCTTATAAATTGCAATTTAAATAATACGTTTTTAAGTCAATTATAGCTTACGATCTTTATATTGAATTCGATCTGAAAATATATAAACTATTCATACATATTCAGGCCAAGTCTTACATGAATAAGTTTATGAACACAAAAACATTTTTAGTTACGTGTTTCACACTCTTCCACATAATTGTAATACCCGCTTAAAGAAATTCTACACTATTTCGATACATTTGATTGTGAAACTGGTCAGCTTGACACGCAGTCAAGGTGAGCCATCGGAAATGAGGCAGTAAATAAGTGTTTGCAAATGTGTCATCTGGCAATAGGGTGGCTCGACTGAACTCTGTTAATAAGACGAACTAAACTATGATTGAAATGTACAATTAATCAAGTCATGGCATATGTATATATATATATATATATATATATATATTACGAGGTGATCAAGCACCAGTGTGAATCCTCGTTGAGGCATGCGGCTACAACACTCAACATTGCATCATCCTAGTGTGGAGCGCGGAGCTGATGGCAATGCGTGCGTAGGTCGCCGGATATCTCGCCAATCTCAGCGTTGAATTTATTTTATATTTTTTTTTTTTTTTTTTTTTTTTATGACACTTAGCTTACGTGTTTTTGTCATAGTAAGACAGACAAGAAAGAACAGTTATTTTTGTAAGCTGCAAAACTGACAGATGCGTGGGATTTGATATCTAATTTTAAGCAAATACTTTTTTGTATGTGATAGAATTTCTAATAATTGTTGACTGGGAATGTGATAATATAGTTCTTAATGATATTTATTATTCTAAATAAATATTTGTGTATAAAATATATTGAATTTGTTATCTTAAATTTAATTTTTATTTTTTAACTATTATTATTATTCTCACTATTAATATTCTTATTATTTTTTATAATTTTTATTATTATTGTTTATCTTATTATTATTATTATGCGCTTTTTTCACATACATTATGTATGTATGACCGCACTTCTTGACATATTTATAACTCGCTATTCAAGACCAGAGCGTTGTACACATATATTAAAAAGTATATTTGTTTTCAATTAATATGAGTCAATATCTTAAAATACTTAAATCTCGAGTCAATATGTGTTAATTGTGATTCATAGGTTATGCATGACTTAGCCATTGGCTAACCGACTCCTAACTAAACAAAATTATTTATTAATTAAATCAGAGTAATAATGTTAGAGAAAAGCTAGGGAAACTGCTTGGCAAACATTAAGGTTTGGCTAAGAACTATGCTGGAAGCTGTGCGCACATGTATTTATTGTTAATTTCTTTTGATTACAGATAATCATGTGTCATGACATGGATGATAATGAGTAGTGTTCGAGCTGCCGGCATGGCAAATAAATTCGGGTTTGTTGCTTAAGTCTTTTGTCTTTTGTCTTTTTTCCGACTTTTTTAAGTGGCGTGATGTCATTTTCAATGTTATTTGTGTATAATTTGTGTGCGACATATTTGTCACACTCGTTGTCAGCTAGCTATACAATCGATAGTGTGGGAGTCTATAGAGACAGATGTGTGCTTGAGTGTCTCTCTAGGTGTGTGCTTGTGTGTGTGATATTTACTAACCCCTGAGCAGCTGTCAGCGTTAAAAGTAAACAAGTTGCGATCGCGAAAACAAAATAAACGCGTTGCGAGCACATTTTAGCAAAATTTATATAAATGTCGTAAAAACAATATTTAATAAGATAACTTTTATTATTTTAATTCATTTATTTTAGCAACACACATCGTGCACATTCGATTTATTTTTTCGACTGCCTTTTTTCGGCATTGATTCGTCTTTCCGTGTGGGCAGTCGACAGTTGTTGCCCGCCACAAAGCTTGATTTTGGCCAGTTGTGGCTTGTTGGTTCACTTGTTTAACCAGCACCAGACGCTTGAGATTCGCGATTGCGCCAACGGCCAAGCTCACGTTAATTTTTTTGTTGTTTTTATTTTTAGTTGTTTCTTTTTTCACTTTCGTTTCGAAACGCTGCCACCTGTTAAGCGTTCGCGCTGTTGCCCGCTCGTAAGCTCGTTCTCAACTGATTTTTCGGCTAACGCTTGCAGCTGGTATTAGCCACATTTCAAGCCAACTGCGAAGCTTTGACGTGGGCCACGCAGCTTGCTGCAGCTTTGGTTGATGTCTAAGCTGCGCGTGAGCCGTTGATTGCAAAAGGGGTTGAATGTGTCTTGGCTAAGTTGCATGAGATGAATTTTACTACAAATTGAGCAGACTTACTTTACAAGTAAATTTGCAGTGGAAATTTCAGTTTATTCATCCATTACCCAGAAGTTTCATTACTCTGTAAATTATTCTCTGAATTTATGCAGAAACATAGCAACAGCTTAGTAATTTACGGAGTATAAATATAACATAAAAACAATTGCTGAATATACGGTTTGTGTTTTTGATAAGCTGAATTGAATGCACACATATCCATTACTCTTTAGTACATAGAATGCTCGCTAGGAGCGCTTCCACATTTATTAATATATTGAAATTCAAGAAAATTTAATTTTGTATGAAATAGGTCTTTTCTTCAGTTTTATTGTTTTCTTCTATTAATTAGGAAAAAGTTAATTTCTATTATTTATTTTCTAAATAACTAATAACTTCAGAATTTTTTTTTGCAAAATTAATGGCAATTAAATTATTTTATTTAAATTTTATAATTTGTGTTTATTTAAATGTATTTAAAAGGCAGAAAATATTAAAAAAATAGCAAATAATTGAAAATTTATGCTACTAAAAATTAATTAATAGAAACTTGGATGATTGGAATTGTAACAAAAGAGAGTCAAAGCAATATGCTCTTGCAGAGTTTAAGTATGCCAAGTTTCATTTTGTTTTCCTTAGCAATTGTCTATGATTTTATTCAATGACAAAAAGTGGTACTAATGTTTTTCCAGTGCATTGAGCACTAAATGGCAGACAGACAGACACCAACACCCATAAATATATACAGAAATACAATCGCGTCACATATTCTAACATCAATATTGCAATACCATTTGACATTTGTTATGGCAATGGGCGCAAAACGATGCCGACTGCAGAGCAAAGTAACGGATGCTCTCACTGCGGTGCGGGAAAGGGGGCCAGAATGCAGGGCGGGCAGGCCAATGTGAGGCAGGCGACGGGGCGTGGCTGTATAGAGACCCCAATGTAACCGGTCAAACGGAGTGATTTTTATTGGCTTGTTGCTTTTTCGATTCACTGATAAATTGTTAATGTCACGCCGCGCACACACACACACACACACATGTACAGATGTTTGCTCGTAAAATGCAATGTTACAAATTTATTATTTATGTGACGCTAAGCTTTGTGCGCATAGAACATAGAACACACACAGGCTCATACACACCCCTCTCATTGACCATAGAGCAAATGTCGCTAGCGAAAGACAAATGAATATGTGTGTATGTATTTGTATCTACTTTTTGGGTGTCTAAAAATGTTGTGCCCCATAAAATTGCATTTGATGTGTGCATCGAATATTCGCAGCCAACAATAACAACAACAACGATAATAATAATAATAATGGGTTATGGGTAAGGTGGACTGTGCAACTGCAATAAATCAAACAGTCTACGCTAGTGCACATACACTGAGACGAATTTGGGGCACACTTACGGCAGCAAATTACTCAAATGATACATAAGTTCAAAAACAGTTTTAAGTCTTATAAATATATATTATATAAACTCAGTAACTAAAATATAGAAACGTGATCGAATGGTAGATACCCTGCAATTGGGTGAGTGAGAATTTTTAGCATTTTTAATCTCAAATATAAAAGACAACTATACTTTTAAATACAAATATTTAGCAAAAGCTATGCTAAATTTAGCGCATGTTACAAAGACTTTAGAGAACTGATTAGTTATTTTCCACATACATTAAAAGTATGTGAGAGCAAGTTCTTATAGGATACCGATATGTGACAAGCGGCTCCCCCATGTTTTGAGTATGTATTTTCTATTAAAGCATAATAAATTTATTTTCGCTCAGTGGAGCTATCATGAAATATAAATATATAAAATATATTTAAAATAAATTTTTTTTTTATATAGCTAATTCTTATTTCAGGTGATTTTTTTGTCTTCATATTGTCTTAGCATAATTATTTGCTTTACTTTACTTTAAACATTTTTTGTTAAAATACCTCTGCCTGCCAGTAGGATCTATGAATAATACAAAAGGCGCTAGATCACCTTTGCCAGGCCTTCCAAAATTACTCTGGCCTGATTCAGAAATATTTTGATGATCTCAAAAACTTTAGAAATTCCAACTATATATTGCAAATTATTTTGTGCAGTGTATTTACTGGCAACATGTTTACTGTTAGGCGGCTGGCAATTAATGCAGCTGCCAAAACAAGCAAACGACCCTAGTGCAATTCGCACTTTAATTAATTAGACATTCATTTTCAGCAGCAACAACAACAACAACAACTGCTGCAGCAACTGGCACAGCGGCACGCTTCATCCCTACTGTTACCTGGCCAACAATTTAACTATCCACCAGTCCCGTCCGTCTCTTCCATCTCGCAGTCTGTTTGTCGCTTTGTAATGTGCTCCGAGTTTGTCCCCTTTGGAATCACTGGCTCTGCCGGCGTCGCCGTCGTAGTCGGCATTGGTGGCAGCCATTATGCTTCGCAGGCGTAATAAATTAGCACAAACATGCCACTAAAATGGCACGCCCACACCGCCCACCAGCGGCAGTGACCTGCACGGCAACTGCGAAATGCTGTCAATGCAGTTCGCATGCCAATGCAATTCCGTTTTCGATGCAATAGCAACAGCACCTCCGGGATTTGAACTGGGATTTGCGCACAATGTGTTTAGTGCCAAACAACTCCGCATAGACGTACCTTAGCCATGATGAGCTCCCATTCTAGCTCATCAAACGGCATATATGCAGCTCGATGCAATGCCAATGCCAATGCCAATGCCAAGACATTCGCTTGCTCCACGTAGTCGCTGAATAAAATCTAATGAAATCTGAATCTGACTTGAGCAATGAAATTTAAATTTAAATACAAATTTATTATATAAAAAATAATTACTTAAAAATTTCAGTAATAATTTTTAAGTTATTAATTAAATTGAAATAATTCAATTAATATGTAATAATTAAATTAATCACAAATTAGTCTTTATTATGCAATTATCATAGTACAAAGCAGCGGGTGTAGTTGGAGCTGTTTGAGCTTCAGTTTCGTTCTCCCTCTACAGGTCACCTTCGGCTCAGATCTGCTGCCTATTCTATATTCGCTTTTCGGGAGCGCTAGTCATAATTAGAAAAAAAACTTACTTAAATGGAGTTAAGTTGCCTTTTTCCATCTTTTATGTATCTGTTTCTCGGGGGCCTTTCACTCATTGCTTTCTCGCTCATATCATTCTTTTGCACATCAAAGTTTTGTCTAATTCTATATAATTTTCTAATTACTTTGAAGTTATAAATAAAGCTTGTAAAATTTGTATTATGAATAACTTAATAATTAATACAGGTCGACGAATTTTATTTGTTTAGAAAATATTTCATGTATTTTGGCATCCTTATTGAGCACCCAAAAACTGGCTAAAAGATTTTGAGGCCATTCTCCATTAGGTCGTCTTACATTGATTGATTTATTGAATTAATTTAGAAGTACAGAAGCTGCTTATGATCAATTTTACTTATGCAACTTATTCATCAGATGTGCGTGCCTTCATACAAATTGCTGTAGTCATGAATGCCTTGAAGATATTAAAGTTTAAAGGTCATACGCGGCGTGTTGCAGCTACATTGTTGCAGAGCGGTTCCAAGACTGAGTATAAAGAGAAAGTGAGAGAGAGAGAGACAGATGTAGTGGGCGAAAGACACAGTCAGCAAAAAAGAGAGAGAGAGAGAGAGAGAGAGAGAGAGAGAGAGAGAAAGATGTGAGCAAGAGAAAGAGCGCGCTCGTCGTACAGCTTTATCATCGACTTCGATTCGTGGCATGGCAGTTGGGCAGATGTAGCAGATGGGCAGATGTGGTATGTGGCATGTGCGGCACGAGCTGCCAGATAGTTTTTGCCTCCCTCTCTCACACGCCCACCCACCTCTCTCTCTCTCTCTCTCTGTGTCTTTTGTTGCTTGCGCACTTTTCATCTTGGCGCTGCATACGAAATTTATGGGTTTTATTATGTGATTTATGCAATGCGCGCTGTCCGCGACGGGGCACGCAACGCGCAATGCGACGCACAGCGCGGCGTGCGGATTTTTACGCCGGAAATGTGTCCATCGACTGCGTGTTAAGTCTCACACACACACACAGAGACACACAGCACTCGTTTTGGGGGCGGGGGGTCGCGGCTGCATAAGTGTTTTTTATTATTGCCCGCCAGTTTTTATTGCGACTGGCGCGCTTCGTGTTTTACTTATTTAATTTCTCAGCTGCTATCGGCCGTTCGACCGGCATTGTCCTTGTCACTGACAGGACACACTGGACACGCACGTGAGCGCCGGACACATTGATATAGAGCTCGCGGTGCGACGTTAATGTGTGGCACCGCCCCCTTCCCCATCACCACTGACCTTACGCCTCTTTGCCTCTCGCCCACTCTCCCACTCTCCCACTCTTCTACTCTCACGCATTGCATTATACGCATTTCAGGGCCCCAATAACGGTATCTAACCGAAAACGTGCTATAAATTCCAATCAGAGTCGCCACAGTGTCGCGCATTGCGGCCCATTGTCAATCAACACGCACACACGCTCACGCACACACACACACACACACACACACACACACACACACACATACGCATATACACTCACGCACACAGCATAGCCTGAGCGTATTTACATTTCCGGTCGAGTCATGCGAGCTGCTGGCAAAGGGCACAGGTGCAAACATGTTACTCGTAGAGCTGACAACAATTCTCGTGTCGTGACACGAAACAACTGCGAGGCAAGCACGACTCGAAGCTTTTTATTGGACTGCATTCTTGATCAGCTGCAGCAAGGCTTAGTTGTTGCTTGAAGTCAATAAACATCGATTTTCACTGAAAGCTTTTATGTTATAAATTAATTACCAAATCTCCGATTTAACTTGGAAGCATGTATTTGCCCGTTGTAGTTCGAGTGTGTAAAGTTTCTATTTATAAATATTTTCCATATATATACATTTTAAACTGTTGCTGTTGGGTGAGTATAGAGTATATAGTTCCTATATAGGATTATATTTTTTATATATAATTTATAGGCTTTCGCATATTCAATCGATAGCTATTGATTGTCAGTCAGTCCAAGCTATTATGAGATAAATTAAATTACTTAACTCTTTCGCTGAATTTGATATAATATATTTCGAGTAGGCACGATGAACGAGGAGCACTTGAGCCTGTGTCTATCTACTTCATGCTTACATATTATATATGCAAATGTGCTTGGTTCCATTTTTTTTTGGGGTTTTCCAAATGTTATTCGTCAAGCCGATATTAAAGAACAGTTCTAGTCGTATAATATATAAATCTTATACTGAAGTATTGATCAGCTTGTAATTTCATTTTTCTTTAACGTCTCATTCAAGTCAAAGTATTATTAACTACTATTAAAAGAATTAATATTGGAACTCAATTTATGGAATCTTCTGCACTTTTAATTATATTAATTTATGTAAAATTTATTAATTTATTTTTATATTATATATATTTACATCGTATTGTTGAAGTCCGTCTCTAATTGCCAGCATTCACATACCGCACGTTGGCTCGAATTGCACATGTTATGGCCGCTTCCGTTGCCTGTTTTCCATTTCTTTTCCCCTTTTTCGACTTTAGTTTAAAGCATTGAAATAAAATAAAAATTTATTGAAGTTGTGCAATTATTGCAAAGCAAAGCCATAAACGACCTATGGAGCTTGACATTGCCCGAGGCCGAGTCTGTTTCACGCCTCGCTGACTTCTCGTCTGGTCTCGCCGCGTTGACTGAGCTTAAAGGGGGCCTGGGGCCAGGGGCCAGGGGACTGCGGGCTGGGGGCTGGGGGCTGGGGGCTGAGAGTGTGTGCCAGCGAGGCCTAAAAGAAAAATTTCATTTTTATTGTGCTCGACACTTAACTTTATTAATTTTCCAACCAGTGACGAGTGCCCCGCAAGGCTCTGTGTGTGTGTGTGTAAGTGTAGGGGTGGAGTGGTGTAGGGGGTGGTGCTGTGGCAGTTCTTGCTTTAGTAATCCATTACCGCAGGTGCCGTAAAAATGCTTAGTTTACGATATGCGATTAACGCGAAACAAGTGCGTCATAAAATTTGCCGCGTTCTGCCTTTTGTTTTGCCTCCTGGCTGGATCTCTCGGGGTGTCTAGGTGGGTCAACCCCCCTTTCACCCAGCCCCCCTTCCAACTAGCATTCGATTCATTTCAATAAAACGACAAATTTCGCTGTTTGTATCATTAAATGCTGTCACTGGCTGTCACTTGACAATATGTCTGCCTACTTGGTTGGATCCTATTGAGTTTTAGTATCACAAATAAGCATAAAATTCGTGTAAGAATAACAAAAGTTTATTTTACGAGAACTAAAAAACTTTAATTGTTGTCAAACTTTTAATGAAAAGTTGACAATAAAGGCGGTGTGGTGGGCGTACGTGGGCGTAGGTGGCTAAGTTGTTGTCTAAGTGACCTATTTAGATAATTAAACAATATGGGGAAGGGCTCGAGCTCTATGTCTGTGTAGGTTAATAGGTAAGTATTGACTTGTTTAAAAGTATATAATTATATTATATACTTAAACTAACATTAAGTTACAGTTGGTGCAGCTAGAGCTACGGCTTGTTGTAGGTCATTGAGTTTAGACTTGGGAAATTTAACTTTGCTTATTTACTTAATTTTCCTGTCTAATTGAAGATGATCAGCAAGAAATTTGTTACTTACTTTCAACCAAAAATATATCGACAACTGACTTTTGGATAAGGCTTTTTAGTAAATTTAATATTCAATAATAATAATGTAATAAAATTCAATAATAATAATATAATAATATTTAATAATAATAATATAATAATATTCAATATGCTGTAGGGTGGATGAACGTGAATTCAGAAAGCAAAAACAAGGATATACCAGTCGAATCTTTCATAATTATTTTCCAATATTTGTTATCATCTATCACATTCTTCTATCATTATTATCTTTCATTTTTAATTTAATAAATAATTGTAATATATTATATATATAAATATAATATATAAATAAATATATAATGATAGAAGGCTCTGACATATGATAATGATTTTTTAATATATATGATAAATATATAATGATAAAATTCTATCACGTTCGTCTATCATTATTATCTTTCATTTCATATGTCAGAGTCTTCTATCATTATCATCTACTACAATTTTTTATCATTATCTTCATTTTTTTAAACATCTATATTTTCATATAATATCATATTTTATAAACATCTATAATCGTTTAAAAAAATAATCCTCTATCACTATCATGTATCATTATTATCTATCAATAACATCTTGTAACTATTATTTCTGGATTCATTGATGATAATTGAAAAATTTTAAATAAATGATGATATTAATATATAATATTAATATTAATATTATCCATCATTAGCATATCTCCTACTATCATCTCTATTTTATCATCTATTCATCCATTTTTTGTTATACTGATCGCATACCTTACGCAAAATCAATCTATTAAGTATAACTTAAAAAATGCATACAAATTTCTTAGTCGATAATATCGATAATAGAGCCCTTTGAGTCTATTTGCTAGACCTCTCCTATCAGAAATGTTAACCTGTGTAATACTAATTAAGCGCCTAATTTACTTTTCATCTCGCGCTCGTAAATACAATTTCTAGTGCAGCTGGAATTATGGAATGTTTAAGCAAATCCTTGAGCATCTTAGTAGGAATACCCATTATGTCGCATAGCTCGACGCATACGGCGCCCTGAAATTAGGCGGGCAAATTATGCAAAAAGCATAAGTGCAAAAAGCGGACACTTAATCACTCAACTTCCTGCCGGAAAAGGCAGCAGGCAGCAGGCACAAGGCAAGCGAAGGGGCGGGCTGGCGGGCAGGCGGACAGGCGGACTCTCAGGCAGGAAGATGGCAGGCAGCAGGCACCGTCGAAAGAAATTAAAGTGAAGTATGCCCAAAACTTTGGCTGCCTTTCAAATGGCGCTGCGCAGTGGAGAGGCGAACAGATCCGGAGTCAGTGCCAAACTAGACGACGCGTCGTCGTTGCGCTTCGAAAGCACATAAATTTTAATAATTTATCCCATATTATTCCACTTAAGTCGTTTAGATTTTCATAATAAATTAATAACGACAAACGCTGCGACGTCTTTGGCGACCTTGCGGGTCGGCCTGCTGCTGGCCGGACAAACAACGACAGCCAGCAGCCAGGCAGCAGGCAGCAGGCAGCCAGGCAACTACCACGTGATTGGCGGCCGCATCAATTGCCAAGGCGCAAAAGTTCTTAGCCCGTTGTATGTGTGTGTGTGGCTGAGTGCTGCGACGGCCCATAACTAGAGTTGTGATCGTGTCGTGACACGAATAAAGGCATTTGTTTAAGGCACAGGAATGGGAAGAGGAAATTTAATTATTAATAGTTGGATCTCAAGAGTGATAAATACATATTTAATTAAAATACTTAAAACTATTTCTATAAAAATTAAGTTTTTGTTTTTTGTTTTTATTTATTTTCATTATTTTATTTAGTATGTGAAAGATAATATAAGAATATTAGAATATATGTGTATGTTCAGAGCTCTCTAGCTATATACTCTTATATCCTTATAAACGTATACATATATTCTATATGCATGTATATAGTTAATACTTGAAGTGAAGGTTTACAAAAATTGGGCTTGGAATATAATTTGTACTTCTTTTTAATAAAAAAATTAACAAATTATCAAACATTTTGAACCAAAGTCAGCTTGGCTTAACTAATTCATTCCTCGTAACAAGATACAAAAATTGATTGGATCAAGCTGAAGCTGAAGATAATTTGCCGGCATCTATATATGTATATACATAAAAGTTCTTATAGGGTATATTTATCATAAATATATTTGATATATATACTTTGCATTGAATTTTTTCAATGCAATGCAAATTTTATAGACCAAAGGCTTGATGAATTAGCTGCTCAGTAACCCAAGTAACTAATTAATTATTTAATAAATAATTATTATTTATGTATTTGAAAAAATAAATTGATATTTTTATTTATTAATAAGGCTCAAGATAAAAAATAAATAATTAAATTAATATTAAACCTCGAGAGCCAGCATAGGCGAGCGAGCAGTGGGAAAGTGAGCATAGAGAGACTGCAACTCCTGCTCGCCGCACTCCGAACTCTGCTGTTGTTGCTGTTTACAACTTGTCTTAAAATTATTCTCATATGTACATCATGTTTTCTACTCTCATTAGTTATGCATCACGCGCTCATCTCTGATGGACAGACACAATCTACGGCTTTGCTTGCGCCCGCTCCAGCTACATTTTCAACTGCTGCTGCTACTATTATGGCTACTGCTCCCGCCGCTGCTGATGATGATGGTGAGCGACATAATGTTGGCGGCGCCGACGATTGGGTTAGTGTATGGCACGGCGTTAGGTAGGAAAGGGCGTGCATATCGGCAGGGGAAGGGGCCTGGTGCGGTGGTGCGGTGGGGCGGAGTAGGCGGAGCTGGGCCGAACGGATGTGCGTGGTTGTTACGTGCGCGCTGCTGGGCGCTGCTTTTGTGGCTTATTTATACGCTTAATTTGCGCCACAATTTTATTTACAAATTGTTGCCAAAACGCCAAAAGTTGCGCCTTGCGGCCGGCAACTGAGATTTGCGGCGTTTTCGGTTAATGTTTATGTGAGACAAAAGCGGAAATTTATTGTGTTGCACGCACTGGCGAGGGGCGTCGCAACTTGGGGCCAAGTGGCTGTGTGGCAATTTATTGACACACGCACACACATACACACACACGCGCGCGCACACGCACGCACATAAGTGAGCAAGTCGAAGCGGGCAATTGGCTAAAACGCCTCGCTGATTAGCTTTATCCTGGCTAGCACCCGCTCCCTCTCCCCAGCTCTCTCTCACACCCCTGGCTGTCTCTGTTTGCTGCTTCAGTTAATGCAAGCTCTGTTAACAGCTCGTCAAATACAATTTGCCACGAGCAGCACACTTAACCACAGCAACACACAGGACTCAAGACGTACGAGCCACGCACACACACAGAGGGCACATTGGCCACAGGACTTGGTCCAGCAGCCGCTAGTCAGGTTGTTTATCAAATTTTGCAGTCATTGATGCTGATGCGGCAAAGCCAACAACAAAAAGACCGCAATCATGAAGCGTTTTATTATAAAATATGTGCTAGAAACTCTAGACAAAGACACACACACAGAGAGAGAGAGAGAGAGAGAGACACATACATTATCCTTCTCTCTCTGCCTTTGCATATTTGCAACATTTTCAACATTTATTAGCAGCAGACGAATGAGAGAAACGCTCAGCCACGTCTCGAACATGACATGACTTGACCAGCCCCAGTCAGCTTGGCTCGTCTGGAACAGTTTTGACATGTGGCAGCTACTGGTCACAGTGGGCTCAATTCATCAAATGTTGTTGCTTAAAATGCATTTATTTATTTCGTATATAACATTTTATTGTTGATATATAAATCTTATGACAATCGCTGTTAATTAAGAGTAACTTTTGGCACAGTGGGACAATTTTAATATATTAATATAATATATAAATAATATAAGATAAATATATTTAAATTGGTATTTGAATTAAAAATAAATCTGAGCTAATGTGAGGAAGGCTAATTAATATTTAAGGTATGTTAAAAAATAAATTTTATAAAATTTTCGTTATATAGCAATTGATATGAATAATTCATAATCTTTATTTTCAATACATATATATATTTTTTATTAATTTTTTAATAATCATTAATATTCATAAATATACAAAGAAGATAAACTTAAAAAAATGTATAATTTTGTATGGTAATAATTTTATTTTTGTATTTATATTATATTTATATTTTTTTAAGCATGAAAAGGGGGAAAAAAATATGTTATCAATTATTTCAATACTCTTATTCGTTTTTCTCATTTTATATGCTCTTTATAATTTATGACAAACTTGGTTCCACAGTGCGTTGAGCACATGTTTTATCTCTGCCTGGTTTTTGTTAGCTGAATGGAAAATTACACATTTTGCTTTTACTCTTTGTAGCGTTTCTCTTAATGTATAAACCTATCGAAGCTGTCATTATAGATTTGCCATGATCGAATGGCGCACAAGAGCTGTTGATGGCGCTGCATGTGTACACATCTTATCTGTGCGTGTGCGTGTGTACGTGTGTATGCAGCCTTTATTGTGTGTACTTAAGTTGTGAGTCACTTAATATTGTGGCTTTGCATGTTTTTTCCACTTTTCATTACATGCTTTTCACGTGTTCATTTGCCAAACTTCAAGGACTTCAGCTTTAGCTATCTCTATATCTGCATTTGCATTCGCAATTTATGTGTGAGTGTGTGCATGTGCATGTGCATGTGTGTGAGTACATGTGTGTGTGCATCTTTGTGTGTTGGTTTCTAGTACCATTGAATTGATTGATGTTTGATGCACTCAACCACAACGACATGCAGCTAACCGCAAGGCTGCTGCGGCTTGAGCTGTTCGGTCTCTGCATTCCTTGCACTCTCGCTCGTGTCCCCCCCTCACACGCACCCACTTCAGACGTTCTATTGATGCTCCCCGTCCCCCGTCTGCCCAGCTGCTGTCATTGCGCATTTCTGTAGCATACTTTTTGGAGCGCCGCTGGCAGCCAAGCAAAGCCAAGGAATTCCGAAGTGCTTCGCTTGTTGTATGCGTATTTCTGCGTCAATTGCGACCACATCAGAAATGACGAAAAAAATGTGTGTATGAAGCTTTTGGGTTGGGTTGCACGACTACAAGATACCATATAATAAGAGTTGATTTACATTTATATTATATTTTTCCTCTGATTTTTACTCTCTAAGAAGAGTTTAGCTAAGTTAATTTTACTTATTATATTTTGTGAATTTATATTGGTTCATATATACATATAAATTTATGTTAAATTTTTTTTTACTAAATTTATCATACGTATTAAATACTTAGCGCACACGTAGAGCCATCATCAGGAAAGGGACACTCCCGCTCGCACAGCTCCAACTACACCTGCTGTCCTTCACCTTTGAAATAGTAGGCATAAAGCAGTTAACAAACTGAAAAAGATAAATAAACGAGAGCTCGAGCTTTTAGCCATGAATTACAACGAATTCGTGTGCAGTAATCTGACCGCACATAAATCTTGTGACCAGTTTTTAACAAATAATTTATATTATGTATATAATATATATATATATATATATATATATATATATATTTATGTGTCATATATTTATACACAGATTCACACATAATACTTTATATTTGCGAGTGCGTCATAAAATAAATGTGCGAACACGCTTTGATTTACGCCAGCTACAGTGCGATTTAATTATATTTTAATAAATTAAATATTTATTATAAAAATGCGGTAATAAATAAATTGTGTAAATATGTGCGCAAAAAACAAAGACCAACAAGAACAACAGTCGCAGTAACAATTGCAATGACAACTAGTTCAAAGATGCCGTCAGTTGTGTTTATTAAGATACCCTAACTTATGACAATTTCATTGTTTTTTTTTTTTTTTAATAATAATTTGACGGTTGGTCAATTTGATTGTTAATACATTATAAATACAGACTGAATTATTAATCATAAATTAAAAGGATTTATTGAGAAATTAACTGACTTTGATAGTTTAATTTTTTTTTTAAATATTTGTAAAAAATTTATTTATTTAAGAATAAATATATAAATAAATAAAAATAAATTTATGTAAAAATTGATATCATATTATTATACTGTTATAACGGTATATTGTTATATTGGTAGTTTGCTATATCGATACTGGAATTTTTGATTGCTTATATAATTTATCATGCATTAATTCAATTTAAAGAGCAAATCTCAGGCGAGTTCTCAATTTTTTATTGCAACTATTAAAATTATTTATTTTGTTTTCAAAAAGGCAAACACTTTAGTTTGTTTGCTCAATCTTTTGTCACACATAAAAATTGATTTTATTTATTGGTATTTTTTAAATACCAAACAACAGCAGATATCAGACCAGCAATTTGCATAATTTGCACACGAAGAAAACTGACGAAATGAAATTTAATAATTTTCTTTTACAGTTGCACTATGCCTGCTACCACTCCCAGTCCCCAAGTTTTTTTTGCTAAGATTTTTTGTTGCTTTGTTGATTTTTTTTCTGACGGCGCGTGCAATTGCGCAAGAATTTTCGTATTTTTGCACTTCCGCTATAAATTGTGGAGTTTATGGTGCGTATCACTTAGCCCAATGTTTTACATGCAATACCCCCTTGCAGTCGCCATGGCAAAACAAGCCAAGTAAAAATATAACACCAGAAACTAACTAACCAACTGCCAAGGCACAGACGAACTTAATTTATTAGCCTTTAAAATGCAGAACTAGTTTTCTTAGCTTTTTCACAACTTGCCTAACATTAGATTAATAGCTGAGTGGCCGAGGAATTTCAAAAGTTTCCCAGCTTCCATAATAGAGTTTTTTTTGTTCCTAATAACTGGAATGTTTTAGCTATTTACAGTGTTTATACTTTGTTTCGATTTTAAATACTATAAGGATGAAGACCGCCTTGAGATGTCTTGACTCAAGGTCTTCTATATCTTAGGCATAATCTGTCTCTTACAGACTTAAAGTTTCTTCTGTCTTTTGCTAATTTGATTGCCTTAATTTCGTAATTACGAAATAAATATTTTAATTTTGTATAATTTTTAATGAAACTCATTTATGTTAGCTGAAAGAAGGATAACAAGGAAAGGAGTTTGCGCCGGCAACTGTTTGATAAGTAGAGACTGGCACAAAGAAGCTGTAAGTAGTAGTTGGGCAACAGCTGAGAAAGAGCGACAGAGCTATGCGACATGAACGAGAAACTTTCGCGACTTAAGGGTTGACATGGAAGCTAAGGGAAGTTTGTTGAAGCGCCAACTGAAGCTAGTACAGGAGTCGGAGCTGCTGCTGCTGCTGCTGACTGTAACATTTTTGGTTGGAATATAAAAATCCATTTTGCTAGCGTTTTGGCTTCATTTAATGAGCTTTACGCAGTCAGTTTGGAGGTTTGAAGGTGAGAGCGGAGAAGGAGCAGGAGCAGGAGCAGCTTATGCTGGGAGTTGTTGCATTGTCTGCATGCTGCAGCTGACTGGCTCTTAATTCGCTGCCGCATTGCGATTCTAATTCACATGTTTGCGGTTGCTCAAGTTGTTCTGCTAGCTGTGCTGTGCTGTGCTTTATGTGGCATCAGCCTGCTGCTGCGTGCTTTATCCTCAACGCGATGCCATTGTTGCCACGTTGTTGAAAGTTGCTCGTGGCTGCTGCCATCGCCACCACCACCACCACCACCACCACCACCACTGCTGCTGCTGCTGCTGGCAACGGCTGTTGGTCAACCTGGTTGGTCCACAATGACGCAGCGGCACATTCGCTGTAATTGTTACAGCGGTTGCACCTTGCCACTCGCCACTCCATACGAAAAAAAAAGATGAAGAAGCAGAAAAAAAACGCCACTCGACAGCTCTGCCGCAGGTTTGAAAACTTTTGTGCTACGGCTCTGATTTTGTCGAGTTGCTTGGCTGACTGCAATGCACCAGAGACTTTGAGACGTCGGTTGCAGGACTGCAGTGCAAGCTGCGCCAAAATAACCTCTAACCCTACCCAGCCCCCCTCTCAGCCCACACCATTTCCTATCGACACACACACTAGCCCAAGAAAAGTGCACGAATGGCAATTACGATCTCAGAAGGTGGCTAAATATTAAAGTAAAGTTAATGTCTTGATTTTAAATTTTATATAATTATCATTAAAACTCTCATTTTTAAGAGCGTGGGTAGAATTTCAGGCATATTCAAACTCTATTTCTTTGAGAGACGGTAAGGTATATAGAAGCTGATTCAGAGAGAGTAAGAGGCGCAATGGAACAAATGCAGAGACACAGAATAAGATGAAGAGATAGAGAGTGAGAATTAGAGAGAGGGAAAAATAAAAACATAAAGAAGCAAGGAGGCAAAATATGAAAACGAGAGTAGAGAAAGAAAAAAAATACAAATGAAGACAGTGCAATCCAGAGAGAGTGAGCAGAGTCTATAAGTGAGAGAGGCATAGATATTTATTGATCTGTTGATTGAATAGCGAGAAATAGAGTCAGAAAGAGAGAGAGAGAGAGAGAGAGAGGAAAATAAAGAGAGAGTCAGTAAATGCAACATTAATAATAGAAAGGGAAGAAAAAGCATATATATTAACTGGGAGAGAGTTAAAAATGTGAGAGAATGAAGACTATAATGAATAAGTGAGTGAGAGAAAGAAAGAGAGTGAGCCTGAGAGAAACAGAGAGTTATAATGAATAAACATAGTGCCAAATATAGCACAGAGAAAGAGAGAGATATGAACAGAAAAGATAGAAAGCTAATGATACATACATCATAAGTAAGGTATGTTCGATAGAGAGAGAGAGATAAAAAACTTGAGAGATAGAGTGATATATTACATTTTAGATCCATTCGGATTGCCGTTTACTTCAACCTGTTCGAGCTGCAATTGGTAAAAAATTTGTAGTTGTAAATATTTTTCTATTGAATTGGCCATGAATAGCAAATCCATGGGACCTAATGCACTCATGCTTCGACGCAAGTGCAGCTGAGTTATTTCTACATATTTCAACAGCATCGAGAGCCAGATAAATATCATTATTTGGGCAAAAATGCTGCACTGCATGACAGCTGTAACAAGGTGCTTACAATTTTGCCAAATATGCCACACGAACAACCGCACTTGGCGCAATGGGGGAGCTGGAGAACGTGGGCAATCTGTGGCAACGCTGGCCAACGGAAGTGGGGGCCAGCAGGTGGGCGTCCAAGCGAAAGCATTTGCATTCGAATTATATAAAAAATGAATTGGCATTCGCCGGGCAATCGGCATTTGATTTCATTTCTGTTCGAAGCACCTGCTTCACACAGTCGACCTGTGCCCGGGCAATCGACTTGGCCAATTGCATTTTATTTATTTACCACTCAAAAGTCGTAGCTAGGCGCTATTTTAAAGTGGTTTAAAACTGCGCCCGGTCACGCTGCGGTTCGATTTGAATTTGGTATCAATGCAAACGGCAAACGGCAAACGGCCAACCGGAGCTCATAAATTGCCAACGAATGCACAAAAATCGACAATACGAGGAGCATCAAATATTTAAGTGGCATAACGAAACAATCAGAAATCAAAAATATATCGAAAGAATTTTAGTATCGAAAAACAACAAAAGCTAAAAGAGCTGAGTTGTGTGGAATGAAAGGAGGCTTGGATTGGAAGAGGGGTGGCGGAAGGGAGGGAATTAGATAGAGAGGGAGAGAAATGTAGAGAACGGTAGGGAGAGATAAAGAGTGGGAGACATTTGTAGAGAGTGGGATAGAAAGACAAAGACTGACTCTCTCAGACGGTGACTGCGAGTTCGAGTGAGGCGACAGAGAGAGAGAGAGAGAGACAGAGAGTGCTCATGGAAAATACAACAGAAAATCGTAAGAATATTTGTTGAGTGATTTAAAATAATTAAATCAAATTCTAATTTGTTTATGTTAATCAAGTATCATTGTTAAGAGCAGCAGGTGGAATTGATGTGCTATGATCCCACTTTATATGCTCGCTCTTCTAAACCCATTCTCCGACTGCGCTAGCTGCCTTAAAGTAGTACGAAATTAAAAGAAATTAAAGTAGTAAAGAAGAGTCTCAAAGCTATTCTGAGCTCAGTGGCGACTTGACTTTACTGTATCAGACTGAACTCTCCTAAAACAGAATTCAAGAAGAAACTACTCTAAATTTAATATAAAATTTCCTATACCTAGCTACACTCTTTCACAGAAATTTTACTTAAGTCACATTGTCCATAATCAATATACCCCTTGCTCGCATTAAATATATGGCATATTGCAAAAAAAAAACAAGTAACTAAACTCTAGTCGAGACTGCTCGACTAAGAGATACCCTGAATCCATTGAACTGTAATACCAATCATAAAAAGTTTCATTTATTCATTAAATGTAAACAACACATGCACACACACACACACACAAACATATGCAATCACGTAATATGCTTACTGCACAGTTTTGCGGCTGCAGCAGAGGCTGTACTATGGAAACTTTATTGTTTAATAACTTTTTTCCTCGACATAAGTTCTTAATGAAATTTTCGGGGAATGATTATGACATTTATATGTACCTATTTGCCAAATTTCAAGTCTCTAGTATTTGATATGCGTGAGTTATCGATTTTGTTGAATTGTGGGCGAAAGGGGCGTGGCATCAAAAATCCAAAAATGACAAAATGTGCGGATTCAATATAGCTATCAACCACAACTTAGTGCACGATTCTATCTTTAACGGTGTGCACGCCAGACCTCAAAAACAAAGCGATATTTTCGATAGTTATCGATAAAAAAGAAATGGGACGAGTTATCGAAAAAAAAAATAAACTCGTACAGCGTATGGTATTATCGAGCATTTTGCTTTTTATTTGAAGTCTCTAGCTTTTGTGGTTGCAGAAATCCAGGTGTTTACACGGACGGACGGACGGACGGACGGACGGACAGACGGACAGGGCTAGTTTAACTCAGCTCATCGAGCTGATCAAGAATATATATACTTTATGGGGTGTGGCACGTCTCCTTCTGCCTGTTACATACATTTGCACAAAAACATTATACCCTGAAATTTCCATTTTCAATGGATTCAGGGTATAAAAATAAACAAAAAAATGTTAGCAAAATTAATGATGCTTGATGACGCTTCCTGTTGCTGCTGTCGCGATCATTAGAAGTGACAGGGCCGCAAAGCCACGTGCTCAACCCAATGTCCAGGTCCTCCCTTGAGCACCCCCATCCTCCCCCTGCTCCAGTGGGTCATTTGTCGTGGCTGTGTTTTTGGGCTCAGTTCAATTTTCTGGTCATGCACATCGCAGCCGCTGCAACACCGACGATTTTGTTCATTAGGCACGCACATTCGCGGACAAACCCCCCACGACCACGCCCCAAGTGAACAGCCCATCATACAGTGATTGTTCAACGAGGCTGCCAAACGGGCTGCAGCTCCTGCTGCAATCGCCAGCTTCACTTCCAGCACCATCACCAGCTCTAGCTCCAGCTTCTGTTTCCGCAATGTAATCAACGAAATCGCTGAAATCGTTCGAAATCGGCTCGCACGTTCCATTTATGGGCGTTGTGTCTAGGTCCCACGACAACAGCAACAGCAACAGCAACAATATCGAGGAGGCAACACAATGGACAAACAACGAGAATAATCGCCGGAGGCTAAAAAATCATGGCTCGGCCCAGCCATTAACGGCAAATCTGGCAACGCTTTTAATTGCGCACACAAAAGGCCAAAACACAGCATCCAAAAATGAGTTATTAGCATTGCGCCATAAGAGTGCTAAGCGCAAATCAGCTGTGCCCCAAAAGGCTATAAATAAGGCAATACAGATCCAACTATTGCAGTTCTCGGATTATGCTTAGAGTGTAGATTAAAGATAGTCACTTGCTAAGCAGCAGATGAGAAAAACTATATATATATGTATTTTGAGTTGACTAAAGAGAAACTATGAGAAATTTTAATGGGGCAAGAAATTACGTGGCCAATAAAATTAATCAATATATGTGAAATATAATTTAGAGCAAGTAAATAAAATAAATAAAATTAGTTTAGCTCAATATGATTAATTTCAAATTATGATAAACAATCGGAAGAAAAATTATAGGAAATTAAATAAATAATATTAGTTATATTTAGAATAAGTAAATTATAGTAAATAAAATTAGTTTGGCTCAATATCATTAATTTCAAGTTATGATAATCAATCGGTATAAATAAAATATAATTTAGAGCAAGTAAATTATAGGAAATAAAATAAATAATATTAGTTATATTTAGAATAAGTAAATTATAGAAAATAAAATTAGTTTGGCTCGATATGAATAATTTCGTATTATGATAATCAATTGGTATAAATAAAATATAATTTAGAGCAAGTAAATTTTAGGAAATAAAATAAATAATATTGGTTATATTTAGAATAAGTAAATTATAGTAAATAAAATTAGTTAGGCTCGATATGATTAATTTAAAATTATGATAACCAATCGGTATAGATAAAATATAATTTAGAGCAAATAAATTATAGGAAATAAAATAAATAATATTAGTTATATTTATATATATTTAGAATAAGTAAATTATAGAAAATAAAATTAGTTAGGCTCGATATGATTACTTTTTTTCTTGTCTCTGGCTTTGAGCAGGCTAAGAAATGAAACGTCAGCTGCTAGTTAGTAGTGACTTTTTGATTAATTTGCGAGATTCATTCATTTGCTTTACTCTGAGAGAGTAATTCATAGGTATATGAAAAGATCTTCAAGTGATAAAAATGACTAGTTCATGACAAGTCAAAATTCATGCTCAAAAAGTATGTAAGATCTACCTCAAGGCACTGAGTGTATGTGCCAATACATATATTTTCTTTTCTCTCACTTAATACTAACGGAATTTATTCAAGAATTGAATATTGGCGGGGCTACATATAGTTTATAGCTTAATATATAAAGTATATATTTTTTGTTTTTAAATTTATGTGAAAAAATACTTTTTGCACTGAGTTAAAATATAATCGATTTGCTCAATCTAACAGATGCGTTTGTATATAATACTCAAGAGTAATAAAAATAATGAGAAGCTCTGACTTATGAACCTTATTCAAAGCACAGCCAGACATCCAAATAAATGCTCTTAGCTTTGTGAAAGTTTATGCTAGAAATCAAAATATAACTATATAGTAGCTAATGCCATATATATAAATAATATAAATAAATAAATTTCATGTCCAAAAATAGACAAGAAAATTGATCAGCAAGGGCAAAGGCTGGCGACTGTCTAGCCAGATTTGTCGAGGGAACCAAAAACAATGGTCAGCTTGTAATAAAGTTGTAAACACACAGCGAAAGCAATATTTCAAGGAAAATATATTTATCGATTAATAATCCTCAGATCAAGTGAGACACAAGCAGCAGCAGCAGGCCGAGAAAAAAAAGAAAACATTAACACCTACTGAAACGAAGACGAACCAAGGCGTCAACAAGTAAAACTAATCTGACAGCAAAACAAATAATGGTGATTTTTATGCCATGAACCCAACAGTCAGAGGAGAGAGACAGAGATGGACAGGGGGAGATGGAGGGCCCTATAAGTGGTAAGGGGAGCTGATGCCCCAAACCTTAAGCAAGAAAGAAGACTAATGGTGATGTTGTACAAAACGTGGCTAGTGTTGGGGGAAGGGTCATGGAGGTAGCCTGTTGGACCAGGCTAAATAAATATTCGAATGGGGTTAGTAAGTCAAGCAAGTTTTGGCACAAGGTAATGGGTTAAGGTAAGCTTAGCAGGGCGTTCTGACGACACGCTAATCAAAATGTGTTTATTTATTAAACAAAATTATAAAATCAGGTAACACACGAGTCCGTTAAATCACGACCAAAGGCATTGCCAATTAAGCCTTGGCTTGTTAACAATGCTTGCTCTTTGGTTAACCTGACAAGCCAACCTCAAGCACAAATACACACACACACACAAACACACACACACGCACCCACTCACACGAGTGTGTTAAGTGTTGTTGAAGTTGTTGTTGCTTTCTAGGTAATTTCTGTGCACACAAAACGCAACTAAAGTTTAGGCAGAATGCTGGGGCCAAAGCGCCTAGGCTAAAGAAAAAAGGGTAAATTGATGCGTTATTGAGATACCCTGTAAGATTCTCACAAACCTAGATGTGACTCTCTTGCTTATAGAAATTAATGAAGTCAAGGGTCCAATTGGGCTTTTGAAGTGCGCTTTCTCTTTAGCTAATATACCCTTATTTATATTTATATAAATTTATGGGGTATTCAAAATAAAAGCAGCAGCAACGACTCGCGCGCCTATTTCTAATTTATGCACTGGCACTGGACTTGTTATGCTTAACGCGGGCTGCCACTCAACTTGAAGAGGCGTGGTGGTTGGCAAGAGGGCGGTGGACAACAACAACAACGAAGTCAAACAATTAGAAAGTCTCGCATGTTGCATGCAAAGCTGGCGACTTGAGGGGCCAGCTGCTTGTGGCTGTTGCAGGTGCAGGCGCTCAAGCGCAGCTGACGAAACACTGAAAGAAATGAAGAAAAACAACAAAAAAAGCGAATGTGAAAAAACTGCAACAAATTTGTTGCATACTTCGCGGCAACGCGCTTCAAGTGGCACAAGCCCTGGGGCCAGCAGTGCAAAAGGCCTCATGACTGCGGCAAATTAACACAATACCAGGCGAATGTGTGAGCGCTTATGTGCGTGTATGTGTGCGTGTATGTGTGAGTGTATGTGTAGTTGGGGACTTCTATTTCAGGCGCGCGTTTTTAATTTCTTATAAATTGGCCTGGCGTTTCGCCGAAGGGTTGCTGAAAATCAGCTTAAATGCCATTGTTTATCGCATTAGTTGGCCATTTTTAGGGCTTACACTATAAGCCTTTGGACATAATGACTTTATAAAATGTATAAACATATATATGAATATATTTAAATATATGTATATGCCGCATACTTCTACTCTACTCTTTGGCCATATCAGTTGAGCTGAGAGATATATTGGTATTTAGTTAGTATATAGCAAATAAACGCATATTCAATACAATATACAAACACATATATATATATATATATATATATATATATAAACTGATAAACTGATTGCAGCCACAGTTCAGCGGCCGGATAGAAGCTGCTGTGGCTCTCTGTCATTGGAGCTGCTTGTGGGCGTAAAGCGTTCAAGCGACATCGAAACAGTAGCGAAATTTATAACCAAAACGGGAATTACAAAATCGCATATAAATTTATGCGTGCCAGACCTGTGAAAAATATGATTAGGCGAATTTTAAATGCCCTTAATAAGTAATAGAAGTATAGGTATATAAGTTCAATTTAAGGGCTAAAGTCTATAGGACTAGAGTAATTATAAATTGATTATAAATGTCATTATACCCTGAATCCATTGAAAATGGAAATTTCAGGGTATAATGTTTTTGTGCAAATGTATGTAACAGGCAGAAGGAGGCGTGCCACACCCCATAAAGTATATATATTCTTGATCAGCTCGATGAGCTGAGTTGAACTAGCCCTGTCCGTCTGTCCGTCCGTCCGTCCGTCCGTGTAAACACCTGGATTTCTGCAACCACAAAAGCTAGAGACTTCAAATAAAAAGCAAAATGCTCGATAATACCATACGCTGTACGAGTTTATTTTTTTTTTTCGATAACTCATCCCATTTCTTTTTTATCGATAACTATCGAAAATATCGCTTTGTTTTTGAGGTCTGGCGTGCACACCGTTAAAGATAGAATCGTGCGCTAAGTTGTGGTTGATAGCTATATTGAATTCGCACATTTTGTCATTTTTGGATTTTTGATGCCACGCCCCTTTCGCCCACAATTCAACAAAATCGATAACTCACGTATATCAAATACTAGAGACTTGAAATTTGGCAAATAGGTACATTTGGATGTCATAATCATGCCCCGAAAATTTCATTAAGAACATAGATCGAGAAAAAAAGTTATTAAACAATAAAGTTTCCATAGTACAGCCTCTGCTGCAGCCGCAAAACTGTGCAGTCAGCATATTACGTGCATGCATATGTTTGTGTGTGTGTGTGTGCTTGTGTTGGGTACTATTAATGAATAAATGAAGCTCTTAATGATTGGTATTACAGCTCAATGGATTCAGGGTATCTCTTAGTCGAGCAGTCTCGACTAGAGTTTAGTTACTTGTTTTTTTTTTGTTATTTTGTATGTGGAAAATGCTGATATCTTCTGAATTTGCAATAGGAATGTATAAATGACAAAGTCTCAACAATTTTCTATGTATTTTAAAAATATATTATTAAAATTTTATTTTCTTTTTAATTTTGATACCAATTAACTTCTAAAGAACATAACAAAATAATAAATAATTTTAGAAGCTACTTAATAATTAAATTAAAAATAAGATAGGTTTAATTGAAAATATAAAAATTTCACATAAATTATTTGCAGCCAAATTAAACGCTTAACTTTCGGCCAAGTGTCTGAGAGATGAGTTTATCTTAAGTTTAGTATAGGTAGATGAATTTATTACCACTTTTAAATAACATTATCAATATAATTAAATATTAAAAAATTAACACAAATTATAATTAATAAAATAATAAAATAAATATCTTTATATTATGTTAAAATATATATATTTATATATTCTCCAATATATATTCTTGATTTATTTTTTTGAAGCTGCCAATAATTTATACTACTTATTACGATATTACTAACAAAAAGAGTATAAGAGTATATATGTGTGCATGTAACGGAATGAAAGACAGAGCGATAGGAAGGGAGCGAGGTAGAGAAAGCGAAAAATAGAGCTCGACTGAGTCGAGGGAAAAGCCCAACAAAGATGCGCCGATAAAACAGATTTCGATATCAGCAGCGACACGAACGAAGGACGACATAACGACGCGCAGCGCAGCGCTTCAAATGAAGTGCGAATGTGGTGGAGGAATCACACACACACACACACACACATGTGTGAGCGCGTGTGTGTGTGGCTGATTGTGGTTGTGATTTTCGCTGAAACTCTATTCACCCATAATTTACTCGCTTTTTAAATTTTGCCATTGGTAAAATACACACACACACCCGCATACGCACACACATACTTGCACACACAATATCAATTTCAGTGAAAATGCAAATTCCAAAATTGAAAGAACTGTTTTGAGAGTCGAGGTTGGGGTTGGCATTGGGGAAATTTGGAGCAGCAGTGCGGCGCTCGTTTTGGGTGCTCAGATGCTGTGGCGGATGGCAAACTGTTTATGGCTGCTGCCTCAACGCGCAGCGAGCAGATTGTTTCCGCAGTTGTAGACTTTTGGCAGGCGGCAGAGCAGCATTCAACACACAAACACACACGCAACACAGTTGCACACACACAGAGCCCAATGAGTCGGAAGTAAGTGCGAGAATTCGTTGATTTTTCTTGTCTACCACAAAGCGATTATTACACTGCTCTAAAATATTAGTGTAGAGTGAATTTACTATCTTATATAGCTTAAAGTTTTCGGATTGTCGTATAGATACTCTCTATGCTTCATGAGCGCGCATATTTATAATTAATACGAAAATGTTGTTGCTGTTTGTTTCTTTGCTTCCTTATGGTTTCGCTCTTCATTCAACATTTAATTGCTTATATTAATAAAAGCCATATTAAATTAAAAAAAAAATATATATATATATATATATATATAATTCTTTAAATATTTTATAATAATTTCTTTACTTTTAATTTTCGTAAAATTGTACAGTTTATAGGTGATATGTATATTAATATACATGTGCATATCTGTCACTCTAATGGAAAAACATCACTAAAAGAAATCCTCGTTCATTACATCAATCAGTTGTTTTCTCTTGAATTTTATTTTCTCTGCATTTTCTACGCCACATGGGCAGAGCTCGCTGCTCAGCTCACACTGAGTTAAAGTGAGAGAGCTATAGTACTTGAGTGGCAGGTATCGTCGGCAAACGATCAACGGAATTGAGAGACGGCAATGTCAGTCTGCATATGAATGTCGTGGGAAGAAGTTGTGAGGGCCTAAGCTAGTGTCGCGTTAGCTGAAGCAGATACAGAAGATCTACGATAGTTGAAGAAATGCGAAAAAGGAAATTAATTCAGAAAGATATGCATAAAGTATATATTGCTGAATAACATAAATACTGTTAGTTTCTTATTTAATTTTTTTTTATATATATATTTATTTTCTTTATTCAAATAATAAGTCTACACAGATAGGTTCTTCAAGTCTCTCGAAAATCATTTAATTATATATTATTTAATTTTTAGAGTATTCAATTGATAAAATTGTTAATTTATTTAATATTGATTTAAACTTTTTTTCTTAATGATTATTACATTTTTTTCGTTACTAATTTATTTATTTCTATTTTTCGTACAAATATATATTTATTTTCGTTAGTATTCATTACAATTGTTAAAATTGTTATTATTATTATTTTATATTAAACATTGTTATAATTTAAATTTTAAATACAATTGATATTCATTTAATTTTAGGCAAACGTTTAATTACACGATATTATTTGCTTATTTTTATCAAACACAACCCTTTTAGTTTCAGTGTATTTGTGCATCTCTTTTACACTCGGCTATAGTTTACCTAACGTTCTCTGTCATTTTCACAGCTCGGTGTCTGCACCTCCAAAAGTATCTGCGCTGCCACGCCCCCAAACTGCACGCTTCCCGCTCTCGAATTCGAAGTGTTAATTTACGAAATTGCTGGAGATTTCATTGAGTTAAGAAGTTGCTCGCCAAGTTGTGTGTTTATGTGTTGTTGTTGTTATCGTTGTTGCTGCTGTTGCCAGACCCAGTCTTATGACTGTGCCGCTTGCCTCTCAGCTCTTGCATTTATTTATGCATGTAAATGTGAAAATACACACACACACACACACACACTCGACACGTTTACCTTTACCTTTGGCCCTTTCGGACTTGCGCCATTTCCACTAGTTTTATTTTTAACTCGTATTTAACTCGCCCTCTGTGTGTCCTATGTGTGTGTGGGAGGCTTACCTACGCACCCAGCCCCACGCTGGCCTGGGCAGCAACGCCCACTGCATGTTTATGGTGTCTGCTGCTATCAGAGCGCTTCGATCTTGGTAAAATGGAAATTTACACGTTAACACTTTTGGCCGCTTGTAAGTGATTTGGTTTTAATTCGCTTGATGGCGTCTGTTGGCTACTAGCTGCAGCACACCCAAGCCCCTTTCTTTCATTGCCTCTCTGTCTCTCTCTCTCTCTCGCTGTCTCTTTTGCTAGCCTGGCCAGAAGAGCCATGCCAAAACGTTTGCGGCCACAGCGGCAACAGCAGCAACAGCAATATCAACATAAACAGGCAGCAACTGCTGCTGCCGCTGCCGCTGCCGCTGCCTAGCAGGCTAGTCCTTTGGGGCTGCGCTCATGTGTATGCTATAAACATGCCCAGATGTGCTACACTCTCAGAAAATACCTATAAATTATATATAAGCCTTAAAATAATTTAACAAATTTAATTTGAAAACTTTTAAAGCAATTTTATTGCACCTTTTTTTAGTTTAGCATGAATAACTTTGGCGAATTTTTTATTTTTATTAAAAAGAAATTTTCAATTAAAGTGGTTCGAGGGTACTTTTGACCTAATAAAAAAATATACATATTGAACTATATTTATAAAATAAATATATATATGCATAAAATATACTTATATATATAGACTTTTTTTCGCATTATTTTATTTTTTCATATTTTTTCTTAAGTTTTATTTTTTATAAATTTTCTTCTTTTTTTTTGCCTTTTTTTTATTAGAACTTCTTTTTGTCTTTTGTCAATGCTAGGAGCGTACGCAGAATCATTTGAAAAAAATCTTCTATTTCACTGATCTATTTCTAAGCACATCACATCTGTTTCTAATATATTTCAATTTCAAGTAGTTGAGCCATTTTTTCTAAGGTAAGACGAACTTAAAGCTATACAAAGCCTGGGTACACAAAAGGGCTTTAAGCTGCTAGTAATTTAGTCCAGTGTATTTGTTTATATTTATGCATGTGTTGGTGCGTTTGCCGTGTTGCAAGCTCGTAGGCGTGCCGCATAGTCTTTAGTCTATGTTAATTTTTGGTTGTGTTCATGTTTCTTGCTTTCGCTCTGCCGCGCTCTGACCAGCTGTTGTAGTTGTTGCTGTTGCTGTTGCTGCTGCTTGCTACATGCCACATGCCACTTGCTACATGTTACTCGTTACTTGTGAGCTGTGAGCTGTCCTCGTTTATGATGCCAGCCAGTGAAATAAAAGAAATGTCTGCTGATAAAAACTCAACAGCTTGGACAGCACTTCAAGCACACAAAGTCCAACTCCACGTCTAGCGATCCTCTCTCTCTCTCTTTCTCACTCTCTCACTCTCGCCCCGCTGCCACATGCATATGAGCTGGCTGCACATTTGAAATTCACATGAGCCACGACGAGGCAACATCTAATGCGCTGTGGCCACATCCAGTCGCTGGTGTCTAACGGCGGGTGGCGGACGCCCGGCGGCCAACGTCCAGCCCCAAGAATAATTTACATATCGAGCGAGCAAAAATGTGTCGAACGCTAAAGCCGTGTCAAGCAAACAGGATGAAGAAGCGGCAGCAGCAGATGTAGCAGATAAGTCCAGCACAACCATATGCCACGCCTACTTCACCTGGCAGCAGACAGTGACCCATGAGGCAATAGTAGTGGTCGTGGCCTACGGGTGATTGAAGAAGCACTTGAACATTTGTGATTTAAATCTGATTTTCTGCAACTTCTAAGATCTAAAAAATATAATATGTTATCGATTACTATACGAACGTAAGGAAATCGATATCTTATAGGCAATATATGGGGACCGAAGCAAACAGAATATCAGTTAAAAATAATCGATAGCAATGTAATCGAAGAGAGTTAGTTATTGACAAATTAAAATCTTAAGCTGTTCGATGACTGATCGTCAAAGAAGCCACGAATTAATAATCAATGTCATATTAAATCAACAACAGTTAAAAAAGTAAAACTGTCAAATATTGAGACTTCATGTTGGAGTTATTAACTATAAGTGAACACTTGTTAATGAAGAAACAATGAAAGTTGTAACTGTTAACTTCAGTATATTTAATAATCAAAAGATTTATTTTAAATTGTTAATATCTTTGTCAATAAATATTTATTTCATCTGCTGTGGCCTCAGCAGAAAACTCACTCTAACCAGCAGAATTTGATTCTGATTTAAAAAGAGAATAAATAACTTTTGATTAGACCGATGTTATTTTAAGCCCTTAAACTTGTTAACATTTATTAAAAATTGTATATATATTTTTATACCCTGAATCCATTGAAAATGGAAATTTCAGGGTATAATGTTTTTGTGCAAATGTATGTAACAGGCAGAAGGAGGCGTGCCACACCCCATAAAGTATATATATTCTTGATCAGCTCGACGAGCTGAGTTGAACTAGCCCTGTCCGTCTGTCCGTCCGTCCGTCCGTCCGTCCGTCCGTCCGTCCGTCCGTGTAAACACCTGGATTTCTGCAACCACAAAAGCTAGAGACTTCAAATAAAAAGCAAAATGCTCGATAATACCATACGCTGTACGAGTTTATTTTTTTTTTTCGATAATTCGTCCCATTCCTTTTTTATCGATAACTATCGAAAATATCGCTTTGTTTTTGAGGTCTGGCGTGCACACCGTTAAAGATAGAATCGTGCACTAAGTTTTGTTTGATTGCTATATTGAATCCGCACATTTTGTCATTTTTGGATTTGTGATGCCACGCCCCTTTCGCCCACAATTCAACAAAATCGATAACTCACGTATATCAAATACTAGAGACTTGAAATTTGGCAAATAGGTACATTTAGATGTCATAATCATGCCCCGAAAATTTCATTAAGAACATAGATCGAGAAAAAAAGTTATTAAACAATAAAGTTTCCATAGCACAGCCTCTGCTGCAGCCGCAAAACTGTGTAGTGAGCATATTACGTGCATGCATATGTTTGTGTGTGTGTGTGTGCATGTGTTGTTTACTATTAATGAATAAATGAAATTTTTTATGATTGGTATTACAGCTCAATGGATTCAGGGTATCTCTTAGTCGAGCAGTCTCGACTAGAGTTTAGTTACTTGTTAATTATAGTAAAATCACAATATGCTCAATCAAAGACAGAAGTTGCCAGGACGCTTTACTCCAGGCAATTTACCGAGTTCTGTTTGTCTTTCAGAACTTGCCGCATAATCTTTTAGAGAATTTTAATGTACTCGAAAGGGGAGTTTTGGTTTTGGTATTAGCTTTGCAACTGGTAGGTGAAGATCTATGTGAGTATTTATTAAAGGAATAATCAAAAAACAATTTTTTAAATATATTGATAAATAATAAATTATAAAAAAAAGAAATATATATTAAAAAATAAAGTTCATTTAGTTACTTTTAATAAAAATTTATATTCATGTTTCAGCATTTTAGCTATATATTATGTTCCATATATCGCATTATTATTGAATTTTATTATTGTTAAATATATATATATTTTTATATATACTAACCTGAAATCAATTTTAGATTTGGTATTATCGAAGCTGTCAGAGTATTTCATCTCAAACCAGATCTGGATGGGCTTTCACGTCTTAAGCTATTTTTTCTGCTTTATTATTATTTGGTTGAGCTGTCGCTTATCTAACGGTCTATTTGTTTGGACTGTTTTTGGCTGTTTGTTTGTTTGTTTGCCTTTGCCGTCTAAGGCGAGAATCATGCGAAATTACATAGCCGACGGGCTCCGGCAGACTGAGTGGTTGAGGGGGAGAGAGAGAGAGGGGGGGAACAGCCATTCGAAACCTGCCCCGCTGTTGTGGGACATTTTTGGTGTTTAACTAAATCAAATCGATATCGAATTTAGTTGTCAACGCGCGTTATTTTTATTTCTCTCGTTTCCTTTTCTTTGCGTAGTCTGTCAAATTGTAAGTGATTCCGTGTGTTGCTGGTGGATAGGGGTAGCTGTGGCGGGATGGCGCATGGGGGCAAGGGTGTGGCTGGCAAGGCCAAATGGGGAGCTTTGTGGGTTCTTTGGTTTCAATTTCGCTTGAACTTTTAGCCTCGTCCACGCCCACCCATCACAATTGAAATGTGAAATACAAGGCGAAGGCATGCGGAAAAACTTGTGTCTACTTTTCGTCTTCTTCTCATTTTTGTTTTTTTTTTTTTTTTTTTTTTTTTGGCAGATCTTCAATGCGAGTCTGCCTGGAGGGGGGCTTGCGTGTTGATTTGTCTTTCGCCAACCTATAAAAATATGTTTTTCTTTGCTCTTGTCTAACTGTCTGACTGTCCGTCTGTCTGTGCGTGTGACCGCATGGCAAAAAGCCACAGGTTATGAGTTTTTCATTAGGTTCTCATGTTGCAGGCAAAGAAAAGGAAATACAACAAGGGCTGGGAGTTTCATTCGTGTTGCTTAGTTCCTTGGCAACATACCAAAAATGCAACTGACTTTAATTTTATTTGTAATGCTCGTTTCAACACAATAATGAAAGCCCATTTTTCGTAAATTTATATAATTAGAGTCTATAAATAGTGGCCACAATATTGGTAAAGCAAAATTTTCTTTATTGCCACATAAAATTAAAATCAATTTAAGCCATTTAATTAATTTAATAGCTACTGTAAAGAGAAGTTATGGAGTTTTCTGTGTAATAACACCTAGCTCCACTGTTAACTCGTTGAGCACTGTTAAATATTATCGTGACTGTTAGTTTCGATCAGGAGTGTGAAGAAACCGGGTCGTTAAAATTAATTAAAATAAAAATTTGAAAAATAATAAGTTTAGTGTGGATTTTAAAGCTTTTTTCAAGTTTTTCAATATGTGTTTAGTGTCGGGCCGTTGCTGGAAACATTTTTTTTATGTGTGTGCGTCATTAATTTGTGATCGGTTAATTTTCGCCAATTCTAAAAGGCGTGTGTATAAATGCGCAAAAATGGCGCTTTAAGAAAGTGAACTCTAAACAAAGTGCATCAAACATGTTCGATCGAGCCACAAGTAGTTCTGCGAATTCTTTATTAGTGCTATATTTAGCGTGTTATGAATGATATTTATTCAGTTTAGATATTTATTAGTTTAGCGTATTATGAATGATATTCATTCAGTTAGTTCGCAATGCCTACTAAGTCGTTCGATCGAACACAGTTATAGTGAATTTATATGCATAAATGTTTGTATATTGTGTAAAAGCATACATATATACATACACACATATAATTTACAGTTACATTAAACATGTTCGATCGATAATCGAATTGAGCTGTAGGTCCCTTAATGAGTTGATTATTAATGATGAGTTCGATCAAACTTAAATTTGAATGTTTAAGTCAAACTTATGTATGTGTTTGTTATATATGTATGTTTGCTTATATATATATATATATATATATATATATATATATATATATATATATATATATATATATATATATATATATATATATATTTTAATGTGAATTTGGCTCAGCGAAATGTGAAAACAACAGCAAAGCGGATACAACAAGGAGAGACAACGAAATACTGGAACACAAAACTAAACACGCGCCAGGTATGTAAACGTTTACAGTTACCCAATGTGTGCGAAGTTAAGGGAATGCGGGTACAGTTTCTATGCTGCCATGGCTTGCGGCAAAAAGTTTATGAACCACTATGAGTATGTGTGTATGCATATGTATTTAACGTAAAAAGTAGCTAGGCGAATTTGTTGGCTATTTTGGGGGACATTTTAGTTTGGAAATATTGCAATTATGTGTTCGATGGGAAATTGCTGGCGCCAGTCGAAATGCGAAGCGGCAATTGTTTTTGCCTGGGCACATAATTCGCGGTCGGTATTGACCAGTGGGCGGATGGGCGGGGCCAAATGCTGTAATGTAATTGAAATTCCTAAAACATTTTGGGCACGTAATTTGATTTTAATGTATTGAAATAAAAACATTTTTTGCTTTAGTTTAATTTCCTTGCTTAAGGGATACCCTGTAAAATGTATGTTTAATTAATTTATTAAATTCAGCTACTCGAATATTTATAAAAGTTCAACTGAGCGATACACTGTTATCTACATGTGGTATGTTTACTTAGTTTACCTATAGTACTTTTCGAAAGTACCCTGTACATAATAAAATATCAATATAAATCTAGTTTAAGAATATTGCAATTCATTAGATGAATCGAATTTAATATTTATTGCTTGATAATAAAAAGAGTATATTTTTACCATGTATAACCAGCAGAGGCCTCAAGTGTTCTTTGGGGCATTTCAAAGGAGAAAAAAAAAATGAAAAGAAGAAACACATGTGCGGCTAGCGGTATACATGTGCCTTAGCTAATGGCCGTAAAAGCTGCTTCACGTTGATTGCAGCAAATGCCTTTAGCGCACAAAGCGACGACGGTTGGGACGCAGCAGGTATGGGTACTGGCCGGAGAAGCTTGCGGCGGAACACTTTGTGCAATTTAGCTTTTGGCCAAAGTCATTAAGTTTGATGTTAAATCCACTGTGCAGCTGGCTTCAGATACTGGCCTGGGTTGGCATGTCAACTGTCTGGCAGTCAGATTTACAGGCAGTTGCCGTTTGTTTGTCCATCAGTCAAATAGTCAGTCAGTCAGTCAGTCAGTCAGATAGTCCGTCATCTAGTCCGAGTTGGCCAAAAGCGGATGCATTACAAAGGACATCAAGTCGGGATATTGAGTTTTGTGCGCGCAACAAAGAAAAGCGCATACAAAGCCCAGCGCAAAATAAATGCTTCTTTGTTGGAACTCAGGGACCGCCGCATCAGGCCAGAAAACTGGGATTCATTGCAGCAGCAGAAGCACCAGCGACAGCAGCGGCGGCAAAAAAATTGAATTACATGCAAGCCAGCGGCAGTACTCCGCCATGGACCCTTCCACCGTGCCGCCCACAATTGCGTTGCCATGTCCTCAAGTTACCGCAGGCGCAAAACTACACTGATTGCGCGTGTTGGGGGGCGCGTATGGGGCGTGGCTGCTGCGGATATGATAAAGCAGCGGCATAAAAATAAGTAGAAAAGCAACAACGCGCACCAAGCAAAAGTAAAATGCACAAGCAGCCCCCCGCCTGCCTCCACTTCCTTCACTAACCCCCATTCATGTCCGCTGCTCTTCCAGCTTTTTTGTAGCTTCATAAAAAATTTCCCAAGCGGAAATGCAATTTAATTAAAAATGTCCTGCTGTTGGCTCGCGCTTGTGCTTGCTCTGCGCTGTTACCGCTGCCGCTGCTGCTGCTGCTGCTGCTGCTGCTGCTTTCATTTTTTCCCCTGCTCTCCTTTGCTGAAGGCGCATCTCTTGCTTTGCTCCACGCTTTGGGGCAACTACTTGGCTCACAGTTGTAGGCAAACATGATGAATCTGTTCCACAGATTTCCCGCCGGACGAAAGTGCCAACCCACTCTATATATGTGTCCCTCTCTCTCTCTCTCGAACTCTCCTTCTCTCTCGTTCTCTTTCTTTTTCTGAATGTGCAAACCAAATCCTTTAAGATTAAAAGCTCGAGATAAACAGGCGGCCGCCAAAATGCAGCAAAATTAAATGACCAAAGCATCAGCAACTAGCCCTCTACCCTCTAGCTGCAGCAGCACTTGCTGCCCCAGTCCCGCTCTCTAAGTTAACTGCATTTAAGTAAATTACCATACTCAATTAACGTTATACTTATTAAGCGCCCGCTCGAATCCAATCAGACTGTGAAAAGGCCATAGAAAACGAAGTTAGCCGCAGGATACAAGGCACAGGATTCCCTTCATCCTGTTTCATTTTTCTTTCTCCTTTTTTTTAAAATTTAATCCAAATGCATAAAGCCAAATTAGCTGCCCATTTACGAACCAACAATGGCCACCTTGCTTGGTATTTTAATTCATTTTTTATTATTTGTGAGGCCATTGACCGAAGCAGCTGCTAAATGAAATAAATAGATTGAGCCCATTTGTGGCTTGGACACCACAACTATCTAAGTTCTATATATAGGGTATTTGGTATTCGGAGTATGCTTAGCAGCTGTCAGCTCTGATTGAGTGTTGGCTGATGGCAAAAAATCTTTAAATTAGATTTTCGCAATCTGGGAATTAATTTTGTTAGACTACTTTAAAAATCAATAGCATGTGCTTAATTTGTGTTGCAAAATTTTGTTGTATTAAGAGAGTAAACTATTGCAAAAAGTAACAAATAAAATTTATATATATATATAAATATGATTAGACACTCCCGAAAGTATGCTGTAAATTATAGTTTGTTCAATTTCAATTAAGTTAAATTTGTATGAATTCCAGAGAGATTATCATCGAATATATATTGTCGTAGTTAATTTTGCTTATCTTTGAGTATATAATAAAGAAGCATTAATATTCTGAATAATAGTTTTATTTTCCTGTGTAGATAAGTGTCTTCATAAAAACTAAATTTTGCTTTACTTAATTTATAGTTAGGCGTTTTCAAATATCGAGTACATGATATATGCAATAGACACGAATTTGGCATTTATCATTTTAAAGATTATTATATTATAATAATAATTAAATTTGAATTTTAATTTACTATTTGATAGATCCTTTTAACGAAAATTGATGTATTTCGCATATTTTATAGAAATATGAATAGGTTTTACTGGAGTATATTAATGAATATAAATAATAAATAATTTTAGCATTTTATTGTGCTTATAACAAAGGCTGTTTTGGGTCAATAATTCAAAATTAGTTCTCGGATTGTTAATGGCACCTGTTGTTGCTGTTGCTGCGGCCGTTTCCTCTTTTGTTGCTTCTTTTTTTGTCGCCTTTGTTCTTGTAAATTTGCTTGTTTACATGAAAATTTTACACGCCAAACAAATTTACGCAATGTGTTGCATTTGTTGTTGTTGCTGGAATCGATATCGATAGTGACAATAACAACAACAACAGCAGCAGCAGCAGCAGCAATAGCAATTGGTCACAATAAAAGAAGACCACACCCACAACAGTAGCAGCAACAGCTGACGTGCTGCTTGCGGTTTGTGTTTGGGCCAAATGCGAAAACACGAACGCAGTTTATATCCTTGCGGCTCAGCTGTTGCCCTGTCTGTCTGTGCATGTGCCTCTGTGGGCTGTCAATTTAATTATGCCATTACTTAAGTCCAAGCGTTGACCTTCCATTGAATGGAGCTCGTTGCTCCAACCAGTTATTTGTTTTTGCACAGTTTTCACGACTGTTAATCGAATTAGGCAGGACGCAGGACCTTTGCTGCCGCCACGACTTGCGCTTGATTCTGGCTTTAATTCAATTTTGGTAGCCATTTGCTTCTTTTTTTATAGAATGTATGTGGTCTTCTCTGAGCGTGTGTGTGTGGCCACATTGGCATATGGCGCTCATTATGCGCTGGGAAACGAATTCTATAGAACGCTGGCTGGACTGAAGGATGCGCCATGCTTCCATTCAGTATAGCGTATCGGGCGCTTTTAACACTGCCATTCCGGCCGCAAGCGCACTTTTGTTAATTACACAAATACAACAATAACAACAACAGCAACAAGGCTTAAGCGAAACAGCACACCACTAGCACATCGATGCCCCACCACCAACGAGCCCCGCACGCCAACGCTTGCTCGACCAACCGCCAGACCATCCGCTCCCGCCTTTACAGCAGTTTATTGAACTTAATTGCGTGGAATAAGCCAAACGTGAAATCGAATCCTATCGAAACGTGGAGGCGCAGACTGCGCAATGATAGCCCCTAGACTATTGGATATATCAACTTATATGACTGTGAGTGTGTGTGTGTTTGTGTGGGCGCTTATTAAATTATCATGGGCGTGGATCTTAAGTAGAAGGAGTTCAAATAAGCTCTCTTGAATTACATTTCTATTGCGACTGCAGTTCGATAGCTGTCGATATCATAGATAATCTTTAGTATTTAAAGAGTAAACTCTAAAACAAGATAGTTGAATCTTAATGCTCCTTTAAATTTCATCATATATCATAAGAGTCGACGGCAGCCACTATCGGCAGATATATTCCTGATTTATTTTCAGCATATTGCAATAAATGTAATAAATTTAAATACGTTTTCTGCTCATCCTCTTTTAACACTTCCTGCTTACGGCCATGTGAGTGTCTCTTACACATTTTTATATTATTTGCATTTAATACCAATTTTTACGTGCATTTCCTTGCTTTTGTTGATGTCGCACCTCAAATTGAATTACCACCCATCGCAATCAGCGTGATACATATGCATTAATAAATTGAATACTTTTATGTACTAACATATATATGCGTATGTATGTGCAGACCGTTTCACAGACCCGATCAGTTGCAGCGCATATTTATTCATTTGCTTTTACCTTTGTGTCAATGCGCTGTTTCAGTTGCTGCTACGTGTCGCTGTTTTCCGTTATTAAGGTGGCGAATTTTAACTGTGTAATACGTGATGTCAATGTATATAATATAGACAAAGAGAGGCAGAGAGAGAGAGAGAGAGAAAGATAACACATATAGAGAAGGTAGGGAGAGATAAAAGTAGCCAAAGTTAAGTTTAAATGGAGAGAGATGCAGTTTTGACATAATGTAAAGAGAGTTAAAACAGAAAGATAGAGCAAGAAAGTAAAAGCAAGAGAGATGGGGAGAGCCAAACAAGAAAAAGAGATTCATCCGTTTTATTTATAGTAAATAATAATGCAATTTTGGTACACATTTATTATATCCTATTGATTATTAATTTTGTTGGAAATAACATTTAAAATACATTTAATATTCTTCTTCTCTGTATTATTATTATTATCCATTATTATTCGCTATTTTTGTTGCATTATGATTTAAAATTATTGTTCGTGCTCGAAATCAGAGCTGTCAAAAGTAAGTTTTTGTCTTTTAATTGCATTCAAAATGCGTTAAACCGTGCACGAATCGAGCTCGAACATACATAATTGATCAATCATTAGAAAGCAAATTTGTTTGCACTCACAGCTACCCAATGATAGAGATCTATATATTAAAAATATTGGCCTATTAAATTAATTGCAATTCGAGATGCTACAACAATTGCGGCTTGTCAATTAGTTTATACCATTTGTAATGATGAGGACAGCATGTGGTGCTCAAAGGGAAATGAGCACAGTGCCCGGCCGAGTCCTGTCCAACTAAAGACGAACGTTCATAAATGTACCTATTGCTGTGGCCGTGCAGATGACAAACTGCAAACTTGAATGTAATTTCCGTAATACGCGGCGGTGGCAATAGGACCCACGATGCATGAATTTAATTGTCAAGCTAGCGACTGTGGAGCAAATTTATTTTAAGGTGCCCAAAACTAATTGCTGTTAGATTTCTAATAGGAATTATTGATGAAAGATGAAAATTGACTTGATATATATGCAGGCGGAGTTTCCTCATATCGTCAGATTTTACAGCTTTTACAATAAACTACAAAAATGATTTCCCAATCAATAAACTTTTCTCTTAATCGCCTCAATGAATTATGAGCAAAACGCTTTGGATGCTATTTTCTCTCTGTTTAGTTACTTAATCTCTTATACAATTTATTCAACATATTAAGAACGATAAGTTCTCCCAAGCTCGTCAGCTCTTTGAATGCTCTGTGGAGCTCTGCAATCTAAAGAGCTGCCCAACTGACCAAAGTCAGCTACAAAATGTATGGCTCTTGAGCTACAGATTTATTGACCATGTAAATGAAATATACTAAATCAAATAAGTGATTTAATATGAACTGGAAATAAATTTGTATAAATTTTTTAGTGAATAACAGACATTTAGCCCACAGTTCCACATTAGACAAACTGTGACACGAGACGAAGACGTTAACTGACTCTATTTGCATGTGATTGCATATGTGTGTGTTTGTGTGTGTGTGTGTGTGTGTCAGTGTCATGTTCGTGTGTTGTTGTCACTCTTGCTGCAATGTTAATCAACTTCATTACCACAAATTGCTATTAGCATATGTTAGTGTGGCGCCACAGACGTTGCAACAGCAGAAGCAGAAGCAGCAGCAGCATCAGCATCAGCAAAAGCAGCGCAACAAAGCGAACGAGTGGGCGTGACAGGCCGATGGGGTTGGGTCGCAGCATGAAACACACAAATGCACTTGACTGTCATTGCCTTCGCTGCCTGGCAGCCTGGCTGGTAAACAAGATCAAATGATGCAATTATAGGAGAACACTCGCCGGGGCGTCTCACGTGGCGCCTCGACGGACGTTGGCAAAATCGCTGTTGGATCGAAATCGACCGCCGCGTAATATAATTAAAAAGCCATTAGCCGCCAAATAGACAGCGAGGACCAGTCAGGCCAACCTTGAAACTAAGCCGCAGCGTCCCGAACGAGAGCAACGAGATTTCAGATTGGGGGTTAGCTTGGCCATATTTTTTTTATGTACACACATATATATATATATATATATATATATATATATATATACAATTTTTTTTTTTCCATTAAATGCGAACCGACGGCTGCCATCGCCATAAATTATAAGTCATTGGATGAACGAACGTGTCCGGCGTCCTCGCCGGCATTAATATCCCCAACATGACGATGACTTTGAGTGAATGCTTCAAATTAAAAAGAAATTTACCATTTACCCCAGCTTCAGTTCACTTTTTGACCGTCGGTTGAGCCAACCCCGAGCTAGCTTGGTGGTGGCGATGGTGCGGGTTGGAGCATTAAGGCGCCCGTTCAACTGCCTCTTTGCTCTGCACGTCATCTTTAGCCATTGGCAATGACAGCATTAAAAAAAGAAGCATGCTGCCAAGAAGCGGGCAGGCAGCTTAGCAACTTGGATTCTCACACAAACACACACGGCGTATACGTAATGTATCAAAAGTTGAGCGTGGGTGTGTGAGGGGATGTGCGCGTGTTGAGGTTGCGCTGCTCCCGTTGCTGCTGATTCTGCGTTAGCTACATCATCGACGGACCAACAATATCAACAACAACAGCAGTTAAGAAACTACAAAATGCTAGACAACAAGATACCCTGAGTGAGAGTTGCATAGGTAGTGAATAGAAGACTTTGTTAACATAAGGCCATAATCAAAAGCTATAAAGATAGATGCTTTACAGAAGACTTTAATCATGGCAAAAGCTAAGCAAGTTTGTAATGATAGACTGCTATATATTCTGTAAGGGCAGTAAAAGTTGTTTAATTTCTTTTTGATATCCTTAAAATATTAAAAATAATTTTAGCTTATTATGCTCGTAATCAAAGCGACTCAAAACTCTGCTTTAGTTAATTTTAGAATTCTCGATATTTTTTGCACCTTTTTGCTAAGCCCATTATACCCCAGTTTGGATTTTTTTTTGCTTAGCCATTTGTGTATAGAGCATAAAATGATTACAGCCAACTAATGACGCTGTCTAAAATGATTTATCTCGTTATGGCGTCGGCCAGCCGGGCAAAAGTCTTCTTGCTGTTGCTGCAACAAAAGTCAACGTGAAAAAGAGCAACTTCTACGGCCATGGCCATAATTCAAACGTGTTTATGATGTATACGGCCGATTTGGTGCGTATCCTGTACAAGTCTGCCTCTGTGTGTGTGTGTGTGTGTGTGTACGTGTGAGCTTGTTTTTTTTTGTGTGCAGAACTTAAGGCAGCTTAAATTGCGATAGAAATCAGGAAATGTTCAAACAGTTGGGGTTGTCGGAAGAGAACTATGATTGGAGTACGCAATGTTTTAATGCCAGTGCCTAGTTCTGTTTAATATGATGTCCCCAACATATATATATATATATATATATACACAAACACACGCTTACTAAGACAAATATAGACTTATAGTAAATAGCATATACACATGCACAGTCGCATTTGGCTTGCCTGTTGCAAAGCGTATTAGCATGCTGACCAAATAACCAAACTACATCGCGTCATACGCATATTTGTGTACCCTTTAGCTATTTGTTTTATCATTTTCTTTACAGTAAACACTTACGAATTTAAGTGAACTGATATTTAAAAATATATATTTAAATTTTTTTTAAAAACTTTGGAAATACTTTTGTAATAATTTAAAATTTTTTTTGAATAAAATGAAAGAAAAAATATGAAAGTGAAGTCGTGTATTAGCTTTTAAGTTTTTGCTTGAATAAAACTGAACCTCCCTGTGGTGAAGGGAATACATTAATTCCATTTAATTCATATCTTGAACACAAAGTACTCCTCTCTTCACATATAGATAAATATATAAAAAAAAGCTACAAATTTCATTGTAGAAATCAAAGAAACCAAATATACTAAATATATATCTCTCTTTCAAAGAACTAACTACCTTATAGAGTATATAGCTGGCGACACGTATTTACTATCATATTTTCGTACATCTATGCTAGCTATATAAACATGTATGTGCATACATTGTGTATGTGTGTGGAATATGTTTATATATAAATGACGGCAGAGTGCATAGATGCCATTTGAATGTGGCGCTGGCTCAGGATCTCAGAGTGGATGGCGTACGGGCAGGAGAGCCTGCCTCTGGTAGTGGCAGTAGCATCTGTTACTAATGGATAGTAGTAGAAAACAAATGGACAGCGCACAGATTCGCACACAAACAAGGCAGGCGGGGTATATATTTATATGTATGACTGTCTCTCTTTCTTACTCTGTGTGTGTAGGAGGTGCTTGGAATTGGAACAGCAACGTCAACAGCTCGTGCAAACATCTTTGTAGATTTTATTTCTAAATCTCATTACCAAATGGTGTCCCTCTGGGTGCCCAGCAGCACACGTGGTACGTGAAATGCTTCGTTACTATATAATATGTATGTGAGTGTATGTCTATGTGTGTGTGTGTGTGTGTGTGTGTTTGTGTGTAACTTACTTACTTACCCACACTGGCACACACACGCAGCTCTATAAATGCAATAAACTGTAAGTGCGTTACGCCTCCCCCGTCACCTGAGGAGAGGGACTGTGTCTCTTCTCGGTTTCTTGCTGTTGTTTTTGGGCAATGCTCAAGTAAATTTCATCGCATTTGTGGGCTGGCCAGAGGCTGGGTCAGATGCTGTTGCCGCCCAGCCATCATCAATCCGAGGGATATCAGCTGTGGCAAATGTTTTTATAATCGGAGCTAAAAGAAACTTGGTCCACTACCTCATAAGCCAGTTTGTTGAGTGCGTGCTGCAAGCGAAGCTTTCCATTCACTTTGGAAAATCCTTAAAGTGAAAATGTTAAATCTACTATATCTTTTAACAGTCATAGCAAAAATTGCTCGCAAATTTCAGTTCAGCTTTATAAGAGAACCAAAAAAAAAGCAACTGAAAAAAGAAAGCAAAAAAAAAAAAAAAATACAGCATTTAATAGCACTTTTGCAATTTCCTTGCCAATTGAAATATTTTGCACTTTAGTGCCACATTAAATTTCATGTCGAGTTTTAGTCCGCAACAACAAAAACAACATGAATTGCAGCAAAAGCAACAACAACAAGAACAAAAAATAAAAGAAAATCGTTTCAAAAAATCGCACGACAAAAACTTAATCGCTCGTGTAATGACTGCATTCGACTTTTGTAATTAGCAGACCGTCGTTGGGAAGGCGCCTCACACTGCCCCATGCTGCTGACGGCCCCCCTCCCTTAGCCCAGCAAATAAATATTAATTTTCTGGGTCTGCCGCTCCCTAGTTCGAATACAGCAGCCGCTGCCACAGACCTCGCACTCAGCCCTGTCCCATTCGTCTGTTTGTTGCTTGCAGCACGAAATTTATGTGCAACGTACAACAAATTTTCACTTATTGCGAACAGCAACCGAATAGTGTGCATTGCCCGAATATAAGATATCCTGGAAATGTTTGATAAAGTGTAGATCCCGGCTCTCATTAAATGTTGTTGCTTGATTCATTTGCTTGTTGAGGCTGAAACAAATTTAGATAAATTACTTGAGCCTTAGAAGCAAAGCATACAACATGCATCTGCAACAATTACAGGGTATAACAGCAACAACAACGACAGCTGCGATGGACTAACGGAATGTGTCGTGGCTGCGCGTCCCAAGCGTCCAGTCGCAAATTCTACAAATGCGGGTTTGTTGGGGCTGCCCTTGGGAGATGTCAGAGCGGTTTGAGTTTGGGTGTGGATTTGGGTTTGGGGGTGGCGTCTGCAGTTTTACAGTTGTTTGTTTGTCCCGCTGCTGCATCGGCTGCTGCGTGACAAGAGCCCGCGCGAACGCTATAAATTTTGTATTTAATTTTCAATTCGTTTTAGTTTTATTGCAACAACAACAAGAACAGAAACCAAGAGAAGCTGCAGCGGCAGCGGCAGCAGCCGAAGTTCAAGACATGGCTGGCCGGTTGCCAGCAGCAATTGTGGCAACTGCCGCGCGATGGCTGCTCTCAAGCGTGGCTGCAACATCCGTTTGGGCCAAATGTCTTTAGCCAAGTGCCATCGTTTTGTAATGTTGCACGTCCAATTTGATTACAAGTGTCATCTATTTGCAAGCAGCTGCGCGCAGCGGACCCAAAACAAAGATTTGGCGTCACCTAATGAAGTAATTTACTTTAGACCCCATTCGACTACCCCCTACCCCCTACCCCCTGCCCTCTGCCTACCTATCCCCTGCCCGCTTGCTGCGGCTTGCCGCATAAACTTAACAATTACTTAATTCGTGCACAGTTTTTCTGACCCACATCAAGCGGTTCCGAGTCTGAGCAGCGCGTGAAGTGTACAAGTGACAGGTGGCATTAAGCTGGCTAAGCGAGCCGCTTAATTAAATGCAAATGCGCTCATTACGGCTGGCACATGGCCAGCTAGATTTATGGCCAGTTGCTCGCGCTAAATGATCACCTCATCAGCAGAGCTAATCTTCCATCTAGTAGTATCTACAGCCGTGCTATTATAGCTAAATCTCTCCATACTTACTGCTCTCACTCTTTCATCCTAATTTAACATTCAAAGACAGTTTTATGTTCTGAATATCTGCTAAAAAACTGCTCGGTCACATTTCACAGCTCTGGTCATCATTTTCGATTTGCAAATTGTGGCAAAAGCAAACCAATTGCGTGCGCTTTGGCATTAGTTAAATAGTTAAATGCATTTATCTCGTGCTGACTTTTGTGGCAGCCACGCAGCAGCAGCAGCAGCAAAGCCAAAAGTGAAAATTTGTGCTTTTATCACGCAAGAAGCAGCAGCAGGCGACCAAATACCCCAATCCTCTCATCCATGTTCACCCAGCTTTAGGTACTTGCGCAACAGTTGGCAAAAGTTCTTGAAAAAAAGAAATATATATAAAAATTTTTGTTAAAAAAGAAAAATGAAATGCTAGAGCAAAGATGAGCAAAGAGTAAACAAAAGAAAAAATGAACAAAAACAAGTCAGAGAAATATTATGGCTGGACTTTAAAATACTCTAAAATTTAGATCGAAATAGAGTTTAGATATTTTAAATAAATTCATAAAGAAAAAAAAAAAAAAAACAAAACAAAAATGGTTCTTACAATTTTAGGCATTAAAATTTATTCATTATTGTTTATAGTAATAATAAAAAAATTCTGAAATACTTAAAACTATCAGAAATGATATATTATAGGATATATTTAAAGACAATCTGAATACCAAATTTATGAATAACAAAATGGAAATTTATTTACGATTGTTGAGAGATATGCATTTTCATTTAAATTACCAACATTTTATCCATGCACAAAACTCACAAATACATCCTCTGCATACCTTTACAGGGTGTGTAAAAAATTAAAATGGAACTCCAAAAATACTCTGAGTATTTTGGGAGGGTACAAAAACAACATCGGAAGCGACTTCATTAAAGATGAGCGCGGCGGGGGCACAGCAAAGGTCGAGCTATAGCAATAAGTGGGCGCTGCACAGGGTACTGGATGAGGGACGGGGTAGTTAGGTTCGCTGGTTTGGTTGTTGTAAAAGTTTACATGAAAGATTTAAGCAGCTTAGCGCAAGTCAAAGTCGACTCATTGGCTGCGGTGTTTCCTACTGTCGCCTTCCAGCTCCGGTCTGTGGAGGTAAAAGTTTTTGTCGCTAGCTTAAAAACGCTGCAGCTGCTGGCTTCTCTCGAAAAAGTACTTGAGAACATATTTGCTATCAGTTTGCGTCCAGTTGCTGCCGCCGGTCCACCCCGCTCAATTCTGTTTGTCTGCTGGGCCAGACGCCCCTTTGGCGCTGCTCTGTTTGTTTGTTGCTACTTTTGGGGCAAGTTTGGCCCGTTTTGGCAATTTTTCGTGCCACATCGTGTCTGGCTATCATTTTTGGGTGCTGCGTGCTGCATGCGGTTGGCAGCGCTGCCAAGTGTTGCATCCGTTTCCTGTTGATAGTCAGTGGCGTGTAAATAGAAGCTGCTTTTACTTCAATTTATTTGCGGCACATCACCAGGGACAGCCCCAAGTACAGGCACGTACCCTGCTCCAGCTCCTGCTGCTGCTCCTGCTGCTGCTCCTGCCCCTGCCTGTGCTGTCAGCCCGTATCGTTTGCTGTTTAACAAAGTCAAACAATTTCATGCAATTAAAACCGTTTTTCATTAAAAATGCAAATTTCAAATGCAAAACGAACTCGAGTCACGTCAAGCATCAAGAAATACACACACACACACGCACTCGCAGAAGCACACACACACACACTTGAATCACGCTCGGCTCTTGGTGGAGTGTTTGTTTTCATGCAACTTGGTTGGAGTTCGGTTCTGGGGCAGGTACTTAACTTGATGTCACCAAACAAAAGCACTTTGTTTTAACATGTGCCCACGACACTGCACTGCACCCCTACGCCTCACCTACGTTTGGGCATGCAGTGTGCTTAAAAGCCGATTGTCTTGTAAACAATCATAAAAAATAATAAAATGCCATAAAGTTGAAAATGTACCAAAACATTGAGAAAGACAGGAGAGTGCGAGGACAGTAAAGCAGACAAAGGGAGTTGCTAACACTCTTTTTTTGTTGTTCTTGTATCTTCCCCCCTCCCAAGCAGAAATACACATGCCACAACTCCAGCTCCAAATGTCGAGCTCAAAACATTGTCTCTTGACTTGCTGCTAAAGATGTTGCCTTTGTTTTGTGCGCCCTGTCCAAAAAGGGACAAAGGGAGCGTGTGAGAAGGGGAGGGAGGCAAAGCGAGTGTGAGACACACACACACACGACTTTTATCCCTCTCCGAGCTGCACTTAAAGTGCTTGTGACGTCTGTAGCTGAGGCATTGTCAGGCTGCGCCTGGATTATTATTGCCTGCTTCATTGTTGTTGCTAATGTGCTGCAGCTCAAGACGTTACATTTGACAATTTTAAGCGGCTTTTCGGTTATATAATTCATATCATATCAGACGGTCAAGTGGTTGCCAGCGAGCACGTCGAGTGTGTCTACATGAGAGCAACAGTTGTCTGATCCAGCAAAAAATATATATTTTAGAGCAGCGAAAAATTGGAGCTGACATTGAGAATGCTGGGAGGGCTTATGGAATCAAAAAAAAGTATTCGTATTACAAGAAACTTACCTTAGATTGAAAAAGTAATTCATATGGGGATAAATTCTAAAAAAAAAAAACTTGTAAATAATATTTTGTCATAATCTTTTATGAATATGTGATTTTAGGCGAGAAGTTTTTAAGTAGCTAAAATACCTTTTAAACTAATCAATTGCGAGTGGACACTTTATATTTCTCTAAACAGTCGCCTGCATAACTAAACAAACTTTTGACTAGAAAAGTTTCTAAATATATTTCCCACGCCCATTGGGCTTTTCATATTCTCTCTTTCAGCTCACACACATCTGTGTCGGACTTTCGTCTGCGGTGCTTTGATTTGTTTTGCTTTAGGCTTTAAGAAATTGTGGTTTTTTCTTATTTTTTACGATGAAATCAAGGTTCCTTTGCCTATTAAGCAGCTTTGGCTTGGTTAAAAGAGCCCTCTGCACATTTTCAGCTTGTTTGTAAAGTGGCTTTTCGAACTGGCTGCCGACGTCTCTCAGGTGTCTGTGTGTGTGTGTGTGTGTGTGTGTGTTTAATCTCTGCCTGACATTAAGTCTGCGAACAATAGCATCCAAAATGTCTCCAACTTTCATAGGGCGAAGCGGAGCTGTTAGCTTGTTATGAGACGCCTCTTTACCTGCTCGAAGCATTTAGTAAAGTTTTGCTAAAACTTAAATAAAGAGTGATGCGGGCGGGCGAGAAGTCAAAACTAAAAATCGATATAACGCTGTGAATTTAATTTTCAACTTGTCTGACATTTTGTAATTGAAAACACACACACATTGAGAGACAACGAGAGTGAGAGAGAGAGATAGATAGAGAGAGAGACATTGACACTTGACACAAAACGCCCAGCAGCAACCGGAGCCGAGTCGAGTTGAGTCGTGTCGTGTGGAGGAGTCGAGCCGGCAAAAGCTGCGTATGGCGCATTACTAATACGCAGTGTGTGACAACCACAAGAGACAATTTGGCAGCTGCCAAAGGGTTTGGCCCCAGCGTCCCGCCGATTGCCGATTGCCGATTGCAGCCACTGCGAGCATAGGCGGTCGGTCGGTCGCTGGGTCGGTCGGACGGTTGGTTGGCCGAGACCGGAAAGACTGCTGCCGCTGCACTTCACACACATTTTAGCAGCATTACACTGCGAGCAAAAAATGTATGTATAATCAAAAAGTTAATGAATTAAGTGAGAAATTCGAGACTAAGCGTCATAAGCATGCATGCACTTAGAGAAAAATATAGTAAGGCGCATATCATAATCCTCAAATGCTTTTAATGCTGAATGAAGACACAAGACTCAAAACTTTTTTTGTCTATCTTCAATTCTTAGATAATTATTTTTGACAAGAGTAAGCTCTTATGACGTTTATAATTCTCTAAAATAGTTTAAGATTCTGCAAACTCGATTATAATTTGAATTTTTTTCCTTTTTCTCCAAGTGCAATGTCCTTACCAAAACACACACATACATGCACACACACACACACACACGAATGCCGGCACATGCACATTGAATCCACAGGCATTGTAGCTGTCTCGAAAAACCAAAAATCAAGAGGAGCTAAAGCAACAGCGAGCTGTAGAGGCAGCCAGGGCGGGGACTTGCAGTTGACAGAGCCAGAGAGGGGAAGGCCGCCGTTTGGTTGCTCGAGTGGCCGCAGGGCAATTGGATATAATTTCTAATTACACGCTTGGACGGACTTTTTACTGTCAGCTTAGTTTACTGATGTCTCTATATATGTGCAGAGAGCTGTATGTGCGCCCTGTGTGTGTGCGCGCGTGTGTGTGCCCTGTGTATTTTGTGTGTGTAATTTGCTTCATGTAGTATAAGTGTAATTTGGCATTTTGATTTTTAATTGTGCGTCCACACAAGCCGCTGGCACAGAAAAATAATTTTCTGCAGCCTTTAATTAAAGCAGTTCGGACAGACATTTGAATATGTGTGTGTGTGTGTGTGTGTGTGCATAGGTATGTGTGTATATAGTTTGTGAGATTTGTAATTGTTGAAATTACAAAACTACACATGAAATTTGCATATTATTATGCGATGTTGCTTTTGCCTGGAGATGTGTAAAATATATCAAGGCGGAGGCGTCTGCAACGTTTGCAGTTCTGGCCCTGCTCTGCTTCTTGCACTTCTCTATTTTCGTACGCCATAAATTGCTGTTGCAATTGCAATTGTCAACTCTGACTCTGCTCTGGGTCTGCTCTCTGCTGGCGTTGTCAACACTTGAACACGCGCCAGCGACAGCCAGCGCAAAAGGCGCAAAGAAAAAGCCAGCCCCAAAAATTATGCAACAGATTCTGAAAATTTGGCGCACGAAATGCAGCAGCAGCAACAACAAAGAGAACAACAACAGCAAGCTGCAGCCAGTTTATTTTTGTGCAATTACACAATGAGATGAGCAAAGCAAATAAAAAGAAGCAAAAATGTTGCTGTCGGGCATGATTGACTGCATAATACTCGTTTGCTGCGATATTTTATGATCTGCCGCAGTGATGAGGGATAAGCTTATATATGTTTCTCTGCTGAAGATCAACTCAGTAAGGAATATATAACACTTATTTTTGGGAGAAACAATATAAAAGGTCAAAAGTAGTTTGGAATCCACAAATAAAGCTTAAAACATATTTATTTACAATTTGATGAGCTCATAAGAGGTAATATATATATGTATAGGTTTAAAAGTCTCTCTGTGTCAACAACTATAGAATTTTACGCTGGTGAGTATATAAGGAAAACCTTATCGATTGGATAAATAGTGACACGCATATTTCAACAAACCAATATGCCTTTTTTAACTTCGTGAAAGAAAATAACGATACAAATGAACTGTATTGGGTCATGTGAGACTTTCAGATATTCTCGAATCAAGTATGATGTGGAAATTTCGTGGAATATTTAAATATATAGAATTCCATTAATAAATTTTAGTAAAAATAAAAATCTAGATTATAATTCTAGATCTGATTTTGAATTATGGCATTAAGTATCTCGGCTCTAGTGGATTCTGTTGACAATTTTTATGTTTACTGCTTAAAATTTTGTTATTTCGATATGATCTGCTATCATACACTTTTTACAGGGTATATTAACAAGAATGTTGTTGCTGCGGCGCATTGGCGCTGACATCGCTGAGCGTCTGGTGCTGCTTCAGCTTCAGCTGCGACTGTCAACTGTCAGACATTTTTTACTGCTGCTGCTGCTTGTTGTTGTTGATGGTTGATGTTGCTATTGTTGCTGTTTCACGCCATTATATTCGCAATATGATTATTATGCGAATGCGAAAGTGTTGACGTTGTCACGTTTGGGCTGCCAGCCTGCCAAGTGCGAGTACAAAAATGGCATTGACACAAGTGCCACATGCAGCAGCAGCAGCAGCAGAACTAAGTAGCAACAGCATCAAGAATGCAACTGCAGCACAGTCGACTAATTGGCTCATTTCTTTTGGTCAAGTCCCAATATACATGCATGGCTACATGTGCCTGAGTATTTGTATATATACCGTTTGTGTGTGGTTGTGTGTGTGTACCGCTTTGTGGCTAATGCCCACTGTGCCTGAAACGATCCGGCAGGAGCATTTGATGTGACCCTCATCAAAAGCGATTTAAGTGCAAGTCCGGCAAAAGTTTTTCTCGACTCTGGGCAAATGTGCAAATAACAAATGATTTTGGATTTGCCAGCACCCACTTGTAAATAAAAGTAGACTGCGTGTGTGTGTGTGTGTGTGTGTATGTGTGTGTAATTATGTGTGGCATATACCAGCATGTTTGCCTTTGTTTTTATGCCTGTCATGGCCGTTGTGTGCCCTTTGGCCAAATCAAACGTAAGCCACAATTAAAACATAAAACTACCAGGCATTCAGTCAATGTGTGCATGTATGTGTGTGTTCATGTATATACATCAAACATTTCATTTTCTTTTTTGGCTTTTTTTTTTCTTCTTTTTTTTTTGCTATGCTGTCGTTTGTTAAAATAACAAGGGCCCATAATTAGTTCGAATTAGTTGCATCTGAGGTCTGCTTCTGGCAGCTGTGTCCAGCAGCTGTGAGCATGAGATCTCGACTTAGCTGCTACTCCACACATTTAACAAAGGCCCATTCCCTGTGCCGTTGTCTAGAGTTTTTTCAAGCTCGCTGTGCACTCAAACATAACCAAGAACCACACCCATTGGGCCCGGCTGGTAGTTCGAACCGCCGGCTGAGTGGCCAGCGGAGCGTTGTTGATGTTGACGTTGTCATAAATCCGCGCTCGTGCTCTCAACTGAGGCTGTCAGTAATTAGCGCGCTCACTCAGCGCCTGAACGCTTCTCGGTCTCTACTCGAGCACCGAGCTCGGCAGCCAGAGAGCCCCGGATCCACAAAGCTAACGAGTCACTTGTAAGAAAACCAGCGCATCAATGGACCAAATAGCAGCGGTTCAGTGTTGCCAACTGTCGAGTAGCTAGTTTTAGGATTAGCCACTGAAGCTCCAAAAGAAACAGCCAAAAGCTTGGACAGAGTCAAGAGTAATCGATAACTACAATCAGAAAATTGTACATTACTCGGTTTTGCAATGATTTCACAGAAAACATAATTAACTGGAAAAATCAGTAATGAATTACAATTATTTTTTAGTCATATCCATGAATATTGATTGATTGTCAATAATATGTTATATTTGGATGACATCGATTTTGAACCATTAAGATGATTCGTGAACATATTCTATGAAATTATATGAAAATAATCGATCATTAAATTTATCGATAGCTAGTAACTTTGGACTTATCGCCAAATATTATACTTTTTGTGTAAGCAAGATCTCTGAAGTAATTCTAAAAATGATTGATAGTATATTATTATATAAATGATGATTAGTATACAAAAAATAACTATTAGTATAGCTCATTTTCTATATATATATAATATATATCGAAGCGAAATCTTAACGTCTTAGCTTCAAAAAAGCTCAATAGCCAACACTAGTTGGCCGTTATCTTGACTGGCACAGACAGACGTCTGCAATTAGCGAGCAGCACTCGGGCAGGCAGGCAGGCAGGCAACTAGCGAGCACATTTAGTGGCTGCTTCAACGTTAGCTGCTTCAGCTGCTGCTTCAGCTGCTGCTGCTGCAGCAGCAACAAAGTGGTTGCCACGCTAGGCGCCGTCAAAGCAGTTGATGTGGCATACTGTACCATGACACCGTTTCAGACAGCGCAAACAGCGCACGGTTATGAGTGACTGGCTGAGTGACTGGCTGTCCGGCGTAGTGACTGATACATTCATTTAGCCGCTCTTGTGCACGTAGCCAGAGCCAGTGGCATCACTACCAGCAGCGGCAACAAACAAGCCGCCACTTGACTTGCCAAACCCATTGACGCTACCGGCAACTGCAGACGCGCTGCCATTGCCTTTGCATGCCAAAAGTCATCACCTTTATCGTTTTGCAGCATCGCAGCTCGGTCGGCTCTTTTCCTTGCAGTTGGCAATCCAAGCAGCATCAGCAGCCATTTAGCCGCCTGCATTAGCTGTGGCAATATTATGACTGCAGCGGCGGTCCAAGTCGACGGTTTTGTCGTCCTCGCAGCCAGTTGTCCTGACAGTCAAGTATATTGTAATTCATAATCTGGCGATTTAGTTGGCATAAGACACAAACGCTTTATTTCGTGTTGTGGTTGTTCTTGGGCTTAAGACCCAAATGCCACTAGCTCCGGCAGCCTCGGCAGCTCCAACCGTTTCAGCTGCAGCAGCGTCTTCGCCTTCATCGTCTTGGTCCTGGTCGAAAAATTTTGACACTGATTGTGTTTGTACTTGGCTGGAGTTTTACGGGGGTCTGGTGAGAGCACGAAGCATCTTAAGCCGTTAAGCACTGAAAATATTTCCATTGGCATTGGGTATGGGTGGCTGCCAGGCAGCCAAACTGCCAGGGGTAAGTGGTACTTTGGCAAAAGTGGTCACAATTATGGGTTCAATGTGCCCACTTTGCTGGCTGGTTGAGCATATCATCTCCCAAACACTACTTATCGGTTAGCTAAGTTGACAGCTTAAAAACAATGAGCTGCTATTGAAAATGAGACAATTTTGTTTGTTATGTTTTTCAAATAGGTTTTTCTCTTTAATTATATGTATTTTCCACATCTTGTTCATTTTTTTATTTTCCATATACATATTATGCACTTTTATCATTTGGTTTTTTTTTTTTTTTTACAATTATATTTGGTTTTTGCTTAACTAAAATGTACACATAACGCAAAAAACGAATTGCGAGCCGCTCGGCTCGACCAGAAGCCACCCCAATGTTTAGGCATAGTCCATATACAGTCATACATATACATATACATATATAGTCAATAATCATTATAATTTATCTGTTTGGGTTTTGTTAATTGTTTTCTTTTATGTTGTATTTTTTTTTTTTTTGTGTATTTACAATAATTTACATTCATATTAAGCACATAAAGTAGACAAAATGTCGTTATCGATATGTCGATAGTATATTATCGATAACGTTTGATAATCGATTTTATCTTGGGTTCAATGTATCGACACTTAGCCTTCAGATTATTAACTTTTGGTTATCAATACTGCTTTTTTATATCGATGTTCGATATTTCGTTAAGGTTGCTTTGATAGTTCGCTACATCTATATTCACTGTACAGCATCTGCATCCGGTTACCGGCTCTCTCTCTCTCTCTCTCTCTCTCTCGCTTTCGCTTTTAACTTAACATTTAGGTAGTTTAATTATTGTTCTCTCTGTCTCTACTGCTGCTGCTGCTGCTTCTCCTGGTGCATGCCATCTCTCTCTCTCTTCTCTCTCTCTATTCAATCGGTTTCTCGCTTAAATTCTTTAATATTTTTTTGACTTTCTTTGGTCGCTGCTTTTTGGTTATTTACATGCTGATCCTGCTGCTAAATGATATACATATACATATGTATCGTAGTCCATCGTATAAATTCTGTAGAGTTATCTAACGGCTGCAACTGGCCTGCGCTTATATAAAAATAACTTTGTTTTTCTTCCCATGCCCGACTCTTTCCTCTCTTCTGTATGTGGCTAATTAACGCTTGTATCCGCTTGATGGGGCTAGACATTCGTCACGCCCAGTTTGGCCAGATTGCCGAGCGTGATGGCATCGCCTGGCTGCAGTCGCAGCGCTGCCTTATAGCTAGCAGCCGCATGATTTGTGCGCCCCAGCAGATGCAAAATGGCGCCCAGATTGGTGTGGGCGTGCGCATCATCTGGACGCAGAGCAACAGCCTGAAATTGAGAGAGTATCGCTCGGTTAAACTAATGTCGTTGTGGCTCGTTTGTTAATTGCTGCTCACCTTGCGATACCATAGTTCCGCCTCCACCTTGCGATCGAGCAGACGCAGCGAGGTTGCAGCAGCCACCACCAGAGCATAATCCGTGGGCGCCAGCTCCGCGGCACGTCGATGATAGACGGCGGACTCGTGATGTCGCGACTGCAGCGACAGGAATTCAGCTAAATTAGATAAAGTAGAGCACATTAGACATTCATAGTTAAACAGAAATCTTAGCTACCCACCATAATGGTGATAGACGCTGGCCTGTTCCGGCGCCAGCTTTAGTGCGCGCTTGAACCACATTTCGGCCTCCGCGGCGCGACTGCTCTGCAGAGAAAGAAGAGGAAGAATAAATATGTGAATAAATGCCAAGCTAAAAATTTCTACATACATTTCGTGCGAGAGTAATGCCGTAGCTGATGTGTGCCGCCACCTGATTGGGCTGCAGCTCGAGAGCGGCGCGATGATGTCGCTCCGCCTCGTCCCATTGCTGCAGACGACCGAAGACGTCGCCAATGCGCTGATAGAGCACCTCGCGCTGCTGCACAAGCGTGGGCAGCGAAGACAATGCCTCACGGTAGACGGCCAGGGCACGCTGCAGCTTGCCCTGCTCCACATACAGTGCGCCCAACTGTAGATACGCTGAGCTTCTGGCCTGATCGTGTGCGCTGCGATCGCGTACCGTTGCACCTTCCAGCGTGGCGCCCACCTGCAGAATTTCTATGGCCTGCTGACGCTTGCCCAGCGCAATGAATGATATGCCCAGGTTCAGATAGGCCACTGTGAATAAAGAATTCCATTGCTTTTAAATATATATCAATAATAAGTAGTCAACTTGTCTCTTGTGTATTCAAGGACAATTAATTGAGACAAACTTTGGCTTAAATATTACAAATTGGTTACATATTCATTGAATTCGTGCACTGAGCACTTCAAGTGGTTCGCGTAGCGTAGCTTGAAGTATTCATGGCCCTTAATCATTTAAAGCACTCACCTGCGAGGCTTGGCCGAAATTTGATGGCGCGTTGAAAACACTCAACGGCTGACTTGTAGTCCTGCTGATTCTGATGCAAGATGCCCCTGCGAATGAATGAGATGGAGAGAAAGTGCATAAGAAAAGTGAAAACGAAAGCGATGGCAATAGCGTTGCAATTGCATAATTGACACCAGCTGAACTTGTCGCGTACTTCTGCCCCAACTCGAGATCTAATTAGAGCGCCCTGCGGCTGCCAACGGCGGCCACTTGACGGCGCCCAGAAACCCGTCAAGTATCTGACTGTCAACTCCAAGTGAAAGGCGTGTGGATGGGAGAGGGACACGGCAAGGGTTAAGAGCAATTGGAGCAGCTTGCACTACTTAAGACTGCTCAGATTTATGTAATTAGTTGCTTGATTCTTAAAGCAGCTAATGCCCGAAGGCCAAGAATTCAACACAAATGCAAAATTGTTGAATGCAAAATGATAGGCGAGTGCGAGTGCGAGGCTGGAACAACAATCATAATGAGCAAAACAAGTCCAAAAGTTGTATTTGTTTTGACTAAGCTTAAGTGCCGTTACAAGTAGGAAAGTAGGTTAAGTGCAGCATCAAGGCCCAAAGGCGAGCAAATGCAAGGAAATCTTTTTGATCTTTGATATCAATCGAAATATATTATAATTGGCTTTAACACCAGGTACCTCAGCTCGTAACGATATTAGAATACGTATGGCAAAGGATATAAGAAATCAAATTATGCGATTCGCTGATTTCAGGTTCAAGTAACGCTGTTTGCGTTACACAGGATGTCATTGAGTATCATTGTGTGTGTGTGACTCCCCTTTGGCTCCCTGCGTTACTGGCAAATACAGGTAATAGAAAGAATTTCGTCAAATCACTTGCTGCAATCGTCAGGATGTCTCACTAGCTGAATGGGTGGAAAGAAAGAGAGAGAGAGAGAGAGAGACAGACAGACTGATGTGGTTGCTCCTGGGTGCGTGTGGTGTTCGGTAATCAGTCAAGCAAACGAATGCCAATGCCGCTAGCATTTGCTATATAGATGGCTTGATCGCTGTAAATAATATAGTATGTGCAAACAGCTGTTTATCCTTTGAGCGCGAAACAGGAAGCAGCATCGACACGAACGCTCCCGCTGCTGCCGCCACCGCCACCGCCACCGCCGTGCCGCCCCCGTGGGGACGACCGCCTGCTGCTGACAACATTGATTTTCGATTAGTGTGGGGCAAACATGTCACGCGGCTGTTTCCTGCGTAGCGTTTGTGGTTGTTGTTGACATTGCTGCTGTTGTCGTTGTTGTTGTTTTATGCTCTTTGGCCATTGAAGGGTTTCGGAGCCAGCGGCTAATACCTACGTATTCTTTGGCCCAACAGGAGCCAGGATATGACAGCAGCCATAGCAATGTGACCCGATTTTGAACCATTGACTTTTGAGTACTTTGACATTAAGCAGCATAACAGGCCACACATTAGAGCAGGGGTGGGGTAGGGTGACGACGAGAAAGAGTGCGGCTTAGCCGCCAAAATCACATGCAATAATCTGGCATGCGACAAGGCACAACTCCGCCCGCAGCACTCGACAGGAGTTGCAGGCGGCACAAACACACAAAAAAAGGAGCTCAAAATAAACAGGGAGCATACAAAATGACGCACTGAATATTCAAAGCACAACTCCGCGTGCAGTTTTTGTACTCCCGCACACAACAAATACCCTGTATAAAAGGAATGTGCTGACAAGGTATTTGCGATACTCAGCTCAGATCAATTTGATAAGCTTGCAGTCTATGTTGCTAGAAGTTTCTCATCGCTTGAATAGAGAGTATCTGGCAGTCATGCTGATGGCTACTTAAGCTTGCTGTCTTGTTTAGTTGCTAAAAACACTTGTTGTTCTTGTTGTTGTTGTTGTTGTTTGCTGTTTTTGTCTAGCAAAGTCTTTATAGTTGTTGCTGCAGTTATTGTTGCCGCTGCTGCTGCTGTTGGCTTCTTTCTTTGCCGTCTCGTCGCGTCGCATCGCTGCAAAATATGCGCAATGAGTGAAAATGCAATGCGAACAGACAACAGAGAAAACAGCACGCTTACAGACTTTGTCAGACGTTGACAGACGAATGGAACGTTGCCGTGCAGCAGTGGGTAGCGGGCAGCAGGCAGCGGGCAGCGGGCAGATGCCAAGGGTATAAAAGTGACATAAAGACCAAGCTATGGCTGGAGTGTGAACGCGAAGGACTTTTGTTGAGTCGACTCGAGCACCGGCAAAAGTATGCTATGAAAAAGTGAGCAGCATGGAATGCGCATAGTTTTGCAAAAGGCGTAAAAAATAGAGACCCCATTCTCCCAACTGCGCAACTGCGTAATACCCTTTTAGCTGCCGGGGAGCCTGCGGAACACAACAAAATGGGCTTCATTTGACAGCTTGTTTGGCATTGTGCTCCTCATCCCGGCTAGTCAGAGACATAGAAGGAGTCAGAGTTAGAACCAGAGCCAGAACCAGAGCCAGAATCAAGCCGCCAGCTGCATTACAACTATGCCAACAGCTAGCTGCAGCTGCCTAGCCAGACTTGAGCAGCTAAAATGGTATCCACTAAATGCGCAACGGAGCTGCAGGCCAAAAACAGACACAGATAATGAAAATGGTTGCCAGGACTAGCAGAAAAAAAAAAGAAAAAAAATCCAAAACAGGCAGCCATTTATCCGAGCACTTGAAGCGTGCGAAAGCGATGTGTGTCGCATGTCATGCGGGACATCAGCTCATCTAATGGCAAACTTCCATGTTAATAACACTATTTGACAAAGCTTTCGAAACCAACTGGCTGATGGGAGTTCACTAGCAAGACACACACTATCTTAGGCATAGACTGAGATAGAAGTAAAAATGAATGATTATTAGAGAAAGTTATGAAAGTAGAGGCGAGTTAGAGTGTGATGATGTGGGAAGAAGAGTTACATGAGAAGGTAGATTGACTTAAAATGAATATCAGAAAGCTTAAAGTCTTTGGGAATCATTAAAATTAAAATAACTATTTTATGAGAATGTATGCCTATATTATTTCAAGCTAGCTGAAACTGTTTATAAGTGTTGGGAGATAAGACTTTGATGAATTAATTTGTTTCAAATAGGTGTATAAAATGATGATATAGTGGCGAGCTCTACAAGTTAGCTTAAGATAAGTGCTTCATACTAGAATTAATATATCTACTTATTCTTCCTAAAATATTTTGATTATATGTGGAAAGACTCGAAAGAGCTTGTAGAGCTAGTAGAGGCTTTCTCTTAAGTCAACCCATAAGCTGAGCTTTTAGCTCTGGCCTAAAAATATCTTCTACCTTCCGTGTGTCCACCATGTGTTAGCCAGTGTAAAAAAAAAACCACAAAGCGGCACTCTGATTATCTATAGCTAGCTTAGATAATGACTGCAAAGTGCTCGACTAGTTGTGATACTCACAAATTGAAGTGAACGTCCGCCATGTTGGGCCTGTAGCGTATGGCCTCCTGCAGCACCTGTTTGGCCTCCTCGTAGCGCGCCTGAGAGCTCAGCACACTGCCCAAATTGCCCAGGGCTGCAATTAGCGTTTGAAATTGAGCTCGATTTAAGCATCGCTCTGTGAAGATTGTAAAGTTTCATTTACCTTTTGGTGGATTGACTGTGATGGCGCTGCGAAAGAGGCTCTCCTCATCGCGCCAATCCGCATTGCGACGCACAGTTCGCACACTGAAGGACAGGAGCAGCATGCCAAAGCCGATGAGCAGCAGGAGGCGCCGTGAGCTGGAATCACGATCCAGCAGCTTGGAGACGCCGTAGCCAACGAGCAGACAGAAGCCGACGCTGGGCAGGTACAGCAGACGCTCAGCGACTACAAAGCCCACATAGAAGAAGAGATTGCTCGCTGGCAGAAAGGGGAGCGTGAGAAAGGCGCACGACATGAGCAGAATGCAAGTGTTGCGCGCCGCCACAGACATGCCGCGCAGCATGTAATCCGAGCAGGAGCTGGGGCGCGAGTGAGTGCCGCAGCAAATGCTGCCGCTGCTGCTGCTGCAGTTGGAGCTGTTGCTGGCGCTGCTGCTGCTGCTGCCGCTGCTCTTGTTGCTGGCCGTTGTGCTGTTGCTGCAGCTGCTGCTGCTGCGCGAGCCACGAAAGGCCTTGTGCAGCGCCAGGCTGACGGCGGAAGACACTAGTTGATGCGGCCCATGTGATACATGTTGCTGCGGATGCGTGTGCGGATGTTGCTGTGGCTGCGACGCATCGCCGTAAACGTAGACGCCGTTGTTATTGTTGCAGTCGCTGCAGGGCAGCGCCTCCGGATGATAGGCTGCCTCGAAGGCTTGGTACTTGTTGCTGTTGCTACTGTTGTTGTTGTTGTTGTTGTTGTTGTGGTTGTTGTTGTTGGCCAGCCGCTTGCGCTTGGCGCGCGACTTGCGTCCCACCTTCTGTATGTGATATTGTGGATAGCTCGTGCCGCTCGACGCACCCAGCTCTGCCTGCTCGCTGCCGTGCAGCAGCACCTTGCAGCCACGCCAAGCCACGCCCAGCAGCACGCTGTACAAGCAGGCGGACTGGGCATTGCGCCGATCCCAAAGCGTTGTTACACGCGGCAGCGCATCCATGCCCCAATCGAAGCTGAGCACCTGCGGCTGCAGCAACAGCTTCAAATTGACAACGGGCAAATGCAGAAATGTCAGCAGCCGTGTCCATGCGGAGGCGGTGCGTGCAATAGGATTGTCGGCGCTGGAGAAGGCGCTCTGGGGCCCAGGAACCACGATCAGGCGATAGTAGACGCTGCAGCAGAGGGCGCCAAGCACAAAGAACAGCGAGCGCAGGCGTTGCTGTGAGTGAAAGAGAGAGAGAGAGAGAGAGATTATGTATATATTTTGAGTAAACGCCTCAGGAAATATTATTACAAGAACAAGCTCAAATTTGATGAATAATTCTCAATTCTCAATTTTCGCAATAGATTCAGGTTTCTCAACTATCAATTTCTCAATCTCAATCAATTAATTTATTACTTCAATCCTTTGCTACAATCATGTCTATGCTCACCTTATCCACCTGTCCGCTTAGGCCGCGCATCACATCGAAGGCGGCACAGACGAGCAGCGCTGTAATCGCCGTTTCCTTGCAAAGCAGCGCCGCGATAGAGAATAGCAGCGTGGTGGCCAGAGCCAACCACTGACGTGGATCGGCTGATTCGCGCCAACGCATGTGCCGCAAATAGCTGAGGTACGTGAGCAGATAGCAAACGCAGGCAGCCACATCAGCGCGCCCCACCACGCTGGCCACCGCCTCTGTGTGTATGGGATGGGCGGCGAAGAGGGCGCCAGTGGCCAGCACCGCCCAGAAGGAGGCGAGCAGTGTGCGTGCCACGCGCACCACCAGCGCGGTGGCAATGCAGTGCAACAAATTGTTGCCCAAATGAAAGCCCCAGGGCGCAAAGCCGCCGGCCAGCAGATAGTTCAAACGGAAGCTCAGCACAGTCAGCGGCCGCCATGAGCCATGCGACCCACTGTCCGTCAGGGGCGTGCCCCAAAAGTCATTGGCAAAGCTGCGCTGCCAGCTCGAGCCACCAGAGACATCCGCATTGGCCAAAACTGCACGTCTGCAATGAGAAAAAAAAAATATATTATATAAACAATTTTTATATAATTTATAAATAAATAATATAAAAATATTAGAAAATATCGCACACATGCTAATTGATAAGAGAAAGTTGCGAAAGTTGCTATTTCAAAAAAATCTTGCTTACTGACAAATATTTTGTGTAGACGTCGCTATTGGTATATTTTTCACGCTTTTCGTTTTTGAGCTCCACTGACAGACACAAGATCCCCTGACACACACACAGAGAGAAAGAGAGAGGGAGAGAGAGTAGCGAGTGACTGTGCGGCTTGGCTGTTGTCAGTGTGTCATCGGGCTACCCAAAAAGAACAACATCATTGGCTCCGGTTGGCGGCTGCTCACCTGGACACTTTTGCACGCACAGCAGGCAGACTATGTGGGATTTTGGTGAGGTATTTGCGACAGCGACAACAGCGGCAGCCAGTGGAACGCTAGCTCTAAAAGTGGGCGCATTGGCAATGATGTTGCCATCGTCATCGTCATCGTCATCGCCATCGTCGTTGCGGTTCACATAAACAAATGCCACTCTAATGCCGCACAAAGTCGACTCGAGTCGCCTTCTTGTCAGCCGCAGCGTGAACCATGTAGCGCAGTGTACTTTGTGTGTGTGTGCCTTGAAATTCGATTGTAAGTACCAGTGAAATGCCGTTGCAGTAACCAAGCATGCCACATGCCACACAGAAACTTGCTCCAATTTCAACAATTTTTACTTTATTTTTACATTTAAGGTCGTCTCTGTATGTGTATGTGTATGTTTGTGTGTGAGTGTGTGTGTGTGTGTTTATGTGTATCTGCTTCAACTTAAATATATAAATTTAGTAAAATTTGCTCTTGATCTGACTGCGCTTACCTATCATCATAGACAAAGCCCGCATTAAGGGTATTCAAATATAAGACGAAAGCCAGACCGCAGCACACGAGCGAGGTGTAGTCCATGCTGCAAAAGGAGAGAGATGAAGATATTAGCGTTAATTAGAGTTAATGTTGGGTATATGAAGACAGTGAGAGAATGAGAGACAGAATAAGAAAGACAAAATGAGAGAGGGAAACAGATAAAATATTTAAGTAAACTAAATATCGTAGATTATTAAAGTAATCTTAAGAATATATAACTTTTTATGAAATGTAGTTCGAACAAAACAGTTTTGTTTGATTCAATTATATATCAATTTAAAAGCTTTTCCTTTAATAAAAAAAATTGCAACATTATTCAATAATAATTCTGAAATGTTTTCAATTGAGAATTCTCAATTATGCTAATTCTGTTCTTAGAACAGAAATATTTATATTAAAATCTAAAGCACTATAATTTTAATATAAATATTTATATTTTGATTTCTATGATATATTGAATAATTATGAAATGTTATTATCCAGATTAGTCAATTATGTTATTTATATTCTTTAGATTATTGTACTTTCGTTTTTAATTTAAATATTTCAGTTTGACTTCGATTTTTTTATTTTAATGAGTTATATTCCATATGGGAAAAGCTTCTATTTCTCAATTATGTTAATTATATTCTTTTGATTATTGTGTCTTATTTTTAACTTAAATATTTTTGCTCTTATGTTCTCATTTCTAAAGCCAATCCTCTTTATTTTTATTGTTAACTCTTTCAGCTATTTCATTTGTATATCTATAGCTTTTGGCTAGAACGGACTTACATATGGTTTATTGCCAAACATTTTCAACCGTCACGCACATTTTTCTCTAAATAATGAAAATCATTTCAGTGGCTCGTATGCCATCTAGTTTGTTGTGTGTGTGTGTGTGTGCGTGTTTTTTTTTAACATTTCCCCATTTTTATTTGTTTTCTGGCTTTTCATTACTTTTTTTGCTGTTGTTGTTGTTTTTGGCCAGTGGCCATAAGCCGCGGCTGCAGCAGACGAGGCAAAAGCAACAAAAATAAAAAGAACGAAATGAAACAAGAGTTTGTGGCAGCAGGTTTTCCTTTTATGTGAAAATGTGCAGGTAGGTTGCATTCATGATGCCTGCCTCTTGGCATTTGGACCTCAGCTGACGGCAGTTGGCTGGACCGTTGATGATGTTGCAGCAGCTATTACACATAATGAGCGCCAGCCGGGGCAACAGGATGCTGCTGCTGCTATTGCTGCTACGGCTGCAGTCTCTATGCACATTTGTTGCTGCGGTTGCCAACGTCAACATGTGGATGCAACCCCTTCGAGCCGACCGCTGTCTGTGCCCGCCAACCGTTCGTTGACATTAAAAGTCGCAACAGTTGCAGTTGTTGCTATAACAGCCAGACAATAAAGGCTATCAACAACGTTATGCTTGTGCATGTCTCATGCACCCACAGACCCGGCTCGATTCCGCCCGGCCCCTTGCAACGTTTGTTGCTCTTAATGTACCAAATAATGGACACATGCCGTCGCCGCTGCCCCATGTGCGCTCACCGACACATTAAGCCGTTCCCCTTGAATAGCAGCTCACCCGCAAGTTGGCTGACAGTCCACACACCTCTGTCACCCGCTATTTCTGCATTTGTATTTTTTTTTGTGCTTTTGTGTTGACGTTGGCAGATTTTTCTCTTCTTCAATTTACTTATTTTTTTTATACCCTGTATCTATTGCAAATTGGTTTAAAGGAGTACAATTTGGATAAAGTTATGCCTAGAAGTTAGTAGAATTGAATTATCAGCTCAATCAGCTTTCAATAATAGTTAAAGTCTTGGGTCAAGCATCGCGCGACATGCCGAGAAATTCTATATATATGCACAGCAATTTTCAGTTGATTATCTTAAATTATAAACTCATTTACAGGGTATCTAAAAGTCTTACAATCTATGCCGTTTCAGCTTAACTTTTGTTTTGTTGCAGCATTTGCGGTTAATTATTTTTTCGTCCCGGCTAAGCCCGCGAGCTGCTAACTCCCGACCCGAGTGAATTGCGACCTAAAAATCAATGGGATGAAATGAGTCCAGGCTGTGCGTTGAGGCCAGTTGACTGTTTTGTCCAGCATCCGTGGCACGTTGAGCAATATTATCTATTTCTGTATTTGTGTGTGTGTGTGTGTGTGTGTGTGTGTGACAGCGCGGCATACTTTTGGTGGGCAGAGACATGTATGTAATAAGCAGTTGGATTAGATGCTGGCTCGTTGGCCCAGTGTCTGGATGCTTAGAGGGGCTTAGTTAGTGCGCTAGCAAAGTCCTGTTGGCAAGAGATTTCGCATTATGCACGAGAGACCCAAGCGGCTTATGTGCAAATTAGCAGCATTCAATATAACCAACACTCGCCAACGACGCCAAGGACCTGTCACGGCAAGGGCATGGGCATGGGCATGGGCATGGGCATGGGCATGGGTATGGCCATGGCCATGGGTTGGGGAGCTGAAACAAAAATGCGAGTAACACACAAAAATTGCTTTGCTAATGAGCCATAATGATGAGCTTTGCTTTTGCCTGCGCCTTCGGCTGTGTCAGCAAAGCTGCCAAAGAAGAAGCAGCGCCATCAAATAGTAGTAGTTAATGAAGAAGAAGTAGAAGCTGAAGACAGCGTGCGTCGTGGGGGAACAACTTGTTTGCGATGGGATTTGTGTGCGCCTGATTGATTCGCTTCCAAGCCATTGCCTGAAACTGCTTAACATACTCATCAGGCCCAATCATCATTATGATGCATATCATCATCATAATCGTAATCATTGTCATCAGTCTGGCTGGCTGTCAGCACATTTAAAAAGCCGCTCGCCTCGCAATTATCTGAATATAATTGGCCAGCAGCTTGGCTCATCAAATGAACTTCGTTGTTTTTTGCACCCGCCAAGTGAACTTTGAACATTGTTTGTTTGGCTTCGAACTCCAGCAAACCGCAGTACAGAGGCGGAACTTGAAAGGGCTACAAAGGCTTCGAGTCATAAGTCCAGTTTACTTTCGGTAAATAATTACTATATAATTAATTTTATTTGTTTGCGTAAAAAAAATTTGTCAAGTGAGATTTGAATTCCCCAAATTCTTGAACTGTTTGCGTGCGCCTCTGCTCGCGCATCATGTGTTACAACTTAATTCCTGGCACACTCAAACACACACACACACACACATAGGCGCGCGCGTACTCTCGGTCTTCAGGACATGTTGAGCCTATCGCTGTGCCTATCCAGCCCAGCTGCCACGTTTACTTTTGGGGAGGGGGATGCCCGCTCGCTGCGTAGCTCGGGCCATTTTATCGTCCTGGCCATAAATCATGTTTTATTTTTGCAATTAGCGCTGCCACACAATAAATTACTGGCTTTTCATTGTCTCGAGCTGCTGTTGGGCGAGCGACTGAGTGAGCGAGCGAGCGCGTGTGCCACGATACGTGAACTTCAGTACTTCACCACAAAACGTTGGCCAAGACGGCAAACTCAATGCTTTGGCTGGGCGTTGTTTGCCCATTTGAATGCTTAACGTTTATTGTTGATGAAATTTGCGCATTTTGTTTTAGTGGGTCACACTTTAAAGAGTCTTTGCACAACTTGCCGCAAAATGCTTGTAATGGCTGTCAGTTGCCATTTGCTATACCCTGTAGATTTGCTGAGAACAAGCTAACTATTTCGTAGACAAAAGAGGGTTTGAAGCCCTCTGCATCTCTGCAGCCTTTGACTGCTTTTCTCTCTGATGACTCAGCTCTTTATATAAATTTATATGCTATTCAAGTGCCAGGTTACTACACAGTATCTCTTAGTCAGACACTTGTGAGTTGTGCTTCTTTTTATAGCTTCTCTTCTGCCGTTTGGGCCTGTGACCTAGTAACTGCTTTTGTCCCTAATGGTTTTTCTGTGTGCCCTCTGCACCGCACTTGGCCGCCCAGCCACCTGCTTTCGAGTTGTGCTTTTGACATTTTCGCGATGTTTCCGTTTCCGGTGGCAAGGTGTGTGGGTATGTTTTGCCAGTTCATGTTTTTCATGCCTTATGTCACAAAAACTTGAACCGAAGGTCGAAGGCGTCGTCTCGATTTGCAACCGATTCCCATTTCAGCTTTCGCCACCGCCATATACTCCATACTCCATGCGCTGACTCGCTCGCTTTTCATCAAGCAGCCAATGAGCCAACTTATAAAAGGGCTTGCATTTGCTGTGCCACAATTAGCCAGCTGTGTATATGGGTGTGGGTATGTAAGTGTGTGTGTGTGTGTGAGCTCTGTGACTTTGGGGGGTATTAAAATTCAAAATTAATTGCTTGGCGCGCCAAGCACAGCAGCAGCAGCAACAGCAACAGCAACAGCGGGCGCCAAAAACATGCCAAAAAGTGGGCGGCTGGGCGTGGCAAGCACCAGCACACAGCCGAATAAAAAAAAAAAACTAAAATCTATGGAAATTAGAAAGTGGCGTCGCACTCGAGAGACTAATAGACGTGAAATTTAAGCGCATTGAATTAATTTCAATGGAAGCACAAGCAAACAAACTCATATATATATATATATATATATATATATATATATATATATATATATATATATAATATATGTTTATATATGTGCAATGAAGTCATTTCACTCCACAGGGAACTGTAATGTTTTGGGGGAGCTCGCTGACTTGCCCTCTATGTGTATGCTGACAAAACTATAATTAATAGGCGTTTTTATTTCACTTTGCCTGATTATGCAGAATATTAATTATATGGTGTTAGCCAGTCTGTATATGTGTGTGTGTTAGCCCAAAAGGGGTTAATTGTTGCCCTATAATAGTTACATCGTTCTGTCCACCTATGTCAGTGTATTAGCCTACGTTATGCAGTCTTACTTATTACGACGGACCCAGTTCATAGCCAATAATTTGACTCCAAATTGCTGACGAATAAACTCAAATATAGTTTTGGGCTAGGCGCCTTTTTGCCCGAAAGCGAAAGTCCATTATTATGCGCCAAAAAAAAATAGAAAAAAAAGTGTGCAACACTTTTTGCCTACATTTATAGATTTAGACATGGCTAAAGCGGAACTAAGCAATGAAGGTGCTAGAAAATCTAGATCATTACTGTAAGTTTTGGCTGACATTTCAATACCCTTTAAAAATACAAATATTAATTAAATTTAAGGAAATAAAAGGCAAGAGTGTGATAAGCATTAGGAATAGTTCAATTAATATTAATTAATTTTTAATTTAGACACAAATTTCTAATCAGTAATAATTTATTGGAATATAAAAATTATGTTATAAATAATATGAAGTTTATATTAAAATATATATACATTTTTTATGCAATTTTTATACACAGGTTAGTGAAATAATTAAGTAAATAATATTTAATGAACAATCGATTAAGTGTGACACAATTATTTAAATTAAATTCACATTAGATCTATAACATCTAAGTCATATATCCATTTTATGCAGCTTATTCTAATATATAGTAATACTATTTAAACAGTCAAACTGAGCTAAAGTTCAACTGATTATCATTCTCAGTTATCATCGAGAATTGTCGCAGTTATTAAAACTGAAATTCTTAGCATTATAAAAATTACATGAGCCGCTAAAGGGTATCAAAATGCGCAGAGTCGGACATTAAAATAATAAAGGGAAAAGCAGGTATTTTGTCTGAGTGTGTGTGCATGTAATTGTCTGTATGTGTGGTGTGTGTGTAAAGTTATGTGAGTACCGTAAAAATGCCGAAAACGTTTTAAAAATGAAACGATTACACCATTGCGGCTTTCAAACGACCAAGTTATGATAATGTTTGGCCAACTAAACTCGTTTAGCTTGCCAAATACGAAGCCCACAAAAAGAAGTGAGTCGGCCAGTGAGTGTGTGCAAGTGTGTGTGTGTGTGTGTGTGGGTGCAAGGTAAGCCTAACGGCAAGTGCGCAACACATGCAAACATGAGCCAGCGACGACTACACACAATGGCCAATGGCCCATTGGGCGTATTGTGAGCTTTGAGCTTAGCTCAATTCGCACACTGCCCTCACTGCACAGTCTGTGTGGGGGGGGGGGGCAGTTGATGGGCGTGGCAGTCAGTTAGTCCGGCTTCTCTGCTGGTCGCTCTGTCGAATGCTGTTGCACTCGTAACAATATTTTTGGGTATTTAAAAACCCAAAAGTGTTCCATGTGTGTGTGTGTGTGTGTGTGTCTTGGCTGTACGAATGTTTATGGCCTCCGCACAGACTTTGGCAGTTTTATGCTAATCACAAAAAAGGCAGCAACGCCCATGCATGAAACGATTGGGCTAAGGGGTGAAGAGATTGGGCATTGGGTTGATTGTGGGCGTGGCACGTGGGTGGGTAGGACGTCAGCAACCACTCGAGGCAAACTTTTCATATTTGGCGCAGCAGTCGAAACTTTTCGTTTCGTTCTGGGATATTCAGCACTTATTTTGCCGATTTTCCGAGTTGGGTTTCTGTAACTCGTTCAACATTTTGCCCAACTATTCGTGCAACGGTTCGCCTTCTGCGCCCAGTTGCCCCGCCGCCTGTGCCGTCAATAGACGAGCGGCTTTCAGCAAAGTTATGAAAGTCGACTTCCGCTATAGCCTTTTAGTCAGTCGCAGTTGTTCTCTAGCCATGAATTCCAATTGATGTTTCACATAGGCATGTACATTTTAATGAAAACGAAGGACAATCGATAAGCGAGCTGGGAAATGTTTTATGATTACTTTGCTTTGATTGATATGCGAAAGCTTTTGTGATATTTGTGTAGGAAATTGAAAATTTTTATAAGTTTTGCTATATTTACAATAAATGTATAAAAATGTTGAGTATTGAAATTGATATGAAACCAGTTAAAAGTTTCTGTTAGCTTTATATGCAATAGAAAATATATTTCAAATCAAAGAAACTTGTAAGAAAAACATTTACAAAATATATTCAATTGGTACTTTAAGCTATCTTTCATCTTTCGTAGAATTCTATTCGTTTCATGCCTTAACACTTTTCTCCATCTAACCAATTCAGACAATAGCTAAATAATTATACTCTTTCATGTATCACATTTCCCACGAAAACCTTTTCCATTTTATTTTTAATTCAACTTCTTTCTTGTTGAATAATTGATGTATTTTTACACTCATTCACACATACACTCACACACACGCATCTACAAGTATCTATGCCTCTCACTAAGCGACGCGCATAAATAATAATTAGGTAATAATTAGCATCTGTCTATTAACAGAGTTCGATATGCCTTTAAGTGGCAGACGCAATTATCAAAATATTCAACAGCCATGCCCTCCTTGGCCCCTTTTGGGGAAACTATTGCGTACGCTGGGAAATTTCAACACTTTGCCGCCATAATTTAATTTAAATGCTCAAAATTGTGAATGGTTTAATTATGTATTCACACAGACACGCCAAGCCATTGGGTGTTGGCGCTTGGATTAGCTGTGCCAAAATGTTTTTGTCGGCCCCAAAACGAATGCCCATAAAGATAGAGAGAGGGAATGCGGGAGTGCGAGAGAGTGAGAGAGTGAGAAAAGCGAAGCTGTGTTTCGATAATCGTGCACGTGGCAGACCGCGGATTAGAGAGCGGGCAACGAAACGTAACTGTTAACCTAGTTGAGAGATAGCGAGTATGTGTGAGTGTGCCAACTCTGTTTGTGTGTGTGCGCCTATGTGGGTATGTGTGTGTGCTGCGTTAATTGAATGCGCAACTGTCGTGCCATCCCACTTTATCATTATACAACCAGCTGCCCCAAACTCAGTGCACGCCCCCACCTACTTCGGGCCACCCGCTTTGCACACTTGTGCGTTGTCTGTTTTAAGCCTGTTGAACAATTATAACTGGCATGTCCAAATGCCAAGTGCCTGAAATTGAGTCCGGCCAACGCGGCGTATGCGTGATGTTCTATATGCTAATTAAAATGGTTGTTTGTGTGTGTGTGTGTGTGCGTGTGTGCGTAAGGGTACGTGTGCCTGTGTGTGTGTTTATGTGTGTATATCATTTGTCTGTCTATGACCGTGGCTGGGCGTTCTTGTTGTTGTTTCTACTGCTGATGTTGCTACTGCTGCTGTGTGCGCTTTGTGCTGTTTGCATTACATAATTATAATTACGCATACGCCATGTTGGCGCTCATTTGATTTGCCACCGCACAGCAGCAGAATTTAGCAGCACAGGCATCAGTAGTAGTAGATCAAGCTCTCTTTTTTCTTTGTTAATCATGCTGCATGTATGCTGTGCATGATGTAAATATTTGTACATTGCTTACTATTTATGGACGCTCCTTAATAGCTGCCACATAATATTTAACATTTTGATGCCTTGCGCAAACAGCAAAAGCAACGCAGTTAAACCGCACAAAATGCTGAATGTATGTGCCGAAAAAAAATGGTGAGGATAAGAGTTAAGTTAAATACAGATTGAGAGATACCCTGTAGTCGGATTAAATGAATTAAATTTAAGCTATATTTCGATGATTATCCTGACAGTTGGATGGTTCGGTAATGTTTATTAGTACCAAATTAAATAAAATCTTTAAGAGATTAATAAAAAAAAATTGTAACTATCAATGAGTCCCGATTAGCCTATGAACGAAGTTCAACTATGATTAGCCTACATATATTTATTATTAACTATTATAATCAGGAATATTTTATATATATATACAGAACTTAATGATATAACCTATTTAGAAACGGACCATTTCAATGTTATTCAAGCAACCCCTTTACCATCTCTTTCACAATAGGGCACAAAAAAGGAATGCAACTGAAACGTTATGCATGTCCTATATATATATATATATATATATATATATATATATATATATATATATATATATATATATATAAAATAATCAAAAGGCAATAACTTTTGCAACTGTCACGTGGCCGTGTAAAAGAAAATCCAATTGCTAACCGCAAACATAATTAAAAACTTTGCGCAACCACAATCGATGGCAATTGCGACTGCGATTGCGATACCGATTGCGATGCCGATTGCGATTGCGATTGCGATTGCCCCGCTTTTGATATTTTGTTGCGAAATGGCAGGATACGCAGGGCTCCAGGCGTTATGTAGCGGGCGGGGCATGCGAATTGCAGCTATGCAATAAAAATATCGCCTGCCAATTGGGGGCGTAGCTGTCTGTGATAGCCCACTACATGTACGTGTGTATAAATCCAATTAAATCACAAGTTACGCAATGTGATAAGTCACGTTGTTTATTGTTTTAACGTACACGAGGCAACACATGCGGGGGCATTACATAAGAATAAGGGAGAGCGAGAGTGCGAGCGGGAAAGAATGATGCACAGGTAGAGGAGGTAGGAGAGATTTAAGCTGCATTCATGCCACAATTTATGCACAACCCACGGGCAAACGAACAACTCATGCGGCTGCTGCGGTGAGTATAAAAAGCGATGAGAAGTGAAAACTAAGTTGAGTAAGCAAAGTGTACTAGACGCGAAAATACCTATACATATGAATGATATATATTTTGACTTTAGCAAAATAATTAATAAATAAGTGGCTTTCTCTTTCAATTTAAGAGAAAATATAGATATTCAATATATTATTTATTATTATGATATTTAAAAAGTGCATAAGTTCAACATATAGAGAGAAATAAAGGCAATATTCAAATTTACTTTAATAAGATAGTATAATATATCGAGCTTCAAATATAAATTATCCCAATTTTCAACTATAAATATAGTTTACTTAAGGCAAAACATGCACAAACACCTGGTATATACCCTTTGTTTTTAAATTTCAAATTACTGCAGGGTATAATAGAAGCTTAAAATATTATTGGAAACAATATAAGCCATAAAAAATCCTCAAATATATCGCTAAAATAAAACAAAGGTGAAACTAAGCTTAGTTTTTATTATAAAATTGGTTAAGCATTTCTACCACATGCACATATACATAAATATATACACACACACACACAGACATATACGAAATCACTCGATAGATAGGAACTTAATTACATGAAGCATTTCGTTGGAAGCTGTGCTTAAATAAAGTCATTAAAACGAATCACTATTGAAAGGGAAGTTCCACAGAATTAAAAAAAAAATGTAGAAAAAGTTTATAAAAGTAGAAAAATTCCACGCAAGACTGCAAAATACCCTGTTAATTAAAAACAGATTATATACTGCTTACTTCAAAAACAACTTATATAAAATGTGAACGACTTGAAAGCAAGAGTAACTGAGTCAACACTTGTTGCTTCAGTTGTGCTCTTTGCCTGCTCTGTATCAGTTTTGCTCAAACTTAAATAATGCACAGTGGGTTGAAAGGGAAAACAACCAAAATATGAGTGGAAATATGAAGAATGAAAAAAAAAAAACAGAAGTGAAAAATACTTTCTGAAGTACGCTTGGACATTGAAAGTTCGTGTGGCTTTCAGCGCTGTGTAAACTTGATAATTTCCGTTTCGCAGTGCTGAAGTGGATGTTTTTTCCTTTTCTTTTCATTGTCTCTCTCTCTCTCTCTCTCTCTTTATTTTGAGGTCCCACACCTGGTTGCGCTGCTGCCGCTGCTGCTGGCCAACAACAGACTTGGCTTATTGAAGCATAAATTTATGCTCGCCAAATTATTTATTAAGACCCACCCAATGCACGCACAACAGGAAAAGGGCAGAAAAAAGTATAAGCACGAAGAAAATTAAAAGTAAAAGTGCGTCGGGCTCTTCATTTAAAGTGCTCGCTGCTCCAAAGATTTTCAACTAAATCAGAACAGGAAACCACAAGAAAGCATCAAGCCATCTCGGCCAGGCTCCAAAACTTTTAATGTGCTCCGCACTTTAAGCAGCTTTAAGACCCTTTGGCAGCAGCTGCTGCTGCCGCTGTTGGGTCATTCAAAACAGAATGCGAAACCTTCAGTAGGGCAAAACGCATTTTAGCGGCATACGACTTTTATGGCGTTTGAATACCCTACAGCTATTATCAATTGAAGGAAAATATATAGGCTGCGAGCTAAGCAAGATACATAGTCAAAAGAAATTCATTCGACCCTTTTGAGGCGATTGTAGCAAGCTCAATCTTGAAGGCTTAAATTATTATAAGGTAAATATATTAAGTATTTCTGACTAACTCAGGTGTAGCGGTTGCTATCCAAACTCAACTCAATTCATATCTCTAACTTTGGATAAATTGTAGAATAGAAACTGTGATCAAGCTAGCAACCTTAAAAGTATTTTAAGTTCTAATAAAATCGAAAGCTGAAGCACGCTATGACTCGCTCATTTGCTAGGTATCTATTAGGTCGTTCACTTTTATGCAGCTTATATATTATTCATATTTTTGTCTGCTTAATGTAGCAAATTATTAGGTATGGCTCTGCTTTATTCGATGTCGCCGCAAGCGGCAAATTCGCTTGGCGCGCCAGAGCGTTAAACTTTGTCACGCGCGTTTCCTGGAACATGGGGTGTCGCTGCAATATAATTTTTTGTTTTATTTTTAAAAGTCAGCCTCTGGCGATCAATCGATATTGTGTGTGAATGTCAAGCCATATATGTATATATATCTATATATATGTACCTTATGTTAGCAGCTGGCAAATGTATATCAAACATTTCTATCAATCATTCAAAACGATTGATTCGCAATGCAAACGAACAGCGCTTGCTTGCCAGTTACACACACACACATCATACACACACACACACAAACATAGACACATCATACACACACACATTTGCATTGCTGTATGACTCTCCTTATAGAAGCTGCAGCTGTCTGCTCTGTCTCTGTCTCTGTCGCTGTCTCTGCTGGGGCCCTTGCCACACACTTTTGTTGCAGCTGTTGTTCGACCCTTTATCGCTCTCTTTCTCTGTGCCACGCCCACTGCAAATGTTGCACGTCGCAAAATCGTCCAACTGTGCACATATTGACAACTAACAGATTTTTTGCCATTGTGCAACATTTTTGTCATGTGCGGGCTAAATCAGACGAAACGGACACAAACAAACAGTTGCCCAATTTGTTTGTGCACCAAATGGGCGGGCGATAAACTGGGCAACTGTGTGTGGTATGGGTTGGACAGCTGGGTGGCTGTACTGTGTTGTTGTTGTTGTTATTGTTGCTTATAAGCAAATTGCGGATTGCTGTTGCAAATTTGTATATTGCCATGCAGCTGCATCTCTAATGGATGTGCCATTTGTGGTTATATTGAATGCAGCACGAGTCGAAGAATATCAATCGAAATTGTAATACGAATACGCATACGAATTGGCAAACGAAAATGGAATTAGAGATGAGCATCGATTATGCAATTTCTAACAGTTTACGGCAGCACTTGTAGCACATAATGATCCAGAAATTTAATCGACAGCCGCACTCAATGCTTAATTTGCTCGACGAGCGGTTGGCAACGGCAAAATGTTGTTAACTGAAACTTAAATGGTAATATCTTGAAGTTGTTGCGTTGTGTCATGAATATATTAAATATCAATCAAGCAATTCTTAAGGAGCATATCTATAGCCCTTGACTAAATAATAAAGGTAATTAGACATATTTAAATTTATATTTATTAATTAGAATTATTTAAATATATATTTATCAATTGGAATTATCTAAATATTATTTATTAATTAGAACTATTTAAATATATGTTTGATTTTCTAATTAGACATATTAAAGTTCATATTTATATATTGGACAATTATTTATGAATTTATGATCATTACTTATTAATGAGGCAATTAAATGTAATTGAAAAGTATCCAATGTATCTGTATCAGAACATTAAATGCCTTCCCCTGCACACAACTATTCATAAATAAAATAAAAATAGTTTTTAAAGAATATATTTAAGGAAATTTTTGAAAATTCAAATGAAAAATAATTGTTTCTCGATATGAATAATATAATTAGCATACCCAAATGCCAGTCTTGATATTAAAAAAACCATTACAGTTTATTTAACTTGCCGTTATGGTGAGGTGTTGTATAAATATATATTAATTTTAAATTTAAATATATGACTTATACTAGTCTTATATTTTTTTATGCTCATTCAGGCACACTTATTACGAGATAAACTACTCTTGCGGGCATTCATATAATAGTCGCAATTTCAGCTAATATTCTACTGAACTCTATTCGATGTCAATTTGAGCACGATTACATCGCCTTCGTGTCGCGCACAGCTGAGAGCTGAAAACGATAAACAGGTAACACAAATGTCATGGCTAGCTGATCGGTCATCGGTCATGGGTAATGCGAATAAAATAGCCACGAGATATGATAATGGGGGAAAAAAGCAGAGAGAATGCTGTATCAATCGTTGTTTTCAATTGAGTAAGTCCGAGCAGTGCCCCTGCTGCCAACAGTTGACAGCGAGTTGACGCTGCCCACAGCCATTGTTGTTGCATTGTTAAAGTAACACAACATTTTAAGTGAATGAAATGAAAACAAATATTGCAAATTTATTCATTGTAACGCACACGGGCGCAGGCGCCGGCGCGTAAAGCTGCAGCTACATGAAGTATCCAATTGCACTCATTGTTGTTGTTGTTGTTGTTATTATTGTTGTTGTTGCATTTGCTGCCGCCACTGGCCATTGCACGCTTAACTGCGGTTACCTTTTGGGCTCGCCGCACTCGCTATCTGTGCGCATGTGTTTGGAATGCATTTATGCACTCATTTCATTTAGTTGTTGATTTATTGACGAGCTCTCGCACCGCCCCCGAGCCAAGCAAGCTGCGAGGCAATAACTATTTAGTCGCTGCAATACTTTGATAGCTGCAGAACCATCGCACACATTGGCCGCACATTGTATGCAATCCCATCCAGTGCTTTGGATAGCTGCTGCCGCTACTGCAGCTGTTTGGGCCATGTTCGTCTGTTGTTTGTGCTGAGCAAATACAACTTACTGATTTTATTGCAAATTGATTTTATGTTCAGCTAACCTGGCGAAGACCACAGACCACACAGATACGGATACCAGAGACGGACACGCCCATTGATTGGCTGTCAGTGTAACAAAGAGAGAGAGAGAGAGAGAGATGGAGAGAGAGGGAGAGAAAACGCGCGAGAGATTCAAACAAATTTCTCATGTTTACATTGTATGGCGATAGTGGAAACTTTTTAATCAAAGTTAATTGGAAAGTTTTGCTTTGTCATTGCTATGTAACTCACACACACACACACACACACACTCACAGGTAGGAGTCACCCACACACACACGTGCGCCCAGCACATGCAGACGTGCATAAAGTGGCAAACTAAAAATGAAAAGTAAAATGTAGGTTATCCTTCAGCGCACACAAAATGCTCTTCATCGTTTCGTTTCGCTTCGTCCTGCGTCCTTGCCAGCGCTGTCTTTGCCGCCGCCACCGCCGCCTCCTACGTTCGGTTGCTCATTCATTTTATTGCTGCTTGCCGACGCTTGTCTCCTCGTACCTTTGATGATAAAATGTCATTTGGCTGCTTTACGTGCTGGTTTCCTCTCTCTCTCTCTCTCTCTCACTCCCCCCTTCTCACTCACTCTGTGTGCGTATGCGTATGCGTATGAGCATGCATCTCTTTGGGCCGAGCCGTCGAGTGCTACAGTCGTAACCAGCCAGGGCCAGGCTGACATTCAACGCTCTTGATTAAATTTTATGCAGTTTAACTATTTCTTTTTAAGCCTCCCCCTTCAATAACAAAGCAAAGTGCAGCTTGGCTGAGCCAGGGGCACAGCCGAGGCACAGCACAACTAAAAGGAAATTCACATACACTGGTTTTAATACCCTACCAGAAATATGGGCATGATAAATTTGTCATTTAATGTGTTACAGATTGTGGAGCTGGCAGAGGAGATCACAGAAGAGGCTTAGCTAGAAATCCTAGAGTAGGCTCAGCTCAAAAGCTCTTCTCATTTTAAAGCATTACGCATAGATATTACTAGACTAAAAACCTGCTTCCAGAAATATTATCCATGTTAATGGAATCCAACTACTCTGCAGTCGTCAATAAGTTTAGCTAAAGCAAAATTCCTTTAAAGTTAACATAAAATTCCATCAAAACCGGTTTTATCTCACCAAGCAATCATATATAATTTAAGCTCGGTTGATTATCTACAGTAATATATCTGGAGTGTATTCACTTGTTGATACATCGGAGCTGAACATTTTCTATAGTTTTTCTTTTTAGTTTGTTTTATTACATTTGAAGGCTCGCCCGGGCAACGACGGGCAGTCGCGACGAACACTTAAGCGCAGTCGACTGCCTGTTGCCCTGCTGTGTGTCTGCTGTAAGCTTCAGTTTATGCTGCAACCGGAAAATTAATCCTAATGAGTGCTGACACACACACACACACATACATCCAAAGACAGTGGAAGAGGGAGATGAAGAGGCTTGGGAAATGGGGGCCGTTGCAGAACAGTTTGTTTGCGCATGTGAAGCGATTTATGCTTTTTTTGCCAGCTCTTCCCGGCTCTGTTGCTTCGAGCTACGCTGTTCTTGTTGCTGCTGCTGCACACGTGCGTCACATGTAAAATACACGCACACACCTTACACACAACACACACACACACACAGAGAGAGAAAACCCGCTGCGCTCATATAAAACAACATTTTGTAAGCATTTTATAGGGCCATAGTGTGGCTGTCTGGGTGACTTGCCTCATAGAGTGTGTGTGCTGGGGCTGGGGCTGAATACGTCTGTATGGTTGCATCTGCCATTTACCTGGCTGATGTGTGTGTGTGTGTGCGTTCGCGCTTCCTTTCACAAAATGTGTTAAATGCCGCGTTTTGCATTGCCTCACATTTGCTTGCATTTTCCGATTTTCCGTACTTTTATGCCGACGCTGCCATTGAAATCGTTTCAGCCTCAGCGAAGCGAACCCAACCTGCTCTGGGCCGCCATTAAATGAAATGAAATCAGTGTCAATGTGGGCAGGAAATTTGTTTTCCACGGCTCCATTCAGTGGCAGGCTGCGTGCTGATCCTTTTGTGCCAGTTTAACTTTAATAGACGCATAGAATACATATACACATACATATACATTTATATATATAAATATATATATATATATATAGCAAATGGTAATTAGCCCGCAGCAGCACGTTTGCGCGGCAAGCTCGACATTAGAGCGTATAAAACCCAGTTATGTTTGACTTCCATGGCCGCAAGTGCAGCAATAAGAGCTGCAAAAATCGACGTTCTTTTTAAGGAAATTGCTGAAAACGGCTAGATAAAGCAGCGACTGGAAGTGGTCGTGGCAATATTATTTTCTAGCTGAGTAAATTAATATGATTTTAGCAATGAGATGCTTCTATAAATTCTTATAATAAAAATTATAATACTAAAAATTATGATAATAAAAATTATAATAATAAAAATTATAATAATAAAATTTCTAATAATAAAAATTATTCTAAATAAAAATTTTAATCTCTCTAAATAAAAGACCAAAAATTCAAAAAATAATTAAGATAATAATTAATAATAATAAATATATATAAATAAAATATTAAATTGCCCTTAGCTAAGCTCTGATTGCTAGTATTATTTTCTGGACAAAAAATTAGCTCTTAAGCATTACAATCATCTGCTAAGCATTACAATTGGCTTCATTTGATAAATAATAAAATTTATAATTTGATCAATAAATAAATTTATAAATTAATACCTATAAATCTGGGACTGCAAGTGTGACACTAAGAGTCAAACGAATAACTTCCAAGTCTAATCTATAAACACTACACACACACACACACACACACACACATGCGTGCAGGCTGTGGCTGAAATTGCACACACGTAAGGCAGAGCCCCCTTGGCGAGCTCCCCTGCGGCGCATTAATGAGCACGTGGTGATGGCTGCCATCAAAATCATATATGTTGATGTCGTCAAGTCACGTAAAAGTGTATTTAGTTTTAGGCAGAGGCCCAGCGACGCCTTCGGTTGCCTAACTCGGTGCCAGGCACCGCCGCACAACAATGCCAAAAAGTAAACAAATTAAAATGTATGCACAGCCAGCATATGCATGTGGGTCTGTATGTGTGTGTAAGTGTAAGTGTGTCTTGACAGCGTAAGCAATTAGGCGGCCAAAACGAACGATACAAAAACAGCAACAAGAAAGCAAAGCAAAAGCAAAAGCAAAAAAAAAAAAAACATTGCATAGCTGCAAGCGCTCACTTAGCGTCCTCATCCATTGGCAAATCATTTAGCCAGGAATGCTTGTGCTCGTTTTTCAGCCCGTATATATACCCTGTAACCATTAAGAAATCACATGAGCATCAATAGGGTTGTGAGCAGTTCATAGTAGAGGACTTTTAGAGTTACTGAATATAAATATATAAATGCAGCTTCCTTTGCCGTAGACAGAAGAATTTATTTGCTTAAGTCAGGTTTTACTCAATTGCCATTTCAGATAAATCTCCCAGTCTGTAACCCTATATTATCATATATTTAGTTTCTACAATCTCAATCCTATTTATTTTACAATCATTAATACTTTACAGGATATTTCACAGCATAATTCGTTCTTTCCCTGCGATTCTTCCACTTGTCCCTTTTTTTTTAGAGAGTGTGCACAAATTGTTGCCGCGTATATGTCCTCAATTTTTTGGTGCTCCATCACAACATAACACAAAAAAGATTTAGGCAGGGTATGCTGGCGCGGCCATCGCAGTGCGCCCTTAACCGTTATTGTGGCGCTTCGCATATTTGGTTCATGGCAGATTACGTATACGCAGCGCAGTTTTGAAAATCGTTTGCATTGCTTCGGCCTCAATGGCCGCAGCAGCAGTAGCAGTTGAGCGCTGCAACCCACGCCCCCAACAGCCCGCTACGCTTCCCCTCCCTAACTGCTACTGTGCCAGTTATTTGGTGTGCGGCTTTTTGTGTTCACTTTGGTAACAAAGGCGACGCTCGCTTGGCTCCGCATTTTGTTTTGTTTGTTTTGGCTTTGTATTATTTTTTTAAAATTTTTTTCTGCTGTTTTTATTTGTTTTTTTTTACCCATTTTTTTTTTTTTTGGCGCATGTTTGACATCAATATAACTTTACTTGTCCGCCGCTACTTTTCATCTTTGTTTTCGCACGTGTGTCAGTGTGAGTGTGAGTGTGCTTGTGTGTGTTAACAATTTTAGCTCTATTCACTTGTTCCGCATATACAGAGCCACGTTTTTGCCTTGTGAAACTATTGAAATTGTCATATGCTTATAACCCTTTCTTTGTGTATCTATGGCTAACTGCACATGTGTGTGTGTGTGTGTGTGTGTGTATTGGAGTGTGTGTATTTTGCTGCGGTTTCAGCACGTTTTTTATGGTTTATTTGCGAGCGTGTTTTATTGTTGTTTGCTCCACAAAGATTTGGCACTCTCTCACAACTTGTGGCTATGGATTTCAGTTTGTAAACATTTTTTGAGCACTGCACACGGTTGGCTTTTTAATCCAAGCTCACAAGAGCGCTCTCTCACTGGTACTTAAGTGTGCTAAAAACAAGAATGATAAAACGAAACCATTGAGGTGGCACTACTCGTGCTTAGACTATTTCAATAGCTTGCGGAGAGACAAAGTTAATATATTCATAGTGCTGCTGGCAGTTGGCAAATTAAAACTGTTCCAAAGATGTGAATAGAGGGATGAGGCGCCTGCTTGTTAAGTGAAAAAGAAACTGAAGAAGGTAAATTGATAGCCTTTTTTTTATTGTTATCATATATCGAGGATATGTAACGAACAGAGAGCTGCTCTTGATATTGATTCAAAATCGATTCAATTTCATATGCAAGATGTCTTCTAATAACTGCGATATTAGGAAAACAAAGGGAATATTCATTATGCCACAATATCTCTTTGCCTCTTTGCATTTTTTTTCTCTCTCTCCCTATGTACGCCAAAGCAGAACAACGAAACATACAATTTATCTCAATCGTTGCAACGGCAACCGCCAGCCCTGGCACGCCCCCAAAACCAATGTGGGGCGTATATCGCACTTCGTGACATTTGCAAATAAATAGCAGAAAAAAATAAACTGAAAAAAGGAAATAGTATTAAAGGAAATGGGACACGATTTTTTTTCTCTTTCATTGCATGAGTTTTGCCTCTCGCTCGCTCAATTTATGGCCGCAAATGAAATTGCATTTACGCGTGTGTATGTGTGTGCGTGCGCCTGGGTGTGTGTGTGTGTGTGTGCGTGTGTGCGTGTTTCAGAAGTTTAATTTAAACATTTTGCGCTGCAAACATTTGCTTTAACTGTGCATCGATTCACACGTTCCGACTAGCCGCCCACAATTTGCCACGCCCACAGCGAGAATGGCGCTTTAAAGTCAAACGCTGCCTGCTCGAAAATGTTGTTCCAACTTAACTGCGGCCCGCCTTCTTGCTGCACGGCTGTGGCACGCAGCGCGCCAATATTTAAAATATGAAGACCATTAGCTAAATATTGGCTTTGGCACGCGCCCACGCGCACAACAACAACAGCAATGCGCCGCCTCCCCCAAAAAAACGGCGCTGCCCCAACCTGAATTCACGCACAAAGCAGTCAATAATATTAACCAGCCGGCGAAGTCGCGGCAGTGGATCTGGCAGTGGAGCCAGACTCCCAGCGTTGTCTGCCCCGTGCTGTGCATACTTATTTGGAGCTCAAGCCGCACTGTGGGCGCAGGGCATGGGGCATGGGGCAGGGCGGGGCGCGACGCGGCGAGGCCGATGGTTGTGAGTGCATAAAATAAAAATAAATGTTAACAATGGCAAAAGGCGTTCAGCTGGGTTGCCAAAGCTCTGCTGGATAGCCGGAACAGCCGGCGGTGTCAGCCTCACGCGGCGTAAGAAAACTCCCCCGACACCCGAAAAAAATGAAATACAACAAAGACAGCGGGTAAGTGGGGGTGGAATGGAGTGGGGGTGGTGCTGGAATTGTGTATGGGGATGTGCGGCAATTTGTTGTTGGTTTTTGCGTGTACTTATGCTAAGTAAAGCGATGATGTAAAAGACAATAACCAAGCGAGAACTTGGGACGAGGCGCTGGGTGTGGGTTGTAAAACGAGTAAGCAAATCCACTGAGACCACAAATTTGGTAGCACCACCCAACAATCGGTGGCCCATCTGCCGGCTGCTGTAGCCCAAATGCCCAAAAAAAAAAAAAAAACAAAAAATGTGTGCCGCAATTTCTTTGGCCATTTATTTGTGGTTTATTTATATATATATATATATATATATATATATATACATATATATATATATATACATATATATATATATATATATATATATATATATATATATATATATATATATATGTATACATATAGCCACATAATATATATATATATATATATTTTATAACCTGCTTTGATATTCATATTTTTGTATTCGCTTGTTTCTGCTTGTCGCTTTTAAGTATAAGAATATTTTAATGTTTCTGTTTGGGCATTCGATAAAATCGAAAATTTGTTTACATTTCATGTTTATTGATTTTATTTTAAAATAGTTTCAGCTATCGATAAGTATTAAGATAAGTCCATAGGTATATCGATAAACGGTCAATTTATAATCAACCTTCAAGTATATTATTATGAATGAGCTCTAAGAACTGCACTTAGCTTCTTTTTAACCATACCTTGATGATGATGCCTTACCTGCATGATAACAAGAAGAAGAAATATTTAAGCATATATTTTAGTAGGCTAATCGAATACGCAGAGATTGCTTACATATAAAGCAGTGTATATGCGCTCAAAGACAGCTTTTTCAGAGCATCTGATGCAATTTCCAATGCGGTTGCCAACAAAACAAAACTTTATACCTGGCGCTGACCCCAAGAGCCCAAAAATTGCTCAGCTTTAAAAATATGGGGCAGCTGTGCCAAAAATTTGCGACAGCTGTGTGCAAAGGCAAGAAAACAGAGACAGTGAGAGGCAGAGACTGAGAGAAAGAGTCTGATTCATCTGGCGAATGAACTCGAGTGCGTTTCAGCCTTGTCTCGGACTCGGACAGAATATTTTGACCGGTTCAAAGGCCTGAGGCTTTTAAATTAAATAAACTAACACACGCAGGCGAGCACGCACACATACGCACACACACACACGAACGCCCACACACACGGACAATATGAAAACATCCAAGCAAATGTAACTAAAATACTCACACACTCACACACATATAAAAACGCAGACAATTTTTCTCAGCTCTGTCATTCGCTTAGCTCCCAGCACCCAGGCTCCACACACATATATATATATTTATATATATATGTGCTGTATATATGTATATATATATTTTAATGCAAATTGAGCAGAATTAATTTAGTACCGTCTGTGTTTATCTCTGGCGCGTTTAATATGATGCCAGCCATCGCCGACGTTGTCTACGCTTCATATCCATATGACGATCCCAAGCCCGCAACCTCTTACAGTGCTGAAGCTTAGTGTGTGTCTTAGTTGTATATCTATCTCTTTTTCACCCTCTCTTGCTTGCTCCGTCTCTTTCTATTCATTTCTATCACTTTGTTTTCGCTCTGTATGCCATATGTTAAGCGTTTGCCTGACGCAACATTTTTTTCTCGTATTTTTCTATGCATGCTTCTTGGCCAGAATTGTAAAACGGGCATATTAGCTGTGGTATGATACAAAGAATTTTAAACTGTGTTTTGGATGGAGTTATAAAGCAGAGGTAATATTTGAAGAGTAACATTTAATAAATTTATGGTAGAGTTTGAATTTGGAATAGGGTTTCAGCTTAAGGGTTTACATATATTTGCTAATATAATATAATATTTTCTCTTTATCCGCTAAGTATTTGATATCACAAATTCATTAGAAAACCGCGCTAGCCAGACTTCTCTTCAGCTTTCCGTCTCTTCACATTTCTTTCTGTTCAACTTAACTCCAATTGTACTCTTTGCTAGGGTATTTGCACTTCGGCCTACCTCAACAATCGGGGCTTTCTTGTTTTATTAAAAAATGTCTGGCTGGCAGCTTGTGCTTGTCATTGCGTTGTCATGTTGCCTACTTTTAGGCAGAAGTGAAGACATATGGTATAAGATGGAAGAGCTGTGGCTGCCACACAGCCAGCGCTGCGCTGGAAAGTCAATTTGGTTGCCACGCTTGTGGTTAGTTAGGTTCCAGCCCAACCAACCGCCCACATTCCATACATATACATATATATATATATATATATATACAGATAAATGTATATATATATATTGGCCTCGATGCGCATTAGGCACGCATCATTTGCGCGTTTGTAATCAGGCGAAAGTGTTTCGATTTGCCTACCAGATTTTATCATTTTCCCTCTCAATTGTGCACAAACTTTATATACATAAAGATGAATATACACACATATACATATATATGTATGAGCATACATACTGTGCATATTTGGAATTTAAGTTAAAAGTTTTTCAATTTCAAGTTTTATGAGGACAAGTTCGCGCCACGAGCGGCTGAATGCCTCTCGCTCTTAGTTCTCTTAGTTTATGATACTTTTCTGCCTTGGACTTTCTTTTGGATTAGCGTGCAGAGATCGTTTCAAGCTGTGCAAACTCTTTAATATGCATCGAACAGCGTTTTAGCCACGTGTTAATTGCAAAGCTTCAATAAATTTTGATTAACCTGACCAGAAAATGGAACGTAGTGCAACAAGTCGATGGTGGTCTGGCTCCACTCGCTCGGACTTGGCACTGATTTCGACTACATTTGCCGCTGACTGCAATCGTTTAATTTTACGCTTGGCTGACGTGCCAGAGTTGCCAACGTGGCACACAATAAAATTACATTGAGAGCGCGCTGCAACAAATTTGACCCTCAAACAGACACCAACTCGCGTCCGCATCCGCATTTGAATTTAAGTTTTAATTTGGAATTTCGCATCTGGAACTGATGCTGTCTGCAGTCTGTAGTGAATGCCACTAACTGTTTTGGCGGACTTCCGTTCGTCGTCGTCCTGCCATTGTTGTTAACTATTCGAAAATTGGTTTGGGGAAATATGAGTGCAAAGTTTTGCCAGAGCTTTCGAGCTGTCTTTTATTTTATTTTATTTTTTTTTGTGATTTTGGACTCAAGAAATGCCGAGCAACGTTATGAAAATAGCTGAAATAATTTTCCATTAAATTCTTGCGAATGAAATTATCGCATTAAAACAAGACAAAAGGCGTCATCGATACCCTGTTCGTAACTTTGAGTTATGGCTATATGTGACTTGGGATATTATTAAATATAATGGTGTGTAAATTTTCAAAAAAATGCACATATCATAAGTTATTGAAATACTTTTCGATAACACAATCATAGCACAGCTGCTGCATTTGCAATTCCCTTTCAACTTTTCAGTATTATCTGCACTCATACCCTAGAGGATAGCTCTAAGTCGTGCCACATGCAACTGCAACATGTTTTACTTGAGTTTTTTCTTCTTCTTCTTGCTTTGCTACACTTGAGCCAAGCGCTGTTGAGCGCTGCTCAGCTGTTCCTCTCACTTCGTCCCTCTCTCTCTCTGTCGGCTGCTCGGTTTCGGTCCATTGTTTGCTTAAATTTGTACACTTTCTCATCGCATCAGTCCGCCCACTCGAGCGGGGCAACTGCTCGACTGCTATTTGCTTGGTGTTTTGCTGTCTGCTGTTTGCATTCGTCTTCATTATTTGTTTGCTCGGCCCAGGCAGTCGGTGGCGGTCGCAGTGGCGGTGGCGGTGGCGGTGGCTGCTGCGCACTTGGTAGCCAAAGTTTTGACACAGTTGATTTGCATTCGAAATCCTTGCAAAGAGCTACCCACACTCCGCTCCCCCATCCCCTCCCCTTCTACACACACACACACACACACACATATATATGCACACAATGATTTATGGATTTTCATCATATTCTGTTGATTCAGGAATATTTATGATTTGCCAGTTTCAACCACGTTAACGTCGCACTCGTCCGCCTTTGTCCTTGTCTTGCCATTTCATAGTATTGCCCGAAAAAATTACTCCTCTTTATGTTGTCTTTTTTCCTTTTACCAGGCATTTTTGTTATAAATTTTAAAAAAATATTGTATGAAAATAAAAGAGAGAAATGCCGCAATAACAAAAGCGAAAGCAAATGCAAAAGCAAAAGCAACAACTGGCAGCCGAGTCCGGAATATGCTGAATATGCGCAAATTGAATTTGATTTTTAAGCACTGATTGCTTTTATTGTTCCAGGACTTTGGGTCCGCACAGCAAATTTTATATAAAATATTCTAAAAGAGATAACAGCTAGACGCACCAAAAACAAAATGAATAAACAGTGAACTACAGCTCTTACAGGGCACTATATATATATATATATATATATATATATATATATATATATATATATATATCCATTTCTCTGATAAATTTATTGATATAAAACATTTGAATTGCGCCACGAAATTACGTTTTTTTTCGTGCTCGACGGCGGGCTTTTCAATCGAACACGCAGTAATAATTTGTCAAAATGCTAAAACATGAATTCGCAAAATATATATATAAATAAATGCATATTTACATGTATATATGTATATATATATACCTAGTTGTAATATATACATTCACAGCTTCAATTGATTTTCATTCAGAAAAAAGTTGCATTCTCACTTCATAGCCGAAACACATTAAGAGTGGAATGTGCGCAAATAAATACTTAATAATATTAAAAGACCAAAGTCAGGCAAGCTGAAAAGTCCCTAACGCCAACTGCAAGTCACTGCCAAAGAGCGAAAGAGAGAGACATGGAGAGAGAGTGAGAGATAGAGAGCGTCTCTTTGCTGAGGGCTGAATTAGTGAGTGAGAAAGGTGGCACATCGAAACCACCCAGGACATTAAAATACAATAAAATGAAATTACAGTCTTTAAAATAAATGTATGCGAAATTTTCAAGCCAAATGCCAAAAAGTATTCAACTAAATGCGAAATAAATTTGGTAGAAAACAAAACGAGCAGAAAGCCAGATGAAGAAAGACACCAACATTGGAAATTGTCGAAGTATTAAATACACTTTCAAAACATATATATCAAAGTAAAAATTTGAATTTGAAAATAAATTATAAAAACTTGATTCAAGCGAAGTATGTTGATTACATAAGAGATATATAAATGCTAATGAAAATACTTTAGATATTCAGCTAGAAAATAATAATATATAATTCATTATGCAATCTTCAGAGATCGAACGCCCATTTTTCTATATATATAATTTTGCTCTTCAGTATTATAAGAATCTTGAATCTAGCAAATCTTTATTAATTCATTCATCTATCTATCAATCGAAAACAATGTCAAGGCCTTAATCAGTGGCATCTACATCGCGCAAACTGTGCCTGAATTTTCATATATCCCAGACAAAAGGGTATAGTAATAGCGCGAAGGCAGGCAAGCTTGGCGACGCTGGGGAATAGCTTTTGCCGGGGGCGAGCGTGGAGGTGGATGAAAGGGGGAATGGGGAATCGACTACGCGAACATGAGCGGGTAACAGCGAAAATGTCAAATCCCTGGGCTTGGAATGCGATGTCAGGAGACGCAGAAAATCAATTTCGGCTACAAGTTTTCAATAAAGTGAAAATAATGTCGCAAGCCAAAACCGGCAGCCACAACAGCAACAACAACAACAACAGCAACGCGGGTCCTGCCATTATACTGGCAAGATAAGATGAAGCCTGCTGCTCGGGACGAGACTGGCTGTTATTTGGCCCAAAAAAGAAAAAAAAAAAAAACGAAAAACGAAAGCGAGGAAAAAAATCAACGCCAAGTGTCAAACAATGAGGGTCGTTAGAGCCAGCAAATCGCAGCAACAACGCCAAAGTCAAGTGCACAAAGCGTCAAATGAAAAGGAAACACTGCGCTGTGCGACGAGAGGCGGGCCAGCGCGGTGGCACACGGGGAATTGAGCGTGGGCTAGGGGATAAATCCATTGATGCGTAAACCAAATCGAAGCAACGCACACTGTCAAAAAAGAAACCCGAATCCGACTCTCACTCTGACTCCAACTCCTACTCCGATGCCAAACGACTCTGAAGACCGCCGAGTGTCAGGCCGGTGTTTATTTATGTGCCTGCGCCTCGTGATAAATCACTGACATTGATGCCGACAGGCAGCCAAAAAGCCCCACCACTCCCACAACCCTCTCGCCCACAACCCCCATTCAAGTGTGCGACATCCAAAACTTTAACCGACTCGAAATAGGCAGTCGACACGCTCCGCTGCTAACAAGCCGGTAGCCCAGAGCCCCCCTCCCCTCATCGGAGCTGCTTAAAGAGTGAGTCTGCCTAATAAGTTTATCATGAGCCTGGCCAGCAATGAAACGGAAAAGTGTGTGGTAGAGCATAGAGCATTGACTCGTTGCCAGTTCTGGCGTAGGCGCCTATCTTAGAGGTTTCGCATTTTGACAGGAAATAAAGCGACGCTCAATCACAGCGCGCTACGGAAATCGGAAGTTAGCAGGCGCACGATATCAGCTGGCGGTTTCCTTTCTCTCTCCCTCGCTCACCCCTCTCTCTCTCTCTCTCTTTCTATCTCTTTGACTGTCGCAGTCTTTCGCAACTGCGGCCGGAAGACAAATATAAAACAACTAAGAATACACCCAAAATACAAGTGCTTGACTAATAGATACCCACTGGTATAAGCAAAGCGCTAATCTGTCTATGAATCGATTTATTTATTCAAATCGATTTATTTTTGATTAGAGCCTAAAATTAAATGAAGAAATATTCAATAATTGCTTTGAAAATATTTGTTATATATGTAATCTTATATGCTCAGTTACATAACTTTTTTTATGCATCGACTCTATCGATATTTATTGATTACCGATAAATCTATGCATAACCTTCAACACTTTTAATCAAGGCTTTATTTTAAATGTTGCCTTTACTTTTTTGTTTTGAACTTTGATGTTAAGGGCCAATTGATTGTGTATAGCAATAGCCGAGAAAAAGTCTTGAATAATTTGTATGTGCTTGAATTATATCAGTGCCTTAAGGTCACATGAAACATATACATAGTTCCTAGAACTCTGACATGCAAAGCTCAACTTCACAAAAAGACAGGAAATCGATTTTTATCGATTAGCAGGCATGCCTGGAAAAGCGGCAATAGACGCCACCCTATATAAACTAAACTGTTTTGTAGGGTATTTTTGAAAGATTTGTAAATTTATTCGAGGGTATATTACCAAATGAAACACTTGGAAACTAAGCGGACGCAGGACTCGCCTGACTGTGCGAGATAAAATATTGTTGATTGAGACGCAGTTGAGCGTTAATAATTATCATTCTTTTTTCGACTCGCTCTCGCTCTATATATATCAAATATATATATATATACATTATGTACATACACATTTTCACTGGCCATTTGCTTTGGGTTGAGGCGCTACGTGCGCAGCCAGTTTTGATGTCTTTCAATTTGTGGCAGATTTATTTGTGCATTAACCTCAAATTTGCACTGCTCGAGACGATTTTTGGGTTGCCCCGTAGTCAGCGCCCAGAGCACTGATTATCGACTGGTCTTGGCCACACTCCCCGCGCCTTTGACTACCTTCATCTACCCGGGCAAACTTAAAATGCTCTTTGTGATTCAGTGTTGGGCGTGTATGTGTAAATAAATTTTTTGCTCATTTTCACAGCGGCCATAACCACAGCAGCAGCTGTTTGTCCCAAAGTTTCAACGTTTCCAAAAAACTTATTGATGCTGGTCATGTACTGGCCTACTTGGGGGCGTGGCCGAGGGCGCAGCTGGCCACAGCTGTGACTGCGGGCTTGGGGCTCGCTGCTGCTTGGAAATCGACGCATTGATTTTTTGGCTTACGCAGTTTTATGGCTTTTCATTAAATAACATTTTTGACAACCACTTTTCGAGCGATTGCTCGATGTGAGCTCGCATCGATACAGGGAGTGTGAACCAAACGCAATTACAAAATGTATATTAGCATAAGCATAAACTGAATACTGATTAGACTTTTTCTCAATAATTTTCAAAATATTAAATAAGATTCGATCGAAACTCGTTCGCTTGTGTCTCATTTAATTTCTAGTTAAGCAAATTCAAGTTAAAATTCAAATTTTTGACAGAATTCTGCCAAAAGTTTCGTTTATCGTCTGCTATCCATGTCAGGAATCCGTCGCATCTCAAACAGTTTGCTCCTGGGCTATTTATATACCCTCTGAAATGCCATAGCTACCGGCGACAATTTCCGACTTAAACTTCAAGCAGCTCAAGTGGACTTTGCCGCCAATGAAACAGGTGTGAGCGGAGGCGTGGCAAACGCCACTTGAGACTCGAGCGACATCTTTATAAATAGCAAAGCTCTGCGTTGACTTAAGCTAAATTTTGCTAAAATTTTAGTTTTTTCTAAGCATACGCTAAATCTTAAATATTTAAATATACATATGTTTATATTTATATAAATTATATAAATATATATATAAATATTTATATTTTACTTAAATATTAATTAGAATTTTCTTGGTAAAATAAAAAAGGAAAAAACATTCTAAAATTGAACAAGCACAGAAAAGCAAATGGAACTTACTTTGATTTATGCAGCCATGGCCACGCCTCATGCCGCAGCCAAGGCCACAGTTTGGCAAGCATTGTGCCGTGCAGCAGTGGTGCAGCGGGTGGTGGTGCTGCCAGGCGATGCTCCATTAGCGTCATGTGCCCGCCAGCAACAACTGCAGAGCTGTGCTTTGGATTTTCAGGAATTTTCTTATGAATTGCCTTGCTTTTAGTTAGTTTGAATATTTCATATATCTTTGCTGTTGATTCTTGTTGTTGTTGTTGTTGTTGTTGCTATTGTTGTTGTTGTAGTTTAATTCATGCAGCAGATTTCGTTGCATTTTATGTGATTTTCTTTTGGTTTAGTGTGTGTGTGTGTGTGTGTGAGCGTGTCGGCATCGGTGTGTGTGTGTGTGTGTGTGATTGTGTCTGTGTGTGTGTGTATCTGTATCTGTGTCTGTTATTATTGTTGATTTTCCTAATTTATATGAGTTGCATTTATTTGCATTCTCTGCGGCCGGCCACAGATGCTCTGCTGCTGCTTCTATTCTGTTTTCAGATATTGCATAACCAGCCCGTGCGCCCTGCCGTACGCAGTGGGCGTGTCGAATAGTCAGCCCAAACTGTAAATAGAAGAAGCAAAACAAAAGCTAGTTAGAAATGTATTTTGATATAGGCCAATAAATATCTATAGATGTCGTTCGCTTCTTTTGTATAGCGAATCAGATTTTCGATTGACCTGAGTTAAATATGTATGTATGCTTATGTATGTACATATATATTTAGGTATATATATATATATATTTAATTTGAATTTTATAACAATTCATTCAGCAAATTCTTTGTTTCATTACGCATCTCCTTCATTGAGAAAATACCAAATATATTTAGCTAAGCGTAAAGCTAAGAGAATTCAACTCGCTGAGCAGCTTTCTAATGCCTGGAAAGTTACATAGCTAAGTAAATAATTCTGCACAACATTTAAATTTAAAATACAATTTTCGGTTTATCTCACGCCTACCTACATTCAGCTACATTTTGCAGTTCTCAGAATTCTATTTTGATTTTCAGACGTTTTCGGTGAGACTTTTCTCAGAAGTGCGAAAATTTTTAAATATAATTTTATTGGGTAAGTGGGAAGCATCTGTGGGCTACAATATACTACAATTATACAAACAAGTTACAGGGTATCTAAATGCGAGTGTAACTTTTGCCAAATAGCAGGAAATTGATCGAAATTATTCTCGTGCCCATTTAACCTCAATTACACACCAATACACACGCACACACACACACGCACAATTGCCCGCAGCCAGTCGCACTCACACTCACATAATGACATTAGCAGATAGTGGGCGTGGCTCGGCCGTCGTCCATTTTGTTATTTTCATGCTTAATTATTTTTATTTGTATTTTCATAATTAATTTTCTGTTGTTGTTGTTGTTGTTGTTGCAACTAAAATGTGATTATTTGATCTACATTCGTCGATAATTACGGATTATTGAAATTTTTGTTGTTTGCATTAATATTGAAATAATTTGATATTGATAAATAATTACCTAAAATGTGCCCAAGCTAAAATACGATATTATAATAAAAATAAATGCTTCTATTGTGTGTCGGAGTTTCTGCCTATATATGTATATATATCTCGCTCTCTCTGTTTGCATATTAAGCCCGCCTTTCATGCTTTTGTGTCTCATTTTGGCCTTGTGGCTGATTAATTGCTCCCCACACACACACACATTTAAACACATATGTGAGCATATCTCGATGTCTATTTATAAAACACGCAATTACATATATTGCTGCATTTGTGAGTCTAGCTTTTTGTTCATTGCCCTGCCTGGAAATTGGGTTAATTAGTGGCCAGTTTTTATATAATGCTATATTGGTTTTGATTGTGTGGGCGTGCGAGGGGGCGCGTTGGAGGCGGAAAGTATTGCCTGAGTATGCGTGTTTCCTAAGTGCAGTCGCCATTCAGTAAATTGAACAATAAGAATCTCACTTAGCATCTTGGGCTAATGCATAAAAGCGATGTTTATTGTGTTAGAAGCTCCGACTAGTGACAGATGATTGCGTATGCTTAATCCTATTAAACTCTATCTGTCACTGATCAAATATATAATTGATGTATTATATTCAAATGAAAAGAGTATTTTAGATATTGTATTTGATTTTTAACTAGTCTGTAAGACTATAAACTGTTTATATGGTTAGGTTTTATAATAACTTTTGTAGCATACTCTTGAGCGCTGTTAGAAAACACTCATAAAAATATGTTGGTTTGCTCTTTTCCTTGCTGTAAGTCATATTTATCTATCAATGAAGTACACTCATTACTAAGAACAATTACACTAACAATCAAGTGAAGATCATATCATATCCTATGCATTTACCTAGTTAATTAGTTAATAATATATCATTAGTATATCATACGTAAAGCTTATATTATAATTTATTATAAATCATACATATCGCCACATAAGCTATCAAAATTATTGTGCATCCGCAAGGGCATCAAATATTCACATATTGTTAAATTGATATTTTTGCTCTCTATTATTCGCTTTATTTATTTATTTTGCTTTTTCTGTTGTATCTCTTGCAATATATTTAACTTGTTGGCTCTCTCTCTCTCTCTCTCCCTCTCTCACTCTTTCTCTCTCTCTGTCTCTCTCTCTTCATTTCTGTCTGTAATGAACTTTTATGCATTGTCATTAAGTTTTATTGTATTTATCTGCGTGACCCTCCACCATTAAGCGCCCGGCCACCCACACACACTCATTTTCAGTGGCTTTTGTTTGGTTTGCGTGCGTGCGCTTTGTTTGTTGCAAATATTTTAATAAATTTAAATCATTTGTTGCATTTATTTTAATTATGCACATTTAAAATGCATTACGCTGTCCGCTTTAAAGGCAAACCTCACTGCAGCTGGCCAACGGCGCTGGCTAAAACGTTGGCGCGTAATTTAATTTCGCTGACAGAAATTCAATTATTTGCGTTTTTCAATGCGAGGCTAACACAAAATTTTTGTCAAAAAATGCCTCATGCATGCGAAACACGGCCAACGGCGCCGTCGCTGCCGTTGGTGCCGTTGGTGCCGTTGGCAATTGCGTCGTTCAGCCGATGTGAAGTTGTTGAGGACTGAGGTATAAGCAATGGGTAGAGGTGTTCTGGGCATAGGGATGCTTGGCGACGGCGCATGTTGCGTATACGTGTTTTCATTAAATTTTTATTTATTCGGCTTTCATATTTTCAAGCATAAACTGTGCGGCTCGCCAAGGCCCGGTACAGTGGTAGCAATAAACATACAATGCGGTCTGATGATTTTTTATGGCTTATAAGAAGTAGTAGCTTTAGCTATTATAATTGATTGTCATTATCATTATCAATAATAATGGCACTGTATATATAATTGTTTGCTATTGTCATCGTCATTAACTGTTACACTATTATAGTCAATGACATTGTCTTCTTCATTATCATTGTCATTGTCATTGTCATTCTCATTATCATTATCACTGTCATTGCCATTGTCATTGTCAGAAAAAAATTGTCTACAACCAAATCACCATCAAATATATATCATATGTGCCGAGATCTTTATGTATTTTAGCCCACTGTGCATCTTAAATGTCGCCTTGGAAATTCTTTAGGTGTAATTTCATTATTTCAATGTTTTACTTTGCTGAATTATAAATGAGAATACGGTTTGTATGTCGCGTTTATGGCTAGTCATGTGTGTCAAGTCGCCCCCACTCCAATACATGCCACCCACTCGCACCCCTCTCTCACTTTCTCTCTCTCTCTCTCTCTCTCTCTCCCTTTCTATGCCTTGTATATTTTCGTGTCGTTACAAGCAGATGTTTTGTTATATAATAATTTTTTGGTTTTCTTTTTTTTGGGAACATTTCTCATTGCCGCTCAGAAATGTCATTTGGGGCGTTGGTGTCAAAGTTTCGCTCACTCTCTTATGAAGCGAAGGGCCAAATGTTTTCAATGAGCCACGCAGCCACGCCCAGCGCAACGCCCGCGGCCCGACGGTCAGCTGCCATTGCACGCTCGCTGCTCATAAATATTTGATAATGTGTGGCTGTCAGTTAGACGTCCAATTGAGTGATTTCTTTGCCCCTACAACAGTGGCCCTCTGTCACGCCCACTCCTTTGATTTCCATTGTGACGTTCTCAGTGTCGTTTTTGTATAATATTTTTATTTATATTTCACGGCGAAGCAGCTGCTGCACTTCACACAGCGCACCGGAACAGTCGTCGCTGCTTGCCTTCCTATCTCCGTCCCTATCCCGCCGCCCGCTGTCTGGCGCCGTCTCTGTCTGGCGTTTTGACAGCTTGACGTCCATTGTTGCCGGGCCATATTAGCCCTTTTGTTGGCCGCCCGCCTGACATTTTGACAAAATGCTGAATAGGCAGCTTGTTCAAATTGAATATCATTAGCGCATTTGGCTATAATTGCCAAGGGCCCCAACGCCGGACGACTTCAAATTACATATATCATACATACGCCACGTGACACGACACAAATTTGCCGATACGAAATGCTTCAAGTGTGGATGTGCCTGTGCTCATAGCATATGCACAGAGAGCATAATCATTTCATAAATTATTTAAATTTAAATTGAGTTAAATATGTTCGTGAAGCTTAGTTTAGAAGATATAAATACAGGGTATGTGGTCGTCGTACTCTACTTGTTTTAATTCCTGCTACACAACATAACATTGATTATGGCTTTAAGCATTGGCTGGACTTAAAGCCTTGAGTTATCGTATATACACCGCGTGGTCACTCGAGCTTCGGTCCTTTTCGCTCCCTATCTCTCTCTCGTTCTCTCTGTCTATGTTGCTGCCCCTTAATCTTGGCCAACACACAAACTTGGCAAATTAGAGAGCATGCGACTCGATTGGACTGTGCTGAGCTGCTGCAACAGCTGCCGTTACTTGACACTGCCATCGGCCAGAAGGCAACAACGGCAGCAACAGTCGACAAAGTCGCCAAAGTTTTTAGCCCCGAAAACTTCAATTTTGTGTGGCAACAAAAAGCAACAACAATAGCTCTTGGTAACTGCTTGCGCTTAACACTTTCAGCGCGATTTTTAATTTATGCTTTAATTTTAATTGAAAATTAAATTAGAAAGCAAACAGCGGCGCAGCTTCAGATTTAAGTGATTAGAAATGTGAATGCGCTGCAAATGTTTACTTAAAAAATGAATTTTTTTTATATATTTCCAGAGCAGAAATACAAATCAAATTTATGTATAATAAAATATATCCTAGTTAAGCTCGTAGTTTCTCATGCAATGCATATATGTATATGTATATATATAAATATATTTATTTTACTTTTATTTTTCTCACAAATTCCAATGAATCGAACTATAAATATTTATAGCCAAGGAGAATTATTCATTTTAAAAGCAAACACTATTTTTTTAAATTTATATTTTCCAACGAATTCTTCAGTCGTTCAATTCAGTTTTTTCGGTTTTTTTTTTTTCACGCACCAAGAAACCAAAACCTGGCGACGACGCCTTTTTGTTGTTGTCTCAAAAAAAGAGAAGAGGAGAAAAAAAAAATAGTTTAGCAAAATAACATTTATCAATGTCGCCCGTGCTCGTTGCTTGGCTGCGATGGATTTTGCTCTGTTTGGCTGCGCTTTGTATTGAAGTGCATCAAATAAGTTTCGAGCATGCGAGTTGGAAATTTGTTTGCACACGATGCAACAGCAGCGGCAGCAAGTGGGACAGGCGGCAGCTGTGCTCCACATTCGTCTATACGAAATCTACGCAGCGCACCACTGTCAAAGTATCTGATCAATAATTCAAGTTCGGCTTCAGAAACATTAAAAGTTTCCCAGCTAGGGACTGAATTTAGATGCAGATTTAAGCTAAGGTGAAAGATTGTCTACGTTATAGCACCTTTGTGTTCATATTAATAGCTTAATCAGCTTTTCACATATTTTCACGGGTTGCTTCAGCTGCTTTATTCTCATTAGCTGTGATTTGCCAACTCATTGAGACTTAACTATACTCCCACACAACTTTACATGTTAAGAAGCAAGTCGGCATATATAAGAGGGAGGATTTCCTGACAACATTGCAGTCTGTCTATTTGGCGTGTGAGTGGAAGTCATCTGCATTACATTCAGTGCTCTAAATCAGTATTCTGAGAATTCTGTTTGCTGGTGAGAGGAATGTCTCTACTCCAGCGCAGTATGTAGCGAAATCTGCAGATCCGAGACGTTCCTGGCCTTCTGTCTCTATATATATCTTTCCCAATTTCTTCCTCTCGCTATGTATTTAAATGTCAATCTTATTCTCTCTCTCTCTCGCACCATGTTTCTTTCGTTCCATCTATTTCTTTCTACATTTTCCTCTTTCTATTTACCTACACCTCTCTCTCTGTCCTCTCTATCTCTCTCTCTGTCCCTCTTTCCTTTTTTTCTCTCTGTTCTCTGCTCCTCCCGCTCCCATATATCTCACTCCATCTGTTGTTCTCTCTCTTTCCCCCGTTTTTTCTCTCTCTCCATCCTCCTCATTTATTTTCCTTTTTCCATTTTTCTACGCTACTTTCTATTCCTCTCTCTTTCTCCCTCTTGCTCTTCCTCTCTCTCTCTCAGTATCTTTTTCAAACTCTCTCTCTCTATGTGCCTTTCCTTCTCCATCCATCTATCAGTCTATATAGTTAAGTACCAATATGCAAAAAAATATATTAGTGAAATCTGTCTCTTTCTCATCTACTCTCTCTACCTCTTCATTGATATTTGCACATCTTCATATAGAAACTCAGCTAGTCATAAAATCAGTTACGAGCTCAACACTTCTTCGGCTGTCTCTGGCAAGATTTGATTAGCAGCCCGTAAGAAAGTTTGTCATATTGTGAAAGTTTGCGTTTTACTTTTAACATTTTTCATTTTAACATTTTGCATTTAACATTTTAAAGTTAACATTGTGCATGGCTTGTTTCTATTTCATTTCTTTTTTGGTCTTCAGCAGCAATTTGTTCGCTGTCACTTTGCACGCGGCTGCGACATAAATTTCGCTTTTGCCGACCCAAATTTCATAGAGTGAGAGCGAGAGAGAGAGAGAGAGAGAGAGGGAGAAAGGGTTAGTGCTAGGGCTGGTTAGGGACGGGAAAGTTCGGTGACTACATAACCGAAAAGCGTTGTCAAAACTTTGCAGTTGGCTTTTGTTTACACAGTGCGGAGAGAGTGTAAAAACTGAGGGCGAGGCACGTGCGGGCCAAAATCGAGTCGAGTCGAGTCGAGTAACTAACTAAAAATGCAAAACCAAACAAGTAGAAATGCATGTGGTAGGGGGAGTGCACGACTAATAGATGCTCAGCATGAATATGAATAAACTAAAAAAGACATAAATATAGGAAATTCTTAGATATAGTAAAATATCTATTGGCAAAACTTCTTAAGATAAAAAAGACGTAGAAATATAAATTAAACAATAATAAATTTAGCTAATATAATGACAAAGCTAAATAGTATATATTATTTACCCAAGTCTGTGAAGAGTTTCACAAAGGCAGCAAAACTTTAACAAGAGCAAGTCGAATTTTTCTGTATGTTACTTTAAAGCACGCTTTGTGAGCCTTTACTTAATGGTTACAGGGTACAGAGATAGAAAAAAAATGAAAAGCAAAAATAGACCATAAATAAAAACCACAAGCAACGGCAGCAGCAGCAGCAACAGCAGCAGCAGCAGCAGCAGCGGCAGCAGTTACTGCAACTGCAGCAGTCAGTGATGGCGGCGACTGCGGCGGTACGCGGCAAAATAATGGAAAAAGTTAGTTTTGCATAACGCGCAGAGTTTGGAGACTGCGAGTCCAGCGCCACACTTGAAAATCTGTAAAGGGCGTGTGAGTGGGCGTCTGTGTATGTGTGTGTGTGTGTGTGCCTGCATAGGACATAGAGTGGATTACAACAGCTGCTGTGGCTGCTAAAACAATGCAACTAGGCAAAAGGCTAACGCCGCCAGATCAGCTACGTGTGTGGGTGGGCACGTAAGTATGGTTGTGGTCACACACACACACCCACCCACACACTCACACTGGCTGGTAACTGCAGCCAAGGTTAACAGCAGAGCGCCAAGAAAAGAGCGTCGAGAATTTTGCATATTTAGAGCAAAGCTCGACCGCAGCCCTTAAAAACCAACCCCCACAACCCCCTCGCAACTTTCCAAACTCCCCCCTCTTGGCTGGCTGCAAGCCGACAAAGTTGCACTTTTACTGCCAACTGCAACTGCAACAGTGAAAAGGGGAATTCTCAATGTTGCAGCTGCCGTCGAAGCAATTGCAGCAAAATCGAAAGTCGCATTGAACTTCGGGCAGCAGAGTTGCCAGGCTAACGGCACTCGAGGGCTGCCAGAGTTGTCTGTGACCACATTTCATTACGTTTTACTGCGACAAATGAAAAGTGCAGTTTGCAAATATTAAAGAACTCAGCTCAGACTTTGTCCAGCAAATGCAAATTGTGAAAGTGTCTGGTGCTGTGGACACTCGCCAAATTGAAATGGGGCATAGTTCGAGTGGAAGTCGTTTGAGCATAAATTGAAGTATTTAAGATAAGTTCTACTCTTTTATATGTATTAGCTATTTTATATTTATATATATAAACTCTTGAAATATTTTGAGCTTGAGCTAATGAAATGAAATTGTAATTTAGTCAATATCAAATTGTTCTCCATATGCTATGCTCGTTCAATATTGAATTCGTATAATAAAAGTAGTACAAAATGGAATCTTAAGAAACACAATTTCATAGTCTTTCATAGACATAAAAGTTAATCTAAAATTAATTAATAAATCATTATTAAAGTAATTTTAATATATTATAAAGAGAATATTGACACTTTTCAATAAGCTGTGCTTAATTTCATAGCAATAAAATTGATTATGCCTATTAGAAAAAAAAAATAGATTTTAATTAATTTAAAGAAACTTTTGTTGCATTTCTATTGTTACTTGATTTACATTACTAATTATTTTTAATGTTATTTAAATATTTTATATTTTTAATAATTCATATTGTTCTGGAATTATGTCATATTTTTCTTAATATTCCTAATATTATTTATATATGTATATTAATATTCTTATTATATTGCATAAAAATTAAATAAAAAATTACCTTGACTTAGGCACTAAATAACGAGTTTATATGTAACAAATTAAGTTCCAGATAAATGTCTGCATTTTTTATTATTGATTTTTTTTTAAGTAAATAATATAATATGATAAAATAATAATTAATTTACCAAGAAATTTTTAATATATTTATATATTGTATAATACGAATTGCTTCAAGTATAAACTAAACATACAGCGATTAAGAACTTATTTTTATATCATATAAAAATGCTTTTTAAATATGCAATATTAATAGTCTTTTAAATATGATTTTTTTCATTTACTCAAAAATAATCAATTTTTGTGAAATTATAATTTATATTTTTTTGCAATAATTTTCTTTTAATTTATTTTAATTATTTTTCAAAATAACAAACTCGTGCACAGTTTTAATTGTTTGATTAAAGAATTATTGTGGAGATTTAGGCGAAAGCACTTTGGCCAGGATTTCTCTAATTACAATTTTCAGCTTTGGCAAACACTTAAAAACTTATTCGCTTTCAAATTACACGCATAATTTATTTAGTAGCTAATTTCGTTCATCTAAACAGTAAAAAAAAACAAAAACTTTGCACTTTTTTGTATATATATATTAGGTGCCCGGAAAGGAGAGGTGTCGGAGGGAGGTTGATGGAAAAACATGCTAATTGAATTCCATACAATAATTTCGCTATGCTTTATTCATTAGGCGCATGGAAAAACGCAATGCGGCCAGCAAACAAACAAACTAATTTGCATAATGTTGGGCACACACACACACACACACACACACACATACACACACGCACTGACAGAGAAAGCAGCTCTAACTAAATGAGTGAACAAAGTAAATGAATGAAGGCGCATTTGACAACTTTTACGGCCAAAGCTGGCCAAATGCAAATGAAATAAATAAATATAGAAAAGTCTGCTGCGGCAAAGTGGGGCGAGTGGAATTAAGAGGCATGCCACTGGCTTGTGGCAAGTTGATATAGGTGGCTATTAATTTTATCACAAGAAACAAAACAAACACTTTTATCATAAAAAGAAAAGTAAAATTCCTGAAAGAAGTAAATTTAATTTAAGAGAATAATTTAGAGAAAAAAAATATATATTTTAAATACAACAAATTTAAGATAAAACAAATAATATTATATTAAATATAGTAAAACATACATTTTTGCATTTAAGTAAGAAGTACAAATATTTATATATTTATAAATTTTTTTAATATATATTACAAGCACATCTTTATAACATTTTTAATTATCACTGTTTATTATTATATCACTAACTCTTCTTTACAATTCCTTCATATATTTTATTAAAATTGTGATTTTTCAAAAATTTTGTCAATAGTCTCAAATTAATAAATCTTTGTATTATTGAATTTTAATATTTTTAAAATAAGTCAAATTGAATTAAATAATTTACAATATCTGAAATAATCATATTTTTACAATTTCTTCGCAGATTTCAAAATATTAAATTTATTAATATTAAAAAAAAAATATGAATTACTATATTGTAAGTAAATTTATCAATAATTTTATAATTTTAATTATAATGCACAAAATGAAAAACTTTATGTTTTTAATTAAAAAATAAAATGCCGAACACTTGTATGTAAACAAATAAATTTATTTATTTTAAGGTGCTCTTCGTGAATTTATATTTATTCTTATAAACCTAGACACACAATTATTCTCAATTAACTTAAACTTGGCAATACCAAAATATATTGAGCAACATTTGAAATGAATTTTGAAAACATTTTTAATATAAAGTCGAAGCGAATCAAAGCTTCATGAATCTAAGCGCAGCACTTACGTTAAGTTTCAATGAATATTAAAAATAAAAATTCATATTAAGTAGCTAATAGAAATACACATAAAATAATAAATGGAAACTAATATAAGAAACTTTCAAATGCGAAATGAGAATCACGAAAACTATTACTCTTTACTGGTGACCACTGTATGAGGACTTTTAAGCCATTTATAAAGTTGGCAAATTTCTGTCACTGGAAGTGTGGAAACAGTTTTTATTTACTCAAAAAGTTGCAGAATATTTTTGCACATTCTCATAAATAAAAGAAATAAAATAAAATAGAATAATTTTCCGTATGAAGCTCGCGGCAATTGCTCGCTGGCCAAATTGAATATTTAAATAAAAACAAAACAGCAGGCAGAGGGCAAAAGGCGATGCTTTAAAAGAGTCAGATAAGTGCCACGACTGTGTGGTGTGGTGTGTGTGGTTGTGTGTGTGTACAGAGAAGGAAGCGGCTACACGAATTGCCACTTAAAAATTCAAAAGTTTTGTGGCTGCCGCATATGGCAGCAAAGCAGCTGTAGCAGCGGCAGCTAAACCTATGCTGACGCCGACGACGACGCAGCGGCAGCGGAAGTGGCAGCTGGATAACAAAAAAAAATGAAGCTGCAAAGCTGCTCACACAATTGCCTAACACAACAATAACAATAACAACAACAAAATGCGCGGCTTTTGGGGTTAGCCCAATACGTGGTTATATACATATATTCTTTTTGTTTTTGTTTTTATTTTTTTAAGACCTTAACCCGAATTAAATGACGACAGCGGCACAGCTGAGCCAGCATTTTGTTCGTTCCTTCTTTTTACATTTTTTTTATATTATATATTTTGCAAATTTAATTTAAATTTTGTGGCCATTTGCATGGGAAATTCCAACGCATTTTGCAAATATTTGTTGTGCAAATATTTTTGTTCCTGCCAGCCAGGATAAAAAGAATTTCCCCACACATACGCACACACACACACACACACACACACACACACACACATTTATATGCATGCATTTACTAGCTCTTAAGATTTGTGTGTTGCATACTTGCAGGCAGCATGAACCTGAACCAATGGGAAGCCAAAGCGCAATTTGATTTGCTCTAAAAATAAGTCAAATGCGGCGAGCGTTAAGCTTAAAGTCGCGCTCAACCGGTCGCCGCTACTCTAACACGCTCGCTGGCTCGCTCGCTCTTCAGCTGTACTTGCCTGGCTGTCAGTTTAGCTGCAGCTTCAGTTACAGTTACAATACTTTTGCACTGACGGAAATGTATTCCAATTTCTTTTGCACTCACCAACACACTGGCATGCTGACACGCACACACATGCATACACGCGCGCGACAAGCCGGCAGCGAACAGAAACAGAAACGAAAACGAGCTCACGACAATTTTGGGTGCGCTTTAAAAGCTGCTTTAAACCGAAAGGCGAATTATTTTTACAAAACATACAATTAATGCCGTGATCTTGGTTGACCGTTTTGATTTCTGATTTTAATTTGCACGTTTGCCTAATTTTTGTTAATTTTCTTTATTTATTTCATTTTTATTATTTTTTATTTTTGTTGCATTTAAATCATAATTTTCATTGTTGTTGTTACTTTGCTCATTTCAGCCAATCGCGTCGCGGCCGACGCAACGCGTGGATTCGCAGTCGCTGTGAACAAATTGTTGACCGCACGATTCAGTGGCAAAACGAAGACTGAAATCTGCCAGTTGGCGCACTCGTTATTTTATACGCTCGCAGCCGACATGCACACACGCACGCACGCACACGAAGCAATATTAACACGGACGCGAACCCATCTGCGACAGAGTTGTAAGCCAGAGCGCACGAATGCTAACAGTCACACAGGAGCTATGTAAGTGGTGAGTTACATGAATATGTTAAGACCTATGGAACTGTTAACTTAACAGTTTGTTATTGCTACTTGCCTTAGAGGCAAATGCATGTACTTATATATAAATTTATTATATAAATAATAAAATATAAAAAAATAGTAAATATTAATTATTTATCATTCAAAATTTCTGCACTATAAAATTTGCATGTTGCTTAAAATATTTTCTCGAATTTATATATATTTCATACATAGCCACACAACATTGAATTTTATAAAATTGAATTTTATCCACTCGCAGGCGCTCCTGCCATAACAGTGCTATAAAAACTTATCCGTCAGCAGCTTGCATATTTAACATAACATCAAACTGTTAGCCTAACAGGGATTAGTTGGCTGTTGTCTGCGCTAAGGGGTAGCAAAGTGTAGCACAGTTTTCGTCGATTGAAACGGTTAAAATGCCCCTGTCGTGCAACAGCGCTGCTAACCAGCAGAGCTGCTTAACATGCCACTGTTAGGCTAGCCACAAAACATTTTTCCAACTATTTAAAATAACATAAATTTCATATTGCAGATGTCCCGTTCGAGAAAAAAAGGAATAAGATGTCAAGAGTTAGAGGGGAAACTGCTAAAAGCAGCGCATAAATAACGGCACACAACACATATATATTATATATACATACATATAATATATTTATATATATATATATATAACATGGGTCACCAGCGAGCAGCAGAAATAAATTGTATTTAGTTGGGCAATTTATGGGCAGCGGCAACATCGCTGTAAGTGCAGTCGCAGCAGCAGATCGAGCTGGCTCTCCACACTCACTCACACACACACACATGCATAATTCAATGGCATATCAATGGATGTAGTTGCAGTCGGCGGCTTTTGCTGCTGCTCTTTTTTTTGAGAAGTCTAGAAAAAGCTAGAAATAAAAGCCAACAATCATGGACAAAGCGAAGTTATAGCCAAAAATAGAAGCAACATTTGAAACGAGCATGAAATAACTAGTTCAAAATACATATTATTCATAAGAATTAAAAAAAAAATAAAAAACTATATATAATAAAATAATTGTTCCTTGTTCATCAATGACTATAAAAAATAAGAAATATTCTAGATGAAATGTATGACAATATATATAATAAAATAATATATAATAAAATAATTGTTCCTTGTTTATCAATGACTATAAAAAATAATAAATATTCTAGATGAAATGTGTGACACTAAATAAAAAAAATTAATTTAAAAAAACGCCAATATTCTTCATTTGCTTAATTCATGATATTTGTGTACTGAATCATGAGATTTGTGTACTGAATACAAATTTCATGAATTAAGCAACTGAAGAATATTGGATTTTTTTTTTTTAAATTAATGTTTTTTATTTATTGCCATACTTTTCATCTAGAATATTTATTATTTTTTTATAGTCATTGATTAACAAGGAACAAATATTTTATTATATATAGTTATTTAAAGCTATATTTATATATAACGCATTTCTATAACTTAGCAGCTTACAATGGTGGCATAAGACTTAGACCAACTGACAGTGGCTCGTGGCTTACTAAGTTTTCGGTTATTTCAGTTATTATTTTTTACTGATCACTCGATTATTCAATAAGTTTTTCCTAATCTATTCAAATGAATCCCAAACTCCAAATAAAATTTAGATTATAATTCAACTGCTCAAATGAACATATTCGAAATAACATGAATCTGCTCAAATATATTTTATATGTATGTATTAATGTAAATATGTATTGATGTATGTATTTGATTAATGAATATATTTGGTATGTATTGATCTATACATGTATGTATTTATTTATTATTTAATATGCATGTATTAATGTAAATATTATGTATTTATCATAAAAGCCAAGTTAAGATTGACCAGCCATAAAGCAGCTAAGAGCGCAGCGCTGTCTAAGCAGCCGCCTTCGCCGCTTGACGTTGATTTCGTTGTTTTGTTGTTGTCTTTGTTTCACTTTGCTTATTTTGTTACTGTTTCGTTTTTCTCATTTTGTTTTTTTTTTTTTTTTTTTTTTTTTGTTGCAAATTATTTATTGCACACGCGGGGCAAGCCCAAGGGAAGTGGGGCGGTCGACGATAAAGCAAGTGTGGGGGGGATCAGTCGAGAGCAATGGCTAATGTGTAATTCAATAGAGTAAATAATGTGCATCAATTTTCAGCTCAATAACGCATGGAATACAAATGCGAAACATGTGCAAATATGTGCACACACACACACACACAGAGATATAGAGAAATAAATATCTAGCCGCACAGACACAGCTCCTCTGTCTGCCTCTCTCGCTCTCGCTCGCACTCGCAGACGTCGTCAACAATTCGTGCGACGCGTTTCCGTTTCCGCTTTCGCTCGGCAGCCGCCGCATTGTTTGCTCTTTGTCTTGGCAGCTCGCAGCTCGCAGCTTTTTAGCCGCGTTTATTTGTTTTCGATGTTGTCTTGGCACACACACGCACACACTCACACACACACTCACACACACTCGTGAAAAATTGCATTGGTTTCGCAATTTGTTTTTCTTTCTTTTGTTTCCTTTACTTAACAACATGTTAAATGTTCCCCGCTTGGAAGTGTGCCTGGAATGGCAGTGGAACTCCAATTGCAATTGCATCTGCAACTAATGTGCATCAATGCGATTGCCTCATCGGTGGCTGCATTAATGAGCGGCAATGCCACATTTGCATAACTGTAAACAGTAGCAAAGCAAATGACTAAGAAGCAGCAGCAGCAGTGCAACTGCCAACCAGCTAACCAATAATAACAACAAACAATGAGTTACAGTAGACCTAGTGGGGTAGGGTCTACTGAAAAATGCCCTGTAAACAGCTGCAATAACTCTAAGTTCATGGCATAATTAATTGGGCAGTTACTGGGAGGAAAAATAGAAAATCGCTTATATGTGGTATATATGGTATCTATATACATATATCTATATATATATATATATATATATATATATATATATATATATTATACTTATATATACCAAATATTTTTTTACAATAAAATCCTCATTTGAAACTTTTCTTTGTAGTTTTTACTAGAGTGTAAATTCGCACATTTATATGGTAGGGTGCTTCATATAGTTTAATAGAACTTACAAGCATTCTTTATAAAAAATTCAGAAATTCAAACTACTACAGAGTCGGACTCTTTACTAATGAATTTATATATTTATAATATGGCTCTGGGCAATAAGAAAATTTGTATTTATAAGAAAAATATTTTTAAAAATTAAATTTTTAATTTTTTTATTTTTATAACAAGCTTAATAACTTACATATTATAAAAAATAATAATTTTAATGCTTAAACAAATATGTTATTATTTTCTATTTATATTAGATTATAAGATTAAAATAAACTAATTGACTAATATATAATCAGTTAACGCAACGTAATTATTTTAAGCTTTACAATTTCCCCCCATTTTAATGCTCGCAATTTTTTCAATTTTACTCAGCTGTATTTGCCATAGTCTGTACATAGTATGCCTTCTGCCGCATTTGCATTATTTACAGGGTATTAGCAGGCAAGCAAATAGGCAACACAACAAGCTTGCAACGCCTTAGCTTCTAGTGACAAGGCTCAGTTAACTGGCAACAATTGTTGCTGCTGCTGCTTTTGTTCCTGTTGCTTCTGTGCTGTTTGCCACGCCCACACATCGTTTGACTGGTTTTTGGCAACAAAAAGAATGGAACAAAAAAATATGTTGCTTTATGTGGCAGCTGAGTAATTAACAGAGAACTTTGTTAACTGGCTGTGAGAGAAAGTAGAGAAAGTGGGGAAAGCCCTCTAGCTTCGATTTCATGCACCATTTGCTCGAATTTTGCTGTGTGCATTGAGTTTTCAAGGATTTGTTGAGGCCAAGTGCCACTGCAACAGCCATCAAGCATGCTTGCAGCAACTTTGTGGCATGTGCTAATAACACCTACAACAAACACACAAACACACACACACACACGCACAGACAAACAAAATCCTTTTTCGTTTACTCCTCAAAATGCTCTGGATAAAGAATTTGTGCAAATGGAAAACTGCATGAATTGTATGAAAAATGATTGCCAAAAATTTGATAAAGTCTCTATGGCCTCTGTTACTCTTGATATATATATATATATATATATATATATATATATATATATATATATATGATCTTAAGTCTTAAATAAATGCGAACTGAAGTCTCACATTGAAAGATCTGAATTTCATTGTAAATCAGCTCTCAATTAGTTTTGTTCAGTTGTGCTCGTACTTAGGTGAGCTGCAGGCATATTATCAACAGTTTTCGTTAAGTTTCGAAACTGCTCTCACTAACAACTGTGAGAGCAGCTTCTGTGCTGAGTTGATCAACTGCTTTCGTTAATTATTTACTCAACTCTTATGTTAAGCCAAGCTTAGCACATATTATCTGCTACTTTCGTTCAGTTGCTGCTCTGCGCGCTCAGCTCAGAGCTGCTAAATTACTGCATTCGTTGAGTTTCAGCAATATTCTTTTAATTAAGCTAGCTCAAGTGACATTATCTACTAGTTTCGTTAAGTATTTTCGCTGTTCTTATAATTAAGTGTATAAATATTCATATACTTTCGTTAAGTGTTTGCTCACTTCTATAATTAGCTGTGCGTGAGTCTGAAATCACATACTTTCGTTAAATGTTTGCTCATTTCTCATAATTACAGCACTTAGCTCTGCTAATCACATACTTTCGTTAAGTCAGTTTGCTAAGTTGTTAACAGCTTTAGTTAAGTCTTAAGCACAACGATTGCAATGGGCTTAGCTCACATCAAGGCAGCCAGCTTAAATCATTTTTTAACAGCGAGCTACGTTTACATCTTAAATGTAATCATTGATTAAATTTTAAGTATTTAAATTCATATTTAACTGATGATAACATGTTTAACTCATAGCTTAATTCAGCTTGTCACTCACTTTCGTTAAGTTTTTGCTCTGCCAAGTCAAGCGCTCACTCGACAAGCTCTCGAGCAAAGTGAGTGCATTGCCGATCGCTCACACACACACACATATACACACATATACATAAGCAGGCATACACATAGGCAACCTCATAACGTTTCGTTTCTATCGCTTCTCGCATGTCATTCGCTGGGTCTTATCGCTCATCAATCAGAAAAGCTCCACACACACACACACACACACACTCTCCCACTCACTCTCACACACCCATGCCAATGACTTGCAGTTAATTCTTACTTGTTCCTCTCACATTTTGCTGCCTGCCCTCAGCAATTCGCGCTGAGCACGTGCTATAAATTGGCCCTAGTCAGCGATATATATCTGTATCTGGACATTATCACTTTGCCGGCTGACTTGTTCGCGCTGCACTTGCAGTTAATTAAAAAATGTTGGCCCAAGGATTTATGTGGGCTAATTGGATTTGGCTCACACGTGAATTTCAATTGCAGCTGCAATTTGTTGTGTGTGTGTGTGTGTGTGTGTGTGTGTGGGGCAAAGAGTCCCGAGGTGCTTTATCAACTTGATTTCCTGCACTTCTCTCTAACTCTCTCTCTTTCTCTTTCACTCTCTCCCAGACTGTAGACAATTGCTTTGCTCTGCTCATAAATATTGTTGCCAGACTGGAAAATTGCTTTCCAGTTGTTGATTGCGCTGCTAAGCGTTGCCACTTATTAATTTGTTTATTATTCACCTCTAATCACTCGCACCCAATTCCACTCACCCCACTCTAGCTCATACAGCGCGACTAATCCATAAAGCCGTTTAGCATTCAGCTCCAGTAACTGTCCATCTCTCTCTCTCTCTCTCTATCCCCCCTCTCCCTCTCTCGCTCTCACACACGGCCGCTCTCTGGGTTGACAGGCAACAACAAATGTACAAAAATTTGTTAACATCAAAAAGTACATTAAAGGCTCAAGGAATGCGCTTTCGTGCGGAAATTGCTTACGTGCGTGGCATTAACAAATGACGTGCTGTATGCGACGGCCGACGGCGTATAAGAGTATAAGGCTCAGTTGCCTACACAACCAACCACCCCGCTCACTCTTGCCTTCACTGTTTCTCACTCTCTCTCTCTCTCTCTTGCTGTTGCTCTATTTGGGGTTGAGCCTTTAGCGTTTGTGTGTGGAACGTGTGGAACTTGTCGCTTTGTCGCCCAGCCTTCAGCCATTGGCCAGCGGTGGTGAGTTTGTATGTGTGCTTATGCGCATATTGTGTATGGGCAACAAGTGTGTTGAGTTTACTCTGGCAGCAGTGGAGACTTTTTCATACCGAGATGTTATGCTTAACAGTGAACTGTTACGAGGGGGGGGTTGATATGCTGCAGCTGCGACTATATTTAACTGACAAACAAAATAATTAAAAACTCTACGAGGCAACGAAAACGAATGCGTAAAAATAAAAAATACCAACTGCACTACGAGTACTGCTCGCTTCGCTGCTGTCATTGGCGCTGCTCGTGCAAGGCTTTTCATGTTACAGCACAAATACAACAAAGGCCAAAGGCGACACAATACCAGCGCTTGACCAATCCCTTCCACTCTTTCATGCCACACACACACACACGCATATATCTGTTTGTTTGCACAAATAAGATCTCAGTTTTCACACTTGCTGCAGTTGCAGTGGCTGCGCCGTGTCAGTTGCTGTTTTAATAAAAAATACCCTGTAGAAATATAGCATAATGAAGAGGGTTATATGAAATTTATTCAATATACTAAATTTAAGGATTTTTTGATTTATATTTATAAGTAACAATAATATATTTTTAAATAAAAAATATTTTAAAATTATTTTTAAATTAAATAGTAAAATAAAAAGATATTTATTAATTAATTTATTTATTTAATTAAAAAATTTTATTAAATTCCAGTAGAATAATAATACAAAAGTAAACATATCCATAGAGTATTAAAAAACAAATGAATATAATTAAACAATTATACAACATACTTAATCCAAATAATAAAAGCAAAATAATAAAATTCAGAAAAAAAAGCATGAAAAGTTGCAATTATTGTTCAAAATCAATTTGAATTTGAATTAATATTTATTTTTTTTTTTGTATTTCGTATATACAATAAAAATGCTACAAAATGTTGACGCGCAAAAAATATATTAGATAAAATTATGTTTGATAAAAAAATAAATACTTATAAATAATAAGCATTAATTTTTAATGAATATTTTTTTATGATGAATGAAACTTAGCCCAAAAAAAAAATGTGGCTTTTTATTAATATTTAATTTTAACAATAATAATTTTAAATAAAATAATGAATACACTATTAATATATAAATTGTTGCTTGTAATAAACTTTACGTGGACTTAAAAATGGACTCTGTTTAAGCTTAGAAGTCAACAATTTTTACTTTATTTAGTAAAGAATTTCGAATTGAAATTTCAATGAGATTTGAGTCACTTCAATTTGCCGCTTTCTAGCATAACATGCCGTGAAGCAGCATTATTGTTTGTGCCTCGACTGCAGAGAGTTTGGCGGGTGGGGCGAGCAGCAGGAGGGGCGGTTGATGTGAGCGAGCCCTGGGGCGACAAAGACGACGTTCGTCAGTTTGGTGGATATAAAATGTCAATAAGCTCCAATAACGCAATTGAAAGACTGAGGCAGCTTTTGCTGTGGCTGTGGCTGTGGGGGCCAGCGAAAATGACACGACAAAGCGCCGATAGGGGGGCACGGTGTGTCGGGGAGCAACTGCTCTGCAGGGCAACATTAATGGGCTTGCAGGCTGCCCAGCGAGCTGTGTGGCAAGTTCCACAGCGGAGCTATGCGGCTCATGTTGCAGCCATCCCCCCAACCCGTTGGCACCCAGCCGCTCCATACATTTGAGCCCGCGGCTGCTGTCAAGTAATTTCAAGCTTAAAGAAGCTGCAAATTGATTACGCGCTGAAAGTGTGGTGGGCGTGGCCTTTATTGCAAATAACTGAAGAGCACTTCAAAATAACAGTTAACAAACAGAGGACAAACATTAGACGCGCGCCTCACGCTGCCGCACGTCCTGCTGGCGGCCATTGCTGCCACTATGCAAGGGCGTCGGCGACGGCGACGGCGGCAGCTCTCGCATCTCCTCCGAGGAACGGCCCAGCACAATGCGACGCGACGACTTCGGTGTGGGCTCCAGCGATTTCTGCAGCGACTGACGCGGCGTGGAGGCGGCCAAGCTGGGAGAGGGCGTGCCGCTCACAATGGGCTTCTTGTTGTTCCACACGCAGAGCACGAAGCGCAGTTCCTTAATCAGAGCTTGCTTGTAGGTGAGCTGGCAATGAGAGAGGGAGATAAGGTTAATAATGATATAATAATAATCTTTATGTATGATAAATTATTAAAATCAGCGAAAGTGAGAGTGAGCGTGAGAGTGAGACAGGGCTAGAAAACAACCTCTTTGATTGCTTGGATTTGCTTCCAGAACCTGTTTTTTTAAGAGGCAAAGAGCAGGATGAAGATGAAAATGAGTATATTTCAACAAAGAAAAATTTATATTTGAATTGTTAATCATGCAGCAATTATGTGATAATGATGAAGGCTGATAATGATAACCAATAGACTCCAATTTGAAAGCTGAGCTCATAAAAAGTGCATTGATATGTATGATTTAAGTCAAGTTTAAATTTGATGCTAGACTTGAAAGTTACCTCTATTATGGCAAATATATATTTAATTTATTAATTAATAATATGAAATAAATATTAATATATATTTATATATAGCTATTATATTATTTTGAAACTCTCAAATCTTTGCTACTTCATCTAGTCACCTCCATGTGCTCGCTCTCATGTCTATTTGAATGGCCTCATTGCCATCTCCCAAGTTCAGTAACAGCAAATATGTTTTCTCTATGTCTCTCTCTCTTTCTCTCGCGAAGTGCTAACTCTCAATTTCACGTAACTCTATAGAACTTCACATAACTCTATAGAAGCTTCTCAGTTCTTACTCTATGACATCACATTATCTGCGCTGCGACATATTTATATATATATATATATATATATATATATATATATATATATATATATATATATATATATATATATATATATATATATATATATATCTAGTCAAGTCATATTCATAAAACTCTTCAACATCCACAAAAACTACTCACGCGTTCATCGAGCGCCACCTGCCCCACGAATACGGTAAATTCGATGATGCCAATGAGAAAGGCAATCAGAATGCCCACGTAGAGCGTGTAGAAAATGCCGCGTAGCTCCTCGAAGTTCATGTCGGGCGTGGCGTCCGGATCGGGCTCCTCCATGCAGGTGGAGTTCGTGTTCTTCCACCATTTCTGCTTCAGATTGTAGAGTTCGCCCTGTTCGCTGAGCCGCAGGATTGCCACGCTCAAGTTGGATCGATACTCCGCCCCGAAGGGCACGGCAATCGCATAATGCTTCTCGCCAAATTTCTCGCCCACGGAGCGCAGATCGCAGTGCTGTTCGCGATTGTATTCGAGCGTCGTGGTCTCCATGAGGAACATGTAGTCGCCCATGCTGGTCAGGACGCGTTCGACGCCCTCATCGTTATCCTTGGTGTAAGCCGACGGGTCATCGTTGTTCATCAAATTGAACGCCAAGCGATAAACGGTTTCGTTAGACTCCGCCAGCAGATTGTAGGTGCTGCCACCGTAAATCGTGCCGAATTTGACGGCCTTCTGGGAGCTGAGCCCCTTGAGATTCGTTATGGTGCCCTCCATCTTGGAGCTGGTCAGAAAGGCGGCCAGATTGGCCGTATACGAGTTGGCAATGATGATGGCAAAGATCCACCAGGTGGCCTCGAAGAGGCGCACCTGCGGACTGCGCGGCAGGATGTCACAGCCAGCCGTCATGATCGAGGCAACGGTCAACCAGAAGGTGTTGTGCAGATGCCACTGATTCTCCAGCGCATCCGGATCACGATTGCAGGGATGTGGATTCACCCATTCAGCCTTGGCAATACTAAACGAAGCATTTGATTAGGCCTGCTGCAGTTGCGCCCTGGACGTGCACTTACCGCGCTATAATCACCTTTAGGAAGGACATGGCAAACACCGAGATGAGTATCCACACCCAGACCGAGCCGCCAAAGGGCTCTAAGAAGGCGTGCAGCACCTTCTCCTTGGGCGGACTCTTGTAGGCCAAAATGCTGACGCCCAGCTGCATAAAAGGCACCGTAAAATCCACCGCAGTGCGACGTGCTTGGGTGATGGTCAGGTCACAGATGCCCATGTGGGCGTCCTGCCAAGGCGCAAAAGAATTTAAATTATATATATATTCATATATATATGTACATATTCATATTCATATATATTTATATATGTATATATATTAATATTCATAAATTCATATTCATATATATTCATATATGTACATATATTAATATTCATAAATTCATATTCATACATATTCATATTCATATATATTCATATTCATATATATTCATATTCATACATATTCATATTCATATATATTCATATTGATATATATTCATATTCATATTCATATATATTCATATTCATATCTATTCATATTTATATATATTCATATTCATATACATTCATATTGATATATATTCATATTGATATATATTCATATTCATATTCATATATATATATATATATATATATATATATATATATGTATATATATATATATATATATTCGTATTCATATTTATTCATATTTATATATATCCATATTCATATTCATATTCATACATATTCATATTCATATGTATTCATATTTATATATATTCATATATATATATATTCATATGCATATATATTCATATATATATATTCACATTCATATATACTCATATTCATATAGTCATATATATGTAAGTTAATTTTCTATCATCTCTCACATTATTGATTATTTCGCCAATGATCCCATTCCATTGCTTTGTATCCTTGTCCTGCTTGCCATACTGTTGATCGGCCACTGGCACGAAGACATACTCGAAGCCCACCTCGTTGGCAATGGCATCGATTAGGTCGACTGCATAGCCCTGATAGATGGCATTCCCCGTCATATTGAGCTCCATGGCCGTTTCGTTGCGACTGAAATAGGGCGGCCCGATGCGCGTGGCTACGCGATAAACAATTTTCTTCTGCACCTTCATCTCGACGTCGAGCAGCGTGATTTGGCCGCGCGTATCCCAGACGGCCACACCTATGTTATCCGTGGGATCATAAATTTCAATATTGAAGTTAATCCGCTGTCCATCCTCGTCAAATTGTAAATGGCTGGTGCGAAAGTTTGTGCTGCCCACGCCGGAAGTCTGCGCACCGCACGAATTGAAGTGTTAATGCAATCAGGCACAGAGTCCGGGCTCATCCCTTTTTTTTTGTACCACTTACCCCCTTCATTAGGCGCGTCAGATAGCGCCCCATCTGCCAGGCCCGACCGCCCGCAGCGGCTGAGTCGCAATTCATGCGCGGCACCAGCATGCGATCCGGATAGAAGTAGGAGGCGTTGCGCCAGGCCTGCACAAACAGCTGCAGGCCATCGTACAGCAGGTCATGTAATATGGTGCGCGGGGGCTCATTGTTCTCAGAGACAACATTGTCGTGTTGCGTTACATAGCCATAAAGCTGTATGTGCTGGAAGGTCAAGATGTTACCAAGTGGGCTACATGGATATTTATATCTATATTTGATTTACTGGTGGCGGCTCTGGATTGAGCAACATTCGAGCTGCTGTTATATTCACAGCAAATGTTTCATTGTCCGCAGTTAGCTCCTCTAAATGATCGTTGTAGGTCTCCAGATTGGTGAGAAAAATATGCTGAGAACGGAGATGAATGTACGAGAGGTAGATTTAAAAAAATTCTAAGGTACTGAGGGAGGCCTCAACTATAATGAACATATTTAGCAAATAATATAAAGCTATCTCTGCCAGTTCTTCTTCAGTAGAAATGGTTGAAGGTCTACTGAAGAACACAAACTGGCAGAGACAATTTGACAACCTCAACCATGTCTTCTGACGACTATAAACTAACAGAAACATGCTTAAAGAACTACAAAAATGCACAAATTGGCACAGACAACCTGAGACATCCAAGAGTTTTGCCTTGCCAAACACGCATGCCGTTTAACTCAAATACACATATATATACACATGCGTATGTTCACTCACATTAAACTGTCCCGTGAGTCCGAATTCCGAAGATGAATTGAGCAGCTCGACAAGCATATCGGGCGCACAGTCGAGCACCACACGACGCTCCCCCTTGATGCTCTTCCACATGACACGAAAGTCGTCGCCCCTCTGATATTTGCGCACACGCACCACATCGTTGTGCACCTCGCGCAGCTGCAGCAGATCTTGCAGGCGCGCCGAAGCCTTGACTAATAGAGAAAATTAGTTGAAGAGTGAGATAAATATATGTATTTAGAGTTAGTCGTCCACCCACCATCGTCAGCGTCGTAGACTATTGTGAACTTGCGCCAGCCGAAATTGTGAACTATGTCCGCGTAGGCCTTCGAGAGTATCAGCTGCGAAGGATACATATTGAGCGTCATCTGATGGTTGGGCTTCTCCGCCACGTGCTCCTCGTCGGCCACATCGAACTCTATGTGAGGTATGCCCGAATTATTGGCCACCAAGGCAACGATGTCTGATGGGTAGGGAGAGTGAGATGAAATATAATTGATAAATATATATTGGATATATATAAGGAGTTATACAGAGTAAAAAAAGAGCAAAGGAAATAATGTAGATAACAGAGAAAAACAGCTCTGTGTATGAATTCTAAGTCATTAAAATAAATTTGTTTTGTATTATATAAGCATATAATATAGTATAAATAATATTAATATAGTATAATATATATAAATATCTAAGAAATAGATATGATATTCAGATTTAACAAGAAGTGTGACTCTACTAATAAACTTAAAAATATTTTATACCAAAAATTTCAAAGCTTATAAAAATAATTTAATTAATTGATTTGAATTTATAATTATTATTATTCCAATATCGTATTATTCTTCTTATCGCTCAATTTTCAAATATTTTTTGTTTATATCCATGAAAAAAAAGCTTCACTTTTCCCTAAAATTATTTAATCTAAATCCCAGTCCATATAAATCTTCTCAACTAAATTTACCTTAAGTTCTTGCCAAAGCTTTAATTCTCTATTGACAAACAAATTCATTTGACTTGTTGCTTTGCTTGCCATTCGCTCGAGAGCTTTTGCCGAACAGTTCTCTTGGCTTTTATTTTGCTTGCACGTTCTATACAAAGTCCATAAATATGGAGCGAGAATGGATCGCCTTTGATACTCACCGCTGGCCGATTGTGAACTTGGTCCAAAAATAGCGGCGACACCATTATCTATGAGATCGCATGCTGAAAACGAAGATTTTTTTTAGTATTTTTTATGTTTTCTTGGTGCTTTTTTATTAGGGAATAGCTGAGCAATCGCACCGTATTCCTGTAGAATAACACTTCCATCTTCCGGCTTTAGGCGTTTTATCAACGGATTAAATCTTAAAGTTTGCTCCGCTTCGGGACCGTTGATGGAATTCACAACGGCCAGAAATTCCTTTTCCAGCTCCAGTTCATTGTCGTAGAAAAAGGCGCCTAAAAGGGGATTAAAATGGGGGCTATATATACATATGTACATATTTATATATATGTATAACTACTCCATCTCACCAATGTTGATTTCCTGCTGCAGAGTTTCGTGCAGCAAAAATGCACTCCACATGCAGCACAACACAATAATTCCATGCCACATTTTTCGTCTCCTTTTTTGTGGAATTTTCAGCACATTGCAGCAAAACAAATATTTGAACAAATTATGGGGCACAAAATATTCTGCGTATTACGTTGCGTACGCTTTCAAAGTGAGTCCAAAACTGAGCAGCTTTTTCACGATTTTCATTTAAGCGATCGCAGCAGCGTGAGTGCGCTGAGAAAATTTCAGCAGCGGTATTATTTTTGTGGAAAGCTTTTCAGCAGCTGTTCCAGCTGTAATTGGAACAGCTGATGGAAAATATTTCTTGACTGATGAATTACTTACTCTATACCTCTATATATACTCTATATATTCTATACTCATTAACTTCTATTTCTTTTATTTATAATGCTAGCAAATTTGTATATCTTATATAAATATCCATATCAAAAATTTTAATGCATTTGTTTTTATATGATTAATCGCAATAATTTTTTATAATTAATTTCTTGTATTATTTTACACAAACTTTGAACTGTATAGCTTGGTTTTTTTTTATATATAGTTTTGGTTTTTTTTTATATTTATTTTATAAATTTATTATATAATTTCTTACAAAATTTCTTATTATATATTCTCATAACTAGAATCTCTCTCAGACTAAAGTCTTTCAAGAATCACCTATTTTTTACATGCGTCATATATAAATTTATTTTTTTGAGAATTTTGATTATTTTAATATGCTTTCATAGTCTTCATCTTTCATAATCTGAAAGGTATATAAATGTAGTTATATTTCCCATAATGTTTGGAAAGCTTAAGCAAATTCATATGATTATATACATTTATTTATATCCGAATAAACTTTCAATCTTTCTATATATTTATGGCATACAAAAATAAAATTAGTCCACATTTATCGAAAAAAAAAACCCTCAGCTTCCATTGACTACATAATTAGTATACTTTCATTACTTGCCATTTTTACAGAGCATATATTGCAACTATAATTGTTCAAAGCTAAAAGCCATAACATTTCGCACCTGTTTGCAGCTGATTCTTTCAATCGTGCACAGCATTTATCATAATCAGGCAAACACAGTTTATGTTTTTAGTGCAAATGCCGGGGCTCAACGTGCGCCTCGCCTGTTTCAGTTGTCGGCTTATTTCTGGTCTATGGAAATGAATATAAACGGTCTTTTTGCATTATCCTTAGCTGGCTGGCTGGCTGGATGACTGTCTGCCTGCCTGCCTGCCAAGCTGCCAGCCACGCCCCTCGCTACCTGTTGGCCTCTGTCGACAAATTATTCAAATTTCGGCTGCAGCTCGAAAAAAGGTTGACTTTGGCATGAAACGTGTTTGGCATCAATAAAATGCTAAAGGCAAACAGAGCAAAGGCTAAAATGACACCAGCGGCCATATTGTTGCTTGTTTTTCGCGTCACCCACACACACACACACACATACGCACACACACTCGCACACACCATTAAAATATGTTAATGTGCGTGTGTTTTTAGTGAATGTGTTTTCTATGCAAATTTATAGCGTTGGCAGCGCTTGTCGTCATTTGCCTGCCCCATCCTCCTGCCACGCCCCCATCAGCCCTGTCCCTTATTGGGTTTTATTCCATGAAAAATTGACACCTCATCACTTTTCAATCGCAATCAATGGCCCCAACAGCCACACCCCGAATTCACACACACACGCACACGCACACTACTGTTAACCGTTTGCCTGCGTGTGATTGAGGTGCGCCCCTCCATTAAGGACAATAGTGCTGCCATTGACACGTTCAACACCGACCATCTGCTCCAGTTGCCCGGCTCCCTGGGGACCTCATAGTTGCGCCCTTTGTCAGCCGCCACGCATAAGGCAATTTTTTATACAATTTACTGACAAAGGAGCAAACATTTTGATTGAAACTTTATTTATTTCGTCTCACTTTGAGCTGAACTTGAGCTCAACTAATTTAAATGTCTTTAGGTATCAATCAACTCAGTAAGAGACGAATGGCTCGACATTATATACGGAGTCGAATTAAGTGGAATGAAATGAATACATTTCCTGCTATATTTGAGAAAACACTAGGATAATTTATTAATTAATTAAAATGCAGATTAAAATACGAGTTCCGCTTAAATAGTATTATAAGTTATAGTAAACCTTTATATATTATTTAAATTTGAATAGTTTTCTCTTTGTACTCAACTCCCTCAATTCATGTAAATGTGGAGCTAAAATTCCTTATCAAAGTTGTTGGCCAACTTATTGAAGTGCTTCGCAGATTGTGTAAAATATTGGCGGAAGTGTATAAAATGTGATGGGGATTAATTTGAAAAAAATAAAATAGCTATTGAAAAATATAAGTATTAAATTAATTAAATTACACAAGATTTGCACATTACAATAATTATATAAAAAAAAATTTAAAAAAAGCAAATAATTAATATAAAGCATTATATGACTACACAATTATATATTTAGCATATATAATATATAAAAACTTTTTTATTTAACATTATGGTGGAAAAATAGACTTAAACACTGGCGTGGAGAATTAATAACAATAACAATAACAATATAAATATCAGAACAATACCAACACCAATTACAATAACAATTTAAATATAATATTATTATATTGAATGCGGCTTTTTTTTTTTTTTGTATATTTGCTCAGTATTAAATTTACAGTTAACACATTTTAAACAAGGCAAAATCATTATAAGTTTAATTCTTTTGAAATAATTAAAGAGCAGCAGCTGGAGTTGGAGCTGAGTGAGCGGGAGCAACGCTCTAACTGATCGCTCTACATATACTTTGCTTGCTCTCCTAAAGTTAAATGAATATAATAGAAATAAAACAAAATTGATCATAAATAAGAGCACTTGTGTGGGAGTCCCAATTGATGTTCCTTTCAGTTTGGAGTGTGCATAAAGAAATAGAAAATAAAAAGCTATAATTTTTTAAGTTTAAAATAAATTACAAATTAAATAAAATTTTAATATTTTCACCAACTAAATAAAATCTAAAATCTTATATGTCTTTGACATAGTTAAATCAAAAGTTTCTTATAAAACTGTACAGAATGTAGTTATATTTTCCTGTTCAGCTTATGATTAAGAATCATTTGTGTAGCGTATTAATATGCCTGCATTCGCGAAATTGTTGCCTTTGGCTTGTTTGGCAAATGGAATTGGACAACCAAATAGAGCTGTAAGGTGAACCGGGCCAAGCTGCAAAAATTGAGAGGGAAATAAACGAGAAAACAACGCGTAAAAAATGGCAGAGCAAAGCACTTACAAAACATTTTCTATTACACACAATATTTATGGTTATCATGCAGTGGCAGTCGCAGTCGCAGACGCAGACGCAGTCAAAGCAACAACAATAAGAGGGTCACATATGAAATAAACTGGCAGTCAGACAGAAAACATAGTTGGACGGAACAGTCGGCGAGACCGACAACAAATCCAAATTCTAGTCCAAATCCAGTTCGCAACTGCGGAAGAATCCTGCTAAAAGTTTGCGCTAGGTAACGAGAGCAAAGGGCGAAGCAGCCGCAGCAGCAGCAGCAGCAAAAAAACTTTTTAATACTTGCCATAATGTTGCCAAAAGGATTATCCAAAAGAATGACTTTTAATGGAGACAGGAAGTAAGCGCATAACAGACAGAAGTATTAACTGTTTCCTTCCGCCCAACCAGTGTGCCCCAACAGCTCCTGCCCCGACCTCTCCTTAGTGTGGCCAATGAGGTGGCTAGCCAGCGAGTCCTAGAGTCCTGCCAGGGATAACCACATACACAAATGTCAGTTGCTAAGCGTGGCCCGATGATGTTGTTGTTGTTGCTCCTGGTTTGCTGCTTGGATTTGGTCCACAGTTGCGTGTGTGTGCGTGCGTGTGTGTGTGTGTGCGTGTGTGTGTGTGTGCGTGTGTGTGTGTGGCACATAAGCTGTGCGGAAATATTGCAGTTTGCTCATAACGACAGCGTGGTCGAAAAGCTTATGCTTATTTTTATTCCACACAGCCAAAACATGCCCAGTGCCTTCCTGGAGCACTGGCTTAAGCCGAATGCTTTCTAAGCCTCTTCGATGCCACAGAGAGAGTTGTGCACTGTGGTGCAAGAAATGCGAATTGCTCTTTGTGCGTAATACTTGGAATTGAGGAATTTATTTTTCAATTAACAGAACTGAGACTTTGTCGTGCAGCTGAAAATAGAGAGTGGAATTGATATAGCTAGAAATTACAATTTTCAAATAATTTTTAATTTTAAAAAATTTAAATAATAATAACTAATAAAAGCTTTTAACATTATTTTTTCATTTTTTGTTAAAATAATTTTTTTTTGAGTGCAAGAAATTGGAATTTCTACTAGTAGAAGTTGCATGGATTTTCCATAAATAAATATATATAATAAATAAACTTTTAAAGTTGAATTTAAAAAATGTTAAGCAATAATAGCTTTTAACATAATTATTACATTTGTTGTTTACTAATATTGCTATTACTATTGTTTACTGCTTTTTTTAAATTGATTAGGAATTTTAATAATAGGAAAAATTAATTTATACTTAGCGCAATAAGCTGACAGCCTAGATGAACTGTGGCAAATAAGAGAAATCGTTTGTCTTTGAAATTAGAGTAAACACTTTTGTTTGCTCTAATTTAATTTAATTAATTACTTTAATTAATTAATAATTAATTTAATAAATTTATTTATATAGAAATTTGCAAAGAAAAATTATATATTATATGTAATATATATATTAAAGAGAAATTTAACAGAGTTTGTATTTTGTGGCATTCAAAGCTAAGTTTTCCACTAACTCAAGCTAGCTCAACTTTTCACTTCAAATCAAAATTAATGACAATCAGCTGTTAGATTTAATAAACTTGGCCAAAAGCAGTATCTCCTATGTCTTGAGTTTATATTTATTAAAAATCCATTATGTAGTTGAACCTTTATATCAAGGTTGTCATTCCAGTCGTGAAGCAGTATCAAATTCATATTCATAATTTATATTTAATTTATAATCAAGCTCATTATATCATTCCAATTGAAATATATTTTTAATGAGCTTAAATTGAAAGCATTGGACTTAATCAGCATTAATCAAATACAATTAAGCTCACCCTCACAGAATTTTCAACGAAGACATAAATTCTATGCGTGTTTTTGCAACTATTTTTGCAAGCTCAATTTTTAACCACATCAATTGCGCGCCGGCCCACTGTGCCCCAGTCCTACCTGCTGCGTGCATTAGCTGCTGGCATTTCCAATACAGTTATCCCCATATAGACAGGTATTTGGCAGGGGCGGCGCTGGCCTCGCCGCGCGGCATTCTTTAATATATATTTTGCGCTCATTTTGCATTTTAATGAGTTTAGCCGGGCTGAGTTGCTGAAATATGAGGCCGCGCTGACAGTGGCCCAGCCCAGCCGTTGCTTCACTCGCTTCTTCTTCCTCTTTTATTTTTATTTTTTTTTTGCATTTTTCTTGCTCTTCTTCTTTGACTAGCGCTCTATTATTCTAAGAAAGTGCGCTAAGACGGTTTAACAACGCCAGGCCGCCGTGTCATCGCAGCCTGGCTGCTGGCTGCTGGCAGCTGCCTGCTGCAGGATATTGCTTTAATTGAAATTTATGCTAAATAGATTGACACTAATGAGCAATGGCTGCCGCTGTTGCTGCCGCTGCTGTTGCCGTTGCTGAGGTAATTCCAGAACCCACCTAGATAGCCAAGGCCAAAAACCATCTACATAATTAAATTGCTTTCCACTCACATTTTATTTAATTTGTGACTTGTTTTTTTGGCCTCGACTCGGTGTCAACTGGAAATATTATTATGTTTCTAGTTATTTTTCATTTTGGCTTTTCGCTTCTCCCCACATTTTCCGATTCGCAATTTGCATGGCCAACAAAATGGCGACTTCCGTTTTGGCTAAGTGCTGGATTTCCGTTCCGGATGTGACTTTTACGACATGTTGTTGCGCCTTACAAGTTTTTCTCAGATCTATAGCAGCATCGATCTGGCTCCTCTCTCTCTCTCTCTCGCTCTCGTTCGCTCCCTCTCACACACTCTTGCAGCTCCCTTTGTTGCGTTGCAAATGTACATTTATTGCCTTGGTGACGGAAATGAGTTTTTGTCGTAAACTTTTATGGCAATAAACGTTGCTTGTTAGCGCCGAGGCTCCCGCCGTAACTATAGAGACAGGAGCCGACTGGTAAACATAAAAAATACGCAAGTGGAAAGCGTCGTCAGAGAGTGCGGGCTACAAGGGAATACCCTGTAAGCCATTGTGTAACTATTAAGATGTAAATTTATATTCTTGAAACTTTCTCTCTGCCTCTCTCTCTCTCTTCTTCTATATCTCTATCGATAGATAGGCAGAATTTAATGATTGGGCTTACTAATCCTCCCTATTCTCTACTTCTCCTATCAACTCTCAACAACCTTCGTCGTAAGTGAAATGTAACTAAAATAGTTTTACATGCCACAAGCAGTACTTACCCATGCCTCGCACTCAACTCAATTCGTGCAGGGTATATGAAAAAATATTCAGTGCGGAAATTACGCACTTGGCACTGGCTGCCACAGTCGCAGCCGCAGCCACAGCCGCAACGCGCATCTCTCACAGATTCCCAGCAAAATCATAGTCCTGGTCATGGCAAATAAACAGCGAATGCATATATGACAGCTACACAAGGAAAGAGGCGGGTGCGGGGACGAGGAGTGTCGGGCATGGGCATGAGTCTAAATAAGTAGGTTGCGGTAGTTGTTGTGCCAGTTTAGCTGTTGTTTCTGACTCCGGCTCACACATTGACACGCTGCATAAAAATAACAGCTAGCGATTGCTGAGCTGGGAGCTGCAAAAGAATGCGACGATTCCTGGCTGAGCATTTTCCATTACATTTGCCACGTCACGGCACATTTCGCTCGCATGTTGACTAACCAAGGCACACTTTATGTGTGTGTGTGTGTGTGTGTGTGTGTGTGTGTGCTCTGTGTCTGCATGGCAGCTTTTCCGTTTCCTGCTTGGCACCGCCCAACCACAAGGATGCAGAGAGCGGCAGAGCGGCAGAGCGGCTGCCCACCCAGCGCTGCTATCATATCTGGCCTTTGTTTCACTTCTGTTGTCTCATGCTTTTAATTCTTTTAACAATAGCGCTAAAAGTTGTGCATTGAACACTTGGCTGCGCCAACAATAAAAAATATACTATATATATATATATAGCCAGAGTGGGGCGGTGGAGAAAAAAAGTTGCCACGGAAACGGCGCTGTAAAGTATAGCGTGGCCAATCTCATGCTCCGTCCATGGTCGTCCGCGTGTATTGCAAAAGATAACAAAAATATTGTTTGCCGCAATGCAATTGTTGCCAAAGAAAAGCCAGCCAGCCAGCCAGCCAAGGGAGACGGGGGGGCGGGAGCGTGGGTGCTGCCTGCTGGTTTTTCATTTGTTTCACTTTATTCACACGCTGCTCTCTCTCCCTCCTCTCCCTGCTCGGCTACGTGTACAGCTTCCGTTTCCGCTGAAAAGTTTCATTTCCCATACGCTGGCTGGCTGGCAGGCAGGCCCAGCTCTTGTTGCTGCTTCTGCTGCTGCTGCTGCTGCTGCTGTGATAAAGCACAAAATTAACTTTTGAAATAAACAACAAAAGCAACTTCAGTGGCTGCTGCTGCTGGGCAATCGCCCCAGTCTCGATGCAATGATAGGCCCAGCACCTATCAGCAGGCACATACTCACACACAGCAACCCATGTCTACATGCATGCATGTGTACACATATGTTAAGCAGCCACTGTGGCAACAACAAGCATCTTAAAAGAAGAAGACACAACTTTGCTCCAAAGGAGCTGCTGAATTTGCAATGCTCTTGTTTTTCTTAATTTTATTGTATTCTTAATCAAAACTTGCTTGCTTTAGGCAAAGTTGAAGCGCCAATTTTATTTGCCAATTTACATATGGGAGCTGGAATGGATTGCCTGCATAGCAAATCATAAGTCTTTAGCCGTAGCCTAAGGTGAAATCTGAGTGCATAAAATTTAAGCTAAATTTATATTAATTTATATTTTGTGCGAGGTGTGAGAATTTGCAATCCACACTCCTATAACCTGACAGCATTATATTGGCTGCTGCGCTTATTTTATGTCTAGAAACTTTTTATTGATTTGGTTTTTATACATCAAAGAAATTTGAATATGTATTTAGAATTTAATTCGAGTATTTATGAATGAATAAAGAAATCTAATTTAAATAAAACTTTAACTTAATTCAAATTATTAAAGTCAAATATTATAAACCAATTATACATGAAATAGATGTAATAAATGGAAATAAAATAGGTAAGCCATCTGCATTCAACATGCAGCTTCACATGTCAAAATTAATTAACAAAGTTATAGATTAATTTATATTTACAAAGCATAAAAAAGCAATGCATAGTCCAGAATAAAACTAAATCTGAGACTCCGAATCAAGATTGTTCCATTCTTTAAGTTCAATTCCACTTTTATCATACAGATTCATTTTCAAGCACAGCAGAAGAGCGAGCATATAAGAGGATATGAGGAGAGCGATCATATAGGGAGTGATGCATCAGCAATTGCTGCTGTTTTACAGTGATAAGCGCTTAATATAATAATTGTAATTATTATTTTTAATGCAATATTAATATTAATTAATACTTCAAATGGCTTTATAGATGTTAAAAATCTCAAGAGACAAACTCTTTTTATCATATTCAAGAAAAACCTACTCGTCTAATAAACCCATTCGTCTAGCTTGCTAGATTGAATCATGAGTTGTTTAATTCATTAAAGAAGAATTAATGAATTCATTAAAGACAAATAAAACAACTCATGATTGAAGAGGACTTTTAATAAATTAAACAACTCAAATCTAGTAAGCGAAGCGAAAGCCTTTATTTCAGAAAAACAAACAAATTTGAATATGTGTATATATATATGCATTTATATATGTATATATATTTATTTATATATATATATATATATATATATATATATATATATATATATATATATATATATATATATGTATATATATATATATATATATATATATAAATATATATATATATATATGTATATATATATATATATATATATATATTTATTTATACCGCATATATGAATGATTCTTTTTTTATGACTTGTCTTCACTTCCGCCCAAGCCCACACTTACATATATGTATGTGTATGCATATGTAACTGTATATATGTATGTATAAACAAGCATCCGCTGAATAATGAGGTAACACGTGTTTACAACTGTTGCCACAGTCATGTGTGCAGGGGCGTGGCACACCTTATATCAGCACATTTGATTTTGTAGGCACGTAAAAAATATGAAAAATTTCGCATACGCAAGTTCATAACTCTGCGCGAAAGCGCGAGAGGACGACACGACCGCCCCATATACCGCACCGTAGGCATGCATATTAAATATGAAATCCGAAGTTCTACTCTAGCCACTTCATCTGCACAGCACACACACACACACACACACACACACACACACACACACTCAGAGAGTATAAGTATATTGGCAAGCAATGTCGCTCCACTTCGCTCGTCCTGCTTGCGTTGTTCCGCTCTGCAACAACACGAAAAGCAATCAAATTGCAAAAATTTGTTTCATTTTCTACGATAACATGACTTGAATTTGATGAATGCCTTGGCAGAGACCACCAGCTGTAGGTAGCTACAGGCTCAGCCCTACCAGGACAAAATGGAAAGCCAGAATATTGGCAACGAAAGCCAGCCAAATGCCAATCTCAGCGCGCTTTTTACGACACAAGGGGCCATCGAGGGGCCACAGCGAGAGCAGCAGCAACAACAACAACAACAAAATGTGCAGATATGGCCAAATGAAAGAGTTATGAATCCGCAACTTTGTTGGTCCCAGACTCCCTTGGCCATGCCTCCCTGGCATGTGCCCTTCCCCTCCCTTAGGCGAGCTCGTATGAATGCCAATGCCGATTACTAATACGCCCCGTGCGCTTTGGCAGTCGACATGCTGGCTGAGGCTGGCTGACTGACTCTCTGACTGGCTGGGAGGATTAAAATAAATGCGCCGCATTTGTATGTGCTGCACGATGTACTGCTGAGGTTGCTCTCTTCGATGGGCAAGTGGGTTATGGGCTATGGGTTATGGCTTATGGCTTATGGCTAAGACCAAGCGCGATAACCGCTATTTATGTGTGGCAGTCTATTTGAGCCAGCTGCACTGCTCCACACTCAAGCACTTCGCGCCTTCGGGCCAAAAACATCAAATGCACCAAAAAGTAGAAAAGAGAGAGAGAGAGAGAGAGAGAGAAAAAACTTGAATGAAATGAAAACATTTTTTGTTTTTTTTTTTACTTTTTGTGCATAAATGTTGGGCGGGGCAAGTGGCCTGGGGGCAGCGAGAAAACGTCACGCTTGATGTTTGTCGGGGGCTCGCTCAAAAAACGCTGCCCAAATTGTAATTACGACCACGTCAAAAGCAGTTGCTCGCCGCTCAAACAAAGCCTCTGAGCTCCAAAATAAATGACCAAAACAAGTCGTTCTCTGCTGCCCTCCGCCCTGAAGGTCATCGCTGGTGCTGGTGCTGCTGCTGCTGCTGCTGCTGCTGCCTCTGCCTCTGCTGCTGATTTCGCTGACAGCTGAGTGCGGCGAGCGCGAAATGTCGAAAATTAAAATTAAATTGCGGCCATTTTACAGAGTTCTGCCGCTTGGCCAACACGCAAACAGCAATAAAATGTTAATTTCTGCATAATGAAAATGTGAGCCAAAGTCAAAAGCATTATTACCCTTTTGCGGGCGAGCAAATATACTTGCCAAAGTGCTTGGCTCTAACTGGCTTCCAGCTGCCAACAAAAACAGCATTTCAGCCACAAAACATAAGTAAAACTGTCCAAGAATATTATGTCAGAGTAACTTGTGTTTGAGTACGTAATCATTATGGCAATGAGCATCCGTTTAAGCTTTATATTTATGTATATATATATATATATATATATATATATATATATATATATATATATATATTTCTGCTCTCTTTTTGCCTTGTGCATATTAAAATTTTGATAGAAAACGATTGAAATTTATTCAAGCATCCATTTCAAACTAATTTCCATAAGTGGCAGAAATTGTTTCAAATTATTATCATTAAATGTTATCTATAACATTTATCGATTATCAATACCAATAACTGCAATATTATTTATGTTTAGCTAATCGTTCACAACAAATGGAATCTGCCTTCTACAATGATATTTAGACCCACTTTAAATTTGTTGTTGACTTTCTTCTTCTCATATCTCACTCATCTGGCAATCCTTGTCAGAGGCACACTCGATCTTAGCGCTCACTAAAATCCCACTCAAACAGAATCGTTATTTAACAGTCTTGACTTGAATAATATAACCATTGATAAGCTCTATCCGACTAAAAAGCCCATCTCTGATATATATATATATATATATATATATATATATATATTCAATAGTATCGTTAGCAAGTCGATACTTTTGCATATTTCATTCCCTTACGCATTTGCTCATAAATATTCCATGGCATTTAATACACTTGAAGCTTTTCCAACTTTATGCCATATTTTCCGTCTTCTGCACTGACGGCTCATTGATCTATTGAGCTGCCGTTTGGATACTTTGAATGCCCTTTCGTTATTGTCCTATGTCCAATTTGCGAACGCAGATTTTCTTGCTCATTAGTGGAAAAAGGAAAAACATCCACCCCACAGCACCTCCCTCCCCCCCTGCCGCTGGCGCGCGCTATAAGCCGCTTTCGACATTCGGCATTTTCTTAGCGCATGCAGTCAGTCAATACTGTGTATTCAGCTGCCGTTGCGCTGCACCCCGCCGATTGAGGGTACCTTTTAATATGGCATTTAAGCCGCTTTGTTGTCAAGGGTAACTCAATTACAGCTGCCTTTTGCCATGCATATATATATATAGATATATATATAGATATATATATATAGATATATGCTTATGTATATAATATCAAAAGTCCTCCTCTGCCCACTCCTCCACGTCACATTATCGAAATGTTTTCATGAATCAAATGCTGGCAGTTCGGGTAGCATTTCAATTGCACGATATGACACATCATCAAAGCTGGCATATTTCATTATTCGACATCGATATCCTTACCCTGTGTTTCCATATCGCTTGCGTGTTGCGTGTCAGAGTTCAATATGGCAAATGCGGCGCAAGCAGCAAATACCAAAAGGCAACAACAACAACAACAACAACAACAGCTGAACACAATCAGAAACACAAACAACTTTTCAAGTGTTACACTTTACTCGCCTCTAGATCATGCCAAGGGGGGAGGGAGCGCGGCCAGCTGGCATGTGTGTTGGGGGCGCTGCAAGAAATTTTCATTTCATTTCGCGCGTCATTTGAGGCGGCGCCGCCTGAAATTGTTGCAATGTTACAGGCAAAGTGATACCCTGTAATTAATGAATGCATGAAAAGGGGTAGATAGAAAAAAACTTCATTTGATTTGATTACATTTCTATGATGATTAGCGCATATATATTATGGCCATGTCTGGCTTGCCAAATCATTAAGTCTGAATTGATTTTATTGATATTAATATTATAGATATTATTCTTATTGTATAGCCGGCTTGTAGAGTATCTCATAGTCACGCACTGCCCATCTGCTCACCTAACTTGTTTTTGTTATTGTGCCATTGATTGAAAACGCATAAAAACAAAGGCAGCCAAAAGCGGGGGCGACTTTTTTCGGGCCACACTTCGTGGCCCCAATGCAGAGCCGTACAGGTAGGCAGGCGCCCAGAACTCAGCTCGAGGCGGGGCTTGGGTACTATAAAAATATGTAGCAATATGTGTATGTGTATGTGTGTGTGTGTGTAGGTGTGGGGCCGGGCGCCAATTGTGCTGTTCGATATTGGGGTTTATTTCGGTGCGCTCTGATTTGATTTGCCTAACGTAAAAGTTTTGATTGTTTTTCCGCGTTTCAATTTCGCGCGCGCCGTTCCAAATGACAGTCGAACATGCCATGAAATATGAGTTGATTGCCGCCTTTGACACATGCTGAGCAGCCCATTGACGGGCTATAAATTAGAGCGTAAGTTTGCCAGCAATCGAAGAAGAGCTGCAACCACAACAACAACAACAACAATGAACTCATTAGACGGCGGCAATTAGTTCTAATTAATGTCCGTTTGCAAAGCATAAAATTTTGTTAAATTTGCGGCCATCGCATCGTTTTCGCTGGCTGCCAGAGCATTGCCTTTTACCTTTTCTTACACGCCAATTAACTCTGAACGCTCATTACAGAGTGGGCGCTGGGCGCTGGGCGTGGCTAGTTGATGTCACTCGTTGGTGCAACGGGGCGTATTAATTAGCCACTCGATACCAGTGACAAAGCCGAAAACGTCAGGTAGACTCGAGGCCAAAACGGGCCAAAGCAGCGACAGCTTCAAATGTTACCATTTTCCAGGCAGTTCAAAAACGTTCCCCCGCCCCATTCCCCCTGTTCGTTCACCGTCTGCTGCTCCACCTCGTTCGCCCACTCCAACATCCAGGCAGAGCATCGTCGTTAGCATTACGTCAACTAATTGGCTTCATTTGGGGTTGCCTTGTGGCTGCTGTGAGTCGCTTTTCCTTTTGTCGCCAGCAACTGCAGGCGTACGTGTGTATGTTTGTGTGTGTGTGTGTGTGTGTCTGTGTGTGTGTGTGTGTGTGCGGCAGGCAATCAGGATTTTCTAATTGGCAATGAAAGGCGCATAATTTATGAATATATCGCACACTTATTTCATGCCACACTTGGCAGCAATTGCCATGCTTCTCGCTCCGGCAGCAATCGCATAAAGGCAACTCAGCTAATTGCATTGCGACCCATAATGAAGCTTTATTAATGCTACGTTTTAAGTTCAAGACACTGTTATGAGCTATTACAGAATGATCAAATATATATTACAAATTAGCTTAAATCAATTTTTAAATTTCATTTGAGAAGCAAAGCTTTGAAGTTCTAAGAGAGCTGAAGATCTAGAAATGTTGAAAGAGATTCGATTGTGTTTTATATATTGCAGAGTGAGAGCTTAAAGATTGTAATCAGTTCATAGCAAATAAGTTAACAAACAGAACTTGTTAATATAGAACGTTTAGACCCAGATTATTGGGGATATTGCCAAAAGAAATCAAGAGCGTAGTCTGAACATATCTCACCATCAGAAGTCAAAATAGGACTCAGCTTCTGAGAGCTGAGAAGTTGGCAGATTCTGTGCTACTTGAAGCTTAGACATAATACATTTTCATGATAATAATAATAATAATAATAATAGTAATAATAATAATAATAGTAATAACACACTTCGCTTGATTAACAAAGTAAGCCTAATGTCTATTAGTTCCTTTAAATTAAATTAAATCATAAATTAATCTCTGATCACTATAAAAGCAGCCGCAGTCAGAGCTGTGTGAGCGGGACTGCCGCTCTCCCTGTGATCGCTCTCCATATGCTTGCTCTTCAGCTGCGCTTAATCTTGAATTCGTTTAACGAAATTAGAGCAAAATTGAAGCCAAAGAGAAGGCAAGCGAATAAGAGTTAGAGTCCGAAAATTGCTTTTGATTTGAGATTTGAGCCTTTTGACGGGTATTAAATTTAAAAAAAAAAATTTTTAAATTTTGTATTCAACTCCTCCCTTATAAATATGTTTGCTATGGAATATTATCATATACAATTTCTGATAAGTTCCAAGCTGAAGCTCTTTCCTATCATATATATTATATGTATATACATTATATATTATATGCTCAATAATTAATATATATTTATGTACAGAAAAATATTATTATTATATAATAGATATATATATATATAACATATAATTTCTTATATATATTATTATCCAAATAATATTCAACTTAATTAAAGACAAGCAATGAAATATAATTTGGTAAACTATTTCTGATAGCATAAAACCCGAAGGCCAAATGAACTCGTGTGCAGAATATAATAAATGAATTACTCACTTTTTTTGCCATGCATTGCAGGGTATTAAAAAAACATAACTCGCTGAGCGTAGCAAAGAAAAGAGAATGCAAAAACGGCACTTTGCACACACGCGCACACACACATTCTTCTTCTTTTATTAAGGTCTTTTTGGTGTTCACCAGGTACGTTAGATGTGAAATGTGAACGGATAAAAAGTAAAGGAAAGCGCAATAAAATAAAAATGCATCAGACCGCAATTCGCTTGCAGAGTGCCAAAGTTGCGTCCTTTTTATTGCGCATTTTGGACATGCTGCAAAAAGCGTCCAAAATTGCATTTGACCCAACGTAACGCACGCCCACAGCCGACTCCAGTTGTTGCTGTTGTTGTTGCTGTGTGTTTGCCTTTTATTTTAATTTCCCACGACGGCACATGTGGCGTATGAGTTATGCATTTCGGCTTGGCTACGCCTTGCTCTTTCTCTCGCTGCCGCCCACTCGCCCCGTCTTTATGTTACATTAATGTAAAAATTGTGCAGTGATGTAAGTGCGTCTTCCGCACTTCAATGCGTCTGTCGTGCCGTCTGACAACCACAAACCAAACAATCAGCCAAAGCGAGCAGCAAACCCAACCATCCCTCTCTCTCTCCCGCTCTCCCTCTCGCTCTCTTTCATACCTGCGCGCATTTTAATAAAAACGAATTAAAATGTACACTAATATGCTTTTATTATTTATGTTTATATTTATTCGTGTGTGTGCATGTTGCAAATAAATTGCACTCGAAAAAGTAAAGTGCACACACACCCACACACAAGCAGTGTGTGTGTGTGTGCACAACTCATGTATCTTTCAACGAGGGCTGCCTTTTATATGCACATATATATACAGAGTAGACGTTGCGATTTATGTATTTAAATGAGTGAAGTTACAGTGCGATCGGCTGTTGACGACTGCTGCATGCTCGCTTCATTGGTGAAAGCAGCGCTTGAAATCAGTCTGTAATTTAGAAAGTTATTGATGGTAAATAGAAGCTGTAGCTTAGCAATGAATACATGTGAGTTGTGAGTAAATTTATTAAAGGGCAATGAGTATCGAATAAATTTGTCAAGCATGAATCTCCCGTAGAATAAGGAACGGGAGAACAAGCCTATGGAGACATAGCTGCAGCTGCTGCTACTCTTTACATTAAAATTGCTTACAAATTAATTTCATTATTTCAAATAACTTATTATATGTATGTATAATATACATACATAAATAACTTATACATATACATATGTATTCTAATATATAGATGTACCTTAATTTATGAATATTTTGATCACATAAAATAATCTCTCAAATTAAAGTAATTTTTTCCTAAAAGCCAATATGCTCGTTCTAGTCAATACAAATTAAAAAAACCTATTAAATTAAATATATATTTATTTTTCCTTTATAAAACCAATTTACATGTTCAATGTATTCTCGCGAAACTCAAAATGATTTAAAAAGTTTTTTCCCACATATTATTTAAATATTTTGCAAAGTCAAATGAATTCACTCTATTTTAATTAGAGCTAAGTGTAATATTTAAATGAATGAATCCATTAAACTAAACTATATAAATGTGCGCTTAAGTAGAAACTATCTCAAATTATATATAAGAACTTATTAAGAGTTTATTTCGTCCTCAAATATTAATGCAAATTCAAAGTCTCCTAGCAACTAGAGAATTATTGCTGCACAATTGTCATGGCAACCCTCGCTAGTTGCCTGAAAATGTGCCACTGTGAAAATTGCATTGTCAGCATTAGTCTAGATCCAGCCAAAGTCGATTCAGTCACACACACACGCACACGCTCGTATATCTCCTTCAAATTCTCATGCATATTATATAATTTTCCATATGCGGATTAGTCTTAAGCCTCTCAGCCGCCCACAGGGCCAACAACTTGTCAGTAAACTGCAAATGCAACAACCACAACAACAGCAACAGCAGCCGCTATCAACTAGAACTGTTACATAAACCGCTTTCGGTTCGCAACTTGAGTTTATGGCTGGCAGCGCGACAGCAGCTTATAATTTGTTTGACAAGCATCAAACTCGCTAACCCACCAGAGCCACCCAAGCCGCCGATTCAACCACTGCCAGTAGTTGGTTATAGCTCACTCGGCATGGCTGCATATGGAGGAGGCTAACACAAAAATCGGCACACGGCCACGTTCCCCTCAGCTGCTGTGCCCATTCGCGATGAGCCTGAAATCCGATTGTCTCATCTGCATTACGTCAGCCCGCCTCCCCCAGCAAAATATGAATTGTTCAGCATATGATTATGTCGTAAGCATTTTAGCTGAATGCTCCCGCCATTAGTGAGCACACGTACATATACCTATGCCAGCCGTATACCTATGCCCTGCTGTGGGCGTGGCAGTATCTCAAGTTTCAGCTGCATTATTGTTCGACTCTGCTGCTGTTAGCGCACTTTATGCACACAAAGTGCTTTTTCGACTTTTTGGATGGCTAAAGCTGTTGTAATTATCATATGCATCTCCTTAAAAATGAATAAGGCTTAAGATTGAATTAAATTAAAAAATTGTATTAATATATATGAGTGTTTCAATTAATTAATGAATAAAAAAATATATAATTAATAGATTAATTTAAGTTAATAATTAATTAAATTTAATAAATTGCATTCAGGGTTTCCATATGAATAAATATTTTATGTATATGTATACATGTGTATATGAAATATGCATATATAAGCTTATATTATTTATCATAAATACATTAAAGACCAATACAAAATATTGATTATTTCTCATGTTTAAGCACTTTTCACATTTGCCTTTATTTGTGAACCTAAAAAGTCAATCATTATTAGATTATAATATTAAAATCGCTCAATCGCTTAAGAGAAATAAAACTACAAATATAGAAACATATAAAAAAAAATTACTTTGAAATTGTGATAGAATTAGTATGTTATAAATAAATATAAAAGATTTCCTTATTAATTGGAAATTTTGAGTACATTTTTAATTTTCTTTGCGCTTAAGGAAAATAACACAAAATATTTGATCATTACATTTTTTGTGTACTTAAATATATATATATATATATATATATATATATATATATATATATATATATATATATATATATATAAATAAATATTATAAGTATATGTATACTATAAGTATATATATACTACCTGCTAAGTGTCACGCCTCCTACATTTTCTCAAGACCTGAATTTCCATTATCAAAGGGCTCGGCAATAAATATACAAACAAAGTCTGAGATAGGCAAAGAGCTATACGCGGTGATAAAGAGCTACAGTTTTATTTATTATTCCAGCTGCAATGAGTGAACAGAATTCAGATTCATATTTCATTGACTCAATTTTTCGCGCTGCAAACGGCATCGTAGAAACCACATATCGACGGCTCAACATTCATTTGTCCGCTGAGCTCACCTTGGGTCCCTTGCCAGGCCAGAAATATAGCTTTGGCCTGCAGGGCCGAGCCCATCTCGAAGAGCAGCCTGTAGTTCAAATCATTAAAGATCTTGGCTTGGACCACCTCGTACACCAGGTGATAGAGCTTTAGGTCTAGAATAAATTTGCGCGCAAGTCGCACCGGATTCTCGTTGCCCTTGATAATGCCAGCGGCGCCATCCTTAGGCACCACCAAAAGTCGGCAACTGAATTTGATGTCGTTGAACGGCTTAGATGGAGCTGTATCAAGGGAAGCAAGTGTAGAGCAGCCGAGATGCATGGCAATAGTATTCCGACAGACTTACCACCAACTAATGCATTGCAACACGTTTGACAAAGCACAAACAGCGCCAATGATGCTAAAAATTTCATGTTTACGCACAGCCACCAACTGACAGCTGAAGTCTCGCTAAGAACTGAGCTGCGAACGCACTCAGCACTCGATGAGCGGTTTCTTATCAGTCGCTGATAGCGAGCGGGTCACAGCATGCGAAATGCTGATGTTTTCTATATATAGTAAGGAATGTGTGGTATATTTATATTTATTATTTATATATTTAATTTAATTTAATTTAAATTCAATTTTTTTGCAATTTTCTTTTTATTTAATTTATCACTTCATATAAAATTTATTATTTAAAAATTTACCTTAGCTTTGACTTGATAAGTTCCAATTCCATACTCGATTTGATATTCCGTATTCATCTCTTGCCCACCTCTCACAGTGACATCAGCGACGCGCATCTTGGCTGGCTGTGCGCCAGTTGCTTAATGATGCATATGTGTCGCCACCATTTGTTATGGCCAGTATATCAAAGTGGCGGACGCTGACACATGCCGGCAGTCCGAAACCAATTAGGCACAATGCCAACAAATTACAAGCAGAGCTCTCGGAAAAGCGCCACAAAATGAAGAAAAGCAATTTTAAGAGCATACAAAAAAGTTCATGAAAAGCAATTGAAGTGCAAAGAAAAGGGGAGCAACTAGACAACTGGAGTACATATAATATATATAGTTGAGAAATCATGTGATAAAAATTTGATTTAGCAAAATGGCATGCTGTAACAAGATTAGGATTGAGATCTGAGAAGATTACACCAAAGCTACTGCACTGAAGAATTTCTATGACAGTCCTAGTTTCTTCTGTCTCTCTCTCTCTCACTCTCTCTCCCTCATATATCTTGTCTTATGTAAGCTGCTTAAACATAACAACATTCCCAATATAGGCTCTTCATGCTTCACTTTTTGGAGCTTTTCCAATCAGCGTTGAGCGTGGCATAAATGAAAATCAGGAAAACGTGAAATAATTTCAGCACGCGGCGATATCATCAAATTTCATGCACTATCAAAGTCAATTTCCTGTCAGTCGCTCGGTGGTCGGGAGCAAGAGTAAAGCCTTGCGGGCGCCCTCCCCTGCACATGGGACGAATCGAGTTTCAGCGTGGCTCGTCTGCCCCCAGTCCCCTGCCTGGCGGTCACAAAAATAATTTATTCAACTGGAGCCGTGGCGGTCGCTGGTTCGCTCGCTCGATGACTGCCCTGCGGTTCATTGTCAGTTAAGCTTTTTAAAAGAAAACCACTTAGAATGTTGACATTATCCTTCACTTTCTATTTATTTTGTCATTTAATCAACTTCCTGCCAGGCAGCCAGCCAGCCAGCCAGCCAGCCTGACGGTCGTCGTCGTCGTCGTCCTGGCGCACCCACTGATTTGCATACCAACTGCTCGGGCGCCACATCTTCAGATGGACGCCACACAAACTGTTTACAGTTGTCGTTGTTGTCGTTGTTGCTTTTGTTGCTGTTGCCGGTCTGCGCCAATCAGTCAAGTTCTCGGCATCTTCCACCAACGTTTGGCAAATAAAAATTGCTTTTTGCCGCATAACCTGTGGCCGCCTACCCAATAGATAGACTCAATTTGATAGCTGACTGAACGACTTTGCCAGCGTCCCGCTCCCGCTACACCCCCCACACCAGGGCCGCTTATTTAGCGTTATTAAAGCAATTCTATGAATATTTTAAAGGCTTTTGTTCGGACATAGTGCCCCATAAAAGGTTTAGTGTTTCACTTCAAGCAGCCCTAAAGAGGAAATGCACAAAAGCTTTTGCCAGACTTCAAGGCAAATATTACGAGTATGTAAATAATGTGGTTTGAGTTCAGTTGAGTTGAATGTGAGTTCTGCATTCTTGTCGCCGAGTCCCTTCAAACGATTGCCTTAGATGGGCAACTAAATAACTGGCGAGGGTGGCTGCAAAAGTCTTCGCTTCGCCCAGACTTTGACCACATTATGCGCTGAAAGCATCTCGAACCCTAAGCCGCATTTGGGCAATCAGGCGCGCAAAGGCAAGCCAAGACCATTCAATGGTCTATTGTTTTTGGCATGAAAATGCTTTTAATTTGCCCACTTTTCACATAAAAACACAAAATGCTTATTTCTGAAAAAAAGACAATAATAAAAAAAAAAAAAAAGGCCGACAACGATAGCCATGCATTAGTGGAAAGCGTAATTTGACTAGCTTATGAAAGTGGAATGAGCAATATATTCCCTTCTAAAGTATGAGTGAAGGAAGAAAGATATTTTAATGTCGGCATGTATCTAAAGTTATTAATATTAATATTATTACTATATTATTATTTTTTATTATTATTAATATTATTTTTATTTTTGTTATTATGTTTATTGTAATTAATTTGATAATTATTATTAATAATAATAATAATATTATTATTAATAATATTAATATTATTATGATCCTTCCATTCATTTCATTTCAAGAGTCTTAGTCTAAGGCATTAGAAAAACCCATATCATTATAGTTATGTAGTATAGATGTACAGGGTATCAAAACGTCTTTCCATCAGCAAACAAATTTGTATTCCTTTTGTTTATTACAAGTATTTATGTAGTCGATTTTAATGAAAGCGCGCGAAATAAGTCGACTTGAAAGCACTTATAGTATTTCCTTCCAGCAGCAGAGAAAGATACAAAAACTAGAGCTATCGCAGAAGTGTTGAGTGGCAGGGGGCGCGTGCCGTTGCTGGGGGGATGAGGGCAAAATATGATGGCCAACTTTTTTGTTGACTTGTTGTTTTTTGTACTTAAAGTTGGCTCGCTGTTGCTTCTTGTGTCTATTGCCGCTGCTCCTGGCTTAATGCTGAAATAATTACGCGCCAAAGTTGATTCTCAACGTACTCGAGGATATTGCCAGACCCGCGCTGGCAACCATCCGCAGAAACAAACTCTTCGCTGAAGTACGTGACGCACCAATAAACCGAGAGCACGCAACAACTATGCTGTATATGTTTGTGCGGTGGCTGCTTTTGAATTGATTAAACACGAAAAAAAAGAGATCAGCAAAAGTTGGTGGCAACAGCAAAGCGTTGCATGCCGCGAGTCAAATTGAAGCTGAAAAGCTGCACTCATCTATGAAGGGCTCCTATGTTTTGCGAGTCTGCCTTTTATTACAGAAAGTTTTTTTTTTCATATTAGAATGCGAAAATATTACACTTTTCACTGCGAATGCTACAAATGAATAAAGTTTTCTACATGAATATTGCACATTTCTCATCCTCTCAATGAAGACGTCGCTGATTGGCTGTGCTCTCGGTCTAGTAAATAACTGCGGCTGTTTAAAACGATCTCTGATTGGTTTCATTCGATTTAACGAAAAACTAACTAACTAACTCAACGAAACCAATCACCAAGCTTAGCTTAACGATTCTACAACACTCACGTTGATCTTCAACTTAACGATAGCAACAACTCAACTACTGACATCTGATTGGCTTGCAGACAACTTCTATTCTCTACTCAACGAAAAGCGCTTATTTTGCGCTCAGTCCATCTCTTTCCCACACATGCAAGTACATATATTTATTTTATATTCTGGGTCAGTTAATTAGAAGCCAATTGATATAGTTTGAATAGCAGCTAATGGCGAGCAGGTTTCGGTCGCCAATTTTGACCACAATGCAAACTGTGCTCGCATTTATTAATTAAAATGCCACAAAAACACAAAAAGGCAAACAGCAAGCGCACACACAGCGTACTGCAGGGCACAATGTGGCTATCATTAGGGTTCGGCAAGTGTTCATCAAAACCCAACCAACATTCAATTGAATAACACCAAATGTTTGTTAGTTTAATTATGTGCACAGCTCTCATACCAAACGGCGACTGCCTACACCTGTGCTCACCTGCTGCGGTCATTTACATGCACAATATTTTGCTGAATTGTCGTAATAATTAAAATGAAGAGAAACCAACAAGTTTAGAAAAGTTAAATATGAAATACCCTTGGGGGAATGAAGTTGATAAAAAAATATAAGGCTTCAATTAAAGTTTATTTTAAGATAATTTATATTATTATATCTCTCCGATCTCATACAAATAATTATAGATAAGTAAGTAGTATCAAATATATATAATATATACATATATATATAATTCAGTCTTTTATATATTCAGTGCAAGTCGATGCAGACAAGCTTCCAAACATCTTCTGCTGCCCTACCTGACATACTCCATAACAAAATGCATATACCCTTCCTGTAGGTGTAGGTATGCAACAGCAAATAATCAACGTAAACAACTTTGTTGTCAATTGGCATCAATTTTTGTTCAATTTCACGTTTGATTTTTAATTATAATGCGACAGGCAGGCCATCTAGCCAGACATCTAACATATTTACCAGAGCTGTCTGAAATATTGCATTTGTAATTGCCCATTCAAGCCGTTCGATTGCAATTTGCAATATTTTGAGGTTAGCTCTCACATACGGCAACCTCAAACTTTGAAATTATGACTGTGGTTAAAAATTTGAAAATCATATATCATAGTAAAAACGATTGTGGCTGCCAAAATATTTTAATTTTGAGAAATTGCCATTGCTATTTGATAAATTTGCTCAGCTCTTAAGCGCTTCAATTAAATGTTGATTTAAAGCTGTTTTTATCTATTAGCAAATTATTGTTCTATTTATCTCTTGTCCTGTCTCTCGATTTGAGCTTCTTTCGTGGTGTTTTCATTGATTTAAAGTATTTCTATGCTCATCACATATCATATAAAAATATATTTTAATATATTGTATATCAATTTTATATTTATTTTATATTGTATATCAATTTTTGTTGCTTTGATTTTAAAGTTAAATTTTTTAATTCATATTATTATAATTAAATTAATTATTTTATTATGATTATTATTGTTTTATTATTATTATTTTTGCTTTTATTATGATAATTATTTTATTTTTATTATTATTAATATTTCATTATTACAATTATTATTATTTGAATATTTTGTTTTTATTACAATTTTTTTATTTTTTTACTCAATTTGATTTAGTCAAATTTTTACTATTGTGCTGTTATTATTAATAATATTAAAATTAAAATTATTGTTATTTTATTATATTATTATATTTATTATATTTTCTAAATTTATTTTTTTCATTCATTAATCTTAACAATTTTTACATATTTTTCTTTTTTGGCTAAATAATTAAATCAAGCTATTACTATTATTATTAATCATATTTTATTTATTCATATTTTATTATTATTATTTATTTTGAGCTACATTTTTAATTTGGGATAAAGTAATTTGCGGCTGCAATAACTGACTTTGATACTGCTAGACGGACACACTGTAAATATTTCCTTAACTTAATATAGGAAGCCAAAAAAAAAAGCTTTACAAACACACATACACACTCACTCACTAACACACTAACACACGCACACACAGTCACACACACTGACAAAATCCAATCAACGTTTTTTTTTCTAATCAGCAAAGTATAAAGTAAATTCAATTACGCGGCGAACAGCAGCTACTTTGTAAATCCCCAGGATCACCAGCGCCTCGCAGGAGTGCTGGAGTGTGTACCGTTATTTACATATACTGGCGACACACACTCTGTGTGTGCGTGTGTGAAGGGGGTGTGCGTAGGCGTGAATGCATGTGTGAGTGCGGAAATTTGTGCCAAAAGAAAATTTTGAAAATAAATAGAATTCCTCTAAAGTCAAAGCCAAGTAAACAAGTGCGGCGGCAGCGGGTGGGCGGGGCTAGGTGACATGTCTGTCGGGCTATACGGATCCATGGCAACTAATCAGAAATTCCGTCTCATGCGCGACCATTTCCACGCGGTCCGTGAATGAAAAGCGAAAAAAGTAAACGAAAAGCGGCAGACGGACTGAAAAGCTGATGCCCAGACGCAAGACATGGGATAGAGAGCGAGGAGGGGCAGGCTAGGGGAGCGAGTGGCAAGTGTGAGTGAAGTAAGGGGCTTGGGACTCGGGCATGGACGAACGCACTAAGAGGCAACGGAACAGGCAGCGGCACAGGCCAAAGCGGCAACAGCGTTGGGATTATGCAAAATTCAATTTGCAACTTAAATGTGTTTATTTTGCGTTACGCTGGCGCAATTTTTATTTTCACTGAAAATGAGGGATTTACCAGCGCCAAGTCGAAGGACAACCAAACCAGGCGAGCGAGCGGGCGCCCGCCCTGCACCGCAGGATAAGTGCGGCAACTGGAACAGGAATCGGAGCTGGGCCCGGCATGGCCCATGTATATCGAACGGGTAGTTCGAGCCAAACAGCCAACCAATGAGCGTCACCGCCATCAATTTTCCAATCTTATTGAGCGCTTAAAAGTGTTGCCAGTGTGTGTGTGTGTGTGTGTGTGTGTGGGTGTCTGTGTGTGTGTGTGGTGGCAACATCGTTTGCACTGCCTGGCGTAAATTGCTGATTTACAAACAAAATGTGATTTCGCACAGGCCAAAACCCAACAAGCAGAGACGACCCCAACCTACCACTCTCACCTCCCCCCCGCTCCTTGCACTGCGTCTCCAACTCGAAGGGAAATCTCAGCGTATTTTTTATGGCCTCGGTTGCCCTTTTGCATAATAAAAGTCGAAGACAAATTGCCGAAATTCAATTTGATAGTAAATTTTGGCTGCCATTTATTTAATTTGATGACCCTCACAGCCGACGCGCGCGCTCTTGCTCGTCCAATCAAAATTATCGACTAAAAGTCGTTTACATTTTTGAGACACTGTCAGCATCCGCGCCTACACTCTTGCATCCTCCTCTTACATCTTCCGCTTCATTTCGTTTCTCTTTTCATTTAAGTTTGTGGCACGAGTTGTCTAAAATTCATAACGCCCTTTTAATTACGTGTCAGTCAGCTTACTTATGCGAGCCACTGTTCCATTCGCATTGAATGCCGCTGACAAAGTTTCGGTCCCCTGTCTAATTTGATGAGCGAATGAGCGGCAAATAGGTGTGCGTACATTTCGCATGCACTGTTAACTAATTTGGGCACCTTTTATCGACAATAGGCGATGGACTCAAGAGCTTATATAAATAATAAGAGAAAATTATGCGAAATAATAAAGTAATTTTAAAATATAAAAAGTTCTGAAAAAGAATATATTATAGAAAATTTTTTATATAAATTAATAAAAATAATAAGTGTGATAGATTTCTTAAAAGTTCACTAACAACTAACAAACAATTTTATAATTATATTTATATATTTTTATTACATTTTTATATTATTTTATTTTTACTCATATTTTCGTCGTTATGAATATTTAAATATAAATTTATGAATAATATTTACTTACCCAAAAAGGTTTTTTTTTTCACATTTAAGTTCAAATTACTAAAAATAGTAATTTAATTATGTATTCCAAATTTCATATTATTTTTGTAATATTTAATATAATCTTGGAAAGCTTTTAATAGAAATATCTAAAAATGTATCCTATTCTGTAAACCTTGTAAAAATTATATTGAGATATATATATACACCTGGCTAGGTATAATTATATTTAATTTAATTTTATTTTATATAATTTTTATTATAATTATTGATTTAATTTAATTTTATTTTTTATTTTATATTTTACTTTAAATTTAATTAAAAAAAAATTATCGTTTCAAACTACTCAACGTCGGCGTGTCAAAAAATTTTGATTTCATTTAATTCTATTTTATATTTTACTATAAATTTAATTTAAAACCTTATTTTTTATAATTCTATATTTTAGTATTTTAAATTTATGCCGAAACTAGCCACTTGCTTTCTGGCAGTGTAATATCTAATGAAAGTCTGCGCCTCTACGCCCACAAATGACAGTTGAATGGGAATTTAGTTTTAAACAAAAGCGCGTTCGTCGCACTGTCACAAAGCAGGTCACACGCCCACAAATATGGCTGGCACGCCCACAGCGCCTGTTCGCTGCTTCAAACGCAAATTAGCTGAAAGTTTTGCTTGTTAGCCTGTGGGTGGCATTGGGTGTGGGTGGTGCCGGCTGCTGACTTGAACTCTGATAGGCGCTCCGAGTCGGAAGCTCAAATGAATATTTGATAGCGCAGCGAGAGAAAACAAATTAAAAGCGCTGCCATAGAGCTTGTTGCATACTTTATGGCGCTAATTTAGGTAGCAGCACAGCACAGCAAATGACACTGGCAGCAGCAGCGGCAGAAGCCTAGCAGCCTGTGATAGACGCGGCAGGGGCAACTGCCTTTGGTCAAAGTTGCAAAACTTAAGACTCTTTTGGCTCATGCAACGAGGCACTGAGGCAGTGAGGCAATGAGGCTGGCCCAACTGCTGCTGGCTGCTTGTTTATGCACGCACATTAATTTGAAAAGGGCTCAAAGGGTTGTGTGTGTGTGTGTGTAAGTGTGTGTGTGGGGTGTGGCAGAGGCAACTGGCCAAAATGCTTCAGACCACCAACCACATTTCAATGTTGCAACATTTTGTCGCACAACTAAATGCTTTTAAGTGCATTTGCCTGTTCACTGCCAAAGGGCGAATGAGGGGAGCGGGCAGCAACGGCAAGTTGATTGCATGGAAGGGTTACACGACTGGGGCAAGGTGTAGGGGCAGGACGAGGAAACAGAGGCGGGTCAAATTTTGTGCCAAAAATTTTGCTGCTGGGCTTTCAACTTGAATTGCGGCTCAGAACAAAACAAACTTTTGCATGTCATTCAAGTGCTTGAGGTGCGCCGCGATTCACAGCTCGAAATTATAAATCGAGCAAGGAAACGAGCGAAAATTGTACAAAATTGCAATATATATGCATATTAGCTTGCTAAAAGTTCAAAGAGTTTAAATTTGTAGGTGTGAAAGGTAGATGCTTCGGATTGGTAAAATATGAGAGATGAAACAGGTAAGAGAAGCTACCAGCTCCAGGTAACTAGATGTGTATATATACGCTATGTTGTTGATACTGATCAGTTATTAATATATACTATTTATATAGAATGTGTCCGATTGCTCCCACTAGCTCTCACTTCCAATTTACTCATTTTATAACTCAAAACTAAATTCACACTCTCCACTTCGATTCGCCTTCTCTTTGTGCATTAAACTCAAAACGGATCTGTTAAAAATGCCTAAGTAGCCATCTCGTTCGCGCTTAGTAACAACAGGCATGTCAATCAATAACAGCTATATTTATCTCTTTCTGTCTCTCGAAGTACATAATAGCAGGCATGAGCCAATGAGCAGCATGCAGCTTAAATGCAATCTCATTGGAATACTATTTTTAGCACAGCTCCATATAAGCTCTCAGCGTCTTACTAATACTAATGCAGGCGATCGCGACAAGATTGAACTGAGCTAGAAAACTATACAATGATAGAGAAAGAGTAACAAAGACAACAGACTATATTTGTTCCGCAAAAATGTTTACATATATGGAGACAAACAGGTAGAAATCGTCCAATTAGATACCAACTGAATGCCTTATTGGCAAGCAGTAAAGTTAAGTTAAAAGTTATTCAATTATATAAAAAAAAAATAAATAAAATAGAAAGAAATAAATATTCAATAATATAAAAAAAAAATACTTCTATGAATATTTAAAAACATTTCATATTTAACGTTTGATCAATATTAATGCAACTCTGACTTACTTTGGCATACAGAGCCTTATTATATAAGCACTTTACCTCACTGATCCTCAAAACCAACATACGGTAAATATGGACAGCATATCAGCGTAAGTTGATATAACATAACGTGTCTGCATGCAGTGGCAGTAAAAGATCTGAGTGCAACTGAATATATAATTAATAAAAATCACCTTCAACTGCCGTCGCAGTCAGTTTGGAGTGGTGGGCGCTTGTGTCTGTGAAGGCATGGTTCAGCTTTCATTTGCGTATACCCTCACAGTGTGGCATATCGACATATTTATGCAGTGTGATCTGCGCTAATTAGTGCAGCGGCATGAACAAAGTGGACAGCGTGTCGTCAGGATGTGGCAAGATGCCTGCGGCATGGCAGCCAATATTAATTGCATGTGAAGCAGACAGAGAAAAAGACCAAAAGGGGAGAGAGCGTTGGGCAGAATGAGTGCGAAAGAGACAGGTAGTGCTTGTTGACATGCTGTTGGCATTTTGGGCTGCCAACACGAGGCGATTGTTGCAGCTGGTTGCTGCTGTTTGCCTTATCGTTTTTTTTTTTTTATTTTCAGCTACGTATAAATAAAGGACGCAAAAATTGGCAGCCAAGCCAGGCTGACGGCCGCGACACATGGCCAAACAAGCTGATAAAGTTAAGTGCAGCCTGCAACGTGCATGAGTCTGGCTTGTGTCCCGTTGTGTGTATGTGTATGTGTGTGTGTGTGTGACGTATGCGACAAAGCACACGATTAAATTACAAAATGTCAATAACGATAACGAATGAAATTGATTGAAACGAGCAGCGACCACAATGGCGTTGGCTGGCCCACCAAAAACTGACGTCTGATAAATTATGTGCGCGTCCCGCCCAGCCATTGTGTGGCATAATAGCTCAGAAGGGCGCACCTTATATAAGAGGCTGATCACCCAACACACCCGCACATCCACACACCCGCAGAGTATGGCATGTCAATTAAAATGCATGATGTTGAAATCATTCGCAATTAATTCATAATTAAAACGCGACACATTATCAAAAGTGTGCACAATGCCCATTTGCATAAATAGCGAATGAATATTCATGAGTGCACGCCCCAGTCGACATTCGACAATATTTATATATATGTATATAGAGCTACAAATATCCATGTATATTTATGTATACTCAGGGCTTGTCTCTGTCAGCATTGCTCAGTCATGGATCGAAATGATGTCCTCTTTTTAATTGATGTCGCTTAATCGTTTCCATTTAAGCCTCGTGCGTTTCACGACGCTTCCTGTGGAGCGTAAATGCCACTGTGATGCCCGCTGCTAGAATCTGTCATGTTGTCATAATGTGTCATACGCAAATGCCAGCAAACCTACTATAAAGCGACATTCGATTTCTCTTCAACTTATTTTGAAAGCCTTTCAGCCCAAATATCTATCAACCTGCATTCATCATGACAAGGCTCAGAATCTCTATCAGCGTCAGAATCACGTCGTTGCAGTGAATCAAGAATTATTTAACTGCAGCTGAACTTGGAGTATTATTTCATCAATTTATTTTGAAAGCGTTGCCTTTTTAATTGCACATCAAATCGGTAGTTAATTTTGCATTCAGAAATTGTACTAGATCTCATAAGTTTTGTTTTATATAATCCTTGATTATTAAGTGCTCTAAGCATAGCAGCAAGTGAAAGCACAATAGAAGCTTTTTAAAACTAAAAGATAATTTGAATATATTTTTTTGTTATATATATAATAAATAACATATTACAAATTTACCGAAAAATTACTCGTGTCCTATGAAAAGAATAAATTCCAGTCCAAGAATGCAGCATAACAACAATTTTGGGTCTCCAACACAAGCACTGCTTCACGTATTTACATTAACTAATTTAAAATTTAATTTCATTATTTGAAATTTAGGGTATATTTAAGTAGATCTAGGAACTAAAAAGCTTGAATATCTATAGCAGTAATTTTACAAATAAAATCAATTATATTTTAGTTGTCTTTTGTTGATTTGCAACGAGCACACGAAAAAAAAAAAAACGATTTTACGATAGGTATTCGAAATACTCGAGCTCAATGTGGGATCAATAAAAATTACAAAGATATCAAAATTAAACAAACATATTTAAACAATTTAATATTTGTTTTTTTTGGTTAATTTAATTTGAAGCTCCGTCCAAATCAAATAGTTTTGGCCATTATCTGAATCAAATTACAAAGCAAAATTTTAATATTTGCTTAAACTAAAACAACTTGGTTTCTGCTTTTGGCTTAGCAGCGCTTCCTTTTCATAGTTTAGAGTGCTTAAAAAGTGATTTAGTAAAACAACAAAAAAAAAAGCAGCAGCAGCAGCAGCTGTTGCCTAAGTTGCATAGTTTCGCCACTCTCGTTTGTCTCTGGCCTCAAAATAAAATGTAAATTTATACCAAACTAGTTTTTAATTTCAAAAGTCAACGCAATTGACTTTTATGCTTCATCCACGATCTGTTTATTATGGCATTAAAAACTAAAGTGTGTTCAGCTTACTTTCAATATATGCTTAGTCTGAGATATCCTTAAAGCAATCAACTACTGCCTTGAAATTGTCGCATGTGTGATTTGTCCTTTTACTGGACATGCTCATAATTTAATTAAATCATGCCGAAGTGCACTGGCACTGGCACTGGCTTACATTGTCCGAGCTGTTGCTGGCTGTGAGGCTGATTTGGGTTTCAATTAGGTCAGCATATGACTTTTGAATTAAATGACCTGGAAACAGTCCCTTTTTGCCCAGGCACTCAAGTTGACTCGAGTAACAAACACATTTTACGAGCTAATCAACGTAGGTAATGGCCAAATTAGAGCTGGCCACACACACAGCACAGTGAACTGAAGTCCAACCGATGCAGCAGCTGCGCAGCAACGGGGAGTGTGTCCTCTGAAAAGAAATGTGTGACTGTCTGCTGACCTGTCAAGCACAAAGCAAAAGCTAACAAGCAAGCAAAAAAACACACTCACACAAAAAAAGTTCACAGATAATCGTATACCCTAGGTAAAGCTAAGAGTGATGAGAGAGAAGAGAATCTGGAAGCTTTAGCAACATTCTCGAAAACTCAGAGAAATTATTAAAAAAAAACTTAGAGAATATATTGGACATACATCCATTATCGAAATTATCTATATATTCATTTAGAAAAATATACTTTTTTCGTATCAAAATTATTTTATATCACAAAAATTAGATTGCATCGATAATAAAAATTGAAAAAAAGTCAATCAAAGACGTCTCATTGCATTTATGCAGTTTTTAGAAGCAATTTATATCTCAACTTTCGATAAGTCAGAAAAAATTTAATGTTCTTTTAAAAAATCGTTAATTCAAAAAAATACCATGTTCTCTTACACTATAGATGTAACATGGCAAAAACATCTCAGAAATTTATTTAGTGTTATCAATCCAAAGATGACTTGAAATGGATCAAAATTACCAATAAAATCACTAAATCAACGATTCATAATGATTTTTGCTAATGATTCTCTCTTTTACGATCCCATTTATTAATAATAAATATTTCATGAATCTTGCAGAAGAAAATATCTATATTTAAATATATTTTTAAGTAAATATAAATCTAAACCAAAATTTGCATTTTCTCTAATTCTCTGCAATAGTCAATATGCTCGGCTACACACTTTAATTAGAGGACAGCAGACAACAAATGGCCAGCATATTGAGTCCTTTGTTGTCCCCAATACGCTCATATTTGTGGGCATGTGGCGAGCAGTTCGAGTCACAGGATGAGTGAGCAATGAAAAAATAAAATTGTACACACACATGTATATACATGTTGAAGTAGTATGTACATACTTAATAGCAGGACACAGGGCAGACCATGGAGCAAATGAAGCTCAGCAATGGCACCCAAGTGGGCTAATCAGCTAAGCAACTGCACACGCGCTCCGCATACTTAGGCTGGAGCTGTGTACGTACACACACACACAGATACACCACACCTATGGCACACTAGAGAACCATATGCTCATAGAGACAGCCCCAACAGTCATTTCAGCGGTGAGCTGCATTGGAAAAAAAATACAAGTAAAATTGCCAGCTGCGCGATGCTCTGTTTGCAAGTTGCCAAATGGATTTTAGTCTGATAAAATGTTGATGTAGCCTAAATTTAAAAGTTGAGTAAGTTTTTTAGACAAGTAAATAAAACTTACTTCTTGGTATCTTTATTTCTGGCTCAATGAATGCAGCCATATGCCCAGTCTTATGTCATCTGTACAGTGTATCAACACACGCTTTAAATGACCATTTTTCCAACGATTGCTGTCAGCAACCGCAACAAACACCACAAGCACAACAACAACAACAACAACAACAGTAAACAACAAAAAAAGATGAGTCAAAAAGTAAACTTGACAACAACAAAATGAAAGAAGAAGCGCATAAAATGAAGTGGCAAAACGTAAACTATGAGTGTGCCCATGTGTGTGTGTATGTATATATATATATATATATATATATATATATATATATATATACAGATATATATATTTGTATTTTTATTTGCTTTCTGTTGTTATTACGACTCCATTGCGTTTAGATGGAGATTAAGTCACATGCCTCCTGCCCCCACAGACAGCTCCTTTTCTGGCCCTTGCCGCACCCACTCCCTTGATTACCACAACTGGTCGCTTACGCCTTTGCTTTGTTGTTTTACCAATGTTTTTTTTTTTTTTTTTTTTTACTTTTTTGCTTTATGAGCAGTTTATTTGCTCTCAGTGTGTGTGTGTATGTATGCCAGGCAGGAGCTATATAGGATATTTGTTCGACCGAGCGACCAACCGCCTGAACGCCAGACAACAGAGATAACAGCAGAGTGGCAGCGCTTATTTTTATAAACTTGCAAAGGGCTTAACACTTTTGTCAGGCAGTTTGTAACGCATGCAGGTTGATAAAAAAAAATATATATAATCTAAAGTTGCTTTAATAAATGATAAAAATTAATTTATAAATGTAAAAAAATTTAATCAAAATGAATTTCTGAAAATTATAATGTAATTTAAGCAATGCCTGATTGTCATTCAGACAATTAACAAGTTGAAGTATACAAAAAATGAGCAAGTGATTTGTTTGCATTCCAATCCAATCTCAAGATTAATCGAAGCTGATGAGCAATCTTATTAGAGCAAGATTATTGAGAGCGATCATAGGGAGCGCAACACTCTCGTACGTACAGCGACAACTCGAACTCTGACGTTCTTTGCTATGATAATTGCGTAACTATAAATAAATACCACAAACAATTTTCTAAAATTCTTATTAATAATATAATATCAGTAAAATATTATATATCTTATATATATTATCTTATATCTTATATTATTTATCTTATAAATGTCAAAAGATTTTTACATAAAAAATATTTTCTTGGCACATGAGAAATAATATGGCAAATTATTATAGACATATTATTATCCTTAGGCTATTGGCATAAAATTTCTCTCACAAGCCTGTTCTTTTTTTAAGAGGGTACTTAACTTTCGGTTTGCAACGATGAAACCCTTCATTATTGTTGTTTTTGCAATAACAAATGAAAACTGTGAAAAAAATAAAATGGCAAAATGAAAATATTGTATGCATATTACACAAGCGCCGCTGCTTGACTATTATATTGCTTTTGCGGGGATGGAAAAAAAGGGAAAAACGGAGCACAGTGGCCATATATGCGAGCGCTTTTATTAGTCACTGTCACACACACAAACACACACACACACACACACTGATACAGTCCTGCTCATAGTTGCTCCCCAAAGTGCCATCGAGCAAAACACTCTTGATGTGTGTTGATAAGGGCCGCCTGGTAATATTTTTTTGTTGTTTGATATTTTTGCCTGGCATTGTATAACTTTTGGCAAAACTGTATTCAAAATGCGCACACACACACACACACAAGCATACACCTAGGCTGACACCAAAACAAATGAGCACTTCAAAATAGAAGAGAAATGGCACAAAAAAAAAAACATAAGAGTAAACATATGCCCAGTCACAAAAATATGCTTAACGCTATAAAAATGAGAGGCACGCGTGTGTGCGTATACTTATGTGCGTGAGTGTAAGCGTGCGGTGGTGTGAGCAGTTGCCACATAAAAGAAAATTGACTGCGAATCTTATGAATCCCCAGCGAAGTCCTTTATTTCCTTTTTTTTCCTCAATTTTTTATCGTTGTGCAAAATTTTTAATTTAGCACAGAGACACAACTGTGCGTGTGTGTGTGTTTGAGAGAGTGTGTATTAGTGTGTGTGCCTTTTGTGTGTAATTTTTGCCATATTTTGGGCAGAGCAAGTGACAATGGCAGTACCAGGCGAGGTTGAGGCGTGGCATTGGATTTATGCAGCGCTTTGTGTCGTCGACACACTCTGTTCGTAGATACAGATCTGTGCGCAGTCTGGCAACTCCGGCAAATCGCTGCAAATGCAAACAAAACATAACAAGAAAAACAACAATAACAATTGTTCAGTTGCAAATGTTAAAGCGCAAAAGGAGGCGACTACTAGCTAAAAGTCTGCAGCGGATTTCAACTGAATAAAACACAGTCTGTCAGGGATTTGGACCAAAATGGAAAAACCGAGCGTACAGAGACTTTGCTGGAGTAAATATTGTTTTGAGAGAATGACTTTGTTTCGTAGACAATTTAAAAGTCCATATATTTTTAGATAAAATGGGAATTCACAAATATTTGAGATGAACTGCTCCAAGTTTGACTCTAATGTATATGAATTAGGGATATATTAAGAAATTTATAACAGCTGAATTGATACATTTTCATCATAATAAGGTTCACATACAAATCAATCAATCATACAAGGGATTTGTATACATAGAGACATTTTTTGGAAAAATATCTTTGCCAAAGTTATAAAGAAATAGTTTTAATATGCAAGAAGCAAGGCATGTGTAGAGCTGATATAAGATTGCAAACTCAAGTCTTAGACTGTATATATGATTTTTTTTTTGTCTTAACACAAAAAAAAAAATATTAAATATATATCTGTATAAAAATAATAATAATATATAAATAAAATTAAATTTTCCAGAGTTTGGAATTATAAATAAATAAATTATTTATATAATATAAAGTATTAATATAAATACAATATATAATATTAATATATAAAACTACATATTTCGATTGTTGGCTGCTAACATAAGCAAATGTGAATAAGAGAATTGATACATAATGTTACATTTTTGAGATTTAAGGCATAATATTCAAATATTAAATAAAAATAAAAAATTAAATTTGAGTATTATATATCAAGTCTTTGTTAAAAATTGTTGGCATATGGCTTCAGATTTTGACTCTTCGATTTTATTGTGCAAAAATATTGAGAGTTATCCGTGCCCTTTTAATATCCATGCTTTATCTATATTATAGTTTTTTTTTTTTCCTAAGCCTAATTGTTTTAACTTTATTACATAATAATTCATTTCTAAAATGAATTATAGTGCAGCTGCTTGTATATGGCTAGTTATATGGCCTAACTCACACTCCTTATAAAAAAATGTAAGCTTTATAAACTGAATAGGAAAACTTTAAGCAAAAGTTATTTTTGCCTTGAAATGCTGCTCGAAATCTGGTACTCAACTTTCTGATATCAAATTACGGTACGATATTTTTAGCTCACATTAAAATAAATATAAATGACCTTCAAGATAATTTCTTTTTTATTTTAAGCTCTTTGCACATGTGGCATGAGCAGGGGGCTTTGGTTTCGGAAATCAAAGGCGCCTTTAAGTATAATTTCTCAGGCATATAAATAAATCACGTCTGCTGGAAGATAAAAAGCTTTATTGGCTTCATTTAGGCAGCAGAAACAAGCAGAAGCCGCAGCAGCAGCAGCAGCCGCCGTCGCCGCCATCGCCGCAACAGCAGCTTAATGAGATATGACGTTGTGTATACGCCGCATAGGCTGTAAGCGTGGCATGGCGCGTAGTGGCCGCTGCGCACGGGGCGCATAATAAATTTTCATTTTAATGACTTAACGCATAAAAACAAGAACAGAAACAACAACAACACGAATAGCAACCAGGTTTACAGGTGTTGTTGTTTTTATTACCATTTTGAGTTCGTTCTTTGTTTGCTGTGTATGTGTGTGTGAGTGTGTCTGTGCATGTTATTTTCGTACATATTTCTTTACTTCATTTGTTACGCATTTTAGCCCACCCCAACCCGCTCATCAGCATGCACCCAAGAGGCTGCCCGTAAATGTGTTGGCAAAACATTTTTATGATGACGTGCTAAAGGGATTTCGGTGCCAACAACGCAGCGCTTCCCCCACACTTCTTAGCTCCAGCCACCCACCCACCTGCCTCGCATACGTCTTTGGCTCTTTACAGCAAAAAGTTAATTAGAAATTATGCTGGAGCTGCTATAATACAGCGCACACACGCGCAGCAAACACCTTTGGGTTATTAGACAGATATACTCGAATACACCCGCAAACAACACTAACACACTGGCATGTGTATATATATCTATATATGTATATATGTGCTTATATATAAACAGCTGCTGCATCGAGCTAAGGCTAATTAATGCCACTCTTGATGCCTGCGTTTAAGGCACTTTAAAGTAGCGCTCGCCAGATTGAAGCGATTTCAAGAGCATTTTTTGGAAGCTGCTCAAGATCGTGCTGGGCCAAGCACATATTACAAGTGGTTACAACTTTTTGGGTATTTTTCTGCATTTGTGAGAACTTCCCAAATTCAGTGCAGTATTCTCTGGCTCTACAAAAAAGCCATATTCGAGTGCCCGATAAATGAGGAGCTGCTCGGCAATAGAATAAATGCGATATTACAAATAATAGACCCATAATGAGATGCATTGAAATGAGTAAAAGGGTTGTCAAATAAATTATATGAGACTGGAGAGCTAAGCTCAGTAAAGCTATTATTTATATGCCTCAATTAGGGTAATTAAAGTTTATTTACTAAGAAACAAACAAATGAGTAGCTTATGCCATTTTAAAGAAAAATATATTGTCATAAATTCTATAAATTGTTTCTTAATAATAAATTATGATAAATATTTAATTTAAATAATAATTTTTAATTATTTAAATAATAATTATAATTATAATTATGTTAATCTGTTCATCTATAAATTGTTTACCAACAATAAATTATAATATAAATATATTATATATAAATTATAATATATATATATATACATATATATTATATTATATTAAGTTCTTCAGCTTACTATTCCTTTATTGTTTATTAATCAATATTAAAGAAGTAAAATAGTATTTTATTTATTTTACCCAAGAGAAGAGCCTTCTAACACATTAAATAGAAAAATTTGTGAGGCAAAAGAAATGTTGCTCGACTAAAGTAATGGGAATTATATTTGGCGCATGGCGGAAACTCTTAATTTGGCAATGCGTACAAACAGATGTTTATCTATGTATGTCGCGCCACATCTCCCACTCTCTCTCTTTCGCTCTCTTTACCTGGCAACTATCAGGCAAGTTTGTCAAGTGAAATTTATGCGAGCGGCGTTAGTAATTGAAGCGGAAATCCACAAGTAGCAGCAGCAGCAGCAGCAGCAACATTCGCATTCGCAGTAGCAGCAACTGAAGAAGAAGAAGAAACTAATAATTTACTTTATTTGCACCTTTGAAGAGTGCTCGTCGTTGCGAGAGAGCGAGAGCTGGTGTCCTCGTGGCAGTGGTTGAACTTTTACACGTACACATGCCATCAGCAAAATGGAAAAAGTTTCAGTTTCCCTCTCCCTCCCCCTCACTCCCTTTCTTCCTCTTATTCGCTGAGTCTACCTCACATGCTATCTAGTCCCATCTATCTGCCAGCTCATCAGGGCGCGCAAATTAAGAAAATTATCATGCATCGTACCTAGGCGACAAGTCATGGGGGGCGGGGCGTGGCGTGTTGGGTCTGTGTCTGAGTTGGCCGATAAACTTTGCCAAGCAGAATCCAATTAAACATAAAAATAAAATAAATTGTGACATTTTCCAATTAGCGGCGAAAATAGTAGTCGAAGCAGTCGGAGCGGCAGCAACGAGAAAGATGAGCACGCTGACAACATGTGTCATACGCCACCTAACTGCTACCCCCATCAATTCGCCCACATTCACAACATCCTTTTAGCCACATCGCCTCCATTCAGCGAACTGTGATGCCCTTCACGCATTCTCATTTCCAAGACAAATGCTGGCACCAAGATGTCTATCGCTCGCCTGGCGCTGACTGAGGCCGACAAGGAGCCTAATTAATGACGGCAGTCGCAGAATAACAAAAACAGCATGTACGAATGTACACGTCGGGAGTGATGGAATATGCAAGTACCCTGCATTGTGAACTGAAGTTGGATGGTTTATCTAGGCTAATCAGGATAAGAAGAGAATTAAGACTTATTGCTTTTAAATAGTCCTCTTCTAAGAAATTAAATAAATTATAGGAAAAATAAAAAATAAAAACACATCAATGTAAGAAATTAATGGAGCTCAGAGAGAATTCCCTTTTGTAATCATTTGAAGAAATCTAAGGCAAAAAATAAACAAGAAGTATAAATTATAGAAAACGTTTTCATTATACAAAGAAATATAACTAAAATGAATTTTCTTGTTTATTTTTTTCTCATTTAATTTATTTATTGTAGATCCATATTAATTTTTTTTTTTATTTAATTTCTTTTATTTATTTATTTATTTATTTTTTCTTTTTTTTATACAGAAAGTTTCTCTCTCTTCCCCTCCAACTCTATGTATCTCTCTCTATCTCTATCTCTCTCTTTCTTGCTTTCTTTCTCTTCGTACCTCCCACTCCCTTCTAAGTACCACTCATATTTAAGTACGCCTCGATATACCCTCCCGGTGAACATTGAGTACGGGGTATTAGAGCAATGGGCAACAGCTGGGCACAATGCGAGCATTTTTCGGCTGCAAATTACAAATGAGCTCCATTGCAGGACATACACTCGAATGTGAAAATAATTGCCAAAAATAACACAGCATTTATTTATGCTCGACTACACTGTATGCCCCATCCCGTCCAAGCCGCTGCTTCTGGTACGATGTTCTAATTGTTGTCCTTTTGGGCTGTTCCAGTTTTTATGATTTTGCCTCGAAAACATTTCTATAGACAGTTTCCTAGATGCGCAGAAAAACGCATAAAAATGTTCAACGAACAATTTCTGTGGCTCTTTTGCTTCGTTTATTTTGCTTTGTTTCTTATTCTTCTTCTTTCTTTTTTTTTGGTTTCTTTTCTTATTTGGTTTCGTTTTGCGTTTCTTGCAATTCGCAACTAATTGCTACAAATTAATTTTAGTATGCTTTTAATGGCATTTTGAATGTGGTAAATGACGTCGACGAAGTTGACAATGATGCTCTTTGTGTTTCAATTGCTGCCAAAAAGCAAAGACTCTCAGCCAATTACATTTGCAATCGAATTGTATTCGACTACGGAGATACCCTATATTCAATGGACGAAGGACTGGAAGAAAATAAAATAAGATAGAAGATATAAAATAGAAAATAGAAGATGGAATATAGAAGATAAAATATAAAATAGAAAATAAAATATAGAGGATAAAATATATAAGATAGAAAATAAAAAAAGTAGTTAGAAGAAAGAGAAGATAGAAGTTGCAAGATACAAAATACAAAATATAAGAGACAGGATAACATACAGAAAATAGAAGATAGAAGACATAACAAAGAAGATAGACAAACAAACCAAATACACCCCATTTGCTTTGACACTAAACAGAGCATTGCAAGTAAAAGGCTTTTGTGGTTTACTCTTTCGCTTGTCATTTCGAATTGCTTGAATTTAATGAGCTGCGGCACTAGAATATTGTACGAGTCCTTTATTTCTTTAAAGAAAAAGCAACGCTAAAGGACATGCCCAACTGGACGGCAGGACAAACAATGATGCGCATTTAGCTAGAGACGCTTTGAAAGGCCAAAACTAAATTTGAAATTTTCAATATTACGAAGAAGAGGAAAAATTGTTTTAGGGAAAAATTCCAAGCACATAGCCTCAATGCAAATAGAAAGAGTAGGATAACGAGTGATAGAAAGAGAGCGAAAAACTGAAGCGTGCTCATTAGGCAGCCATTGTAAGCATCCTCCAAGGATGCGAGATGCTGTGAATGAAACGCCATGCGGAGTCGCTACTGCCTAAGGACGCATGAGGCTACAAATCAAATCGGCGTGTCAACGGCAAAACTAATTTATGTATTTACGAGTGTGCTGGCTGATTATTCATACGCAGTGTGTGCCGATTGCTACGTACGGCTGCATCAAAGTCCGGCTGCTTGTTGACTTTCATTAGCTCCAATTATGCAGAAGTCCTCAAATGTCCTGCGCATAACTCAGACGACAAATCAAATGCAGTTGCTGTGGCAGTTGCCATTTCCATTGCCGTTGCAGCAATTGTTGCCGCACGCAAACTTTTCAAATCGTTGCCTCGACTGCATAACTGTCAGCTACTCAACCGTTCGACCACACCCACCCAGCCGCCCCTTTGGTCCAGCCTTATGTCATGTGATGCCCAGGCGATGTCGTTGCTGCCGCCTGTGTTTGGTTTACGTGCTTAAATTGGCAATTAGCAGATTAATTGTCACTGGCAATATATGCGTCAATATACATATATTGTGCAACCGACGCAGCACAGTGGGTCAGCTGAAAAGAATACATAACACTGTGACACTACAAATGGTAACGTCATGTATGCATGTATGTGTACATACATCAGAAATCAATTTAGATCGCATATCAGCTTAGATATACCACTTTGTGCTGACACTTATCATGCCATTAAACGTATTTTATATGATTATCATTTATATGACTATCATTTATCTTGCAAATGAAATTATGCGATTTAGTTCATATGGAATGATAAATTAGGAATGATATATAAGAAATTAAGAGGTGGTTGAAAAGCAATTAGAGTAGCTGACAGAATTGTTAAGCATACAATTGTTTACGGCTTTAATTGTAAATAAATAAAAATTGCTCGAATTGTAAATGGTAAATAATATGATAAAATTAATTATTTGAGATGATCATAAATCACTTAAGCAAAGAAACATATTACGGCTCTCTACAAATTCTAGCAACTGAAACTATCGAATTCTTAAGTAGATCTCTTTGAAAAATATTTCAATACATTTTCGACGCTATAATTTACTATAAGGCACGGTAACTCTTTAGTTTTTAGTGTAATTAATTAAACGAAAAATATATTTATGTATATTTTTTAAATATAAAAAAAAAAGTAAAGTATTTATAAAGATATTCTATCATTCTATAGGTATATATATAGAAGATAGATATTAGAAAAATAAATATAAAATATTAAATATAGAAAGTAGAAGAAAATTGTGTATATATCTTATTAAATATATTCTATCATTCGATCTATATATATTCTATCATTGATATTAGAAGAATGAATATGACAGGAAATAGTAAAGTAGATATTTGCTGAGGTATTGGGATTTTTGCAAAAGCTTCTCATAAATCAAATCACTTATATTTTTAATTTTCACTTAAATTAAATCATGCGTGTATGCAATATGTGTAAATGCTTACGGAGCTGCAACTTATGGGCATCTTCCTAATGATAAGGCGAAGTACGAGTAATTCGTGGAGAGCGAAACAAAAACGGCAAACAACAAAAAATTCTCTTGAATGCTAATCTATTGGTTAGTTGCCGCTCTTAGTCACTTGTGTCATTAAGAGCGCTGTGAGCTGCCTTCATTTAACTTTAAACAACTTAAACTGCAACAATGTAAAGCAAAATAATATCCAATTAAATATATTGGTAATAGTAAAACACCGGAAATGATCTATATAATTTAGTATCTAAACTGACGTTCACTCTCGAGTCCACTGTGCAACAGCTGTAGAAGTGTGCTCTTGCCAACATGTTCGCTGTGTGCGTCCGTTTGTCAGTCTGTTGCTCTGTCGGACGCTTTGTACACGTAGTTTGCTTTACGGCCCTGTTGTTTACATAATTGTTGTACTGCTGCTGCTGCTGCTGTTGCTGTTGCTGTTGCTGTTTGATTTCACTAACGAGCATTAGCATAAATTGCACTGACCGATGGTCAGAGGTCGCTCTCTGGCTTTGGCTCCGGCTCTGGCTCTGGCTCTGGCTCCGGCACTGGCTCTGGCTTTGTTTCGGGTCGGGCCTTGGGATTTCGGGCTACTATTGCCATTTTATTCGCTTTGACCGCTTTGCTGCATCATTTGACAGCAGCCGCGTGCCCATTTGCTGAACAATGTCAAAATTGTGCGTTATTTCTGTGCAAATTGTGCAGTCAATCAGTTGTAAATTTTTAATGAGTTTTCATTTATATTAACTGACATCGACGGCCACTGGGCACTGGCCATTGGCATTGCCACTGGCACTGAATGCAGCGCTTGGGGCTATTTTGGTTTTTGGTGCCTGCGGTTGGGCCCAATGGGCTAAGTAATTTGTCACGCTAATTGCTTACGGCCTGCAGGCCAACGGGGAGTGGGCGTGGCATATGCATTACATCACAAATATTACGTATACGCGCCGTGGGCGTTCACTCATCCAGTGCCTGTGGCAAGTGCCACCCCAAAACGTCAGCTATAAAATATTCCTATATATAATACAACTCGTGCTGTGTTTCATGCACCCATGTCCTATGGGGCGCCTCTGTTTCGCTCCACCAACGGCTGCAATAACTTCACACAAAATATTTCCTCAGCACATCGACGCTGACGTTGACAACGATAATGTTTTTTGTTTTTTCTTCAGATACACTCTGTTTTTTTACAGTGTGCATAAGATATGCCACAAATGGTAGCAAGCTGCATGACTTGATATATGTATATATATATTAGCTTGAGCTTTCTCTCAGTTGGGTCAGCTGAGGCTTACGAGATGTGAGCTTATAAGTATATAGTATATATTATTCAAGAAATCTTTGATATGAATCTTTATAGTACTAAGCAGATCTGGGATTTGATTTATATATATATAAAAACCAAATATAGATATATGTATATAAATAATATATAATATAACTAATTTCAGCCGAAGATTTCATCCTAGCTTTAAGCCTTCTTTTATCTGACAGATAGCTATACACACTAACTGATCTGTCAGAGCATTCAATCTTCGTCATGTCTTAGATAACTATCTTCACATGTTTGTTTAGGTTTTTGATAGTCTTATAGCTGTTGCTGCTGCTGCTGCTGATGCTACTCCGACTCCTTCTTCTTCTTATTGCTCATCTTCTTCCTTTTCTTCATCATCTGCTGTTGTCTTGGTAGCAGCAGTTGTTCGTCCATTTCACTTGACTTCACTGCCACGTTGGCGTCGTCAGTTGGGTTGACGCCGACGCCGACGTTGACGTCGAGTTCTTGTTGCAGCGGAACTTATCATTTTATAAGCATTTGTTTTTGTTTTTGTTTTTGTTTCGATGTTTTTTCAGTGTGCAGCAGCTGTAGAAAAACAAAATATTTTGTTGCAACTTGCTTAGACACGCTGCTCCTACCACCAGCTCGGGCTGCCGTGCCTTGCGGCCACAGTCTGTGTGTCTGTGTGCATTTTATGTGACAGATACTTTAAAATGTGGCAAAGTGGTTTTTGGCAAGGCGCGCCGCGCCGGCTCTTAGCTCCTCAAGTGCGTGTGTGTGTGTGTGTGGCGCACACACATCATGTGCTGCTCTAGCTAAGAGTGCGTCTGGGTCATTTGAAATGAAATTAATGTTAAATTATGTGCCACGTAAACTAATTTTTATGCGACGCCAAACGGTTCGCCCCACGGCCGCTGCCCCAACTGCGTCTGCGTTCACAATTTACGAGCCCCGCGCACATTTTGGCCGCAATCCTTTCAAAGCATTCGCAAGAGCGTTTTATTGCGCGGCTGCTGCCACTTAGAAACACCCGAAAAAAAAAAAAAAACAAAATGTATGAAAGAAAATCAAAACAAAATGTGCCTGAAAATGGCAGCCGTGGAGATAGTCTGGGGGAAAAGCAATGCGCTGCTCATGCTTAGCTGTTATTGGCTTATTAAAGGTGGAATGAGAGAGACAGGGAGAAAGAGTAGGAGAGGGAGAGGGAAGCATAGAGTGAGAAAAACAGAAAAACAGAAATGGATAGAGAGAGAATAATAGAAAGAAAGAAAAAGAATCAGAGATAAAGAAACAGAGAGAAAGAAACAGAGAGAGAGAGAGAGAGAGAGAGAGAGAGAGAAACAGAAAGAAAGAAACAGGCAGAGATAGAGAGATAGAGAAATATAGAGATAGAGAGAGGGAAAGAATAATAAAAGCAGTTATTGACTATATTCATTCATCCAGATAAGTTGATCTAGACTATCTCTACCTTATGAATTTCATGAACATTCCACACATAGTGTCATAGAACTAATACACCCCATTTGCCCTATTGGAACAATGCGCGCAGAGAAAAAAAATAGAGGAAAAGAGTAGCCACGACGCATTAAAATGTTGCCAGGAGCTGGACCGAGCGCCGTTGTTGTTCAAGTTGAAATTTATATTAGGCCAACAAAGTCGCCTGGACGAGGATGAGGATGAGGGCGCGGACAACGCGGCCCCTGGCGTTGGCGCCTGCTCTCAAGTGCTCATAAATTCACGAAAATTTCACAGCCGACGGACCCAACAAAATATAAAAAAAAAAAATAAACCCTTCAACAGCGGCGTTGTTGAGGGTCTAACCAGGAGGCAGCAGCTGCCGTCAGCTGTTGCAGGCCCAATTCCTGGCACACACGCACACACACAGATGGAGACTCGACTTTGGCCTGGCAAACATAAATTGTTAAAGAATTGCCACTTTACAGTCGTAAGGACCACATAAGCCGGACAAATAAAAACCTCGTTCACATTTTGGGTTTACTTTACTTTTTTTTTTTTTAATTTTTTTTTTTTTTTTCGGTAGTGCAAACTGAATGAACAGAACTTACCTTGGCTAGTCCGGCACTTGACTAGTACATTGCCTGATATCATCTTTAGTTGGCCAAGCCAGGCACAACTTGACTTTTTCGAGCTGGCCCAAACAGTTGCTAAATCGTAAAAACCAAACCGGAAAAGGACGAACATAAAAACTTGGCCGCTTCATTCTTATTGTCGCTCGCAGCCGGCTTTTAATAATGCCACAGGAATGTCAGGCCGTCAAGGATTCTCATATTAAGGACATGCAATTGACAGCGACTGCTGCTGACGACAATGGCATAGGCATAAATTACCACTTAATAAAATAATGGACTTGAAATGCGGACTCTAAAGTGGCAAGTGCGAGCCTGGGTCCTGGCAGTCTATCAAACAGGCATGACAAAGAGTTACGAACTGATGAGAATTGAGGAGTCTGGCAGGTTTTTGAAGGGAATGTAGAAGATAATGATGAAAACATTGCTATGATATTAAATCATAGAGAAAAGTTTATTTTCTGTTGCAAAGCAACTCGACTAGTTTTCTAAGTCAAAGTCTCTACTATCTGCTCCTTAACATCTGCTTAGAGGAGATAGTGAGCGGGTTAGATTTATTGGTCAACTCTTATTTCATGAATCTAGAGAGTGAATCATAATAGACTCATGAATTAAAGCGAAGGTAAAGCTATAGCTTCTTCTAGAATTTTTGTTATTATTACTATATTATGAGTTCAAAATTTGCTTTAGATAGAAATATCTCGTTAAATGTCTCCATAAATTTTTCAATTAGATATTTTTATATAAACAAAAATATAATAATGATATAAAATAAAAAATGTAAATACTTAATTTTAACTATAACTTTAACAATAACATATAATTATTTATATATATTTTTTATATTTATTATATGCAATTAAATATATAATTACCCCTACAACTTATACAAATTTATCAAATTACAAAAAAATTACTTTAGTTGTAGCTGAGTTCATAGGCAAACTCTTATAGGAATTATTGGCTCGGTATTCAAGCAGCTTTAAGTTAGTTAGTTTAAATTACAAAATACCCACAATAACATGCATTTAAGGCACATGAACAGAAGCCGCAGCTCTTTGTCATAATAGCCGTGGGTGTAGAAGTAGATTTTTCTTGCCGACCGACTTTTGTCTGCTTGAAGCGTGCATTGAAAGGCTGCAATTTTCGGGTATCTTGTTATGGCCGAACGAGCGAGGGACACCGCAACTGACATGTGTGGACAGTGGCCTTCCATTATCAGTGCTTCAGAGTCCTCGGGCACTTTTTGGCCGGGCTATGGTGCTGCTGCTGGTGCTGGTGCTGGTGCTGGTGCTGGTGCTGGTGCTTCGGGTGCATGTGAAGTGGCGTGATTTATAAGCGCTTTGCCGGCGATAATAAACACAGGACGAGTGCGAAGGACGACGAGCAGGCACGAGGCACAAGTACGCCCACAGCATGGGTGCACAAACAAGAGGTGAAGAAATGTTGCCGACCAACCGGGCACAGGCGTGGCAACACATGCAAAATAGTTTGGCATCAGCGCATATCCTTTTGGCCTGCCTTGCCTTGTCGTGCCGTGCCGTGCCTTGCTTTCAATTTTCTTTGTTCGCTCTGCGGTTGCATTGGTTTTGGGGCCAATTTTTTACTTGCGTCCGTTTGACAATAAAAATGGCAATAGACGAGGCCAGTCGAACCAACGAAACCGCACATCTTTTCAAAAAAAAAAAAAAAAAAAACCCCACCAACACCTCGATGTCATCCTGGCCCTTGCCAGACCCAATTGCTGTGGGCTGGCCCGTATCATTAATTTTGCACAAAAGGACATTTTGCCTTTTTGCCAAATGCAGGAATGAACCGATCAACGGAACGGCAACAGCAAATAAATAGGGTTCGCAACGACTTTGTTTCGCCACTGGCAGCTGCTCTGCTGTGGTTGACTGCGACTGTAGCAGCGACAGCGACAGCGACTGCGACTGCGATTGCTATTGCATGTTTGTTCTGCTGCAGCATCCTTGGCATACACGTTCCGGTCTGTCTGCGTGTCTGCCCGTCTTTGGGCTGCCCAATACGTTCGACATTTTGTCGGTCACACGCTGCGTTGAGTTTTGCCAAATTGAAATTGCTTTCCCAAACAACAGCGGGGCGTATACGTAATATGAGATTGTCTTTGCATTTGCCAAAAAAAAAAATATGTGTGTATTTGTCTTTGGATAAATGGATGACACAATCACGTGCTCCGAATTCAAGAAAATAATATATATATATATATATATATATATATTCCACCACTCGCCGCCAGGCTTTGCTCTCTTCACTTCACGTAGAATATATTCCGTTGATATAGTAAACATATTTGAATGACAAATAATAGACACAAAAATATTTAGTAAATATATTTAAAGTAGATGAAATAATAATAATAATAGAATAAAAATGGATTCGCCATCGACGCGCGGCATCTCCAAGCAAGACTCGCGATCTATCACCCCAGATGAGATTGAAGAGGACCTGGATGAGGGCACATATTCGACGGAAACGGAGCAGCCAGTGCCGCTGCCATCGTTTCGTACCGCTAACTCGGTGGCCTACGGCTGCTGCATTGCCAAACAGTGTAAGCGTTAATCCGCTACAGCCATTTTTCTAGTCATACTGCATTATTTGGCATTGCATTGCAGATTTCATGGAGTACGTAAATTTGGTGGACAGTCTGCATATTACGCCACGTCTGATGATACAGCGGAAACCGTTTCGCAAGAACTCCGCCTACGGCCTAACGTTGACAATTCGAAATGCCGGACTGGTATGCTATACACATACGGTTCTCATATTGCACACTATATTCGCTAGTGCCTCATTTCAGTATCCACGCAAGATCCTGATCACTACGGACAGTCCGAGCGATACCACAATTAGCATACAACACCAGGAGCTGAACACCTTCATTGACACGGACAAAGTGCTCAGCGTTAAAATTAATATATGTAGCAAGACGGCGATACGCATCAATCGACCCCGTTGCATATTCATAAAGTCCTTTCATCCCAATATCACATTCGAAGTGCCCATTATCGGTATGGATATCCTGCTTACTGACAGGGTAACTTCAACTTATTCTCATATTCACTTACAGTCTTGCAAAACCTAAACGAACCGTTTATTTCGGAACTAATAACGCTGCCCCCCACGGTGCCCAGGGACCGAACTTATTACGAAATGATTATGTACAATCCAACCAAGGATCCCGTAAATGTCAAGTTCAGAAAGTAAGCTAAAGTTACACAAATTATTTTAGAAATCTTTCATTATTTTGATTACAATTTGCAGTAGCTTCAATGGCCTCAATCTGCACTATTTGAATAAGCGCGTCATAGTTCCGCATGACTATCTCAAGCTATTGATCAAATTTGATCCGAAGAAACTGCAGGAATATAATGGCTTCTTCAATGTTAAATTTGGCGCGAGTATGTAACATAGAGCTATCGTCTATATAATATCATATATTATAGATATAGCTAAGATATTATGCTGAAGATGACTCTTTTGCCATTTTCAGCTCCGCCTAGGAACATTTTATTCAATTATGTACCCAAGTCGATGAGTGTGTATATTAATCGTGGCTTCATAGATTTTGGACAGACCAAATTTGGCGAGGAAATTCAGCGTTCGTTTGCCATATGCAACGAAAGTCCGCATACACTGAATATGACATCCTCATTCTATGCGAAGGAAAGCGAATATGAATATGATGTGTCCGAGAATATATCAGAGCAGTCGCAAATATCGGATAAGATCATTGATTCGGCCGTTAGCATGCATAGCATTTTGATATTTGACTTTGATGAGGAAAACAAGAGCGAGGAGCTTATATATAAGGAATCAGCTAGCATCCACTACAACCTGCAGATACCTAACCAAATTGACGCGATGTCATCGAATCAAATATCAATAACATTTCGACCAATTGACAACGAGGAGTTTCCCGACGATGAGGTGCCACCATTCAAAGAGCGCACCAAAATCAATCTCTGCTTTACAGATAACATGGAATGCATCGAGACGCATTCGCTTGTGCTCTTTGGGGAGGTCAAAGGCATTGACGTTGAGATATTTCCGAGTGTGATTGACTTTCGCAAGATCTATTTGGGAGAGGAGCATTGTGGATTCATCAAAGTCTTAAACGTGGATGGTCGGTAAGACGGCTGTTGATCACAGCTTGCACAGAAATAATATCACTCTGATCAGCTGTTCTTGCCAAGGTGAAATTCGTGGAGTGCGAGAATAAGGAAGTCTGTGGCATTCGCGTCACTCCGGACGAGGGATTCCAATTGGAGCCGTGCGAACGTGGAATCTTTCATTTGTCCTTTTTCACCATTGTGCCCACGCGCTTCTTTGTGACGTTGCGTTTCAAAGTGACAAACGGCTTTTATCACAGTGTGAACCTAAAGTAAGTTCCTTTCTGCCCAGGACTTTTGACATCAACTAAAATACTTAATCTTTTCAGGGGCGTTGGCCAACACATTCAGCTGCGAACATTTCCTCAACTTGTCGAGTTTGGCAACATTCCATTTGGTGTGCCGCAGAAACGATTTATGCTGCTCATGAATCCGTTGGCCGTTCCCATCACCTTGCAGGTGACACCCACGGAAGATGGCCTGGAACAGCCGTTGGTCTTCAATATACGCGAGGCCGACGTGCTGCCCATAACCATCAGGGATCCCATCAAGCAATTGCAACAAGTGCACGATGATCTACGTGAGGAAGTTGATTTGACTGATAATATTAAGATAACCAATTCGGAGGACGACATGCTCTCCATGAAGTCGCTGTCAATCAACGAATCTGAATACAGCCTTCAATTTGAGGAGGATATCATGGGTAGGTCTATTATTTATATATCTATTATATGGGATAGGTTAATTATGCAGCTTATTTTTATTATTAATCATTAAATTATTAATTACATTTTTAGTATTATTTGAATTTTTTATTGAGATTAAATTTTTAATTTAAATTAAATTTTTAATTTAAATTGAATTTTTAATTTAAATTAAAATTTTAGTTTAAATTAAATTTTTAATTTAAATTAAATTTTTAATTTAATTTAAATTTTTAATTTTATTTAAATTTTAATTTAATTTCTTATTTATTTTTATTTCATTTCGTTTAATTTTTTTCATTTTCTTAATCTATTTAATCTATTTAAATATCTAATTAAATTTTTAGTTGAATTTTTATTTTAATTTGTAATTAAATGTTTAATTTAAAATTTATAAAATTTTAGTATTATTTTTAATTGAAATGTTTATTTATTTTTTTTTATTTTATTTTTTTTTTTATCAATTCGCTTACATATTGCCTACATACATATCGAGCTTAAATTGAATTTTTATTTAATATTTTTATTTTTAAATAAAATTTAAATTGTTCATTTTAATTTCAAAAATATTATTAATTAAATGTTTAATTGAATTTTCTAAATCTATTCGGCATACATACATACTCATACATAGTCACATATCTACCTCACTTTCTACTCCCTCTATTTTTTGCAATTCGGGTATTTAAGCTCTCTGTTCATCGAACTCATCTCTGCTTCTCCCATAGATAATGTACCTGAAATGGCTGCGCAACTGCTGAAAAATCTAAAGAAACAGAAGATTTTCGACAAATCGGAAACGGACAAACGCGTCATCCAAGAGGCGTTGACTAGCCTCTTGAATACGAATTACTTTAACATCATGAAGACGCACAACAATTTCATTTTCCTCGACTGGAACGCCATACCAAGCTATCCCGCTGAAGTGTATTGCGATAACGAGATAATCTATCTCAGGCCAAATACTGGACGCAGCATAACCATATTGATTGTGCCCAATCGTGCTGGCTTCTTTCATCGTTCACTCACCGTACGAATCTGCCCGGCTGTGCCCCAAGCGACCTCCGAGTCGTCTGAGGATCAGCAATTGAAGATGCTAATTAAATCGGAATTTCTATGTTCCAAGCTATGGTTCGAGTACAACTGCTGCACGCCCGACATCACCTGGGAGAGCTTTGTCGATCTCACCGATCGCATTATGTACGCGGGCGAGGAGTACACCTTTGACATGGAATTTGAAAATCTCTCGAACATCGGTGGATTCCTGCACTTTGATGTTATTGTGAGTTAACTAACAGAGCAGGAGAAGGGGAGTATATTAATTGCGTTCGCCTTTTGCAGCCAAACGAAATGGGCTTCAGCGACGGCAACTGGAAGTATTATCTGGGCTCCAACTCCCATTCGACGGCCCATTGTTTTGTCATCTTCCGTATTCTCGGCATAAACAAACTTTCGGGTCTCATCAAAATTGTCGGCGGGCCGCACTCGTACCCTTTCCACTTGTATGCGAATGTGCTGCCCACGGAGATACACGTTTCCCAGATGTCTGTGAACGTGCGACTGCAGGTTTTCGAATACCACAAGCATTATTTGTATATCGACAATGTCTCGCCGACGAATACAGTGCTCTCCATGAAATTGGTATGTGATGGAGTCTCTGGCTCTGAGGTATTCATTCAATGTTCATCTCGCTTCGCAGCAAAATGTGGACTTTCAGTATCTGACAACGAGAGGGGGGAAATTGTCGCCCGACGGTCAGAGCATGTACACTACGTTGGTGTCGATGTTTCCCGATCCAGATCTATATCAAAATATATTGTATATTGATCTGCAGTTTGACAATGTGATCGAGATACCAATTAGATTTTTGGTTGAGGGAGTGCCCATATACTTTGATCCCGACATAAGAGATGGCTTCGATGCGGGTCTACTCTTTACGGACACTCACGAAAATTTTCTAGCCAATATCTTTCCTTATCACTTTAGCGTACGACTCACCAATAAGGGCTTTCGATCGTATCGCTTGAACGTGACACGCCTCAGCACCTACAATCCGGCGAAGAAGACGAGCCAGTGCGTCAATCAGCCGCTGACGGCGCGCTTTGACATGCATCCCAAGGTCGTGGAATTGTATCCGCGGGCGGACGAGTTCGTCGACATTATGATGACCAGCTATGAGGAAGGTCTCTACTTCTGTGACTTTATGCTGGTCGTCACGGATCTGAAGTATCCACAGCGAAAGCACGTCATACGCCTCACAGTGCAGGCGCAGTTCGTGGAGGGTCAGTTGAACTGGGATCGCAGGCAGCTCAGCTTTGAGTTCCAGCCCTGTTATCCGCTGAAGCAGCGTCAGCAAACACGCTCAGCGTTGCTGTGCAGCCAAACTAGTATACCCTTCGAGGAGGTGCTGCTCGAGGTGACGGGTCCGTTTCGCATCAAGGCGCTGTACGAGCACTCGTTCGAGAAGCAAATCAAAGTGGCCTTCGATTGCTTCGAGCAAAAGGAGATTTTCGTCTGTCTCAATAACTCGACGGTGAAGCAAAGTTTTTGCAAACTCATCGAGGGACGCATCAATGTGCTTGCCGTCGGCAAGCCACAGAAGCATCTGAGTCTGCGGCTGTGCGTGCTCGTGCCCGAAATCCATATAATGCAGCCCGAGCTGGTGCTCTTCGATTGTGGTCGCCCGTTCGATTATAATGTGAGCATCGTCAATGAAGGCTGCACCACAGCCGACTACAAATGGAAGCGCATCGAGGAGTCGGATATCTTTATTGGCGGCGATGATCCCGATGATGTTGTTGCCGAACTTCTCTCCGATATCGTGCGCACCCTGGAGTACAATTTCAGCTGTGCCGAGGAGGAGAACATGACGTTGCGGTATCAGCAGTGCCGCTGCCAGTTTCACAAGCACAAGGAGCACGACTCTCTTATCTTCGATATACTCGAGGAGCTGATCAACGAACTGAATCTGGAGCATAGTCGCATTCACATACCCCTCGACACGATGCCTGAGCTGTACTATGACAGCGATGCGATCAGTGACTCGAGCTACGTCCATCACACGATTGACTTCATTTTGAATAAACTGAACATTGAGTCGAGCCAGCGACTATCGGAACCCTCCTCTGAATACTGCTACTCGGAGCGCTTCATTTACTTCTACGAAAAGGCCGGCAACTTACGGAAGCTAGAGCAGAAGGAGTGCCTGCTCCATGTGCCGCATGTGCGTCGCTCGCACGAGGTGAAGGCCGTGTTCCAGCTGGATGTTGTTGGCGGGCGCAGTCAATACTTGTCCGTGATCCTTGTCAATTCGCCACAGAAAATTAAATACCTCAAGGATAATATCTACCTGAATGTTAAGGTTAGTACTCAGTTGAACCCTCTCACTTCTCCTGGCTAATCCCTAATCTTCCGCAGCCCTGGTATGAGTCGTTTAACACCGTCGTTCGCATCTCGAATGTAACCAAATATTTATTGCAATTGAACTTAATGGGGCCAGCGATCAATGATAGGCACCTAATCGATGGCTATGCCAAAATAATGCAAGATGAGCAATTATTCATGGAACCGCTGGGCGCCGAGAGAATCAAAATCTCTGGCATTTTGGGCTTCAATGAGAACTTTCTGCGCATATTCAATGTGCTGATCAACAACACTGCCAGCAGCTCCTTCCGGCTGCGTGGCCAGGGCATATTGCCCATATTGAATCTAATGACGCCACTGCGCATGCTTGAGCAAAATGTTGCCGACATCATAGAGGAGTATCGATACTTACGTAGGATTTACAACTACGACATATTCAAGAGCATCACGGAAACGGATAAGGATGCCATGGGTCCTGTTGAGGAGGAGGGTGAGCAGGAGGAGAAAATAACTAGTGATTTCAGTGAGCTCTCTATGAGCGAGGAGGACATGCCCAGTGATCGACAGCGCCACCATGACATACAGCTCTTCAAGATGGTGCAGACGTACGTGCTGGTCAACAATAATCAGGAGCTGCCAAATGCCGTGGTGCTCAATCAAATGCTCGTCACAGAGCGCTATCTACATCGACTGCGCATCAATCCGGAACTGTATACGTTGCATCAGAAGGTCTATCAAAGCTATGTCAACTATAACAAGCCGCAGGGCTACAGGCTGCCCGCCACAGCCAGACACTTCACTGTGCAGCCTCTGCCCTGTGAGCAGCTCGCCTTTGTCCTGGACCTGGGCCCACTGATGCGTGACACCTTGCGTCGCTTCGAGCTGCGCTTGCATTTCTTTGGTCCCGGCAAGCTGATCGCATCAGCGCGCACAGCTGTACGCATACCGGGTCTCTATGTGGACTTTAGCATAGAAAATCAGTGAGTGCCAGACGAAAGTAGGTTAAATTGATTTTCGTCTAATATTTGCCTCAACTAACAGCACTGACAAGAAGTTCACATTTTGGGCCGAGAAGTGCACAGAGCTGGAGTACTTCAACAAGACCTATCGCAACATGTGGGAACGTCTAATGGACGCGGACACGAATCCCAAAGTGAAGCATGCTCACTCTTTCGACTTCGATAACTTTATCCATCAACGCGATGTCACCGAGAAGGATCGTCGCCTGATCGACGATTACTACAATAGCCTAAATCTCTCCGTTTATCCCGATCACAAGCATCATTTCACGCTGGCCCGCGTCCACACCACGTACCATTCCAATTTCTCTGGCGTTGAGATGCGCCTGGTGGGCTACTTCAAGCCGGAATCGAAACATTATTCGCTGGAGCAACGCATTGATGACTATATTTATATCGATGTAAGTTGTGAGAGTAATTTTACGTATTCGATAGTAAATTTAATCAATGAGATCGGATTATTATTTATATATCATAGAACAATATATATTCTCTGTTAATCTAAATATCTCATAATTCTCATATTATATTTAATCTATATATGTGTAATATGAGATCGGATAAATTTTAGATAAATCATAAAATATTTGTTCTCTGTAAATCTCAATTCCTCATAATTGTCATATTTTTAATATAACATGAGATCGGATATTTTTCTAGCTATACCATAGAGCGATATATTTCTCTCTCCCCCTCTCTCTCTCTCTCTCTCTCTCTCTCTTTCTCTCTCTATATATTTTCTATTTAATCTAATATGAGCTCGGATATTTTGTTAGATATATTTTCTCTCTAAATCCAAATATCTCATAATTCTCAGATTGTATTTAATATAATATGAGATCGGATACTTTTTTAGATTTTTTTATCATAGAACAATATATTTTCTCTCAATATCTCATATTTTTTATATAATATGAGATCATATACTTTTCTACATATATCATAAAATAATTATTTTGATTTCTTTCTAAATCTAAATATCCTCAACATCTCATAATTTTCATATTTCTTCTAGCTCCACATGGGACCCACCATGCCCATTGTATTGCGTGGCATCATCAAGGCCTGATTCACTCTGAATGTCGAACCTTCGTTTTTATTGTAATCTTTGAACTGACAATGTGCAATTAGTTGAGTATTAAGTGAATAAATATGATCCAATCAGGTCGTTAGCAATACATGTTGAGTTGACGGAAAAAGTAGTGGAATATGAGTAAAACTAGAAACGAGCTGGTGACGGGCAAACCCGCTGCCTTGACCCAGCCCAAAATGTTGAAGTCATCCGGATAGAATTCAAATTGTTCCGTGGGCAGCTCTCCACAATTGGTAATGACCACCGGATCAATGGGAAAATCGTCCGTGTCGGTTTTCACCTGTTTAAAAATGTTTAAATGTTGCTATAGCCTTCGTGCACACAATGTAACTCACGTCTTCTATGGCATATATGGTGTCCATGCCGTCTAGGACTTTGCCAAAGACCGTGTGCTTGCCATCCAGCCATTTGGCACCCACCGTCGTCACATAGAACTGACAGCCGTTCGTGTTGGGTCCCCGATTCGCCATGCCCAGGTAGCCGGGTCGATTGTGCTCCACGCTCAGCCCCTTCTCCTCGTCCTCAAAGTAGTCGCCATAGATGCTGATGGTGCCCGTGCCATCGCCATTGATTATATCGCCGCCCTGCACCAGAAAGCGATCGACGATCCGATGAAAAGTGGCGCCCACATAGCTGCTGCCATTGATGCCGCGCAAGCAAATGTGCCGAAAGTTGGCCACCGCCTTGGGCGCCACTTGGCCAAAGAGACCGAACGTGATCCGGCCTAGTGACTGTTTCTTCTGCTTCACATCCATGTAAATACGCGAAGTGACAGTGAAGCTCAATGCGTGGCCCACAGCGCACAATGCAAGCAAATTCAACAAGAAACCGAAAAATCTCATCTCGAAATCAAAATATATTTTACTTGGTCTGATGAAATAGCCAAACGCAACTAAATAGAAAAACCTGTGATCCAAGCTGCCCGCGCGGAAGAAGCCCTACAAATCTAGGTTAAGTGCAACAAACTAGTCAACAGCCCAAATACATACACACACACATGCATATGCAGATGATGTCATTGATTTTTTCTGACATTTCTTTACACACGTTGACTCATTTGCACATACATATCTTTAAATTAACTTTGCACAGGTGCAATACAAATAGAGGAAAGAATAGAGAAAACCCTATTTTCCCTGATTATTTAGAAATGTTCATTCCAGAGTATGATCTTGGCTATATTAATATTAGTAAAATCCAAAAATATATCCCATATTTACATTTTTTATAGTTAAAGATTTTCCTTAAGCAAATTTTGAATTTTAAATCCAGAATTTTTTTGAATATTGTGCATATATTTCGCAATATATTTCTTAACCCATATGTGCGGACATTTCTTAAACTAAATTTAAACATTTTATTTTATTGTATATATATATATATATGATAATTTCAAATTGTAATATTTATAAATTTTTGTATTTTCATATTGACCCAATTTACTCAAATTTTCTTATTATTACAAATTTATTTTGTTTGAAAATATTTTTATATTTATCGTGAATTGATATTCACATAGTTAACTAATTCTTGAATAATAAATCTGACCCAATATAATCAAAGATTTTCATTAAAAAAGTTATTAATTATTGGGTCTATATTTATTTAAATTTTTAATCATAATCTTAACAAATCCTAATATGTAAGACAATTCTGAGCCAGAAAATATTTTTGAAAATCTTACAATATTTTTTTCATGACTATACAGAGCAAAACTGAAACTTTTAATTACCGAGAAAGCACAAAGACTTAATAACAATTCAAATTATTAGATTTTATGACATCCTATTCAGTATTATATTATTTCTGAAATTTCTAATATTTCAATGAAAATAAAAAAATAATTGAAATTAAACTAAATATTATTTGAAGTAACTCTCGCTCACCTATGAAAACCTAATGAATATTTGCTCAAGCTGTGCCTATTCCTACTCCTATTTGTGTATAAGTATTACAAATTAAAGATAATTTTTATCTTTCTTCATATGACTTGGTCTTTATTATTATTATTAACAGGCTAACCTTACGAATATTTAAGTTGAAGTTTATGATATTAAAAATGAGTTTCCTTTACTTTTTACATTATTCTAATCCGTATGAAAGATTTTTGATATTAACTTAGTCTCTATATATAGCTACATATATCTATATATACAAAATAAAACTAAGTTTTTGGACGCCTGGCGAGGCATCCTCCTCTTCTTCCTCCTATTGGCGTTCCAGGCTACAGTCTTCATTGGCTGGGGGAGCAGCGTGGCGTGTGATTCGATTTGGTTTGGGATCACACGCTCATATCGCAGAGATTTACGTGAATATACTAGGGGGCGGGGTGGAGTGTGGTGTAGTTGGGATTGTGTGCAAAGCGTGTGGCGCTCTGTGAGATCTATACAAGCGAATCTTCCTCGGAAGATTCGGGTGAATCCTATATCCGCTTCTTCTGCGGATGCACGTACTTGCACGACTTGCCCATGTGGCAGTGACCACGCATGAATTGCTTGCAGATGCCCGTGTTATTGCCACCGCCGCCGCCACGATTGGAGCCAGAGCCGGCTGACCGCCAATTGCCACCGGAGTTGTCCTGGAAATTGTTGCCGCCGCTTCGCCAATTGCCGCCGCCAGCGCCTCCGCCACCTCCGTTGTTCTTCCGATTGTTGTTCATATTGTTGTTGCGTGGTCCACCACCATTCATCATTGGGCCCATGCCATTGGGCATCGGTCCGTTCATCATGGGCCCATTAGGCCCGGGACCGATTGGTCCTGGTCCATTCATCATCATTGGCGGAAAGTTCATGTTGTTGAAGCCCGGAGGCGCACCAAACGGACTGCCTGGGCTGCCAAACTGATTGCCCATAAAGTTGGGCGGCATGCCCGGTGGATTGCTCATGTCCATGCCGACGGGTGGTCCATTCATTGGATTCATCATGGGACTGCCCATCTGATTCTGCCAGATTGGCGGCGGTCCCGCTGGTGGTATATTCATGGGCATCTGTGGAACTGGATTTGGTGGCATATTCCCCGTGCCGGGCATGAAATTGTTGCCGAACGGCTGGAAAGGATTATTCGCTGGCAACATGTTGGGATTAAGGCCGGTATTCAAGTTCAAATTATCATTGAAGCCCATATCATTGCCGGTAGGGCTGTAGCCCTTCGGCTCTGGCCACGGTAGTGTGCTATAGTCATTGACGGCATCCGGATTTCCGGTCAAATCATCAATGGGTATAATTGGAATGTCGTGCGCGAACTGAGGTTCCAGCTCCGCTTCGGCTGCGCTAGCAGGTATCATGTCCGGCGAGAAGTAGAGTGCTCGCAACGTGGTTGCCTCTCGTTCCGCTTGAACCTCCCGCTGCTTGGACAAACTGCCATTGGGATGATCGGGCACATTGTCGACCTCGATGAGAGGACGCCATTCCATTTGCGGCTCCATGATATCGTCGAAGCCACGCCGCGCTATATTCAACGCATCGCGTTCGCTGTAACGCTCCATGTTCTTCATTTCGAGGAAGCTCTGCTTCGTCACATTTACACGCTCCGAGCGATCCACCTCGAAGTAACGAATCTGCGTCAATTTATCATCGGGCTGCCAGGTGAGCTTCTTCTTGGGTCCCCGACGTCGATGCAGCATCAGCACGCCCGGCGGTCCATTGGGTCCGCAGCCAGGTCCTGGCTTCTTGGGCTCTTCGGGTGACTCATCAGCATCTTCTGGACTGGCATCGCCATCGGCATTCTCCACTGCGGACTTCTCCCTCTGCACCTTCTGCTCAATGTCCTCCTTGACCTTCTTCAGTGGTATATCATCGTCGTCCACATCAGTGTCCTTGCCCGGAGATGCCGTTCGGCTATCATCATTTTCCTTGGTGCTATCATCAGACTTATCCTCGCCCTTCGATTCATCGAGAGTATCCTGATAGAATTTCAATGGTGCCAGCGGCGCATCTTTCTCCGTGGGCGAAGCGGACGCATTAAGTCGCTTGCGCTTTACCACCTTCTTGGGCTCTATGGAAGCAGCCAGCGCATCCGAGAACAGATTCGTTTCCACCAGTGTTGAAACTGCAATAAATAAATACCAATTAATAAAATTCTAAATAATATAACAAGTACAGGAAATGGTGCATTTTAAGATCTTTACGTACTGTGCGGTCATTTGCTTTTGTTGCGAGCTGAAACCTGATAAGAGACTATAGAAAATACCCCAAAACTGAATGGATAGCTATAAAGGCACAACGTGCTCGGACCCTAGCGTTATCTATACAACGAATGACAATATATAATATACACATACATAATATATATATACATATAATACATGCAATATATACACAATATATATGCACATAAAATATATAAATATATAATACATATATATATGCACATACATAGGTGCAACGGATGCACACAAACTGAAAACTGAGACGAGCTCAATAGTAGCTGCTGTGACCAACTCAATCTATGCGAATAAAAAAATTATGTTGAAAACCTCTTGAACACCCCTCGCTAAAAAAGTGATCGACGTGTGGCTTATGCCATGTTGCAGGCCTTAAAGTGAAAAGGCGGCCATGTTCTCAGACCTTGGTAGCGTCAATGAACGCGCAACAGAACAGTATTCAATGTTTTCGTTATTTTACTCATTCGTACAGAGTAAATACATATATATAATATATATATATGGATAAATATATATCTAGAAGTGAATTAGGTGTACTTGTCAAAATACCAGCGTTAACTGTAACGTGCTGTCATCATTTCGGCTACCAAAATTTAAGAACAGCCAGCTCAAAGTTGATATTTTTTATATATAAATATATAATTATATATTCTTCATTTTGTTTAATGCATCATAGTTTATTTCAATAGAAAAAGTATATTTTTCTAGAAGAAATTCGTATTTATTTTTTGTTTTCGTTTCTTATCATTTTTTTTTTTTTTTTTTTTTTTGTATTGTATTGTATTGTATGTAGTAGGTTAGTAAGCTGCATCTACATACCTTATAAGCTAAATCATTAACGTGTATTGCATAGATTTAAAGGTAAATATAATTGTTTATATTTGTTGGTGATTTTTTTTTTTTTTTTTTTTGAGGTTGAGTTTTAATACTTAACACCAAGCCGACTTGCCGCCGCACCGGCTTTCCACTGAAGCGCATGCGCCGTGCATAGGCTCTGCTCTTGCCGCTGAGACCCCATTCCGGCGTGCCAAATGCGACTGGCCGTCTGTCGAGCCGGGCCGGACAACTGACGTCCCGGCGAAATGTTCTCAGTCCATTCGTTTGGGTAGCTTCCAACTAAATAAAAAATTCAAGTCTAACAAGAACTGACACCCCGTCGATCAGAGCGCAATGGCCCAACATTGGCTTCGAAACAAGCCCAAAAATTGCCTATCAATCGAGCAACAACCTACAACCACCAATTAATCAATCGATCAACCCCCCAAGCGAAATTAATACTCCTTAAAATGATTTCAACAAAAATACACACAAGAAGTTCGTGTCAAATATCAGCAAACAACAAAAGCAAATACCTTCAGTTTCTGTAAAGATAAAACAGCAAGATTATTAATGAGATCTATGAATCGAATCTTACTCTTTTTCGGTGCTATCAGCTTTACAGATCCCGGCCTGTCCACATGTCCGCTCAGATTGTTCATGTCTATTTTGGGCTTCTTCTCGGCCGGCGTATCCCTGCTAGGTGGTGGGGAGGGCCTCTTAAGCACCGTCGCCGCTGGCAATACCGATGAAGCTGATGACGCCGGCGTGGACGTCGGCTTCTTGAGACCTTTGCGCGAGGGTGGGGGAGGTGCCTCTTCGGTGAGACCATGAGATCGAAATTTGGACTGATACGTCTTAACCGTAGCCGTCTTTTCTGTATCACGGCGTATTTCGATCGATATCGATGCCTTTCTATTTGGTATGGATATCGATTTGGGCTTTTGCACCTCAGCATCGCCCTCTTTAGATTTTTTCTCAGATGCACTCGCCGGGGGCGGTGGCATCAGTTTATTGTCTTTTTCATTCTCCTTCTTGGAGGTGGGCGTCGTAGACGACGACGAAGACGATTTGTCTTTGTCCTTATCTCGACTGCGATCTTTCAACGTACTAGAGTTTGACGAAGTGGAGGAAGATGACGATGACGAGGATTTTGAGGACTTATGCTTGCTAGATGATGAGGATGAACTAGAACCCTCTTTTCGATCCTTATCTTTACTCGAGCTAGAACTGGAACTTGATCGTGCCTTGTCCTTGTCGCGATGCTTATCGCTGGAGCTACGATGGGACGAAGATGAACTCTTCGAAGAGCTCTTTGAATTAGAGGATGACGACGACGACTTATGGCTAGATGAAGATGATCTGTGACTGCTGGACGATTTTCTATCCTTGTCACGATCTTTCTCCGATCTCCTACTCTTGTCGCGCGCACTCTTGTGCTTCTTATCAGATTCGTCATCAATCTTTGAATCTGTTGTACTACTATCATCTAAATTAGTTTTTACAGAACTCTCTAAATGAGCATTAGACTCTGTCCCTCTGGACTCAGAGCCCGTCTCAGATGGTGGTAAGGAACTATCGTCATCATTATATACACTATCTGCAGTTGCTAATGTAGACGCAGATTTGTCAACAGTTTTGATTGTTATAACTATATTGCGCTTGCGCTCGGCCGAAGTAATCGTATAGTTCTGTTTAACGGGTGCACCGCCGCTGTCCGTGCTGTCCGACGAGCTGTGCTCCATATGCGAATCCTTCTGGTCGGCTGCAGAAACGCTCTGGGAATCGACAGGTCCACGAGGCGAACTAGTTGCTGTTATGCCGCTTGGATTTTCTGTTACAATTTTAAGCCACTGTTCAACCAATCGCTTTGCCAGTATACGAACGCCTATAAATTTCAAAATGTAAGAATAAGGGCGAATGCCCGTATTGGGATTAGTCAAATACTTAAAAAAAAAAGTTATTTTTGCATATAGATGCTAGTCGACCCACACTTACCTTCATTGCCCCCATCTTTACAAAGCCCCTTGACCAAAATGGGCGCCGAATTTATTTTTAATCTATTTACATCAACAGGAGAAAGTAGCAAGAGTTCAAGTATTTCTTGTACGAGGGGCCAGTTCATTGTACGTATCGCATCACTCAGCCAGGTGCAGACTAGTCCCCAGCCACCAACAGTCATAAAATCTCCTAGTAGTTCAGTTTTGGTTGATTTTAAAATTTGTACGTATACGCACTTCGATACTAGTTTTTTTGAATATTTCGTCATCAGCCTATAAAATATACCGAAGAAAAATTAACGCTAGATGGCGCGCCTTATTGAATGTCGCAGATTTTGACAACTTACCCGGCTATCCGTTTTACTTCCGTCGCACTTAGTATACCACCGTTGGTATCCAATAGCACCCGCAGGCACTTTAATAACTGTAAGGGCACTATGCGTGGCTGTAAAAAATTTTTATTAATTGAATTTGACTAAAAACGCACTAAAACAGCAGTAAAAACTCACCATATTTGATTTTATATATATTTTTTTTACCCTATATGGCAACGCCAAATAGAAAATGCACTACTGCCGTCTCTCTCTAACGCAAACGTTGATTTAGAAACACCACGAAAATTACGTAATGCACAAATTCTGGGCCATCAATTTGCAATAATTTGTTGATTCAGATCTAAAAACGTAGAAAACACCACTTAGTATTTATACACATACATATAAACTTATATTTAATTATATTTAACAACACTTTGCAGAAAACGCTACCTAGCGACGCAATAAACTATTATATTCTTAAGCATTTCTCATGCATCTGTACAATCCATGTAATTCAAATGGTCGAATGATCACCGAAGTTCTCCAAATAGTAGATTTAAGTTAATTACTGTTTGCTATGCGGACTGGGCCAATTCATCAGCAAATCGATTATAAAAAAAACGTGTTCGCGTTCTTATGCTCTTCTCGACCATTTAGTTTTAGAGCCAATCGACTAGATCCAATCGATAATCAAAATGAACCAGCTCTGCTTTAAGATAAACCATTCGCTCAAAAAATATACATATGCTATTTATTTATATATATATTTTTCTAAAATATTTTTTATAGTAACGATTGTATTTAACACGCGTTTGAATTGTGAAATGTAGCCTCCTAGCTGCAAAACATTTTTCTTTTAGATATTTACGTAAAGAGTTGGCAGCGCCATCACGTAGCCACGTAGACGCGTCAAAGACGCCATATTGATTTTTCACTAAATTGATCACTACTACGCAATATGCGAAAAAATATATATATTTTGATACAATACCAATGTTTTCCACTTGAAATGAGAGAACTACCAAATTAAATCAACTTTATGCAAATTTTGCACGTCACATCCACGCCCCAAGTGTTTTTTCTTTTATTCCGATACACTTCGCTTTACGTATAATGATGAAATTTTTACAACAATGCCTACAAAAAACCAATTCAATTCAATTGTTCGTCAGCAAAGTTTTCTCATTTTAAATGTCGACGAATTTTGTAAATTTATTGCGTCTTGAGTTATATTCGAAAGTGAAAGTCCGTGCCTCAACGAAAAAAACATCGACCAAACTCACCCAAAAGCAACAATAGAATGAACACTGAATGGAAAATTTTATTCGACACACCTTTTTTGAGAACTTATCGATATTTTTATGTCAGGGCAGATTTTCGATAAGCCCTTAGTAACTACGTCACAAATACACACATTGTTATTGGAAATATACGGTCAATAGTTCATTTTATAAAGTATATAATGCAAATTATATAATTTAATATATAGATGAAATTAACTATTTATTTTAAAGCAATCGTATCTATACAACCTTGTACACTGTTAGATATCGATGATTGCTTACAATGCTCCTTATCGATATTCATATACGGCCACATTTAAATAAGCAGCTGTTCAAAACAAACGTGCACAGTCCAAGTTTTATAAATCACATTAAATATATATTATATATAAATATAAAAATATATCCAGTGAACTCAAAATATGAGCGACAATGAAAGTGAAGGCCCGGCAACGAGAAATACCGAACCTGTGGACAATGCGTGGTCACTGAAAATACCCACATTCAAGGCCGAGGACAACCCACATGGTCTGGTTGAGGAGAGCTCTTTTGCCACGCTCTTTCCCAAATACCGCGAGAAATATTTAAAGGAAGTTTGGCCGTTAGTACAGCAGTGTGTAGCAGAGCATCATCTCAAGGCCGAGTTGGATCTGGTGGAGGGTAGCATGGTTGTGAAGACGACTCGTAAAACATGGGATCCATACATCATAATCAAATCTCGCGATATGATCAAACTGATGGCGCGCAGTGTGCCCTTTGAGCAAGCGAAACGTGTCCTACAAGACGACACAGGATGTGACATCATTAAAATTGGCAGTCTGGTGCACAAGAAGGATAAATTCGTCAAACGGCGACAGCGTCTTATTGGCCCCAATGGTGCCACTCTAAAGTCTATTGAGCTGCTTACTGATTGCTATGTCCTGGTCCAAGGGAATACAGTGTCGGCTCTTGGTCCGTATAAGGGACTGCAGCAGGTGCGCGACATTGTACTGGAGACTATGAACAATGTGCATCCTATATACAATATAAAAGCTCTGATGATCAAGCGCGAGCTAATGAAGGATCCCAAGCTGGCCAACGAGGATTGGTCACGGTTTTTGCCCAAGTTCAAGAACAAGAATATCAGCAAACGCAAGCAGCCCAAGAATAAGAAACCTAAGAAGGAGTACACGCCATTCCCACCTCAACAGCCAGAGAGCAAGATCGATAAGCAGCTGGCGACAGGAGAATACTTCCTCAACCAGGAGCAGAAACAGGCCAAGAGGCAACAAGAGCGCACTGCCAAACAGGCTGAAGCAGCCAAAAAACAGGAAGAACGTCGCAACAAGGACTTTGTACCGCCAACAGAAGAGACCAGCAGTTCCAGTCGCAAGCGTGCTGCCAATGACAAAGTTGACGTGCAGGCTTTGAAGGCCAAGATAATGAAAGCGAATAAGAAGAGAAGTTGATCTGCAAAGGAGGCCTTAAATTAGTTAATAAGCTTAAATCTTTTTATGAAAACAATAAATAAACTATCTGGCCAATTGCTCCAGATTCATACATATGTATATGAAATGTAATATGGTCACTTTTTTCCCTGTAATTCCTTTTAAATGTATTACATTCGTATGTTTATAATATACGCAAATAATATATAAAAAGTTGACTAAAGAATACATAAAAAGTGAACAGCTTTGATATTAAATTAAAATATAAATATACTCAATAATTGATGAAAAATCTGGTCACGATCATTATTTTCCCAATGAGGGCTTTTATGGTATACGTAAACTAGCTGTATCATAAGGGTTTGACGAAAATGTAATAAAATTTGTACTAATATATGTATGTACTTAAATATATTGATTTCTTTTTATTAGTTGAGTATTTATTTATAACGTATTTATATTTACGACAAATACAGTTTACCAGGTGGCAACGCTAGTAATCTCTCTGTGTGAGTGCACGTCGCTCACTGTTTCGCTCTCGGCACTACAACCGACACTTTTAGGCTTAGCTCTTTTGGCTCTGGCTAACGGAGCTAGAGCTAGCCGTGTTGAGTTAGCCAAGTTAGTATCTTGATTTTGGTCTGGCCTGACGTACTAAACGCGGCCACAGCGGACAACGCGTGTGCTTTAAAAATAACTACAATTACGGCGACATTACGGCTATAGTTAATTTCATTTATTTTCTATACATTTTTCAAACAAGTGTGAAAATAATTAAATCAGTGTTTAAATTACGCACAGAGTTGCGTATTTATAAGTTAAAAGCAAGATTTGATTTTAAAAAAAGTTGTAAAAATTGAGAAGAACGAACGAAAGTGGAAAGCCAAAATAGAAGGAAGACGGACGAGAATACAAAAGCACAACAAGTAAACGGCAGGTAAAAAAAAAAGAAAACAAAAAAACTGTGAAGAGCTGCTCTCTTAAGCTGGGATTGGGAGTGTGGAGGGAGGGAGATAGATGTCAAGTGTGAAAGAAAGAAATTAGATAAAAGCGCAAGCCCAATTACAGTTAGTTGTTATGTGTGTGTGTTTTTTTTTAATGAAAATAATAAGCCAGCGTTAATGTCTGTGAAGTGTTTAATGGATGAAATGCGTTAAGCATGCCCTGCCAAACACTATCAAATGTTTGAAAAAAAAAAAAACAGTTGAAAAATATTTGTATCGAACGTGACTACAACAATTTTAAGTTCGTGCTAATTTGTAAAAGAATGCGCCAATATGAGAGAGTGAGAGAAGGAAGATGTGTTATATGTGAATGTAGATGTGTGTGTGTGTGTGTGTGTTACTTATTGATAAATGTTAACAAGGCAGAAGTTGTGTGTATGTGCGTGTATTTACAGGTGCCAGATATACATACACTTAACTTACTACAAATTTGCATATAAAATACCTTTAAATGCTGACAATTAGTTAAATAGCCAATCAATTATTTAAACTATAAAGAAAAAATATTTTAAATTGAATAAATATATGCAAAAAGAACGTTTCATACGTTTGTAAGAAATATATTTATATACCATTAATGTACATACATATATTTAAAAAAAAAATAAATATAAAATTTTTATTTTTTCTTCTTTTTGAGACAACAAAATATAGATACATAAATAAATATTCTTGACATTCTGCATTTAATAAATATTAACATAACTACGTATCAGGTGAACAAATAAAAAAGCGGTCACTTACACACATACATATGAATAGTGGCAGCAGATAGCACAGACCTCTATGAATTAGTGAATGAATTGAACAAAGCATTGAAAATCAATATGAGAAACCTGCCGCCGCTCCCAGTTTGTGTGCATACCTACCTTTGGTTGGTATTATTGCCCATGATATGTACAATTCAATACACTCACACACACACACAAATAAATATATATATATTCTCTAAGGTATTTTTACATATATGTACCTAACAGTAAGCAGCCGCCTGCCTGTGTGAGTGTTTGTGGAAAAAAATCATACAAAAATATCAACAGAGCAAGAGAAAAACAGGTGGAAAAGAAAGCTAAAAAATGCGGTCGTCAAAAAGTAAAGTTGCAGCAGACGCAGCGGGGACAAATCCGAGTTACCTTTTTAAAGCGCACACAAGCAAACAAACACACACATACATTCACACAAACGTAGAATTCAAGTAGGAGAGCAGAGTCTCACTCTCGGCGCACCTGGCAAGCGGCGGTCACGCATGCGCATGTGTGTGAACGGGATGGCGATAGTGTACTTGCTTGGGGTGTCGGTGTCGATGTCTCCCCATTTGTAACTAAGCCGAGAGTCTCACTTGTTCACAAGCTGGTTTTTCACAGGGGCACAACAACAAGAACAACAATAAACAACAATAACTAAAGCAAGCACACTTAGCAATAACAAAAACGTTTGTTATTTTGCCATTTGTCTGCGCCTTTGGAATGTTTTTTAGATAAACAAAAAAAAAAGAACTGAGAAATACTGAAAAATAATATATACATAAGTCAGGCAACGCTTATCTGTATTACTCACTCCCTGGTGGGGGCTACAGCTTAAGTCATTCACATGCATTCGTACATACATGCACATACATACATACATATGTACATGTAATCATAGTGGGTACATATTTTGATTTTATAAGTTTAATTCGAACGACTTGGTAACTAAGACGAATGACTTCCTATTATCAAAATTGTTGCTTATCATGACTTAATTAATTATCTCTGCTTAATGAATGGCTGCCTAGCCGGCCGGTCGACCGTTACGATATTACTGTGCTTTTACGACGCTGACGCCGCGCAGCAAAGAAACTATGATTATTAATAGACATACGTACGTATAGGGCTAGGTGTGCTTCATTATGCTCTGGACACTTTTGTTAGTTGGGTGTGATAATTTTTTATGACCTCCATTCGTCTTGTCTTTGCTCAAAGCATAACATTTGCTGTAAAACTGTCAGCCAAACAAAAACAAAATAAATACCTTGCCGATGATGCAATTTGGCATGCGAGAATATATTTAATTTGATAAATACATAAATACACATGTATATACATACATACATAGTTTAGCTCTAACATTCAAATAATAAATTCCCACACACACACATGTGTGCATATGTGTCTATATAACTATGTATGTGATCGCCTATTATTGGGCATCCGTCGAAGTCGCCGACGGCACACGCCTAAGTAGTTGCTGTCACTTAAGTCGAGGGAGCGGCTGTTTGCCAATATATATATATATATATATATATATATATATATATATATATATATATATATAGGTGTGTGTGTGTGTGTGCACGCCAGAGAGCGGTTTGTTTTGCGCTCTTTTCGGTTTGCCAAACTGTTGATGGCGACAGATAGAGAGAGAGCGCGAACGCGGTTTGGTTGCCAGAGGCCACATAGACAAACAGGTAGATTCTACACTACTGACAAACTGACAGCTGGGCTCAGCTGTGCTCAGGGGGAAAGAACGGAAGGGGGCGAGCTCGATTTTTAAATTCCAAAGCTGCGCGACTGCGAACAAAATGTTAAAGTTTGAGAATAACAATACGCTGTTCGCAAACTACTAAAAGGGGTATTTCGGTTGTGCATGCAGAAACTGCATTGCATATTTTCTTTAATATTGCCAAAGAATTATTTAAAAAAAATTAGACTCTCAGTTGTAGAACTAATACTATCACATTGTTTTCTATTTTAATTTAATTTTTTTAACTTTAAGTTACAGCCGTTTTTAGGACACATCAAATTGAAATATTTAAGCAAATTTTAACAGCGCAGCGTTAAACGCTTAACAGAGTATTGCGCCGTTGCTAACACCTGTTTTAACATTTATTTTACTTGTTGCGCTTGTGCCTTGAATTGAGCATGGAATGTGGCCTGAGTCAGAGCCGTAACCACTGCGCAATACTTAAAGCCACAACGTTAGCTGCTTGTGGCTTATGTGGATGCTTGTAGTAAATTCCGACATTTTTAGTTTCAGAAAGTGAGTCCGGAAAAGCATTCACAATTACCATTGCGAAGATGGTCAATCATCATTCAAATGGTGGCGGCAGCGCCGGCAATAGCAGTGGAGGCGCCCACGGTGGTGCTGGTGGCGATTACTCCGGCGACGATCGCAGCGGTGGCGAGGAACGTGAGCGACTCGATGGCCTGGACTTGCATGATAAGCCCACATATCTGCTCGAGCATCTGGCCACATTCACCGTAAACAAGGAGTCGGGCATTGTGTATCCAGCGGATGGCATGCGTCGCCTGCTGCAGTTGGAAAAGACGACAGGCATTTGGTCGCAGAAGATGCAGCTCTGCTTGGACTATCAATGGGTGCTCATTATGGATTACGAGACGGGGGTGAGTAAATGGAACTGCTTGGCGAATACATTTATTGAGAAATTTCCTCTATTGCAGAACATAATCGAGCGATTTCCCGCTTCGCTGGTGCAAGAGCCAACAGCCTTCACATCTAATGATGCCATGGAGCTTTACAATAATATACTCGTATTTATTGTCTCGGGCGGCGGTGGTTCACGCTCCGAAATGCACATATTTCAGGTGAGTAATCCGAACAAGCACTAGCAAGCCACACGGATTAACTCAATTCAATTTTTGCCCAACAGTCACAAAGCGTTTCTGCTGTTCACCTAGTGGAGGATCTGAAGCAATTGCGGAGCGGTAAAATGATCACACAACAGCGTGGTGCCACGCCCACGCAGCATACGAGCGGCGCCTCTAGCTCCGGCATGGCCGGCATGATGATGAGCAAAACATCCTCCTCCTCATCGCACAGTCGCGTCGAGCAGCATCATCAGCGCGATCAGCGAGATCGAGAGCGTGGCAGGGATCGGGAAAGGGAAAGGGAACGGGAACGGGAACGGGAACTGCACGTGCAGCATCATATGCATCAGCGTAGCAGTGTGGATCAGTATGGCATGCGAGGCTCTGGAGCAGGCGCTGTCACTGATGTGGACATTGGCCACAACGGCGAAACAGACTCGGAACACGGCGGCGTCAATGATCGCGACGAGACAAGCTCCACGTCCAGCGAGAAATACGAACGGGATGTGGCTGTGCTGAATCATTGTTTCGATGACATCGAGAAGTTCATTGCACGGCTGCAGCATGCGGCCGCTGCATCCAGGGAGCTGGAGCGACGTCGTCGCAATCGCAAGTCAAAGAAACGTGATCCCGGCGAGGGTCTTCTCACGTTGCGCACGCGGCCGCCGCACGAAAAGGAATTCGTGGATATCTTTGCAAAGTTCAAGCTTTCATTCAATTTGCTGGCCAAGTTGAAGGCGCACATACACGATCCCAATGCGCCGGAGCTGGTGCATTTTCTGTTCACGCCACTGGCTCTCATCGTGGAGGCGTCCAGCGACACCTACTACGAGTCGCAATTGCCATCGCGCGTGGTCAATCCTTTGCTCACCCGCGAGGCAATCAATTTGCTAATCAACTGCGTCACCAGCAAGGAGACCGAGCTGTGGCGTTCGCTGGGCGATGCCTGGGTCATACCGCGGGATCAGTGGAAGGAGGATGTTGGCTCCTATCACCCGGTCTTCCTCGATGGCTGGTCACCCGATTATTTAGTCATCGACGAACTGGAGGCCACGTCGCCCACGCACGTCAGCAAGCGTCGGCTCGATGTGCAGCCTGGTCCGGGTGGTCACTTGTCAGGGCTGAATGGACGCGGCGCTGCCGGCGGCTACGACGACTACGACACGAATGGCATTGGCATCTCGCTCAGCGAGAAGTACACCATCCATCATGGCAATGATCGGGATCGTGAACGAGAACGCGATCGATCTGGTGCAATAAGTGCCTCCGATTTCAATGCGCGCAGCGAGCTCTCCTTTGACTCCATTGAGCGTGGCAGCGGCGGTGGCGGTGGTGGTGGTGTACCCTCCAGCGGTGCTGGTCATGGCCCCAGCGCTGGTCCCACACTCAGCGCTATAACAGCGGGTCTACAGAATTTACACACACGCGACTCCCGCAACGTGAACAGCTCTGGCGGCAATTATGGTGCGAGCGGCGTTGGTGGCGGTGTTTCAGAGATATCCGCTGTGACAGCGCGTGGTGTGAGCGCTGCAAACGCAAGCGAGGATCAGCTGCTGGAAGCATGGCTAGAGGATCTTCAGTCGACGGGCGCTAAAATTGTTCTGGTCACCTATCCACGAACAGCCAACAATGACAAAGAGCTGAGCGTGATGCGCGGTGAATACTTGGAGGTGGGTTTACGATCCATTGTGGATGACCCATCTACAGAGACACGTCTATAATTTTTACAACTCTCTTATATCAGATTTAATTTCATTCAGATTTATTTGATTATTTAAAACTTTAATTTATTTCAAATGTTTTCTAGATACTGGATGACACCCGAAAGTGGTGGAAGGCGCGCAACATTCGCGGCCAGGTGGCCCATGTGCCGCACACGATTGTCACGCCCTTCAATTATGGCGATGGGGATGGCGGCAATGGCCAGTTTTATGGCCAACAGCAGCAGCAGCAGGTGGCAGCAAATAAGTCACGTCACATGTCCCCAGGCAATGTGGTAAGTCGAATACCCCAAATGCCGTTATAACAGTTACCTAACAGTAATTTTCACGCTCCCGCAGGACAATTCGAACATGGATCAACGCTCGCCAGATGCCACGGATATGATGCGTAGCAAGCACCTGGGCAAGAAGGGCGAATTCCGTTACTTTTAAGCAAATCTAATATGAACAAGTAGTTGACCCGGATTTTGAAAGAAACGAACCATACTTAAAAGCCTAGTTAGTAGCTCTGTTTTGATTTGTATATGTGTGTTTTATTCGAAAAAATGGAAACTCGAAACTAACCGTAAGACTAACTATAAGTTGTACTTCATCGAAGTTTAGCCAAACACACAGACACAGACACACACACACATACACTTACACACACACACACACACTCAGCATCACAGAGTAAAGTGCATACCATATGGTATATATATTGTTTATATAGAGAGTGGGACTGGCGGCGAAAACAATTAATTGTTTAATAATGCCTGGTCCTTGAAATAACTAAAGGAACCTAAATAAATAAAAAGTTGATGTAATCGATGACTTAAATTCATGGTGTTATTTGTTTAGTTAATTTATAAACTATCGATAGCTATATATATATATACTCTCTCTATATATGATATACATTAGCTAGAAAACAGAATATATATTATTTTTAAGATTTTCATGACTTCATGAGCTAGATTTATTTAATAAACTGGTTGCACTACAGATAGTTAATTAACTGGTGTACAAGAAAAAAATGTTTAACGTTTGCAACTAGCGAAAATTGTGAAAACTGTAACTGCTGCTTAGATTATGGACAATTTCTCCACGCGCGAGAGCAACGGGGAGTCCGAGTGATATTCCAAGCTGCGAACGGAAAAGTCACCCAATTCGTTGGTGAAGCACTTGAGCGTCGATATGGAAAATGGACGCAATGGGAAATTGTAATAGGTAAAATATTGTCCATTGACGGCAATGAGGAACGAGCGATCGCCAATGCCGAAGGCGATTTTAAAGAGTTTTCCGCGCACAAACGGAAATTCACCTTCAGTTTCCTCGTCGTCAGGGGCATAGCTGGCCAGATAGGAGAGAGGAAAGTTAGATTTATGAGGGGGCTATGGGACTGACTATGTGAACCCACCTGTTGTCCTCGCGCTGATAGGACCGCGAAACGGTCGTCTTATCGAAGTTCACATGAAATTTGAGCACCATGCGACCCGTATCATTGCACTGGAAGCAAATCGAAAACTCCGTTGTGGGTGGTCCCTTGGCAATGCATTCCATGGCCACAACGGTGCCCGTCTCATAGCGCCGCGGCACATCGCTCTGAAAGGCGACGCGATCCATGCACAGCAGATTGCGAGGAAATACCAGGGGGAACAGCATGCGATGATGGAACTGCGTGATCTTCTCAAAGTCTCCATAGGCGCGCACATAGTTGATTTGCTTGGGAAATTTGAGGAACTCAAATGAGCCATACAGCTGATCATTCACATAGATCTCGAAGCAGCGCTGGAGCACGGCGACGCGAAAGGTGAAGGATTGACCCGGCACCAGCGGATTTTTGGGTCCATCACATTTCCAATTCTTGGAGATCTCTTCCTGCTGCCAGCCCTCGCCCGGTTGAAACATGCTGCGTATTATCTGACCTTCACGAAAATTCGCTTCAATTTTCAGAAAGACCGTCTCGCTCTCATTCTGCGCATTCACATTGTCCGTCAAATCCAAAGAGATTCTACAAAGATTCGTTTTTACTGTGGGAGAAATATATATATATATGGCATGAAATATGTGTTGCCTACTTATTGGGATGGGGCTTCACTTTGCCGCTGAGGATGAGCACATGTCCAAAGGGCACCTCGGTCAACACTTTTGCCTTCCAGATGTTCATCGCGATTCAACTGCTACAATGCAACTGATTCGTCGAGTCGTTCCATCGCTCAGCTCGCAGTCATTTTGGACTTTTTGTAGTTTTTTTTTTTTTTTTTGTTTTGTTTTATGTGATGTTATATGCTAATAGATTTGCCATTCATTGGCTTTCTACATTTATTATGATTATGTAAAGCGAAATGAAGAATTACCTGCAGCCGCATGCAAACTTGACATGGACACATGGTAAGGTTAACCCGTCATCGAAGGACCCACGACCCTTCCACAGCCGCGATAGGCTATAGGCCTATGGGCCCGTAGCGTACCCGCTCTTGACTGCACTAAACTGAACCTTGTGCCTTTATTTATTTGATTCAATCCTTGCCTTTGTAACCCATAACTGTCATCCTGAGGCGCTTTTCACGGTTGTTGGCCTTACGCTGCGCCAACGCCAACGCAGAAGCCTCCGCCCCCGCCCCCGCCCCCGCCCTCGCCTACCAGCCAAATTGGTAGCCAGTTACCCGGGCTATTGTTGTTGCGTGTCTTTCAGCGAAATAAAACAAGGCAACAATTGATTCCCTGTCTAAAGTTTTTGCATTTACTAGCTAGCAACACGGCCGCCCTAAGCTCGGGGGCCACCGCTCATCATCAAGAGCGTTCTTAAGCACTTTTTGGACAGGGAATTCGTTTACGTTTCTTTTGACGTTTCTTGGCACCCACGCCTCCTTGACGCCAATGACATCGAAGGAGTAGTCGATTTTCTATATATATATATATACATATATATATTTATACATATTATGGCACGTCCTCGTCTGTCGTTTGCACCTGATCAGCTAGGTAATTGCGTTTCAATAAGGCTCTATCCTTCGCAAACAACAAATTATTAAATTATGACCCTGTTTAGCTATTAATAAGCGAATCAGAAATCATAAATTCAACTATCAGGTTATTTATAGTTCATTGAACCCGCCCCCTGGATGACCTTGCCGACTATTTTGCCTGAGCCTAACCTCCAAAAATATCAAAAAAAGGGCTAGCACTACACGAAGCATATAGCTAATGAAGTAATCGTGTCGATTTCAACTTTAATTTCCGGTTGTCACTCGAGCTGATAAAACTCGAGCAAGGTTCTGTATACGTTGCACAATTATCAGTTTTCATTTCACTCTAAAAAAGCCATCACTACCATAATTTATAAATATATATATATATATATAAATATATATATTTATATATGTCTGTGCGACAGGCCACGTCGTCCATAAACATGCATTAGCTTAGAGCCCCTCCTCCTGAGATTCCCTGCCTCGTTATCGCCAATACAGCCCAAATAAATCTTACAACCGTACCGCAGGCATGTCGAATCACTTTAAAGCAGCCAGCGACACGTCTACAAAAAAAAATCTGATTTTACACTCGCCCGATTGAGCGGGGTTACGGCTATGGCTAGTGGGTGGCAATAAGAACGGGTAATAGCTTTATGGCCTATGCTATGGCTGTCCATAAAAGTGTTCACTTAAACAGTAGCGCAACTCTATCGTTGAAATATATATATATATATATATATATATATACATCTTTACATATATGTGTATATATATTTATAATAGTTATTGTTACGGTATCGACAGAGAGTTATAGCTGCGCTCCCTGTCTCTTTTTCTCTTACTGATTTTATACGGCAACATTTTTTAGTTTAATGTTCAGATTATGGGCTGTCTGGGGCTTGCATATATCGCGTATCGGTGTCATTATCAATGGAGAGAGAGAGAGAGAGAGAGAGAGAGAGAGAATGAGAGAGTCCCCCCAATTTATGTGTGATTGATTGCGAAGGTAACGGGTCTCTTATCTCTGGCAAAGAGACTCTCCGGCCCAGCGTCGATCCTCGATCGATTTTTAATTTGGCATTTGATGACGTTGACAAAAAGCCAAAAACGATTTGTACTTAACTATTTAAAGTAGTTAGCTACGTTGTTTTAGACACACACACACACACACATACACACACAAAGAGAGAGAGCGAGACCTGGCCACCTGGTGGCTTGGAGGTGGTCCACCACGTGGCGTTTTATTGGGCGTGAAAATAACTTAAGCCAAACGAACAAACTTTTTGCAATGCCTTTCGAACAGTTTGCATTCCCTTGGCCCAAGTAATTCGCAGCCCGACCCAGAAAACACTGCCGCACTGCTGCCTGATAATCAAAGTGTCCATTAAATTTTCAATTGGACCTGATCGTAACTCCTCGAACGATCGTGTACCTGGGGAAAGCGCGTGGCACTATGCACTTGTCGCGTATCGAAACGTAACTGAAATGTTGGATTTGTCGATGAAATTTAAAACGTCAACGCTGCTTGCCGGGCCACGAAGTTGTCGATCGCTCGAACCGAGCGACTGCTCCCTGCCTGATATGAATTGCAAGACTGGAGCACACATACAAAACAAATACACACACACCTGTGCAGATAGATGGAGGAGGAGGAGCTGTGCGTGTGTGAGTGTGTGAGTCTGTGTGTGTGTGTGTGTGAGTCGCCAAGACAGAAAGCAAATAAATATGAAATATTGAACGCATAAATGTGGGGCAGAAGCGGGTAATTTTTTATTTTTTTTTTTTTTTGTAGATAGCAATACGACAGAGCCCAGGTGTGCGGGCTGTGTGTGTATGTGTGTGTATATGTGTGTGTGTGTGCGTATTGGCTATTAAGCAAACGATACCCAGCTTGAAATGTAGTCCTCGATCAGTAGGTGCCCTTCTGGTTGCTATGTCAGCATGTTATGCCCACAGACTTGTCAGCGAAGCTGAGGTCACAATTAGATTTATTTCAATTTAAGACATATTATTATATATTTATATATAATATCAGTATGCTTCAGCTGAAAAATCCGAAGATAAATCTAGTGTGGAAAAGAGAGTTGATTGAAAACTTAAGATTATATCAATTAAATTCATTATATTTTATGGGTAGGCATATATAAGATCTAAAATAAATTAAATTTTCATTTTTTCAATTTTTTATATTTTAAGTATAGGCATATTTATGATTTAAATTTAATTAAATTTTAATTTTGTTCAATATTAAGCGATCCTAAGGTTAAGATTTGGATAACACTTAAGGCATTTGATGCCCGAGTTAAAGTTTTAGGCTGAACACTTTATATAGATTGGTCTTAAGGCCTATAGTTTCTAAGAACAGAATTTGTATACCCATCAAAAATTTATAAATTGACAATTTCAACCCCAAACTCCAGAGCCGCCCACATAGCCGACATGTCTGACAGAGGGTCCTACGCACAAGCATAACTAACTTAAAGAAATTTCTGTGTGAAGCTGATGACAATGTCACTTAGGTCTAATTAAGTTAAGGTGCTCAAAATGTAATTGACGTATTTTCCACTGGGCCTAGATGCTCTTGACGTAGGAAAATGAAATGGAAATGTCGTTAACGACAAGCTTGAACTGTTTTGTATGTCGCATGTATGCATAGCAATTTGTCTCAATAGATTTCGAGCCGGGAGAGCTCGTGTTATCAGCAGCAGGTAGTTGCCTTATATCTATATACTTGAAATAACTCTGCGTGTGTGTGTGTGTGTGTGTGTAACACAAATGACTTCAACTCAAACTGTTGTTTGCTGTTTGCTCGACATACATATGACAGCAACAAGGCAGCAAGTATTGAAGACACGTTTGCATTGGTATATGGTAGATACGAGTGTTCTCTTCTTTTCAGTGACTTTATCAAAGAACATGTCATGTTGTCTTCTTCTTCTTCTTCTTTTTTTTTTTTTTGTATGTCGAGAAAAACTCATAATTTTCTTTGATGTTTGCAAGAGCCGTGGTGTCATTAATTGATTTATACTAACATTTATTGCCATAGACTGCCCCTTGGCTGTCTGTCTGTCTGTCTGTCTGTTTGCCTGTCTCTCCCTTGACACTGGAAATCGATCTTGATCGATCTGTGAAACGTTTGCATTGGGTCATGCAGCGGTTACAGTGCTACATAATTGGCAACTAATTTCGAGTACAATTTGGTAATGTGTTTGCTCTACTCTTGAGTTATTCTTGTAGTTGGCATCTTGTTAGCAACTTGCTTTGAGATACCGACAAACATGTTCCACAACACTTAGTAAATTGGGATACAATTTAGTTAGTTGTGAGAGGATTGCCAGCTTTGGGTTTGATCTTGTGTGGTGCTTTCCCATTGGATACCCCCGACTTGGCTGCGTCGAATGTTTATTCGTTTTCGGTTCTTGTTGACAGTGGGGAAAAAGTATACAACTCTCATTTTGTTGTGCTGTGTGTGTACATTTGGTGTCTATTTATTCAGCTTGTGACTATAACTTTTATCCGAGCGATATGTCTTGCCTTGACTAGTAGAATTCCATGAAATTGTCAATTGCGATTACTTTCGCCAGTTGCTGTGTTGCTTTTATTGCTTGCCTCGAACACATTATGCATTATAAGCTCATATAAATTTGCCTCCTCCTCGACGTCATCGTCGTCCGCCTGAACTTGGCCAGCCAGTTCCTGTTTCTTAGCTTTTGGGTTAGGCTTTTGTTTATTGAGGCTCTCCAATTCGTTTTTATAGTTCTCTAGAGAACTCTGCAGCAGCTTTTCTACAGGCGAAAACATAGAGCGTGAACGCAAACGAGCCTTAGCCATTTCTAAAGACTGTAAAATGATACAAAAATAAATATACATTTACTTATTCAATTTCATATACTATTTTAAGTCTAACCTTTAGGGTATTCGCATTTCTCTGTAGGGCTTCTTGGTAAGATAAAATTTTTGGTGATTGTGTGGCTGTTGCCTTTTCTGCCAATTTCTCATTCTGACGCTCTAATTTTTGTTCCTCAGCTTGCCTGAAAGACGTATCAAAATTTTCTTTTTAAAAATACGTTAAAGCACAGCAGAGCATGCAGCGACATCTGTCGGCCATAAATGGTAATAAACGGCTGTTCATTGGGTAACATTGGGTAACAGAGTTACATCTTTTTTTTAACTCAAATACAAAACAAAATTTAATACAAAAGAGGCAAAAATTAAAAATAATTTAAATATACATAGATTAGATAAGTGCGGAAAACGATAAACATAATTTTATAAATAGCCGATGCGTATGCTAAGCTATAAATAATTATTTATTTTTTATTGGAGACACATTGGCCATCCGGCATATAATGGCATATTAAAGATTCAAATTCACTTACACCTTTTCCAGTTTCTTATCAATTTCGGCCTCAAGTGCTTGGTACTTTTCATTTATTTCCTTTATTAAGTCCATTATTATATTTTACGTGCAATCCGAGCTATTAAAATATTAAAATGACGGCAAAAACAAAAGGTTGCTAAGCAACGTTATGCGGCCAGTGTTGCCCAATTCTCAAAAATTTCTATATACATTTCAACCAAAAGAAACGTTTAAATTTTGTAATACTGGTGAAATTATAAAATATATAATTTTGTAACTACAGTATCAAGCCTCCTAATTAATTAAGGCCCGTCTGTTTTCTGTACGATTAACACAATGCGTAACCTTCACAAATATAGCTTATTATTTACGCTAAATGCTAATCAGATTAACTAAACATAACGGGTATTCACATTTTAGTATCTGCTATTACTTATTCAAAAGAAATTGGATTATGTGCGGTGCCACTCGCTCAGGGGTCACCAGGTGCAGATGGTGGGTGCCCGGAACTTCCACGTAAACCACATGCTCGGCATTTTGTTTAAGTGTCGCAATTACCTCTGCATAAAAATCAGGCATTTCGAACTTCATGCCCGGCACACCACGAATATTCAGCACCTTGCAACGTATTTGACGTGCATAGGCCAGCGTTTGCTCAGCTGTAAAAAGGCCCATCAAGCTGACTTTGAGACGCAAATCACGCGAGAAGAGATATCCACTGTGATTCGGTTTCATGCCTCGGCGCATCAAAACCCTCACAGATTCATCATCCACGGAACCATCGTAGGCATCCAGAACTAGCTTAATCATCTCCTCATACGAGTAGCAGGGTTGTTTACTTTCCGGCAGAGTTTCATAGTCCAGAAACTTGTCCAACGCCTTGCCGGTGCCCTCTGCCATGCGACTGACGCCCCTCACCGTTGGTCCAGCTATATCGATGTTAATCAGCTTGCAGACCTCATTGGGAAAGCTGGCTGCATACATAAAAGTGAGTGCGCCGCCCAGCGAGTGACCCAACAGAGTCACATCCTTCCAATTGTACTTTCGTACAATGCGGCGTATCAGGCAGATGCCGTCCCAGAAGATGAAGTACTGCATGCCCTGCGGATAGTGTGACGAGTGTCCATGCCCAGGCAAATCAATAGCCAGCACCGAGCAATCGGCCGGCAAGAGTGGACACAACCTATCGAATGAGCCACAATTGTCCTGCCAGCCGTGCAGCGCCAAAATGGGTTGTCTATTCCGTGAACCCCACCATTTGCCTGCAAAATAAGACGTCATTAGACATTACGCTACAATGATACCCAATAGAGTCTGTCTCTGGTCAGTAGGTGTACTCCACGTGTACCTTATCTGCGTCGCACAAGTTCTACACTTGAAAATAGTGCATTTATGTAGTCAACTTATAAGTGCCGTGAGTGGCTAAGAAATTTTATAACACGTCGCCAAACTTTCTAATTTTTGTACGATAATTTGCTATTTTTGACAAATACATCTGAAATTCAGATATGATCGCATCTCAGATAATGTTATATTTGCCCAATCTATTAAAGCTATGAGATTTCCAGAGGAACAGCTGACTACTACAGGGTAACAGCTCATCAGGTATGTGTATATTTGAGCACGCGCCACTTATTGTTGTTGTTCAACTATTGTTGTTGTTCGCGTTATTCAAATAATCCGCAATCGCAGCCATAGGAAGTGTATGTCTATGGATGGTGTGCTCAGATAAGCTGATTGGGGGTGACTCAGCATAGCCATATTGAGCGTTTCGGCGCGGAAGATTTTGCAGATCGACTTACCTGTGACAGTGCCCCAGGGCACGTCGATGGAGAATTCGTCCCAGCTGTTTTCGCCCAGCGTTGGCATTGAGATATCTAAAAATGGCAAATGAAAGTTTCGCATGAGTTAAGATCGTGTAATGCCACAACAGGTTTTTGTCTATTGGATAAGCTAGTTAGCTAATCACAGCCGTTTCATAAACGCTGGTGATAGCGTTGTCAAGCTGGTGGTTCCAAACTTTGGACCACGGTTCGCAATTGCCCAATTCTCTCACTTGTCTTGGCCGTCATTGCGTCGTTCAAAGAAGTTGTTGTTGCGACTCGCGCCTGTGCCATGCTGGGAAGGGACGCTCTAGAGCGGACAGCGAGTACTCGTAAACAATGAAATTTCGCTACTGCTTCGGACTCAGTCTGTGCGTTTATTTTTTCTAAGCAATAACAGTAATGTTAAGATAACATATTTGTGAAATGTTATTAACAGCGCTCGGCTAGACAATGTAACACGGAAAGCATGTTTTTTTTTAATTTCTTGTATTAATAATAATATATAAAACGAAAAAAATAATCTTTTCACCTATGTTTTTATATTTTAAATTGGTTAAGTAATTATTTAGTTAAAAGTCCGCCAATATTTAAATTTAACAGCTGTTAACAAGCTCTATAGCATAACTCAACCATAATGAGTACATTTATGACAATTAACATAGCCATTATGAGTAATTACCTGGCAAGTATTCTATTGTATTCATATTTAGAAAAATTTGTTGCTAACTATTTTCTTTGAACTCAATTATAAATAGAAAATATTATAAGGCTACTAGTTTGGATTTTGTTATGCAGTTGATTCAAATGTGTATGCTATCTTGAGTTGCCCGTCATTAATTTATTTTGTGAAAGTAACAGTGACCCACACTTATTATCTGGCGTATGAACAGCACATAAGATCAAGTTTTACAACACTAATACGGAAAAGCAATACAAATATAGTTGAAAACGTAAATAAATAAAATTTATTAAAAATGTAAGCACAGTAAAAATATTAATTATATCTTAAGTCCTGTAAAATAATAATATACACAATATTGGTTTTTGCAGGACGGAATACTGGAAATCAAACGAGCGCAAGTACTGTGACTTCTGTAAGTGCTGGCTAAGCGACAACAAAGCGGTGAGTAAATATTTTAATGCAATTTAAAAAATGTATTTATTTCAATTAAATGAACTGTTTTAGAGCATTGCATTTCATGAGAGTGGGAAGCGACACAAGCTCAATGTCTCCAAGCGTATTACGGAGATCAGTCGCAACAGCGAGAAGTCGGAGCGCGAGAAGCAGAAAATGGACGAACAGATTCGCAAAATGGAAGAAGCGGCCATGAAATCCTATGCACAGGATATCCATGGCTACCACGGCGACATGACAGCACGTTCCATCAATACAGTGCTTAAGGCAACAGCCTCCAGCAGTGGCAACAAAACGGGGCCATACGGCAAGCCGCGGCAAATCGATCCGATGCGATTGGAGGGCGATTCAGATGAGGATGAAGATGGTCGGAGAGTTAATGTGGATAAAATAGCTGCTGAAACGGTGCCAGATGCATCACTGTGGGTGGAAGGGAAGTCCGATGAGGGTCACACGTACTATTGGAATGTGAAGACAAATGAGTCTGTCTGGGAGCCACCAAAAGAAGGATTTCTCTCATACGAGGAATATGAGCGCATCAATCAATTAGCCATCGATCAGCAACAGTTGACGCAAGCAGAGGAATCGCTGCGCTTCCGTGCCAATGCAGATGAAGAAGTGGCACGCTTCAATCGCGAGCGGCATGCAAAGCTTTATCGTAAACCAGAGAATCCCAAGGAGAAGAAGCAAAAGGAAGAGAAGCGGCAGCAGTTCAAGACGGAAGAGGAGGCGGCCACAAAGGAGATTGGTCAATGGCAGGTGGTGGAAACTAAGTAAGTCTAGCTCTCTTTATATGCCATAAAATTTGTTTTAATAACTATTTGCAGGCCCCCTGCGGAGCCCATCGATTGGCAGCTGCCAAAAACGGATTACTATCCGGTGGAACCTGTTGCTGCCACTACGATAGAGCCCGAGCCACCTGTTAAGCGGTTCAAGGAGAAAACCATTACTGGATTGGGCGAGGAGTCGTCCAGCAGTGCGCCTGCCACATTCAAGAAGAGAAAATTTGCAAATAAAGGAAATGCGCGTAAACCTTTAGATGAGTAAAAAAGTACCTGTAAATTATAATTAAATTAAGTCTGTAAAGCAAAAACACTACTAATGAATTGTTTATTTAGAAAATAATAAAATACAAATATAAATTGTAGGAACCGCTATATTTTTATTGTGCACTTAAATTTGAATTGTGGTGATGCCAACTTAGCTTTTTGGTATTTACAACGCCTGGTCAGCCTATCGGTATTTACTGCCTATCCTTACTACGGTCACACTGACCTAGTCAGTTCATTTTTCAAGTTTGCGACGTTTGGCTGTGTCGTGTGGATCGTCGGACGGGCGCCTCTTGCAGTTTGTTATTAAAAATTAGTTGTGCGCTTAATTCTGTTAATAACAACACCAATAACAGCAGCAACAACGTAGACGAAGGCGCAGCGTGTGTGATTCATAGTATATGTGGGTAATTGAGCGCAGCAGAGTGCGCTGCAAAAAGTGTGTAAATAAATTCAATTAATGTAATAAGGAGAAAAAAAATGAAAACCAGTGTTTTTTGAGTTTTTGTCATCTGTGCGTGTGTGTGTTTGTGAGAAAGAGAAAGATTGAGAGCAAAGAGTGCAGTGTAAAACTTAAACGTAAACAATAATAAATAAACGAAAAACTTTTGCTAGCTGTCTGATAAATTATAACGCACAGAAACATACAGAAATACACACACATATATATGTATATATATAAATAATACATATACATTTACATTTTGGTAATTGTGTGCGCGACAGCAGTGGCGGCGGCGGCGGCGTTTGTTGTTCTCCTTTGTGATTTGCAGCTGAAGAAAGGTCAAGCGTTGCGTAAAGCGGTTGCACAAACATACATAAATATATACGCACACATACACAGGCGTGTGTAACTGTTGTTTGGTACTCGATCGTGTTAGCTGCAAATCAGGCAAAATTCAGTTCGTTTACGTTTACAACAGCAGCGCCCCACACGCGGCCGACATTTATCAGCCCCATACGCGGTATAGCGGGAGCAACGCTAACGATTCGGACACAGAGTGGCTGGAGACGGAAGCAGGAAGCAAAGCAAACGACGACAACACCAAAAACGACAGCAACAACAATATCAATAGCAATAGCAGCAACAAAATGGCAGTCCGCAAAAAACAGGACGACAAATACCTGCTAGCGCTGCGGGAGCTGGTTAACAGCGGGGCAGGGAATCGCCAATGCTTCGATTGCAACCAAAAGGGGCCCACCTACGTGAATATGACCATCGGCTCGTTTGTCTGCACACGCTGTTCGGGCGTACTGTAAGTAGCAAATACTACCTGTTCTCCTTTTACATATACGAATGCATATTCACACATACATACGGACATACATATGCAGTTTTACTCGTACTCGTACTCGTACTCGTTACTTTTTTTTTTGCCATTATTCGTTACTTATGGAAGTGCTGAAATTAATGTTGCCTAAGTATGAGTAATAAAAATAATGAGTATAGTTCCTAATTAAGTCAACAGTGGCTCTAATAGCTGAACATTAATGTAAATTATTGTATTCGTTACTCGTTACTCGCTCTTAATTGATTTTATGCAGCTCATTAGGGAGCAATCTTGAGGTGTTCAAATTACTTTTTATACACTTCTGGCTATCAATTTTATATTCGCTACGTTTCTTGTTACTCGTTACTGATTAATTTGTTAAATCTTGTTTTATTAAGTAACACAAAGCACCACCTTTTGTATTTCCGCACCTTCCTCACGAATGCTCACATCACTGCCGATAAGCTACAATCTGTGGTGGTCTCAAGTGATTGACCGATAATTTGGTTTGAATGCATTGACCTATCCGCAGCAACAGCACCGCACCGATTAGAGTGCAAGCAGATGGGAGTTGGAGGGTGAGCGGGGGCGTGTGGCGCTCAGCGAAAGCGAAAGCAATTTCGTTTCACCATTTTGAGTCAGGCCACCAATTTGTAAATGCAAATCGCAGACAAACTTTCAATTGACGTCGAACTCTGCTGGCAGAGCCACTTGGTCTGAAAACAAATGAAATTATTTTGGCATTGGCGTTTCTAATTTGGACAGTCACAAATAAGAAGAAGACATCTGGCGGCATGCTACGTGCTCAACTCTTGGAAAATAGTTCCAAATAGGGTATATTGCGCTGCGAGCATATTTATATATGGTTTGATTATTCGCAAATTTAGCTACGATTCTTAACTTAGGCATCGGACAATAGTTCAGGCCAGTTGATGGCACAGTCAAATGTAAAAAGAACTAGTTCGATAACAAATTTCAGTGCTCGAAACATATATATATATATGGTAATGAAAGGGTATATAGTAGCCGTTAATCCGCAGCAAGTTGTGTTTACTTTGTTTTTCGCTTTTTTTGTTGTCCTTGGCTCTAAACGCCAAATAATTGGCAAATTGGCTGCGATTTATGCGCTTTGCTGCACTATAGTCGAGCACTTTGTGCGATTAAATGCCAATTGAGGTCATCTCCTGGCACATTAGCTGCCTGCTTGGCTGTTGTTCGCTCGGGGAGTTGTTGCCCACTTTTCGTGTGCTGTTTGCTTTTCCAGTTGATTTACGCACTTCCGCTCTCACGCCCATCGCATGTTGCACTCTCCTGTGCCCACCGGTGGGTGCACTCACCACTCTCTCTCTCTCTTTCTCTCTCCTAGTGTCGTATTCATTATTTGATTACTTTCAATCCGGCTGCTTCCGCACCGGGCACATGGGCCCAGCTGATGCACATTCCATACGCAGATTGTGCCCCAGTTTCTCCACTGCGTAACTAGTTATGTTTGTTGTTGTTGTGGACATTTTTCACCTCAATTGGGTTGCATGCGGGCGCTCGTTGTGTTCTGCTCGCTCTCATTTGCCTATCGATCAACGATAACATTTAAGCGAGCAGAGTAAATGGCATTTTTTAAGCACTTACAAGAGGTATATCAGTTTTGTTGCCAAGCTGAGTTGTCAATGGTTCCATAGCATGCATTCTTTTTTAGCTATACCAAATGAGAAATTGCTATATATACTATATATATTTTTTATTTTATACTATATTTATTTTCAATATTTAACCTATATCCCAATGAGTGTTAGGGTATTCAGTATTCGGCCCTCTGCGCAAATAACTGTGCATTCTTGTTTTGCATGCGACCAAAGTCTGTGGCACTTTCCTTCGGCATTTTTGTTGTTGTTGTTGTTTCTTTGGCATTCATGACGAGCCGTCGCAGCATATGTAAATTATACTGAATGCAGCTTTTGAAAAAAAGCTAAAGCTGGCGCTGCGTTGGCCAATGCTCCCCAGCAGCGTTTCGCATGACTCATTCTATGGCCCTCACCACTTCTGCTCCCATGTCTGCATGTTGCAGGCGAAATAAATAAGTATTACGACTATGTAAATGGAAAGCCGCATAAATGCCTCATGGCTGGCCCTTTTGGCATGACAAACAGGCGGACAGAGAGACAGACGACGAATTGCGGCGACACAACGAACTCCACTTAACTGCACTGTAACCCTTCCAACATTGCTTAGCCCCTTGTTTCCTTGCTCCCTTGCCTGCAGCAAACAAAAGGAACTCAAGTCCAAGACGAAATTGCTGTGCATGTTTCAATGCTACAATGTTTCCTGTCTCGTCTGGTAAGAGTTCACCTCGCCAGCGCCCACCTCTCCGCTGCTCGCTGGTTTCGCCTCATTCTGTGGCAGGAACGGCTGCCATTCAGTCGCATTTCAGTCGCTTTGGCTTTTAGCCTGGTGCGCTGCATACCGGCCGGCCCGGCCCGCTTGACATGGCTGCAATGGCGAAAAACCTGTCAAACTGCTTTTTAAAGTATTTTTGGGCCAGTTGCTGCGGTTGCTGCTGTGGCACTGGCAATTGCAGACAAATTGTTGCACCTCAATCGAGCAGCAGTCGCAACCATCTGGTGGGCAGCATTTGGCTGGCAAAGCAACTTGTTGATTAGATAAGGCACGAAGCATATGCGCACACAGCCAATGCGACCAATGTTGACAGTTCCGCTTTTATTTTAGCCATGATAACTCCAGCTAAAAATAAACATTTTTAAATAAAAAATATCCGCAATTAGTTTTATACTAATATATCACTTTCCTAACACTTGCGGCACTAAGTGTTGAGCGTTGTTGAGTATTATAAATAAAGAAAAGAAGACAAAATCTCATTAGCTATTTTTGCTTCTCTCATTTACTGTTACTAAGAGACTTAGTTTTCTTTTTTTTTTGGTAATTTTATATAATATAGAAGAAATATAATGAAAAGAATGTAAAAGATTCTATATATAGCTTAAGCACTTTAAAAGGCTAAATATTTTTAGCTAGTTTTCCCGTTTGGTTTCTTTTTTAATGAACTAATTTTCGCTTCTCAAGAGTTGGCAGCACTGGCTGCCCAGCAACATAGCTGTCAGACACTGTAGAACACTCACCTCTTTTCCAGCCGAACTCCGCTTGTCCGCCCTCTCCTTTCGCTACCCATTCGAACTTCGGCTTGCTCTCTTTGACCGCGCTGAGCTACTTTCTCAGTTGTGTCAGTCGCCGCGCAGACATGAGTAACTGTAACGGCAACTGCCCACCAGCTGACAAATAGTTAAATGTAGGGGAATTATACAGACACATGTATACATGCTCATATTATTACACACTAACGTGGATACGTATGCATACATACGTATACGGTATACACGCTATAATCAGCTGCACGTCTTGTGGTCAAATTGTAGATATGTAAATTTGTCGATGGTTATGAAACAACATAAACACGTCCCAGCCGTATGGCTGTAAAGGTCGTTGGGGCCGAACGATGAGGCGGCGGGCGGTGGAACGGGCGCGGTGGTTTGGCCGGCTGCCGGGGCAGACTTTCACCAAATGTTGTCAGCTGTGTGGGCCCTTTTTTTTTGGGGGGGGGTTTTCTTTCGCTACCAAAAACCAAAACAACAAACAATAAAGTAAAAGGAAATAAAAAATGAAAGAGCAAAGAAAAAATCAACGAAAACACGACGCGCAATGGCAATTAAATACTTATGTACTTATGTATGTCTTTATTAGAGATGGTAGAATATCGTGCACTGCTGCGTGAAAACAAATAAACTGGTCTCACTTACAAAACTAAAATGGAACAGTTTTGCTTGTGCTCGTGTGGTGCATGAATAAATAGATTCACGCACTCTTCCCTATTCCACAGCTAGATATTTGTATTTGTGTGTGTGTGTGTGTGTGTATATATTAAAGCTTACTCACATAGGCAAATGTACATAAGTCAATATACATACATATATATAACGACAAATATGTACATACATATGTACACTCAAAAGGAAATATAATTATATGTATGCATGTATGTATGTGCGTATGCATGCATACTATATGTAAATCTATTTGAGTGCCCGTCCCCAGCTATTTTTACACAAATAAACACTTTTGGCGTCTCAATTTGTTAAAGCTTTTCCGCATTTGTCAGGCTCTTATTGTCAGAATCCAGTCTGGCTGATAATTCAGTTAACTGCCAATGCACAGACATACAAGTATGTGCATATGTATGTGTGTTTATAGATTTGATTAACATTTGAAAAATGTGAATCGCATAACGAGTAGAATATAGCAATGGCAAACAGAACTCTTCCCATCATCGCTCTCTCTCTCTCTCTATCTCGCTCACTCTCTTGCGTTCTTACATTGCGCCTCAGTCCTGCCCGCTTGACGTATCTCGCCTCGACCGATTGGCAATAATTGCGCAGTTTTTGTTGTCGATTTTGGTATTGAGGCAAATGCACAGAAGGTGTCGCTGTTGTAATCGGCATTTGTTTTATTGTTTCATTCGTTACGCTTTGACTTTGTGCTTTGTGCTGCTGCTGCTGCTGCTGCTGCCTTGAATAAAGATTTATATCTATAAATATTGGAATATATCTACATATATACGAATATATGTACATATGTTTATATGGGATCCACTGCTCAATATTTATACTCTTAGAGTGCGGAAATATGCGAATTATTCAGTTTAGCGAATGATCTGACAGCCCAATTGCAGTGTGCAGTGGGTGGCAGGCGCCGAACCACAGCTGGAAAGCTAATGGTGCTGCTCCAATTGTAAATGTACACTCGAAACGTTTTTCTATGTGCGGAGCTGGTTCCCCATGGAGCGAACCATCCGCAACGGGTGGGGCTCTCGACACAATATTGGTTGCAGCGATGTCGGCGGCATCGGCGCCTACGCAGCAGAGATTTATTGTGTGGAAAACATATTTGCCCTGTCAGAGTGTTGCTTGCGCACATTTAGATCCCGCGAGTGGGTGGGCAAACGTTATTTCGGCCGAAATACCACTGAGTGGAACAACCCACGTCCAACTCAAAAGGCTCGCATGCATTGCTCCAACCATTCTGCAGGCCATTTTTCATGACAACAAAAGGAGCTCAAGGCTTTTTCAGCAATTTGCAGCGGGCGCTGGCCGGGGCGGCGCATTATTAAAATATTCATTGAGCGAGCAAGAAATTTGAGTGTGAGAGGGCCAATGGGTCGACATTATAAGAGCATCCGCAGCCCACAAGCCCAGCAGCAGCTGTAGCAGTAGCAGTAGCAGCAATGGCAACTTTGCCTGTTCGCTCTTTCTGTTTCCAGCCAGTGCCAAGTTTAATTTATTTTGTGCGACAAACACTGACAAAGGGCCTTCAACGATGTCGGCAATGACGCCTCTGCGCCAAAACTGCCCGCCTCACTCTCGCACGAGCCCAGAGCACAGAGATAGCTGCAGATGGCGACCATTGATATTGACATGCCCGACAGCCGCGTGGGATACGCCTGCCATTTAGCCCAGTCTAATTGGCTACTGGCTCATTTCTTCTTTAGCCCAACAGCTGGCGCTGCAGTGCGCATGCAAACAGTGCTGCCACCCCGTCCTCTAACAAAAAATTTGTTTCTGAGCGTATAAAAATACCAAAAGTCATTTATGCGATGGTATATATATATATATATATATAAATAATTTAAATTAATTTTCTTATTTTGAAATTTTGAGGGTATGTATATATATTTACATATAATCCATTTGCACTTATTATTATTTAATTACATCTATGTTTGTGCTTTTTAAGGTTAAATATTTTTCTTCCAACAAACTCATAACCAATTTATATATATAATATATACATATATATATATATATATATATATATATATATATATATATATATATATATTGTTCATTAAAGATAAAGATGCTTTTATAAAAAACCTAATTTAAAAAGGCTAAAGTTGTCACCGCTGGCAATCAGCAGCTAAAAGCCAAAATGCACGCGTGCTTGGCAGCACTGAACGCAAAATGGCTTAGAAGCACTTCTCTAGCTGTGTGTGTGTGTGTGGAAATTTTTGCTGTGTCTGTTAAAAAATTTCGAATGGCTGGAAAATATGCCAACTGTAGACTCTGCGCTGTGTGAGTGGGTCAGCGAATCAAAGCGAATATCTAAATATTTAAACAAAAAAACAAAAAAGTTAAGTAAATGGCAAATGCTTCCTGGCTTGTTGGAACTCTAGATTATTTTCTAATCAAGCTAGTTTTTTACTCATTTTTTGGTCGCTTTTCAAGTGTTTCAAGTGTGGCGAATGTTTCCGGTGCTACTCGCTGCTTGAGTGCTGTTTGCTTTGTTTATCTCTCTCACTCGTCGAATAGCCTTGAAATGTAATTGACTCGTTAGTTGTTTGGCGAAATATACTCTCTGAGCTGCTGTGTACGTTGGCTATGCACGTACTTTCGAGTGGCTGTTTGATTTCCATTTTATGGCACGCCAGTTACGTGCCACAAGATTATATAAGGAGCAGCTTTTTGTTTTTGCTTTTGAAGAGCCGCAGCTACTGGGATGTTTGCAATGCACACACACACACACACACACACACACACACACACACACACACACACACACACACACACACACACACACACACACACACCCACACATATAGTAGATGTTTACATTAGCAGCACAAAGGCACACGTTTCTCTAATGACTAGAGTATTTGAATAGTCGAGGTCGTCGGTGGCTGCAGAGATTCAGCAAGCGACTGAGCTATACCACTTACATTTACTCAGCTCAGTGCTACTACTATTACTAGGCTAAGCTGAGACTAAGCCTCACACTGGTATATCAACTTTTACAGGGTATGGTCAACGAAAATGACACCGCTGCCTCGAAAGGCGCACTTTTAGTTGATTTACATAGCAATTACACACATGACATATGCATTGTGTGTATGTATATGTATTTACATGCTTATGACACATATCACACTTGGAATCGCTCAATTCCAAAGCTTTTCATGCTGTCAGGGTTGCGAAGACATTCGTCGTTTACCTTGTAAGGCACTTGACTGCGGTTGAAACTGAAACTCGTTGATATTTTTAGCCCTGCAAATAATGCGCCCGTTGTGCCCGAATACCTCTCCTGTTGTTAGTCTTCGACACTGTTGTCACAGTTTCCCAGTCAATCTAATGATTCATTGGCACAGTGGTACCAGTTCATTATTAATTAATTTATTTATTATGCCAAGTTTTTTTAGATTCTTCATTTTTATTTACGAACTTCTATTGAACTTAAAAATGTGATTCATTTGGTTTGAGTTTAAACAAAATTTTTAAAAGGTAATTTAAACGAATTCCCATAATTTTTGTTTACGAAATTTTATAGAATACAAAAAGAAGAGTTTATCAATTTGCACAATTATTTGAGTGTAAGGTAAACGATACATCAATGATTTTAATATGAAAGTCTAAACAAATTTTGATCATTTTTGTTTAAATATTTTTTATTGAACTTAAATGAATGATTCAACTGCGCAGTGATTTCAGTACTTGGTAAACGATTTCTTGAATATGGAAGTTCAAAAGAAATGCTGAGTAAATGATAAACTTTTCCTTACATTTACGTCTCGTTTATTAATACAAAAATGATGAACAAACATGTTGTTATTGAACAGATTTCCGCATTGATATTGAACTTCAAGCTCGCAAGCTTATAATATAAGGTCATATCCATTCCCGAGCTACCCTGTCGCCATGCCAATCAAAGCAGCTGTTGTTGGCATCCTTTGTTTGAGTCAGATGTCTGCTGATAGGCTTATTTATTTTTTTGGTCTTTTCTCTTTTGTTTTTCAATTAACAATAAATTGATATGTATATATATATATATATATATATGTGTTGTGTATAGTATATATTACAATGCACGTGACAACGACGAATGACCGCTGGAAAGGGCGTAACAGTTGGGACCTATCTTCAAGGCAAATAAAGTGCGCCAAGTTTTATAAGTGGACACAAAAATATATTTGAAATATATGTAAATATTATGCATATATAGTGAGACGCCCCTTGACATCCACTTATCGCTATTCGGAAACGCAAATATTTGCCATTGAAATATGAATTACTGCAACGCATTTCGTCTGTTACTTACATATTATTATTATATTTTTTTCCTTGTTGCATCGCCAACACAGCTGACAGTAAAGCTCGGCACTTGCCACAGACCAGAACGCATTCGTCAGAGACTCTATTATTTAACTTTATAAGGTACTTTAACAATAACCAAGAAAAACCACATTCACTCTGCCGTAAGACGTTGTTGCGCGTTAAGCTGCTGCGATAATATATAATAATAGTAAACCTTTATTGAACAACCTTCCAAAAAAAAGTCTCGAAACCCAACATTAATATCGAGTACAATTAGCTGCGTCTTATTTCTTTGGAGTCGAAACGTGACCTTAAGTATTTTGCGGCATTAAAACTCAGTTTTAAGACTTAACTAACGTGCTTTACCATTTAAAAGTGTCATTAAGTTATCGAAGTGACCCACTAAAAAATCAACGAGGACACGAGTTCAAAGCCCAGACTGTTAAGCAGTGGCTATTTAAAAGCTATAAGTATAATACAGATATCACTTAAATGTTTGGTAAATAAACCATCGACGACTAGAATATATATACAATTTCCAGAATAAGTGCTTAAATACAATAAAGTAATTCAATATTGATTGATGCTCTTATGCCCTGAACCCATTAGATATGGAAATTCTGGGTAGAATGGTGTTATGGCAATGTATGCACGACTATCTGCGTCAATATTAGCTATCGGCATGAGCCAAAAGATAATTTTAATGCGTATTCCATAAATATATATATTTAATGATTCAATCATTCCATTTCTCTGTTAACGTTACAAATCTTCAAATTTACTCTGGACTTTCCTGTGATGAATACAGGTTTTTGGATATTTCACATTTGATTGCAGCTCAAGCGAAGTCGCTGGCTAAAACTGCGCAGTAAGCGGAGAGAGTGCATGTGTGTGTGTGTAAGGTATCTGCTAGTCGAGCACTGCATTATAAATTTCATTCAATTTTGCCACTTAAATCAGTTTTTAGGAAACCTCATTTAATTCCCAAAATACTGAATCACCGCACTGACGACAACGACAATTATATCAGTTTCGTTCATATATGTTCGTTGATAAGAATTTATTTTGTTAAATTCACACTTAATCAGAGGTCGTTAAAAGTTATATTTCTAAAGTAAACCATAAATATTATCTTGTACAACAAACATTACATTTTATTATTTCCTTTTAATTTTTTTTTTTAAATTATTTATTGAACATGTTTTGAAACCAAAATAAATATTAAAATGTTTTATGCTTAAGAATTTCATGAGAAATTTGAAGTGTTGCTTTGTTAATTAGATTTCTGAATGGCAGACGACTGAGAGCGCAGTTTTTGCCTGCTTTATAAGTGTTATATAAAAAAAAACGGGTAAAAACATTTAGATGCGCAGCTTATGACTAGGAGATACTCTGTGCTTCAAATGTAAAAAGATGAAAAATAATTAAAAATTTTAATAGTATATTTTAATTTCAAATGTTTTAATATTTTAATTTTAATTTTTACTTAAATTTCTTTTTGAAAGTCTTATGAAAATGTTGAAGTCTATGAAACACAGATGGTAAAAAATATGTTATTCTTTATTTAATTATAAAATTAATATATTTCAAAATAAAATTTGTTGTAATTCATAAATTTGTATTATATTTGGGGGTAAATTTTTATAGTGCCAGATGATGATGCTGAAGAATACATACTGTAGAGTGAAAAATATTAAATAAAAATATTAAATTCCTTTTTTTTTTTTAAACCAATATTGACTCATTATATATAACTTCTCTGTTTGATATGCAAACAAAAAAATATTTTAAAATTAATATTTTTAGCTTTTATATTTGCTGAGTTCTGATACGCAGTTAAACAAAATAGCATACAATATGCGCTTTGATCAGCATTCTATATATGTATGTACTTATTTAGATTTGCTCAAACCCATTATGCTCTCTTTACTCAAGAGGTTCAGGGTAAAGGCAACAGAAATTCTTTGAAATTATTTACTTAGCTAAGCTCGCTATGCTCAAAACTGGCGAATGGGGAATGGGGATAGCTAAGGTTATTTTATAGCTTCTTTTTCTTATAAAAAAAATTGACTAATTGCCAATTCTGTTCTTCGCTGTTATCAGCTGTCCGTCTGCGTAGCAAAGTGACTCATGGGCATTTTTCTGTTGGTTTTTGTTTTTGTTTTTCTCGAGGCACTGAAATAAATAAATTCTTAAAAGTTTCTGTTGAACGTTCATGAGTTGCCGTCGCATTCGCAGCCGCAGCCGCAGCCCCAGTCAAAGCTAAAGTTCAAATGTGCCTCTGTCCTCCATTATGGCTCTCGATCTCAATCTGGTTGTACTTAGGTGCGCTTACTTTATTCCATTTGTAGCATTTGCGTTTCTCACAATATAAACGAAGCTTGCCGTTGTTGCTGAATTTGCCAACAAATTTCATGAGTTAGGCGTCAGCGCTAAGCTTCATGTGGTAGGTCTGAAAATGCTATGCTTCGAACCGCGAGTATTTATGACTATAATATAAGGTATGAATAAGGCATGCAAGAATTAGTTAGCCTATGCTTAACTGTCGTAGGTCAGCTTTTACCTAAGATAAGTAGCTGTTATTTGATAGAGCGACTTTTTTTTCGTTTTGGTATTAATATACATTGAAATTATTTCAAATTGATTTACTATATCATTTTTTTTTATCAAAAAAAAAAGTATGTGAAGGAATTATGATAATCATAGCTGTTATATATACTACAAAAATCAATATATTACTTAAATTATCTTTTAGTTATTTAGAAAAAGTCTTTTCTTTTTCTTAAGATAGATAATAATTTAGATGATTATTCTTCTTGAAATTTTCTCTTTAAGCTTTTTTTAGGCTATAACATATAACATATTTTGAGCACAGTTATAAGCTTGAGCAGCGCATTCAAACTTCGCCTAGGCAGCGTCTCTTCTTATTCTTATGCCCATACATTAGTGCGAAATGTATCTGTATCTGTATCTGTATCTATGTATCTCTATATACAGATATGTGTAGGTATCGTTAGCTGTGCATAATATTTCGCTACAATTTGTTGCCGTTGTTTTTGTTGCTATTTTTTTGTTTTGCCGCAACGCAGCGACGAGTTTTTTTTTTGTAATGCTTTTTGTTTGTGTTTTTTTACGCTGAGTGCGCAAAATGCGCAAAAAACAAGTTTTGCACTTAGTGGCGCAAAAAAAAAAAAAAGAAACAGAAACCGAAACACAATACAGATATAACTAAGCTTTATTCAAATGTTAGTGTGTGTGTGTGAGTGTGTTTGTTTTAATTTTGTATCCACTTGTGCCTAGCACGAAAGATCTGGCGCTGATTTGGAAAACCCGACAGCTGTTTGACGCTTTTTGCTTTCAGCACTCCGCGCGAACTTTTCCAGAAAATGTCGCGGATGTTGGGGAATGTGGGGGATGTGGACTATGTGGATTGTATGTAATGTGCATTGTGTATTGTGAATTGTGCATTGTGAACGTCAGCTTGAAGTTTTCGCATTTGTATTTTTGTGCATTGAACCACAGCTGGCGACGCTGTTCGACTGCAATTTTGTATCCAGTTTAGGGCAGGGCTAAACCACATGAGTGTGGGTCGTTGTCTGTCATGATTCTGCTGGCCACTATGCCACAGATGACACACATTTTTTTTTTGTTTTGTTTGCTCACTGTGACTCGAGTCAATTCTCCGCTGTGGCCTCCTCTGCGATTCTCAATTAGCATCGTTTTTGTGTACTATTGTTAAGTGTGTGTACTTTTGAGACCCTTAGGTCTTCGGTGCGCCTTCAGTTCAGTTGCCTCACTTTGTCATCTCTTTTAATTAGCACATTAAGAAAACAAGTCCCGCGTGTTAACGATGCTCAACCGATACCCTGTATATGTATGTAAATATACATATACGCATTTATCTCTATACAGCTTTGCATTGGGTCAGACTGATGATCCGTAACATTGAGATAAATATATACAGAATGCCGATTGTTGGTCGTTCGTGTAACAACAACCGCGTGCTATAAATAGTAGACAAATGTGAAGTTCTATAATTAATCATTTCAGTTATCGCTGGTTCGAACTTCGCCACCTGCTAATGATTACAGCCGCAATACCCATAATTTTCCACAAAGCTTTGATACTATGTGAGCTGGCTAGATTGACTCGTCTATCATCTAATTTTAGTATATACTATATCTTATATAATTATAGTATATACTATATGAGATCAGCTTTATCGAATGTCAACAACTTTTGTATAGCTTTTTATTTATATTTATATGAATGGCCTTTGTTAAACGTAACTCTCTTTGTCGCTTGAAGACTTCTTGAGTAAAACTCAAAGTAATTTAGTTAGATTGAAATCCAAACCAGTTTCTTCTACACTCCTTTTTATATTACGACCTATTTCATTGAGGCACTTCAGCTAGAAATTTCTCGCCTCTCTTTCATATCATTTGATACAGACATCTGAGTATTAAAGTAACTTATCTGAAATTTACTCTTACATAAGTCAAGTCGTTGAGACACTTCCTAAAGACCATGAATGGTTTACAGGGTATCAAATGCAATTGCCATTCGCTTTTTCGCTGTTCAGCTACTGTCGCTGACGACCAAAAGCAATTCAAATGCTTGTCGTAAACGGTGGGCGTGGCAGTGGACCTGGACCTGAAATTTATTTGAGTGTCTGTGAATGTGAGTGTGAGTGTGAGCAGGGGGGCAACTTTCACTTTTCACTCGGGTTACAGAAATAGCTGTGGCTAGATTGTGGCAGTCGCTGCTGCGGCACTTGGCTGCAGCTAACGAATTGCGTGTGCGTGCCTGGAGACCAGCCATTGGACACCCAGGCATAGACAGACATACATAAGATGGCAACAAACTAACAGCCACTTGGTGGACATCATCATTGAGTGTCAGTTGCAAGAGTCTCGCCCTCTCTTTCTACCTGCATCTCTCTCTCTCTCTCTCTCTCTCTCTATCTGCTCTGCTAGTCTCTCTGCTTCCGCTGCTTCAAAAATCAATTGACAGCTGGAACGGAAATGCCTGCAATAAATCGAAAATCGTGTCTACATTTCCCAATCCACTTAAATGTAAGAGACGCGGCTTGAGCGTGAGTGCGAGGGAGAGCGAACACAACAGAAAAAGAGTTTTCGTATTGCAGCACAAAGTGCAGTCTTTAATTGAATCACTTTTGCCAGCTGCCCCAGTTGCCTGCCCCCAGTTGGCAGCTGTGCCCCCCCCAGCGGCGACTGCGGACCCGCTGCAATTTGCAGAACTTGCCGCAGCGGACATAAATTGCAATTGAGTTGCAAATTGCATTAGACCCTAACAAGGGCAAACAGACAATGCCCAGTGGCAGAATGACACCAGCTGAAAGCGCGCATTAATAATCGTTTAATCAAAACGAAATAAAACCGAGATGATCTCTTATGAAAAAATAAATTAATCGTTCGAGTAACAGAAAGAAAAATGTTGAAATAAAATAAATACAATGGATGGAGCTAGAGAGATAAAGATATAGTTAACTAAAGAAAATAAAGACTTAAAGTGAGATGAAAGTAAAATAATTTATCTAGTAAAGGAAACAAATTGGAAAGTAATATACCAAAAACATTTACATGCCAAAGAAAAAGAAGAACAACAGCAATACATCTTCATATAGGTATTCCACTTTTCAACTTTCCCAAAAAACATTTCACCCACACACCAATACCAATTCCACATATTCCCCTTTCAATTCGATGGACAGAGTATTCAACTGGCAACTGGCAACTGGCAACTGGCAGAGCGGCGCATCTCTCTCCGGTCTTGTCATTTGTAGAGGCGTGCCTGGCATGTTTTAGAACTATGTCTGATGTCGATCGGAGCTCTCGCTTTTCGCTACGCCCAGCCCAGACCAGCCCACCCGACGCCCGCACCACCCAGCGTCTCGTCTCGTTTACCATAACGAATTGGCTCTGTGAGCCACTGAAGCGTTCATGTGAAACGTCCAGTTTCTTCATAACACACACACATATGCATACAAATATATGTATGTGTGTGTGTGTGTGTGTGTGTGTGTGTGCTGTGCCCATTTCGTTTGGGAAAATTCGTGAAAAACTGAAATTAGCTTTAAGCGTTTGCCGAGGCAAATTTTGCTATTGCCGGTTTTCGCTTTGAGTTTCAGTTTTTTGCGGCTGGTTTCATTTTTCATGTTGCCACCGTTGCCACTGCCGCTGCTTCTTCTTCTTCTTCCACGACTGCCACTGCCACTGCCCCTCCCACTGCCTTTCGTGTCGGCTTTGGCTCTGCCACTTGCTCTAATTGCAGTGCTCACCCCAAGGCCGGGCCAATTAATTTGTGCAATTATATGAAATTGAATATCCATTTAACGGGTCATTCTGACCCTGTTTGTTTGAAGTGTCACTCATAAGCCCGAATTATGCTATGAATTGGCTTATGGCTGAAATGTTTTTCTAGCTTATTCAGAAGTGGAAATGAAATAAATGAATAATTTCTAGAAATTGATGCTTGAGTTAAGCAGTGAAATGACTTGAAGGAGGAGGAGAGGGGTGTATGGAACCGTTCAAATATAAATTGTCTTAGTATAATTTAATTCTCATTGGATTTAATAAAATGCATAAAGAAAGTTTTAGCTGTGAAAGTACATAATTAGATTACCTATAAATGGAGTATGAATCCTTGAATTCATCTGAGAGAGTTAAATAAGCAAATACTTGGTGTAAAGTTTTATACATATATATATCGTAAACAAACGTTCTTACAATTTTAAGGTAAAGCCGGTCTAAAATCAAATATTATATAAAATAAAAAAATAAATATATATATATATATAAATATATAATATATATAACAAATATTAAAAAAAAAAAAAAAATAAATGAAAAATATTTAAAAATATAATAAAATAATATAAAATATAAAAACTACTTAAATACTATTATAAAAAAATATTAAATATAAATAATATTTAAAAAGTATAATATAAATACCATTTAAAAAAATTAATAAATAAAAATAAAAACAATTTATATAAAAATTACAAAATTAGTCTAAATTTCTAATCTCTTCTTTTGGTTGCATTTAATATAGCTGAGTTGTATTTTATGAGATTTTTGCTCTTCTAGATAAATAAATAAAATTCGCTTTCTTCTCACATTCTGAAGCTAATCATAAGCCTTGATTATAAAACCTAACAAAAATCTTTTTACTCATTCCACTCGTTCTTCTTTTACAGACGCGGTCTGACGCCTCCACATCGAGTTAAATCCATATCGATGGCCACATTCACACAGGACGAGCTCGACTTTTTGAAGGCGCACGGCAATGAGCTGTGCGCAAAGACCTGGTTGGGGCTGTGGGATCCAAAAAGAGCTGCTGCGCAGCAAGATCAGCGGGAGCTGATGATCGATAAGTACGAGAGGAAACGCTACTATCTGGAGCCGGCCAGTCCGCTCAAGTCGCTCAATCTTAAGTCGTCCGCCAGCAATGGCTATCACACGGGCAACATATCGAGCAATGGCTATGCCAGCATCCATTTGACACCGCCCGCCGCTCAGCGTACAGCAGCCAATGGCCTCTCCAAATCGGGAGCCAACAGCACAGCCATAAGTCGGCCGCAGCATCATCATCATCATCATCATCCGAATCATAATCACAATCACAATCAACAGCAGCAGCAGCAGCAGCCACAGTTGAATGGCAATCACGATGCCTTCTCGCATAATCTGGCTGGCATTGGGCTGGGCCTGACCAGCCTGAACAGCGCCGGCTCCACATCAACAGGCGCCCTGTCGGACACCAGCAGCTGCGCCAGCAATGGCTTTGCCGGCGAAACGGATTTCGTGGCCGATTTTGGCTCGGCGAACATCTTCGATGCCACATCGGCACGCGCCACGGGCTCACCGGCCGTCTCTTCGGCCAGTTCGGTTAGCTCCACCAATGGCTATGCCAAGGTGCAGCCCATTCGTGCAGCGCATCTCCAACAGCAGCAAACGCTCAATGGCAACAGCAATGGATCGGAGAACTTTGCGGATTTCGAGCATGCACCCATCTATAATGGCGTAGCTGACGGTAAGTTCAATAACTTATGGCTTGTCACGTGAGTGTCCTTGCATAAGATGCTAGATATGGGAAGGATATTGAAATAGATAGAGCTACTGCTGTCTGCTTATATAAATTTGGTTGGTAACTAAGCTATGATAATAATTTTTGATGATTGTAGCTACTGAGGGTTAGAAGCTCGACTATGACTATGACTGGGATAGGCTACTTTTTATAGTATGTATTTTTTATCCCCAATTCGGGAATATTCGGGAAAGATCTCAAATCTTCTGAAACCTCTTGGCTTCCTTTTGACTGCAGTAGAATTTATATTGCTTGATTCGATCTATATAAGAAATTCTAGTTTTCACTTATCTAAATTTCTAGCTAGACTCACTCACTATGGCGACTCACTCACTCTGCTGCAAGAGCATCTGGACTGCGGCCTACCGTAGTTTTATTTTGTTTGTTTTCCTTTTTGTTTCTCTTAGTTTGTTTTCGTTTCATTTACAAAACTTTGATACACACACTTCGCCCACAAAACATATTCCACACCTGCTGCTGCTTCCTCTTATGCTGCACGTGAGAACAAGCCAAGCCCGTACCCAACCCGTACCCGTACCCGGTACACACCGGCTTACACTGGCTGCTTTTCGTTCGCTTCATTTTTGAGCATACTCCACGCTTGAGCTTGACAACAAACGCGCGTCATGTGCAGGAGCATTTAACGATAATCTTTCTATACCTTTTGCTCTCTTTGCGCCTGCTTGGGCCAGCAATGAAATCTCAGCAGTCGTCGCTGCCCGATTGGTACGATTGGAGCAGGTTCGACTATGCAGATCCGTTTGAGAATGAGTTTGCGGCGCTGCGTTCGACGACAGAGACCAGTTCGGAAGCGGAGCCGGAGTCGACGCTGCCCGCCTACTCGATGCTGACGCTGTGGAGCGATGACAGCTGGCCAGAGAAGCAGCCTGCCATGCACTATGACAGTTCGGAGTCGGCCAAGTCGGTGGCCATCAGTTGCTCCAGCGAAGATTCCCTGCGAACGCCAACAAATCCATTTTTGCCGCAGCTGAAGTCGGAGACAGCATTTAGTCGGGCATTAAGCGCACTGCAAACAGAAATAGAAACAACAACAACAACAGCAGCAGCAGCAGCAGCAATGGCAGAGTATACAGAGTGCGACGCGAATTCGAATATCTTAAATGCCTATTACAATCCTTTCTTTACGTGGAGTAAGTTTTTCGTTAACTTTCGTTTGTTTCGTTCTTGAGTTCCTTCAGTTTGAGTTTGAGTTTGAGTTTTCTCGTTGTTGTTGCTCGTATCTTGTGTTCCTTGGGTCCTTGCCTTGAGTTTGCTTCGCGTATAGCCGTGTGGCAGCCGTACTTATTGTCTGATATCTCTTGCAGGCACCTCGTTGCAGAGCCAACAGCTGAATCACACGACAAACAACAAGGCAAGCAGCCGGGCCGGCAATGCGCCCAGCGAGGACCGCTATGCGGCGCTCAAGGACCTCGATGAGCAACTGCGCGAGCTGAAGGCCAGCGAGGCGGCCACAGTCACGGAGGCGCCAACGCCAACCAATGGCAACACACAGCTGGCGGATGCCTTTGGCACGGGTGAGTAGCAGCAACAGCAGCAGCAGCATAAAATACAGAAAGCCACAACTGAAACTTATCTTTGTATCTTCTGCACAGCCAACGGCAATAACAGCAACAACAACAACAACAGCAACAACAACAATCATGCCAATCCCTTCAAGAGCCAGCAGTCGCTGCTCGTCAACGGCAGCAGCCACTTGGTGAATCCATTCCAGGCACAGCAGCAGCAGAATCTCTATGGCCAGCTGACGCTCATACCAAATGGCTATGGCAGCAGCCCACAGCAGCAGGCGGCGGCGGCCGCTGCGGCCGCAGCTGCCACCAGCTTCTACAATTTCAACAACAACGGCTTTGCCCTGGCCCAGGGCCTGCCCAATGGCTGCGGCTTTGGCAGCATGCAACCAGCGCCCGTGCTTGCGGGCGGCCTATCCGGCGGCTTTAATAACCCATTTGCGGTACGTTGTGCAGCTAAAGTTGAATTTCAATAAACATTTCTAAATTGTTATTAATATTTTTCTTTGACTACACAGGCCAGCGGCGCTATGAACACCAATAATCCATTTTTATGAGATTCAGGCTTGAGGCGAGCGCAGTGGAAGCAGAGACAGGAGCAAGAACAAGAGCAAGATCAGGAGCTGAAACTAAAGCAGCAGCGCCAGCAGCAGCAGCAGCGCCAGCAGCAGCAGCAGCAGCAGCTGGACCAGCAAGAGATCACATCAAGGCTGAGACGTTGAGTTTGATCAAAGAAAAGCCGCTGAACAAAATGCAGAAAGTGAACCGAAATTAGTCCATTTTACGAACAATAGCTATTAACTACAAAGTATACATATAAATATATATATATATATATGTATATTCATAGGCAGATACATATATATATATATATATATATATATATATATATACGTGTGTGTGTGCATGTGTTGTGTGTATTTATATAGAAATGCTGAATATGAATCCGTTTTAATGGATTTTGAACAATTGATCGTACAATATATAGAAATATATATATATATATTCTTTTACTAAATCTCTATCATACACATACATACATGCATGCATATGTGCACACACACAATATATATATATATATACACACATTATGCGTGTGACTAAAGATTTGTATTTACTGTTTGCCTTTAGCATCTATAGACTTTTTACTAAACTTAACTTTCTTAACGTGCGCCACAGTTGTCGTCGCCTGTTTAGCTTAACTTAAACCACACATATATACACACATGCACACATATGTATACAGATGTACAGATGTACACACATATATATATATTATATATTTATAAAGAAAATGGAAAAAAAACTACTAAAACAAAAGTATCTGTAAGCTCTAATGGGCAGCATAGCCCATCCTCAGCCGTTGCGGTTTTAGTTTGTGTTTCGTTTTGTGTTTTTTAATTTTTTTTTTTAATATTGTATATTTATAAGTCGAATATTGTATACCCTTCCTCTTACGCATCATCATTGTCATTTGTCTCTCTCTCCCTTTGGGTTTCTTTCAACGCGCTTGTTTCGCTCTATGAAACTCTTGTCAGTTCTTGATTGTGTGGCCTTAATAAGATTATGAAACTGTTCATTATAACTAACTACCATATAATATACTTACATAATATATATTATATAGATATATATATACGAATACATATATGCTTTTGTACCTAAATTAAATGCTTCTTGTTTTAATACTTATTAATCAACTATGATAAATAAACCACAACCAACCAACCAACACACACCTAGAAGGGTTAGTTTGCTCAATACAAAGTTAAAGTTTGTTAATTGCGATGATACACACAAATATATATATGTATATATATATTAAATATATCACTATATACTTACCGACAAGTATATTTGTTATGATATAGCGCATGACTAAAATTAATATCGGTATTAGAACTCATTCGGGATTATTTGAATACCTACGAACAACAAGTCCAAATAAGAAGCGAAATTCAATTTTCCATATTTAGCCTTAATATATGACAAAAATTATCTCGAAGCCTTAAAAAAAATATTATTTAAATTTACAAATTTCAATAAAAACTAAGAAAAAAAAAATTGATGACGTGTTTATTTTTTTTTAGCTGAATAAAGCTCTATTGTTGACAAATTTCTGTACCGTCCCGGCGAAAGCTTTGCAATATTAGCTAGGCCAATCATCGGGCTAGCTTGAATTGTTTAGAAAATGCTTGAATATACCCTGGATGCATTTCTTACCTGAGACATTTATCATGGTTAATAAACTGTGTAACATGAAATAATTTCAATAAACGAAAATATAAAATAAAGTGTTTTATTTATTCATAAATAAGTTAAATGAATAGAATATAAATTGGTGAATCGGCCTGTGAATTGATCAAGTATTGCCAATGTACAGCTTTGCAGCAGTTCCTTAACATAAACTGGAGCTTTACAGCAATCAATTAACATGACAGCGTCACCTTAACAGATCTGCGCCCACGCGGCATCAGCGCAAGCAACGTCTACAGAGTATGCCTTAAGAGAATGTGCAGCTGTTATTTAACAGCATCAGCGAAAGATAACACTTTTAACATGATGCATAGCTGTTATCTTACAGTTTCCCATGATTGCGCCTTGAGGGTATGCAATGATATTTTTCACATTAAGTTTCGCCTCTCTGATCGCTTCTGTTCGCCTGGTATTTTGATTGATTTTTACAAAAATTTCTTCAGACCCGACAGAGTTGTCGAAAATCTATTGAAATAAAGAAAACTCATTGTTTATAATTTATTTGATGTATTTTTATTCATTTCCGTTTCGGTATAATTTCTAGTTTGTTCTCTTTCGTTTTTTTTAGTACTAGTTGTGTTTTTAGCAATTGTTTGAAATTACTATAAATTATTTAATCTTTATATTTATATGTTTATATATATATATATATAATTTTATAAAATTCGCATATGAAATAAAGTCAAAAGTCCTTTTAACCGTATGGTTAAACCACTCAGCGTCCTTCGCTAAAGAAACTAGCTCTAACCGTTCCGTTTCGTATGTCCAACTATCAGATTGATATTCTCTTCTCACTAATCTTAGGCTAAATCAAAAACAAATCAATAATATATAAAATTAAAAAAAAAACGGCAAACAAATGTGTAATAATTAAAAACAAAATTAAAGCTGGAATCGCTGCTTCTACTACTTTATAAATATTTAATAATAATAATAGAATTAATGATAGTAAGAGTAAACTATAAATAGAAAGTATGTATATATATAAGAAAGTGTGCTTAGGTTAGGCATTGCATCATCAACTGTACAGTATGGCTTATATGCGTATCATATACATATATATATAGATATATATATATATATATGTATGTATTTTTATACCCTGAATCCATTGAAAATGGAAATTTCAGGGTATAATGTTTTTGTGCAAATGTATGTAACAGGCAGAAGGAGGCGTGCCACACCCCATAAAGTATATATATTCTTGATCAGCTCGACGAGCTGAGTTGAACTAGCCCTGTCCGTCTGTCCGTCCGTCCGTCCGTCCGTCCGTCCGTCCGTCCGTCCGTCCGTCCGTCCGTCCGTCCGTCCGTCCGTCCGTCCGTGTAAACACCTGGATTTCTGCAACCACAAAAGCTAGAGACTTCAAATAAAAAGCAAAATGCTCGATAATACCATACGCTGTACGAGTTTATTTTTTTTTTTCGATAACTCGTCCCATTCCTTTTTTATCGATAACTATCGAAAATATCGCTTTGTTTTTGAGGTCTGGCGTGCACACCGTTAAAGATAGAATCGTGCACTAAGTTGTGGTTGATAGCTATATTGAATCCGCACATTTTGTCATTTTTGGATTTTTGATGCCACGCCCCTTTCGCCCACAATTTAACAAAATCGATAACTCACGTATATCAAATACTAGAGACTTGAAATTTGGCAAATAGGTACATTTGGATGTCATAATCATGCCCCGGAAATTTCATTAAGAACATAGATCGAGAAAAAAAGTTATTAAACAATAAAGTTTCCATAGCACAGCCTCTTCTGCAGCCGCAATACTGCGCAGTGAGCATATTACGTGCATGCATATGTTTGTGTGTGTATGTGTGTGCATGTGTTGTTTACTATTAATGAATAAATGAAACTTTTTATGATTGGTATTACAGCTCAATGGATTCAGGGTATCTCTTAGTCGAGCAGTCTCGACTAGAGTTTAGTTACTTGTTTCATTATGTTTAATAGGGGGGGAGGCTCCACTTAAGTATGTGTGTTTCGTATGATGTTGATTATGTTTATAATTATGCGGCTAGAACAGCTTGTATTTAGATATTATTACTGTGGATATTCCATATGTATAATATATATACCATTATCTTTAGATGATAATCAAAAAAATGTTCAATACAAAAGTGACTGTGGATGTGTGTGTAGTTGAAGACTTGAAGCATCTTATCTTATTAGCAAATTAGCGAATTAATTAAGTTCTCACAATTATTTTATATTTTTTGTTTTTTTTTTTCTGCATCTTCTCGAGGGTTTCTTAAGCAGCTCTCATATATTTTTTTGTTTGGGTTGCTTGCAAGCGTTCCGCCTACATATTTACATACTTGATAAGATATTGGTATGATTGGGTATATATTTATAAATATATGCATATATGTGGCTTCGAGCGCGAGCTTTAAAGCAGTGGCACACACATGCATATGCACAGAATAAATCGGTTCATGTGCTTTATATCCAAACAAACTCACTCTCATGCACGCACACAGGCACGCTCTCACACTCATACATACACACACACACACACATACAGCTACATATATCTTGTCAGTTTTTAAAAGCGCTTTGCTGTGTACACAATACTTGGCTACAATGTTTAAATATCGTATTTTATGTATTTATACATATAGAGTATGTAAATGTAATGCATGTTGACATCTAGAATTGAGTGTTTCGAGAGAAAAAGAAGCCTCTGGTTCTTTTTTTTTTTTTTGTTTTTTGTTATGCTCTTCCTTCTTCTACTGCCATAGTTCACAAAACAAGGAAGCGAACTAACGTTAACAAAATAGTCATTGATCAAAGCTAGCCGAATTAAGCATTAATTAATTTAGATATATATAAATTTTATAAAAGTACAAAAAGTCGGTGTCTTGGCTATTTCGCACTCGAACCTGAATCAGCGAATATGAATCAACCGATTTATATACATATAAATATACTCTCGTTCACTTTCTTGCGAAGCATACAAAACTGAAGAAACGATTTGGACAACGCGCTGCATACTTTATGTTAATACGTATGTACTATATCATTGAAGTTGTATTATGATGCTGTGTATTCTTTGTTTAGTTATATTACGAGTAATATATTGAATGATCTATGATGAGTTGGGTTTCTTTTTTTTTTGTTTTTTTTTTTGTTGCTTTCTCTCTTTACGTGCCATTGGCCTTGGGCAGCGATCGCACCAGATAGAGCTTCTCGCCCTGCTTGTTCGTATAGATGGGCGCTTTTTGGTAGTGATCGACCAGTTGGTCCAGCGAATGAAACTTGCGCTGACCAATGCAATACATGTTCTGCTCCACGTGCACGCGGAAGTGTTTGTTGCGTCCGGGCGCCTTCAGGGAAACCGAGTAATCACCCATCTAAAAAGAAATAATATTATGAATGGAGGTCTTTTATCTGTATGTATATATGAGTAATTCTAGGAGAGCTTCCTCTGCTTCTCTCCTAGAAACTCGCTGTACAATTCACTCACATTAGTCTCACTGTCTCTGATGAGGAAGTCGCCATCGTGGCCATGGCCGTTGAGGACTGTGTCGCATTGGCTGCGCGTGATGGCGCCATAGTACCAGGATTTGCCAGCCAAATTGGGACGCTCGATTGGCTGGCTGGGCTGCGTTGGCTTGTTGTTGCAGTCGTTGCGTCTCTCCATGGAGTCACCGCCGTTGCCGGTGGTATTGGCACCGTTGCTGCCGGTGGCATTGCCGTTGCCAGCATTGCCGCTGGTATTGCGATAGGGCGTGGCCAAGTAGTCGTTCAACTCTTGTAGATAATTGCGTGGAACTAAACCGACTTGACCCTGATTATTGCGTGCCTTATACCAGTCCGGATCGGAGGCGGGCCTATCGACAATCTCTAGACGATCGCCCTTCTCAAACGACAGTTCCTGATCATTGTTCGATGTGAAGCTATAGAGCGCCACCTAAAAGAATCATAAGAGGAGATTGAAATGCGACGGAGATTGATTTGGATTTAGCTGCGGTCACTTACCACAATGTCGAGCACGTTCTCCGCCATGGCATAGGTATGTATTTCGCCATCGTTATCACAATCTTCGGTTGTGTAATTGCTGGGGAACCAGCCAACCGAATTGCCGCTCTGACCACGCCACCAGCCATCGTTCGATTTCTCCAGGATGAGTATGCGTGTGCCCTTGGTCAGGGATAGTTCATCCGGCTGTTGCGCCTGATAGTTGTATTTGACAATGGCGGTGCCAATGGCCTCGGCCGGATCGGGTGGCAAGCGTCGCGACATAGTTGGACTCTCGATTTGGCGTGAGGGCGAGCAATTGGGCAATGTCTTCGAACCAGAACCCTTTTTCACCTTCTTCTTGATGCTACAAGAGAAATTGAGAAGATTATCGAATATATAAAAATCAATCAGACAAATTTTACTAGGTTGAATATCGAGGGGTTTTTTTTTTTGTTGTTCAGATTAAAGAGTTGTTAGCTTAATCCTAATGTGGGGGTTTCCAGTGGACGGGCAACCAGAGGGGGCTTAAGTTTTTGTGTGTGTGTGTGTGTGTGGGTGGGTGTGTTTCGTGCGGGTGGAAGGAAGGAACAAATATTAAGAAGATTTTCTACTCGAAAACCAAAGAGAGATACAACTGAAGCGTTAAATCAATTTCTTATACAATACAAAAGCCGAAAAGCAGTTGAAAAACTAATTACGAGAAAGCAAAATGTTTGGAGTAGAAAACAAACTCGACATATATTTTTTTTTTTTGGTAGCTTTTTTCTGCTGAAATCAGAATAAAAAGAATACTTAAGTTTTTAGTGAGTTCTCATAACGGTATACACAATGGAGCCTCATTCGTTGGATCTGGGCACTGAATGAATGGCTCGGCAAGCAAGAATGGCTCGACCGGACAACACACGCACCTGTCGAAGAGCGAGGGCTTCTCCTTCTTCACATAGTTGCTGGGCACATAGCCGGATTGATTGCGACTGTTTTGGACGCGCCACCAGTGCTTGGAATCATCCAGCAGCAAATAGCGCTCGTTCTTCCGCAAATCCAGCTCCTGAGCGCCCTGGGCTGCATAATCATATTTGGCTACTACGTAGCAAACGTCTTCCTGAGATTTGCCTGCAAAATCCGAAAAATATATTATATTATACATATATTTACTTCATTAATTATATATTTATTGATATGCATAAATCGATGAATTTGTATGAGCATATGTGAGCAATTTTAGAGTGATTTCCATACTTCTATATATTTTTATATTAATCATATCTTAATTAAACTTAAACTATAAAACTTGAGCGATAAAAAAAATATCTTTCTGCTTAATCAATTTTATTCTATTATCTTGAATTCTGTTAAATTCAAAGAATCGATTTATTTTATTTAAAGTGTGCATCTTTTGAACTTAACTTAAAAAATATTGTAATATTTGTAAGATCATAGACTATCTGCACAAAGGATAAAATTGATCAATTTTCAGTTGAGATATTTTATAAATATGTTAAATTATATATTAGATTATATAGTAGTAGAGTATATTTTTATTTATGCAGTATAGTTAAGCTAAGTCAAAGTCTAAGTATAGACAATATTTGAAATTATTATGATCTTAAAAAAGATATCTGACTTTGTATTAGGGAAGATACAAATACTATAATATATATATATATATATATATATATATATATATATATATATATATATATATATATATTTATATATATATATATATTTACTTAAATATTTGATGTAAAAATTATTATTATTTATTTTTTTTTATTAATTTTATTATTATTATTTATTTTATTATTATATATACTTAAATTTGCTTAAGAATATATATAAAATTTTATCATCTATATATTTTTAATCTAAACATTGTTTTATTTTTTTCTTTCTTTTCATTCATTTAATATAATCTTCCGCTTCTTTAATATAGTCTTCCTCTTCTAGACTTTAGTCTGTTATTGATCAGGAATGGAGTGCTTACCGTGCTTCATGTTGCCCGCCATTGATTGTTGTCCAGCGTTGCTGCAACTGGAGTTACCGCTGCTGCTGCCCCCGTTGCTGTAGTCGATCGGCGCCGGGCAGCCGCTGCTCGCTGGCTGGCCAAAGGTCACACTTTTGTGCTGGGCACTGCAACTGGAGGCGGTCGACAGTGTGCGATGATGCTGCAGCGATTGCTGCTGCTGCTGCTGTAGCTGCAGTTGCTGTTGCAGTTGTTGCTGCTGCTGCTGCTGCTGCTGCTGTGACAGCGAAGAGTGACGCTGATGATGAGCAGGTGAGTTGGGTGCCAATTGGCGGCAACTCTGATAGTTCTGATGCTGCGGCAGCTGCGGCGGTGCGTTGCCAGAGGAATTGGGGATGTTGCGCGCGAATCGCTGTGGGTATTCCAACATTCCAGTGTGGGCTCCTCAATATGCTTGAGAAGCGCGTCGGGGCACAATGCGGCTTGGCTCCAAATGCTGCTTCGAAGATAAAATTTTTTGGCAATTGGACAACAAACAAGTGTCAAACAACAAACAACAGGAAATATCAGCAGGTTGCAGGTTGCAGAGCTGCAAAGTTGCGGTTTGGCAGCAATTATTTGTTTGTTGTTGTTGTTGTTGTTGTTGTTGGTAATGAAGATGAGGATGATTATGTTGTTGTTGATGCAGTTGTTGTTGTTATTATGGGGAGTAATTTGTTGCTGTTGGTGTTCGTGTTATGCTGTGTGCTGTTGTTGTGATTGTTGCTGTTGTTGGTGTTGTTGCTGTTGCTGCATGTTGCCTTCTTCCTCAGCCAACGCATATTTCTGCTGTTGTTGTTTTTATTGTTGTTGTTGTTGTTGTTTAAGCAGCAAATAAAACGTTACGAATGCGGCGAAATGCAAAAACAAAGATGTGAAAGAGAAAACGTAAAAGGAAGAAGAAGAAAACAATGTAAACAAGATGAAATTAAGCTGTGTGTATGTATAGAGATATATATATATATATAAATGTATGTGTGTGTGTGTGTGTATGTATGAGTGTGCGAATGTGTGTGTGTGATACTCAAAAAAGCATTTGCGTGAAAGCAGTTAAAACTAGTGCTTAAATACTCAATATTGAAATAGATATATATATATATATATATATATATATATATATGTATAGAGAGAGAGAGAGAGAGAGAGAGAGAAAAAGTAAACTAAGCATAAAACCAAATTTGAGCATAAAGTGAAATTTACATATGAAAGGGAATAAATAAGGGGCCTTCGAGCTAGGATATGAGAGCTGATGAATGTGTAGGTGTAGGGATGATGATAATGATGATGATGATGGCAATGGCAATGATGATGGTTTTTTTATGTTTTTTCTTTTTTGCTTAACTTGCAGCCGCCTGCAACTTTAGGCTGACCACAATGTGGCCAAGCGAGTAATAGACGCCAAGTGAAAGTTGCCCCCAACTCAAATGGAGCAAGACTGAGATTTAAAAACACGTAATTGAATTGAATTGAATTGAATTCAATATAAATATCAATCGGAGAGAGAACAATTTACATAAAGTTTAAATACCCTAGCAGCAGAAAACTCAAAAATAATCAAAGCAATTTTTGCATACAGTAAAAAAAATGTATGAATTATTTAAATATATTTTATAACATTGGCACTTTAAATATTAAATTAAAGTTAAATAAGTATTTAAGGCTGAAACATAAATTAATTATTTTTCAACGAAAAATTATATATCAAATTATATTATTAATTTTTTTTTTTATCGCATTTCAACTTTAAAGCAATCATTTCTGTGCTATATAATATTGCTAATTAAGCTGGCTCTACCAAGTCTTAAGTCAATAGCTTCATTATGAATTGTGTTTCCTTGGGTCGAGACAACACGGCACGTGCTGATCACGTCTATATACTCCTAAAGCATCTCCTTGAATGCCTGACCCACACAGTTCGTGACAAAGTTAAAGCAATCTCCCCGCATGTTTGAGCTAGCGTAGAGAAACGAGATGGAGAATGAGGAACCACTTGATTTTAATTGATGAATTTTCAATTGGTTTGGCAATGCGGCGACTGGCACAGAGTTTGGGTCACTACGTGCAACAGCATCAGCACAGAAGCATTAATACAGACATTGAGAGAGAGATAGAGAGAGAGAGAGAGAGAAACAGGGGGAGAGAAATAACCAGCTATTCAAAGTAACTGTGATTGAGTCTGGCACTGGGGCTGGCCCAAAACGACCAGAGCGCTCGATGAGTCACGAACAGGTATTGGAAATGGAATTGAATTTGGAATGGGACTGGGATTGGGCTGACTCGCACTTAACAAAAAGACAAACCAACTAACTGAGACAAGCTCACCTCATGTCGCACAAGTAGGACAGAGCCAGGGGGTAAAATGAAAGAAGAAACCAAATAGAAACAATAATTAACAGTTAGCAGGCAATTGAAGAAGTTGAAATACTCTCAGAGAAGTTTCTGCACTTATCTATGTATGAGACTTAGCTGATAAAGAAGCTTGTTGTTGTAAATAGTATATATGTAATATAAATCAGATAAAACTAAATAGTTAAGATAAGCAAAGTCTCTCATAATAATCATATAAAGAGAACGATTTCAATATAGGAATATCAAAGATAGGAATCTAATCTTTTAATAACATCAATTCAACAAGATATGAAAGTCAAAGTATATATATATATAATAGTACATACGGACATAGGTAAATACCTATTGATATCTATTCATTTGTCAGCATTATAAATTTCAACAGAAATCTACTGTCTGCGTCACACATTGAGTGACAAAATGTAAATACTCTTTGACAGAAAGGCAAAGAATAGTATGAGACAGACATGCGGCATTTGCTGTTTACGTAATGCCCAACGGGTAGGTGGCCGATATATGTAAAGTGGTAAGAGATAATCGACTGTTTTCATACTGTGAAGCCAACTTGTGAGGTTGTTGGCCAAAAGCGTAACCAAAGTCAATGCCAACAGCCGGAGGCCACACAAAAAATTATTAAAGATCAATAATTATGCGACCCAGAAAACAAAAACAAAAAAAAAACGGCTCTGGAGATTTTTTTTCTTCTGCGGTTTCACTTTTGGCCAACAACGCGGGTTGAAGGTCGAGCGCTGCAGCTTAATTAGCGTGTCGGCCAACGCCTTAGCCAAAAGAGTTTGGTTCCTATGAAAAAATGTTGTCATCAGCGATAAGAGAAAACCGTGCGCCGAGAGTGAAGGCGAAATTCATTTTTTATTTTGGGCAGAATGTGATTCTATCTTTCGTATCATTGTCAGAGCTTTTCCGTCTTTTTGGGGTATTGTTTTGCGCTTTTTCGAGAGAAAGCTGAGCGCAACGAAAGAATCGCTTAATAGTTATTCATATTTGCGCAAGACTCGTTTTCTCATGTTCATTATACACTAGATGATAGCTGTCATGGGAATACATTCACCAGGGACTCCAGACATAACGAGATATTACTTAAAGTGAAAACACTCAATCAAAATTGTTGATCAGCTGACCAGGAATTAATTATCTATAAGTGGTTAAGCGGATGTTAGACTTATTCAATTATTATAGATTTTAGCCGATAAGCCAGAAAGTGGAAGTTACCAATAAGGCACATAAGTCCAAAATATATGTTGAAGCTACCAATATAAGCTAGAAATACATTTTGATCAGTTGGTAAATATTTACAATGCAGATAAGTTGCGTAGCCTCGATTTACAATGCATATCAGAAACTGCGCTCATTTATTTACAGTGCATATCAGAAACTGTCCTCACAATATATTTAACATAATATATTTACCACGGGCAAATCTTACGTCTTTCTGTTTCTTTTTATGAAATTGATGTAAAATTTACAGTTTACACTAGAAAACGTGCCTTCGTGTTGCGCAGCGCTGGCAGAAGGCCACCAACTGAGCTAAAACATTGAAATGCTTGGATGGGCTCACTTTTTATGGCCATTGAACTAAGCTCAGTAGCTGCTGCTTCGATCTATTTTGTCGCATTTGTTGTTGTCTTAGACATTGCCAAGGTAGCGCCTTTGTCTTGCCGGCGCACGATTGTCGGAGACAGTTCGTCAAAGAGAAAATTGAAAGAGTTGCACGTGCTCGACGGGTTTATGAGGCGGAAAGTTGTTTCGACAGCGGCTCACAGATAGGAAATGCTCGTTCCGTTCAACGGATTGGAGACGCAGCAACCATATCAAGAAACACTCAAAAGAGGCCCTAAAACAAAATTATTGAAACTAATTGAAGAACAGAGAGTAAACAATTCTTTATTATTTCTGAAATTATTCAGTTCAGAGGGGCGTCAAAACTCTTAAATCACCAAAAATGGGCCAACGAAATGCACTAAAAATCAACAAGAAACAAGTAAATCGAAGTGGGGATAGGGCGCAGCCTTATCAAAGCCAAAAGGGCAGGCAGGCAGCCAGCCAGCCAGCCAGCTCGGGCATAAAACTGTAAACATCCAAGTATATTTAGATGTATATGCATCTGTCATTATGTGGGCACGGACAGTGCTGACACTTTAGCTAAGAAAATGAGAGTGTTTGACAAATATATATATAGATTAATATATGAGCAAATTTACTCGGAAAGTGATTTCCCTTTCTTTCTGATAATTTTGCTGTCGCACAGCTAAACTAGTCATTAAACAGTTGCTAGAAAACTGATAAGCATTTCAGTGAAAGCTCTCATCAGTCGTTGTCATTCAAAGTTCCAGCTTTATGGCGCAGCAATTGTTTTTGATACATTTTGAATATCTTTGTAACGGCTAGAAAGTTGTTGTTTAACAAATTATGATTATAAATAAAGTTTAGCTATTTTCCAGTAAATTTACATATGTTAATCTAGCTATTTATGGCTAGTGTTGGCAGCACTGTTGGAAATTAAGAACGGAACTCAGTTCAGTGCGTTCGAGTTGATTTAGTTATTTTGCGCAGCTGTTGTTGTTGTTGTTGTCGCTAGAGTTTGGATTTTTCGAATTGAAGCCGAGTGAAGAGAAACCTGTGTGACATGTGGATTTTGGGTCGTGGGTTGAATTGTGCCCCGAAGTGAACTGCGCATCTGAAGTTCGGACGGTGGTTGTTTGGGTGCATAAGGGCTTGGGGCTGGGGGTGGCAAAAACAGATTGCTGACACATATATAGCCACGGGCGGTGTGCATGGCGACGACCCTGGTAACTAAAAACTGCAAAAGAAGCTAAATGAGAGCGAAGGCGGAAAGAAAACATGAGCAGGCGGCAGGCGTTGCATAAAAAGGATTGCGCTCAAAGAGAAATGGTTGAGCGAGAGAGAGCACGGGTAGGCTGAATTGGGGGTTGCTTTCGCGCACGCAGACGGAGCGTCCGCCTGAGAGAGAGAGAGAGAGAGTAACTGTGAAAGTGCAAGAGAGCATAGCAGATACGAAATTTTGTACTTCCTTTTCCAAACACCTATATTTCTGTGTTATCCCAACAAATGTACCGTTTTGCATTGAAACGACGCTGTTAATCGATAAATATGAAAATGGTAAGAGCACTCAATAGAACCAAACATAACAAATACGAGCACTTTTTAAGAGAGAGCAGAAAAGAGAGAGAGAGAGAGACAGAGTGATAGAGATGGAGAACGCGAACAAGTGAGAGCGAGACACAAAACAGGAGCTAAACAGGAGCAGCCGTATATTTTGTGTGTACCTACCGGAGACGACGAAAGTTTTTGGCGACAGCGACGGCGACGGCGATGACGACGGCAACTCCTAGCAGCAGCCAACGGCCCCAGCCCTTTGTGCAGCAGCAGAAGCGACCATATAAAAATGCACTTCCTTCACTTAACTGCGAACAATATTCTAATGTTTTTCAGGCGCTTGCCAAACCGTAAATTTACACTTAACACCCGTTCACTGTAATATTAATACTTTAAATGTACATTATGTGTACATCTGTTCGTATGTATTATGTATATATATATATATATATAAATATATATATCTATATATATTATGCTGGCAATTTGAAAATCACTTGGTACAAACGTTTATACTTGTATTTGACAGTTTTCGTTTGTAATTAATGAGTCAACCGCACTTCGATACATTCAATGAATGAAATTAAATAATTTCTATGAATTATTTCGCGGTTGGACAACAATTTTTATCTATTTTACCGGAGCCACTTCTTCGTCGCTCTCTACAATTTCGATAGCAATAATGTTTCGCCCACATCGATATTTTTGTTTCGAGCGCATCGAGTACTTCTAGTAAACAGCTGTGGCATCGATATTTTCGTGCTAGGGATGAGACAGTTTTTAATTATTGCGAAATACTGCAAAACGAATTATTTTATTATTAAGTGTGCGCAAAATTAAAAAGTGCAGCTTTTTAGCGAAAATATTATAAAAGAAATTAAAATATGATGCAAATTGAAAAATTTAACGAAACTATTACTAATAACATTCTGCTTCTTTTGAAAAATACTACTATTTAAAATATACCAAAATATATCAATTTATCGATACACTTTTTGTTATTGTAGAAAATCAATGCAATGAGGTAGAAACGTTTGAGTTATTTATTTATTTAACTGCTATGTTAAGTTTGAAAATATTACAGACCCTCAAGTGGTCAACTGTTCGTCTAACCTGTCAGTACACAACAAAAGCAAAACGTGTCGTCCTGGGACAAGACCAGAGTAAAATAAAAAGTATAACGTTTAACCTCACGTTGAGTTCTCATTTGTAAATTAGTTAATTCTTCTTTCCTTTAGACTATGAACCAAAGACTAGCGATGCGCATCCAAATCGGGTTTATGTATGGGGCTTTCAGGAGACAGGCGCACTGGGACTGCAAACCGATGTAAAGAAGGCCAAAGAGCGCTACACGGAAATGGTGCATCATCCAACGCGGCTGCAGTTTTCGAATAATAATGAAATCACGGATGTAACAGCCGGCTACGGCTTTACGGCATATGCAGTTAAGCGCTCGGATGGGCTAAGCTTGTTTGGCAGCGGACTCAACACAGATTCACAGCTGGGCTATCAAGTGAAGGGCAATAAGAAGGATCCAGCAAATTTAGATGTGATTATCTATCCAACAGCTATTCAGCTACCACGTCTCCAGGGCGAAACAGATGCGGATATGCAAGTGAAGAGCATGTCAGCAGGGCGAGCGCATCTCGTAGTACTCACACAGAATGGCACCGTCTTTACCATGGGCAACAATTCGTATGGCCAGTGCGGACGCTCCATTATCGAGGAGGAACGCTACACGGGAAGTTCGCTCATCAATCGAATAGCACAGACAGTCATTTGTGGGCCAGACGATGAAATTGTGGCCGTGGAATGTGGACAGGATCATACGATGCTGTTGACCAAGCTAGGTCGCGTCTACAGCTGCGGCTGGGGTGCCGATGGCCAGACAGGTCAGGGCAACTACTACAGCGCCGGCCAGATTACGCTTGTTGCAGGCGACATTGAGAAGGAGCGCATAGTGCGCATTGCGTGCTCCTCGGATTGTGTGCTGGCGCTCAACGAGAAAGGCGATGTCTTTGGCTGGGGCAACTCTGAGTATGGCCAACTAGATGATTCACCAGATGCAGTGACGCAGATCTGCACACCCCGTGCGCTGCAGCTAACTAAGGGCTTGGGCAAGGTCAAGGATGTAGCAGCCGGCGGTTCCTTTTGCATGGCGCTCAACGATCAGGGCCTCGTCTACACCTGGGGCTTTGGCATCCTGGGTTTTGGGCCGTTTGTGGAGCAAACTTCAAAGCCGCAACATTTGCTGCCACCATTGTTTGGACGCAACGATTTTAGCAACGCAACCACTGTCGTTGGCATAGGCTGTGGAATCTTTCACATGGGCGCCGTGAACTCCGACGGCGATCTGTTTATGTGGGGCAAGAATCGCTTTGGCCACCTGGGACTGGGCCATAAGAAGGATCAGTTCTTTCCCTTCAAGGCGGCCATCAATGGAAAGGTGATAAAAGTGGCCTACGGCGTGGATCATACCATAGCTCTGTGCAGGCCGCATATATGAATAAATATAAACAAATTGAGTTAAAGATCACAAATTCGCGTTTTTAATACATTGAAATCGATTAAAGAACATTTAGATTAATTTGCTTTATCTTTTGTTTTCTGATAATGTTGTTGACAACTTTCTTTCGTTTAGCAAATGTAAATAGCGTTTTTTTTTTTTTCATTTTCTTTTCGATTTTTCGTTCTATATAAATATTTGTTTAGCACGCGTACGCATTTATAGTTTATAGAGTTAAAGAGTATATAATATAAAATATGTACTTGGAATCGAATGCAGTGTGTATTATATTTTCATATATGTTTCAAGTTGGATTTGGGAGTTTATTTATTTTCGTTTTTTGTTATTGTTATTTCTAATTTCTTGTTAGGTTTACCCTTTATACTCATTTACAATAGAAAGTTGCTGGAATCATAAATCTCTACTCTACTAATACCCTCAGTTAATTTCCAAGCCCAAATCGCACTCTTTTGAATTTTTTTTTTTTTTTTTTTTGTTTTGTTTTGTTTCTTAGTATTTGTCACAATTTCGTCAATCGCATTTAATTGCTTTCTAGGTACATTTCTCTTAACAGGGTTTCATTTTAATTATTCTTCATGTATGATTTTAATTTTTTTCTTTTCTTAACTGAGGTCAATGAGCCGTTGGAGCTCGTCGAGCCCGCTTGGCCTAACCAATACGATCTGTTAACAGTTGATAAGCATGGTTACATCGATCTTAAGGATAAACACGTGACAAATTTATGATCATTGATACGAACACGCACGACCCAACGCGACTTAACTGTCTATTTGGACAATATATGACATATACATTACATAACATAAATTTGAAAAAATTAAAATTGAAAATTTATAAATAATTTCATTTTACAATTCTTTATACTCAATTTGATGCTGATTGAAATCCAATTGTAAAATTGATAAAAATAATATTACAAAATGCACTTAATTCGCTATTTGGCAAGCTGAGCAATATTTGTTGTCAATTGCAAATTTGTAACAAAAATGAATTGTGTTCAAATGAAATTAAAAATATTAATTTTTCTAAATTTTAAATAAGAGATCTTGGCTTGCAACTAATTTAATGAATTTAAAACTAACTTTGTTTAACAATAAAACAAAGCAAAAATTTTCTACTTTTGAATAAAAATCAAAAATGTACACATATATATATATATTATATATACGCATATATACATATACTTAGAAGTGGTCTGCATATACATATATACATATATAATATTAATATACATATGTGTATAAAAATTGCAATAATATGCCACATATAATTAAAACTGCAGAAGTCCTGTTGATATTTACGTGTTTTTAAACCGAAGTCGTCTCTAAATCGTAAATTCGGCACGCATCCATCTCAAAATCGAACTACAGACTAAAGGTTGAGGCGTTCGCCTATAGATCATTTTGTTTTACACACGCACACTCACTTACAGAAATCAATACTATTTTGTTTGTCTTTGTTTTGGTTACTGTCCATTCGTTATTTTGCTTTTAGTTTTTTTTTTTTTTTTTCTATGTTAATAATTTTAAACATTTGAAGCATACGCCAATTTGCAGCCTAGGCGACCGGATGCTGCTGGGACTCGTTCGCTTCGTATGCCTCCACCTCGGATATGTTTGACAGATCGTACTCAACTACGCCTTTTCCCATAAAAGCTGCAAACTTGCCGGCATCTGGCAGAGGATCAGCTGAGCGCTTGGCGACTATACAGCACAAGAAAAATTTCATTAAGCGAATGAGTAAGAGTATAATCAATGCTCAACTTACCCCCCGATACAAACTTCTCCATCATGTAGACCTTCATGTCAAAGCATTCGTTGGCTATGCGCTCCGAGATGAGCGAAAGATCGGTAATGCGCGGTGTAATTATGCGCATATTACGACGGACGCGTTCCGTATCGATGTTGTAGTAGCCGGAACCCATTTTCTGCATCAGATCAACAAAGCTCCTGGGCGGAAGAGTGACGTCACGATCCAGGGGCATGATGAAGCAGCGATTAGTGGTGGTATCGATTATGGCTGACTGGTTTTCTTTAAAATCATGCATAAACCGCCCATGGCGACCATCCTTAAAGTCAGGTACATCGATCTTGGCATAGCTATCGTCATCATTGCTATCGAGTTCGATTTCCTCGCGAAAGAATTCATCGTTGACCAACTCATCGAACTGGCCGCGCACATTGTTGACGGAACTTGGGGAGCCGGACAATTGGGGTAATAGAGAATTCCAGTTCAAGGCGAAGGTATCGTCGTTGCGTGCATAGAAACGTGGCAATTCAATCGAGTCTTCCTTATAGGGTATGTCGCAGAGGGCATGATAGCGCATGCTGGAATGATTCGGGGCATATAACCGATAAAGTGTCCAACCACCCAGTACACCCATTAGCATTACGATAATGGCGATCAGGAACAAAAGAAACGATTTTAGACAATTATATTGCGGCCGGTTGAAGACCATCGATTCGGTGTCGGCATCGCTGTACGCTCCTTTTGGCTGCAAGTAAGGAACGATAAAGATATCATCTAAGATTAAAAATCGATTTTATTTCTATATGTATGGGCGTATTTTGTTTTTCTAGATTTGATTAATCTCAATTAATAGCACATATTTAGGGTATATATACATATATGCATACATATGCATACTTTATACACGAAACCGGCTGAATATATAGCAACTGCTGTTAAATGCCCTGTAACTAATAACGGTCTCTGTCAATACTAGCAGATGTATATATTTATGTATATATATACATTTTATTTTTGATTCCCTTGTATGTAAATGATGAATAAAAATGCATATATAAATTATGTGATCAGCGCAAAGTTTTCATGTATAGTATTTATATTTCAGAAAATATATAACTATGTTGATATTTATGTAAAACCGCATACATTAGATAAATATTTTGTATTTTTATTTTTTTATTTGCTTAAATATTTTGAATATAAAAATATAATTTACGGGTTTTCTTTCATTGCAATTCAATTTTTTATAGCACAATCATCAATAAAAAAATATACAATTTCTAGCTTTTTTTAACAATCGCTTTTTACCCTTTTATCAACACTGCGTTATTTACATGTGTCGTGTTTATGTACACTTATCGCTGAAGAGCAAAGGGCAAAAATAGCTTTTGTGCTCGAATTGCGGCGCAATTGGATAAGAAGAGAAACAAAAGGTAAATGCAATGATATATCTACATATACTTGTGTGTGTGTGTGTGTGAATGCTAAAAAAATGCAAAATGCACATTCGCAAGAAAGCACACATATATACATATGTATATATACGTGAATATATATGTACACATATTCATATACATAAGCTACTGGAAGAAATGCACTGGAATCATTCACGTTGAGCACAAAAGCATAATACAGTAGTACATACTTACATAGTGTGTACATATATTTGGGCTAAAAAATTGATGGATGGTATGAGAGGTAGACCTTCGGGGTAAACCGAATTCGTGCTGCTGACTGGCAATGCCAAAGCTGTGCGACCTTAAATGGAGAGAAAGAAGGAGTGCAAGGACACACACATGGGAATTCCATGTGAAAAATCGATAAATATGCATGCTGCCGAGCTCACATACACATATACACACACACACACACCCGACTACTTACTTTTGCATGTACATAGAAAATTTTACAGTAACAGACGCCCACAAGCGCCCCCACACACTTGCACACACAGTCCCGCGCGCGAAGGTAAACGAAAACGAAAACTTGTAGCGCTACTGGCACGAAGGACAAGTAGGATATGCGGGGCTCACAAGGGCACACGAAAGAATTGCGCAAAAGAAAATGTTTTGCTGTCTTATATTACTTACACTGATCAGTGAGCCATGATGCATGATAGCCTCATCGTTGAGATGTAATGGAAGTGGAACCTTCTCCAAATCCTTTTTTTCACCTGTTAATTTAGCTAGAATCGTCATTTTTCTTCCGACGTTCAAAATGTGTTCCTAGATTGAGCAATTTGGACTCGAATTTTTTTTAAATAGCTGACCGAAAAATGGTTCCTAGACCTCTTTATGTAAACTACACCTCGGTGATGTTTACTCTTCAATTATATTTTTCACTTTGTTTTTGTGCTGCGCAGCAAACTGCGTAGGCACGTAGCTTGTTAATCGATATATTTTCCCTTGGATGCAATTACAATTGTAATGAGGTATATCATATGGATGGCGGTAAATTCAAATGTTGTGTTTTCGTTTAATCTTTCATGATTGGAACATACAAAATAATTATGGTGTTTGTATGATTTATAATATTAATGAATCGTAATTGATGATTTAATTACGAATTCCGTTACATGTTTTAGTGAGAACAGATATTTAAAATGTCTCAACAGTTCGTCCGCTATGTAGATATGTGTTATTATAGATTTTCTTTTATATCGTAACTATTGTATTATTTTTAACATACTTTTGCTTAACATATAAGCCACTTTGCTTATCGAAATAGTTTATGAACCTGCCGATGTTTCCCAGTGGAAACGATAATATATCGAAAACTCGTTGCTTGATATCGCAGGAATGTATGACAGTTGACATGCATGATGGTTTGACGGAAGATTTAATCTGTACTACTAACTGAATTCTTAGATGTACAAAAGGGATTTCAGGGCTTACAACTATTTATGACTATGTTGATTCGATAGGAAGGCCAGATGACCCTTGGGGCACTTGTTGGCATAGTGGCCTTTGTGTCCGCATTTGTAGCAGGTGATCTCCTCCAGCGGCGTGGGTACTTTGATAAACGGCGGTGGCGGATGATTCGGAACACCGTCATCATTATTCTCCCCGCTATGGTCCATGGCGTTGATGTTATTGCGATGCTCCAGGCTGCCCACATACTGTTTGCACGAGTTCGCTTTGTGGCCGAGTTCGCCGCAATAATGGCACGTGGGCAGTTTTTTGTGCATTTGATCCTTGCTGAGATCGGCGAGGGGCGGCAGCTCGAATCGTGGATGCATGTGCTTGCAGTTGGGTCCCTCCGGGCAGAAGCCGGCCAGGTAGTTCATACAGAGCACACGCCGCAGATGCTGATGTCGACAGTGGGGACCATGACGACAAAATCCACGTTTATACCATGGACAGTCTTTCACCTTGCTCTGTGGATCAATGTGCAGGAACGGGCACTCTTTGTTGTGGCAGGCATTGAAACGCGAATAGAAGTAACACTCTGGCATTTTCGTCATGTCGTACTCGTGCAGAAATTCACACTGGTCGCCCTTTTTACACAAGCCACGCAGCCAGTGCTTACATACGATGGTGCGATCACCTCGTATGTGCCTAAAGGGGCAGGCGCTGCCTTTGTCGCATTCCTGGCCATTTTTTGTGATGAAATTGCAGACGGCGGCAATGGACTTGTCCATGCCATAGAATGGCAGTGGTATGGCGCCCACCTGTTCGATAAGGTCGCGCTCTGCTTTGAACTGCAGGCTGTTTACGTTGGCCAAGAGTATATCCATATTATAGCGGTACTTTTCTCATAAAGCAATAAAATAAAAAACCGCGTTGTTTTGGGATTTGTTTCTTTTTTTTTGGCATAACACACGCTCAAGTATCGATATCAGCACGATATCATGTCGGAGTATATCGATACTTGGATATTAAAGCAAGTATGCAGCTCACTGTTTTGATACGTTGCACTCTCAGAAATATTCCACGTACATGAAAATTAAACAAGTATAATAAATGCTTAAATTACAATGATTATTTTTATTTCTCGCCATAGCCATATAATTAAATAAATTGAATGCCTTTAATAATAATTAATTAGATATATCAATGATTATTTTCTGCGATATTTTTCTGCAACTGCATACTAGCCCTATATACTATAATTTGTTTACGCTCTGGCGTTGCAATTAAAGATGTTTCTTCGGCTAAAAGGTTAAAAACTGATTGGGCGTGTGGAAGTTATGTGGAGACGCCACGAAGAGCCAGAAATTAAAGATAAAAGCGTCGTCCGCCAACCATGTTGCCCACGTACGAGCGTCTGAACGATTCCAAACGAGTGTTCTTTCGCATAACATTTGCACGGCTGTCGCTGACAGCGCTCAGTTTACCATTGGGCGCGTTTTGTTTTTGTGTGGTGTGGTCTCTTTTATTTGATTTCGTTCGTTCCACGTTTACGCATTGCGACGTGGCCAATTATTTGCCTTCGGTATCGGCGGCAATTGGAAATTATGAGCCACAGAAAACTGTGTGGCGTTTAGCCATCATATTGCATCTGCCATTGCGTTTGACTGTGACTCGCATGTATTTGGAATACTATAGGGAGCATATCAAGCGCAATCGTCGCATGTTTGGCATCTTGGCCTGCACACTGAATGTCATCGAAAATTTTGCTCTATTCTGCCTGTCGCTGTGGACCTCGGCAGACAACTATGAGATCCATCGGAATTCCTTTGTGGTGTTCATAGCCTGCAGTGAATGCTATATGCTGATGTCATATCTGTTAAATAGGAGTGCACGCAAATCCGTTCTTCAGCCACATGAGGAGAAATCATTGCGCTACAAGCGAAATTTCTTTCTGATCAATGTACTTGCCTTTGGCATGGCAGGCTACTGTTTCATGAGGCACAACGCACGATGTGAGGCTGGTGGTAAGCTTTCGATATAGATTCGATACATATCCTTTTGTGGTCCATCCCTAATTCAAGTCATTATCTCGTTCATAGTTTACACGTTCTTTGCACTCTTCGAGTACATTGTGGTGCTCACCAATATGGGCTTCCATATGACAGCCTACTGGGATTTTCACTCGTTCAGCATTCACTGTGATGCCCGAAATGGATTGCATATAATGCGCTACTAGTTTGACTGAGTTAAAGGAATTTTTATCGTCCAGCGGCGCAGTCATGTATATATCTGTATATGCGGTTCTAGCTTAAGCTCAAAGTTTACTTAATTTAATTTTAAGAAATTCCTGAATTTCTGTGTCAGTACAGTCATTCGAAATTTTATTTAAATATACCTATATATAGGCTTAAACCAAAAACAACAAACACGTCTATATAAAAATGATAGATCGGCTTAAGCTACTGCCAATATCTGTCAAGGACTTGGAGATCACCACTGTTTCGCGCCACAAAATCACAGTGGGTTATCTGCTAGACATTAGCTACTCCTTTACGATTGCTTTAATCATTTTTACCATTCTGAAGACCATCATCATGGACTATGAGAGTTCAACTTTTACGCACTGTCATGTGCTGCACATTGTGCCATCCACGTCGGCTGTGATTCACGCTAATCGATCCTGCTGGAAGTTTTTGACTTGGTCGCAGCTACCGGTGCTAATGATTGCCTGGCTATATTGGTGCTACCTCAACGAACAGACTTAATGCTCTGCCTCTTCATACTGTCTCTAATCCTGCCATTTCAGAGTTTGGTAAGTTGGTTAGCTGTCCGTGGCTTCATGGCTTCATCAAATACATACTCGTAACACTATTGTGCTCATGTGTGGACAGTATATCATGACTTCCCTAGAGAATATGTTTGCCATAGTTCACAGCATGGATTCTATATAAGTGACGCCTCATGCATGGTCTTAAAATATGAATAAGGCTTTAATACAAAACAAGTACAACATATATATCTTGGCTATGTTTCATAGATGCGCACTAAGTCGTCTAGGGTAATTGGATAACTAGTCACTGGACAGGTGCCCTGCTCCTTCAGATGTGTTACAATGCATTTCCAGCAGTAGACGTAACCGGATACGGCGCATGCTGTGGGCGTTTGCAGTGGCAGCAGGCAAACGGGACATTCCCCGCTCTTGGGTAACGTTTCCTTTAGCTCCTTAGGCAAGTCACGCTCTGGCATGGCCTGTGGGTTTTGTAACATGCCACCGAGTTTCCGACGCTGATCGTTTGAGTACCACCATTGGATGAACTGCAGGAAAAAGGCCAGCACCTCGAGCATCTTAAGGAATATATATGTCCACTTGTCCTCTTTGGGCGGCTCGCTGGGATAACGGAGCGTGAGTCGTAGAGCGCGAAACAACGGCGAATGGCTGGTCGCATACTTTATTAGATACAGGAATGTGTGCACTGCTCTCGAAGCGTTATAGACATGAAATAAACTAATTAGTTTCGATTCCCAGGCATATGTATTTTCATGCTGTGCACTTCGACTTCGCAGTTTGCGTTCTATGTAAGGCAGAAAGGTCAGGAGAGTCGCTGAGGTGAATTGTTGTTGGCGGGTTAGAAGCTCGCCAGTAGCGGTTGCCGTGCGCTGTAGTCCGTAGAAGCTTTCGCCGAATGAGGAGGCCCTTTTCCGCAGGTACAAATACTGAAGAATCCATGTAATAATCGGTGATAGTTCTTCTCGTACACGCAAAGTGCCCCAAAGCTTAAAGTCCAAACGCAGCCCGAAGTAGTCAAACACTTTGCTAAGGGCCGGATAGATAAGGTTGTCTAAGGTCTCAGCGGCAGATATTTCAAAGATCGAGGGCACATTTTGCAGATTCTGACGGACATTAGCAGCCTCAGCCATAGCTGCGAGATTATATTGTCTTGTATTTTATATTTGATAATAAAGAAATTTAATTTGCTACAAAAAACTGTTTAAGTATTTATCAAAGTTGCCTTATGGTTATCAAAGTATCGATTGCTTATTGGCTGACCTCCACAAACGATAGGCACATCGATCAGCTGTTTATTCAATTTTGTTTATAAAGTATCGCTGGATGTAATCAGCAGTTGCAACAGTTAAATAAATAAAAGTGTTAAAATAAGAAAACAGTATGAAAACAACAGGCGGTGGCTTATCGGAGGAGCCGGCCAAATCTTCACTTGCTAAAATAAGTAAAAAGTCTACAAAATCTCGTTCCAAAAATACAAAATTGGAAACTGGTAGTAAGAACTCGGTCTCAGTCACCAATGTCGGCGTCCCCATGGGAAGCCTGCCAGCCACGCCCACTCATGTAAACATGGCTACAACCCCCACGACGCCAACAAGTAATTTAAGCAACTATAATTTATTTGATGCGTCCTTTGCTATTGCTGGACATGCACAAGGTGTTGGATTGGAAATGGCGAACATTTCCGGCAAAGCTGTAAGTGCGTGAGGTGAAACATATTTCTATTTGCTTAATTATGCTTTGTGTATTAAAGAGCCACCACAAGAACTACGCTGGGTTTGATCCCCGCAGCATTAAAATATTCTGGGAGCAACATGATCAAACGGATGTGGAGCTGTCACAAGATGTATGTGCCCGCCTAGCAGAGGATGCATCCTACAAAGTCTGGGAGCTTATAAATGTGAGTTAATTGTGGCTTAAGTACTTAAAGTGCGAGTTATTCCAACACATAATTTCACAGAATGTCAAGATTTATTCGCGTCACTCCGGCGGCGTGGTCACCTACGATCTAGTCAATGAGGTGCTCAAGGATGCGGATGTGCCGCCCATGCTGGGTGCCATGGACAGCGATTGGGATTGCATCGACTATGATGGCAGCTATTTCTTTCACTCGGATAAAATTTTCGAGCTGCGCGATGAGTTCCAAAAGGATATTACGCTCTCGCTGCCAAATGATGCGGATATTCATTGCATCTGCCCGGTGGAGGATAAGAATGCAGATCACTTAAAACAGTTTGTGCTGAGTCTGGTAACGGGTAGGTGCTCATACAGCCGCTAGTGAGTGCTTATCTAAACAACCTTTTTCTTAGCTGCCATCTTTGGCGATGCTCAGGCGCGAGCAGTGGCCATTGCGCAAGCCTTTCAAACGCCTTTAATGGGCGCCTGCTATCGCGTCATAGTTAGCAAAATGCTTGAGATGCTGGCCTTTAAGCAGCACGATCAGGTGAGCCAACGGTGCTGGCGACTGCTGCGCGCTTGCAACTACAATCCGCTGGCGAATCACATTAACTGTCGGCCCGAGTACTTCAATCTGGCAGAGGTGCTCATCAGTCAGCTAATGGCACCGTATGAGACCATCAAGGTGGCCGATAGCCGACCACAATCGCAGCATATGCCAGTTGCCATGGAGCTGGATAAAGAGCTCAAGCTGGAGCCAGGCCTGGGCATCGATATGCCAAGCGAACAGTATGCCAATCAAGGCATGGATGTTGATAGTCAACAGGTGGAGCAACCACAGCAACAGCATCAGCAGTCGGTGCAACAGCCAATTCCTGAGATTACCTTCACAAGTGAAGCCTCGCAAGAGCAAACCATATACAAGCTGCAGCTAGACGATGAGAGCAGCGAAGCTGCCGACAAACAGCAGCACGAGGAGCCACAGCAACTCTCCAGCTACTTTGCCAGCCCCGTGGGCAGTAGCTATGTGGATGAGCTGTGCGAGACACTTGGTCAAATGGCAGCCCAGAGTGGATATTTGCATTCCGAATGTTTATTCCTGATCAAACGACGATTGGCGAGATTTTTCGAAGGTCGTGCCGTGTGCAGCGAACGCGGTAGGAACTTTACTATATTTTTTGAGCTCTTTGCCTTGACTAAATAAATTATTCCACTGCAGATTTTCAGTATATAAGTCGAGCGATACGCGGCCTCATTGCATTGGGTGAATACGCCTTCCGAGAGTTTATACCCTATATTTACAAGCTGAACGTAAACGATGTGCCCGACAGTCTCTGGCGGGATTTGGCACCAGCTGCCATATTCCTAGGTGGACGCGACGATATACACCTGTACGAGTGGCTCGAATTTGGCTGCGGAGCGGCAAGTCTACAGCCCTTCCTGGTGCACTATGCGAGTGAGTAGCTGCTACGAAATGTTTGTGTAAGCAAAAATTGACTCCTTTGCCTGCAGATGCATATGAGAAAATGATCTCGAAGCGCTATCTACATGCCAGACAGCCCGCTTTCCGATTCGAGGCGCACCCGGGTGTGCGTCGCTTGGAGTGGAGCACTCTTGCAGCTGCCATGTGCCATGGCGATGATCCCAGCAAGGCGATTAAGCCCAAGCCCACAATGGCTGAGGCCTTTCCAGACCTGGTGCAGCCGAATCTGCGACTCAATTGCACCGGCACCATACGCTTCAAATTTGCCGGCTGTCGGCCAGTTCTACTCAAGCCGAAGGGTGTGACTGTGGTGCAGTTCATGGATTCGCCATCAACGAATGGGGGCAACGACATTGTGCACAGCGATATACTCATTGCTAAGCGTAAGATCTATAAGCCGCCAAGCAATGTGCGGCGCGTGTTGGCCAACAGTGGCTACCACTATTTGCGCATCTGAGCCATAGCAATAAAATCAATCAAATAATTTTAACACACTTAAAATTTTAATTTGAACAATATATACTAGAAGGCCTCCTCTTGGGGCACTGGTATGCCCGCCTTCTTCATGTCAGCTATGATGCGCTTGTTGATAATGTTTTTAATGTTGGCATTCACATCTGGCAGCAATCCTCCGGTGCGCGCCGCATGCTCAATGCGCTGCACCACGTCGATTTCACGGCGCGATGAAATGAAGTTCGTCACTAAAGATTTATCCAGGCTGCCCACGCGACCAATGCGCCCGCAGCGATGTATATAGTCGGAGATGTGCAGCGGGAAGTCAAAGTTGACTACGTGACGGGCACGTGTTGTATCCAGGCCGCGACTGCCCACATCTGTTGTGGACAGAACATCGCAATTGCCACGTTGAAACTCCTCGAAGCGGCCAATGCGTATCTTCATTAGCATATCACCATTTAAATTGAGGCAATTGATGCCGTTGTTACTCAGGAATATGGACACATAGTCGCTCGTAGCTGACTTATTGCTGAACACAATGAGTGGACGTCGTTTGGCCAGGTCTCGCTTGACCAGAGACAACAAATTAACTGGCCGATCCGCTTTGGCCATGCGCAGAAACTTTTGGGTCACGTGCGGCATTAGGTGATGCAAATGCGGACTGACAATCTCCCTTATGGTCTCGACATCGATGACGCGCTGCAGAATCTCTTGCGTGTTTGTGGGCATCGTGGCCGACACGAGCAGCAACTGTGTGCCCACAATGCGTGAATCTTGCACATGGTTCTTGTGAAACTATTGAAAGAATAAACTTTAGTAGGTGCTTCTCGTAGAGAATTGGAGACTTACGGGGAATCGTCTCAGGAAGTAGGTGAGCTTTTCCGTAAAGGAGTCGTCCAGCAGCGTGTCTGCTTCGTCGAGCACCACATGACGCACCTGGTCCATATGATAGATGCCCGTTGTGACCAGTTTACTGACCGCACCCAGTGTAGCCACCAATATGTCCACCTCGGCGAATTGTGGATTCATCATCAGCTGTTTCGTGTTCCCACCTAGCAGCGCTTTAACTTTTAGTTGTGTATTTGTGCACAACTTTTGGGCCACATCTGCGATTTGTGTGGCCAGTTCACGGCCAGGTGTCAGTATCAATATCCGTGGCGTATTCACTTTTCGGTCATCTGTCGTCGGGAATGGCGCTTTGAGCGTCTTATTTAGGATTGGCAACAGGTAGGCGAGCGTTTTGCCACAACCCGTCTCGGCAGCAATTAGTGTGTGAAAGCTGGCATCCACAACGGGCCAAGCTTGCGCCTGAATGCCAGTCAGTTGCTTAATGGCCAGCTGCTGTTGCAGATTCTCCAGCAGCTGTGGATGCAGCTCGATTTGCGATGTTGCTATATAGTCACTCAAATTTTGCATCTCCGCGTTCCGCTGCTCGCTGCTAATGCTCGGATTCAGTGTAAAGTGATCGTGTTTGGATTTGTTGTGCAGCCAGCCCTTAGAGCACAGTGGAATAGTTCCAAGCCTGGCGTCAGCTCGTTCATGTTGAAGCAGGTTGAATTGTGTGCGTCGGCAGCTTATAATTGGTTTATTATGCTCGCTGTCTATCGTCTCTGCTTTTGTGGCAGCTTTGGCGTATTGCCGACGCGTTTGGTTGCGCAGCACCAGCGAAAGATTCTTCAACATTTCGCTAGGTTTTACGTTTCGTTCTCACTGCACGCCGCAATCAGCTGTTATTTTGTTTTGCTGCTGGTCATATAACGGTCTTGCAGTGTTGTAAGGCAGCACAACGATAGTGCTGCCCATAGTTGTTTCGAAGATGGGAATATCGATAACTAAGATAATCAAAAGAGCGCGAAAGAATTAAAAAATTGTTAAGACTGTTAAAACTGCATAAGCATTAATAGTTTAAATAATATATAGTTTAGTGCAAAGTGTAACAAATAATAAAAACATCGTCTTTTTTTTTTCGATATACACTTATATATTTATTGTGTATAAATATACTATAAATACATACATACTAAAAATGATCTGAACTCTTTTCTTGTTTGAGTTTCAAAGAATTTTTATTTCACGTACAAAACTACGTTGCTTATATATACATCAGCTTTATGTGTGTGTTTATCATGCAACTTGTTTTTTTTTTATATTTTATTTTGCAATTTCGACTGTGGAAACGTTAATAAAAAAAAAAAAAAATAAAAAAAAAATTTAAAACTTGATTGTCAAATTTTCGGCGAAATTGCAGCGACAAAACGGCCCATAAAAGTGCATGAAAAGTATTCGCCTTATGGCAGCAAAAGAAGAACTTACCCAAAAGGAATTCACTTTTATGTATGCGTATCTCTCTCTGTGTGTGTGCGTATCTGTGTGTGTGGCTTTTTTCACTGTTTATTTTGGGTACGTTGTTTCTGTGTGGGTGGTAAATGCTACCGCCAGCACCACGCCCACATTTTTAATATGTTTTAAGTAATTTGTGCACATTTTCGAATTTTTATCGCGGCCACAAAACTTTGTCCTTTTGAATTTAACAATGCCGCCAACTGCAAACTGTTGGTCTCCTGGCTTCTGGCCTCTGTCCTGCGCCTTTGTCCTTTGGCCCCCTTGTTGACATGCCCTTTGTCCTGCGCTGCCTGTCTATCTGTCTGTTTTGTGCGCAGTGTCAATGCTTGTTGGCGAGCGTGTAATGATGACTTTATGACTTTATTTACGTGCAATAAAAGCAACAATTCAGATCGCAAGACATTTCGGCATACACTCAAAGAAAAAGGGGCAAATATTGACTTTGAATTTGTATAATGCATAATTTAATAAAAAAATGTTTTTTTTTTATCGTTTTATATTTTCATTGTTGAAAATTGTTGCATAAAAATTATATTTTTTTTTCCATTTTTTACTTACTAATTGTTTTGAGTGCACTCAAATTGCACACATACAAGTGCCGCGAAAGCTTGGCAAGTTTTCTTTCTTTCTCAATATTAAAGCGATTTGCAACTTAATTTATTCCATTTGCTTCCTTTTCATTTGGGCTGAATTTTAATTCTGCCTTTTTAGTTTTGGGCTTAAATATGTTAAATACCAGCTGCGCGTGGCTCTCTACCTTTTTGATGTCAAAAGCCCAACACATGCCTGTAGCTGTAGCTCAAGTGCGTGTGTGTATGTATGTGTGTGTTTGTGTGTGTGTGTTTGTGTGTGTGTGTGTGTGTATGCTTGTTGTGTCTTGTTGCCATGTGTCTTTCTCAAGTTGCTGACAAAAAATTTGCAATTCCAATCATAAAAGTGTTACACAAGTCGAGACCAACACATGTGTGAGCATTTTTGCATGCACTACTACACTGAAAGAAAAGCAAGGGTACAATTATGAGCTTGAATAAACAAATTTAACGGCAAAAGCGTAGCTTTTAATCATGGTAAGTATACGTTCCTTGCAAACAACAAAAACCAGAGACTTTAAAGTGAGTTCAAGGAAATTCAATTTGAAATTGAAAGACTTTTATAAGTAATTTTATTAGTGTATTATCCTGACTGATGCGCTGTATCATACTAATGTTTTTATAATCAAGCGAAATCCAATAATAATGGCCAAATGCAAGTTCGAATTATGTTAATACCACAAACTGTGGCTCGCACTTTGTTCGTACGCTTAAAAATGTGCCTTTCAAATATCACACATACGCCACATACGCCGCAAATTGCCTGTGGCCACAGAGTGCGACCTCACTTCGCTTAGTCCAGCGCCAGCTGCAATAGATTAAATCACAGTTGGCGTGAGGCGAGCGAGCATAATGCGTCTAGTGTCGGCTGTCTGACCGCTGACAGGCATCAAAATGTTGTTGCCGCGACATTTGCATTTGTTGGGGGCTAAGCGTTAAAGCTAGCTGATAAAAATATAGTTGAACAACGGCCGGGCGAGTCTTGTAGTGTCTTGTTTGATTGAAATTTGCATAGCTGCAAAATTTGTTGTGAAATGTGTCCGGTGCAGTAAGTGAGTGGCCGCCGGCGTATGAGGCGCTGGAGCGTGGGTGGCATTTGTGTATGCCTAAAATTTAACGTTTCGGGCGGTCGAGGCAGCCGGGCCCCATGTCAACACGAACATGCCACACAGTTGACGACACTCGCAGACATTGCAGCCCAGGCGGCGGAGGCGGCTAGAAAGCGAGTGTGCGGGTGGCTGTGTAGGCGACGCAGCGTCAGCCGCAGCACGCGTGAAATGCATTTAACATTTTCTGTTGCCTACTTTTCTGCGTCAAATTACAGCTGCGTCGAGTGCTGCTCGCTTTGAGCATCTGCATGGGTGTAGGCGTGTGCGTGTGTGTGTGTGTGCTACACAAGTGTTTTACAGCACTTTAAAATGTGCATTACAGACACAAAGCTCAACTTGACGTCGTTGTTTGTATAATTATTATATGTTTACTGATTTAATGTGCGATACTTGTAGCTTTATAGCTTTTCAGCCAAAAAACAAATGCTGAAATTGAGGCAGACTTAGCTGTGGCTGTTGCTGTCGCTGTCGCTGCTGCTCTGTGTGCTTCGGGCCATGTGTGTTTACACAGGCTTAAAAACAACAACATTGTTGCTCGGATTTAGTTTACTGCTGAGGCTTTTATGGGCTTAACATATTAATTAAACTTGAAGTGGAAACACACTGAAAAACTTGACCGGTTCAACTTTAAATTAGATTTTAATCTGTTGCTCATATTTAAACAGACAATAGATTTCATGTGTGGGTGATCCATGTGTGTGTTTGTGTGTATGCTCAGATACAGCACAGTGTTGGCAAATGTGCTCAGCATGTGCTGGTATCGCAGCTAATAGTGCTATACCCAATGTTAGTGGGAGTAAAGAGCATGTTGATGAAATGCAAATTAAGATATAAAAATAGTGCAAACTAATAAAAATAATCGTGTAAAGATAATAATGTGTTAAATTCTGGACTTTTTATTTAATTATATATTTGCTTTCACTTTTATTCCAACAGAGTCAACCGCTCGTTTACTCTTTTCCTCTTTTTCATCTTCTTCTCCTTTCTATCATTGGCCTTAGCTCGATCGATGGCATTATAGCGAAGTATCGATGCCATGCAGTATCTATCGATAGTTAGCTATAGAACCAATCGCGTGTCTGCGCTTAAACTTTTCCAATTGCTCTTCTTATTCTTCTTTTTTATTGCTGGCCTTAAGTATCGATGCCATGCAGTATCTATCGATAGTTAATTATAGGCTCAGCCTCTAATTATTGTTGGTTACAACATTACTTTCTCTACACATCTTTATTGCCTAAGTAGAAGGTATTTCTCTCAATATAAATTATTATGTAGCTGCAGATACAGGGTACTTTTCAGTTCAGCATTAAAAAAACGCACCTGTACCTGTACATATACATATACACACATCTAATTGAAATGGGTTGCAACCGAACTGAATCGAAAAGCAGGAACACTTTGAGTGGCGTTTCGACAAACTGTTAGCCGACGGGCAACACGATTTGGTAGCCCCAACAGTGAGCATGGAACACGCATAAATGCTTAATGTGTGCGACAGAGAGACAGGCTGACAGGCGGACAACAATGCAACCTCAACATGAATATTGATATATACTATATGTATATTTATATGTCTATATGTAAAGTGCAGATACAGACGCGCATACATACATGTTTATGTGAGTTAATTAACAACATTTAAGTGGTCGCTGAATGAGCTGCACTCAACTAAATGCCATTCATAAGGCACACACGCACATGCACACGTACAGACACACAGACAAATCTGGATTGCGTGCTTCTGGGCAAATTGACAGCTTAATAAATTAAAATGCATTAAGTGTATAGCATAGATTTGCAGCAGCCATAAATCCATCATTCCAGTCAGCGTCAGTGGCAGCGCTCATTTTAGCTTTGGGCTTTCTCCACTTTGGTAAAGCTTAAATATTATATTGTAATTCAAATGTTTATGGCCATCAACGTAAATAAAAATGTCTGCTTAGCACCCGGCCTGCGGCACAGCTGCAGGTGAACTGCCGCAGCTGAGACATCGCCATGATATATGTTGTATGTTGTGTGTCGTGTGTCTCTGCAGTCAGAGTTGGGGTCCCGGGCTTCAACTTGTAACCGCTTCATGAGTTTAGCCTTCGTCGCCCTTAGAGATGGACGCGAACCGGTGCCGAAAAGGTGTAAGGAACATAAATTTTGTGTTTGCCATAGTTTTTTTTATTCTTAGAGCTACATTTTAGCTTTAATAGAAATTTTAGGTTTATTTTTATTCAGACGAAAGTCTTTTTATTTATAGTTTATCACAGATTATACTTAACATTTTCTAAGAACTACTTTTATAATCTGTTAGCTCGTGTCACGTGGCTCACGCACAAACACGCTATCAACACTAATGGCTTGCCTGGGGAGTGGGTACTGCTCCTGGGGCGGGCCGTAAGCTTGGCAAGCAACAAATTCACACGCCCAGAGCCATTGACACGGGCTGCTAAGCTGCGTCAGTGGGTGGCCATGAGACATGAGACATGGGCGGCCGACAGGGGGCGCTCACGAAAATTTCGCACCTGGCAGACAACTACAGCAAGCAACTACAACAACAGTCGAGTTAAGAGAAGCCAACGACAAAATCAAAATACATGCAAAATAGCTTTGCATTCAAAATAGACGCGCATATTTATCAGCGCGTGAATATTTACTGAGTGAGATTCATGGCTGGGTTTTGCGAAAGAGCGTCTCCACTTCATTATATTCACTCTTTGTTTCTTTTTTGCATGTTGGGTTCGATGCCCGATAACAAATACAGCAGCTTTAGTAATTTCAGCTTATTTCGACGACACAAAATACAATCAAAATATTGCGAGCAATAAATAAATAGCTGCGAACTGCGAACAGTTCGCACTTTACACCAACACGACAAAATCCGGCGTCGACTAATCATAATAATCATGAGCTGGCTAGATGGGCATTATACAGCTGCGTTTGTCGGATTGTGCGTAAGCCACGATGGTTGATAGATAGAAAATTTACCGAAATTGTGACGAAAGGAAACTGATTTGATATGACTTTCTGATATATTATTTTTACTTAACTTAATTATTATTTATTTAAACATGGTCTTTTTTTCGTGAATAAAATATATTATTTATTGATGAAAGCTGATTTTCTTTAGTGGTAATAAAAAGCTTACTCTTTTCGGAAATATTAATAACAATAAAATGTAAATAGTTTATTTATCGATACCTTATACTTCATAGGAGTTACAGCCTCAAATATACAATACATATGCTTTAAAGTTATTTTAGTCTAAAATTGTAGGCTTTACTAAAGCATTCCAGATTATTACAAATTAATCTGTTGCATATTGACTTTCAAATTCTTTTCGATTTATTTCAATTTTATAAAAAGTTTCTATATTTTATATTTATATATTTTGTTAATTTATTTATTTTTTTTTTTAAATTATTATTATTTTTTTATATTCCTATCTTGTTATTTTGTTAATTAATACTTGTGTAAACTTTTACTATCTATCTATCTATTGCATATATCATTGCTTAGAACTCCTTTTAAATTTCCTTACAATTTTATTATTTGGCTCTACTTGCTTTAGACCCTTAAAAATGAGCTTTAATTTTTCTGTTAGCTGTCGATGAACTCTCTTTCGCTTGGGACACCGTCTAAAGTTTATTTTTAAAATCCCTCTTTAAATCTCTTAATTTAAAATATCCTGGTTCTTCCTTTAGTTTCAAGCCTTTTTCAAATCCTTTTTAATTCCCCTTTAAATCACTTTGCGTTTCCCTTGATATTTCCTTTGCGTGTAATATTTCATTATACGAATTTATGCAATATTAAATTATATAGACTTAGGGTCTGTCAGGCCCACTGTGCCGACGCCTTATCTTGTGCTGCCTACTTTTGTGTGGCAAGCCATGAGCTGCCCACTCATTTGGGAGAAGCTGTCTGTGTGTGGTTGTGGTGGGTGCGGTCGAACTGACATAGAACTGCGCTTCAATAAATTGTCTGTTATCATTTTCATGTTTTTGTATTGATGACGGTCTGCTGGGAGCTAAGTATTACAGTTGGGTGTGCCGATGGGGCGTACGAGCAATGTCAACGCTAACGAAAAGCTGGTCTTAAGATGAAAAACGGCTTTGCTTTTGTGGTCAGGCACAGGCGCAGGCACGGCCAAAGCCTAATTTGCCGGAAATAAAATGTGCAGCGATGGGTGTGCGGCCTTTACGAAGTCAGGATTCGCGTCCTGGACGGCCCCCCTAAAGACTCCTAGTTCTTGGCAGGAAATTTGAAACTTGTTAGCACTCGTATCGTCACATGATCGAAATGCGCTTCCGGCAAATCAAATTGTAGAAGCTTGCATTTTCGATTAGCTGTAAAAGAGAGCACTGCTTCCATCAAATCCAACTGACAGATTATTGCTTCGACATTTCAAATTTCAATGCCAGCTGCCAGTCAAAAAGTAAAAGGAAACGAATTTTCCACGAACTGGGAAATGCGTTCTGTGCAACACATATACGAGTGCAAAAAAGGGATTCCTTACATAAAGTTGTTCCTTTAAACTGAATTTGAAGTGCAGCGCAAAAGGCAACTGGCTAAAGTTGAGATGACATGAAAATCTGTTTTTATTTTTATGTTAAAGTGCTAAGAGGGCGCCCCAACCAAAAATGAAGCCATTAGCGAAAGTATTCTCGGACGAAACAGCAACAAGACCCACTCTTTCTCTCTCTCTCTCTCTCCCTATGTAAAGCAGAAGCTCTGCCAATGGAGCTGATGAGGTTGCAGCCAGCGCAGATACGTTCAATAAATTTAATGGACATTTTTGTCATTTACCAAAGAGTGCGGCGACATCGATAGCGCCAATGAGTCTGAGCCGCGGCAGGCAAATGCAGGCAGCCAGGGCGGCAGCAAGGACCTACAAGCCTTTGGCCCCACAGGATGTGCCGGCAGTCAGGGCACACGGTAATAGCAAACGTCGGTACTCATACCTTTTTGTTACAGACGCTGCATTTTTGAAGACGGCGCATAGTGCAGCGAGACTCAGGTAGGCCAGGATCAAATAGTTATAGGCATAAAGGTGCAGGATAATAGATAATAGCTTACATTATGTAGAACATGTGAGAAATAGAAGTGAACTGCTATTATTGAATTTGTTTTTATGTTAAAATATACTATTTTTATTTTGAAATTCAGTTTACGTGTATTTAATTCATTTAATTTATCTTTGTCCAGAAAAAAATTTTACGCTCTCCACAATTAGTTATCAAAATTTGAATGAAATATGTGTTAATAAAAAATAATCTATAAATATTATCAATATCAAAATATCCAAAGAATATCAATGTATACATAATAATATATAAATATTAATTTTAAAATAATATTAATTATATTTATATTCTATAAATATTAATAAAAAAATTTATATATGTATATTAATCTATATATAATATTTATAAATATTAATATTCAAATAATAATTAATCATTTTTAGCTCCTTGCGCCCGCCATGCTTAGGTAAGTCAGTGGGAAATTAACCAATAAAAAAAGCAATTTAATTTTTTGTGGCTAAATAATTGCTCTGTATTTCGTAAAATTGTGTGAGGTAATATATTTTTGTAATTTATGAATAATTGTCAAAAATATTTCCTTTACACATTTAAAATCAATATTTTCCATATATTTTAAGTCCACAATATCTGACCTTAAGCTCTAAGCTGACAATGATAAATCCGTCTGGATCTGTGCGGAATTATGCGATGACTATTGTTTTGCAAAGTTTCTCTTCATGTTTAATTATTGATTTTCGTTCAGTTTTCGGTACACTGTGCTTCATGTCAATTGTTACAGTTGCTGTGCTTAAGTTTCAATTCCACTTTCGGTGCCATTTTAAGCTTCATCATTCGCGTCGAGTGTCGACAATCAATCAGCGTCTTTCAGCGCCAGCTTTTTGCATAATTAAAATCTGATGCGTTACCTGTTTACGTCAGGCATTGTTGTTGTTGTTGCTGTTGTTCTTTAATACTCTATTCACACAGTAAAAATGGGTATATTATTCGGTATTTAAAAGGCGATACCAGCACTGTGGATTCGCTGTTCTTTGGGCACTTTGCAGTCGTTCATGCCTGATTGTAAGATATTGTTTTCCAGGTGCTCGCACACAGCCTGTGTACGTGACATTTAAATCTGGCTGAGGTGCAGACGACTCTCAGGGAGTGGTGCGTGGGGATTTACAAAAGGAAAAAATTATACAAGACTGCGTTGAATTTGATATCCGTGTTAACTGGATAAACAGCAAAGCTGCAACACGTGGTTGCCTGTCGCTCTCTCTCTCTCTCGCTCACTTTCTATGTTTCTCTCTCTGACACAGCGGCATTCGCTGATTTTAATGTTCGAAGTTGAATTCAATTAAGTTGATGAAAATGACAATTGGCAAGTGACAAGCGCCGTGGTGGTGGCCGTTTGTTGGTAGCTGTAAATCTGAATGCGTATTTGTACAGCTGCTGCTCTGTCTGGCAGGATTCGCATTTTGATTGTCTGTCGTCCTTGCCATTTAAATACGGGTGTATTTGTGTGTGTGTGTGTGTCAATTAATTGTGACAGTTAAGTGCTGAGCTTTCTGTTGACGTGATGCGATTGCAGTGTGCCTCAGTCCCTTCTACGGCTCACTTGCCGCACACAGGCAGCATTCACTATTGACCATTGGCAGTTGCTTGTTTGCACTGAGATACCCTGTAGCTGATATATATATAAGCAGTATGATGAAGTTGTGGCAATGAGATAGTTTGGCGAGCTATGAGCCAGGCGCTGTGGTGCATCCTTTTGGATCATCTTTCGCTGACTAATTCGATAATCCGACTGCAGAGTAACATCAAGCTGCATACTTGCTATGAGACTTGCTGTGGCAGCGGCTAATTGAGGGACAGGCAGCAAGCATTCGCTGAGGTCAGTCGTGCACTTGGCCAACACGTTTTAATGGCCGCTCAGGTATTGACCATATTTAATACCATTTAATTGAATTGCTGCCGTTTATTAATTGCCCACTGAAGGATGCAGCTTCCAAAACGTATAATTGCCATGCACACACACACACACACACACACACAGGTACACACACACAGCACGAACAAAGTCGGCGCTCAAAGCCGTGGCCAATTAGTCAATCAGCAGACAGTTATTTTACATCAGCTATGGGCAGTAAAATGTCGTTGGGCGCGCAATTAAATTGTCAAATGGTACCCCAGAGACTTACCCATCATCATAATCATGATGAACCTGTTCAAAGGCACCAGCTTCCCTTTCGCTTCCTTTATGTGGCTGGCCGGCCCGGCCTCTGCACTGGGACACTCGCTGCACAAGTAATTAGTGCACTTGCAGGGCGCGCGCTCACTTGACCGTTGTTATTTCACAGTTTTCCTTGTTACACCCTGTACCAATTGAAGATATTTATCAATGGGCATATTGATATTGAGTGTGAGAATAGATTTTTTACTCTAAAATGTATGCGCTTGAAACTGCTTATGGTGGCAATAAATTAAATATGATATCGAATATATTTAATATCAAAATCACTTAGATATCAAATAAATAATACAAATATTAAGGATTCAGAAATTGATAAATTTTCATTATATATTGAATGACGATAAAAATTAAAAATATTTTTTTTAAATACATGCATAATATATACATACGGAAACAAGTTCCAATTGGTATGTCTTGTCTTTTATGACTTGGCTTATTTTCTACAATATCGATAAAAAAAGCCATACCTTAAAGTCGGCTAATTTTTACAATTGATAAAAATTGGATAGTTGCAAAATAATACTAACATTTTCGATCTGAGCGTTATAGACGTTTAATGTATTCTGTATTTCATGAGCTCTTTTTTGATTTTTGGAACTGCAAGGGTATCTTCTAGTCAATACTTATTCTTATATATATATATATATATATATATATATATATCAATTGAACAATAAAAAATTATATATTATATTTTTCTCTGCTTTAAAGAATTCTAATGTATTCTGTGCCCTCCTATACTTAACATGACAGGGTATCTTCTAGTCAATCACTAGGTAATGTACTCATTGGTACTTGTTTTCACAGCGCTGCCTTTGTCCATTTGAAGTAGTCTTTTGGTACGTTTCTGGTTCTTGTTTCTCGTTTTGCTTTGCAGCTCTCTTTCTCTCTCTCTCTCTCTCTCTCTCTCTCTTGTCTTGATGCTTAGCCGCCTTTGTTGATTCTTTTAAATTTCGCCTTTCAATTATTTTATGCAAATAAGCAAGCGGCGCTGAGCGCAGATTATGCCAGCTTGACGGGATTCCTTTACATTTCTTCTCTCCCTTTCAGCCCCTCTCTCCCTCTCTCTCACTCATTGTAATGTCTCCATTTTGCACTGGCTTGCCATGCCAAGCTCCTAATCTTCAGTTTTTCCCACGTAACGCTAGGTTGGGAGACTTTGTCACAGGCTGCGTGAAATGCGCGACGCACAGTTCCACTTACAAAATGAATTGTTTGTTATTGTTGTTACTGGCTGCTGCCGAGCTGCCTGCCCAGCTCAGTCACATCTAGCACAGCTCATATCGTGCGCCCTTCGCATTTCGCTTTGGGCGTAATCAACTTAAGTTGGTCAAATGAGTTTGTTACGTTTTGAATGTTTCTTGAAAAGAGAAAAACTTCAAATGTAAAATGACTGCCAAATGCTTTTTCCTTTCGATTCACTGCTTCAGATTCCCCAGAGTTTTTCACCAATTTCCTGGGGTTAATTGCCAAACACCCGTCGGGCTGAGCTCTTCTAATTTGTTGTTGTTGTTGTTGTTGTTAATCTCGCTTTGATTTGTGGGGCATGCAAATTGTGCATCCTTTTGGGATTTGTCTTGCATTTGTAGGTGTGCCGCATGTAATTAATTAATGGCATTTCCGCCAGCTCCGCCCGACACCTGCCTCTGCCCCGCTGCCAGCTGCCAGCTGCACGAAGCAATTAAATATTTAATGCTCTATGCGATTTGTGGTATGTAATTTAAAAGTGATTTTTGCCACGCACAATGTCAAAAGCTGTCACAGTCACGCGGCAGCAGCGGCTGCGGCAGACCTTGAGACTTGATCCTTCAGGTGGCCCAAGATTGTGGATGCTGCTGGCGCTCAGTCTGTTCCTCACTCTCTCTATCTCTCTCTCTGTGTACGTTTCAGAGATGGGCACGTGTTGATTATCCTGTGCTCTCTACACTATCTTTGGATCTCTGTCAGCACATATAATGCATCATTTTGTCACCTTCGCTCATATCAGCTGTAGAGATGAGTGCTTGTCGACGATTTCTCTTTTTCACACTTTCTTTAGCTCTATATATCCTTGTTGCTATCTCTTTAATTTTTCCGCCTCTGTCTGCCTGATTACAAAATATGCGCTAGTTTTAATAATAAGCACACTTCCGCTCGTAACAATGACTGAGCATAAAAATAATTTTTATAACCTGAATCCATTGAAAATGGAAATTTCAGGGTATAATGTTTTTGTGCAAATGTATGTAACAGGCAGAAGGAGACGTGCCACACCCCATAAAGTATATATATTCTTGATCAGCTCGACGAGCTGAGTTGAACTAGCCCTGTCCGTCTGTCCGTCCGTCCGTCCGTCCGTCCGTCCGTCCGTCCGTCCGTGTAAACACCTGGATTTCTGCAACCACAAAAGCTAGAGACTTCAAATAAAAAGCAAAATGCTCGATAATACCATACGCTGTACGAGTTTATTTTTTTTTTTCGATAACTCATCCCATTCCTTTTTTATCGATAACTATCGAAAATATCGCTTTGTTTTTGAGGTCTGGCGTGCACACCGTTAAAGATAGAATCGTGCACTAAGTTGTGGTTGATAGCTATAGTGAATCCGCACATTTTGTCATTTTTGGATTTTTGATGCCACGCCCCTTTCGCCCACAATTCAACAAAAACGATAACTCACGCATATCAAATACTAGAGACTTGAAATTTGGCAAGTAGGTACATTTGAATGTCATAATCATTCCCCGAAAATTTCATAAAGAACGTTAAGTTTAAAGTTCTTACCATTTATTGAAAGTCAACTAAAATTTATTGTGAGTCGTATCTGTTTCGTGTCACGCTAGAAATATTCACACAACACGACGGCAGCTCTGACATTCATTTGAAAAGGTAAACCCAAGGCAAAGCGTAAGAGCAAAAATAATTGAGATGTCAGCTGAAATTCAAGTGGACTTTTATTGACTGTTTCCTGGCTCTGTTTCTCTGGCTGCCGTGCTGCCTGGCTGGTTGGCTGGCTGACTGGCTGGCTGCTTGGCTACATGGCTGACCGACTGTCCGGCTGGCATCGCATGCTCCTCAAGTGGCATGCAATGTCGATTCCACACATTCGTAGGTGGCATGCAACTTGCGTCTTCTGTCTGCGACCTTCGATTCACATGGGGGGTTGTAGGTGAAATATGTTTTCCTGTAAAATCAATAGTTCTACAGCTTTTAGCTGCTCTTTAAGCCAGCCGCAGCACGTGTGGCATTCTGCCATTTTATGCTAATAACGACAGCAGCAACAGCAGCAATCGTCAGGCCACATGTGCCCATACATTGCTTGTTAGTTTAACTTAAACTTGAAATCTTTGTCGCGTTCGCTTTGCCCTTTTACCTGCCACACCACATCGAGATTGGCCCCCAGCTCTTGGGTGCTCAGCCGCTCAGCCTCTCAGGCTCTCTCATCTCCTTATTCTGTCGTACGCTGTGCTTACACTTCATCCGCATGCTCGGCATTGAATAGCATCCCTAAGTGTCCTTAAGCGCACTCGAGCGCTTGGCTATAGCTATGGAACCTGCCGCCTGAAGCTCATGGAGATTGTTGCGTTGCGGTTAAATTGCGCCAAACATATTTGACATTTTATTATGGCAACGGCGGGGCTGGGGCTATGCGTTATTGCGACACGGATATTGCGGCGGCGGCGGCGTCATCGCCGATTCTCTCTCTGAAGCCTTGCGCTAATAATGACATCAAGTGTTTTTCATTAACTGCCGCTTATTAATATTAGATTAAAAAGTGCGTTGCGAGCCTGCAAATGTTGCGCACACGTCCCATTGTGCTGCATCAAGCGGAGCCTTTGATATTGTTTTCAATTTATTCCTAAATCCTTTTTGCCCATATAGGGGTCAAAGGTCTTATAAAATGTGTGTTGTGCTCTTCAAGTTGCTGCCGAAGTGGGAATATTGAAAAATGCGCCACGATGCGGCCTGGGACTAAATTGAATTTGCGTGCAAGCCAAAGACATTTGCCATTTGAATACTCTACTCGCTGGCATTATAGTTCAGCAAATGCGTTTGTTCATTGCGGTTGTCTGTGATTGTATATTATTTATATATAACTAATCAGCAATGGAGTATATAAAACTATGTTGGAGTCTTCATTCATGATTCACCATTCGTTATAAAAAATATTAAAGCTTTCTTTTGAAGTCGTTTTATAGACTTTTTTTTTCACTTTTTCTGCTATAAGATCTTAAGGCCTGGTTTGATATCATTAATATATAGATGTTATATGATTGACAGATTCTTTTGTAAGTAAGGATGTTTTTACAAAGTGTTTAAAAAAATATATTTTAAGTAATTATATGATATTTTACTCTGTTGTGTTATTTACTCTTTGATAAATCTCTTATCAAATTAGACTTCAGTCTATTTTAATTAATGACTAATTGATTTACTTTTTCTCTACTTACTTTTTTCTCTAAGAGAGAGGTCTGGATTGATATCATAAATTAATTAGAGTCTTTTGTATACATATTTTAAGGACTTTAATAATATTTTACGCTGTTGTATTATCTACTCATTCATGAATCTCATATCATATTGAATCTCAACCTATCGCATTAGATTTTATAAATGATATCTTTAAAATCCATTAAAGAGCTCGCACTTCTGACCAATGCCTCGTATAGAGCATTCAGTTGTCATCTGACCCAGTTCAGCTCTTCTTGTTTGTGTGTTTTTAAAGGCAGTTGGCAAAGAATTCAATTTTCAAATTGGCTAAAACTTAAAGTGGCGACGCTGCAGTTCATGAATTTCTAATGAAATTAAAACGTTGTACAAATATAATGATGCCAGCAAAGGCAGTAGCTGCAGTAACTGCCACAGTAAGAGCAACTGTGGCAGCCGTGTTTCGTTCGTGACTGCAACTACTTAAAAGCACGCCAGGAAGATGGCTAGGAAGGGAAATGGTTACGGAAGGGGAACGGGAACGGAAACGGGAACGGGAAAGGGGATGTGCAGAATGAGAGAAAATTCCATCAGAGGAACTACTGTTGGAGCTGCTTCTGCTACTGCTTGTGGGCGTCTGACAACTGAGAGATTATTGTGCAGTACGGCAGGACTTGGTCTTGTAAGCATTTGTTAGACTCTAGCTACAGCTGCACCACTCTGCACCACTCGTTGCCTCAATTAAGTCGAAGCAAATAGTTGAACATTCGGGTGGACGAGCTAGAACATGTAAACACGTCACGCCAAGCAACAACTGCATCTGTCATTATAATGCTCCCCCTCACTCCCTGCACCCACACACACACACACACACGCAGACACCTATGCACACAGACACACACAGACACACACAGCCTCACACCTACACAAAGAAACACAAATGCGAAGTCTGGGCAAAGTTTTTGGTTACTTGAAAATTCAATTTTACGCAATATGCGCAAATCGTGATTAAAATCCTGTGCGTGGTACTTGCTCATTGCATACTTTGCGGCTGATGGTGGCTCCATCTTGGATGCTGCCCCATCTCTCTAAGCCGCCGGCACTGTGGGCCACATTAAGCTCCGCTCTGACGTTAAGTAATAAATCAAGCGTAAAGTGAGATTTTGTAACCGAATTTATTTGCTTTACTCCTCATAATCCGCGGCTGACTAGTGAGGCGTAGACATGTGCTTGATTACATAATATTTAAGTGGGTATTTAGTGCGTTAAGTCTGCAGATCAATTAGTCTAATGCTAATTTGCATATTACCCAAGCTTTGCTAAGTGTATTGAAAATATTTGCATATGCATATTACAAGCTAATACATGAGATACTGGCTGGGCTTTTGTTATTTGCCTGAGATCCTTGAGTTTTTGCCCATGCTGAAAGTGTCTTAATAAGTGGAATACCTTTAGCTACTTGGTCTAAAAGTTTCAGCTTAAGGAAATTAATATAAAAAGTTGCAAGTATATTTGAATATTTGCATATTTGTGGGGAAAAAAAGGAAATAAGATGTGGACCACTGAATGAGTTGATGTTTGAGTTGCAAAGTCTAGACTGGCCTTAAGGCTGACCCTAAAAAAAATTTGATTTTATTGCTAGCATTTGGTTTATTATTTATCAATTGACATACAGACTGACAGAAGTACTTACAAATACATACATACATGCAGAGTTTCCTTTTACAAAACGACTTAAATTTTGTACGCTATAAGTCTGAGTTTCTAAGACATTTTGCCTCAACTTGTGTGAGCTTGGCCCATTGTGTCATAAATACAATGACTGAGAAAAGCTGCTGCCTACTTGCAGGCGCTGTCAGCGTAAAAACTATGAAAATGTGTTTTCAAATTGCGAAACAATTTGCTGACCGTAATTGAACTTTGCTGTTGCCATCGCCATTGCCATCGCCATCGCCATCGCCATTGCCATCATCGTCAGCGGCACATAAAGCAAACTTTGGGCGCTCATTTGAGTGGTTCAGCCACGTAAAAGTTTTCGGCGCACAGCCTGTGGCAAATGTTGGCAAACCGGATCCGGATCCGGGTCTCTGCTTTGGCTTTGGCTTCAGCTTGGGCCACGGCTTCGGCTTCGGCTAGCGCTGGGTCTTCGGTTCATGTTTCACGTCTGAGTTTTCGCGTTTTCGGGCTTTTGAGTTTTTCGCTTTTGGCCGTTTTTAGGCGCCGCTGTTGATTTGTGTGTATTTGTGTGTGTGTGCGTGTGTCGGTTCGACGCGGTTTCGGCCAATTTGCCATGCCCTTTCCGCACCGCTAATCCGCGCCCCTTTTGTTGTTCATTCATTCGCAATGCAAATACCGACCTCAAACAATGCCAAGCGCCGACCTTTTGATTTCATTTGCTTTTATTTGTATTAATTTGCCGTCCTTTGTTGCAATTCTTGTTGCAATTGTTTTCTGTATACAAAAATACTCTATTTTTTTTTTTTTTTTTTTTGCTGTTGCATAATTGTCGTTGTTTTCGCTCATTCCGCAACTCTTCATACGCATGAATATTTCAGTTGTTGTAAGTAGTTTGGGCCTCCATGCGACTGCAACTGTCGGAGCACAAAGTTTTGAATAATTTATGCGTTTCCCGAGTGCCACAGCCACAGCCAAAGTATTCAATGCCTGTTGTCCAATGCTCGAATGCCCCAATGCCCATTGCCCATTGCCCGTTGCCCAATGCCCATCGTACGATGTCCAATTCCAATTTCATTCTTTGCCAGACAACGTCTTTCTTTCTACGACTTTTACTCCTTGGCATCCATTGAGCAGCCGTCGAAAAGTTTGACTTGGCTCTCCTCTAACGTAGATGTTCAGTTTAAGTAAAAGTCAAGAGCTATATGCACTGAGAGAAAAATATGTGGCAGCATGTAAAATCGGATTCTGTTTATTGTGTATATATTTTCTTGTGTTAAAATTCTGATGTTTTGGCTTATTTGAATTTTATTGGTGTATTAGTATTTGAGATAGTTCATCAATGGAGCTATTATAACTAAATAAAATTATTATATCTAATATTAGATATTTTCTAGCAGCGCTTATTCAATATACCTTATCGAATATAACATAAGCTAAATTTAATATAATAATAATAATAATCCACTTTAAAAAAACTTATGCCAACTTAATATTATTACCCATAATTGAATCCAACTTAACTTAAACTAACTTCGCTAAATATTACCTAACCAAACTTGACCTAATTTAACCCACTTTACCTCAATCTCTACTAAGTGTTGCCTAGTTAAACTCAACTTAACCTCAGCAACACCTCAGTTGACCTAAGGCCTCGCAACTGTCTAAGCTCTCAAAACTTGACCTAAGGTACAGTGCAATATTAATTGTTCTCAAAGATTATTTGATGTATTATTGTATTATGTATTATTTCTCTCAGTGTATTTTTGCGTTCCACTCGCTTCGCCCTGCCCGCTCGCTATTTGTCGAGCGTAATTAGCCGCAAAGTATGCAACTTGCATTTGTGCAACCAGGCATTGCCAACTCTATCGCCAATTGCCTTTATTGAGACATTCTACCCGAGCAGAGAGTGGAAAAGGGAAAGCATAAAAAAAGGGTCTCAGTGTTCAGGGAGGCGGCAACCTCAGCACGAAAGGCGGCAAAGGCTATGCAAGGCGTTGCATGGGGCAGCACTTTGTCTGCTCTCTGTAAGTGTGAGAGTGTGTGTATATATGCAATGGTATGTGTGTGTGTGTGTGTGTGTGAAAAATACCACAATTTCAATTTCAAAGTATCCTTTTAGTGTAAAGGAAATGACATTTACGCGCTTTGTTGTGGTTTTCTCATGCATAAAACATTTTTAGTTTAAATTTTTTCCGTTTCTTTTTTTTTCTTTATATTGTATATATAGAGTTCGTTTTTTTTTTGCGCGCACCCTGACGCACTCGTTATGCAGTAGGCGGGTAGGTCCTTCAGCTGCTGCTGCAACCATACAGAAAATGTTTGCCAGCCGCTTGGCCAAACGAACAAAGCACAACGAATGGCCACGAGGCTCGTCTGCAGCTTAAAAAATTGAAAAGTGCATGCAGAGCAACAAAAATAAAAAATAGGAGAGGAGCCACAATATGAAAATAAAGAATTCATAAATAATAAAAATGAAAAACGCAACAATATTGAATACTGAAACAGCGCAACATGCTCTACGATGAAGCTGATATGTTCGTTTGCTGAGACAAATGGTTTGCAATTTTATTGAATTGTTTAGATCAACTGAAGAAATCAATTTGAATTATTTAAGCTCTCATATAATATTTTATATAATATACATAAACGTTTTGATTTATTTATAATTGCCTTGTTAATTTCTTCAAAAACTTTAGGCCAGACATTTTGTGCCAATACAAATTCCACAGTTCTCTGTGTAGACGATGCTTTTAGGGCTTCAGAGGCCGCACATACTCAAACACAGTAAAGCTTTTAGATATTTAAAATTAAGTGTGTCTAAAATGCATTTTACAGTATTTTTTATATTTAAAAATTGCCGTAAGTACGGACAAATGCTCTGCCTTCTAAGTTTTTTTTTTTTTAATTTTTCAAAAATGTTTTGTTTTGTTGGTTTCTTTTCAAGGAATTTACTAAAGCACAGTCCAAAACTTTCAGTCTCTACTCCCTGCTTTCACTCATGATTTCTCTTTCTTACCCTCTCACTATTTATGTTTCTCTCTCCTCTGCTCCCACATTCTCTCCTCTCTCTTTTATACTCTCTTTGTTTCTTCAGCTCTGTTCCAGTTCCCTCTCCCCCAACCGCCTCTCACCTTCCCTCTCTCTTTCTTTCCAACTCTAAACATCTCTTTTATTTTTTTCAATATCTCCCTATCTCTCAGCTTTAGTCTATTTTTCTCTCTCTAACGACTTTCCTCTCCAACTAGTCTGCCAATATCTTAAGTATTTATTTAAAATAAAAAACAAAAAAACTAAAGAAAACAAAATATGGAATTTTCGTTATACAAATTCGCTCAGTTTCTTAAGACTTATATACTTATATTATTTGTAATAATAAATAATTAATAATTATAACTTAAGCTGTTTATATTCATAAGTATAATGGAAATTCAGAAAGTGACTGAAAAGCAATGCTACTTATAAATTTGAAAATATTTTGGCCAACAATTGAAGTCGCCATCAAGTACAGGCTATATATTCGCACAAAAGGCGTGCGTTTGTGTGTGTGTGTGTAAGGATGGGGAGCATGGTGAGAGAGGGGAAGTTTATTTGGGGTCTGGCATTGAAAATTGTGAGCAACAAAGCAGAAGGCAGATAGGGTTGGCGACACCTCAGCGATGTGGAGCAACGTCTAAATGGTTGAAAACTTGAGACAGCGAACCAGAAACGATTAAAGCTCAAATTTTTCTTCATTTGACATGGGGGTGCAGTATAGGGGTTGGCTCGGGGCCACACTGGTGGCTGGTAACGAGGACAGCTGCGAGCTGCAAACAATAAGTGACAAAAATCAATGAAGAACTTCTGGGCAACGCCGGCGGCTGCTGCAAATGCGCTTCCCGTTTCCTTTATGAGAAGCGCCAACGGGATGCAGTTAGTATGACGCTGCAAACGTTGAAGAGAGGCGAAAAAAGCTTGGAGGCAACGATGGTGGTGGTGGTGGTGGTGGTGATGGTGGTGGTGGTGGATGTAGCGGCTAGTCGCTAGGTGGAAACGTTTGACTGTTGTACGCTGTGAATGTGACGATGGCATTTGTTGAATATCAACAGGAAATGCAGTGAATAAACACGTCGATTCGTTTGAGAGTTGCGCGTGTGCGAGTGTGCGAATGTGTGTATGTGTGAGTGTGTGTGTGCTGTGTATTGTGCTACGATGAGAGTCACATTTTGAATGGTATTCAATTCAATTCGTTTCGATTCAATTCAATTCTTGATGTGAATAGCAACGCATTCACCGCGGGCAGCTTTTAGCTTCGGGCAATGGCCAGCAAATAATGCAAAAATTTTTGCATCTCTGAATGCCAGTGACAGCAGCAGCAACAAAACCAACAAAAAAAGAAAAATGCAACAACAATAACAATGCTCAGCAAATTTGACATATAGCTCGTTGCGTAATTGCATTCATCAAAATGAAAACTATTTCGTGTTCATGTTATATACCTCGTAGAAGCGTAAAAGAACTGTTATCGTACTAAGACTTTTTGACAACAATATGAAGCATATTATTTTATAAATCGATAAATATCGTTGGTAAGTAAACTCTGTTAAACATGAAAATAGTAAAATAGTAAATAGTAAAAAATACAAATATTTGTAATATTTGATAAAAAGTCGTATGTATCGAATGATTTGCCACATGTGAATATCTCAACAAAATATGATTTATGAATATGAGTATATGATTTAGTCCTAATTAATCGATATCTAGTGAATAACTAAAAAGGAATTAAGATCGATCATAATTATTTTTGTTCTACTTACAATAATTAATTCATTTTTATCTATCCAACCCAGGATATTTTCTAGTCCAGCAATATTATCGTACCTGAAATACATATATTTTACTGTTTAATTTTTATTTTTCCCGCAGTTTGGACTTTGCCAATGTAATCAAATTAAATTCAGTGCAAAATTTTGTTTGGACTTTGCCGTTTTAAATTCGAATTCGTGGTTATGTTCAGTGCAGCAGGTACGAACCGATGGGTGCGCTGCTGCGCTTAAAAGCATGCAATCAATGCCAAAAATCAGATGGCATCCCGTTCCATTTGTATGAAGTTCATTTGGTTGGCTCATGCTGTTCAGCCTTGTCGACTTCTGCATCATTCGATGCCCGTCGTCCATCAGTCAGCCAGTCAATCATATGAATCGTTTTCGTTTACGTTTCGTTTTCGATTCCAATCAATTTGTTTGGCATTTTTGGCTGGCGTTATACAGCCGTCATGACCTACGCCCTTCCCTGCCGCCCCCACGCCCCTTCAAACTGCCATGCCATGCCTTTATACACCAGCACCTCATACTGCGAAACGCCAACACTCTCTGACCCACAGCGTGCTGTGAATATTCGTGATGCCTTTTTTCTCATATGCTGTTTCGTCTTTTCGATTTGTGTTTATTTTATTTTTTTTTTTTATCGATTTTGTGTTCCGATTTCAAAGCAGAGACCGAAAAATACAAAAAACATGCCCAACGAGTTGCGCTCGCTTGTTGCATTTTTAAATACCGCCAACGGGCAGCCAAGGGGCATTAAAAAGGGCCATCGCTGGTTGGCGATGGATGCGTAGCTGGGCTGACTGCTGGCCGACAACAAATCCATCTTAGTTTGTACTTCCGGCTGCCAAAGAAACTTCTTGTTAGTAGTTATTGCAGCAAGCTTCCAGCTTTGCCAAAGTCGAAAACTTAATCAATACTCGGTGGATACTAAAAATTTTCTATTTGGCGAAGCAGCAGAAGCAGTTTTCTATTTTTTTTAATGCAACCAATAGCAATTCGCTTAGCTGAAAAAAAAAGTATTAGGGTATTTTCAAGTCGAATACTGGCAATATTAATGAATGTGTTGAAAGTTGGAAATATGCAAGAAAGGCATAAGATCGGGAGCTCAAATATGCTAGATTTTAACATAAAAATCAACTTCGATCTTCGAAAAAAAAAAAAAAAAAAATAGTGTTTTATATAATATATTTTTTAAACTGAAAAGTTTTTGAAAATTCTATATTATATATTTATTACTTTTATTTCTGATTCTGCTGTGAACTTTAAAAAGTCCCCTGACAAGCTGGCAATACCTTCCTCAATACATAAATTTCAACTGATATAATTTGAATTTGCTTGAGTCGAAATAAAAGCCGAATTTACCCGACATTCTACCATAACTTACTGTCAATTAAATAAAAAACATTACTAATCTAAAACTTATTGCTATCGATTATAAAAAAAAAATCTTGGAGTCCAGCTAACGCCATTGCCTGCGCCGCTCCATTTGCCTCTTCAGCAACTGAGCTTTGGATGGCGGCACATTCGATTTGTTTGCCAATCCTTCAAGTTGACTGAGCTCAGTTTTGTAAGATGTCAGTGGCTTGACGGGTGGCACCTCAGCGAATCGAATATTTTTCTTTAGCAATCGAGGCGTGACATGGCATTCCATGACTGACTTGTTGCCTATGCTTGTCTTGGCCACAGGGCGTTCCTTGCGGAAAGGTGGAACGCGTGGCGGGACTAATCCTGGCTTGATGTTGCTGGTCCTCTTGACGGGACTTGAAATTTTCTTCGACTGATGGAGGTTGTTACTTGATGGTGACATCTGACAGCCGCTGATGGTCTTAGTACCTTTTACGACATTGCTGGCCAGGTAATTGCTTGACTTGGTCGAGTCTATGGACTCCCCATTTAAGCGCTTCACGTCTGTCGCCGAATTCTTAGCTTTAAGCTTACGCTTGCCATATTTGCTTTGGTCATTAAATCTGGCTGTTGCTGGCTTCGAGGCCTTCTGCTTGGCTTTGGAAATCAGTTCCAATTGCTTACGTAACTGCAGTAGATCTTCCAGCTGCTCGGGCGGCTCAGCGCCATAGTTATCCCGATAAAAGTCTGTGACCGCCGTGCGCATTATCTGCTGCCCAATCAGAAACTGGCGCGTGAGTAGAAAAAATATCTTCGCTTTGTAGGCGCACGTGCCACAAATACACGGCGGAAGATCAGGCATTGTACTGAATTGCTTAAATAATATATACAAAATATATAGATTCAGTTCAGTATCAGACTTCTGAGACGATCGTTGGCACTTACGAACTGCAACGAGGCGCGCTGAAAGAGCGCACGATAGTTGCTGATGGTTGGCTCAAACTCGAACTCCTGATATTTATCCAAGTCCACAAAGTGTCCATCATCGCTGCAGCCGCACACGCGGCATATCTGCTGCAATTTGCTCAATTTGTTCACAGTCTTTGGCACGGTCTGATGTACTTGTTGCCGGCCCAACAAGGCATTCCTATAGAATTGTTCATAGTCATGCAAGCTGTGTGAAGATAGGAATTTTGTAAAAAATATATTTAAATATTACATTAAATATATAAATAAATATATATTACAGATTTATAATATGCTAAAAAAAAGAAATACATATTTATATATATTTATTAAAAAAAAGAAGAAATTAAAGCAATTTCCACTTTTATCCATTCCTCAACACAAGCTCTTTAACAATTTATGGCAAGTGAAGTGAATGGTTTGTCGTGCAATGAATTCATAACTGTTACAAACCGGTTGAATTTAATGGCTATGAAAACTTAACGTTAATTGGTAATTTGCCAGCAAAAATCGCTGCCCAAAAGGAATGGGGCAAAAAATGAAAGTGTAAAAACTGAGCTGTGGAAATGTCCAAGCTTCTGTCTCAGTCTCTCGCACTCGTTAACTATCAGTATTTCTGGCTGTCTGGCTTGCTGGTGCTCATTGAGCGGCAAAATGCGAAACTTTTTAATTGACTTTTTCAATTACAGTTTAATTTTGTTGCAAGAAATTTGTTGGAACTGCCAATTGAAGTTTTCTGACTGCGACTGCCACAAAAAGACAGAGGGCCAAAGCTGATGGTACGCTCTCACACACACACACACTTACTGCTAATCTATCATTGTCCGCACATATATATATATACATATATGTATATGTATATGCATGTCTATGTTTCAGTGTGAGTGTGTGTGCTTGGCAATTTGCAAAACTTCAAAAACACGCACAGCCAGCAGCACATCTCGTCCAGAAAGCAGCAGTCAGTCCACGACCGTCATGGAAGGCAAAAATCTAAATTTATTTGCAGTGGAACATTTTTGGGTAAAGAGAAGGAGTAGCAGAAGTAGAGAGAGATGAAGAGAGAGAGAGATAAGGGAGTGGGAGCAAGGTCTTTTCGCTTTGGCCTTTGACTGCTGCGGGCCATAAGGAATATGAAATGTGAAAGTGTGAAAAGCTAGCAACTTACCTTAACTTTTTGTCCATGGCCTAAAAATAGTTGAAAAATCCCTTAAACAGTGTTTGAAACAAGTCCTCATGCATCTACAACGCCCCAGGTCCGATTCTAATAAATAGAGAACAGAGCATAGAGTTAGGGTATTAGTTGAAGCAATCACATAATAACATTTCATGTATATGAGATCACGAAAATTAGCAGTCGCCGCCTCCATTCAGGCAACGTCCATTGAATTATTCAACTGGCCAGGCCAGGCCAGAACTGGGTAGGCCATGATGCATGTGCCGTTGATACCAGTTGGGTTTATGGCCATTGAGATAGGAGTTTGGGCTCGGACTCTGAATGGACGCATGCCGCAGCCTGAACAGCAAAGGCAAACATGTTACTATTTATCTTGTAACGCACAAAAACACAAAAAGCGTGGCGCTCGAAACAAAAAGAGGATCACAACAAAGACAGAAAAGGGGGCTGAGTTTATTTTTTGCACTTATTTTTTTAGATTGACCGAATATGTAATACCCTCGGGCCGTTTTGATTGAATTGACTCTGCATGTATAAGTAATGAAATATATATTTAACTGATTGCTTAAATAATAAATGTCAAATAAATATAACAGACATATACCGCTGTTTACTCGCAGCTATTATTTGTTTTATAGAAAATGCATAATAAATGCAGAAAGTATTTATTATTAATTTGCGCTGCTGAAACAAGTTTATTAAATGCCGAATACTGAAAAACAAATGGGGTGGAGAATGGGCTTATAATTATTTTACAAATATAGAATTTAATTTTTAGAGATTATGTGAACTCAATTGTGGCTTAGATTAAGCTGAACAATCTCTGATTATATTTATGTATATTCTTTTAATAAACTACGCAATTAAATAAAAATGCTACTAAAATAAAAATAATTTACAATTGGAAATAATTATATTTACAAATAATTTTGTAATATTTAAAAGACTGAAGTAGCACAGATAGTTATCACTTTTATAGAATATTTTTCCGAATATATTTATAGAATATATGTATGCATATAATTTATCTTAATATTAATTCAGTTAAATTAGTAGAGAATATATGGATAGGTTTCAATCGAATAATTTTAGCTGAATTTCTATTAAATTGAGTCATCTGAAATAATGAAATGAAACACTGAAACACTATTTATTCTGTGCTATGTGATTATCAGTAGCGAGTAGCGTTGTTCTCTCTATGATTGCTTTCAATATGCTGGTTCTCCTGTGTTCGCCTAAATTAAATTCGTATAATAAAAGCAGTAAAAACTAAAACCAAAAGTAGCAAACAGGCACTTGCATTGGAGTGCCAATGTTGCTTTTATTCCGGACTGCACTGGACTCTTTTCAAAGACCATACTCAATTAAGTAATTAAAAACAGATGAGACTAATTAATTAGACTAATTCAACTAGGGGTTTCCTTATATATATAAAAAAAAAAACCAACTTAGCATATTATAAACTAAAGAGAATTTGATATCTATATCTATCGGAAATGAATGCTATTGCTCAATAAAGCAGCGTGTGCTAATGAACTAAATGTACGAGTTCATATATGCAGTTACGCTGAGTATATTGTATTTCAATTGGTTCATTGCTATAAATCTGCTTAAACTGTCTAGGGCAAGTCGTAAAAAGCGATGCACGCGAGGGAAAGCAAACTCTTGCTCATTCTTCACCTGTGCAAATACACTTATAGCCATATCTTGATTGCCTTAACTTTCTCGTCGAGCGAAAAGTTTCGTCTGCTCGAATCGAGGAGAGCGTATGACAAAGGGCACGACAGCAGGCAATAAAAGAGATTCGAGTGCCGAGCATAAAACAACAAAAGGCCGAAAATGAATGAGCTTTACACGGCACGGCATGGCACGGCAGCTGAAGGTAACTGCGAAGGTATATATATATATATATATATATGTTCGAGGACTGAGATCGGGATTGGAGGTCGGCTATTGGCCGGCAGAGCCAGTGTCTGAAATTAATCCCAGGTGGGCAGTTTTCTCAATTTCTCTCACCTGTGTGTGCACAATGCGTAAGGACTCAGTGGCACTGGATTTGAGTGCGTCGCGATTTTAATTGAATAATTATACGAATGTCATGTAATGATAAGACGGATTTGTGCTCACCTGTTCACCTTGTACTATTCCGTATTCCCTGTCCAGTTATCTTTCACAGCGCCTTGAGCCAACGCCTTAGTGTACGCTCGAGAGGCTTAGGAAATTCGCAGAACCTATTGCTCACCTGCCTAAAGGGTTCTTGAAAACTCCGTTGACCTTATCTTGCAAAATCCTCGTGTGGAGCTTTCTATATATGTCTGTCTACACTCCCACCTAATACAAATAATATATAGTGTAATATGGTATTATATATATTTTTGAAAAATACAAAATGTGTAGTTGCTGCCCTAATGCTAGATTGGAAATAGACAATGTGTGCGTACCTACATTGGAATTTGTCAAAGCCTGCTTAAGCTCTCCCTAACATATATCCGTATGGCAGCATGATGGCAGAAATAAACTTATAAACTCATGAGTGTAGTTTGACGCTTGATTTGCCACCTTTTATGCATGTATTCACATTCCTTTGGGGCATTGTAATACCCTGTAACTTATTGAAAATTTTAAACATTTAGGGTATATTGTTAATACATCATTTGGACATACTTTTGGATATTTGGCGATTTATCAATAGGGTTTTTATTTATACAATTTTATTTCATCAGAGCTGGTGAAAATCAATCGATAAGTTACCAAACAGAAAAAAAGACATTGATAAGCTGCAAATTTTGTTGTGTACACATAGGGTATGTCTTTCTCTAACCCCCAAGTAAATAGTAATTTTTACATGTTTCTCTTTTGCTTTCGCCTCTGTTTGCTCTCTGTGTCTCCTTCTGTGTGCAGCACTTATCACACTTATCTTCCGCTGAGTGCCCTGATTCGTCTCCCGCTACTGAATGACATTTCTGGCATATGTCAGCGACAGCGCTGGAGCGAAATGCAAAGCGCAAATTGGTATGGAGATAAATGTGACTATGACTATGGCTATGGCAATGGTCATGGGTTGTGGTCCAAGGATGGGGGCAAGCGCTTGTACCTTAGCTCGCAGCTGACATGCAACTTTTATTATGTAAATATTGGCGAACAAACACTGTTAGTCCGTTACACTGATTGCCTTGACCAGGATTTGTTCTTGTAATTGAAGCTTTGCGTTACTTAGTTATGTCACAGATAAACAGCGCGAATCCCAAAGGCAATCACATAGATGGAGAGTGAGCATAAGTAGGGAATTTAAAAGCGAGTAGCCAGAGAGAGCAAAAATAATATCATTATGATTTGGATTATTTGTTTTCTCCATTGAAATGGTGCACAAGGTACACAGCCGGAGCGCATTTAACACAAATGATGATAAAATGCATATTAAAACTATGTAACTATGTTCATCAATCACTTACAATGTGACAGCATAAATTTACCAATATGTGTATACACCTGAGTGCTTTTATATCATGTATGTAATTTAGTGCTTGACCCAGTGCCTCGGGCGTCTGTTCAGATATGAAAATGTTAAAGTTATGTCCTGGCTACTGGCTACGGCTTTAAATGAAAGATTTATGAAACTTCCATCAGCTCACGCGCATAATAATAATAAATAGGCATACCAAGTAATTGGCTATGAATAATTAGTAGTTGTTGTGATTAAGCACTTGAACTAGTTTAGCTTTGTTCCAAATGTAAAAGAAGCTTGAATTGAGTGTGAAATTCTAAGGCATCAGTCAATCGAGAAAACTCTAGGCGATAATTCTTATGAAGTCTAAAAGTAACAAATGATTAACTAAGCAGCCAATAAGTGTTAATGACTAATTATAATATTTTAGTTTATTTACACAAAGAAATTCCAAAGTACGTAATATGAATAAAAGTACCTCAAACTAATCTAAAACTAACTGCTATTGCTTGAATTAGAAGAAATGTATATATAAATACGTAGAAATAAACTCCTACTTATCGTAGTTACTCACAGTTACTCACAATTAAAAGAACAACGGCATCTAGACACACTTCAAAGTCTTCAAAGTACTTACGCCCCCTGGCAAAGTCTGTTTGTTATCTATGAATTTGTGCTTCTCTGATTTGGTACGTAATCCGTGCATTATAGCATCCTGCAGCTAATGTGCCAAAGACTTTTTATGATGGCGTCAAGTTCAGTAAACTGTTATTACCTCGGCTCGGGGCATAGTTCAAATTAGCGTTCATTAATTAGTCGCCCTGCAGATTGACGTTTAAAGTAATGCGACATGTCCCAGGGGCAATTAGTTACCTGCTCCCCGCCGCTGCAGATGTAGTGGCCGTCGACTGAGTCGTTACAGTTTTGCTTTAGATAATTATCGTCGCTTTTGGCGTTCAAGTGTCAAAGTTTTTAGACTTGAGTTGAAAGACTCTCCATTAAATTACGAAATACTATCTTATACTATCTTTCTCTGTCTCTGTGGCTCTTCGTCTGTCTATCTTTCATTGTAATAGATCATTTGCAGCATCATTACGCATACGCCGCGTGTGTCGTTGGCTAATCCTTTGCCTGCCTTACGGCGCCTAAAGATTTTTCCATGCTGTCACGTTCCACAAATCGCAATAGCATTTTGCTTGCTGGCTTGCACGCACTCACAGCCCACATATATCACTGTCTGCTCCACTCGCACTCGCCACTCTCCCGTCATCAGCCCGTTCGGCCCGCAGATATGAGCACATTAAATGTGGGCCACCGCGAAGCGGATGAAGCGTTGCTCCGGTTGCTGCCATTGCCGCTAGCAAATCAGTGTGTCCTTGCTGGCGTTTTATTTCACTTGCTTTTAGCAGCGCAGCCCCCTGGCTCCTCCCCCTCGCCGTGCATTTATTCCCCCTTTTTTTTTTTTTTTTGCTGCTACTGTTGCTGGTGTTGTATCGCCGGCGACCATGTTGCGGTCCGTCTCTGGCGCTGCTTCATAGTGGGCACTATAATTCTATTATGGCTGTAAAGCAATTTTATTTCTGGCTGTTTGTTGGCCCGCGCCTCGTTTAGCTTTCGTTTTCACATCTGTGCTGCCATTTTCATTTTCATTTTCATTTCGCATTTTTACGCTTTGTGCCCAGCTTTGCCCGGCTTGCTCCGCGCCATGGCCCTGCCAGACCAGCCCATCCCTCACCATTAACCAGCGTAGCTGTCATCATCAAATTACGCTCCGCTTTTGTCTCGCAGTTTTGTTTTAATGCCAAAGCACAAAAGCATCTACTGCTTGGCTTCTGCATTTGCTTATGAAGCTCGTGTTGTTATTGTTGTTGTTCGCATTGTTGCTGCTGCTCTAATACCCTGTTTGCTATAAAAAGTCTGTAAAGTCTTAAAGTTGTGAAAACATATTACATACAATTTTAATATAATTAGCCTTGATGACATTAAGCTTGGATTGAAGTTGAAATATTCTGATTACATAGATTCATATATATGATTAATAAATTAATTCATATTCATACATATATATATATATATATATATATATATATATATATATATGATATATTTGAGTGCTATTTTGTGCATCGAAAAGTTACTTCAGTCACTGTTAAGGGGTAGCTCGTAGTCTAACATAATATTATATCGACTATAGATCACTTTAAATTAATTATTAATTTTATTTATAAAATCTAAATTCCACTTACAGGGCATTTTTTAGTTGATCACTTATTAATTGCTGTCGTTATCATTTTATTAGTATGTAAATGAAATGCGCCCAACCCCTTTAGTTATCTCTAACTGATAGCGCTGTCGCTGATCTCTTTGCTTCGCACTTTTGCAAACGTTCTCTTTTGTGTGCGCGCTCTGCCGGTTCTATACACTCTCTTTGGACATCACACATACGCCGCGTCGATCGGCTTAGAAATTCGGAACTCTAGAGCCGCCAGTCGTCGACGGAACGCGTGCGAACGCGAATCAAAGCGGGTAGCTCACAAAACTCGTGCAGCGCTGCCTGAATGGGACAATTAGCAGTTAATTGGCATTCGATATTGAGCGATTGGACGCAGAGCAGTTGACATGGCAGAGATAATGGATGATGGGGAACGAGATGGGATCGTGAATAGTCTCAAAAATGAGTTGCACATGCTCAAGGAGCAGCTGCGTGAGCGCGACTGCGAGCTAGTCAAATTGCATCGCGAAATACACAAGCTAAAGGTGAGAGAGGGAGAGAGAGAGAGAGTGAAAAAGAGAGGTGGAAATTTGCGTGATCTTAAATATGTTCTTCAAATAATATTTACTGAAAATATAAACATAAATATTCTACTACGCACAGCAATTGCTAAGAGACATTGGCATGAACTCCCTAGAGACTAATAAGAAAATCATAAATACGGAAAATAATTTGAGGTAGCTAAGGGCAGCCATGCGCCTGCAATAGTTGGCACACTCAAGATTAGAAAATACTGAGAGCAGGCTCTGCCAATTTAGTTCAATTCAGTGCTTTGTCCGGAAAAATAAATAATTTCATTTAACATTCAGCAGATTGCAACAAGCAAACAAGTGAAAAAAAAAAATACTAGAAAATATATATAATATAGAATGCTATTGGAGAACAACTTCAGCCTAGGTCACCAGGGTAAATGGCAGCGCTCCAAAGAGGCAGATGTCCCTTGTCATTGTGCATCATTTGCTTGTTTTGTTTGCTGTTTGCTGTTTGTTTTGCTTTGTTTTGTTTATTGTTGTCGCGCCGCAGATAACGGCACAATAACACCAGCAGCAACAATTGGTCGACGTATTGTGCTGTTTTCTTTCTATTTATCTATTTTTCTCTTTTCTATATTTTCAACTAATTTGTTTTCGCACAGATACAGAGCCGTATGTGCGTCGTTATCTCAAGCACAGCAGCCGCCGCAGTTAAGCTCCAGATATCAGCTACTATCTAACAGGCAACAGACAATATTAGATATTTTGTGTAGATACCGCCGGCCCTACGCCCTTGTAACAATCCAGTGATATCTGGTCTCGAGGTTTTGCGGCTGACATTTAGCGCAAGCTGTTGACTACAGAAAGGGAGAGAGAGAGAGAGAGAGAGGAGAGAGTGTGTGAGACAGCACATTGTGGGGGCATATGTAAAGTCTTGAAGATTGTCGAATGCATAATTATGCTTAATTGGCATTAACAGCTCCGTAGATACGGCCATGAAGGGCAGTTCGTTGGACGGTGTGAAAATGAATAATATTCAATTCACAGTTAAACACTCATTCAGACTATAAATAGAATACATATTTAATGACTCTACAAATATTTGCACATTTTTTTGTTACGACTGCAAAAAGAGTATTTTGACTTCGGCATGTTATTTCTTGTTGATTTCGTGCTGGAACAGCATGTGGCATTGCTCATCGCAGCTGAGGCCTATGTCAGTGTGTGTATTTAAATTGTAAAGCATTTTTATTGTGCTAAGCGTTTAGCACTTCTTCGTGAGATTTTCATAGAGTCGCGGCGCAAAGAGCAAAAGTAGCCAGAGAGTCCACACTCAGATACAGATACACATTTAGATACAGCCTTAGATACAAATACAAAGATGGCAATGAAGATACAGATACTCTGGGATTTGCTGCTGTGCGCTGCTAATTGCCGGATCAGCAACGGCATTAGCTTTGTCTGCTGGACGTCGTGCGCTTACCTCCCCCTCTGCCAGTTGATACCGCTAACATCCAAGAGCTGTAAGCGGCTTGTCTGTGTGTGTGTGTGTGTGTGGGCTTGGAGTAAATAAATACCATGGCATATTCCATAAATTCAACGGGCGCCAGCACGCGCGCGCTCCAGAAGTGAACAAAGCAAATGCCACAAAATAATAAAAAAAAAAATAATAATAATAAATAACAAAATAAAATATAGTTCAAATGCTCAGAGCGAACTGTGTGGTCTGAAAAAATACCCTAGAAAAGCTGCAAATTCTTTGGCACAAATTATTAAAAGAAAAAAAATAATAATAAATAATGAAAATATAAAAAAAATAATGAAAGTGCTCAGAGTAAGCTGTGTGGACTCGAAGATACGCTAAAATATTAAAAAAATATATAAAAATAAAAACAAAAAAATAAAAATAAAAATACAAAATAGTTAAAATTTGTTTGAATGTAAATTTTGAAACTAATAGTTGATTCTTAAAGCAGCTCCAAGCCGCCTTTAAATAAAAAAAAAAAAAAAACAAATTTAAATATATTAAATATATTTTATAGGTCTTATCTATTTATATCTTATAAACAAATCTTGAAAATTAAAAAATATTAATGGCCTATTGCTATTGTAAACCTATAAGGAACGTAGGATATTTTATCTGGATAAAAATTCTTTTTTTTTTTGCAAATGTATAAAATTTTGTATCTCCTATGGCAGTCAAAAAAAAATTGCTTATAACCAATATACACACTTCAAATTTTATAAATAGGGTACACATTATTGCTATGTTTGAAATCTCTTAACCAATATTCCCCTCAGATCTGTAAGTAGAGTGCGCAGACAATTTTTGAATTGCTAATTTTTATGTAAATAGTCTGTAGAATGTGTGGAGGGCAGGAACTGATTGCCGCTGGGAGTTGCGACTTTTGGCTTATCTAGTATTTTAGCTTTATACGTATGCGAGTTGTGCTCAGATTTTGGCAATGCTATCTTAACGCCTTCCTTTGTTTTGGGGTCAGTTTTTGCATGCTATTTGCGCGCCGCATGAGATAAGATGACGAGTGGCCCACTTTGGGCGAAGGTTCCCCCGTCTTCGATATTTATTGAGCGTGAGTGCGCGCAGCAGAGGCGACGAAATGGGGGTCATTGGCTGTCTACTTGAATTGGGTTTCAGCTGCATCGCATGTGCCGCTAATTGGAAACTCAATTGGGTGTCGAATTGATTAATCGACGCCTTTCAATTGTCATTCCCTTGTTTGATTGTTGCAGAGCGTGCTGCAGCAAACCACCAGCAGCCATGTGAGCTTGTCCAACAGCAGCCAACAGCCGCCGGAGCAGTGCGGCGAGGTGAGCAGCAGTCGAGGGCATGAGCATGTGTGCAGCGCCTGCGGTCTCGTAATGCCAGCCACCAACGGCAATGGCAACGGCAATGGCAATGGCAATGGCAATGGCAATGCCGACGTCAATGAAATGCAGAGCACAACAACAGAAACAGCAACCACCACAGCAGCAGGAACTGAAGCAGTAACTGCAGCGGCAACAGCCGTGGACAATGCATCAAAAGCAGATGCGGCGACAACGGATGAAGTGCGCCCGAAACCGCTGCTGGCGGCCATCAAAAAGCAGGGCGTCTCCGCGGAGAGCTCTGTGCAGTCAAAGCAACAGTCCTACAATGCAACAATACCAAAATACGACAAAGACTTCAGGTGAGTCTCTGCTGCCGCGCTGCACTGAATCTATTAGCTACAACTGTTTTTACAACTGCAGCGCCAAGCAGCAGATCAAGGATGCCATCATGGACAACGATTTCCTGAAGAACATCGATGCCTCGCAGGTGCGCGAACTGGTCGACTCGATGTATTCCAAGAGCATCGAGTCGGGCGAATTTGTCATACGTGAGGGTGACGCGGGCGCCCATTTGTATGTCTCTGCTGCTGGCGAGTTTGCTGTGATGCAGCAGGGCAAGGTGCTGGATAAGATGGGGCCGGGCAAGGCATTTGGCGAGCTGGCGATACTCTACAATTGCACACGCACCGCCTCCATACGAGTGATCAGCGATGAGGCGCGTGTCTGGGTGCTGGATCGTCGCATTTTCCAGCAGATCATGATGCGCACGGGCCTGCAGCGCATCGAGAATAGTGTGAATTTCTTGAAATCTGTGCCGCTGTTGCGCAATCTCAGCGACCAGCTGCTGGCCAAGATTGCGGATGTGCTGGAACTAGAGTTCTATGCGGCGGGCACGTATATCATACGCCAGGGCACGGCGGGCGACAGTTTCTTTCTCATCTCACAGGGCAACGTGAGGGTCACGCAGAAGCTGACGCCAGCCGCGCTGGAGGAGACGGAGCTGCGCACCCTGGGCCGTGGCGATTACTTTGGCGAACAGGCGCTCATCAATGAGGATAAGCGCACGGCCAATATTATTGCGTTGGCGCCGGGCGTCGAATGCCTCAGCCTCGACCGGGAATCGTTTAAGCGCCTCATCGGAGATCTGTGCGAGCTGAAGGAGAAAGACTATGGCGACGAGGATCGCATGCTGGCCATGAAACAGGCGCAGGCCCACAACGAGGAGGCGTTTGGTGGGCACGCGCAACAGGAGTTCCCGGACTTGAAGTTGACCGATCTGGAGGTGGTCAGCACGCTGGGCATCGGTGGCTTTGGCCGTGTCGAGCTGGTCAAGGCGTATCATCAGGGACGCGAGGACATCTTTGCCCTGAAGTGCTTGAAAAAGCGACACATTCTGGACACCAAGCAAGAGGATCACATCTACAGCGAGCGCAGCATTATGCTCAGCTCCAATTCCCCCTTCATTTGCCGTCTCTATCGCACGTTCCGCGACGACAAGTACGTGTACATGCTGCTGGAGGCGTGCATGGGCGGCGAGATCTGGACGATGCTGCGCGATCGAGGCTCCTTTGATGATAATGCAGCGCAGTTTATTATCGGCTGCGTCCTGCAGGCCTTTGAGTATTTGCATGCGCGCGGCATACTCTATCGGGATCTGAAGCCCGAGAATCTGATGTTGGACGAGCGCGGCTATGTGAAGCTGGTGGACTTTGGCTTTGCCAAGTATATCGGGAATAGCGCCAAGACGTGGACGTTTTGCGGCACGCCCGAGTATGTGGCACCGGAAATTATTCTCAACAAGGGACACGATCGCGCCGTCGACTATTGGGCTCTGGGCATACTCATACACGAGCTGCTCAATGGCGCGTAAGTGAAAAGCTGTGGAAAATTTCTCAACTCCTATTATGAGTTCAATTTTAATCCCGACAGGCCACCCTTTACCGCTCCCGATCCCATGCAGACATATAACCTTATCCTTAGAGGCATCGACATGATCACATTTCCCAAACACATATCACGCTGGGCCGTGCACCTGATCAAGCGCCTCTGCCGCGATGTGCCCTCCGAGCGCTTGGGCTATCAGACAGGCGGCATTCAAGATATCAAGAAGCACAAGTGAGTGGAAATATTATTTATAGTAAGTTGAGCTACAAATATGTTGCTTTCCCTAGATGGTTTCTCGGCTTTGACTGGGATGGCTTGACCAGCCAGTTGCTGATACCGCCCTTTGTGCGCCCCATCGCCCATCCCACGGACGTGCGTTACTTTGATCGTTTTCCTTGTGATCCCATTGAGCCGCCGGACGAGCTTTCTGGCTGGGATGCGGACTTTTAGCCCTAAGACTATATCCGGCACCCAACACACTTATTGCTAGGTAGAAGATAAAATCTCAATTCATTTTAGTTAAATTTCCTGCTGTTTGGACAGGAGTAGACTCGTTGGGTACAGGGTATCTCGCGGTCGGAGGCATTCGACTAGAGCACTCTCTTTGTTGTTTGTTAAACTAGTTTACTTGACTTTAAACTTACTGGCAATAATTAGCTATAACATATAATTTTTGTAAAACTCTTTCAAAGTGGTCGTAGTAGAACATCTGGGTTGTCATTGAAGCGAATCTCGTTGATAGATTTGCTGGCCGCTAGCTGCTGTTGCATTCTACCGCAACGCTCCATTAGCGGAACGTAGATTTTGTCACAGTCTGGCGTGGGTTTGGCCGCCAGCTTCAGATAGTCGGGAGTGCTTTGAATGAACTCTGCATAGCTAAGTTGCGGCTGCCTGCCACGGCGTATTTTGCACTTACAGCAATTGCAATTGACCTCGCGATACTCGTAGAAGGCGTAGCGCGCCCGATAGGCGGCACCCAGGAGGTACGGATCCACCGGCGATTTATATCTGTAGACGGACGCATTGAAGACGTCGGCTACCATTTGGAGGACGACATCATTTTTGGAGCCCTCGCCTACGACAATGACTTTCGTGTCGGGTGTTATGTTGCAGCCGGTGCTGGCGACAACTGCACAATGATGCATCAACTGACCCTCGATGACGGCCCGGGCCTCGTAGCGTGGTTCCGCGAAACGGGTTCGTCCGTACAGTGCCTCGGTCGCTTCTTCAGCGATATTTCTATCCCAGCGCAGTGAGCCCTTGGCCATGGGCGTGTATTCCACCTCATCGAAATGTACAGCAATATTGCCGTCATTGCCTTTGGGCGTGTCAACCAACATTTGATTGAACCGCGTCCAGTTGCCCCCAGCCACTTCCTTGCAGATGCGCTCGCGCACTGAGCCCCCATTGGGAAAGTGGAAGAAGCACATGTATCCATTCGGCACGGTTGGGTGGCACATGGTTTGCCCCTCTTCGGGCACGACCTTTCGACCCTTAATTGGCAGTATGATCATGTCGTGCTTGGATAGAGATAAGATAATAAAATTTTCCTGCTCCCTGATGCTGGCCAGCAAGCTGGAGTTACTGCCGGTGGCTGCAACAATCATGCAGTCAGATTTGAATTCCCAGCGCATTACATGGTAATTGCTAATGCGTCCCTGCAGTCGATTAGTGGGAATCGGTTGCATTAGACGTGACCTCAAATATGGTGCACAAGCCTCCAGGCAGGGGCTGGACCACTCCTTCTCATGCATATCCATCAGATTCATTACCGAGCCATCCGAATGGTCAATAGACGCAATGTTACCAATCAGCAGCGATGACAAGAAGCTGCTTATCAGCGATATCCTCACTGTTTCATTATATTGCGCAGGATAAGTCGCATGCACCTTACGTATCTCGGGGCCAGTCATGCCCACCAATGGACGAGATCCAGTGATTTTTCGCATTTCTGTGGAGCCGCCCACTTCATTTTCCATCTCGCTGCACTGTTTATTGATGGAATTCTTCACCCAATAAAGCATGCTCAGCGTAAAACATTTTTCCGTCAATTGCTCGTGCAGACTCATCAGAGGGGACAAGCCGCAGAGCGCACGAAAACCGGTCAGGGACCAATATATGGCGCCATGGTGATGCGCTGCCCCACCAATGGCTGCCACCTTATATAGCTGAGCACCTTGGGATACCAGACAATTGAAGAGTATGTTCAATGCCTTGATATACATCACGGGATTCACCTCAAACTGATCGGGATCTTTGCCCTGGGTAACACCATTCTGCGTGAGGTATTCGGGCAGATCGACATCGTATCGCACCACAGCTTTGTGCGTCACCTGAAAGTCGGCATTTAGGATAACCGCCTCCAGTTTCTCAATGCCCAAGTGTATGCCCATGTAGGTATTGCCGCTGTAGTCTGGTGGCGATCTGTGACACATCGCGGCTAATCCACAGAGAACTATAAAACGAAAAGTTTTACTAAAAATTTTGATGTAAAAACTCTACACATCTGACAACTACAAACTCAAAATTAAACAAGTAACTAAACTCTAGTCGAGACTGCTCGACTAAGAGATACCCTGAATCCATTGAGCTGTAATACCAATCATAAAGAGTTTCATTTATACATTAATAGTAAACAACACATGCACACACACACACACACAAACATATGCATGCACGTAATATGCTGACTGCACAGTTTTGCGGCTGCAGAAGAGGCTGTGCTATGGAAACTTTATTGTTTAATAACTTTTTTTCTCGATCTATGTTCTTAATGAAATTTTCGGGGCATGATTATGACATCTAAATGTACCTATTTGCCAAATTTCAAGTCTCTAGTATTTGATATACGTGAGTTATCGATTTTGTTGAATTGTGGGCGAAAGGGGCGTGGCATCAAAAATCCAAAAATGACAAAATGTGCGGATTCAATACAGCAATCAACCACAACTTAGTGCACGATTCTATCTTTAACGGTGTGCACGCCAGACCTCAAAAACAAAGCGATATTTTCGATAGTTATCGATAAAAAAGGAATGGGACGAGTTATCGAAAAAAAAAAATAAACTCGTACAGCGTATGGTATTATCGAGCATTTTGCTTTTTATTTGAAGTCTCTAGCTTTTGTGGTTGCAGAAATCCAGGTGTTTACACGGACGGACGGACGGACGGACGGACGGACGGACGGACGGACGGACGGACGGACGGACGGACGGACGGACGGACGGACAGACGGACAGGGCTAGTTCAACTCAGCTCGTCGAGCTGATCAAGAATATATATACTTTATGGGGTGTGGCACGCCTCCTTCTGCCTGTTACATACATTTGCACAAAAACATTATACCCTGAAATTTCCATTTTCAATGGATTCAGGGTATAATTACTGAAAGCATACTGATAAAAGTCTAGAAATAATACAATAATAATATGAAATAATATAAATTCATATTCAATAATATTATATAAAATAATACAAAATAATTCTAATAATATACTAATATAGTAGTTTAAGTATTTTTAAGTGATAATTGTTTAGACAGACAGGCAGACAGTCGTGGGTTAAGAATTATTATAGAACTAATTTTAATTAGGTGAATTGATGTTGAGCTAGAAATTAACAAATAAAATATTTTTATAATATTCATTAAGTATAATAAAAGCTGATAAGTTATAAAGTTTATTTTATAAGACTTAAAAAATTAAAATAGTTATAAAAAAAGAAATAAAATATTATTATAATATAATTAATTAAGTATATGCTGATAGTATGAAATTTGCTTTATAAGACTTCGAAAATTACAATTATTATCAAACTAATTCTAATAAGGTCAATTGCTGATGAGCTAGAAATTAACTAATATAAATTATAATATACTATTATTAATTAAGTGCAATATAATAAAAGGTGATAAAATAAGAAAATATGTTACAAATATTAAATTGACTTTTTAAGAATTTAAAAATGAAAATTATTATATAACTGGTTCTAATAATATTTTAATAATATTATATCCCATGAGGTATAAGGAGGAATGATAAGTTAGGAAAAAATACTTGAAGAAGTATGAAATTTAAGTTAAGAACAATTTTATTAATGTGGATAAGTAAATATGGCCTAACTGCTATTTATTGAGTATCTCTGGCTTTTAAATCTTTATTGAACATAAAAGGATATATTGATAACTTCAAATTTAAGCATTGCACACGCTCTAGGTAGTTCTGTTGATCAGCCCTTAAGCTGTTTGGGATCTACGCTGTTCGGTAATCTTAAACTGCAGCAATACCACCAAATAGGTGGCCATGAAGGAGATGTTCGTGGTGATCAATTCGCGATTGATGTTCGCATAGCCATCGAGATTCATGATGGGCGGATTCTTATTGATAGCCACCAAGAGCATGTCCACCTCCTTCTGGGTGGCCGTGTCCACGGCTGTTAGATTAATGTTCAACAATTTGGTTTGAAATTCCATGCCCACTTTGTGGGAGGCGTAGTGAGCCTCATTGCAGATGATATAGAGCAGGCACATGCAATAAAAGACGATGACGAAGAGACCCACCTCCTTGTATGTGGCGCCGTGATCGATAATCTCACTGATGCTGCCATAGGTGGCAATGATGCTGGTAAAGAAGATCACCAGACAATACATGCCGTACATGTTCGAGTAGGCGCGCCCCAGTTGCTGCATCATGTGGCTCAGATCCACCCACAGATGTCGATACTCTGTTAGTTTCTGGGCAGGCTTCTCGCCCTTTATCGTCGCCTGTAAGGCATCCGACAGAGCATGGCTGGCCGTGCCGAAGGCATTGCAGTTGATATACCACAGGCTGCAGAAACAATTCAGCATCGCTATGATCGGATAATAGGCAAAGGTGTACCACAAGCGAAAGTCCGGCTGTAGAAAATACTGCGAGAGATTGATGGCAATGCTAAGGAGCCAGGAAAAGACGCACAGTGCATAGGTTAGGGGATATAGGTTTGGGAACACAATTGGCGAGCCCGTCGTCTTGAAGAACTTATACTGATAGTTCGTCCACATGTTCTTGAAGATGGCCACCTGGGGGCCATGCCGCCAGCTGGCGACGGGCAGCAGAAAGTTCGTGAAGAGCAAACTGATAAAGATGACATTGTAGATGGCCTCGTCGAAGCGCTTGTCCGGGCTGGTTATGAACTTCTTAACACGCTCTCGTAGCACCAGGATCACAACTGTCGTCTGGCAGCTGTAGATGAATATGGCCCACATTACCTGCTTGGAGCGCCACGAGTATCCAGTGCGAGGCATATTTTTAACGGGCGGATTACGATGTATGGGCATTACGCCCATGATCTGGAACAGCACTAGCAAGCTCTTGGTGGTCTTGTAGAACGAATCGTGCTTGTCCAGCTCGAGCGGATCATCCACTGTGTCCGGTTTGCGTACGTAGACATCATCGATGGCATTGCCGCCGGCCAGCATCTTGAGCTTCTCACGGTAACGCAGCTCGTCCTCCAGAAATTGACGCTGATTGGGATTCAGCATGGGCGCCACTTTGCCTTGCGGCGTTAAGCCGCGACTAACCGCCCAGAAGGACATGATGCGGACAATAGCTTGGAGCCAACACCGATGCCACAATCCTTGCCAGCCTTTTATATGGCTCGCTTCTGCTGTTGACTTTTGATTGAAAAGCAAACAAAAGTGCGAATGCCGCCTAAGGGGCGTACTGCTATTTGTTTGCTGTCCATTAGATATAGCCTGGAAAATATCGTATATACATATACATATAAATATATATATATATATATATATATATATATATATACCCTGTATGGTCGACGTGCTATGTTTGTTGTGGTCATTTGATGTAGCCTTCCCTTGCAGTGCCACGCGACTGTTTTGCTGACAAAGAGCTGAACGGATGGCCCCAATTGGGGGGCGGAACATGGCGTGAATAACGCTACGCCTCAATGTGTCTCTGTGTCTATGTGGCTGTGTGGCCGTGCGGCCGTGCGGCCGTGTGACTATATGTGTGTGTTTCGGGCCAGCACAGAAGGTATATAGAATGCGCTTAATTTGCCGGAAATGAAAGTTTAACGATGTGTAAATGCTTACGAATGCCCGATAGAGGCTCGCACTAATGACCAATAAAAATGTGGCACCGCTGACCCAATGAATGTAGTTTCGCCTCTTGTCCTTCAGTGTGTGGGTGTGTATGTGTGCTGCCGACTTTTGATCCATTTCTGCTTGAGTTATTCAAGGCCAAAGTCAATCTAGACGCCCGCTCAAGATTAAAGTCAAAATCTATTGAACAGCAGCAGCTGCCACTGAGTCCAGACGCTGCCTGTCTGAGGCAGTTGTTTGACAAGGCACACACTCACACACCCACACTCACACTCACACACACACATACACAAAATTTGAGCTTCGCACACACTCGCTGCACAGTCAGCTAAATTTGAAAATGTGTTTAAAATAGACTTTGCTCAAGTCCAAACACTTCAAAGGCAGCATTTAATTTTCTTTAGCATTTGGCCAACTGTTGCCTACTTTTTTCTTTGGCTTTCTTTCAGTGTCTTTTCCGAGTATATTATAAGTATTTTATGCGATATGTAACGCATTGAAAAGTTAATAAATAACTTGTTAAATGAGTGAATTATTTCAGTTCGCTGTAGTAACTGCTGCTGCCGACGAGACCACACGTATTTTTCTTTGCAATTGCTATTATTTTCAACTTGTATATATTATTATCATCTGTAGTTAAAGATCAATTGAATTTTTTCTTTTACAGAAAAGTCTTAAATAAGTTATAAAATATTTTATAAGAGTATTAAAATGTAAAAATATTTTAGATAAAATTTTTAAAAAAATTTAATAGGTATTTAAATAATAAATCTAGCTCGAATGACTCATAAAATATAGTTAACTTTATTGTAGATCCTGTATGAATTGTATATTAATAATTCTATTATCAATTAATCATCTAATAAATTCGAAATTTGTTTACCTTTCATATACTTATATAATATTCCTCTCATTCATTGTGTAACATTTTATTATCATGACCTCTGTTCAGCTTTACATAAAATATATTTTTAATTATATCTGAAAGATATATTATTTCAATTGAAATTCTGCACTAGTAAATTACTAATATACTCTAGACTTATTTTTATATTTATATATTTTTCTAATATCACATAATTATATATATATATAATTTATATATTTTATGGCATGCCAGCATGCATAGATGGCACTAAAAATTATGATCACATCCAGTTCTTTCTACTCAATATCTTTCATTATGATCGTATCCACATTTTCTCCACTTAATTTAAAACTCTTTCCTTATGACCATACCTAGCTCTTCTATGCCCAGCATACCTTTCGTTTTGTTTCTTTGCATTTGGAATAGCAACAGGGTAACTTTCAATTTGGCATTCTCAACTTGCAATTTCTTACTCTCAGTATTCTCCCTCATGTTGTTTGCATTGCATGTCTAAATTTTCGTCCACTTCTGTTGCTGTTGTTGTTGTTCTTGTCGTCTGTGCTATTTTCATTGCAATAGTTTGGCAAACTCTGCTTTCGCTTTAATGCGAAAACTTTGAGAGCTAACGACGAGCAGCACCAAATAAATAAAGTGTTTAGCTTGTTTTTTATAGCCGGATGTAGAGGATAAACATTTTGTGTGACATAATTGCAGCCAACTTGGCCGGAAGATGTGCACAAGTTTAAAAAACTCCCAAAAACAAATAATATATATTTTTAAAACACTTGAAAAACTTGCATTGCCAAGTTGAGCGTAGTTTGGACACGAGTTAGAATTCACTTTCATTAATATTAATATACATAAAATAATAATTATTATGTATAGAGAACCGTGGGTAGGCAACGAGAGCATCTCTTAGTCGACCCCGCTAAGCTCACTTTTTGTTTTATTTGAAACATAAAAATTCAACAGTTGAAAATATTTTTTTTTAGTACATTTTAATGACATTTTCTTTAATGTTCGGCTTGAATTGCATTCAAGTAAAACTATTTTGAGGCAACATTGCCTCGACTTAAGTCGTGTCACGCGCACAGCTCTGGGCGGCAGCTCCTGTCAGCAGTATGTCTGTGGATTTACCGTTGCATCTGTCTTTGGGTTGAGCCAGCCCATCTTAATCGGGTTGCTGCTGGTGGTGAGTTAGCTGCAACTTCAAGGTCTTCTCGTTGGCCCGTGTACGTGCCACATTCGTTGTCTGCCTGCCGCCACATGGACGACAGAGACAGTCACATCGAGCAGCTGTCATGGCCGCCAGCTGTCAACTGGAGCTGATCATCGCGTTGTGCAGCGAACAAATTACATTTCGATTTCCGTTTTCCTTTCTGCCTTGCAGTCCTTTTTCTGCCACACACACACAAATACACATACATACAGTTGCCTTCTCGTCCACCTAGAAGTGCATTATGCAACTATCTCTACCACAAACGCTTGAATGCCGCCCGGAAAATGTGCTCAACAGCATAACTTTTATTAATATAGTATGTAAAGGGCGCGCATGGGATTTTAAGATTAGCTTTTCCCATTGAATACTGCCTTCTGTATGAATCATAGCCTAATTCAATTATATAGAAACATTTATAAAGCCTCTCCATACAATACAGGTCTAAGCTTGAAAGCTTAAAGAATATGTGAGCTAAATGAGGAAAATTGCAATTCGAGTTGAGCAGCAGCAAATGTAACTAGCTTTAAAATGGGCTTCAGCATCGTTAGTTTGTGGCCTGAATTCCCGCAGGCAACATTTATCTGGAGACTGTTTCGGGCAGCCAGCTTTCTAACAAAGGTCAATACTGAAAAATTGGAGAAAATAAGAAAATCAAGCTGAAAATGAAACTTGATAAGAAAAACTGCAAATGGGATTTTTTTTTTTTAATGAAAGTAATTTAAATTGATTTCAATTCTTTCTGTTTTTGTGTATCTCTTTTGTTCATATTTGTAATTTACATAATAAACTCGAAGCTGACATGATTTTTGTGATTTCATTCCTTTATGGTTCACTTAATTCTGCATTTGAATAGTTATTCAAAAGTTAAAATCCATTTTTTCATTAAACTTTTTTTTAGCCATTCATTCATGGATGTATTGAGATTTTTCCTTTTGCATGTAAATATCATGCGAGATTTAAATTTTAATCATTTGCATTTTGTATTAAAATCGTTTTTCTCTCACAATTGACACAAAAAGCTACTTTTAAAGTTACATTGATTTGTATTTAAAGTGATTTTCCAATTGTCACGAACCGTAATTGTCGTCAAGTCTTGTGCAAATAGCACAATTCACAACTAGTTGCTCGACTGCAACTATTTTTGGTCATTTATCTGCCATTTAGGCAAACAGAGCGACGACCTAAAACCAAACTAGAATACAAATTCAAATTTAATCATTTTATTGAAGTGTGTTTTTGCTGTTGCCATTGTCAGCATTGATTCCAGTCATGCGGCTTTCGGTTGTGGCCAATTACAAAACTATCGTGGGTTGGCGCCAAGCGCCCGGCTCAGCCGGATGCACTTTACATGCTGCCAATGTAAAATATAAATTATAATTTAATTTTGTTGGGCCGTTTAATTTGTAGCACAGCCACACACACACATGGATAGAGCACTCTAGTTGCCGTATATAACATGCAAAAGCATAATGCAATTAAATATTAATCATACGCACTGTGGGTTACTGCAATGGAGGCCGAAGGCCAGCATATTGGCTAACTGCCTAGTATCTTCAATTGGTGTATCGACAAATTAGCAAATTGCACATACATCAATTGACTAATTAGTGTTAAAAGCAAGAGCTTGTGTATGTGTGTGTGTGTGCTTGTTTTTATGTGTGTGTGTGTGTGTGTGTGTGTGTAATACACACACGCTCCAAGACCGGAAATAACAGAATTTACTGGCATATTCATAGGGATAGCATTGGCATGGCTAGCGTGCCGGTGCCAGAATTTACCAAACTAATTTCCTTATTTGACAAATGCGGGCCACGCCGCCCATACGGGCGTCCCAATTCGAACAGATGCTCTGCCGATTTCATTCCTAATGGAAGTGAAAATTTAATTTGCACTTCGCATTCGCAGCGCTTTAATGAGAGCCGCACAATTGCAATTAAAATGGTGAAACCGAATCGCTTTTAATTTGTATACCCTTGCCAGTGGGGGGGTCAGGCCATGTATTATAACTGGGTCACCAATGTAGAATGCAGAATGTTGAATGTTAAATGCATTACGTTTGACTTTTACATAAGCTTTAAAGCATAATTATTTCCAGCTGCGACAACTGTCTGAGTCCGCTTCCTTTCATTTTGGCTGCCCGACTGTGCCACTCCATGTGGGAACTAAAGCTTAGCCTAGTTGCGTGATTTAAGGGGAGATTTAAGTTGAGTTCAAAAGTGAATAAAATAAGTCATAAAATGAATATATGATTATTACGGTTTTGGATTATAAGGTTTTTGTATGAAGGCAAAGACAATATGTTACCAAATTTTTTATCTAAAGGCCAATTCAATCTGTTACCAAATCAATTATCCCTCCAAAGTTTAACTTTTTTGGAATTTTATCATTAACTATCTTAAGATTATAAATATATATATATATATATATATATATATATATATATATATATATATATATGATGGCAACGACAATATGTTACCAAATTTTTTATCTAAAGGCCAAGTCAATCTGTTACCAAACCAATTATCCCTCCCAAGTTTAACTTTTTTGGAATTTTATCATTAACTATCATAAGATTATAAATATATATATATATATATATATATATATATATATATATATATATATATATATATATATATTTTTTTTTTTTTACACAATATATAAATATATAGGTATTAAAATAAAATGTTACAAGTGCAGCTTAAGAGATCGATTGGAACTGAAACAAAAATAATTTATTATTCATTATTCATTTATTATTCATATGAACAAATTTATTTTCTCTTGGATTTCTCAACGCATTAATGAGTATACATTGACTGTATGTGGTGCTAGAATATTACATTTTTGTGCCTGTCTCTTTGTGCTTTATTACCTCTGGCGTTAAAGGGTTTAACTATTATGCATTATTAATAAATTAATTAAAATTACAAAATTACCTACCTACCTAGCAAATTACAATTATTTCCAGTGGATAAACTCTTTGTAGTCTCTTTCTGTTGTCTTTAGCAAATATACAAGATGGAAGCACGTGGCTGTTTGGCTCAGCTCTAGACATTTCAGATATAACAAACTGATATTTATAATCTCTATATATATTTTTGTTTTCTTCATTAGAATACTTATTTTCAGCTCTAGACATTTCAGATATAACAAACTGATATTTATAATCTCTATATATATTTTTGTTTTCTTCATTAGAATACTTATTTTCAGCTCTAGACATTTCAGATATAACAAACTGATATTTATAATCTCTATATATATATTTTTTTTTCTTCATTAGAATACTTATTTTCTTTTCTGATTATAAACATAAGTCTAATTATACTATGTTAATTGTAAGAGAGAACCTCATCAAATGACTTTAATTTATTATCTACATTTATTATTATGAGAACAGATGTTGCCTAAGACTTGTTTATTATTTTTTTTTTTATTATTTCTAGAGTATAAAATTTTTTGCAGATAATTTTGCTGCTGCCTCTTTACGTTTTATTCCATTTGCCATTTCACGTTTTTACTATTTGCCCTGCAATAATCCATGCTTCAATGCGCTTATGAGCGCATTCGGCCAACACATAATAATTTTCGCCTCGGCTTAGCCGTTGCCAGGCGCTTGGAAAAGATCTTCAAATTTAATTAAAAAACGTTTTGCATATTTTCCCATTGATTTTCATTTTCATTTCCATTTTTCGCTGCTGCTGTGCGTCCAATGCGCACTCTGTTGATATTCGTTACGTTGCGCGATGGATAAGCAGCTCGTTTTGCAAAAAGCTAGATGAGCTGAGCTGCTGGGTAGATGGCATCAATTATTTTCTTGGCGGCTTTTGTTGTGCCTCAATTGGCATTTGAATCGGCGCGCATTGATAAGTGCGAAACGTCCCTGACGACTGCCATTTACCATTGCTTAGCATCTTTCCGTTTATTGACTCAGAGCAATTTCCTTCAGCTACGCTTCCATTACACTGCCCCGCCGACAGCTGGCTTGCTCCATGGCTGGCTCAGGATATGTACAAGTGGTAGTGCATCAATTAGTAAAGCAAACTGAGCCCAGTCAGTTGGAAAAGATAAAACGCAAACTGCATTTTATTAGTTAGCTGCTCGCTATACCTATTCCATATAGTTTCTATTACTCCTGCCGCTGTTGCCACTGCTGCCGCTGCTGCAGCTGTTACTGTTGCTCTTGCATTTTCCATTTCAAGAGTCGGGCTTTAGTTTTTTATCTTTGGGCAAACAGTTGGCGTCGCATTGGCCGCACAAAAGACATAAATGAAGTGTCGCCATTGTGCTGCCTGGCGTTTCCACAGCTGCAGCCGCTTGCCATGCAAATGCGAGCTGCATTAAAAGATTTTTCGGGCATAAATGCGCCGAGCAGTGTTGCCAACTCTCGACCAGGCTAAAAGAAATATTCATGCTTTTTGTGGCAAAGCAAAAACAAAGCTGAACAATGGCTTGAAACGGCTTAAACTACATTGTTCGAGATAACCGTAATGTGGTTTAATACTGATGCTTTATATCCTCGTAACTTTTGGGTAGTGTGTATTTTCTGTTAAAATAATCAGTTAATAGCAAGTATCGATGGCATACGAAGTTTACTTCTTGTTTTATACAGTTCGATTTCATATTGGCAATCGATCTCATCTTCTTTTTGTCTAAAATTTCTATTAAACCTTTAAATAATGGGATAAGTATTTATATAAATAAATATTAAATAATATAAAAATTAATTAAATAATATTTATATTAAAGTAAATTATATTAATAAATAATATTTATGAATCTTGGCATTTAAATAATATGAAAATTAATTAAATAATAATAATATTTAAATAAATATGTTTATAAATCTTTGAATTTCACTTTCTTGGCATTTCTTTAAGAGTATATCGTAACTTATTTGTATGCTGTCAGGACAAAAATAACTGGTAAGAATAGATAACAGTCAAAACAAATGTAATTTATTTTAATATTAAGTGAAGTAAAAATTGCAAATGTAAATATAAATATATAAGGATAAATATATTGATAGCTTGATCAATTTATATTATTTGAATACTTCACTTCTCATATTTATACTTACGATTTTATTTAAAATATATTTTTATGGATTTCTTCTACATATATATGTATATATATATATATCGTATCAAATTATTTAATGCAGCATTCTCTCTTGCTGAACTATCGTTGTTGACAACCCTAAGAGGACCCTGCTCTGCCACCCATGAGCGACCGTGAGCCCCGCCTTTGCGTTTGCATTTGCAGTTATCTTTATCTTTATTTTTAGTATCATGCTTTTATTGACTTGGCGCATTTAACTTTTAATTTCGCAAGGATGTTCATAAAAGGCGAAAAAGGTGACACACAACCAAATCCTGTAAACGGAGCTAGGTAGCATCGGGCGCATTGGATTGCAGCACAAAACTTTCGCTGTTGAAAGTTGGAGTCGCCCGAAGCGCTTTAAACGCCTTTGCATTTGGCTGGCTTGTAACACATTTTAACCTGGTTTCGTTGGCGTGAAATCATTTTTAAGAGTCGCTTATATATATATATATAAATATATCTATGCTTATATATGCATACATATATTCCCCAGCCATAGAATGTAGTGCCTTGTAAATATATCGCGTCTGGTGTGAGCACTTTTTTAAACATTTTTCTCTTTTTGGGAGGAGGTTAGTGTACAGGGGCTTAGCTTTTGTCAGCCAACGTGGCGTATACTTAATGGCAGCTGCCTGCATTCACTCCTGTCAGCATAATGGGCACAACAAGCTGAGCAGCGTGCAATATTTATGATTATTATACCCTCTACTCATAAAATTGGCTCAAAATGGCATGGCATAAAGTTAGCTGAATAGGTGTGGAAGATTATAATAATTATCTGAGAAAAACTATGAGATATTTCTATAGTTTTTTGTGGGCATAAAAAAATTAAAAATTAAATTAATTTAACATTTATAATCAAATATGGAATAAAAGTTTATTTAGTGAATTCTGTGCAGTCTTAATAAGTCTTCCTTAGAGTTTCAGAGCTCGTCTATAGCTTACAGGGTATCGCTTATTCTCGCTGACTCACTCACCATTGATATGATTGTTTTTTGAGCGAAAAAGGGTAAAAAAATAAAAATAAAATCTCAACCACTTCGATCGCAAGCGCTGCATTTCACTTGACAGTTATTTGACGTTGTTTTTTTGCCGAAGCTTCTTTTATTGCAGTTGTTGCTATTGTTGTCGCTCAGGCAGGAAGTGCTGCTAAGGCCAAACTGTGTGGCAGCCGTTTCAATGTGAATGGCTTGCCAGCTTTTTATTTGCAATTTGTGAAGCTGGCGAACTGCACTGCAACTGCTAAAGATGAGCGGCAGCAGGAAGAGCAGCAAAGTATGTGCGAGCTGCTTGCTGCATCGTGCTTCCTGCATTCTGGTCCGTGCCATGCTCCTGTTCGAGATGGCCAACTAATTCGTATACTATATACGGGGTAATATGATTTTACTGCCACTTGCCGCACACACACACACACACATACAGTGGTCTGCCCCTACAGCCTTTCACTTTGCTTTAACAGATTACTTTTGCTGCTTTAGTATTTTCTGCTGGGGCAGCTTTCATGTTTCCAAAGCGCGAATTTAGCCGGCACAAACGACACACACGACCCTATATGCACATGTGTAAAGTATGAGTATGTGTTTGTGTTTGTTTGTTTGTGTTTGTGTGTTGCTTTATGTGTGTTCCGCTAACCAATTTGCGCTTTGCGCTCGACGTGATTTACAATTCCCCAGCGAGCTGTTGCCTCGCTCGCCGAACTGGCTTAATAGCCACAGTCAAGCCAGCAGCTGGAGCAGCTGAGGCAATGGCTGTGTACTGAAACTAAAACGCAGCTTGAAGATGTCTTGCAGCGCATGCAAATCAATTGAACATTTGGCTGACTGCGCTCTGCCCAGGGGCGTAGACGGGCGCTTGGCCAGAAAAGGGGAATTGCACACAGCCATAGGCGAAGATAATTTATAGACTTGACTAGGACTCGAGCTGTTTTCCTGTTGTCGTTAGACAATTTATTTAGTCATAAATGTAAATAAGCTTGTAATGGGCAACTATCGATAAATATGATTAATCGTCAAAATGTCAGGAGGCCAAGCAATAATGTAGCTATTATGAGATTGCTTTGAATTAATGAGCTCATAGATTCAAATAATGTAAATATGTTTTAAGTATTTCCATTAAGAACAATTTTCGATCAATTAATTTTATAGATAATATTCCCTATCGATGCTACTAAATCTGTTGACCTCATTAGACAATTTATATTCGCATAAATAAATTTACTTCATGAACCTTAGCTACTCATCCTTAAGTAAAATATAGAATATCATTTTATAATTGAATCGACTTAAACAACGCCTTCGATACTATCGATACTATCGTCATGCATTGCAGCTACGCCCCTGCTGACTCTACGCCTTTCCCTGTTATCGCTCAGTCCAGTGTGGCGCTTCCGCTTCTGGGCAACCGCTGACTATGATGAGGAATACTTTGTGTATGGCATTGGCTGCATTTCATGTGCAATCGCATACGTCTTTCGCTTGCTGCGCTGCCGCTGTCCTCTCGTGTCCTCGTTCTGTTGTGGCCATTTGAGACTGCAACTTAACTCAACAGCTGCCCGTTTGTCACAAATTTAGTGGAAGATGCAAGCTGCAGCTGCAGCTGCAGCTGCTGATGCGTAGCCAGCTCCTGCTGTCGCTGCTGCTCTTGCTGCTGCTGCTGCTGCTGCTGCTGTTGCTGTTTCAAATGGCGTGCAGTTTGTAAAACACGAGCAGGAGATGGGGCAAGCCGAGCGACACTCACTTACAGCAGCATCCATCTGTTTGTGCGGTGCGAGGCGGGGCGCGACGGCTGTGTAAAGAACTGGGTTTTGGGATTTACGCTCGAGTGGCTTAACATAAAGAAGCTGCCACAACAAGTGTTGCATACTCTGCGGTACACAGACTCGAACGGCAATTGCAGCAATTGCGAATCAGCTTTAGTGCACTTCGTGTGACAGCTGTCGTGACACGATTAAGCACTAGACTCATATTAAATGAGTTGCCTGCGTGGATGTGCTTATGATACATGCATAATCAAGGAAATGGGCGAATGAATATTTAAAGAGAGTTTGCCGGGTGGAAATGTACGGAAGAGCAAAATAAACAGAGAGAGGGAGAGAGATTGTAGAGAAAGAATGAAAAAATAGCAGAACTTCAAGAGGTGGTCCGTCGGAGAACAGAGAGAATAGGGAGAAAGGAAAGTGAAAGCTGAGAGAATGCAAACAGAGAGAGATAGACAAGAATATACGGTTGGTATGAGAGGAATATGAGAGAGATAGAGATATATAAAAAAGAGAGAGAAACATATAAAAGAGATATTGAAAGAGATAAAAAGAAATAGACAGAAAGTGAAAGACACAATTGAGGCTGCATATGAGAGGGCCATAGAAAGAAAGAGATATAGAAATAGAGAGTGAAATGGATGTATGTGTATAGCGATAGCATAAGTGTATGTGAAACAGAAAAAGTCATAGCTGAAAAAGTCATGTCACGTGCCCATCTCTAAGTGCAGTCCAGCATTACACAGCACGATGAAAAACAGTGGGGGAGACAGCGAGAGGGAGAGAGAGAGAGAGAGAGAGAGAAGTGTTGAAATTTCGCATAATTAAAGGCTTTAGCAGTTCCAGTGCGACGAGCAAAGCATTTGTCATAGACGGACCGGACTTCAGGCACTGAGCCGCCTTTTGTGTATAACAAATTGACAAGCTCTGAACTCTTGCAGTGCACACATCATAAATCATCTTTGGCCCAGCAGAGCAGAGCGGAGCTTGCAAGTTTGGTAAACGCCTAATTATCGCTTGAGGACTGACCGAATATGACGCGAGCGCAAAGAACTAATCAGCGCTGGGTCGATTGAGTTTGGGTTTTGGCACTTATAAAGCAACTCCCCGGCGCCACGACTCCACAACTGGGACCAGCTGGGGAGAAATATGAAGCGAAGAAAAATGTGCTGGATGCGGCAATGGGATTATCTCATGTCCTTGATAAAAGTTGCGTCAATTTCGCCTGTGGGGGCGGTAATGGGTGGGGCGTGTCTACTGCTTAGTTCATCTTCTCGTCTCGCTGTCTCAATTATTTTTTCCGTATTTATTATTATTTTTTTTTTTGACTGATTTGTGTGTTTGTCTGTGTTTTGCGGCAATTGGCATAAAAGCTGCCTTGACGAAAATCTGTTTAAAGCTGGACCAAAAAATGAAAATAAACAAAAAAAAAAAAAAAAAAAAGACTAGAAGAGAAAAGAAGAAAAGAGAAGAGAAAAGTGAAATATGTAACGCGCCAGTCAAAATTTGATTTTAATTGAATTTCTCATTTTCGAGTGGGGCTAGCGAAGCGGGACTCTGATGTGCTGCGGCAAATTCAATTTGTGTCTAAATGAGCTAAATACGATTAAATTTTGCAGGCAGGCAGACAGACGCAGCCGGCAAGCCAGCGAGAGGATGTGCCTATTATAATCGGGCAAGGGCGAGCAGCTCACAACATGTCAACTAACTGACAATAAGGACTTACGCTCCATGTGAGCTCATATAACTGTGCGAGTGTGTGTGTCAAGCATGCGGCACATATGTAACATATGCCTGGCCTCAGGGCGGTGCTGCCCCACCCAGTTTCTCTTGAATCAATAGTAGCCGCAATTTCAGTTGATTGTCCGAGCATTTAAGCGGCCAACAAATGAGACGAAATACCCAGATCATGGGGAAAAAAAGAGAGAAAAAAGAAAACAAAAACCAGCAGGCCCAATGGCTGATGATGATTTGCATGCGGCATGAGTAATGGGAAATGAGAAATGACCGGGCAAACTTTGCGCGACGGGACAACAAGTTGTATGTCTCGAACTTTTTCGGCCATTTCGGAAGGCCAAGACAAAGAGCAGAGCTGAGAACTGAAGCTGCTTGGGGCTTGCGGGCTGGCGAGCAGCCACAGCTGCGGTCAGAGAGCCAAAGAGTTAATAAAAACTTGTCGTGTCGTCACTCGAGCTGTGTGTTTGCTTCTTGCTATATACCCTGTGCAAGCTGCTAGTGTTAGGGTGTATAAGATTTGAATTTTTCTTAAAACATATGCTACATATAATAGATATTTCCTCTATCTTCCTTTAACCAACAAATAATAATTTTAATAGACGCTTAGATCAATTTATTTACATGGTATCTCGGGGGTCAAGCATCTTCGCTTAAATCTTTGCAAACTTGTTTTATGTGTTGCTTGAGTCGCTGCAGCGTCAGCATTTCAATAGCTTCAGCTGTTGTAGAACGCCCCGCCCATTTGAAAAGGGCGCCCATGGGCGTGGGTGCATGGGGGCATGGAGTGGGGTTGTTGGCACGCGACGGATTTTATCTTGCGGCATTCGCTTGTGTTTTATTTGCATACAATTTGCCCGTTTATGGCCGCCAAGTGCTGCGCTGTATGTTTGCTTTTGGATGCTATATGTATACACGCACACACACATACATACGCACACACATATTTGTATATACTATATTTGTTATTTGTATTTATTGATTTCCAAGTGAAAACATTATTGAGGTCGGCAATTGCCGAATGTGGCCGAACGGTGCTGTTTGAGTAGAAAATGTACGTTGCGTACATACGCCATGCAAATTACGTGTTGTCGACATAACAAAAGGACTTCATTATTATTGGCTGTAGTGTGCGAGTGTGTGTGATACGCTGATAGGATGCCACCCTATGACCTGGCAAGCTGATTAAATTGAATTTCATATGCAAAAGGTGAAACTCAATCAAGAAAACATAAAGGCATGGCACCTGCATATGCTCAATGCTGTCCTGACACTGTACTTGTATTAGTAACCAGGATGACGGGCTTACATGTGTGTGTGTGTGTGTGTGTGTGTGTGTGTGTGTAGGTGTATGCGTGTGTGGCTGCCGTTTTAACTGCCCGGATTAGGCAAAGCCCATGCTCAGCTTTGCGGCTTTGTGTGCTACAATACAGATACATGTCTGCCATCGCCCGCCACCGCCCCACTTGGCATCCGTTAGCCAGCCTTTCCTTCCGGCTGTGCAACCTTTGAGGCTGAAATTAATAGCAAAATGTAAATTAAAAGACCTTCATCCGTAAGGCATTGTGAGTGCCTTGCAATGGACTCTCAAATATACCCACACACATGCAATCAACTTTCGTCTGTGAAACTTGTTTGATTTATAGATAATTTTGACTCGATTTTAAATCACATTTTACAAGAGAGAAAAATGATAAAATGATATTATTAACACGTCGACATTTATATACTCTTATTAAATGAAAAGCGTATTTTTTGGACCCGATACTCAGTAGACAGATCGTTAAGTGATAAGTGTTTATTATATATATAAGGTAACTTATTTAATACAATATTCCATTCTATCCATGACTGCATTATATTATTTCATATTTTTTCTCTTTTCCCAATGAGATATTCTTAGCCTATATATCATAATTGCTGACATTCGTGTGAGCATATAAATCCTTTATTTAATCTACGACTGATTACAAACAATTTTATTTAAAATATATATATATATATATATATCTAAATACTTATTTATAAAAATTAGTTTTATTTCATAATTTTCTATAAAATATTAAATTAATAATTTATAAAATGAAAGAAAAAATATTTTATTAGTTTATAAGTTCTTAATTTAAAAGCGAATACAATTTTATCTACAAATTAAGACTTATTTCCATTTGAAGAGAGATTTTTACACATGAATATATTTATACATTTATTTCAAATTCCAATCACATACTGCGTGACATAAGCAAAATTCCTCTGGAAGCGTATGAATTTGTTGTTTGAAATATTGTTTTGACATGCAACTAAATTATTTATTTCAAAGCCAATACTTTGCTGTCAGGATCAAGTTGCTGTTAAAGGATTTGCTGCCGACAGAGAATGAAATTAAAGTAATACAATTCAGGCTCATGTAAATGAAATTGTTTTTATTGTTGCTTGCAAACAACAAAGGAAAACGACGAGGTCAATTGTAGTTCTAAGTTGAATTTCCATTTCGATGACTGACTCAACTAGTTGCGTGGCATAACAGATATATATATATATATGTATAAATATATATTTACATACGAAATTGTTGCTGTGGGAGTTGTTGCTATTACAAATCATCTTATGAAATTGTTGCCATGGCTCAGGCTCATGATTTGCTGATTGTAATTTGAATCAAAGTTTTTGCATATTGCCAATCATATCGACTTACTGCATATTACCATATTAATTAATTATTATTATTGCATAACATTACTTTATTATAATATTATTTGATATTTCATTATGATTACATCAAATCGCATTATTCTTGAATTGCAATCATTTTGAATGGCAGATCGGGGCAGACTTTAAATTGCTGCGCTGTCAGAAAATGATTAGAAGTGGTTAGGAGAGTTGGTTTTATGTACATAATGCATATAGGTGATAATTTCATTTGCGCAGCTGCTCAAATAATATCTAAGCATGAGACTCACACACACACACACACACACATATGTGCACACGTACAGACATAACGACCCGCACACTCATATCGAGCTAATAAAATTTTAATGAAATTACGAGCATTCTCCTGGCATGTCTCCAACTCTGCTCCAATGTCAGCTTTAGCTGCGGCTACCCATTCGCTCCCGCACTGGCTGCGCTCCAAAACGACCTTCGACCCTTCATAATAATCACGGCAAGCGTGCCAAAAAAAAAAAAAACAGAAGGCAAATTTAATGTTGCCTACGTGGCACAGAACCAACTAAACAGTAGCATTAAAGGAGCTATTAGCTCCAGGTTTTTGTGTCCTTGTCATTGGTCGCTTCATAGCCCATTCGCGTGCTAACCGACGTTACGCGCGCATATATTTTCTGCTGCTGTGTGTGTGTGTGTGCGTGGCGTGTGGTGTGCGGCTTGTGTGGCTCGTGCGTATGCATTAATGTTGCATTGCCTCATTTTCATCATTTTAAATTTTGCGCATCGCTTAATTAGAGGTGAACTTTATAGTGTGGGGTTGCCTGTGTTGACTAGAGGCTGGCCAGGTGACGGGGGGCGCGGGGGTCGCACTGCTCTGTGCTCTGTGCAGAGTTTGCAGTTGAAGTGACTTCATGTCGCATGATTGCCAAAAGCAGCGCCGCACAAGTTTTGATTAAAAGTTGCGTTCGGCTGCCAGATTACGCATACGTCGCGTATGCCAGCCAAAAGTTTTGGCCCACGCAGTTGCGTCTAATTAAAAGACGTTGGCATACCCTGTAAAATATGAGTAAATGGACTTCTAAAGTGGGGAAATTATTATGTAGATTTTTTTAAAATTCAAATATATATAAAATAGGTAAATGATTTTTATATACAATATTTTTTTATATCGTTAGATATCCGTACATAAATTTATATTTCTTTCATTGTATTATGATTATTTGTTATTTTTATTTATTAACTTAAATTGTTTTAAATATTTAATTTAATTTTTATTCTCTTTTTAGTTATTACAGGATAATTCGTAGTCGCTCACTGCTCCATTGCTATTTCTACTCATTATAGTAGTTGGCAAGACAAAAGACGCTTTTGGCGGTTGCAATTACGTATTTCTAGTACCAAACTCATTGTTGTTGTTTCGTGTTTGTTTTTGTTGGCGTCAATGAAAATATTTTATCAAGTCATCGCAGCAAAACTGCAGGCGACTTGCTGCAGGTTACGCCGCGTCTGCCACGCTGCTACCATGAGTTTATGAGCATATATACACTCATGTGTGTGAATGTGTGTATATGTATGTGTGTGTGTGTGTGTGGCAATGTCAATTGCTGCTGGCATAGAGGTTACTCGAGTTACCCAAAAGTTAAATGAACCAAAACTTTTACACTGCGTTTGACACGCCTACCCAACCTGTGTGTGGGTTTTACCTGTCTTGCTCTCTCTCTCTCTCTCTCTCTCACACTCTCTATCCGTCTATCTGTTCGCCCCGTCCTTGTGTCTGTGTCGCATTTGGCACTAATTAAAATTTTAGCGCTTGCAAATTAATGATGTTGCTGCCGGCCAATGCGCATTGATTGATCGCACTTTAATGCCGGGCTCGCGCTTTAAGCCAAATCCATATTTATGCCAGCTAAGCCAGCCATGTTAACGGACCGTGCCACAGACCATGGCCAGGCTGTGCAATGACATTGCCAGAGCACAGAGCACGGACAAACATTGTTGCGGCCAACAGGGGCGGACTGGACATCTAATGACCGCACGGCTCGTTTGCTTCATTTGCAGTGCAATGGATGCACAACCGCAAATCAAACACAGACAAATGGTCTAGCGCTCCAAGGCGGTGGGGGCTGTCAGCTGTCAGCTAGGTAAGAAAATTGACCGAATTGCTTCAACTGTGTTAGCTGTTTGTTCGCTGTGGCTAGCTCCTCGCTCCGCAGCAATTGTCTGCCCCGATTGCGGCTGTCTTCTGTGGTGCACAATTGTTGCCTTGGATTGGTAGCCTTGATTGAAAGTGAATGCATACCCTTTAATGGAAATATTAAGCTTTACACTTTCTGATTTTAGCTATAGCGAGCCTGTTGTATTGCAGACTTATGGAATGGAGTTAGAAAAGTCTAGAGGCAAGGCATCAATCATAAACTGAATTTCCCAACTTATATACCCGTTCCATCAAAATGATTTCGTGCTGAGACAATAAAAATGCATTGCCATCAATTGCAAATGCAGCTGGCAATCAACACTAGCGACGCAGATGCATCTGCACAAGGCTGCATCAGGACAGGCGCACAGAGCGCATCCTTGTGCATATCCTTTCATCCTTGCGTTTGCAGTTTTGTGTTATTTTGTGGTTCATTTATATTTTTGAAGCACAAAATCAACGCACGACTGTCGCAACTTTGCATTCAGTTTACACATAGTCAATAAACCCAGACGCTGGCACGTACATATGAGCCACCTTCTCGCCAGCACCGCCACCCACGGCCCCCATCTATAGCAGCTCTCTTTTGCCCGGTTTATCCGACAGCTTGTGGCAGCTTGTCGAAATTAATCATTTGGGCTGGCAGGCCGCAGCGACGTTGCTTTCGTTGTTATACCCTGCAGCTAGCAGAAAGTAAGGGGTATAATGAAGCTGCATTTGACAGTTGTTATATCCTGTAGCTAGCAGAAAGTAAGGGGTATAATGCAATTACATTTGACTCTGTCAACATAAGCGATTGCCTGCGCTGTGCCTTAAATATTAAAGTAATAGTTTTAGTAAGCGCTGCATTTTACAGGGTATCTCTTAGACAACTTGACGTCGCTTGGCTTTTCGGGCGCTTTGGCAATCAGTTCTTAGCGACTCGCGGCAACTTTCTCTTTCACATCTCTCATCTGTCGTTGTCACTGTCGCTACTTCCGTTTCCGCTGCTAGTTGTTGGCTTTAGCTCAGGACTTGCTTCTTTCTCTGCAGTATGTCAACAGCATTATGTTATATACTTTGGTATCCGCTCTCAGCATACACTCATATGTGTCACAGCCGCCACGTGTGAGTGTGCGTATGTGTGTGTGTGTGTGTGTGTGTGTGTGTGTGTGTGTGTGTGTGTGTGTGCATGTGTCTGTGTATGCACGGCTGGTATTCCATTCGTGTAATTTCCCATGGTATTTTTACGCATCTGAACATTTGAGTGCATCTGTTGGCGCTCAGACCCCCACCCCCACCAACCCCCGGCCCCGCTCGGCACTCGTTTTCCTAACCCTAGCCCTATTCCCTGGCTGTCTCCTTCAGTTGTCGCGACAATTTGCGACTCGCTCAACTCCTTTTCATTCGCCTGCTGGCTATGAAATCAACAACTTGTACCCATAGCAGCCCCACGCGTCTCTCTGGCCCCACCTTTAGCTTCCACCCACTCGTGCTTGTCTGCAGCGCTCATCTTAAATGTAATAACCTGTAAAGATGCGTGTACATCAGGCTCTTGAATCTCCCACGCACATATGCTGATTGTTTCACTCTGCATTACCCAACACTGTTGCCAGCTCTTGTGGCAGTAAACAGCAAGCTAGCTTGATGAGGGAATAAAAGAAAAGTCTGTCAAGGTTTAGCTAAAGTGAAAACTTATCTGATTTATATATATTGCACATTTTTATAGCACAGTGTTGCCAGATCAATTTTATTGCTTGTGTATGGAAATGTTTACCAACATTGTTTGAAATAGGATATGCGAAGTGAGATGCGAGGGCGATTTAATTGAAGCATTTATGATGTTAAGATGATGTAAGATGTAGTCGATAGATAGAAATCAATATATGCAGTTTGTCTTAGCTATATCTGGTACATATTATGATGTGAGATGAGAAAGCACTATAATTGATTCTTAACATTAAAATGTTGTTTCAACGATATATATCGATAATCAGATATTTTTATCTACAGTTATCTTTACCTATATCACGTACACATAACTTATTCTTACATTGTTAACTGGCGATAGTTAAAAATAGAACAACATTTTCACGTTCTTTTTATGCTCTTACTCAGATTTGGCTATAAAAACGGCGAATTGGCAATTCGGTTTATGAGCAGCATTTGCATAAGATGGTTATGTCTCTGTCGACATTGCAGAGCAGCAATCTCTGCGACAGCATTCGCCAACTCAATCGCAGCCAGCGTCTGGGCTGTCCCACTTAAAATGTCAATCATGGATTCAGTGGCACAGAAATCCGCTTTCCGCTTGTCATTTCTGATTGTATTGAGCGGCGGCGATGTCCACATGCCACGACAGCGTCAAGTTCATTTTGAAATCGCTTAACGCCTCTTGTCTAATAACCAATTAGAGCACCTTTTGCGATAATCTTGAAGACGCTTTCCAAGACACTCCGCCCGATTGCCCACCAATTAAAAGTGCGACTTGTCAACGTGTGCTGAAAATTGTTGGAGCGTGAAATGCGCTGCATGTTCTTACGCCTGATTAGGCGCGCAGTGCGGCCTGGGGGGCATTTTTAAACAGTCGAAGAATTCCCAAAACCAAAACCAAATACATATACATAATCATGTATGTACATATGCGTGCGTGCATGTGTACATGCGCCCATTATAAATTTTGTCATTTGTCGCAGCAGCCACAAATGAAAAGTCGATGGCAAACTTTTTAGCAACATTTTCTCATTTTCCAAAATATTTTTTGCCCATTTGTCGACGTCTACAGTTGGTTTTTTTTTTTGCTTTCTTTTTTTTTTTTTGTTGCTGCTTCTTCTGGTTGAACTCTCTTCTTCTTCTTTTGAATTACTGGCAATGCAATGGCAGGCAAATTTATTGGCAAATTGGGAGCACAGTGCTTTTTGCCTCGGCGCACCACTCAGTGGGTGGCACGAGACCAAAAGGCAAAGCGAAATTGTTGCTCTTCAAGCAGTCGAACTAATGTGTGTATATGAGCTTGACTATATGTGAGTGTGAGTGTGGGTGTGTGGGTATGTGTGTGGACATGGGAGTGTGTGTGAAAAGCACTTGAGTGTATTTTTTACAGCTTCTCATGCTCTTGCTGTAGCCAAGCACTTTAAGTTTGTTACAAAACGTGTAACTCTATTGACTTAAAGGCCTAAGTTCATAGATTAATTGTGATTAGCTATAGGTTCAGGTGTGGGATCTTACAGGGGACAAATAAACCATATATAAAGTCTAATGTGTGAAATAATCTTTCTCTTAGACGATCTTTCTCTTGCTTCGGATCTGGGATAAATTATAAGTAATAAATAATAAAAATTAAATAATATATAATAAACAATAAATTATAATATTAAATAATACATAAAAAAACTTATAAAAATTAAAAATAAATTTTATATGAATAATAAAAAATATAAAAAATATATAATAAATAAATAATAATAAACTAATAATATTATGTATAATTCTATGTAGCTACAAATCCTAATAATGAGTTCAAGAATATATCGTACATCATACAATTTCAATATTGTTTAAAGTCACTTCATGATCCTTTACAAGCTGCTGCTTAGGCTCATAATACTATATCAGTGAGGGTATTCCCCAATTGCACAGCTCGTACATTTCGCATTTTTTTTTTTTTTCATGTTGTTTATGTTATTTTTATTGATTGAAAATAACTTAGTGCCGCTTTATGTGTGTGTGCTCCGTTGTGCTGTGTGCCGGGCACGATATAAACTCGACCAGTTTATGCCAAAGGTATGTAAATAAAGTGAAGATACGAAGTGCCTCACCGTCTTTTGGCTGACGAAAAAAACACGGAGCTGAAACTGAAACTGCCAACAGGGAGGCAGCGTCTGCCCCTGGGCATTGTATGCAGCTTTAATTTATTGAGCGTCTTTCAATAATCTTCAAAGTAATGCGAACTAAATAAAATAAGCCGCCAGAGAGACCATAAGTAAGTAATACTGATGGCCCGGATAAGGAGCAGATCCTGTACAAATGGTCACCAAGCAGTTCCTAATTAAGTGCGTCAGGCTTGTCCACTTTACATTAATGCGCTGCATTTGAGGGTCGCTCCGGTAGCGGGTCCATTCATCGAGCAACAATTGTGCTTGTTGACCCTGCGGTGGAACGCTCCAACGCCCCATCGGGCCCCATCGGCCGGCCGGTGTCAAGTGTAGCGGGGCGTGTCTACCTCATTTGTCACTGGGTCGTTTATAAGGCGACATTTTTATTCATTTGTATTTTTTTCGGAGGCTGCTTTCGCTCTGCATAACTGGACCATATTAATTAGCTTGATTAAAATGAATATTTGCGCAACTTTTTGTCGCTGTCGCCAGCTGTGGTAAAAGGGAAGTGCTCACACAAACACACACACATACACACACACACACACACACACATACACACACACACACACACACACACAATAAATAAACACTTCTTGGCTATTGTTCGGAATGTGACAGGCGCTGGCCCGAGGTACTTCATGCTCCATGTACCAATGTTCTGTAATAAACCAAATGTAAGACTTCCCAAACTGCTGAATTTTATTGATGCGGCACACGCGACGTATGCGCAATATGCGGCATAGGAAAACAGCCGGTAAGCGCGTGGGGGAGGCGTTGGACATTGGAGGTGTTGGGGATGGCGCGCCTGGCTGCGACGTGTCGGCCAGATAAATCTTCATGCCAGTTTCCCAAGCCAAAGCGAGCGAAAATGGAGCAATGAAAAATGTCGGGAGCATTCATTCGGGATGGCTGCGGATGCTGCCGTCAACGCCATCGTCGCCACCAGAGCCTCCAAGCGCCTTGCCCCCTCCATAGCCAGTTGTCGCTGTTTATTTGGGCGATTTTGTTTCATGTGCGCGCGCTCTTCTTCTTCTGCTTCTGGGTTTTCTTGCTTTCTTTGGTTTTTACGAGCATAAAGATAAATTCACACGATCCGGCTGCGGGAGTTCAAGCTCGACAGCAGGTCGGCTAGGTCAGCACTGTTTCATGCTGTTGGCCTCTGCACCGCCCTGGCATTCCGTTGATGCGATTTTATTTATTTATTTATAGCAACAAATTGCAATGTCAACTTAATCACCGAACTCTATTAGTTTTGGCTCTTTGTTTCTGCTGCTGCTGCTGTTGCTGGCGGGACAATCGCGGCGCCAGTGTTGCCAAATGTCCCTTAATTCCTCGGGCACTGATTCCGTTAATGGCAACCAGCGGGACTTTTAGCTCAATTCCCAGTATGAATTCGAAGAATTAAGAATGCTAGAAAGAGATGCTCGAATTGGAGACATCTATATATATCTCTATATCTATAACCATATCCATATCTATATATATCTATATCTATATCTATATCTATATCTATATCTATATCTATATCTATATCTATATCTATATCTATATCTATATCTATATCTATATCTATATCTATATCTATATCTATATCTATATCTATATCTATATCTATATCTATATCTATATCTATATCTATATCTATATCTATATCTATATCTATATCTATATCTATATCTATATCTATATCTATATCTATATCTATATCTATATCTATATCTATATCTATATCTATATCTATATCTATATCTATATCTATATCTATATCTATATCTATATCTATATCTATATCTATATCTATATCTATATCTATATCTATATCTATATCTATATCTATATCTATATCTATATCTATATCTATATCTATATCTATATCTATATCTATATCTATATCTATATCTATATCTATATCTATATCTATATCTATATCTATATCTATATCTATATCTATATCTATATCTATATCTATATCTATATCTATATCTATATCTATATCTATATCTATATCTATATCTATATCTATATCTATATCTATATCTATATCTATATCTATATCTATATCTATATCTATATCTATATCTATATCTATATCTATATCTATATCTATATCTATATCTATATCTATATTTATATCTTGCCCTTTTTCCGCCAAATAGTTTTCTTTTGGGCAGCTCCAAGCCACCGTCAACTCTGTCTAGCATCTTGTTATATGCCTAGTGGCTGTTGTTACGCCCATGCTCGGGTTGGCAGACTTATTTTTCGGCTTTATAGAAAGTCATTTCTCTTTGTTCTCTGTGTCAGGTTGCTGGCTGCTGGCTGCTGGCTGCTGGCTGCCCGCTTAGCACCGCCCAATAAAACAAGTTAATTAATTAATCATTATTTTTTCGGCAGGGCTGTTCTGCTTTTTGTTTATTGACTTTATGCCGCATATCATCGATAGTGAGGGTATGTGTGTGTGTGTGTGTGAGGTGAAATGGGAATTTGGGAAAGTTCGGGTTCAAGGATTACAATGCTAAAACTTAGTCACTTATGCTAGGTCCTTTGAGCTGTCTACCAAGTTAAACTACCAACTACAGCTACGGCTACAACAGATTTTCATTTATCAATTTCTTTATTATTTTTATTTTTATTAATTTTTTTTTTTTTTGTTTTGCTTAAAATTGGGTTAGAGTCCCGTTTGCTAATTAATCATAGATTGTTTTTTGGACTAAGCCTAAATATTATAGTATTGCTCATGGGATATTGTAGATGGGCACAACCACACTTTGTGGTGTTTTTAAGTTTGTTTTCCATTTTATTTGGCACTAAGAAAATCTCAAAATTAAAGCGCTACTTGAACAAAGCGAAGAAAACGGATTGGGAACTGGAAGTGGAAAAGGAAATGGAAATGGAAATGGAAATGTAGTTGCCTTACAATTTGTGCAACTAATGCAGCAAAGTCTTCTACTTAGCCTATGAAGAGCGAAAATTCTAGTGTGAGCTTAGGTCGAATCACATTATGGGTTCTAGGAAGAGCATAGTTGAGAGAATGGGAAATGGGAAAGGGGCTAGAAATTGTGAAACTCGTGACTAGCTACTTCAAGAAGGATTACGCGTATCGTAACTTATCCTAATGCGTTTGATTGCTTTAAGCCGATGATTGGTCAGTTGTACACGCGCGCGTTACCCTGGCTGATGGAGGACGGGTTTGGGCGGGCGCGTGTTGAAAATAATTGCTTGGTGTTCACATCTAATTGACGAGGATTGGGCGGAAAATGTTGGGTGGGCTCTCTGTCTGTGTCTGTGTGTGTGTGTTTATGCTTGAACTTATAATATTAATCAAGACCATTTGTTGTTGCCACCGACGGCGGCGGCGGCGGCGGCGGCGGCAGCGGTATTGACGTTGGCTGTGCATCCTCTTGAGAGTCCAGCGAGAGTCGCGACTTGGCCGCCGTCTCCATGGATTTCCAGGTGCCGCCACTGGTCGCATGCTGCAGCGATATGCGTGGTATGGACTTGCAGCTGCCCGCCAGTGTAGAAGCCTCCGAGCCTATGCGATCCTCCGACTCGGCCAGAGCGCTCAGGCTGCAGGTGGGCGGCAGAATGCGATGCGGAAAGCGAGGAGAGCCACGCACTCGCTCCCTCAAGCTGGGCGCCGTGGGCTGCATCAGCGACGGCCGCCGACTATTGGGCAGCTGAAAGTTTACCTTGGTCTCCGGCAGCTTCACGTACTTGCCACCAACAACAACACCGACATTGGGCTCCGCCTGCAGATCGAAACTCTCCCCACAAATGGTCGGTATGGGCAAGAAATTGGGATCTTTGGTCAAGTGATCGAGATGGGTGCCGCTCTTGGTGAGTGAGCCCTGGTGAATAGGCTTCAGGTGTGGGCCACTGTTGCCGCCGTCCGCAGCCAAGCTGGTGCCCTCCACGCCCAAGGCATTCGCATTGCTATAGATGGCATTGCAGGACGCCGTCTGCGACGAAGGTATTAGCCGTGTGAAGAGGCCCATGTGCGACTTGAATGCCGCCTTCAGACCTTTCTGATCCGCCAGGCTGGCTGTGGAGCCCTTGTTGCTGCTGGTAGTGCGCGAGAAGATGCCGCGCAAACGATTAATGAGCCCGGTCTTGGCCTCGGTGGCCTGCTGGTGCGCTAGGCGCAGATTGATGAGATCCTGTGCCGGCAGACACGCCTCCTCCAGCTGCGGCTGCGAGGCAAACGTCACCGAGCGTCGCATCGGTATTTGCATGTACTCCGCCGAGGGCCAGCTGGCGCGTGGTATAACTGGTGGCAGTACGGAGAGCAGCAGATTCGGCAAAATGCCCGAAATGCTGGGCGTGCGAGATTTGCTATTGGATGGAGCCGACGGCGCTGGCTGCGAGATGTTGCTCGTTACAGTAAGCTCTGGCTTCAGATGTCCGTGGCCGGCCAGCAGCGAGGTGGACGAGGAGGTGGTAGTCGAGCCGGTGCCCAGGCCCGACTCCAGCATGCGCTCCAGCTTGCGTATCTCTGCATCGAGCGCTTGAATCTCCTTCTTGTAGACACGATTCTGGACCTCGACGCGATACTGAAGCTCTCGTCGATCATCGACGACAAAGCGGCGCGTATTGCACTCCATTTTGAGGCCCATGCTGTGTATCACCGGATCAATAATGTCGTCTGCCAAAAGAATACGTTAAGCGTTAAGACATATTGAGGCGACTGTCGCGTCGCGTCGCGTCGCATCGCATGTCGCACACTTACTGCGTGCCCAAATGTCGTGCAGCTTGGGTATGAAGAGCAGACAGAGTGTTGCCGTTGTCGATGCCAGGATTAGGGCCGTTATGGTGATGAAAGCGAGTGTAACGCGCTCCGAAATCAAATTGGCCAGAACCACAACAATGGCGCTGGTAATGACAACACTATAGACCGAGACGCCGATATACTGCGAGTCGTTCAAGGCGGCAATCTTGACGTGACGCGTCTCCCATGCCATGTAAACGCCCACCACCAGGAGCAGGCCTTTGTAGGCATAGAGCACACCCAGCCAGGTTTGGGTGTGCTGCGAGCGACAAACCTCGACCTGAAAAGGCAGTCATGTAGGCAGTTGGATTAGATGGACATAGATGTGAGAGTCAATTTACAAAGCCTGGGCGCTTGTCGAGGCGTATAAATGCTAAAAATGAGGGAGCTGCAGGAGATGTTAGACCCACCTGCGGCTGGTAGACAACGCTTCGATCAATGGCGCTGATTTCGAGTGTCAAATTATGCAAATGCCTTTCCATGGGGTCGGCAACGACCCACAGTGTGACGAGCAGGGCATCGACGAGCAACAGGCCGCACACGAGCAGTATTAGCTGAATGTCCTGCAGCATCTTGTCCTTGAATACGCTGCCGGTGCGTGTGAAGATGCGGTGCACCCGATACGTTTTCGCAAACATTGAGCCAAATGCCAGCGAGAAGCCGGCCGACAGCAGATACACGCGTGCCTACAATTTGGGTAGGGGAGGAATAGGGGGGAATTGGCAGGAAGATAAGTATTTAAGGCCATGTGCGGCTGGTGTCATGTTGTGTGGGTTTTGTATTGCTAAACAAGTCATCAATGGGCCAACGTAACAAGCTGAAACAACCGATGAGGTGGACTCCAAGGAGGCATTCTCAAAATTTATGCAAAATAAAGTATATCACAAAAGTTGTGAATTTGGTCCGTGTCCAGGTTCGTCGTGTCATGTGCCCATACCCGGGGCATTACATGCGCCAACAAACAACAACAACAGAGCGAAACAACATGCTCAACATACACTCGGAATTTCCCTCGAGTCGCATTTTTGGCGGCAGCATGCCCAATGCCCCCCCAAAAGAAAACAAAAACAAAAACTGGCGATGACAAGCGCATCAAATTGGACTGTCTGGTCATGGTAGAGCCGCTAGAACGGCCACGCCAAACTTAAAGATTTATTATGTTTGGCCAAAAGATTTGCCTTTAACATTGCAGCTATTTATAGCGCACACATTTTCTGACAATCTGACAATCTGACAATCCAACAATCCTTCAACAACTCAACAACTTTCATAAATAAATGAAACTCGCCAGAGACAAGTTTTTCGGGCTAAGAAATACCCTGATAAAGACTGTTGAGCCCCTTCGTAATAATTTCGTATGCAACGCAGACAGACTTGTGTGTCTCGATCTACTTTTTGCACATCCGATTGGAGCAGTCAAGCAATTTATGACCTGGGCTAAACTCTTTATGTTGCTCATGCATAGTTAAACAGATGCGGATGTCTTAAAAAAATACGTGAAAGTTATTAGGGACTTGAGGCTTGAGATCTCCATTTAGTGGCCAGGTAGACAGAGAACTTTGAGAGAACAGTGAGAGAGGCTCGTTTGGGAAAACAGAAAACTTTATTTTTTTTACTTAAGTTGCTCAGGCTTTGAAGCTATATTCTACTGGGCTACAAGTAATGCTGAGCTGCCTTACGACCTTCTCAGAATATCTCAGCCTGAGCGAGCAGTTAGGAAAGCCATTCTTGGAAGACAACAAGTTTTTTTTGACACTCTCGCCCTGCTCGGGCCTTGAAGCTATCTTCTACTGTGCTTAAAATATTGCTAAGATGCCTTAGAAATTTTTTAGTGTCTCTCAGATTGGGGGCTAAGACATAAGTTCAGCAGGTAACCCGATTTTATGGCCAGGTATTTTCTTGCTAAGCTTGCCTGAGCGACCTGTGAGTGAAGCTCGTCTTGGAAGACAGAAAGTTTTTTTTTGACTCCCTTGGTTTTTTAGGGTTGACTGAAAGTTAGTAAATAAATAATAATAAGCTTCACAAAATGCTGAGCTGCCTTAGGAAGAATTTTCTTTAAAGCTTCTCAGAGTCTCTCAGATCTTCGCAATGCCCATAAGCCATTTAAAATAGCTCATAACTTTTGCAATTCTTATTTGATTTTAAGAGAGAGCCTTGTGAGTTGACTGCTGCTGGCTGGTGGCTGTTGGTGCCTCGTGCTGTCTGTTATGCCCACATTTGGAAGTCATTTTTAATGGACTGCTGTGCGCATAACAAACACATGAGAGCGACGCGAAAGTTGCGCGCTGAAACTGAAACTGAAAGTCATATTTGATGAGGCGAAACCCGTTGTTAACTCCCACATGGAGGCCGTGTATTGCTTGCATAACCGAAACTCAAACAAAGACGACTCGCGGGCACACACCGAGGCAGACACTTGAGTACTCACCGTGCAGACCGTGGCAAAGGAGTCCGCCGCCGAGGGCAGCGTTGAGTGGTCGAGGCCCAGCAGAATGACGGTGGCATAAACGAAGATGCAACCCACAGCGGTGATGTTGCTCAGCTTCGGGCTCGAAAGTTTAATTGCTCTGCGTGGCCAGAAGAGATGTCAAAGTGAAAAGTGCAGCGTCAGCAATCAGCTGAAGCAGAAGAATTGCAGCAAGAAATTGCGTTCGCTACTTACTTGAGCTTGCGAAAGTGCAGATTGAAGGCGAGAAATGCAATGGCCAGCGCAATGCCCACGCTCGACAGTGTGGCGATGGTATAAAAGGCCAGCGGTGCAATGGTGGCAACGCGCATCTTGAATACCCGCTTCGCGATGGGCACCTGACCGCTGTGCCACTTGACCGGACGGCAGCGCGGACACCGAAAGTCCAAGGCATCCGTGGCCGGATAGTAGAGTGCAATCGGTTCGAGCAGACCGCGCTGGATCTGATAGAAGGCCGTGGTGCCCACACGATCGGGCCCGCTAAATGAGACCGGACCCTGTCAACAGTAATTGGTGTGGCGTTAGCGAGGCTCAGAATCGATTCGACCGTCTCATGCTTACCGAAACGCCGAGAAAATGTAGTTTGCCCAGCTGCTGCAGGAACTCCCAGGCCATGTCGCTGCGCGTATAGTCGAAGCCGTCCAGCTTGGATTGAGCCGCATTTTGGCGCCAGTGCGTCTCGGCGGCGCGTAAGGCCAATGCAATCGCCCACACGGCATCGTAGGTCTGCGGAGCATAACGGGATATCGCATCCGGCAAGTGATGGCTGACAGTGCCACGCCTCTGACGCGACCGCAAATCCGTTTGCGCCACACGCTTGCGGCTGCGAGTGTTGCCGCTGCCACTGCCAACGTCCGCTGCGTGCTGCTGATGGAATTGCTCGAATTGTTTGCGCAGCTGCGAGTTGAACATGTGATTGTTCTATGGAAATAAAAAATGCAGCGATTAAACATACAGCTCATCAGCGAAGCGCCCACTGCCGTAATGTAATGTGATTGCCGGGCTCATTATGCGCGGCCGATTTCATGGTCGGCACTAAAAGGATAATAAAAACATTTCTATCACAGGCTCGGCAATTTGTTGCCTCGCATTTCAGTTGGGGGAACTGGGCTAGAAGCGAGGTCTAGCCTAATGGATTTCTCTTTCCGAAAGAGTTTTTTGCTATTTGCACTTAAGCAGACTTAAATCTATTATTTTATTATCTATTTATTATTATTTTCATATCTAAATTTATTCATTAAGGCTCTGCTCCCTCTCTGAGCTTACCAATCCGCTGTAGCTGACATTGTTGCCCACGATGCTGTTGTGTGTGGATACGACAATTAGATTCTCAACGGCCAGCTGTAGCTCGTGCCTGGTGCAGGGTGTCTCCTGGTCGGTCCACCAGGGTGCGCCCATGCTCTCGTGCAGTATCCAAGCGTAGTCGGCGCCGAACATATGCAGCCTGTAGGCCTCGCAGAGTATTTGCGGTGCCAGCTCCTGCGAGAAGCTGCCAATAATGATGCGTGTATCCGTCTCCTGCAAGCAAACAACATATTTTTACCATTAATCACTTTGGTAAATTGCCGACTTACCCTGAGGAGCAGCAGCTGCTCCTTGAAATCGGTCGCTGCAAATGTGATTGTCGCCGCACAGGATATGTTGGCCGCCTCCAGCTCGGTGACGAGATTATTGACCGCCAGCGAGTGCACCTCCTCGTTCTGCGAGAATGTTGTCACAGTGCCCCAGCCGAAGCGGCGGATGAACGCAATCCGTGCCGGATTGTGCGACGAGTCCGGCGCAACGGTGCGATAGAAGTACGGAAATTCCCGCCTGTCGCTCAGCGCCGGCGATGTTGAGCCAAAGGAGACCTGTAATCACGAGCAGTTAGCAGCCAAGCGATACTTACGTGCCGCATGGCAGCGACCCGCCCACCCCTCCGGCCAGCCAGAGACAAAGTTTTGCGGCACACGCGTGTGTGCACACCGCAAAGTTTCAGCCCATTTAGTCGCCACACACGCATAAGCGACTCGGGCAACTCGAGCGACTCAGGCTGCCAAAGCTGAACTTCAAAGGCCACGACTCGGCATTTGCATGCAACGCACTTCTAAGTGAATTTATGTTGCGTCTTCACCCTGCCTATTTATAGAGCTGCTACACCAACAGCTCCACATAACATACAGCCATGTCTACGCATATCTTGTCTAATAACACTGGCCAACAGAAATCAGTTATTGAATTCGAGTTTCAGTTACCTTTTATATTTGGTATGTTGAAGGAGAAGTGTGAGATTTTATATTGACATTACAGATTTTCAACTTGTTTGTGTTGCATGAAGAAATTGATATGTTGAACTATAAAAAGTATTTATTTTCCACATATTTCTGATGCATTATTGTTAAAGAAATTTGATGCTACGCACATTATTCTAATTACTCTTAGTGTGACTAGATTTCATAGGAAGTGATATTCTGATAGTCAGCTCTCCAGCTGGCTATATAGATTATTATCAATTATTATATGCATCACATTAAAGAGCAGCACTGGGAGTGGGAGCTGTGAGAGGAAGAGTGTAACTTATGATTTCTCGACATATGCTTGGTCTTTTATGCTAGTTCATCCTAATGTGCTTCGTTTCTAAATAAATTAAGTACGAAATTAAACTTTTGAAATAAATTTAACATTAATTATATTTTTGATATACATTTAGTATAAAATAATTTTTCTCTTGAAATTTATTTATTATAAAATGAAACTTTAAAATAAATTTAGTAAAATATTATACTTTTAATATAAATAATAAATAAGTATAAAATTTAATTTTTGAATTAAATTTGGTATTCAATTTAAATATTGAAATTAATTTGGTATACAATTTAAATATTGAAATAAATTTGGTATACAATTTAAATATTGAAATAAAATTATAATTTTGAAATAATTAGTAATTAAATATAAAATTTATACAAATAAAATAAATTAAACATAAAATTATACTTTTAAAATAAATAATAAATAGCTATAAAATATTTACTTACGAGATAAATAAAAAATAAGTATAAAATAAAGTTCTTGACAAAAATTAGTATAAAATTTACATTTTGAAATAAAGTATACAATTTACTTTTGATATCAATTTGAATTTTGATTTTTGAAATTGTATTAAATCTTGAAAAATGAACTATAAAATTATGTTTTTGAAATAAAGAAAAAAAGTAAACAATTTTTGCTTATGAAATAACTAAGTGCAAATGGAATATAAAATTTTACTTTTGAAATAAATTTATTATAAAATTAAACTTAATCTCATACATATTAGTTGGACTATTTTTAAAGGACACACTTGGTTCCCAAAGCTCTTCAAAAATATACAATTCTATATTTTACAAAGCTTTATCTGCTATTTATGTAAATACCCACTGTTAAGGCTTATAAAACATACGCTGAATTACCATTATCAATTATTTCAGCTATAGAAAAGATGTTGCCCTTGGCTCAACTGGATTCAGTGCCTTCGAATATGCAAATCATTTCTTTTTCAGTTGCATTTGTGCTGTCTAGTGTAATTTGTGGGAGGCTGTTTATTTGAGCGCTGAAATGTTTATTGGCTGCCTTTTGAGTTCAGCTCGTGGTATTTATGTTAATCGAGCGAGTTTCCTTTCGGCACGTGAGTTGATTAAATTTTTGAGTAATAGCCCCAGCATATTTGCATATTTTAATCAGCAGACCACGTTTATAACGCCCACTCCCGCCTTCAACCTGATTGAGTTGAACTTACCTGCACAATGTTCCAGTAGGGCACCACCTTGGCCAGGCTCTCGGTTACCTCCGAGCAGGCGGAGCCCAGCAGCATCATCATGCGTGTCGACGGCTGTGTGTAGATGGCATGAAAGAAACGATCCACACCCACGCCGGGATCACACTGCAGTTAAGAGTTGGAGAACATGGAACGGTGAGAGTGAGCCGAGGCTGGGGTTATTGTGAGGTGCCGGCGCAACAGCGGCAGCAGTCATAAAAAGGGCGCGCGTCAGGATGGCGCAATAAACATTTTTAAAATGTCGACTTTTGAGTTTTGATAGGAGATGCCGGCATCAGATATGAGGCGATTTCAGGGGCTTCAACGCTCGCTGAGTGCGTCTCCAAGTGCCATCAAATCGCTGTCCCAACCATTTCAGTCAGTCAGCGCGCTTATCGTTGCCGCCGCTGCTGCTGCTCGCAATAAAAAACATGTAAAAATTTTTGCATTTCTAATGCGACTGACTAAGAGATACCCTGTACGATTTACTGAAAGCGACGAGGACAAATGCTAAAGAGATTTTTTAAGTTTAATTACTCCAAAAATGAAAAATTATTTTCCTGAATATGGTTATTCTCTTAAAAAGGGCAGAAGTTAATTTAAAATAATAACAAATAAATTTCAGATGGTCTTTTTAATTTCAATTCTTTATTTTGGTATCATTAAAACTTATTAAAACTAATTTGACTGGCAGATGTGAGAGGCTTTTGTCATGGGCTAAATTTAAAAGCATTCACACCTGAGCTACAAGTTTGTAAAAGATGATTTTTCATATTCTTAGAGCTAGAATTTTTTTTAAAAAATATTTCTATGAATTTTCCTAAGCATATTTATTTGAATTTTTACAAAAATATTTCTAAGATTTCTAATTTCAGCAAACCAACTAATTCTATTCATTTTGTTAGAGTGATAAATTATTGGAATATGAGTCCTTGGACTAGCTTTGTGAATATATATAAAATAATATTTATTTTACACAGAAATGCCAACTAAAGACATTTGATAATCATAGAATTTATTTATTGATTTCAGCTCACTTAATTACTCTGAGTAAGCTTAAGCCATCGTATTCTCTACACAACTCAAAGCATAGACTCGCTACTCTCATTTTCAATTATAAATTCAAGCATGCCGAGACTACCCTATACACTCTCTAGCACAGAGTATATACAAGAAATGAGCAACGTTGATGACAAATTTCTGCCCAGCCCACAGTCGCTGCAGCGTTTGCAGATTTTTCTTATTAAGTTTTAATGCTGCGCGCGCTACTAAATGAAATTTCAATTTCGTAATGGAAAAAGACCCGCCTCACTCACCTGTGTATCGTTGGTGACCAGCTCGAGCGTATAGCCCGGCAGCAGCTGTTTGCGGTTGATATGCTCCACGGCCATTGTGGCCGCGCCCAATTCACTAAGTCCGTCCGGTCGCGGGCCGCGCTTGGTGGACAGCTCAAAAAGACCGAGGAGCACAATTTTGCCATGATTGCGCTGTATTTCCGCATGGGACATGCGACGCTCACTCTCGAACACCTGGTTAACCTTCAGATAGCGCTGCTGCTGCCAGCTGCTCAGATTCGTGCCCATTCCAGCATTGGCCGTAATCGTGGGTAAATTACTCTGCGAATTGAGACGATGTCGTCGCTTGACTTTCCGCCGTTTGCTCCGCCACTTGTCGGCGAGCGTGGGAGCATAGCTTTCAATGGGCACACCTGGCAGCGTTTCCAGTGAGTGCACTGGCTGGACTGGCTGGCCTGGCTGCAATGCGCGTAAGGCCTGCAGCTCTGCTGATGACATTTCCATGCCGACGGCAGCCAGGCCCAGTGCCAGCAGCACGGCCAGCATCAGTAGCCGCCGGCTCGTTGGGTTACCGTGAATTATGCGCATCCCGTTTGGCAAAATGGCCATTGGCCCATTAATCAGCACAGCATTTGAATTCGCTATCTCGCACGGATGTACGTGGCAATAAACAATGTCCAGGCTTCGTTTATGTATATGAATATATATATATATATATATGCGTGTATATGTATGTGTGTTGTCCGTTTATCTATTGCTGTTTTATTCAACTGCCTTCCTGCTTTGGTGTTTTTTGCTGGCGTCAATTTTATCGCCTTTTTATTGGCCTCACTTTTGGTCTCGTTTCGTTTTCGTTCGCCTGGCCATTTGCCTGGCTGCCATTATCTGTTCTCGCACTGGGTACACACTGTAAAGCAAAATAGCTCATAAAAATATGCACTCATTCCCCTGCCCCACCACAGCCACACCCACTGGCCACCTCATCCCATTTTTGTCACTCCACAAAATGAACCCACTTGCAAATGAACAAAACTGAGAAAAAAAATTCAAACGAAACAATAAACGCCAGCAGCCAATTGCCGACTCGTGCTCAGTTGCCAGTCGAGAAAGGATTAAGTCTTCGATGAAATGAAAATAGCCGCACACCACACACACCATGCACAAACACACACACACACAGCAGATGTAGCCGCTCAAACACACACACGTGGCTATCAAGGCTATCTCGTCAAATGCCAAAGCCGTAGACTTTTGTCGAGATTGTTACGTCGCCTTTGTAGCTGCTGCTGCCATTTATGCCCTTACAAATGGGCCCCTTAACTTTGTCATGAAAGTTGTTAAGCATACAATAATCATAATGGGATATTAAATCAGGAAAATAAACATTTTGTTATGTTTTATTATTTCCTTTTTCCAAGTCAAGTTGCCGGAAAATTGGGTCGATGTTATTAGAATAAAATCTTGTAAAATTTCAATTAATCTAAATTTAAAATATTTTCTCCAAAATTGATTAATATTTATAAAAATAAAATCAGAAATTACTATTTTCTATACGAAATTTAGACAGTCCTGCTCAATCTTCCAGCATGTATTTAATATATTTCTACATATTTTAAATAAATTCTTTAACTTTTTTCAAATAATTAGATATCGAATATTTTCTTTGAATCTGATCAATATTTATAGAAATAAAATTAGATCTATGGATATAATATATATAATATAATAATATTTTCTACACGAAATTTAGATCGTCAAGCTATCTGCATACATTGAATTTAAGTTCTTTAGATTTACCCCACTTGCCACACCTTTCTCAATAGCGCCCATTGCTAGCTTCATCCCTTGAGCCTGCTAAACATGTGTCTTATAAACTATTTAAGATTTGTTTTCCACACAAATTGATGGGCCATTTAGTGCAGACGTCTCCGGAGAGCTCAGCTCTTGCCGTGTGGCTTGTCCTTTGAGAGTTGTTGCCTTTGCTGCACAGCTGATTGCTTGTAAGATTGCCAGGAATGCACAATGCTTGTGGCTTAGATCTCCATGGCAGCTGTAAAAGCAGTTTGTGTTACATTGGCACAATAGTTTACCCTCTGCTTAATGCTTGTGAAATTCTCGAAGATTTTTGTTGTTGCACAGATGCAAAAGCATTTCACAAGTGCTGCAAAGCTAATTGAACTAAAACTGATTCGGCTGAAGTGCAGTGAGCTTAGACATAGATTTTAGCAGTTACTTTAGCTACAGCTGGCCTAATGCTCTTTGAAAATTAACTTTCGATAGGAGCAAAGCAAACTCTAAACTTAACTTGTCCTAAAACATTTTGTTGCTAAGAAAAGGTCGAACTTACAAAGAAATTACTTCTTTTTCTCAACATTTAAAAACTTTTTCCAATTAAACGTAATTAGTTTGTTTTCTTCCCTTTGTTGATTTTTTCGGACATTGCGCTAACGACATTTTAAGGATCTTTCGTCTTAGAATAGAATGGAAATTTTAATAGTTACATTCATTTTGTGTGATCTTAGGTTAGTGCGAGACCTTTTTTAGTCTCTAATTAACAATTGAAGTAAGTGAAAGGGTTTAATATGTATCTTAAATTTGTTAAATAGTGCGGAGCATCTGGTAGAAATTTAGAGGAATTTCTGTTAATATAGCTATACTCTTAATAAGGGATTCGGTATAAGGCTTGAGGTATAAGGTATAATGCTTAATAAAATATAAATAATGAATAATATGTAATAAATGATGAATAAGGTACAAAGTATGAAGTGTAATTTATAAGGTATAATGTAATTTATAAGGTATAAAGTATGAGGTGTAATTTATATATATATATATATTTATATATATATAATGTAAAGGTCATACTATAACGACATATCCCTTATAGCATTCACCCTAAGCTGAAGCTGGAGCAGCATTACTCTGATTTACCTCTGTAAATGAAGAGGCCTTAGGCTAAACCGTCTAACCAGATTTGCAAGCATCAGCAAGATGCTTAAAGAGGCTTTCACTCTTAAAACTTATCCCAAATTTCAGGCAGGTTAGTTCACCGAGTGGCCTCTAGCTCTATAGACTTTGCCCTTATGAGTCGCTGCTACCCGAGTCAATAGTTTCTTTAAGCTCTAATTGCTGCACATTTCTATAACTATTTTCATGGCAATTACTGTATCTGGCTAGTGTATTTAATTTTCGGCTATTAGCGTTGCCTTGTTTCAATTTTTTGCCATCGCTGGCTGTCGAAGCTGGGCATTGGCAAAATGGCAGTTGCCAGTTTGCCAGTTGGCCATTGCCATTATTTTTTATGCTAATGGCAAAACATTTTGCGCTTTCATTTCGAGGCTTTTGGGCTACTTTTGAGCATCACGCGCCACAGATTTCAGTGTATGCACGTATGCATAATTGTTTCGAGATTACTAAAGCATATACACAAGCTCACACACACACAAACACACACACACACACCACATTCGTCCAACTCGACGTCGTCGTCTTGCGCTGCGTTTCGTTTGGCTTAGTTTTTCGAGCAAAAGTGAAACGCGCACTTTTTGCCGTGTCCTTAAAATAACTTTTTGGCCCATTTTGTTTCTTGGCTTTTGTTTTCGTTGTGTTTCGTTAGGTTCGCATTGCATGTTGAGTTTCTCCATTTGCCAGACAGCACACAGTGGCGTGCTCCAAAAGGGGTCGGGGCTGCTCACATACATCATTGAAAGCCTATGACAAGACTTTAATGCTAACGCAGACGTGCGTCGCTTAACATTTGCCCCACTGTGCCAGCCAGTCAAGCAGCCAACCACCTCATCACCTAACCACCTCAGCCACGCGCCTGGTGGTGCATGTCAGCAGGCTACTTGTAGTTACATTTCATACATTTTACATTTTTATTTTATGCTTTCTGGTCTTTCTATTATTCTGCCATATTTCACAATTGTAGCCGTGGTATTTAAACCTGCACTTATTTATGGCCACGCAAGCGTGTGAGTTAACCATATATACACACACACACACACACACACACACATATACAACGATGGCCTCTGGCTGCTGTTGTTGTGCTTGACATAAATTATGCAAAATGCTGCCTGCATTTGTAATTGTGATTACATTTTTTTTTTTTAGATTCCCACATGTGTGGGTGTGTGTAGATTTATGTGTGTGTGTGTGTGCGTGTGTGTGCGTATCGCTTGTGCAGTTCGTTGGCATTCCTTGCGAGCTGCCCCAAGTGCATTCTTATGCACTTGAATCTGCTGAATAGTTGATGCGATTTGTTATGCATGTTTTTTTTCCTTTGCTTATACTTCGCCAAACACACACACACACACACACACACACCCACCCACTTATAAGCACATTTATTATTTCAGCTAGGCCAATAGCAGCAGCAGCAAGAGCGCACCGGATTTACACTGCGATAACCACAAAATAAAATAATGCCATAAATAAACAGCAAATATAATATAGATGTAGATATATTTAGATATACGCATGTGTATATATGTGCATATTGTATATTAGATCAGATTGTATTTGAGATTTTGAAGTGACCTCATGTCCCGTTGTGGCAGTTCTTTTTCATAATATTTAGTTTCAAGCATTTCTGCATACTTGAGCAGCAAAGAGAGCAAAGAAAGATACGTTTGGGTTTTGCTGCTGCTCTTAGTTTGCGCACAGTTTTTAAACTTTAAGTGAATACGGCTTGCTTCTAAGAAATATAATAAAAAAAAATAAATGATTATTGATGCGGATACTTTAAAGTGCTTTAAAAACTTCTGCTTATTATCTTTGGCATCAATATTAAATCTGATATTATCTAAAATAAGTTTTAAGCTTTATGGCATGTATGATTTGATACAGATGGCTATCTTCAGCAGATAGACTACAACAAAGGATTATATTTCATTCCAACTAGAGGTTGAAAAATTTTAAAATGGTATAAAAAACATTAAAACTCAAGGTCAAAAAAATAAAAGAGCTTTAATTGTGGAAACAAAAATACAATACAAAAATATAAATAAATTATTTAATGCTCGTCTAAGAAATTAAAGAAGTATATTGGGCTTGTGCAATGTCTGTTTTGGCGTCTCTTTGTGTACCATAACCCTTTCCTTGAAAATGGAAATTTAGCTCTAAGATTGAAAATGATAGGCAAGTATAGCAACATGCAAAAAATGAGAATATATATATATATATATAAGATACATATATTTATTCCTTTGTGTGACTTCAAATCTAAAATTTAAAAAAAAAAAAAAAAATAAAATAGTAAGCTACTCTTTACCTCATCTATGGATAGACTAAAAATTATGTAAAAATGCTTTTTATGTACGTGGCAAACGGACAAAAATATATATTGAAGTATTGCAAGTAGAGCTGCCAAACTTGTCAGTCCATATACCGCAGACGCGAATTCTGAAGGATTCAACCATTTATGGACCACAAATAATTATAATCAAGTCAACGACTCCCTGCAACATTCATAATAGTTTTTATGAATTATTAACAACATTATTAACTCAGCCTGGGCTTTTCACGCTGTCTAATTTTGGTATAAAAATCAGCCAATTCTTGCATATAAGAAACATACTTTCAGAGCTTCCTATTGATTGCAATATACATACATTTATACATTTAATAAGTGCTTCTATCTAATGACATCAACATATTTAATACTCTCTTTAATTTCCACCAAAGTCCAACTGATCCACGCCACAGCACTCACACTTGTTTACTCTAGGCTGCCCCCAAAAAGTATGCTACATAAATTGTTGTCGAATAGTTGCGAAGTGTATTGTGCGCCAAGATTAATTGGATGGCCAAAAACGTTTATAGTGTGACAAACATAATATTCTATATGGCCAAACGACATACAAATAATTCTATAAGGAATTGAAAGCGAAGCTATTATAAATACGCTTTGACTTAAGCAAATGAACATTTTGTTTCCTTAAAGAATAATATTTGTTTTCTATTTGCTTGCCGTATGTTTGCCAAGGCAGCAGAAAATTGTTCTTCACTTTGAATAATTGCAAAGGGAATAACAAGAAAAAAATTCCATTATTATTTGCCTACGATATTTGTTTTTCATTTACACTTGAGTTCAGACTTGAGTTGCGTATTAAAAATGTGAGCATTGAAGTAATTTTGTTTTTTAGTGGATTTTTATTTTATTACTTTGCATTTTGTAACGGAACGAATTTTAAGTTTATATTTATTAATATTTTTTAATAATATAAATATGATTGTTATTTTTTGAATTTAGTTGAATTTAACTTGTCGAAGTTTCACAAATAATTTTTTTTTTAAATATAATTATTTTAAAATTTTAATAAATTTTATAAATTTTTGAATATTTTATCACTAGTTTTAATTGATTTTTCTCTAAATGGGTATTTAAATATTTATTCAAGAAGAGGGCACACGACATATTACGTGCACGTCACGCATACATTGCACATTTCTTTCTTTGATTAAAGCACTCACACAATTTTATTATAATTATTATTAATGACTTAAGATTTAGTAATTTCTTTTGCGCGTATGTTGTTTGTAGAATTTCTTATTTTTAACGTTGGGGAGCGAGGGCAGGCGCCGGGTTAGAATCGGGAAGTGAAGGGCCCGGAGGATTGCGATGTGCGCTGGATTCAATAGGCGAGGCGCACGCGATGAGCTCCAAACCGCAACTGTTGTCGGCGATTGAATGTGCGCCGCTTTTCTGATAAAACTCGCAACTGATTTCAATTGAATTGAAGGATGCTGCTGGTTCAATGCAGCTGCTGTCATTTCAATCAGCTTTCAATGCTCTCGCCGCACTGCGCACGCGTTGCAGAAAAGGCGCCAAAATTCATTCATGAAAAGCAACAGCTTCCGCAGGTAGACTACATGGTGTGCATGTGTGTGTGTGTTGTGTGTGTTGTCGGGGACACAAGCAACAAGCTGCGCCTGGGAATTTAAAAAAAAAAACGTTGCGAACAAGTTTAACTTTAAATTATGCAAATTAATGCCCAACATGAAACTAAATAATTTGCAACTGTCTTAATGAAAAATTCATTTATTCTGCAAGCACGAGCGGCAACGGCAGCAGCACAGCACGACACCGGGAGTCAGTCGACGAGCGGATGGGATAACGGCACAATAATATAAAAGCTGTCAGCCCGTTCTCTCGCTCGACTGTCAGGCTATCAGGCTATCTGGCTGTCGATGTGCAATGCATTTCTCAAGCCGGGCGGACACAGGCTGCAATTGAAGTTGACACAATTGGTCGACCTGACAGCCGGGACACTCTTAATTATAGCTGCATTTGATGGCGTTCCTCTACTTAAACATTTATTCAATATGTCAGGCAGGCACAAAAGGCTTCCATGCCACTATTTTCCTCAAGGCTTTGCAGTCTTTTGTATTTGATCAAATTATAACTGCATGCAGCTCAGGCCCTTCTGATGAAATGAATGCATTTTTAAATAAAAATAAAATATTTGATGCAGAGCACTCTAATGAGCACTATTGAGCAGCTCTTATTCATGCACTTCAAGTGGAAATTTCAATATTGAATGCCATTCAATTTTATTTTTCAAAGATTTTGCTCCTTCTGCCAGCAAAAGTCTTCTGATAATGACGGAACTTTTTGTGTAGTTAAAGTTGGAGAATTCATTTCGACTAAACTTTTACCTGATGCATAATTTACACTTCATTACATCCTCGAGCTGATTCTGTTTTAAGTTTTAAGTATATGCGAGGTGTGTTTATAAATTATCGAAAATATTAATTAATAATATTTTTACTCATCAGATAAAAAAATCGTTTTTAGAAAATCATTTTTGTGATTTTTTTCTAACTACGTGTACGATGCTGTCTTCATAAACTAAATTGTATGTATTTCATGAGCTTCTTCAGTTTTGGGAACGAGAAAAATGACAGACTGCCAGCTCTAAGTATGCTCTGTACAGAGGAATGTGCGAAAATTGAAAGCGAGCCAAAACATGTTCAAGCTGAACAGATGCCAAACATAAGGAAGGGTTTCGAAGGAATAATATGTAAAGAAAATGGAGTAAAAGTAGTGCACGGAATTAAAAAAGAAAAGAAGATATTGTATAAATATAAATTCATGCTTAGATAGAGACAAACAATGAATATCTCTGAGCTGCTGATAAATGAAAAATGCTGGTAAATAAAATGTATATAAATTTTTTAGCAATAACTTATATTTCAAAACTTAACAACTTTTTATCTCTAAATGGTCTTTAACCACACAAAGCTCAAAGAACACTTGAAGATGAAGACATCAAAATTCAAATGAAAAATCAAAAAATGTTTATTCTTGAATACTAAAAATCTTTTCATGCTCAAAGATTCAGCTTAAGATTATAAAATAGCTTCTCTAATTCTCTCAAAATATCATCTTCGAGTCTTTATACTCTTGAAAAGAAATGATTCAATTTACTTAGCCAAGTCAGTTTGTGCTGTAATTGAATCAATATATATTTTTATATAAATAAATATATATGATCACCTTGCAATATTTTATATTTCCTCCTGTTCAGTTTTGTGCCACAGCAGTAAATAAGAAATCTTGCTTAGCTTTGACAGCTAACCATTTCATAGCTCATTGCGTTTGCTTTTAGCAAAAAAAAAAAAAAAAAACAAATAGTAATTTGATTTCTCATTTCTGATCTTTCAATAGAAATGCTTTTCAAAACTAAGAGAAATAAAAAGAGATGGAAAATTGTAATTAATATTTGCGCCCGCCTCGAGTTATGGCAGTCCCCATTCCAGTTCATTCAGCTGCAAATTGAGTTGTTTTTCTCAATGAGCTGCACTGAACGCTGAGTCAACAGACGCAACAGAGCAAACGGCAAACAGCAAACAGCAAACAACAAACTGCAATTTACACACACAATTTGCAAATAAACTTAACACCCAATGCCGGCAATCCATTTGCCATGCATTTAGCTACCCAACGACTGCCGCCCCCAACCCGTTTCCAGTCCACTTGGTGTGCACGCTGGAAAGCTTGTGGCAAGTGCAAAAATGGCGAGATAGTTGCGAGCATAAGGCAAGCCAAGAACTCGCGATTATCGTCAGTTGACTTGAGTCTTAGCCTCGGACGAGAGAGCCAACGGCCTCCTCGAGCCCGAACCCCAACTCACCACTGAATGCAAATTTAATGCAACAGCGCAGCAGAGGCGCATCTACAGCTCAGCAATGGGAATACATATATATATATATATATATATATATATATTTAGCTATATGCTGGGTCTGAAACAATGGGCGCGGAATTTCGGGCTTTTGTTTTACTTGTTTCTCAACTTGCAGCTCAAATAAAATGCAATTACACCACAAAACTCAATTTCAAGTGTCAAAAAGTTGCGCTGCACTTAAGAAGTTAACGCCAGCGCTCAGTCCCCAGCATCAGCCCCATCACCCAGCCCGTAGCTCAGCCATGCCCAATGCTGCAGCTATTGTTTGGGCATTTCCATTTCGTTTGGCAAAATGTCTCGAGTGGGCAAAGTGTCGAAAGCGGCCCAAAAATAAAGCGGATTACGTTGAGTTTGGAAAATGCCCCAAAAATGAACGTAGAACATGACAAGCCACACAGCGAGCGAGACAGCTGACGGCAAAAGAGACAGCAAGCGAGTTAGAGATATGCCCTTGATAGGCCTAATGTGTGATATATATATATAAGCCTTGTTTATATCATGTTGCCTTAGCTAAACTAATTTGCCAGACGGTCGAATCAGCCAACCACACACACACACACACACTCAGACAAATACAGCTCATTTGCATTTGAAATGAAGCTGACAACTTTTTATGGAGCCACTTGAAAATTGTCTATCTTCAATTTTAGCTTAGCCAAAGTCTTATAGTTATGTCATCGCGTTGGCTGCGCAGGTAAACAGCTGCAAATACAAATTAAATTTCGTATTTGTCTAGCAATCGATCAGCCAAATTGATTTTCCATCGCCAGCTCTGATGTCGTCTGCTCTGCTGTGGCTCAGCTCTTATCTGCCAGCTTACACAATATTACAAATCTCGTTTGGTCGAGCAGTTTGCCAAGAGTGCAGGCTCTACATTGAGTGTGTGCGCACTCCGTAGTTGAGAAATCAAATTTGTTTGTTTTTATTCTATTTTACTAAATTTTTGTAAATATTTGCGGAATGTGTGAAAAGCTTTCAATTGTTCAGGACCTTAAGGTAAATGCTCTTGCTCAACTTCATTATCAACAAATTGCACTTAATTTAATATCAAGATCGAGTAAATGTGGCCCTTGCTCATTTGATAATGATGCTTATAAAATATAAAAAGTCGGGTTTGCTTTAAATTCTCAATATAAAAAATATGTAAAGAATATCTGTGATACTTTTAAGTAATTTTGAAATTGAAAAATATATTCAATTTTTAAAATAAATATTCAAATGAATATTTGTCTTATTATATCCCATAAATAAGAGCTATAAAATTATACAAAATATATTTTATTATTTATAAGATTTTTTATGTTTTATATATATTCATTTTCGAACTTATATTATTTGTCATATATAAATTATGTATATTATCATATTTTATTGATTTTGTATTGTTACTTACTTTAAATATAAATTTATTTGCTTCAATTTATTTCAAATAGATAATTTTTATTTTTATTTATCATTATTTTCTATTTATAATATATAAAAATAAAAATAATAAAATATATAAAATAAACAAATTATATATTATTATATTATGTATTCTATTTTTTAATTTTTATATTTGTTGCATTATATATTATTTCATTTATATATTTTATTTCCTGTTAATTAAAAGTTTCCATATTATTTTATTACTTATTTTTTATTTTAGTTTGCTTGAAATAAATAGTTTCATATCAATATATTGCATTCTAAAATAAAAAATACTTCAAATATAAATTTATTTGCTTCAATTTTTTTCAAATAGATTATTTTTATTTTTATTTATTATTATTTTCTATTTATAATATATAAAAATAAAAATAATAAAATATATAAAATAAATAAATTATATATTATTATATTATGTATTATATTTTTTAATTTTTATATTTGCTGCATTATATATTTTATTTCATTTATATATTTTATTTCCTGTTAATTAAAAGTTTCCATATTATTTTATTACTTATTTTTTATTTTAGTTTGCTTGAAATAAATAGTTTCATATCAATATATTGCATTCTAAAATAAATTTCAATTTCATATTTTTAAGGTCGGCTGTTTTCTGCTTTTCCATGATGCACATCATAAACGCACTCGCCTCGAAGCGTATCAGGTCGTCGCTAGCGGGCCAATAGAATTTGGGGCTTTTCACTTTCATTTGATTTGGTTTTGTTATGTTTCTGGTGTGTGTTTTGTTTGCGGACACTTGGCAAATTGTCAGCTGGTAAATGGTAACTGGCAGCTGCTAACTTTGGACTTTGGCTACTGAATGAAAACAAAACAAAAAGCAACCAAAGCACGGAGACTGGGATAGAGCTAGAGATACGAGCAATTTGCACGTTTGCTTGTCGTCGCACCTGTCGTATGCGTAATTTAGTGCTGCATACTTTGCGGCGCTATTTTGCACTTTTGTGACTTGTTTAGCTACACTTACGCTTCGCACGTGGTTGCCTGTGTGTGTGTGTGTGTGTGTGGGTGAGAGAGTGTGAGATTGTTTTTGCTCTCTCACTAACAGCGCAGCACTTAAAATTAGGAATTCAATTATCTCCAACACACACACAAAGTGCGAGAAAGCAAACGATACAGAGTGAGTGTGTGTGTATATTAGAGAGAGGAAGAGAAGGGAAAGAGGCTAAAACTGTTGCCGTTTTGTACGCACTTTTCACACCTGCTCCGTCTTTTCAAGGCCTTCACGGCCAGGTGTGTGAGTGGTGCGGCCGAGCTGCGCTCTTGTAGTTTCCCAGCCAGCGTCCACAACTTTATTGTCTGTCAAGCACTTTGCTGGGCCACCAAAGTGTACCTCGGTTGGGAGTAGCAGCAACAAAGCCCCAAACTCACTTTCAGTTCTTCTGTTTTTTTCTCATTTTTTTCGTTCTTTTTTTTTTGTGTATTTTTGTGGCATAAAAAACGAGCCCAGCTAGAAACGGAATGCAGACTGTGTTGCTGCTGTATGTAACCCAACAGCTAAATCTTAATCAAGCGCCACTTTGGGAACAGTTTAATTATAATTTGACTCCCATTTTTTGTGAGCATTTTTATTCTTGTTTTGCTGTTGGGTAAAGAATTCCATTTATTTCTGGCAAATTGGCTTGAAAACAATTAACAATTAACACCTGTTTGTCGGGGCGATCGCCTGCGCCTGGCAGCTACTTGAAAACTAAACAGGCAACGGGTGCCTCCCAGCAGAGCCAAATAACTTCGAAACTCAACCCGACGGCGAAACCTGTTTTGTAAATGAAAAAAGTTGCACAAAAAACTTTTCAAATTACAACGGAAATCCGTGAAAATCCTTTTAACAAAGCAAAACAGGCGTATAGCCGTATACGCGAGGCCCGTGCCTCAGGTTCAGTGGAGGGCGGGAGTTTTTTGGAGTTGGTTTTAGAGCGTAGCATATTAGTGACGTTTCGGCGCTTCGGCGATGATGAGCTCAGCTCTGATTATGATGATGTCGGAGCATTATAGAGCCGGTAAAACTTCAGCAGCGAGCAACACGTGCGTTTGTGGTCCGTGTCCAGGTAACGGCGCTGCTCCTGAAGCTTCTGTAAATTAGTTTAGTTTCTGCCACAGCCAGAGCGGAGAGGGCGCACACCGAATGCGATGTGCTGAAGAAGGTACAGAAGCTGTCTCTACACTCGCGAGCACTTTCAAACTTTATTTATTGGTTCTTAGCGGAACGCGCTGTCTATCTGTCTGTCTACCTGTGTATACCTGTATGTGTATGAGTATGTGTGTATGTATACAGTCATTTTGCGGCTCACTTGACAGCCGCGCCTGCCATCGATATGAAGCTTTTAACTTTTAATGAAAATATTCAATTTTAAGGTGTTGCACATATTTAACAAAAAAAAAAAAATACAGAAAAAAAAATATAAAACAAACTTTTTGGCCCATTTGCAACGCTTGTGGATATGTCAATGTGTGTGTGTCGGGGGGAGTCTGCCAACGTAGATCTGTATGTGTGCGCCTAATGGATGCCGCTGAACAGCAGACTGTTCCCAACCGCACGCAACAGAGCCTGTTGCCAAATGAAATTATGAAAAATTGAATTGAATGCTTAATGATAGCCGCAACTTAAATACTTCTTATATGCAGTGAGCATAAAATAAAACAAAAATAAAAAAATAAAATAAAATATGATAAGTATAGAAAATAATGTTTTAATGTAAGTAATGTAGTAATTATTATAACTAAATTAGGTATTGTATTGCATAGGGTATATAACACATTAGCATATGGCCAAGTAAGTCATTTGATATAATCTAATTAAATATCGTATGACTCGAGCATACGATACTTATATATATTTATATATAAGTTATAAGGCGACTGCCTTTCATGTTCTTATACACTTAATTCATGCACATTTTATATTTATGGCATGTCATAATTACAAGAAAAATTATACCTAAATGAAAGTTGTAGAGAGAAAACTTTAACTTTTTATATAATATAGATATTCATATAATATATATATATGCTTCTATTTCTATAGAACTTTTTTGAAGCAGAGCTGACAATAACGAAATGAAATAATCTGTCTTGCGCCATAATATAAAAATATATTTATTAATATATATATTTTCTTTATACGATAAAAATTCTATTATAGCAGATTAGGAAGTAATAAACTTACACTAAAATTAAAATGTATATATATTTTTTAAAATTTATACATTTAAAATATAATTAATTTATAAACAATAAAAAATTATTTAATATATTAAAATTCATTAAATATTTTAAAAAAATATTTTCTGCAAACTAAAAAAATATATATATTATTAAATATATAAAAAATATGAATTAAAGATTTTTTTATATACTTAAAATATTTTTTAATATCTTTGAATAATAATAACAATTGTAGAAAAAATATTCATATGAGAGCTATAAAATATAACAATTCAAACTGATCAGCTCTAATATATGTACTACCTGCAGCAAAGGGGCAACATCTCTGACGAGTCTCATCAAGCTGGCTTTACTGAACGCTGAGTTGACGCGGCACTGATCAGTGATAATGATAATGAGGGATATCGTCTTGCATAGATTATTAACAATGCGTATCGCTTTAATGAGAGTATTCGTAACTTTGAAATATTTTCAAAATTAATTAAGCGAAGGTTTCATCAGCTTTTATTTATTTTTGTGTCTTATTTTTTTTTTAGGCGCTTTTCTTGCTAATTGCATAAAAAGTTTCGTAAAATTTGATTCTTTGGCTTATTCATTTTGTTTCATTACTGTTTTTTCTTTTTGGCTGTCGGCAGCCTGCTCGGCGGCGGTTTATTAAATTAGTAAGCCAGCAAAACGGTTTCTCTTTTGGGCCACAATCGAAATGTGTGCGCTGAATGCTGGCCAACAAATTGAAGCTGATTGGATTCGTGCGCAAAAAGGGAGCAACGCCGAGGCGGGCGCCGCCAACTGCTGCAGTTTTAACTCGATTGCCACATTGATTGACGCTTGTGTGTTAGGCTTTGACTTTGGGCCTTGCCATTGATTTGGTTACGCACTCTCGCACTTGATTTAGTCGGTGCCAGGGGCCTCTACACGTCGCTGCTGATATGGCGTAAAACCGCGTACTGCCTTTGGCTGGCGCTGTCTTGGCTGCTTTTATAGCCCCGCTCAGCATCCGATTGAACGAGATTGCGTTCAATTTGTTGCCATTGGAGAGCAATAGAGCTTCGCGCGCCGGCTGTAAACAAAGCACAGCTGTTTTGCCAGGGCCAACAGGAGTCACCCTGTGCCGTTGCAGCTTTTGACCAGCAGCGACAAGCACCCAAATGTATGGCAGCAGCTGCCATAATTGGCTAAACTGTTGCCATAAACAGCTTTTGGGCCCAACTGCCATAAGGAGGCGCCAGCAGTGCGCATGAGCCGCGAGCAAACTGTGCACTGTGCGAGCGAGAAGCCATCGGTGCTGGGTGCGAAAGGGATGCATCGTAAACAAAACGAAGCTAAAAATGAAACTGAATGGACGCACTCGGCGGTGCCAGCTCGTATCAGATTGTCCGTCTCAGCGCCAGAAAGAGATGGGTCGTAAACAAAGACAGCTGCTCGGTGTCATTGTACTGCTCGGCTGTGCGCCGCCTCTTGCGTGCGCTCATCGTGAGCAGACCACAACAAGAGTGCGACGGCGAAAGTGTAATCGACTAGCACATACCGTGGACTAAACCTTTTTTTGGCATACTTTTATTTATATCGGAATTATTATTATTATAGTTTTGTTATTATTCCAATTTATCATATTTTTACTCCTTCGCTTTATTCTCAAAAAATTCTACATCAACTCTATAGTCTACCTAGCCTACACCCATACGTAATGGGTATTCATGAAAGGGGGACAGCCACAGAGCATTACGACGCGCACGCTGAGTGGGTCAGGTGCAGCTCACTCCCCCAGCTCCTGCTCGCCCCGCTTTACGAATTGAGGATGCGCCAGCTGCGCGTGACTTTGCCTTTCGCTGCGTTTGGAGTGCAATTTTTAGAACTGACCCCTAATTGGCTTTTGACGGCATTCGTGGCTTATGTAAGTCAGCCAACCTTTCAATCGACAAACTATATATCGACTAATTGACTAAATGGCCGCCAAACCGCCTGACTACCTTACTACTTGATTCACTTATTTATTTATTTATATATCTATTTTTTTTTTTTTGTATTTTTTTGGGCTCATCACGCAATTTGCGTGCTCATAACTTATGCAAATTGCCTATGCACCTTGCTGCCGCACTCTGTCTATCTACCGCTCTCTCTCTCTCTCTCTCTCTCTCTGCTTATCACCCTCTCGCTCACATATGTGCCTCTCTTTCTATGTGCGCTGACTGATTTATTTTTATAATCTGTTGGCGCACCCCTTCGTATTAGGGGGGGTTTGTCAGCTGGCCGCCTTGCTCTAATATACATATATATATAATACATACGTAATAATTATAATGACAAATGCTTACAACTGCCAACTTAGCTCAATAGTATATCAGACTCTCAGATACTCTGCTGCAAGATGCCGCAGAGTTGGTAATGTAAATCAGTTGAAACTCTCTGAAATAGCAAAATTGTTCGGCCAAGTCTCTCTTCTAGGCCTTAAGCGGATAGCACGGTAAGACTTCTATATATGTTCTTAATTTTTAGTGCATCGCTCACTCTATAATCCGACTTCTAATCAGAGTGCTCCTAGCGCAAATTTCTGTTACAGATTCTATATACAATACAATATATATATATATATATTTCTTTTGATATTTTCTTCGCTCATAAAGTATAATATACGAATGCTAAATTGTTTATTTGTTTTTCTTTCCCTCTGTTTTTCAGGCAGGGCGCGGGCGGTTGTACGGGGCTTTATGGCGGCCATTCCCATTTATCATCATTATTCACACGGCTTTCGCACACAGCTTTCGTCTTGCACTGAGAGCAACAATTTTCCAATTTTCCAATTTGTTTGTTGCATAAATTGCATTTAAATGAAAATTGTAGCGTGATGCGATCTCGTGTTGATATCTCTGTCCATATAGCTGTTATTGTTTTTGACTCTGCCGCTGTTCATTTTTTTTTTTTGCAGCTCTTTAATCTTAAAGTGTGTCAAACGGCATTGGGCAATTGTCGCACGGCCTGTGTGTCTGTGTGTCTGGGCGTCTGTGGCCAGTGGGCCCCACTCAGATCGGGCAGGTGCAATGCATTGTTTATGGACTCTTTGACGTTATTCGCGTGCACGTCATTATACATTTACGTCCCACCCAATCACCCACCTCCAACCCTGTCGCTGTTGTCAAGCCCTAAGCCCTCTGAGAAATTTCAAATGAAAAGTGAGTGACAAGAATTGATTTGCCAAAGCCGAACAACAAATACATTATATGAGATCTATGTGTGACATTGTTGATCGTTGCTTGCATGATTTAATGATGACAATAAACTAAATTACAAGCATTATACCCTGAAATTTCCATTTTCAATGGATTCAGGGTATAAAAAAAATTGATTATTAAATTTTTAATGTTTTATTTTTGTATACATTTTTAAATGATTTCTTTAGATTGTATATTCTATAGCAAAATTTGAACATTAAGTCAATGCAAAAAAATAAATAAAATTAAAGACACTTTAATTGGCTTAAATTGCTATAAAATATTGATAAGAGTTTCAATTTGCTAATTGTATTAGAACTTAAATCATTCAATTAAAGCTAGAAAATACATTAAAAATTTAAATAATATTAAAGCTAGAACTTAAATTAAAAATATAGTTTAAGTTCAAAATTATTTTTATAACATTTTTGAGACCTTTTCATTGAAATCGAAGTTGGAGAAATTACATATATTTAATAGCCATGCATATATAATCTATTTGCTAATCTGAAAAATTAACTTCGACATTCCCGTTAGCTCAATTTCCAAGACATCCAATTTACTTAAGATCAACTAAAAATTGTATTTTTAAAACAGCTTCAAAATTTTCTATTATATTTATTATATATTATATATATTATTAATTTTCTATTATATTATGAAAATCTTATTCATTAATATCAACTCTGATTTTGTACACAATAGCTTAATATACTTAATATCATCATAAGATTCCTCCTATTAAACGAAATTATAAATATATAAATAAATATAAATAATTTAATTTATTACAAAAATATATCTACTGTAGTGGAAACTCATATTAAAATGCTGCAAAATAGCTATATTTTAAAATTTTCGTGTTTCTAGGTCATGAAAACTTTTAAAGAAAAAACTCGTCATCATGCAAAGCTGATTAAAAGTTTCCGCAATTAATTACAATTAAAATGCAATCAATTTACTTTGTTGGCTTTTTAAGCGCTCTGATTATATATATATATATATATATACTAAATGGCAATCATTAATGACTAACTTTGAGGCGTCACACATTCCGCAACAAAATACAAATGCCCATAGCAGGTCTATAAATGAAAACGTATGTAAATTTCCGTCTGTCGGTTGTTCTGCTCGTGTATGTGTGTGTGTGTGTGTGTGTGTGTGTGAGTGACCAAAACAAAGCCAAAGAAATGTAGAATAGAATTTTCTTTTTGTTTCTTGCTGAATTTGTGCAGCTGCCCAAAAGAAACACTTTTATCGCTCACTGCTCATTCAAGAGTCGAGCCCAACGCGTCGACGCGTCATCCAACAAATCGCAGTTGCAATCACTTGCCAAACATACATAGTCGACACATACATTGTGTGTGTGTGTATGCGCATGTATTTATATACATATAACTAAACTATATATTAACGATCGTCTGGTTAAAACGCGATTCCTGCGCCGTTCTTGACGCAGTTTCCAAATCGTTTGCGTTTCGAGTGCTTCAATTTGTGGAGCGAAGCGAGCGCGATTTTTCCAATTCGGTGTTGAGCTTGGCGTGAGGTAAAAGATAAAAACTAAAACGAACGGAAGTTTTTGATAGGTGTAGTGCACACGTAACTCGTAATACCCTGGTGTACGGAGCAGTGCAGAGCAGTGCAGACGTGGCATAAAAACGAAAAACAACTTAAGCTCTTTGCTGAGCTGTTGTTGTTGTTGGTTCTTTGGCTGCACGCATCGTGATTGCATTGCTCTGGCTAGCCCCTGGCCAGAGGTTTTTTGCCCGGTTTCCCGGCGGGCTAAGGTCTGCGTCTGCCCCGCTTTACCCACCACCTGGCATAATTAAATTTGCGCGGTGTCGAAAGGTGAAAGGCGGCATTCTGCGGCCCCAGTAAATTGACCTTGTCTAAAACGTGAACCACCCAACTTAACCGGCAGGTCGAAGGCAAACCACGAAAACGGCTACAGCGGTGCAACGCATTCAGCAACTTTTGATGCAACAGCAGCTCAAACTGCTGCGAAAATTCCATCAAGTGACTGCATTGGCAAAACGTTAAGCATACGCCCCGTGGCCCCGTCGGAAAAGCGAACCCAAAGTGAAAGTGAGAGCGTGTTACAGTGCGAGAGAGTGAGAGAGTGAGAGATTTGAAAGTCAAGTGCAAAACCAAAAGCCAGAGTGCAAAGCGTGCTAATAACCAGCATAAAACTGGGTAACTTTTGGCTTATAATTAGAGGTAAGTCCAAATCCGCCGACGAACATTTCCGACCTGCCAGCGACACAGCAAAAGCAACAACAACATCCGACAACACCTCAAAATTAAGGGCCTAAATATAGTTATTAAAAGCTCATTAATAAATAACACATGTTTACACAAATGCTGTATGCCAAGCAGCAGACAAATTTATGGCCTCTTCTATGAATAAGAAAAATGCAACCAAAAGGGAAAATAAGAAAACATTTATGGTATTGTAAAAAATACAATTCAAGTTTTATGTTCAAGTATTATAAGAATTTTCAATTAGCTGGGAGATGTTCCTTGTCAATTTATGCCTTATAAATTCATAGGCTTTGAATATATTAGAGGTATTCTTTAAATGTTATGAAATTTTATTATTTTTTTTTCAACAGATTCTGGCTAAAAGAGGCTACAACAAAAATTTCAATTATAAAAAAATTAATAAATAAAATAATTAGCCTAACATTTTTATTAAAAAGGAAATGAAAAATATTTTAAAAATGTTGAAAATTGAATTACATAAAAAAAAACTATAACAAAAAAAAAAAAATTAATAATTAAAATAATTAGCCAAACATTTTTATCAAAAAGAAAATGAAAAATATTTTAAAAATGTTGAAAATTGAATTACAAAAAAAAGAGGCTATAACAAAAATTTCAATTAATAAAAAAAATTAATTAGAGGGGAGGTGGGGTTGGGGGGTTTGTGTGGGGGGGGGGGGGGGGAGGGGGGGGGGGAAATAAAATAATTAAATGTTGAAAATTGAATTACAAAAAAAAACTCAAAATTTAATAAAATTTTAAATAAGATGTGATGTCCAAAATAAAATAAATTTAAAATATAATATTTTAATATTTGATGTAAAAAATAAAATAATATTTAATAAAAAGGAAAATATGTAAATTTTTATTTGTAAAAATGAAATCAAAATTAATATTTAAAAATGTTGTATTAAAATATAAAATTTTGAATATAATATTAAAGCAACATTAAAGCTCATGAAAAGTGAATTGCATTTAGCTTTAATTTTTTTGTCACCCATCTAAAGGAAAATATATTAGCTATATATTATCTATTATAATATAATTCGATTATTATTACTTTTACGTCATCATAAGTAGTGCTAAGAGTATCAATAATAAATGTGGCCATAACCCACATATATGTGCTCAGTAAATATTTTGCTAGCTAGTGTGTGAGATCGAAGAGACAGGTAGAAGATAAGAGTTGCGTACATTAACAACTTACTTGAAGGATAGCTCCAAGACGAGAACGAGGAATTGGAAGCAATTATTTGGAGAACACGCCAGCTCACACTGACAGGCGAAAGTGTTTGACTCAAGTAGGGGTATTCCCCAAATGACCTTCGGCAGGGACACGCAGAGCTTATCGTGCTCAACGGCAATAGTTGAAATATATATATATATATATATATATATATATGCGCGAATTAGGAGCTACGAGAAACTTAATTGGATTGGCAATCATTTTTCGGTTCGGCTGCTCATCCGAGGGATCTGTGTGTGGCGCCCGCTCAAGAGCTACGGCGAATGTCAGGTTCAAGTTCAAGTTCGTGGCACATAGATAGATGCACGCCAATAAATCGCCTCTGACAGCGGACAAAATGTATATCAAAGCGTGGCGAACAGCCGATGACTGTGGCAGATATTTGTATGCAAATCTATATATACATATAGATATAGTTAAATATATATACACAGTGGCATGCATATCTCGTAATTATCTTAATTATTTGCCAGAGGATCGAGTGCACGGGAGAAGCAGACGTTCGTCATGTAGTTGGCACATGAACATAGGCCCCACCACAACCAATTTCAACCGGATCGATGCGAGTCACGTATAACTGTACAGGCTGCATGGGCATAGGAGCTGTTGGATGTCTGCCCAAACGTTAATGTGGAAAGGAGGCGACTGCAGCTCCTCGATGGCTGGGCACATGATTTAACCAAGTGACAGCTTGACAGGAGCCGCCGCACCAACGGATCGATGTGTGCGGGGTGACCTTTTGCGGCAAGTCAGACGAACTGCACCACCGGCACCACCAACGTCGGATCATTAAATAGCATTAACGAGCTGCGACAGCTCAGCCATTAGTTTAGTCGCATTTTGGGTACACTTATCACGACTAATTGACTTGACTTATTGACAGCCTGGTGAATTTATTAGAAATTTTATATAATATGTGTAGATATATATATATATATATATATATATATATATGTATATATATATATTGGTATGAGTAGGAATTTTATTGCAATTTGAGCTTTCACAATATTATTATTTTCATAAAAAAATGCCCCGAACAAAAAAATAGATCAAGGTCCCAATATGCTGCCTTGACAGCCAAGGTAAAACTTTATCAGCTAGTCTTATCGTTATATTCCTAATATATATATATATACATATATATATATATATACATATATATATATATATATATAATCTTTACTCTATATATGATAGTTGCCTGTCAATGCTTTCAAGTGGTAATAAAACTCTGTGAAAAGCCATAAAAATCCGATGAAATTGACGAAACTAAACGAAGGGCAGAGGCTTAGCTGTTGAGGTGGGAAGACACAAACTGCGCACCCTGGACACCCTGATACCCTCTAAGGCTAATAATCAATTGTTGTTCTGACTTCGGCTTGGAATTTTCCACTTGAAGATAATTATGAATGTCAATCAAATGAGCTGCAAATGCGTGTTGCCTCATCAAAAGCCACCGAGTTCCCCCCGGAACGCAGTGTCCCAATTTGGGCTGCCGGCATTTAAGAGCGAGAGAGGCATACTGTGGGAGAGAGCAAGAGGTAGAGAGCGAGAGAGAGAGGGAGAGCGCGAGAGAAGGGATTATTATGGCAAGCGAAACTTCGCTCTCAGCAAGGACGAAGCATAAAAGCGTGCGACAGGGCAAACGACGCGCATTCACTGGAGCTAGCTTCGAGTCGACAGTTCGCGCAGCGGAAACGGAAACGGAACATAGAAAAGGCAAATCAGACGAAGAGAAATCAACCAGCAGCAGCCAAACCAGACGCAACTCAGCAAAAAAAAAAAAAAAAAAAAAAAAAAATAAATAAAAAGTGCATAGTGAAAACGAAAGCCAAAGAATTTGTTTGTGCACTTGAAGAGCAGTTAAAGCCAACGAGCCTTGAGCCTGGAGCCTGGAGCCTTGAGCCCTGAGCCCTGAGCATTGAGTCCCAACGCAAACGAGCTACTGTGAATACGTATTCACAGTTGAGTGAGCGCTGCGAGGTGTTCTGAAGTGTGACACAGATTCCGATTGAGTAGGGAGCCGCAGAGCCCCAGAGCCACATCGAAGACTGCAACAAGCAGCTGCAGCGGACGTTATCGATTATTTCGAGAGACAGCGACTGAGCGGAGCAGGCGTAGACCAAACGGACGCAGTTCGTCCAATTCTAGGGAAAGCGGCCCAGCACAAAACCACTACAACGGAGCCATTCAGCGAGCGAGAACTGGTGCTAGGCGCTGTCCGAGACGCCGCCAACAGTAAAACACGAACGTTGACGCTGAAAAAGACGACGCCACATCGATAGAGGCTGCACTGAGAGCGCAACTAGGAAACAGGGAACGGAAACGAGAACGGGAGCAGCCAGCCAGCCAGCCAAATGGCTTACCTAATTAACATACTCAAGTTCAATGTGAAGTACTTAAAAAATCAATAATTTGCCCACAGTCTGACAATTGTCATCCATCACACTATAAATACATATATATATATATATATATATACCCTTATATACATATATATATATATATATATGTTTTAGAGTTCGCTCGATTCATTCACATACACACACACATACATACGAGTTACAGGACTTCCTCGTTTCCCCCTGCTGCTCCCATCAACATCAATTTTCTATTGCTGTCTCGCTCGCGCCTTGTTGTTGCTTTTGCTGCAGCGGCAGCTGTGCCCATTGCCGACGCGCGACCTGTACAATGGAAAAGTCTGGGAAATTTTCAGATTACCTCTTCGCCAAAATGGGTCCACCGAATATGACGGCAGCCGTGCACGGCACCGAGCTGCCACCGAAGACCACGGAGCGCAGCGATGCGCCCCTCGAGCTGACAGGCTATCGCAAGTGGCTGAGCGATAATCTGATGCTCCTTGTCACGCTCTCCGGCGTCATGCTGGGCGTCATTTTGGGTAAGTGGACTCAAATGCACAACTAAGTAGCGGGTCAAGCCCATTATTATTATCTTTCCTCTTTAATACACTGCGCGAAAAGAAAGTATTTTATTTTAGTATTATTTTTCAATTATCTAAAATATACCTTAGCATATTATTCCCAGTTACACTGGCAGAAAAACAAAGTACTAAACCAAAAATGAATTTTCTAAATTTGATTTATTTTATTAAAATTATTTTTATTTTTATTTTATTTATATTATTTTTTATTTACTAACACTTAATTTCTTTTACTTACTTAAATTATTTTTCTTATTTTTCTATTAATTAATACGCTGATATATATATATATTATATTTTTTCAATAAAATTCATGCAATTTAGTTGACATCATTTTTTTTAAATAAATTTTAAATTATATAAAATATAAAAAATATAAAATTAAATATATTTAGATAGATAGGAGAGAAATCTTGGTGAAGAGTAAATAATACTGCTCAAGCTTCTTGCTAGAAAACAATTTTATGAATAATTTACATACTTCGTTACTTACAGAACCTTTATATACTTTAAGCATTAAATAGTTTTATATATTATTAAAGCCATCTATAATTTTTCATACTCTTTTTTTAATACCAAATTCATTCTCACCTCTCATTTTCTCTCTGACTCCCCCTGTCTTTTAGGTCTCTCGTTGCGACCGTTGCAACTGCACGAGGATTCCATTATGCTGATCTCTTATCCGGGCGAGCTGTTCATGCGAGTGCTGAAGCTCATGATTCTGCCGTTGGTCATTTCGAGCTTGATAGCCGGCTCGGCGAGTCTTAATGCCAAGATGAATGGAAAAATTGCGCTGCGGACGCTCGTCTATTTCGCAACTACTTCGTTGTTTAATGCTGCGCTGGGCATTGCTCTCGTACTGCTCATTCATCCAGGAAATCCGGACTTGCACAATGCAGATGATCGTGCGTCGGACAAGCGGGCGGTGAAGTTATTGGACAGCCTCTTGGACTTGGGCAGGTAAGTCAAAAATAAATAACATAAAACGCGCACAAAACGCACGCAAAACGCGCGAAGATGTACTGCTTGTCATAATGATATTTAAGCAGTGCTGTTCGAGTTAACAGTGATAGGAATGGCTTGTTAGTTTTGTAATTTAAATTATTTCAAGCTTAGTTATTCATAAAGTGAGTGAATACATTTTTTTGGCTTTCATATAAATCAATTATTTTTTTTCATTTACGTCTTACGCCTGAGCCAAAGAAGTAAAAACTTTCACAATTCATTAACTAACAGACAAGTAAACACCTTCAATATTAATCTATAAAGTTATACTGTGCAATACATTTTTGTTAATAATTTAACATAATAAAGTAGCTTATAGTCATCCAATTGCATCGCAATAGAGTTTTGAACTTTACTGCTTGCTCAACTGCTTAAACTCAACTGTCGGTAACAACCTGCACTGCTTCTTCTAAGAAGTGCAAATATAAAGAAAACTGCTTTAAGCCCATTATTGCATTTTTTTATTATTTTTATTTTACACAATTTTCAATTCTTGCAGAAACGTATTTCCGGACAACCTGTTCCAGGCGTCGATACAGCAGGCGCACACTGTGTATCTGCCCAAGCCGGGCGTGGTGCACAGCTTGAATGACACAGCAAACGACACAGCAGTGGGACTGGTGAACGGCGTGGAGGCGCAACGACAGATTCCAGAGTTGGAGCCGGTGGTGCTGGTGAGGGATGTGCAGTATCGCAGCGGCACCAATACGCTGGGCATTGTGTTCTTTTGCCTGGTCTTTGGCACCGTCTTGGGCACCATCGGGCAGAAGGGTCAGGTGGTTGTGGACTTCTTTGCGGCCGTATTCGAGGTGATCATGAAGATGGTGACGTGCGTGATGTGGCTAACGCCGTTGGGCATCAGTTCGGTCATCGCTGGCAAAATACTGAGTGTCGATAATCTGAGCCTGGTGATGGCACAGCTGGTGTGGTTCATCATAACGGTGGCTATCGGTGTGATCATCTATCAGCTGGTTGTGATGCAGTTCATCTACTTTGTGTTCGTGCGCCGCAATCCCTTCAAGTTCTACCAGGGCCTCATTGAGGCCATGCTAACCGCCTTTGCCACCGCATCAACGTAAGCCATTAAAATCTATACTCTCTGCTCTCTCTCTCTCTCTCTCTCTATGTTACTCTCACCTTTCTTGTTGAGAGATATAAGCCCCCTTTTCTCAGACTCTCTCCCTCCCTCTCTCTGGTTGTGAACGTTTAACATGTTACAAGTATTTTTCCTTCTTTTTGGTTACCGAACGATTTGATTTTCCATTCGTTGATTTTTTCTTTCGAAAAAAAAAAACTCTTTTGATTTGCAACTCACAAAACTCACCAACAAAAACAACAACAACAACAACACATATCGAAAACAACAACAAAATCTGAATCGAAAACGTTTCGAAACTCATCTGGCAACGCCTGCAGCGCCGCTGCTCTGCCGCTGACATTCCGCTGCATGAACGAGAAGCTGCGCGTCGATCCGCGCATCACCCGCTTCGTGCTGCCCATTGGCTGCAACATCAACATGGATGGCACCGCCCTCTTCATAGCCGTCGCCTCCATCTTCATTGCCCAGATGAGCGGCATGGTGCTGGGCTTTGGTGAACTCTTGACCGTACTGCTGACCTCCACGGCGGCCTCCATGAGCTCGGCGAGCGTGCCGAGCGCTGCGCTGGTGCTGCTGCTAGTTGTCCTGACCGCCATCGATGCACCCGTACAGGATGTGACCTTGCTCTTCGCCGTGGATTGGTTTGTGTAAGTGGATACAAAATTCTGATTGGATTATTAGATAATCTGATTGGCATTTGAGCATAGATTTATAGACTCTCGCTTTGCAGTGATCGCATTCGTACCACCAACAATATGCTAGGGGATTGCTATGCCGCCGCTGTCGTCGAGGAGCTATCGCGCAAGGAGCTAATGGCCTTGGATGCCGTCAATGCTGTCAATTATCAGGTGAGACAGGTGTGCGAAGGTCAAAGATCTATATTTTATATATTTTTTCTACTGTTTGCAGGATGTGCCAGCCGGCACGCCCAACGGCCATCATGTGGGCCTGCTGGAGGGTCAAACGGAATTGGAGTCGCCTGGAAAATGTCAATTGAATGATTCCGTCGTCGTGGACATGAACGCCGTGATGAACAATGTGAATCTACAACAGGAGCAGAGCAATCGACGGGTCTAAGCGAATGACATTCGATTTGAAGAAAGAAACACCTAAAAGCACGTAGATTACCACCAATAGACCACAGTGTTCCCCCAATAACAACAACAATAACATCAACAACACCTTTTGATAAACTCTTTTTTGATTTTTGATGAAACAACTTTTCAAGCGAAGCATACGGAAAATAGTTAAACATTTATAGAAATAGCAATCCAACTGTTTGTGAGACTGTCCAAAAAGAATTTTATCTATGAGTTAAACCCACCCAAAAAAAAAAAAAACAAAGAAAGAAGAAGATAAAGTAAACTATATCGGTTAGGTAAAACATAAACAGCATACATATATACAGATCTGACCAAAATATGAGTAGCAATTACTAGGCAGATGCGAGCATCGGATCGGGTCGAAAGGGAATATATACACATAAAATATAACATATTATGAATATAGTAGAGGCCGCCTGCAAGATTCATATATATATATATATATATATATATATATATATATAGACAGATATATGAATCGATTAATAGGCATATACGTATATTATTTCTATATAGTAGCAACAAAGTCTTATATTCTATGTATACACGCGACTAATTTCAAGAAGAAGAATGGGATTTTTGTGATCTGTTTTAAACTATATGCATAATCTGTATGGGTATTATTTTATAAGCGCCTTGGCTAAGGTCGGCTGGGCGACCTATTTTTGTGATTGTGTCATTGATGGCAAGACGGGAACTTTTTAGAAACAATTATGATTTAACAAATATTATGAATGTATATCTAATATATATATATATATTGTGAAAGATATCGTTTTCATTTATTTAATACGAATCGTAAGTGCAAATGCGCAGGTTGTAAACGAAGTTGGCCTAGTTTTAGTTTTAGTTGATTGCGAAACCCACCTCAGTTCAGTTGATTTTGTTTTAGACAACACTCTCACCTATATATGACTATTTATATACATATATATATATATATATAGATATAAATATATGATTGTATACCCCTTATGCATACGTAGACTGATAGTAGAATTAGTGAGATTATATTGACACATACATACAGACATATACTTACTTATAAAGCATACCGAAAATCCATATCCAACATTCGATTTGTACGCATACGCTGACTACAATAAAATAATAAACAGTTATTATGTTAATCTAAAATCATTGATTTATTTACGCATGGGCTGGATCCGAATATCATTACGAAAGTGTTCAGCCTACAGAGCTTCAGTCTTGGTTTCGAAATTTGATCTAAGATTAATTTAAGATCTCAGATTATATTTGCTAATCAGATATATAAAGTTACATCTAGGTCGGATCTATAAGTTCTCATTACTAAATATATATATAAGAGTTTATTAAGTAATTCCTATTTTATTTTATTTTATTTTACTGTCTATTTATTTATTTTTTATATATTCAAATATTTATTTATATATTTACTAATGTATTGTTTTTTTTTTTTTATTGTGTATCAATCTACAATGCAATCTATGCTAATATATTTAGCTAAATTCAAATATTTTCTGTATTGATTTGTATTTCGTATTATATTACTCTCTCTTGTGATTTATCGATAACCTTAGATTATAATCTGATATCTGTTCGTAGTTACTAATTTATATAATTTATCTCTCTAAATATAAATATATTTATATCTATTCTAAGCTCACACAAATACCATATTATTTTACGCTCTCTGGCAACCTGCTGATTTATCGATAAGCATTAATGATGTATATTCTTTTTAAAATGTCTACATATAGTACTTATTCTGATATTTCTGATATTTTCATATCTTATTATCTCTATTCGAGTTTTATCTATATCTATTGCTTATCCATTTAGATGTAATATCTTCTTACGCTCCTTGGCAACCTCATTATTTATCGATACATATATTTACTGCAATCGATAGATATGTAAGCCCTATAGTACACATTTCGACATTTTGATTAGTTGCTGCGCCTAAACGGATATTTGCCTATCAACATGGCCATAAATCGTACGATCGATCGCTCGATCGATTCGATGGCTGGTTAAATGAGTGTGTATGAATCATCCACATGTTTATTCATTCGAATAATTCAACGCCTGCACGGCACGTTGCTGCAAATGGTTTTTGCACAGACCAACCAAATCGGGCCTCATATAATTATGTAGACACAGGTCGTATCTAATATAAACACTTATATGCAAACAACTGGAGCAGATTTTCAATTTCAAGTCGCAGCCAGACTCAAGATAAGGCCACTCGGCCGACTATCAGCTGTGCAACTCCGCAGCCATGTCAGGTGTCAATCCACAGCACCACATAGCTACATAGATTCACATATATATATATATGTAATACATACAAATATATTTATGTGAATATACATATTCATATATACCGTGAGGCTGAATGCACTTGAGGCCAACTGCGAACTGTGAGCGCAGGTGAATGAATCAAGCACTGAATAAACAAATGAGCTGCAAAACACATGGCGGCTATATTTTTATGTAGGTATATACCCTAGCAATGAGTGTATATGACTATCATAGTGTACTTTGATTCGCTAATATGCCAGATTCATATTCACATTCATATTCATATTCATATTAATATTCATATTCATATTCATATTCATATTCATATTCATATTCATATTCATATTCATATTCATATTCATATTCATATTCATATTCATATTCATATTCATATTCATATTCATATTCATATTCATATTCATATTCATATTCATATTCATATTCATATTCATATTCATATTCATATTCATATTCATATTCATATTCATATTCATATTTATATATACATATACATAATAATATTCATTTATTTTTATATATTCATATTCATTCACATTCAAATTCACATTCACATTGAAATTAACATTCACATTTTAAATTCATATAGAGTACTCAATATTCAGCGTTAATTATTTCAAGTGTAAAATCGCGCCGTCTCTGTGTGTGGTGTTGTTCGTTGTTCGGTGGTGCTTGGTGGTGGTGCTCTTTGTGGTGCTGTATCGTATCAAAATTGTGCGCAATTGCAAGCCCAACTGTCGGCTCTTGCCAGTCCAACTGTCTAGCTGTCCCACCTGTCCCACTGTCCCACCTGTCCGGCTGTCCTACTGGCTGACTGCTCTTGTCGCGTTGGTTGTGGCTTGTTCGCTGGCGTTGGAGTGTTTGGCGTCTGAAGGTCTACTTGGCAGCAGCTTTGGAGTGTGTTGGCGTTGTCTTCGTCGTCGTCGTCGCTGCTGCTGCTGCTGCTGCTAAAATGAAATACGAGTGCAAACAAAAGCCACAACTGCTGCAATAATGCATGTATTAACAAACATAGCCGAGGCATATATACCCTGTAATGAAGTAGGCTGAATTATAGAGAATTTGAAGAGTTAAAATGGATTAGATTGGGCAATGAATATGAACAGAAATGGCAGAGATAGAGAGGGAGATGTGGAAAGATAAGGAGAGGGGGAGAGAGGAATAGTGAGAGATGGAGAGTGAGAGACGGGGAGAAGAAGAGTGTGAGAGGGAGAGAAGGAGAGTGTGAGAGGGAGAGAGTGAGATGGAGCGTGTGAGAGGGAGAGTGTGAGTGGGACAGTGTGAGAGGGAGAGCGTGAGTGGTAGGGTAAGACAGACGGAAGAGGAAGGAGAGATGAGGAATGAAAAAGGGAGAGCGTGTGTATGAGAGAGAGAGAGAGAGAGAAATAAATCTATATTCGAAGAATATTTAGGGATATGGAGGATGACATTGAGAAGCCGTTTAATATGAAGAACTAAAGTTAGATATTAAGAGGGGTATCCTAAGATAGGGATGGAGCAATTTAATATATATTTATAAATATTGACTCATAAAGATAGAAAGTGAGTGTAAAAGGGACCACTATGTATTTATATTTACTAAAAAAAATCAATATTTAAGTTACAAATTAACTCTAAAACATGCCTTAGCTAATGTCACCTGCTCGTAGAGTAGCCACCATAAAAGCTCTAGATCGAGATCAGTCAGATTGCGGCGCAGTTTAAAGAATAATGGGCCAGCCCATATGTGTTATATATGTGAATACTCATTTGAGCACTCAAACGAATACCCATGTGAGCGCATGTGTGTGCCTGAATGTGTCGGTTAAGCTGTGTTTGTGTTGACACTTGGAGAATATGTTAGGTAAGAAAAGCATCTAAAGGCAAATAAAAATCGTTAAATAAATGTGCAACAAGTTGATGCATTTGCATAGCTGCAGCTAATTAATTCAATTAGGGGAGTAGCCGCCGCCGCCGCAGCCGCTCTTCGCTCGAATCTCACTGTCGTGGCAAATGCTGAAGCTTAAGCTAATACCTAAAGCTGCTGCTTAAGCCTTTGCCGGATGATTGAGTGCTTGCGGAAGTTGTTCGCGTGTTGACAATTGACAGGTAGCTTATCGCATAACAGACGGACAGAAGATAGATAGCATCTAAAATATACAATTTATAGTGTTGTGAAAACAAGTCGTTTGCTAAAAAGTTATCGATAAAGGCTAGAAGATTGCAACGACTAAGCTAATGAATGATTTGTTTAGGGAAAAATCAACTTGAAATTACAACTTTTAGTTAGTAGATTATTTAATTAATTTTATGCATTAGTTTATTTATATAAATAATCGATAGGCATGAAAATCAAACTTATCGCTGCCATGGTATGGCTATAAAAATTGTCATCGATAATTTATCGTTTCAGACTCAAACATAAAGAAGATTTTATAGGCTAGTTTGCAAGTATCTTAAACGCTTAAGTAAACTATATAAAATACTATTTTAATTAACTTTACAAAATCGATAACATGTAATTATAAGCATGTAATAACTATATATTCAAACGATTTATTAAATTACTTGGCGCTAACTTAGGGCGAGCGAAATAACGCCTTTTTAATTTCACCTTCAGCTTGATCTGCTTAGCCTAAGACTTTGATGCAGTTGTAACTGCATGTAGATGGATGGATAGATAGATAGATGAATGAAGCTGAGTGCATAGATAGATTGCTGTTCTAATCAAACTGGGCGCTTAAGTTGTACTGGCCTGTTGGTCGTTTGGTGGTACCTAGCCGAGCGCAAGGTAGAACAACATGGACATGACAGTTTATGGGCAATCTGTGTGCGCGCACACGGCGTAGCTGCAGCTCTTCTATAAATTTGCAATCAACTTTTATCAGGCTGGCCTCAGAACGTGCCAGCGCTAACGTTTCTATTCACACGCCTCGACTCGGGAACGGGAACGCGATTACTTCACGGTCCAAGACCTGGAAGATCGGCTGCCGCTACCACTGCCACCGTCGCCGTCGCCGCTGCTGCTGCTGGTGCTGTTTCGGCTGATGCTGCTACTCCAGCAGTGATAGATTGGCCCACATTCGCTGTGAGTCGCGTTTGGCTGCCAATTTTGCAGGCAATGTCCATCGCCCCACTCCGCGCCCCACACCACGTCATATACTTAGTTGCATTCATCGTCATACGTTGCCGCCGCGTCATAGCCGTCGCCTTGGTAATCTAACCAAATTACTGTGGTGTTCACAAACACGTTCTCTAAACGGTTTCATAATAACAACGCTGCCGCAGAGCTCAAGAATTTCTGCGGACGTCGCCAGCTTCCTTCTCATAATGTGAATATGCAGCTAAAGCTCATCTCAAGCAGCAGCAAGCCCACTGTGTGTGTTAGTGTGTGTGTGTGTGTGTGTTGCTGCAGCGGCGATGTTCTAATGCAAATTGCAGTAATAATTGGCCTATTATGCCACAGAGCCAGGCAGTAGGTCGTACTGTACTACAATATTGTTGTTCTTGGATCAAGTGCACTCAGAGAAAAAATCATACAGAAACATAACTAAAACAAAAACATTATACCCTGTTTTCCCATTTTCAATGGGATCAGGGTATAAAAATTAAGTGTTTTGCAGAGAGAACACAGAAATTTAGCTACGAAATTTGAATAGAATTTATATATTTAGCTTTTGGTCTATGACAAATTTTGATTTATTTTAAAATGATTGAAATTGTTAAAAAAAAATTATAGATAAAAAAAAAATTAAAATATATATATTTTTTTTTTGTTTATTTGCACATTATTCTAGATCATTAAAAAATATAAAAAAAATTTGTTGGGAATGGAGCAGAAGATTATTTAAATCAGACTTTGCTTATTTCAATTAAATTGACAGTTTTTCCATCAATCTTACAACTTTTTCTTGGCTTAATATTCTCTGCAAACAATAATTGTAATACATTTCAAAAATAAAATTGCGAAAAATAAATTTAAGAGATATATGTATACGATACTATTCTTATACATAAAAGTATAAATTAGTCGAAAAAAAGCTTCAATAAATGTACAAATTTTATATTAGTTAAATTTTTATTCCTTGAATCAGTTAAGATTATCCTTACAATATATACAAAGCATTCAAGCTGTTAAGATATTCTCCTAGTTTTTTCACCAAGTGCATTGCTAGTGGTTGCTATTGTTGTAATGATTATTTTTGCTGTTGTTGTTGTGGATGGTAGTGTGTGTGTGGCACGCCCACCACCCAGCCCCGCTCAACGCCCAAAAGCATTTAATATATGTTTTAGTCTAAAAGTTGGCATTAGACGCTCGGGATCTAACCAAATATGGCAAGCATTGGCTAAAGGTGGCTCGGCTGCTTGGATTGCATTCATAAGGCGGAAGCGCAAATCGAATCGAGAGGTCGCCGAGGCAGTGGCCAAGGAGCGAGTCGGATGAAGAGGCGCATTTGTGCGCTCATTAATTAGTTGCGACGGCAAATTAATGCCTAATCAAATTTTATTGAATTATAAACCAGTCGCAGAGTTGAGATGCAGATGCGCGCCTGAAAGCCTGAGCGCCCGAGCGCCTGCGCGCATTCGGCCAGCAGCAGTTGCAGCAAGATGCCTGGTAATTAATGTGCGCCAAAGCTGCCGACGGCATTAAAATTAATTTGATTTGGTAAAAGGCAAAAATGAAAAAAATAAAATAAAAATAAAATAAAAACGAAAAACGAAAAGAAAAGGCAAAGGCAAGGCTGGCCAGAGCCTTGGAGAGCGGCTGAAAGATGCACCAAGATTGCGTTGAGTTGTTGGTGGCGCTCCGAGTGGCTGACAAGTGTCGGGTGGCTACCAGTTAGCAACCACCAACCGCCAGCCATCGTCTGCCCTGGAAGCTGCCCAAAATAGCCAAACGGGCAATAACAGCTACAGCATCAACGACAACAAGTGAATGCTCTGATTGAATGTGCTGGACTGTGTAATACCCTGTAAAACACGGATACAGATATAGATACAGATACAGATACAGATACAGATACAGATACAGATACAGATACAGATACAGATACAGATACAGATACAGATACAGATACAGATACAGATACAGATACAGATACAGATACAGATACAGATACAGATACAGATACAGATACAGATACAGATACAGATACAGATACAGATACAGATACAGATACAGATACAGATACAGATACAGATACAGATACAGATACAGATACAGATACAGATACAGATACAGATACAGATACAGATACAGATACAGATACAGATACAGATACAGATACAGATACAGATACAGATACAGATACAGATACAGATACAGATACAGATACAGATACAGATACAGATACAGATACAGATACAGATACAGATACAGATACAGATACAGATACAGATACAGATACAGATACAGATACAGATACAGATACAGATACAGATACAGATACAGATACAGATACAGATACAGATACAGATACAGATACAGATACAGATACAGATACAGATACAGATACAGATACAGATACAGATACAGATACAGATACAGATACAGATACAGATACAGATACAGATACAGATACAGATACAGATACAGATACAGATACAGATACAGATACAGATACAGATACAGATACAGATACAGATACAGATACAGATACAGATACAGATACAGATACAGATACAGATACAGATACAGATACAGATACAGATACAGATACAGATACAGATACAGATACAGATACAGATACAGATACAGATACAGATACAGATACAGATACAGATACAGATACAGATACAGATAGTCTATAGATGCCCCTTTAATTGATCCATACCCAATCACAGCTAGTTACAGGGTATAACAAATGGTCAACAGCTCGTTGCAATTTTAATTAACTGCCGCGTCTGCGCATTAAAATTGTTTTGACTTTGTTAAATGCTTGCAAATCAAGAAGCGACATGAAAATTTACGCGCGAGCATCAGGCCGCAGATGAACTGGGCTCAGAGCTGGGAAAAACTGTTGGCTCGACGCTGAAATCGATATATGACCATTGGCTAGGCTGGCTAGGTTCGTCCGTCAGGAATCTAAGCGCTGCTGCAACCGGGCATTAAACAGTTTGAGCCAAATACAACAATCAGGCAAATGGTTGTCGATGCGCAGCCCATTGTTAGGCATTGCTCCTGCTCCTGGTGGCCCTCCCGCCGGCAGTTGGCAACGCGCAAATGTTAGCCGATGTAATTAAAAATGCATTTGCCGGCTAAAGAGGCGCGTATGGCGGCTCCCGCTTCAGCTGCCGCTACGGCTGCTATGGCTGCTGCGAGGAAATGAACCAGGAACACGGCCAACGGGAATTCTTCAGCTGCAATCAGCGATCGGCGCAAATTGTCGTGAATTAGCCGCCAAATCAAATGCCTGGCATTAGGAGCAGCCGCTGACATTGCCAGTCGCTTTCAAGTGCCGCGGCTGCTTTTGTTGCTGTCGCTGTGGCTGTGGCTGCGGCTGTTGTTGGCACCCGGGTCATGGCATGCCAAAAATTATCACATCACGCATACGACGTGTGTGACGACAACGAGCTGCACGCGTGAAATGTCAAAAGTTAAAAATGCCATTTGTTGCCAACTTACTTTAAAGCACACACACACACACACACATACACACACACGTGCACATTTGCAGCTGAGCGCGTGCCGTGTCACGAGCATTTGATACAAATGCTTTTCGTGCATGCAAATTGAAACTGAATTAAAGCAAAAGCATAAGAAAATGCTTAAATAATCTGATTATCTAAAAAAGATCTATTATCTCACATAAATACTATGTTTTTTTTTAGATTTATGATCACTCTTAAATTAGATAATGGATTTGCATTTTGGGCCAATCATTCGTGCTGTGTCGTGTTTGAAAGCTCTGGCACGCGTCCAGCTCTAAGCTGTTTAGCCTTTTGTGTGGCCTGTTATAGTGATTGGGTGGCGGCGGTTGGGCAAGGCAAGGGGGCATGGCTTGAATTGTTGGCAAATGCAAAGTGCTCATGATTTGTTCATTGTTGTCATTGTCCGCTCTTTGCAGCCAGCTCTACCGGCTGGTCACACACACGCAGCAAATGTTTCGCCCGGACCGGGGCCCGGGCCCGGGCTCATGCAGATTGGCCACAAGCGATAGCGATAGCCTTTTTTTTTTACTTTTTTGCATGCGCTTTTTGGCCGGGCCAACAACTCCATTCGGTCCATTTGTTTGCCAGATGAAAAATTTCCTTTTCAACGCGCCACGACACACAGCAACAACAGCAACAGCAACAGCCGCACCTGCCTTGGGCCCCGCGCAACGTGAGCTGTGGCGGTCTCCATTTCGGTTGGCTACGAAAATTTGCAAATTGGAAATGCTCACGTGTGTGTGTGTATGTGAACTTATTGATGCATGTTTGATGTGACGCTTTTTGCCCTGCCATCATCGAACGTTGTTCTCTTTCCCTCCTTTGCCCACATTGACTATCAGCGTGGGCCGTTGGCGACTGCGCAGTCGCGGCCCATGCCGCTGCCACTGCCGCTGCCGATGATGCTGCTCGTGTGTGCCGAATCGCTTTGCATTTGTCGCTGCGGGCCACATTCACATTGCTGTTTAGCGCACTCGCAGTTCGAAATTCGCAATTCGCACACTCACAACTTGAATGCGAAAAATTGTTGTTTGTTTTATGCAAATAATCGCCTAGTCGCTGGGGGCTTAGACACAGGCTTAGGTTGTAGCTGGATTACCTTTGGCTCTGCCCGCTTCAAATTTGGCTTGCAATTAAAAACCGAAAGTGTAAATGTTCAGAAAACAAGAAAGAGAGACATTGAGAGAGAGAGAGAGAGAGAAAGGATAGTATTATGCTAGGATTCGTTGCGGCACGAGTGAAAGTGTATGCCCAAGTAATTGTACAACATCGAATTTGCATTAGCTGTGACGTCACAAAACAACTTAGATAAGCAATGCCACTCGCTACCACTGCATGCCGTCAATTCAATTTCGATATCGAATCAGCCGAATCACATTTAAGTGAAATGCTAAAAACTGTAAATCATCTGCCAAATGAGCACTCTAATTCGACTTCGAATTGCTCTCGTAGGCAGCGCGCACAAAAAACAATAGAAGAGTAAGCAAGAACAATAACAGCTACTCAGTCTTTAATGCCTATTTTCGCACTCGAATTAATCACGCACAAAAAGGAATAGAAGAGCGCCAGCAATAATGCACGCAATAGAATGCTGAGCTCATGCTTAACTGCGCTCAGTAGTCGGATAAAAGCTGAAGGGCAAGTGCGTGTTCGTTATTGTTGTGCCGTGTGTCGGTGTTCATTGCTTAAGGCTAGTGAACTAAGAATAATATAAATGTAAGTACATTTTATTGTACATTGTTGCGTCTAAGTTGAGTACATTATTACATTTAAACTGATTATATATAGAAAATAAGTTATAATTATCGAAAGTGCCGTTTTTTAATATTTTATTCATGTTTGCGCGCTCTCTCGCGGTTTCTTTCTGTTCGTTTGCCTTTCGCTGTTTTCAAGGTCAGCGCATAGCTGCACTTGTGCGCGCACTAATTTTGCGAGCATTGCGATCTTTTACAACTAGTTTGACGCCGTTATGTCTCTCTCTCTTTCTTGCTCTCCCTTTCTTTCGTTCTTCTACTTGTTCCGTTGCTGGCATAAATTAGCGTGCAGCTAATAATCTACATTGTATGCGATGTTTAGTTCTGCTGCTGCTCTGCCGCCCGTTCATTTCCAGTTGCCATTTGGTAGGCAGCTGTCAAAAACATTTTGCTAGCTTCTGCCGATGCTGCTGCCGCGCTGCTACTGCGACTGGTCAAGATTTCACACATATCGCTGCAAGCGAAATAGCAAATGTTTTACCTAACTGTGTTTGTTTTGCTGGGGGTGGGGGGCTTGGCTATTATGCAGTGTTTCCTGCACGTTTGACGCGTTGATTGCCGTGCTGCGCAGCACAGTAGCTGCCTTGGATGTCAGCTACGTTCCGGAATTCGACTCGGCTGCATAAAAGGTCGAACAATGCATGTAGAAATATGTGTGTGTGTGTGTGTGTGTGTCTATCTGATTGATGAGGCATTTGCATGCTAAAGCTGAAGAGCATCAGCTGCTACAAAGAAAGAAAATAACTTTGTTGCTGTGAAAGTGTTGGCCACCCGACGGGTGGGACTGCGGCCAAGAATCGAATTGTTAACTTTCGCCTTGTTTCAGCCTGATTCGCCAACTTCTTAGCCCGGTGCATGGTGAAGTCAGAGGGCATGATTAATTGGGCGCCCCGCGTATACCATCTAGCATCTTGTACATGGCCAGCCAGTGAGCCACTCGCGCATCTATAATCTTATCTTCGGCATTTGTAGCGAGTGATTTCTGTGCACAATTAACCCACTGACCGCTGGTGTCTGGCTGAGACGATGATTTCCAAAAGAAAAAAAAAAAGAAACAGAAAACAAAATTCCTATTTGCTTAGCCATAGCAAGGCATTCATTATATTCATGAACTGGCCGCAGCCAATGAAGTAGTTGCCGCAAAATGATTGCAGTGGAGAAGTCCAGTTCAATGCTGGGCTAGAAGAAAGTTTTTAATGAACCCAGGAGCAGGCAAGTTCAATTGGCATTTGCCTAACTGCATCACAAATATTCTGGTGCAGCTCCCAGCTCTTAACTAAAATGCACGCAAAAAATGGAAGAGTAGATTAGAATCTATAAAGGGATTAGTAAATCAGGAATTTAAGTTGAATATTGATTACCTATATATATCGTATTATTCCAGGTATTTACTAGTTGTGCATACCCGATTAAAGTATACCCGATAAAGTATTATTCTTCACTTCATTAACTCGTAACCAGCTAAAATTACTCACGTAATTTTGGATTTGTATTTATTTTTCAAGTATGCATGCAAGATCTTTATGAAGCAAGTCAATCCCTATTTTGCTCAGTGCAGTTCCAGTGGTTCACTCAGTTTAAGCTGCAGATTCGCTCATATTGTCACGTCACGTGCGGTGTCAAAAGTGCACGAAATTGTCTGCTCGCAATTAACTCTTTGACTCGATTTGACTTTGGGCCGAAACAGAAAGTAAACCACAGCGAGTCACAGCGAGCCTGTGCGGACCACTGCGAGTCACAGCTGAGCAACTGGTGGCATTTGTTGCCTCCATCGACAGGTGCGACAGGTGCGACAGGTGCTGGGGCGTATCGATATACTCGTATGTGGCTTTTGGCTTCGATTTCGATTTCGTTGCAATTAAAATTCCAGTGCAAACGCCACCATCGCCATCGCACCGCCACCGCCACCACCACCACCACCACAGCCAGCGCTACTTGGCCAGCCTGTTGTTGGTCAGCCACTTGATTAACCATGGAATGCGTCGAATTCAATTTGTTTCTGCGTTTGCCCAACTCCAGCGGCGACCAGACAAAGCGCCAACTACTCCGCTGACTAACAATTAAAATTGCCAGCGATTTTTGTTAGTTTCTGTTTATTTTTTGTTATTCACCTGTGGAGTCTTTAGCCTGCGTCCCTCTCCTCACCATTCCAAATGTGCGGGCAAAATAATTAGCATAGCTGCAAGCTGCGTTCCACGAATTTCGCATAAATCAAACTGCAAATGTCAGCTGAATGCATTTTAGGAAATCAGCTCCTAGAATGAATTTATGATATACGAGTATGAATATCTGAATCTATTGCGAACTCTTATAATTTAGATGTTTTTTATTGAGCTATTGAATTTGATTTAATAGAACTAGATCTGTATATTGATAGAGTCAAAAATAGATTGAGATGCAAATATAATTGGGTCTGAGTGAAGCAAAGATTGATTATTTTTTTGTTTTAAATTTATCTGAATGATGCAATAGAAACGAAAATATAAAAAGTCAAATAATATTTTAATAGGAAAGAGACTTTCCTTGGCTTAACAAAACGAGAAGATAAAATTGATAAATTATCTTGTTAAATAATCTTCGACTCTGTTTATATTAGGATAGATACCTTTAAGTCAATATTTGAGGAAGTTGTTAAACTAAACGAATAAAGGCCGAGGGTTTGGCCTGTCTTCTTTCTCTCTTGCTAGAGAGAGTCAGCTGCAATATTTTTTAGACAACAACTATAAAACTTAAGCTCCTTTTTCGACGATTATCTCTCTATGTCTCTCTCCCTCTCTCTAGTTGGAGTCAGCTCAAATTATTATCTAAAGCATTTCTCTATTTAGAAAGAATAGAGCTCTGCCATTTTTCTTTCTCTCTCTATATTTCTTTCTCATTATTTATCTAGAGAAACAACACATAATATTCTACTTTTAGAGAAGATAAGACTATATTTTTTTTTCTCTCTCTTACTTTCCCTTAATCTCTCTCTATCTATATCTTTATTTCACTTTTTTTTTTCTCTCGCCTTCTCAACCCAATTTCACTTACCAAAACTATTCTACTCTTTAATTCTGCGCTCATCCCAGATGAACTAATACTCAAAGATTCATCAGCTTGCCTATTAAACTCTAGTTGCAGTATTTATATAAGCTCCCCCGACAAACGAACGACAAAAGCCATACGCTAACAGCTAACCTTAAGCCCAACTTCGAACTCTTGCCTCCTAATTAGATACCTTCTGTAAGACTTAATCACCAAAGACATTCATAGCATTTGCAACTTATTGATAAATTTGAAGTGTTGCAAAATGCTACATTTTGGGCAACACAAAAACGCCAATTGGAATGGTCAGAAAATATTTGAGTTCTCCGACATGTTGGTCGCTTGGTCCATTGTCGGATTGTCACATCTTGCAGTTAAATTAATCCAATGCTGCACTTCACACGCTGCCATAAAAGTTGCAGCAACAACTTAATGCATGCCAATTGTCGCGCCTTCATCTAGATACACTTTGGCTAACAGCAACAACAAGAACAACAACAACCAAAGCAGCAACAACAAAAAACTAACGAGAAGCCAGGGAGGCCATCAGCCAGCGGTGCCGTCCAATCTCCGACAAGCCGCAACTCAAATTGAATGGCAAAAATCTTCTTTTTTTTTTTTGACTATTGCAACAGAGTCACGTCTTTCCCCGCTTTACAACCACACACACTAACACACTTACAGCATGGCCGCTGGCCATGGCTGTCATTCTGGCAGCGGGCAGAAGCTGCCAGCTTCGAGCTCCGAGCTGCCAGCCTGTAAATCTGCATGCGCGTCGCGGTGTCAAAACTTTTTAAACAAAATAATTAAATGTAGAGAAGCGGGCAGCAAAGTAAGAGTAACGAAGTGAAGCGTTTGCTTAGCTTTAAGATACCCTGTAGCTGCATGTGAGGTGTAGAAATAAACGAGTACATCTGGTTCCCATGCACTGTTTTGCTCTTCGGAAGTTGTTCTTCACTGAGAGCTTCTCTGATATTTATGAACATTCACTCAACTTGCACATGCTCAATTTCAATAGAGTACAGGGTATTCTAAAAGCAGCATGGCATGTGTCTGGAGTCAACCAACTCCGCCCGCTGCCCGCATAAAAATCCAGCAGCCGCCTCGAGCAGCGACAACAAAAGCGCGCCAGGCGCATGCAAAGAAATCCGCTAGAAAGTCATGTTCGTGCCGCTGCAGCTTGTACCCAGAAGAAGAAGAAGAAGCAGTCGCTGCTGCTGCTGCTGCTGCAGCCAAAGTCGCCAAATGGCCGAAAAAAATGCGCGACATGCCTTCTCCTAGCCAAGCCGAGCCGAGCCGAGCCGAGCCGGCTGCCTTGGCTGCATAATAATTTATGAGCGCCTCGTCCAAGATGTGGGTTAATCGTGTTTTGGGCTAGTTTCTAACCAATTCGGCCGTTACGAGCTGTGTTGCTGGTGCTGCGGGTCTCTCACAGAGTCAATTACTAGGTCAGAACCTGCAAGTCCTGATTTCAGCGGCAATTTCCTTGGCTCAGCTCAACTAGGCAGCTGTGGGAGGAGCTCCCGCTCCCACTCCCGTTCCGGCTGTCAATCAAGCGCAAATGGAGCATTTAATTTTGTGGGCTGCGTTTGGCCACGCACGACTGCCAGGCAATTTGCCACGGCAACTGTGCCACATATAGTCTCCTCTCTTCCCCTTCTCTCTCTCTCTCTCTCTCTCTCTCTCTCTCTCTCTCTCTCCTCCGATCTTTTATGACTCTTCTGCTGGCCTGTCTTTTGGCAATTCCCATTGCCATTTTAGCCATGATGAGCCGCCAAAAAGCAATAAAATATCGTTTTATTAGCATGCGCGGACTGTGTGGTGAGTGGTGCGCGGGTGGTGACGCTGCTCTTAGGCCATTATGGATGGCTACGCTCTGTGCTGTTGTCTGTCTGCCACAGCTTATTTTGTTTTCGGCTGGCGTCGAAAACAAACACGAGCCACGTGCACTTGCCAAACGGGTCCGCGCAACTTCGCATTGACTTAATTCTTAATGAAAAGCACCAGCTGTGCTCGACCGAGGGCGGGCAGCTAGGTGCGGGGGGCGTGGCATTGTGGTTGCTGCCTGTTGCATTTAGCATGCAGCTAAAATATGCAGCAGCAGCCACAGTCGCAGTCACAGCCGCAGCCGCAGCCGCAGCCACTGGGACCATTCGCTCTATGGGTCTGTGGGTCTGCGTGGCAGCCGAGACACGACGTCGGCCCCTGACCAGAATTTATGCATATGACCTCAGTTATTGACATAATTTCGTGGTCGAATCGCATTGAAAACGAAATGTGCGCATTAAAAAAGAGGCAGCCAGTATTGAGTTTTTTTTTTCTGCCTTCTCTTATGCTTAGCTTCGCTGCTTTATAAGCTGGGCTGCCTTGTTTGCTCAGTTGCAGTTGCTGTCAGAGACATGGGTCGCAGACTTTTGAAGGGGGCTTATGGCTTAGAGTATGCTAAGCCTGCTATGCTCTTCCTTTGCCTTTGCTTTCGGAATCATAATAAATGAATGCAAGGAATGAGTTTTATATTGGCGTAGCTCTACAGCATATGGAATATATATTGATTATATAACGAGCATATATTTTTATGAGAGCTTCAGTTTTATTGCTTTGCAAATTAAACTTGCTTATACTTTTTGGGAATTTTGTAGTTTATTTAGGAATTTCAAAGTTGATTTAACAATGTCTGAACACTTGTTTCTACTTGGGCTTATAAATTACCTATATATAAATAATATTTAGCCATACTAAATGAATAGAATTTTTAGAATATTTTTTATTCATAATGATTCAATGTTAATTATTCAAATTCAATCAATAAACTGCAAAATAATCATTATTTATTATTTTATAAGTTTTTATGCTTGTTTAACTCAGAAATAATATTATAAATTCTACACTCTGTAAAACATTCTTCGGACAGATTTATATTGACTTATTAATTTATTTTATTTTGAGCTCAGATGTAAAACTCGTTTTACAATTAAATTACCCGTTGAAATATTCATTATAAAATAATTAATAAATTTTACTCTTCACATATTTTATACACTTTAATGTTGCATAAAATATATTTTTCATATTGTGAACAAGTAAAGATTTTATCAATCAGAAAACTTGTTAGCAACTAAACATCCAATCATTTGAGATTAGTTGCAACTCGCAATCCCTGTCATCTACGCCTCTGTCCAGCGTTGTTGTTAAAGATGATGCGAATCATTGGTTTTTAGCCTCTCTGCCTCCTGCAAGTACGACTCACTGAATCGCTGCATCGCTGATTGTGCAAATGTTCACGCTGCTTTGGACAAATGCGCAAATTTGTATGTTTCCGCAAATGTTGGCTGAATCCATGAACCGGCTGGCTTGGCCAGTTTACAGGCTGGCAGGCAGTCAGGCTAGCAGGCTGGAGGGGAACAGGTGATTATCATCCAGTTCGAGCTGGGAGCCAATCTCAGCGCATTTGTCAAATTTCCCACTTAATCCGACGCGTCGCTTGGCAGCGCGTATGCATGGAAAATTGTCGCAGCCAAAAGGCGCCCCACGGTGTGCCCCGCAGTCGCTGCAACAAAACCAAATTCGAATCCGAATCCGAGTCCGAATCTACATGGAGCGCGGCGAGCGACTGGTCCAGCTTCGTCTCGGCTGCTGTGTGACTCCAAGCGAGGCGCTTTAATTGGTCTTATGAAATGGACAAAGTGCGAAATGAGTTATGCGCACGCGCGCACCCGCCACGACACTCCAGGAGTGCGTATGTGTGAGTGCAACTGACTCTGCGAGTGTCTGTGTGTGTGTGTTTGTGTCTGTGTCTCTTTGAGTCCGCGTCCAGACCGATAATGAACGCATGTGGGAATTCGAAAATTGGATTTGGGTATTGTGCAACACAGCTATCGCTGGCTGCTCTGTGAATAGAGGCACCTCTACCGTTGCGTCAGTCCCTCTCACTGGCCGCTTGCCGACTGCCGCTCCTGTACAAGTGTGAGCACGCAAAGTATCTATTAGCGTCGCCTTTGCGCGCCGGAGTCAAACGGAATCTGTTTAGCGAGTCGCTTGTCGCTCGCCTCTTGCCACTTGCCACTTGCCACATGCGTCTCTGTTGCAACTGCGTCGAATTATCTGTTAATTTGTGGCAATTTAGAGATTTGCAGATACGCGCTAAGTGAAGCGCATTGAGCAGCTGATAGTGTGATATCCCAAAAAATAAAAACGGTAGCCTTGTCGCCTTGTCGCCTTGTCGCCTTTCCGATTGAGTTGTTGACGTATTTGTCAGCGGGGTGACGTACCAAGCTGCTTTCATGCGGCGCACCTTCGCCTGGACCGCTGTACTGTTTGAAAGGCATTAGCTGAATACCCTGTAGAAGTAAATGTCTTGCAAATTGGTCTCAAATGAGGGCTTAGCCTTTGAATATTTGTGCAGATTTTATATTTGTTATCTAAGCGATGAGTATTGCTGTGTATAAATATTGAGAAAATAAATTCTTAAAAATCATTGCATGAATATTTAAAGTTATCGTCATATGAGTTCACAATTTAACGAAAAATATTTAAAGGCAAATTTATAGGTACATTGATTATAATGTTAATTTCGATATATAAATGAGTTGTACGATATTTTTTGATTTATCGATAAATGTAGCATGTTAATCGACCTTTATCATCACGTTATTATTATTATATAATAATTGGCTTTTTATGCAAAAGATTAGGTATTATTAAAAAAAGCTGACACTATTGATACACAGATTAAGCTTTAAAAATAATTATATATATATTTTAAAATTGATATAACCGATAAGTCATCGCGATGAAATGTATTTGTTCATCTGGCTACCATATCATTTGCCTTAGTCAAGCAAAGGGTATTTAGCTACCGATCACTGGCTGCTAGGTATGCTCTTGCTATTCTTAGCACATCCTAAATGGAGTCTTCGCACTTGAAAAGGGCGGAATGTTAACGACTTTGTATATAAAGTGACATTGACAGGGACATGGACACGCTTAATGGGCAACAGCATGCAAAGGGGCGTGGCCCGCAAGCTCTGCCAACTGCTTGGCTAGCAGGGGTCACCATAGCCAATGGCCAATTGGCCAATGGCCGTTGCGCCGCCGCACAGTGGCACAAAAAGCATGCAAAATGGCTCATGATAATGCATTTTTATGGGCTGACGTAACCAATTAGTGGCAACGGGCAGCGGTTGACGTTGCCGAAAATTGAATTTGCCGTTAACAATTATTTCCGCACATACACGCACAGCGCTCAAAGCCCGCACTAAGCAGTCAGCGAGAGTTGCTGACGGACTGACGACTAGCGATAAATATCTGAAAAAAAAAAAAAAAACACCAGACAAAACGACGAACTGGAAAACATTTCAAGGAAACAAACGAGCTGCAGATTGATGCAGGCGGACCCCAAAAAGAGTGAAGTCAAAAGATTAGAGGAGCAGAAGGCAGAGGAAGAGCAAGAGGTAAAGGCAGTGGCAAAGACAGCGACGGGAATACAGCTCACGCTCAATACGCATGCGCAATTTTTCAAAAGTTTTTAAAGTGAAGAGCCCCTGCGAAATTACGTTGTAATTTTTGTAATTTCTGTAATTGCCTAATTCTGATTAATTTGAATTGACGAACGATGTTGAGCGCGAGTCGCGCAACTGGAGCGCCAAGCTCCAAGCAGTTAACATATACCCTATACCTCCGCCATAACCTCGTTTCCCCGCTTGACTTGCGGCTGGGGGCCTCGACTCGGTCCCTCGACGGCGAATTGAGAGGTCAAAACTGAAAATTATGCGCCATTGTTGTTGGCAGCAAACCGCAGCAGCAACCGTCCAGCATCCGACATCGAGTTGGGGATTTAGCCGCAGCCGGCCATTTGGGTGCCTCTTCGTAATCCTTACTTATGCGCACTTGGGCATTCGGGCTGACTCTGAGTTTCAATTTATTTGCGCCTTGCAGTGCGTGGCTTCCTTTAATTTGATTAAAATTTATGTAGAACTACGCATAGCTGCTGCAAACCTGAAAAATGTCCGCTCGAGAGCTGCAAACTGCGAGCGCTAGGTCCGACCTGGCTTTAGATTCATTCCATTTTATTCTGCTCTTTGCTTTCAAAAGAATTTCTTGGGAAATAAGTCGTTGGACTCTATTTAGATCAATTTGGAATGCGTAGAACATTTCTTTGGTTTCGCTTTGAAATGAGATTTTTAAACTGAGCAGAAATAAAAGTAGATTGAATTTAAGTTTAGTTAGGGTAGTTTTAATTTTTTTATATTTTATATTATATTATATTTATATTGTCAAAGATTATACTTGCATATCCAGAGTCCATTCCATATCCAGATTTTTTTGAAGTGAATAGCGCTCTATTAAAAAGTATAGAGATTTCTATAACTATAATTACCGATATCTTAGCATTATATATCAATTCATATCCCCTATTATTATTATGGAGCTTCAGCTGTGCAGAATAAGACTGAATTAAGCATCTCATTTTCTGCTAGTTACTGAGCATATCCTGTTTATGTCCTTCAATTGGGCGCTTATCTAGATTGTTGGCGACAAGGTCGCTGGGTTAATGCGCCGCCATCAGAGCCAACAATAACTCAATTAAATGCTGGCCATTAATCATACGCCATGTGAGACACAGCGCGCAGTTGCGGTCGCAGACGCAGCCGCGGCAGCCGCGGCAGCTGCAGCAGCCGCCGCAACGCATCGTCGCTGTTGATGCAGCAAATGTGTGAAAATCTCCCGTGGCGATGAAAAATTAAATGCAACTCTAGTCAAACATAGATCATCAATGAAATTTAATATGCGAGCAGCAACAAGCGTCGCAAACATTCGGAGCAAGTCCCAGCCGCGCAGACCAAACAGACAATGACATTGTGTAGCTTAATTAGCCAAAGTTGTTGCCAGCCTGTCGCTGTTGGCTGTGAAAGCAGATGCAAGGAGGGGATAGCACGCAGTCTGATTAGAATATGAATTGTGCGCGGGGATAGTTGAAATGCGAGCGATATCATTTTGAGGCAGCCTAATGAAGTTGTTCGCTGCGCTGTAGCGCAATTAATCAAAACTCTAATCAAATGGAAAACGGAAAATGGAAATTTAATGGCAGACAAAATGATTCAGCTGCATAATAAGCAGGGCATTAACGAACGGTGTATGCTCTAATAAAATACATATGAATAATAGAGAAAGATAAATGTGAGCATAATATATATACTGATTATACACTGATTATATAAAACTAATATTCAAATAATATTTGAGCCAAGTCTTAAAGAAAACTGAATTCATAATATATATAATTATCATGGCTATAGTTTCGATGTATAATCAATATGCCCAACATTTGTTAGTGTATTAGAAATGCCTAAATGATGAGAAATAGCGCAGGTGAGTGAATTGATGAGAGCTGCTTTGCAGTGAAATCTGTGGAACAAATCTGTTGTATCAACTGGTTGATTAGCTGCTTGGCCAACTGGAACTCTCTCTTTCAATAAATGAGCCAACAAATTGCAACAAGCGCAATGTTTAACAAACTGTTGCTTAATGCGCGGCTATAATTTATGCAGAGTGCAGCTACTGCAGCAGCAGCCGCAGCAGCAACTGGATGCAGGAATACCAAGAACAAATGCGACTTTTGGACATAATGCGCGAACTTATGCAAATGGCAAAGAGGCGAATGCCGAGAGAGCCGAGTCCAGGCTGAGACGAGGCATGACTTATGCCTGAAATTTGTCTAGTTGTCAGTAAATATGGGAAATCAGTTTACAACATGCGTGCCACAGTTGCTGCAGCAGCATCGGCAGCAACGCCCAAGACTGAGCTCCAACTGCAGCCCTGTTGCCGTCCCGAGCCTGGCGACGACAGCGACATTGAGACTTAAGCGGAAGGCACAGCAGGAGCATAGATAGCAAACATCAGATAGACTGCGACTCGTAATGGCGACAACAGCAACAAAAGAAGGAAAACCAACGATAGCGACAACCGACAACCGACAACCGACAACCAACAACCGACAACCGAGTCGAGGATGGCAAGAAACATGGAACATGTTGCTTGTTGCCCATGATGAAACCCGGACCCAGGGTCTGCCTGCCTGCCTGCTTGCCTGGCTGCTGCTGCTGCTGCTGCTGCTGCAGCTGTAGCAGACAGAGACGAAGCATAGATTGATGCCTACGCCAAGCGGCCGTTGTCTATTGACTATTGATGACTCGTCAGGGCGGAGTAGGGTCTCTCTCTCTCCCTCTTTCTCTCTGTCTCTCACGCTCTCTGTGTGAGTGTCATATGCATATGAGGCCACAGCCAAAGTCACAGTCGATGCTCAGTTCCTAGATTCAAGATCTGCGCACCTATAAGGATAATGCGCAAACACACGCAGGTTGCCACCAAATTTGCAATGCAAAGTCACTGAGATGCAGCCACCGTTCGAGTTGCACTTAAAAAAATGCATGTGTAGATTGGATAACTGATGAAATTTTCTCATTGACTGAGAGAGGTTGTGGATGAAATATTAATGCTAAAAAATATATATATGTAAATATACATATATAATATTATAAATATAAATATATACATATAAATACAAAATATTATATGGAATTTTCTCATTAACAGAGAGATTTCAAATGAATACTAAAAATAAAATGTATATTTTTTTTTAACTGTAGACGACTTAAGACATTTATTGAACTTATACTGTAAAAGATGGATTTATCAATAATTAAAATAAAATTTTAATAATTCAAATTTTTGAGAAAAAAATATCCAAAAACCTAACTATATATAATCATATCTATATGTACTGCCAACATATACTCCTGAAACAGCTTCATTCAAGAAAAACTTTCAAAAGTATATTATGAAATATGCCAAGTACAATTTTTTATCAAATTATATTTCTAAAAGCACAATTTCTTATCACTGTCCTCGTCCATTTTCTCTAAGTGCATTCCGAGTGTGTGACTCAAAAAAAAAAAGATAGAAAACAAAATAAAGAAGAAGAAGGAAAATATGAGAAATAGGCATTCTTGGGGTACTTAGAGCCGAGTTCGTTGAACCTGATCAACTGCGATGGGTCTCAGCTGTGCTACTCAGATTTCAGGCAAACTTAAGAACACAAAATGCCGTGAATTTATGCATAATACGCTTGTTTGACTGAGCAAAATAGCAGCCTCGAATCGATCAGAGTGAGATCAGAGCGCAAGATCAATAGAGACCAAAATTTTATATTTCATTCGTCGTTTCCAGCTGTCTGTCGTCTTGTCGGCTTTTACAACTTCCCATAACTCATTGTGCGGCGAGATTTCAATAAATTTCGCATAAAACCAACTAAATATTTAATTTGATCTGCTGCGTGTTGTGTAACATAAATTCACCGCTAGAATTAATCCTCAGCTGGAGTCAATTAGTATTTTATGGCGCTTTTATTAGACGCAGCAGCGAAAAAATGAAAAAAAAGCCACAACAAGCGACAAAGATCAAAAGAAAACGTTTCCAAAACGCAAAGGTTATACAGACATTGTTAGAGAATTAGAATTGATTTCTTATTAAAATATATTTGTATATATTCGATATCTATATATATGTATATGTATATGTATTTAATATGACAATATTTATGCATGGACCAATCCCAGCTTCATTAGCGACTCGTTGGGCCATGGGAACCCACCCAAGTGGCAGCCAAAGCAAGCTAAACTCATGTAATTGGAACGCCGTCTTATCAGCAGAGACGAAATATATATACTAAATACCAAAACCAAACGGAGGAGCTCGAGTCAAGTTCCAGTCGCGCGGGCCATTCGAAGCTAAAGTTTATAACGAAAGCGCTTTACAATTAAAACTAAAACAGAAGGCAGAACAAGTTCGTTGAAGAGGTAAAGTGAAGGAGATAGATAGATAGTGAGAGAGAGAGAGAGAGAAGGGGAGGGAGGGAGGCGATGAAAAATCGAACAAAATGTGCGCTCATTAAAAATTCGCATAATTTATAGATTAATGAATGTTGCCGACGACATTTGGTTGAGGTCGACGCCGGCTACCGAAATAAAATAGCGATATTTATGTCAAGAACTGGATGCGGCCGGCGGACGTCATCAGCGGGGGCGGCGCCAATAGCCCATATGGATGGCATCGAAGTTATGATTGCGCTGACAGCCCAAAGAGCAACATTTGCATGGACCATAACAAAGGATTAGATGGATCTGCGAACAGATCCAGAGCCAGAGCCAGAGCCAGAGCCAGGAGACAGAAGTCTACGGCGCACAAATGCGCTAATAAATAAAACTTAGCATCGGACGTAAGAAATCAACTAGAAGATGACAACGACAGCAGAGCATATGTGTGTGCTGTAAAGTATGCCTCTCTATGGGGCAGCCGAAGTCTGTATACCCTGTAATAAATAAGCTATTTGATTTGTCTGCTTGTTAACCTACGCAAAGGGCTATTCATTTGCATGGTCCCAGCCGGCTGTTTGTCTCGTGTTTGTTGTCTTTGATTTGATTTGTGAGCGTTGCTCATTAAACAGATACCCTGTGATTATTGGCTAAGCTCACTGCAACTATTAATGCTAATGGCAGATAAATTCACAAACGTATTGATAAAATTAGGATCAGTTCTGTTCTATTAAAAACAACGTCAACAACAAATTAAGTTAGCTGGGAGTACACGCCATGAAGTTACCCTCGAATTGCTCTAGATACGATTTATAAAATGTAAAACTTTATTAAAGTTGCTAATAGAGAACTTTTTGAGCTGATAATACCCTGTAATGCTATGGGTAACACTGTTAGCTGTATACATATATATAATAGTAGTAGATACTATTTCTACTGCTACTACTACTATTTTTATTACTACACTTCTACTACGACTTCGATTTCTTTTTAGTACTACTGCTTTTTCTAATACTTTTTCGAATTTTATTTATTACTACTTGTACTTCTAAAGCTGCTACAACAACTAATATAATTTATATTTCTATTAGTGCTACTCATATATTTTTTTTTATTACTAATACAACTACTATATTATTTCTACAACTATAATCTCTAATACTATTTATTATTATTATTATTTGACATCTCAAAAGTTGGGAATTTCATATTTAAATATTATAAAACTTTACATTTTAATTGGCCAGCAGATATTTTCCGTTGCCACAAATACCTGTAAAACTGGATATAGTAATCGATAACACTAAAAAATATATTAAGCTACGTTTTCTCAAGCTTAAATTGAAACTTTAATGCGGCAGCAGCGGCTTTGTTAGGCTAATTTGTATATGTATATGCTTTATAGGTCGACGGATACCTCAATCTGTCAGTTATAGCCTTTTTTATTGGATACAGGGTATCGCAAACAGCAACTAAAAAATAAGCAGACGTACGCAGAGAGCGCTGAGCGCAGGCTGCAGAGCAACTGGCAACAGGCAACAGGCAACTGGCAACATGTGGCAGAACAACAATTTATGATGTTGCCGCTGACAGGCGAATGTTGTTTGCAGTTGTTGATGACGATGATGATTCCAAGGATGCGACCACGGGACGAATGCAAGGCAGCGCACAGCTATTGATTTGGCCTGGCTAAAGCCAGATTCGCGAAACAGCCCCAAGCCGCGCCCCTGTCGCCTCCTGTTCGAGCTGTTTTTAGTTGCGATAGTTTTGCATATTACTTGCATGATGGATTCCGTTGCGCCGTTTTGTGTGGGCTTTAAACAGAGTCAGAGATTTAAAATGTCGTCACAGCTCGATCCAGATGCGCTGCCCAAATCTCATGGATAGATGCTGCCGCTGCTGGCTGCGCTGCTGCTGAGTGGAAGCAAAGCAACTAAACACAATTGTGTCCATTTCCATTACCATTACCTGATTTGTTTAAAGCCCCCCCTCTGCAGGCCCCCAGGGGGTTGCTCTGACTGCTGCTTTGGCTATCGGCGTGTGGGTGGCGTCGATCAGCGATCGCTGATCAACTGGCACACATTGAGATATACTCGAATAAATATAAATATATATATCTGTGGGTATATATCTTATGTGCTTTGCTTTTCAAGTGCCTGTCAGAGTGTCGTGGTTGTTGTTGTTGTGGCTGTTGTTGCTGTTGCTCTGTGTGCGACTCATTCATTTCAAAGTGCAAATGCAAGCCGACAGCTAAGCGACGTCATTTAGAGTTTTGACAAGCGGCCAAATGGCCAAATGCTTAAATGGACGCCCTCAAATTGCGCCGACGACTAACACAGAGCCTGAGTTGAGAGCTTGTGCCACCAACGTGCATTCCAGCTAAAAGGCCAACAACAACAACAACAACAACAACAGCAAGTGAGCAGTAATTGCAATTAAAAGTGCATGACTAATAGATACTCTTTAGCTGGGAAGCGAGAGGCAAATTAAAGTTTAAATTGAAAACTCTTTCTAGTAAAATATTTCACAGAGGTAATTTAGCTAGAAGAATACATAAATCATCATATATATAAGCTTAAAGTATCTAATGATTATCTAATTAACATATACAAGTTTGCCATAAACTTGTTAAAATGTAAAGATAATCCGCTGATGAGTCGTTTATTGAGTTATTAATATATTAATTAATTATCAATATTATTATATAAATATAGAGAGTCAACTTTTTGAAAATTTCAAGAAGCTCTTTAGTACTAGCAGTTGTTGTTTTTATATGGTTGTTAGTAGAGCCTATCATAACTGGGTTCTCAATCTTGAATTTCATTGAGCATATGACAGCTGCTTTGAGTGAAAGAAGTAGGCTTTATATATTTGCCGAGCCAGACAGAGTTTTCGCACGGAAGACGTCAAACAAGGAGAATTTATCACAGAAACTTTTGTAAAAATATTTAAAAGCAATTGTAAGTGGGAGGAAAGTAAAAGGCGTGTGAAAGTCATCCCCAGATGAAATATAGAAACACTATCTATGATTCATCAATCTTTAAATAGAAAACGAGTTCCCGGTCTTTTTTGCTCTCTCTTTCTATCATAATTTCCCTTCTCTAAATCTCTGGCTCCCTTTCTATGTTTCTGTCTCTGCCTATTTCTCTCCATAGTTTGTGCATATTCCCTGTATATCTGAGTCGGCATTACCTCTGTAGCCCTTTTGGAATAGGGTATTAATAACAACAAAAGAGACACAATAGCAACAACAGCAACAACGACAACAGCAATAACAACAGACAGCAACGATGGCACGCACATTTCGTGTACGATTCCCAGACAAATTGCAGAATTGGCGAATGCTTGAGAATTCTGTTGAATCGGCATCTGCACTATGGGATCTCTATGGTGGTCCTTTTGGTCACTAAACGTAGCTAGCTAGCTGTGGAGCTAGGACTGGGCTGGGCACAGCTCCGACTGCTCGGGCCTGTAATGGGACTTTATATATAAATATATTTATATATCTTATTTTTTGTTCGCTATTTTGTTGGGGGCGCCAAATTCGCACATGTTGCGTAAGAAACAAAGTTGTTGTTAATTCACGTTGCTGGGTTCAATTTGGGCTGCGAGCAACGGCAGCAGCAACAACAAACAATAACAGCAGCAGCAGCAGCAGTTGGAGCCGGAGTGGAGCGGCACAAGAGGGCAACGCTCAGCATACCAAACACTCAACGCCAAAGCGCACTCCACGGCCACTTCACTGCACTCGGCGGCAAACATAGCCCAACAACAACAACAGCAACCGAGTGAACTTGTACACAGGTGAGCGCTAGCCTGGGAGAGCGTTGTAACCGGTTTATGCTCGCATGCGTTCGCTCTCTCACTTCGGCTTGCTCTCCCTCTCTCCATCTCTATTTTCGTTCCCTTTCGCTCTCGTGGCGGCTGGTGTAGCTAATTTACATGCCTTGGCTCTGGCCAGAGCCTGGTTCTTGTGGGCAGCACTTGGCGAGGCGTTGGATGCATTGCTGGACTTGACTTTTATGCTTTTATTGAGGCACGAATTAAAGCACGAATTTAAGCACGAATTCAGGCACGAATAATGCAGTGCGTGTGGGTGCTCAGCAGAGAGTAACGAAATGAGAGTCACAGAGAGCGGGAGAGTAAGAGAGCATAGAACATGTGCGCTCTTTGGCTGCTGCTGCTAATTGTGGACCTGTCGTCGCTGACTTTTTACGTGTGGTTGTTGTGGTGGTGCCTTTTAAAATTCTTGTCTTGCACCGCTGCTGCTGCTGCTGTCTCTGTTCTGGCATTCATATGCAATTGCCATGATGCAGGCCAAGAAACGACCGCGTGCTGTGCAGCGCACCAAGAGATGCTGAGCGGACAGCAGGGCTGTCTGCCGTTTGCTAGCCAAAGAAACCAACCAAACCGCTTTTGGTGAGTTGCCCGACGCCAAGACACACCACAGCGCACAGCTTCGCTCTCGCTCGCACACTCACCACGCTCGCCGCATGCACTTGACCACAGGTGAGTTTGGGGGCATCGCTGTGGAGAGCGCAAGCGCTGAGAATTCAGTCTGTCGTTTGTTTTCGTCGCAGAAACATTGAGCAATAGCAGCGAGCGGATTAACGCAACTACCGTCGCAGTCGTTGCCATCGCCGTCGTCGTCGTCGTCGTCGGTTCGTGGTCTGCAGAATCCGTCGAATCGGTATTAGAAACGATATCGATAACTCACTCGATATCCAAGTGCAAGTGTAGACAAGTGCCCAAATAGCGGTAACTGCGACAAACAAGTGTGCCAACGAAATTTTTGTAAATCGCTCTGAAAATCAAAAGAAAAATTCTAAGCCTCAGTAGGCTCTCTCGGCTCGCTGCCTGTGCCCCCGTCTCGTGTTTAGAGCTCCACCAAAACCCCAACGGCGCACATCTGCCAGCGTTTGTCGCCGCGTTTTTATTTTGTTTTCGTCGCGATCGCCGTCGCCGTCGCCGTCGCCGTCGTCGTCGTCGTCGCCTTCGTCGCCTTCGTCGCCGTCTTCGTCTTCTTTGCTGTTTTCTTTCTTTTGCCGTGCAGCAGAAATGTAAGGAAAAGAGGCAAACAAAATAAAAGCAAAAAGAAGAAGAAAATAAACGGAATCTGAATTCAAGTCTGTGACTGAGTTTTTTTTGGGGAAAAACTTCAGAGTGAGCTTCAAGTCAATAAATGCCGAATGTTGAGAAAAATTGCAATATTTGCATTTTAATTAAATTGCAAAGAATTTCCGTGTCTCCGTGTGAGTGTGTGTGAGTGCGCGCGTTTCGCTCTCTATGTATATGTGTGTGCACCCTACAACAACAAAATACACACAAAATATATAATCAAAAGAAAAAATACAAAAAAAAAAAAAGAAAAAATACAAAAAGAAATAAACCAGAAAAAGGCGAAAAGAAATATTGTTCAACAAGTCAAACGAGTTCTTTTGGCTCGCTTTGGCCGTGTGGCCAGCAGCAGCAGCAACAGCAACAGCAGCAGCTACAACAACAACAACAAAATCGACTCAACATCGCATTTGGTGGCAGTGGCAGGCAGCAAGTTTTGTTGTTTGCGCCTTTGGTGAAAAATATTGACAGCATTTAGCCACAAAATGTAAGAAAAACACAGCATAAAGAGAGCATAAAAAGGATAAATAATACATAAGTACACAAGTGACATTACCTGAGCCCCAAAGCTCCACATTGCCAAGCTGAAAAATTATTGACCAAATGGTTCTAGTTCTAGCGTGGAATCTATGAGTGAGACAGAAAATTAGGAAGCAGCTTAAGTATTCAAAGTAATAAACTTTTCAAAGTATGTCAAGAATTCATGATTTATGAGCTTAAAAATATTTCATATATTTTAATGGGAATAGTATTCACAGTTTGCATTGAAGGTTCATACAGATATAAAAAATTTCAAGTATCAAGCAGCCAAGCTTGCATTTAAATATCAATTATATACGAAAAATTCTTAATAGCCATAGAAACTCATTAAAGTATGCAAATTACTCATAAGTTTGACTATTATATTATTCCGATCAGAGAATATATAATTTAAAAAATATAAGACTTAGCTAAGTATATTAAATGGTATATATATTGTATAATTATCCATACAATATATATACCATTTACAGGGCAGCATACATTTAGTAGACTGGACTAGACTATAATTCAAATATTATTATTATATCACTAAAGATTTCTTGGCAAATTCTTTCAATAAAACTCAAATGTACACTTTACTATTCCACATTATATTGTATAATTATCCATACAATATATATACCATTTACAGGACAGCATACAGTTAGTATACTGAACTAGACTATAATTCAAATATTATTATTATATCACTAAAGATTTCTTGGCAAATTCTTTCAATAAAACTCAAATGTACACTTTACTATTCCACATTATTTCATTCAAAATACGCATAGTATTTATCAATCAATCAATACGAATTCATTTTGTGCCAAGAACTTGGCTGCTTGGTTAGCGAAAAGTAGCCTAATTAGCTGACCTGCCAGGTAAAAGGTAGCTAAAATAACAACAAGACAACAACAACAACAATGGTTGCGTCGGCAGCAGCAGCAGCGGCAGCAGTGAAAACAACTTGAAATACTCAAATTGGTTATCGAATTTGACTCGTTAAATGATCAGAGCCAAAGTAGACTCAAAATGTGTACACAAAATGAATAGGCCGAGAAGAAGAAAAATACACACACACAGACACACTTTGCTTTTTAACGTGCCCTCTGCTTATTCTTCTTCTACTTCTACTTCTACTTCTATTTCATTTCTTTACCAAACGTTTTTCATTTGCCGCTTTGCCTATTGTTCGGGGGAAAAATGTTGTGTGAGGGAAATGTGAAAAGCAAATAGAGTTTGCTAGATTTTCGTATTGAAATATTTGAGCTCTGATTTTCTACCTGTTTTACAAGCAAAAGACTGAATATCGGTATTTAATCTTCCAATAGGCCAGCTGAACAGTGAGTTATCGTTATCTAGCCGGGCTATACGTGAGTCGCCTGCATAAAGTGTCGCCAAACGTGCGGATTCCTGGAAAATCTAGAGACAAGACCTGCCAGTATTTTTAAGCGCCTCTCATCTGGGTGTTTCACGTAATTCCAAAGAGAGAATTTTGGGACGTTATAAAAAGTAGTTGAAAAAAAAAAAAACTCAGGAAGTGTCTGCTGTCGTGCTCGGATTTCTTAATGTTTCTTGCCATTAAAGTGCATTAAAAATTCCACAGAAAATTATATGAAATAATTACAAAAAGTCGTTCTAAACTGTTTGAGTGTGTCCGTGAGTGTGCGCGGTGTGTGTAGGCACTTATAAACCAATTTTCGTGCTGCTGTTAAAAGCCAAAATAGCTTGACATTAAGGCAAGCTAAGACTCTAACAGAAAATGGCCCAAACATTTGGGCCAACAATGAGCTGCAGCGAGTCGAACGGGGTATTAATTTTTTTTTTTTTTTTTTTATGGCCCTTAATTTACACTTCCTTCCAAATGCGCTGCGTAGGGCGAGGGAGAGTGAGAGAAACAAAAGATCTCAGAGTGGTGGCAGCGGCGGCGGCGACGACCAAAGGCGAGCGGCAGCAAAAGCGAACAAAATATAATTTTCATTTCCCATTTTCATTCCACGCTTCTCACAGCTGCAGCTGCTGCGCTGCGCTGCTCTGCATATTTTTGCCTTATCAGCGCCGGCGGCACTTGTATGCAGCAGCCTAACGGTAGAGTGTCTCTGTAGAACCGTTTTTTTTTTTTTATTTGTGTTGTTTTTCATTTTGTGTGTGTTTTATCTTTCTGCGCCAGTGCGTCAGATGCGGGTGATTGCCATTACTGTGACGTATGCGGTGCGACATAACGAAAGACTTAGGCAACGAACTTGCAAAACGCAATTTAATGCGCTTTAAATTGCTGAAGACTTCGGACCGCCCCTCCCAGCTGGCGTCTAATTGCCGCAATGCTTAGCGCTATACAAACAAAAATTACGCTTTAATCTATTTTTGCCGGGTACCGCGTACACACATCCATACATCCACACTCACACATAGATACACACACGCACAACAGGCATCAGGCGTGCAGCTGCCCCCTTTTTGCAGACCACACGCGCGCCTCGTGCTCCGTGCCAAGAAAATTACATTAGACGTGGAAGCGGCCGTTGCAAACGTTTCGCGGTTCGCTGTTCGCTGTTCGCTGTTCGCTCTAGTACCCGTACCCAGAGTTCTCAGCACCATGCCCAGGCTGGCCACCTGCTCCTGCGGCTGCTGCAGACACCCGCTCAACTCTCAGCTCAGTGCTAATTTCTTTGTTGAGTCTCATCCGAGTTGGCACCGCGGACATACGAATGTGCTAGCCTGTGATTAAGTTTGGAATATGTTCATCGTTTTGTGCAAGTGTCTTCATCCGCCAAACAGTCCGCAGATCGGGGAGCTCTGCAGCTTGGCTATTTGCTCAATTGTGATTGAGTTTGTGCCCGCGGCTGCTCAGTCGTGCCAACTACGCATAAATATTTTCTCTGTGCGTATTAAAAGCATAAAACAATAAACATTGTTAATTTCAGAGCAGTTACAGTATGCCAGACACTGTGAATAGTTGGCGCACTGAAACTAACAGACAGCGGCAGACAGACAGAGTTCGGTAGATTATTGCAATTATTATTAATGATCTGGTCTGGAATTTGTTCTTAGACCAGACTATGTGAGATGGGGTCATTAAATGTGAGCTGAAGTGTACATTCTCAAAAATATCCCTTAGCTAAACATGAAAGTTATTTAACTAATATATTTGCCTATTTCAAAAAATTAAAAAGAAAAGACTTAGGCAACGAACTTGCGTTTGCAGGTCATAAAAGACTTAAGCAACAAACTTGCAAGTACATTGTATTTTTTTTTAAATTTTTTTTTTTGAAATATGTTTATATAGTACATATAAGTATACATAAGTACGCGATCATTATTAATCAGTATTATAATAATATATTAATACATACTTAATCAGTAAATCTTAAATTAAAATTAAATATTAATTCTACCTCTAAGTTCCCCCACTAAACTTCAGCCAAGCACAGAGCTTAATCAGAATCGCAAGGCAAAGACCTTTCTCCTCCGCGCTTAATGGTATTTAAAGCATCTAGTCTAATTATAGCGTTGCGTTGCCCAAAGCATAAATCGAAAAACGTGTGTGTAATAAAAATATATTTTTAAATTAGTTAATTCTTATCTTATGGCTATTGAGCGTATCGTGGTTAAACAGGCAGCTGTTCTATATTTGATTTAGTTAAGTTTGGAATTTAGTTTTACGATCCACATGTGCCGACATCATGTATGTATCTGTGTGTGTGTGTATATTGCACGCTGAGTGAGATATCAAATGAAGCACGAAGTCGTAAAGCAGGGCCCCACTAACACAGTCGTTAGATATGTTGAGGTGTAACAAGTGTATCTGTGGCTTCGGTGTGGCAAGGTCTCGGATTTGTCTCTCGTGCTGATGCCAGTTTGCATTTGCATTTGTAGATCGAGACCATAAACACTCAGTCTACATAATTTGATTGTCTTAATGGGGCCAGCATTCTTTATAAAGCCAAACTAGTCGGCTACGGCATCATTTCAAATGCGATAAATATAACGAAACGTTACAAATTTATATTTGAGTTCGATTAGTCAACACATATGTGTGTGCTTCTTGTTGTTGCTTCACAAGATTAGCTACTTCGTTGGCTGATTTTGCATTTTATGATGGCCATCAAATATGGCAAACAATGGCACACACAGCACACACCATGTCCATGATAATAATTGTTAAATGTTTTGTGCTACCCCAAAAACCCGAAAAGCAGAAAAAAGAAATTTAAACACGATGCATATTGCTATACTGGCTTTTGCTTCCGGTTCTTGCAAATCTATTAATATCCCATATAAATTTGTGAAAGAACTCTCTGGGCGCAGTGCCATAAACCGCAATGTGAACACTGAGCCGTGTGGCAGGTGCAAAACACACACTCTCATCCACACACACACACACAGACAAAGTTTCAAGATTAGAAGACACAGACATGACAATCTGCAACCCATTCGGATTCGGATTCCAGTTCAGGCTCAGCCTCAGCCTTAGCAGCGGTGCCTGGCTCAGGTTCAGGTTCAGTTTGGTGCTCGGCTTTGCGGGCAGCCTGTAATCTGTGTGAGCGTCATTTCATATTTTCTTACACTTTGGAAATTGGTGCACTTGACGTCTTGACGGACGCTGTTTCCCGATAAGATATGATAAATAATATAATAAATGCCGCTAATTAATGGCACTTAATATGAAATGAGGCAAAAGCACAGCTAAATATAGACAAAAAAAACTGTTTGCAACCTGCCTGGCTGGCTGGCTATTTTCCTGTCAACTAAAGCCTTTTCATAAACAGTTAATTACATGAAAATATCGATAACTCGAGTTTTGATTGCAAGCGTGTGCCTAGTGTGTTTCGATGCATAGCTCATATGATAAGAGATCGTCAAATAGCTGACGATTGATAAAATTACGATTAATCCACAATGATTTATAAATCGATCATGTATGAAAGCCGGCTAATGGCGAAATCAATTATGAATATATTCCATAAATTTATTATCATATTAATTAGAAATATTGTAAATTATTTGATTTTTTTTTTAATAACAAATATCATTTTAGCGTATAGTTTTTCTTTTCCAATGAAAAATGTATTATAAATAAATAATCAAAAGAGAAAATAAAGATTATATATCTAGGAAGCTAACCTATATGTGCTATTCCCATTCATATACATTCATAACAATATTTTACATAACCAAATTATCTTGAAGCTAAAAGCTGCATTATTTTGCCCATACACAATTATCGTTAACTGTATGTTAATATACACTTAGCGCCTATTTGAACCCATTTTTTTTTTATTTTGAGTACTTGCATTTGAAAGCGAAAACCATAGCGTAAAGTGTAATGAAAATGAAAAACGCTTTCGTGCTTTGTTGGTCAGCAGAAGCTGTTCAGGTGTTGGGGCGTTCACAATTACCTTCACTTGCATTTTCGCACTTTTTGTTGCAGAAAATTCCATGCGAACTTCACGCTTTCTTAAATATCTAACTGTCTGCATGTTTTGCTGGCTGGTCTGCTTGGCTGATTACAGGCAAACGGAAAGCAAACTCATTTTATGGGTGATATGCAAGACGGAGATTTGCATCTAAATGAGCTCGATTAATATGCAAACAATTAAAATGTTACTGCTGTTATGGTTGCGACCACAAGTTCGACTCAGCGCTGTACGGCAATTAGAAAGCCATTAGAAATAACTTATTAACAGCCCCCACAACTCAGCAGTGCCTCGCTCTGGCCTGCTCTATACTCTCGAGTGAGTCCGCTGGCTGCCTGGCTTCAAGCTCCATCGCGCACATTTCATAAATTACTCAACATTTAATTAAACACGCTCTAAAGCGCTACTTACCACCTACTTAGCCGCCGGTTTTAGACAACAATTTTGCATAATTTCAAGTTAAATCATGAATATCCAACAACAACAATAACGACGGCAGACAACTGCAGACAAGTTTGATTCTCTGTCTCGTTTCGTTGGCCTTTTTGCAGTGTTCAGCCATATTATCAGTTAATTTTTTCTTTTATGCCCTTTGAATGGGCCTTATAAATGTGTTAAGCAATGTGTTACCCATTGCAAAAGACAGCTTCCAAGCCATAATTCATATACTTTATTATACGGCCAGAGCTGAGTCGTTGTAGCCATATTTGCTAACGAAGGTTGTTTGCTAGCCTAATGAAGTCTTGTTATATTGTTTTCGTGCCACATTTAAAAGTTGTAAGGTCAATATCAGCTCACTATATTAAATAGGTGGTGTGTTCCTTTAGGCTGTGCTCTTTAAGATTTCTCTCATCACCTTTTGCTCATAAAGATCCTATATAAAAAAAAATTGATATAAAAAACTTATTTAATATTACTATGCAAGGGCCTGGTCTGCCCTAAGCAGCATCCCTTTGATAGCTATTAAATATATAGACAAGAAATCAATAGCCCTTTCTTGTCTACTGTTTGGCTATTAGGATCTGATTACTATATTTTACATTGGCCATAAATCTGTAAGAGTATTTAAGCTGAGCCCAACACAAAGCTTACCTGCTCTCTTAGTTGCTTTTTTGTTTGTTCGTTTTTATAAGCAATTAATGAGAGCGCCTGGAACATGTGTACTGCTCATGTAAAAGGCAGTGTCCGCGCGGCTGGCTCTGTGATTTAAAGCGTCTTCCTGCCTGGCAGCTGGACAGGCGCTGCTCGTCTCCTTGGCTGCCCCAAATTGCGGCGCCATGCCTGGCTGCCTGAACAGCGCCCGCTTTTCGTCAGTTTATTTGATATCAAAGCAAATGCTGTGCACAGCAGTGTCGGCTCTCTGGCTCGCGATTGTATGGCGCTTTCTTTCCCTTTACTCGCTGTATTTTTCCTTTTTCTGTTTCAACATGTTTTTTTTTTCCTCCTTTGGCTAATTAGTTGTGCCGTAAAGTTTATGCGCATTTCGTTATTGTTTTTTATATGTATTCCATTCTGATGGAGTTATGGTTATATAGTATTTGTTGTAACTTTTATTTGCCATTAAGTAGATTTTATTAACGCCAGGCTTTACGAGCGCAAAAGCTCGTAAAGTTCTAGCAACAAAAATTGAGGAAAAAAAAAACAGAAAGAAAGACCGAAAGGCAGTTGCAGGAAAAGTAATAATTCTTCATTTTATATTTAATGCTCAAGATATGAGCTGACGGCCAGAGAAATCAAAGCCAAAACTACAATATGTCTAATTACAAGTTTGTCATTTGATATTAGACACAGTCCCGTGGACTTGGCGGAGTTGCAGTCAGAGCCACACACACGCAACACCACTTGGTGGTTGCTGCGCTTTCTAATGTGTTTGGGTATTAGCAGTTCATCTAAACTTATGACAAGTGCAAATCAAAGTGACGTTTCCGCAGTAGCTGCTGCTGCAATACAGTTGCAGTTGCTGCACTCTCAATCTCCCAGAGGTAATTTGCGTATGCGCCCCCCGTCAACTGTCAGGCTGGGTCTTCAAACCAGAACCGGGAGTTCATGTCTAATGCATCTTTTTCTCTTATTTCTTATTTGTGGCCGCTGCACCGGTTCGCATTTGCAGTTTATTAAATTACATTTTCATGTCATGGCCACGTTTCCAGGAAGGTACTGACCATCATTATTAAGTTATTAGATGGTCTGATGGACACGCAGCCTGCCCCATACCCCATACTCCATACCCCATACCCACACTCCATACCCTATGTTATATCAATCAGGCATTCAAGCTGTCACATAATTGAGCTCTGCTCTGAGTAGACGCAACAGCAGCAACTGCCTGCATGCAATCCATTTATTAATTCACTTTTAATTGCTCGCTTTCTATTTGATCCTGTTGTGATCATCGAGCGATGAGCTGGCACATTTTCATACCGTTCAGAGGGTGCCTCCGACTACCAGATACATATCTATCGCGAGGAACATCACGAACCCAAATACCATGTGAAACTAACAAATTTCTTTTCTTTTTGGGCATTTCCAATTGCTGCCGGCTGCTGAAACAATCTAATAATCATAGATATACCCTGTATTTAAAAGAAATTCCTAAGCAGGTGGGTTTTTAAATTTCTTAGAGTTTCAGGCTAGATAGCTTTGTATTAATATTGAGTTGATAATAATGATATACATTTTTAATTTTGTGTTGATTATAATAAATATATTTAAATAGAATAAATTAAATTTACAGTTTTGTAAGACATAATTTGATCATAAATTGTGCTGGAATTTTTTCTTGTAAGAAAATCAAATCAAATGCAAGCTCGAACTAATTTATATGCCCCTGACTACATATATTTTAGATTAAAATGGTAATTTCAATACTTCATGAATATGTTAAGAGCTAAAAATTATAGTCAATCTCATTTAAGTCAAGAGACATGCTTAAAGCGTATCTGCTAGTTGAGCATACTCGCTGAAACAATTTTAAATTCTTTCATTTTCCTTTTCTTTTTATATTTTTTTGCTTATCGCGCGAGAAAAATCTTTAAAATTGCAGCAGCCACCGCGCAGCTTGCTGTTGTTGCTGTTGTGGTTTCTTTGCTGTGTGTTTTTTGGGGCCACTTGAATGTGCCGAATATGAAAAGTGTTAGTCATGGTCTTGTTAACTAAATTGTTGACCACGAATTTGCTGGCCCGCACTCATTCTCCTCCGCTGCTCTCCCTTGTCCACTCCCGCCATGTCATTCGTGCTATCTTTCTGCTGTTCTGCGGCTGATCCCGTCCTATCCAATCTAATTTCAACACAATAAAAATTTCAGTTTTGTCTGTTCGATTTCTAAATGCTTGAGTGTGTGTGTGTGTCTTCGAGCCATCATTTTTAGAACGTCAATATTTCAGCTGAAAGACCAGCATAGCCTCAGAGCCGAGCTGAGACCCTTTTAGCCTTTGAACCTTTTGGCTACGCAGGTAGTTTCGTTGTTTGTTGCCTGCCGCTGGAGCTTCTTTTGTCTTCTATTTTGTTCAGTTTCGGTTTTGTATCCATTCTGCGGCATTTTCCTCGTTTGAATTTCAAATTGCGCTGCAGATGCTTGGACAATGCGTAAGCCGCTCGCGGCCCATCACCGTGATGAGCTTCATCAGTCTGCTAAGCGCGTTAGTGCAGTTATCAGTCTATTAGTTGCCATCTATCAAGAGGGCCCAAGAACGAACAAGACGTCACCAGGCAAGCCAGCTGCTAGCGTGGGTAGGGATTACTTGGTCACGTTTATGCTCTATGCTTATGGCGCGTCATTTGTCTATAAAAATATGTATGTAGAACGGTTTATTAGGAGTTTTAGTATCGGTTCATATGCCTAGTGAAAGCTTTTTGACTTGGGAGTGTGGGAGGTGGACTTGATGCTCTTAACTCACTGAATATGAAAATCTAACAAATCTTCTCTCTCTCTTTGCTTTTTGCAGCACAAAATGGCGCCTGCTGCCGGACGTAGCGTAGGGCATACGCAGTCGGCGATATGCGAATAACGCCATGTTGCGTCTTTGCGCATACCCATAACAAGAAGAAGAAGAAGCAGAAGCAAAACAGCAAAATCAACAGCAAGCCCCAAAAAACCAAGCGAAATGTTTAAGAGTGCGAGGTCGACGACGAGTTCTGTGAACTCAAATAACAGCAACAGGAACTGCTACAGTAAAGCAAACACAAGACGGCGTGCCACGCCCAGAACGCCCCAGAAAGATTACACAATGTTTCACAGATGCCGGCGACGCGGCCGGCACAGCTCAAGGTCAACATTACCCGCCGCCAACACCAATGCGAACAGTTACTGCCGGAGCTGGACGCTGACACAACTCTGGCTGCTCCTAGTCTGCTGCAGTCTGTTCGGCAGCAGTGCGGCGGGCACGTCGGACAAGGAGCGCGAACGTCGTCTGGAGGTCTTTGAGGGCGTGCCCATTGACCATCAGATCGGTTATATCGGTGACTTTGACAGCATCGACAGCGGCCCGCCCTACATCATTGTGGCGGAGGCGGGCGTCGAAACGGATTTGGCTATCGATCGAACCACGGGTGAAATACGCACCAAGGTGCGTCTGGACAGAGAGACACGAGCATCGTACAGCCTGGTCGCCATTCCCCTGAGCGGCCTCAATGTGCGTGTTGTGGTCACGGTGCGGGACGAGAACGATAATGCGCCCACATTCCCCCAGCCGGCCATGCACATTGAGTTCCCAGAGAATACGCCGCGTGAGGTGAAGCGTACGCTGCTGCCCGCGCGAGACTTGGATCTGGAGCCGTACAATACGCAGCGCTACAATATCGTCTCCGGCAATGTGAATGATGCCTTCCGTCTCTCCTCGCATAGGGAAAGGGATGGCGTTCTATATCTCGATCTGCAGATCAGCGGATTTTTGGACAGGGAGACAACGCCCGCATATAGTCTGCTGATAGAAGCACTGGATGGTGGAACGCCGCCACTGAGAGGTCTGATGACTGTCAACATAACCATACAGGATGTCAATGACAATCAGCCGATCTTTAATCAGAGTCGTTACTTCGCCACGGTCCCGGAGAACGCGACAGTGGGCACCAGTGTGCTTCAGGTATACGCTTCCGATACGGACGCCGATGAGAATGGACTGGTCGAGTATGCCATCAATCGGCGGCAGAGCGATAAGGAGCAAATGTTTCGTATTGATGCGCGAACTGGTGCCGTGTATATCAACAAGCCGCTGGATTTCGAAACTAAGGAGCTGCATGAGCTGGTGGTCGTGGCCAAGGATCATGGCGAGCAGCCACTGGAGACGACAGCTTTTGTATCGATACGAGTTACGGACGTCAATGATAATCAGCCGACGATCAATGTGATCTTCCTCAGCGAGGACGCCTCGCCCAAAATCTCAGAGTCAGCACAGCCGGGGGAATTTGTGGCTCGCATATCCGTGCACGATCCAGACTCAAAGACGGAGTACGCCAATGTCAATGTCTCGCTGAAAGGCGGTGATGGACACTTCGCATTGACCACACGGGACAATAGCATCTACCTGGTCATAGTCAACCTGCCGCTGGATCGCGAGGCCACATCCAATTACACATTGAGCGTGGTGGCCACCGATAAGGGCACGCCCCCTTTGCATGCCACCAAGTCCATTTTCCTGCGTGTCACAGATGTCAATGACAATCCGCCAGAGTTTGAACAGGATGTTTACCATGCGAACGTCATGGAGGTAGCCGATCCGGGCACCTCGGTGCTACAGGTCATGGCTCGCGATCGAGATGAGGGCAACAATGCGGCATTGAGCTATGCCCTGGCCGATACGCCCGATACGCATGCACAGTGGTTCCAGATTGATACCCAAACGGGTCTGATAACCACACGCTCGCACATTGACTGCGAAACGGAGCCGGTTCCACAGCTGACGGTGATCGCTCGAGATGGCGGACAGCCGCCACTGAGCTCCACGGCCACGGTGCTGGTCACCATACACGATGTCAACGACAACGAGCCGATCTTCGACCAGAGCTTCTACAATGTCTCCGTTGCTGAGAACGAGCCCGTGGGCAGGTGTATACTCAAGGTGAGTCATTAAGCTCCTACCTCTCTACTCGAATACGAACAGGGGAACATTTGTCTCTATCTAGCGCTATCCATCTATTTATCCATCCAGCAGCTTTGCTTTGACCCATTTATATATTTTTCGTGTTGTTTTTTGTACTCTGTTCTTAAAGAGAAAGAGAGTATATTGGTTTAGTGTAATGAATGCCTTGAATATAAACCGTTATGCAGCTACGAAAGTTATAGAATATGGGAATATACGCCCGACTGATAAAGTGTCAAGATAATCCAAAAAAATCCTTGGGCGCGGAAAATTAGGATATAGTTAATATCGTTTGTCAGCAACACTTGAATATTTGAATATATATTTTTATTAACTTCAAAAAGAGATGTCGGATATATCGATGCCCTTTGGGAGCGTGGTAAATCGCAGAAATCTATATTTGAAATATCAGAGATGGGAAAATCTTGTATTTTTGAGCTACTGTGAAACTCCTTCTGTTTAACAGGTGTTCCTATGGAAACAGAGTATCAAGCAGTTGTTTCTAACCGACATTAACGTTCTTTTTTTTGGCTTGCCTCGCCAAGTGACTCGAATCACACAACGAGCGTCACTTATGGATTTTCTACGTACTTGAAACCCAAACTAATCTCATGCATCAATTACCCAGTCTCAGTCGAAAACTTTCGGTCCGATCACTCAGACATCGACATCCGTAGGGAATTGCGGCGGCTGTCGTTTCGGCTACTTGCCGCTTGCCTCGTAGACACATTTGTGCACAGATTGTTATGCACATACTCTAACCGAAGGCTGGGCCCTATGGGCTATTTGCCTGAGCTTGTAATAGCTAATGAATGAGATGATAAAAGACAAAAAATTGCTACATAAATAGAACTTGATGGATTTTAGTCCTATGTTTAATCTGGCTCAAAAATCCCCTTCATTCCACTCAATTGTGTCGATTATTAATACTCCATAGTCCATTTCGCTATCGAGTTGTAGTCATCCCACAAGATAATGTCAATGAACGATTAAGATTGTTGAATCCATAATCGACAGTTAAAGATCGTAGTCTATCGATAGATGTCGATAATTGAATTGTGATTGTATCAATTTTTGTAATGCTTTGATAGGCTATGGGCACTTGACATCTAGAGTACATCCGCTTCGGTGCTTGGCTATCGGCATTTCCTCCTTGTTAACTGTTTTAGGCAGTCAAATTCCAAATCGTTTCCACCGTGTTGGGGCCCCCAACCCCTGTTGTGCCCCTTACCATCCGCACCCGAAGCAATGCAGGCTTCTCACTCTTTTGTAGTTAATCCATTCATCATCGGGTAATTACATTTTTATAACATTTTTCCCCGCTCACAAAACAAATGGGCAACCAAAAAGAAACAACTGAAACAACAACAACAACAACAGCATCAGCGTCAGCGACAGCGGCAGCGGCAGCAACATGAGGCCGAGGCCTAAAACCGTTTCTAGCGCTTAACGAAGGCATTTTGTTCGCTGTTGTTGGTCGGCTCTCAGTCTCCAACTCCGACTCCGTCTCAGACTCTTGTCTTTCTATCACCCATTTTTTTCTTCTTTCACACACACACACACACACACATACACTAACACACACAGACACAAACGCGACGTCGACAAGACTTTGTTCGGACTATCAAATGTGACCTCTCTTGTCGCTTGTCTCTCGCTGTGCGCCAGTCGCAAATAGCAGAAAGAAGCCCATGAAATCAAAACGAACAAAAAAACTACTAAAATTGTTGCTTAGATTCCAAAACACTTCGCAGCAATTTAATAACATGAGTTTCAACTCAACGCTACAGCAAAAACAATTTATAAATACGGGTAACATGTATAAAAACAACACTGATTAACATTTTCCAAAAAAAAAAAAATTCAGTGTTGTAAAATTAAGCTAAAAACAACTTTAATTTCATTTTTTTTTTTTTATTTTATAAATCTACAATTTACTTCATTCCGTTGAATTAATGTGAATTGAAACATTTCCAGGTCCAATAATTGGCAAGCTTTTTGAGTGGGACCAGTATTGTATAGCGTATTTTTTTCTTAAGTCAGTTTTACAGATCTTACCAGTTTCGTTTCTCTGCAAATAATTGCGTTCCCAGTGTTGTTAAGCGCTTTGTAAATGGCTTTAGTGTCATCTACTACTTGGCAATATTTTCGTATTTCCTGTGATTAGTGAGTCAAAAATGTTTGGTTTCACTGTCTAAGACCAATTACAGGGCGCTCTCGTAGACATTTCCGTAAATCAAATCAAATCAAATCATATCTCATCAAAGAAAGAGAAACAGCAAATGCGAGAGATGAACGAAATTAAAGCCAACGATGGCCCGAAAACAACAACAATTTGAAATAACAACTTGGCCAATTCTGTGCCAACATCAAAGTTTTCGATGAAATCTGAAAAAAGTCACGTTTCCTTAATTACAATGAAAGAAAATCAGTTGCGTCTCGGCATTGCCCCTCGCTCGGCCCCACAGCCAAGCGTCTCGGCCCTCGAAGCAAAATATGTATAAACCACAGACACAGAAAGAAATACAAAATACGAAATACAAAACGCATAATTGGCTCACGCAAAAATGAAAAAAAAAAAAAAACGAAAAAATAATAATAATAAAAAAACAACAACAACTGATTGAGTGTGCGATATACATCTAGAGTTTTGGGAAAGAGATAGCTATATCGATGGGTAGTCAAAGTGCGCGGAGCTCTTCCATAATCATAAAAGCGGCGGTCACAGAAACAAAAACAAAATCAAAACTAAATTCGGTACACACACACAGAGACAGAGAGGAGTTGTGCTCGGGTTACTTCTTTTTCATATTGAAGCCAATCTGTGGTTGTGAAGACAATAAAAAGTCGAAGCTACCTCAAAAAAAAAAAAAAAAAAACGCAAATCGGAATTTGGAGTATAATAAAAAAATCCAAGAAGAAAAAAAACTAAAAAAAAGAACAGGCAACGAGCAGCTCTAAAGGGCTTGGGAGACAAAACCAGACGACGACGAACTAAACATTTTTTATGGCGCACAACTGGAGAAAATTAAAAAACCAAAATGAACCCAAAGAAAAAAAAACCTTCGTAATATATTTAATATATGAGAGTTTGGCCAAGACAAACAAACAATAAACCGAAACAATTCTGAAACAAAAAGCCAAATATTTGACTAAAACAAACTGGGAATCGGGCCAGGTTCGAGCCGAAAGAGCCAAAAGCGAAAAATAACTGAGTCGCCCAGCGAGTGAGAACAACAAATACTTGCCAGCTGCTCGTCATTGTTTGCTCGACTTTTGGCACTGCACGTGGGCGCAGGGCGGACAGTCAGTGGGGGCTGAGCGACGTTCCATCGATTGGCGGACAGCAGAGCTGAGCGCAGCTGCGAATGGAATTCGCCATCATCATCGAGGATAATTGCAGCTTCATCAGCAGCAACAGCAGCAGCGGCAGCAGTCGCAGACAAGGCGAACTTTAATTTCGCTGTTTCTACAACAACGGGCGAGTTTTCTTTCGCTCTAAAGAACTGCACACAAAAATATGCCAAAGCTGGAGCTGCGAAAGCTAACAGCACCCTGAGAGTTTCACAGCGAAAGTACTGACATTATAATTAGTATTCCACACAGTTTATAATTATTTTGGTATAGCTTAGCCTAGCAAAGCAAAGGTGGCTAAGACATCAAATTATGAGTACATCAATTTGGTATTCAAATAACCCAGATAGTTATTATTAAGAAGCCGAAAAAGAGAGCTGCGCTTGGAATTTTTATTCAAGTTTACATAAAAGCGCCATAAGCTTAATAATACGTTTGACTTTAGAGAAAGATGAACTAATAAAGCAATTAGCTTAAAACGTTTATGCTGACCCATAAAGGAAATTGCCCAATTTCAGTGTGGAGCTTGGCCCAGTTCTTCAAGTGGCTGCTGCAGCTCATGCAAATTGTTGGGCCAAATCAAATACCATAAATTGATGGCAAGTACCACGTACCATGAGCCCTACACCCGAACGGGCAGGCGGACGGTCAGACAGATGGACGGACCGTTGCCGTACCCAGCTAGACCACACCTTTTTTGCCAGCAACTATATCATTTTCGAGCGGGAGCGGAAATGCTATTTAATTAGAGGCGATCAAATGCCGCCTAGCTTCAGCTTCAGCTACAGCTTCAGCTACAGCTTCAGCTCCAATTGTGACTGCGACTGCGATTGCGACTGCGACAGCGACAGCGACCTCGAGATGGACTATTACTTGGCCTGGTAGCCATCTAATGGCTGACCAAATTACACTTTAATTCGAGCCGCCAGACGAGAGACTTGGGCAGTCGGCATTAATATTGAAATGAAAAATTAAAAACTCATTATGCAAATTGCGCAGCGAGTCCGAAAGTGGAGCGCCAACTGGAGCGTCCTATGCCGTGCCAGCTCGACTGGCTGGCTGCCCTCTACTACTCTTGCATTGTAATCGTAGCCTCCCTCGCAGTCAGTCAGTTGATTTCTAAGACAACATAATTTGTTCAGCGTGTTGTTGTCATCTCAGATTTGTTGCTTGCTCTCTGGTTGCTGCTGCATGTTGTTGCTGCAGTTACACTCTAAATTACATGCAATTACATGTTGTTGTTGCAGCTAGTTGCTGGCAATTGGCTGGCACCCGCTACGACTCCTCACCCACCCATTTGAGCCACGACGACGGACAGCACGCGGAGCAGATTGGCAGCCAAAGTTGTTGCTGCAGCAGCCGGCGCTGAAATTAGTTGCATTTGTTGCCTTTGCCGTTGCTGTTGCTGCCGTTGTTGTTGTTGTTGTAATTTCGCATTGTTTGGCTAATCTACGTAAATCTCATTTTGGAGGCTCCCACAATTACAAAACTGGCAGCTGCTGGGGGGCAGCCAGAAAGTGAGCAGCGGGCAGCGGGCAGTGGGCAGCAGGGGGAGGGCGGAGGGCCACTATCTGCGAACTGGGCCTGCCCATTTGGCAAGTTATGTGGCCGCTTCTCTAATGCCATTGAACTGGTTTGCGCTGAGGGTGCAAGTGGCAGGTTTTGCCAACGTGTACACATACAGTGCCCCACTGCCTGGCCCCCAACCTCTCTCTATCGCCCTCTCTCTCTGTCTCTTTCACTGACTCTCTACCCCCTTACCTGTTGCTGCGTATGCGTTTGCTATGCACCAATTTTTCTTTGTCTCTTGCATCAATTCACTTTTTTCTAAGCATGGGCTCAGACTCTGTTGCTCTCTCCCTCTCTATAAGCATAATTCTCTCTTCTTCTTTCGCTCCCTCTTTCTCTCTCTCTCTCTCTGTGTATTTGTCTCTCTGTGTCGCTGCGTACGCAACTTGTTTTGCACAATTTTAATTTTATAAACACCTTTAACGCATTTTTGTGCGCTCACATTCCATAAATGCCACAGCAGAGCGTAGCACACAGAGAGCAAGTGAGAGCGAGAGAGGGAGAGAGAGAGAGCGCGATCGATCGAATTCACCTCACTTGCTGCACGTTGTTTCTGCTGCTGGCAACGGCGCATTCAGCGTTTGTCATTCAGAAATTCAGCGCTTCAACTGAGTGGCGATCTCACTCACTCTCTATGCCCTTCTCTCTGGCTCTCTGCCGATCCGATCCGAGAGAGAGAGAGAGTGAGAGAGAGTGAGTGAGTCTTGCTTGTGCTTGTGTATGTGAGACAAAATGGTTGGAAAATCATGGCGCAGGCGCAGCGGCCGAGCCGGTTTTTAGGCTCGATATTTTGTAGTACTTGTCTTTTGTATCATAGCAAACAACGAGCTACAAGAGCCAAGCAACAAATATATATATATATATATGGGCGTGTGTGTGTGTGTGTGTGTTTGCGGGGTGCCTAATATATGCATTGGCTACTGCTACTATTTGTGCTACCAACTGGCGCTGATATTCAAAGCGCTTAATATATATTAATTAAGTTGTGTTCTTGTCCCGCCCACAGCTAGGGAGCTCTGGCGGCGGGACAACAACATAATTTTTGGCACAATTTTCGAAAAGTTAAAAATCGGCAGATAATCGCATTTCCTGCTGCTATGCAGCCAGCAAAAGGGGGAAACAGTAATAATAATAACAACGACAGCGACATGAAGAGGCAGCCATAACAAACACCATGAAGCAAGCAAACAACCCACAAGCGAGCCAGCGAGTCACAATAGCCACAAGCGCTGATCACAATCAAAACATCAATAAACCTTAACTGATAGGCAGCCAGCCGGCCAGCCAGCCAGCCAGCCAGCCGGCCAAGGCGGCCAAAAGGAGCGGCTTTCTACCACTCGCTGCTGCTGCAGTCTCCGTCGCCGTTTGCATTTTGCATTGCCACTGACCGAAAAAACTGCGTGCGGTGTGTGTGTGTGTGTGTGTGTGTGCACGTCGTCATCACACATCAAATGCACATCAATTTGCAGCCCAAACGCGACAACAGGCCCGGACTCGCCGAGTGGAGTTTTTGGCCCAAAAGCCCGTTCCAGACACGCGTGCAACATTGTGGCAGGCGGCGCTTTTTGGCCGCAGCGCTGCCAGTTGAGTCTTGGCTGTGGCCATATTTAGTAAATGCCGCTTCTGTGGCTGCCTTTAAACGTGCAATTAAAGCGCGCGCACACACACACACACACAGACACAGCGAGAAGTGCTGTTAGGACGAGTAGCTGCATACTGTGAAGGAACGGGCGCGCGCGCGCGCTCGCTCGCGCACATCACAACAACCCGAGGGCATTGGCTACTGCATTTGCATAGCCGCCGCCACTCGCGCGCGTTCTCTCTCCCTCTGCCCCTGCCTCTCCCCCCTCACTCTCCCTCTCTCTCTCTCTCTCTGGCCTGCACACACATTCACTCTCTGTATCTCACTCGCTGAAAGACAGGCAGAAAATATGCCTGGCTGCTGTTCCTTTTTGCTGCCTTTTGCCTGACTGCGCCGTCAATTTCATTTATGTTGGCCAAAATAGCTTCTTTTGAGGCTGTAGCTGGAGCTGGAGTTGAGGCTGGAGCTGCGTTGTCAAGTGTGCGCTGCTCAAACAATTAACTCGTCTCGCTGTCCATTAGCTGCTCAAGCATTTCCCCCACCCTGCCGCTGGCCCAAAATCAATATAGCCGCGTTCCGCCTAGCACTTTATGCGGCGTTTTTCTTTTTATTTTCTCCATTTATTTTTGGGGCGGCTCAAAACGCTCTTAGCCCACCATTACCTAAGCGCAAAAAAAAAAACTGAAAGTGCGTTGATTGATGGGCAACTCAGTCTAGGCCTGGCCAATTGGTGTTGGAGGTCAAGCCAAGTGCGTGTCGCTCTATGTATATATATCTAGTATGTGTGTGAGTGTGTGTGTGTGTGTGCGGTAGCAACAGCATTTGCATATGGAGTAGCAATCAATGCTGGCTTTTGAGCAGCTCCTTCTACCTCCGTCGTCCGCACTTGAGCTGCTGCTGCTGCCTGTGTTCTTAACAACTTCTGCTGAAAAAACGTGCGATTCTAAATGAGCATATCAACAGCTTACAAGCCAAAAACCACAAGGCAACGAACCACACAAAAAGCAGCAGCAGCGGCAGCAGCAGCGGCAGTCGCAGCCGCCGCAGCAGCAAGTACCTACAGACGAAATACGAAAGACTGAGGACACAAACTTGGCTTGGCTGGCTGGCTGGCTGGCTGGCAAGATGCAGCGTTGATAGCTTTTGCATATCGTTGTCGGGTCGACGTCGCAGTCGAAGTGCTCGTTGCACAGTCAAAGTATTTACCACAGCAAAATAAAAGCTAAAAAATGCAGCCAGTTGCCAGCTTATTTGGCCCTAATGTCTGCTGATGCTGATGCTGCTGTTGCTTATTTGGCATAGCGCCGCATGCGGACAGCAGCAGCAGCAGAAGCAGCAGCAGTACCGGCAGCAGCAACTGCAACAAGCGAGTTCACAATTTTAATTAGTTAATTATTTTTACTTTTAAGCAAACAAGATTTCAGCGACAAATAAAAAGCAGTCAACAGCCAACTGAGTCCAAGGCAAGGCAAGGCAAAAAAAAGCCACACACTCAAATCCCTGGCACAGCCAGTGCCTGTGTCTAAAACCTCGTTGATCCTACAGAGTCTTAGTTTTTAGCCATGGCCAGCAATCTGCATACGTGCATCAGCTGCAGCAGTTGCCACAGCGCGCCCTTTGCCGATCTCTCGCTTGCACACTCCTTTCTCTCCCTCTCTCTCTATCTCTCTCTCTCCCTCTCTCTGTTTGCTTTTCATCTACGCCTGCTTATTTGTCGTCCTGCACTCAGGCCACTCTCTCACTCGCACTGTCTCTCTCTGTCTTTCCTTTCTCGTGGCACCCTTTTTAACTGATTTTTGTTGCGCCTTGGCTGATTCCCGATTTCTGCAGCTGCTGCTGCTGCTGCTTCCGCCTTGGCTCATGCAGCAACACGTTGCAAATCGAAATCTGAGCACAATTTCGGCTAAATTCCGCAGCGTGTGGGTTGCTCTCAGCTGAAAAGATGTTTGATTTGCTCGACCATTGTTGGTCCATCAAATGTCCAGCGACAGCCAAGATGATGGCGCACTCCCCCCACAAAAAAAAATAATAATAAAAAAATGAGCTTACAAAAAAAAAAACAAAGATTGCCGCGAACTGTTAACATGTGTTCGGATTTGCATATTTTCTATGAGTTCGGCCAGCAGCAAAAAGTAACGAATAACAAACCAAATATCGAATCAAAACCAAATATTATTTAAAGCCCCACAGCCGCAACGGACTTGGAAATTAAATTGTCAATCATTTTTATAACGTGCCCACTATGTGCATGTCTGTGTGTGTGTGTGTGTGTGCGTGCATGAAAAGAAGTTAATGCCAAAATGATATGTGAAAAGCAAAAACCATATTTATAGATAGATACATATAGATACAAGAAATACAAGTATTTATGTTTAGCTATACCCTGTGAGCGGCATACATGAGGGGTACACGAGATGAGCAGCACATATAATAAATATAGGTATATAATTAAGGCAAATTCTTCTGCTTCTGTTTATCTAAAGGTCTTTTACAGATATTCAGTTAATCGATCCGTAGGATAAACAAATCTTAGGCAGCGTTAATTTCTAATATTTTAAACTTGTATAAAAAGCTTAATCCGAGCAATGAGTTAATATAAATTGAATAAACATTACAGATTTTAACTAATTTTTTGCAGAGTATCTCCGGGTCGTAGATTAGAATTGTTTTATTTTTTATGCGCCGTTTTGAATTTTAAACAGTCATTGGCAGGCTTTGTTCGCAGCTTGTTGTTTGTTGTCTCTTGTCCGTTGTTGGCACTTTGTCGAGTTGACGACGCTGACGATGATGGAAGATACGATAGACAGCTGCGAAACGATCTAACGATCTCTGTGGATTCGGTGGCTGGTTCAATGCCTCAGTGCGGCGCATATATATATATATATATCTATGTGTATATAAATAATGAATTATGCTGATTATTAGGTGACTTATGCAAAATGTGGCTAGAGCTGAAAAATCACAGTGATTAGCTGATTTAAGTGTTTATGGCCGATAGCCGCTACCAAATGGGCTACTTGGCCATAAATCAAGCGCGTGCTGGCCGCAGCGGAAGAAAAAACAATCGGAATGCCAAAGCAGCTTTTATCGCTCACAACATTCGATTATGCCCGATGCATGCTGCATGCCGCATGCTGCATGCCGCTTGTTGCAAATGTACATACGCATATAAAACAGGGAAAAACTTCAAAATTAAAAACTCAACTCTGGCCGAAAAAAAGAAGAGCCCAGAATTGGCAGTGGCAGAGGCGGAGGCAGTGGCAGAGAATACGGAAAACATAATAATACTTTGTTTGTGCCGCAGCAGCAGCAGTCGCCGCCGCCGCCGCCGTCGTCGTCCGGTGGCAATAAAACTGCAACTTTGTAAGTTGTTGATGAGCTGCCACGACATCAGCGACTGCTGCTGCTGCCTGGCTCAGAGGCAGCGGAGCGGACGCAACGCAACAGTTATTGATTAAGGGCCATAACAAAGCAAAATTGCTGATTGAAACCCAAAGCACAAATCACAAAGGGAGCAGCACGCAAACAAAAATCAAAAGCGAAAAAGAAAATGAAAAAAAAAAAAACAGCAAAACAAAATATATACACAAAACTTTGCAGCCAAATTCAAGTAATTGCAGTTGCAATTTGTAAAAAAGAAACAAAAGCTGCCCTGGCGCGAACCCAACAGGCTTGCCAGCTCGGTTACTCGATACCTGTGCTCCGATTCTCGGCTCTGGCATGCCCTTGGGAAAGGGCAAGCACTGCAGGCGAAATAGAACACACAGCCCAATGCTAGACAACCCAGCAGACCAGGGTCAGCCAGAAAGTTGAGCAAACACGAAGCACTTGAAATGTAATCTGCCAAGCTGTTGCAGAAGGTGTCCTCAGTCATTTCAGAATTTAATATCGATATCGATTATCGATACTGTAGGCTATTAAGTAGTAGGAATTCTCTGTCTGGCCATTTATAGAGGATGACTTCTGAACTGAACTGAGTTATTCATTGATTTAGCTATTACACGTAATTAATAAAGATATGTTTATATCGATATTATTTTTTGAATAATTGAATTTATATTATGATACCAATATAAAGTAAAAAATTTAAAGTGCGTTATCTATTACATCTTAATTTATATATAATATTGTCGATACTGTATATTCTTATACACTTGATATATTATAGCCATAATATATATAGTTGACAACGTTTATTCAGAAGTCTACATAACATCTACCTTAAGCTCTGCTGCTCGATTATAAAAATCGATAATAATCGATTACACACAAAATCACACAAAGCACACTTGAATAAAGATTAATTAAAATTTATACATAGCAAAAAATATCAGTTTGTTGTAATAGAAGAAAATTGCTATCAAATCCAGTTTAGCTTAGCTATCGACTCTTTTTGCTGCAGTTCTATGAACAAGTTTCAGCGTCACTTTCTGTTTCAGCTTGGCCGCCTGCGAAAGTGGTTGCTTATCGCATTAATTAAAAGTGCAGTTCTTACTGGCGGAAATGAAAGCGCTCGAAATTGAAATATTGTGTGGCGGAGTCGTTCGATTGTCCGCTTGCAATTCATAAATTAAATCAAGTTAATATTTCAGTGTCGCGTTGGTGCAACACCCAATGGGCAACACCTACTTTGGCTCAGAGAGATATTAAAATGCTTAATTGAATTTGTTAAACACAAAAAGACGGCCCAAGCGCCGACTCTCCGGACTCTGGTCTCGATAAGGAAAGCAGCATCGCGGAGTTCCACATGCTTGCGCTCGCACTTCCTACGTGCAGCGGCTTGTAAGTTCACACCGCACAGCCTGTGGGCCAGTTGCTGAACCCAATGGTTCGCCATAAACAAACGCAAACATTTATTGCCGCTGATTGTTAATTTGTGAAGCGATAACGCAGCCGATTCCAAGTTGCAACCTCTCGCAAAGCTCCATATCCCACTCGGAGTCTCCGCATTCAGCTGCGCACTGCCGCGACCTCAATAACCACACAAAAAATGCGTGTATCGCCGCAGCGCGAACTTGTGACACCAGCAGAAACTTTAAAATTATAGCGGGGCTGCCCGTACACTCAGAGAAAAATGACGCATACTCAGCTATGTTTCACTGAATGAAAAGTCAATTAAGAGCCCATTGTATTTTTATTAACAATTGCGTATTAATTATGCGGAAATAAAAGTATTCAAAATTCTATTTTAATATATTTGAATATTTTTTATAATATTATGGATCAATAATCATAGATTTAATAATAATATTTAATATTTTAATAATTTTAATTATAAGAATTGAATATTAATATTTTATATCTGAATATTATATTGGAATTTTTTTGCCAAAGCTTGGCCAGAATCCCCATAGCTTGTTTGATTATTAAATTAATAAAAATTATTAAAATATACTTTTCTTTTTTTTTACATTGCTCTACTATATTCAAGTCATTAATTCATATTTTAAGTTTTCTCTGCTTTATTTCTTAATTTAACTGTAATTTTCTCTCAGTGCATGCGTGTCCACTCTTAGCCGTCCTTTATTCCACCTTCTGCTGCTCGAATTGCTTCACCTTTTGTGCTTTCGCTTCGGCTGAGCGGCCGCAATGCACCCGCTTCGCCTCTGATCTTTTAATATCGATAAACTCATCCTTATTTCTTTTATTTTTCGTTTTTTTTTTTTGGGTTATTGCCAGCCCTGCAGCCGCCCACCCCTCGCCTGTCTCGCTCGCACATTAGCACGCATGTCGTTTCCTGCGCGGACACAAATGACATGACAAATGTCTTTGACCAGTGCCCAGCGCTGCAACTGACACTCCATACAAAACCAAACTCTGCGCTCTGCCAGAGACACCCAAAGGCTACAGCAACAGCAACAAAAGCTGACTTAAGTCCCAACGCCTGACTCCCGACTCTCCACTCTCCCCACTGCCTACTCTCGCTTCACTGCCTCTGCCACCCAACTCCTGCCGGACTGTGGCTGCTTTTGTTGTTCAATTCAATTTATTGTCGAAAGTTCGTAGTTGAAAGAACATTTTAATTTGGCTGGCAGGCCAAGTGTGCAGCGCGGCGGAGGAGGGGCCAGCGGGGCAGCTGCTTTTCTTATAGTTTATGTGGCATGAAGCTACGCCGTGGCGTATTGAGCCTTAAATTCAGATGCGCTGGCAAATTGAACTTCCAACTTTAGTGGCCGAGGACAACGCGCCGATTAAAAAGTAACTGTTTTGGCCAGGGTGTCGAAGTTGCCGTTTCGCTTTATTTAAACGTTTATTTATGCACTTCTCTCACTCTTCTGCTTCATCTTCTTTGTCTTCTTCTTCGTTTTCTCTCACTCTGCCAGTTGCACATTTGTTCTGTTTACATTGCAGCTGTTGTTGTTGTTGTTGTTGTTGTTGCTGCTGCAGTTGTTCCGCTGACTTTTTGTGGCTTCATTTTATGCACAAGTTCAACAAATTTATTTGCAACTCTCTTCGAGATGTTTTTATGCCTGCTGCAGTTGTTGTTGTTGCCGTTGTTGGTGTTTATTGGTAAATTTATAACGTTTTTGACTGTGCGGCTCGTTAGTCGAATTTGTGAGCGAATTGTAACCTCTGAGGGGCCATCAATTGGCATCAATCAAATGCTAGTTGCCCGGCCTAACTGTGCTTTAATGCTCAGCTATATACGGCTATGATCGATATATATATATACATATATGTGTATATATATCAAATATATATGTATATCAAAGCTAATGCTCGAACAGAACTGCGCCTGCCCAGCGGATCATAAATTTGTGCATACAACTCATTAAGCAGCAAAGGGAACAAAAATATCCGATTACCAACTGTTGAGTGTGAGCGAGACGGCGAGCGAATGTCTTTACTTCCATAGAAGCAGCAGAGTGAGTGGCTTCGGCTTCGGCTTCGTCTCGGGGGCCATGCTTGATGGACACGAAAGTGGATCGATGTTGGCATGTTTGAAATTTTATACACATGGGAGGTGGATTAAGAGATTCTTTCCGCTTTTCGGTCAAAAACTAAGCTAACAAAATCTGGCAAATTGAAAGCGACCAAAGGAGAGACAAGAGAGGAGGCTTAGAGCGGCACAGAAACTGCTGAAGCGATTCTCGCTTTCCAAATAAGTCAAACGAGTGGCATGAGCCGCAGAGGTGGAGCCACTGAAGTCAAAATACTTGGATTACACGAAATCCGAAAAAGTATTTGTCAAGCAACGTAATAAACTTGACTCGAAGTACAATTTAAATTGTCAGCGACAGCGTTGCTCGCGAATCGAAACTGTGCCAAAGGGGCAGACTATGGGGCATGGCAACAGCAACAGCAACAGGAACAGCAGCCACAGCCACAGCCGCAGCAGCATCAAATTAAAGTTAACAAGACAAAGTGTTAATGAATTATTTGGAGGACACGTCGCAATGTGGCCAGGCGAACGAACGAGCAAACGGAACGAAGGGAACAGCCACAAGCCAAAAAGCCAAAAAGCCAAACCGCAGACGCGTTGAAGCGAGGCAGGGTAGGGCAGGGCAGGCTCAGGGCCATGCCACGAAGGCCTGGACCGGACTGTTGCAATCGACATCGTTGCACAAATGAATTTCATTAAAAACTGCAACAAACATTGTCGACAATTAAAAAAGCTCAAAGCCGCAGACCGTCGCCATTCGAGTTCAGTTCGACTATTCGAGTCCAAATCCCTGTGCCTGTGCCTGTGCCAGTCCCTGTCGCCTGTCCAGTTGGCAGCGTCTGGGGATTGGGGATGAGCTGCGGCAGGGTCGGCAGGCGACGACGCATACAAACTCTTAAGTGGGCTCCGGCTCAACACTATTTTTAGGCAGCGCCGATGGGCATTACGAATGCCAAACTGAAAACGAGTCGAATGCAGCCTCTGAAATTGAAAGTGGAAACTCTCTGGAGTATTTTACTAGCCTATGTTCTTTGCCTTGCCTTCTTATGTTTTTTCTTCTTTCTTGCTCTTTTTTTTTTTTTTTTTTTTTTTGCTTTTGTATTCATTTCCATTGCCAGTGGCAGTGACAGTGGTAATGGCATTGCTATTGCTATTGCCACTGCCACTGCCACTGCCATTGCCTTGAGCTGAACGAAAGCGAACACGCCACCAATCGGGCAAATTAGCAAACATTTAATTTCAAATGCGTTGGCAAGTTCGTTGCCTAAGTCTTTTGTTTTGCGACTGCCTTTTGCTGCGCTCTTGCATTTATTTTGCATACAAGCCGCAACTATTTGCCTTGCTCTCCACTCGTGTTGGCAATCAGCTTAAAATTAACCAACTTGATGCGCATTAAGCGTGCAGCGGCAGCGGCAACGGCAGCAGCTGCAACATCAGCGGGTGTATGCCACTTGGCTGGTCAAGATGCGTGCGTGTTAAATTGTTGACCCTCTTCAGTTTGAGGCTTGTTGCTCACGGGGAGTGCCTGGGACTAGCTAAACATTTTGCATAATCAATTATTGATCTTTTGCATTCCTTTATTATGCGTTCTCATGGGATTTCTTCGCAACGCTGGCCACTTTTGTTCTTGTGTGGGCGACGCTATAATTTGCCAGCGCCTGTAAATGTTGCGCTCTTAATGACAGTTGGACACACTTTAGACACAAATAAATGAATTTCAAATGACTTCAAATCGGAAATGGCCGCTGGATGGCTACCAAGGGGGCAAACGGCAAACAAATTAAAAATGCAAATTAGCCACTAAGCCAAATGCTACCTGGAAATGAACAAAGGAACACAAGACAAAGCATGAACAACAGCGCAAACAAATGAGAGTGATCTAGTTGAAAGTCTACGACTAGGAAATACTCTTACACAGATGTCTGTAAGTCATAGGTAGAAAATCATTTTATTTATTAATTTTTTTTGCCACTCGGATTTACTTATGAAAAGAAACTGGCTCTAGTCGGGCAGACAACACATAATATAATTCCCATACCTTAACGGTTGTTCGACTGAGAATGGCTCTGAAATTTATGACAGTTGTAAGACTCGTGCATTCTTTATAGAATCGCCAATGCCCCCTGCTGGCTCTTACGTAATAATACCCCTTTTAATAATCTTTTACCCACGCCTACTGCGCCTACAGGGTATCACAAATCATAGTTCTTGTCGACATTTGTTAAAAGTTCATTAAACGCAACGCAACGCACAATAAATGAAAGCAAAGATGGAAAATACAAAAACAAAGGCAAACACAAATAAATATGAATGTGATGGCGGAATGAGGAGTCAAAGCCAAATAAGACGGCGCAAATAATGGCCACGGCTTCTCACTGGACACAAGGCCCAGGCGGCCCACCAGCAGCGCGCGATGACCACCAGTAGAAGAAGCAGCAGCAACAGCTCCCATACTTATATATATATATATATATATAAATAACAAAAACCAAGAAGAAAAGACTCACGCACTCTCGTCTCTCGGTCGCCCCCCGCGCGCGCCCTCGCTGTGAAGACATTGCCAACATTTTTGCGAGCCGCGCTGCGTTGACAACTTAATAAATTTTGAGTGAGCAGCTCGAGCGCTGCTGCGAGACGAAGAAAAATTTCTCCACTTGGTTAGTCGTCGGTTAGTTTAGTTGGTTAGCTTAGTTGGTTAGTTTAGCTGCTTGATTGGCTGTTTGTCCGCCTGGCCGCTTTGCCGCTTGGCCTGGCTGATTATTAAACGCGCATATTTCTAATAATTTGCTCAATGTCTGCGTAGACATTTCCTCTATTTATCAGAAACGCATAAATTTCTCAAATATTTTTAGCGTTGAAGGCAGCAAGCAATACGCGACGACTCAGCGGAGATAAAGACAAGTTCTCAGACCGAAAGACATTAAAACTGCGGAATGCTCTCTTTAGGTTGAGTCTGGTAGAATCTATAAAAAGTGCTTTTTGTGTGAGCTAAAACTTGACAAGTGGGTGTGGCTGAAATAAAATTAAAAATGTTGTAGAAGCTGCCAATAATAGTTGGAGAAAGAATTGTCGAATTGTCGAATTGATCGAAATTATCTGAACAAAATCTAAAGAAGGAGGAAGTATGATTATCAATTAAAAATATAAAAATAAAAAAAAAAAACTATTATACCCTGTTCTCCCAGTTTGAATGGGATCAGGGTAAAAAAATCATAGACTACCTCATCATAGAACTTTCATCAACAAATGACTCATGTAGATGGTGTTCACACTTTTTGGCAGCTAACAGCAAACGAAATTCGCCTTGTATAAATAATTTGGATTTTATTAAAGTCTCTGTAACAATTCTGGAACTTACTCTAACTTCTCGCTTTCGAGCTGTGCAGCAGGGAACAGCAAATACAACACTAACGTGCTCAATAAATATTATTACCAAGTATAAGTACAGGCACACGTGCAGCTCGTACACGGCCGAGTATGAAGATCGCACTCGCAGTTATAGTTGTAGCTGGAGATGAAGTTGGAGTCGGTTCTAGCATTTCATTTCAACACCAAGCGTAAATTTGTACTTCCTCAAAGCAAGCAGCGGCGTGTCGTCGTCGTTGTTGTTTTTGTAGAAAAAGAGATTTATGTTCATTATAGATTATTTCTGTCTGATGATGTTAATTTTGTTGCATTTCTCGCATTTGCTGCAGCCAAGCAGCCAGGCCAAGCAGTTGCGCCTTGTACTCAGAGTGTGTAAATACATGGGTGTGTGTGTGTGTGTGTGTGTGTGTGTGTGTGTGTGCTTGGCTTAGAGAGGAAGTTGTAGAATTCAGCTGGCGCTGCCACAGCTGTCTCATAAATGTTGTTGCCAATGTTGCCCGCTGCTCGAGTTGGGGGCATTGCATGGCAACATTTGATTTGTTGGTGCGCACAGCCTGGCAACATTGTTGCTGGTCAATCGATTGTTGCCAACACGATTAGCACATTCACGTTTTTCTTTTGCAGATTTTTCAAATATTTTTAGCACTTAACTAATGCGTACTGTCTCCGTCTCACCTCTCTCTCTCTCTCTCTCTCTCTCTCTCTCTTTGCAGGTAAGCAACCCAGCTGCGCTTAAATTGAAACTTTAGTGTGAGTATTATGTGTCTTGGCTTGTTGCCTGTCAGACGTTTGTCAACACATGTCAAGATCTTAGGCTAATGTTGCCGCTAACTAGACTAGATGCATCCACGGCAGCAGCAGCAGTTTTAGTTGTTGCAACAATGCGCCCACTGGCCACACCCCCTACATTCAGTTAGTACTCAAATCAGCTGTCATTATGGAGCTCAGGCAGCCATAATAATGCCATGTTCACTTTGTGTTACACGTCAGTTGTTTGTGAGGCAGAAGAAGACGAAGTGGAAGAAGAAGCAGAAGCTGAAGCAGCACAGTTCTACACTCGCTACACTGCATCGTTACTGCTGTTGTTGTTGCAATAAAACATTTGTGGCACATAAAGCCATAAAGTTCGAGCAACGCGTTCAGTTAACCAACTGGCTCGCATGTTACCAATTTAACAGCGCCGCCAGCGCTCTCCCTCCTCTCTCGCTCTCTGTCTCTCTTTATCTATCTGCCTTTATCTCTCACATTGTCTATTTTTTTTTTGGTATCAGCTCGACTCTGGCCACGCATGCACGAAATTCTAGACTGCGCCTGCCACATTTTATGTGCGCTTTTGAATGCTGGCTATGAAAATGTGCCGCGCAGTCGACAGCGACGCTGGCAGCGACGTCAACGCCCTAATGTCGACTGTTGTTCAGTTTATGATCGCGTTGACATTTTTATTAACGCTTGCCTTAATAACACACACGCACACACACACACACACACAGCTAGTCGCCCCCTCCCCCTGCGCCCTTGTGGCCCGTTAGCACTCGCTGAAGCGCAGCGCGGCGCAGATTTATGAAGGCCATAACAATGAATTAAATATGACATTGATTACTATCGATAGAGTTGTGGCCCGTTCGTTTTATCGCCGGCATCATCGAGATGCACATGAAATGCATCTTGGCATTGTCCGCGATACTATTGATAAGCCATGCGGGAAACGCACAGCGCACGGCGAACAGCGCCCAGCGCAGACAGATGGAGCACAGTGCAGGCAGATCCCGCTGTGTGCCGCTTATGCAATCGCCTGACTCATATATCAATATGCTTGACGTGTACATTTCATTTGGGAGCCAGAGCTAGCTAGCGAGCTGGCTGTAGGGTGCACTAGGGTGGAGCGGCATCGTCGTCGTTGTCGTTGTTTTCATGCACTATATAATTAGTTTCATCAACGCAATAATCATGCAGCAATCCGGAATGAGCGATGGCGAGCGCGTCGGGCCGGGAAGCATTTGAGGTGCAATAAAAACTCAAAATTACGAACTTTCTGTGTCTGTGTCTGTCGCTGCGGCCGCTTTTGGTTTCCTTTTTGCAGTTTTTCTGCTCCCAAATTAAGCAAATGTTCGAGAGCGAATAACAACAGGTGATGGAGGGGAAGGAGAAAGAGAGAGAGAGAGAGAGACAGACAGAGAAAATCAAAAAATAAGGTGGAGCCTTGCCTTTGCATGTAAGTTCTTTAAAGCCGACTTTTTTATTTTTTTTTTAATTTGCCGCATTTCGTATGAAATGGACAAGTTCGTTGCCTAAGTCTTTCGTTATTTGCAGCTTATGAATTTAAAATATGCTAAGTTGAGCATCGAGAATAGCCAATAGCTAAACAGCTCAATTTCGTCCAACATCGAAAAGTATTAGAATCAAGTATTCAGATCGACCAATCGGTAATTTGTTTAAGCTTTAATTTGGTGACGCTTTGAAATTCGAATCGTTTGTCGTTCCGCCGGCTATTTGTTTGGTTACTTCATTTGGCTATTCATGAATGGATTTTTGTATGGCCGCCAACGTAGCCGTCAGCATCGGATTACCAACTCAATTCGTTAATGGGGCCAACACACTGCGACTGCGAGACACAGAGATTACAATTGAGGCAGACAGAGTGGACGGACGGACGAATGGACGAACGGACGGACGGCTGTGTTGTAACAAAAGTGTTTAGTTAACCACAGAACAACACGCTCGTGGGCTTTTGAGCTTGCATGTAGTGTAAGACAAAACGCCTCAGTACTTAGAGACACCCCCCTTTCCCTCTGCGACCCGCCTCCATGCACAGCTTGTGGAGTGTGTGAAATAGACGAATTGATTTTGCGCTTCGATGCAAATGATCAAAGCGGGCTGCTGCTCATGGTTACTTGGGGGTTTTCTTTACTTTTCTTAATTTTTTTTTTTTTGCTGACTGAGCTCAGGTGTCGATTCTGTGAGTTGACAGACAGGTTGACACAGAATGTGGAGTTGGGGAGTGAGATGCAGAGACAGTTTGCGGTTTGCCAAATATGTAAAGGGGCAAAGGCAACATTTCATCGTTGTTGCAGTCGCTTTTGCTGTTGTCATCGCCTTGGCGGCCATTTTGGGGCTGCTTACTTTGTTTGTCTGTGCCAGCAAATGGGCAATGTTGCAGGAGTAGCGCTGCCTGCAACTGGCGGCACAGCACGGGGCTTGGTATCTGTTTGTCTCTCTCTCACTCGCTCTGTCTGCCAGCAATCGGAAAGTTTACGACTTGGACTCGGAGCCGCGCAGAGTCGGGTGACTCCGGCTTTGCAGTTGGACTTTGCGACTTGGCGGTAGCGCATACAATTAGAGTTTTAATTATCGTCTTCTTCTTCTTCTGCCGCTGCCGCTGCCGCTGCCGCTTCTGCAGCTCTTTTTGGTTTGTATATCTTTTCTTTTTTTTTTGTCGTCAGCGGTAAAAACTAATAATTTGCAGTAAAAAAGATAACAACATTGGCATTGGAGAAGCAACCGCATCAGCCACACAAGTTGTGTGCGGCCTCTCTACGTCCTTCGTTGCCTCCGCTCATCAATACAGCCTGGCTGGCTGTACGTTAAAGTCGTTAACATTTCGTATGCTTAAAGCAGAACAGAACAAAAGTTGGCAAATAATTTGCAAAATTTTATGAGGCAGCAGCGAATTATTGCAGGAAGCTGCTTAGTTAAACAGTTGCAAGTGGCCAGCTACAGGTTGCAAGTGGCAAGTAGCAAGTTCCCAGTTGCATATTGCAAGCAGCCACTGCCAGTCGATGGGAACTATTGACTAGAAGAAATGGGCGCGGCAAACATCATTCGAGTTTGATGTCTCTCATGCCATATTTTCTTCTATCATCTACCATTTGTTTATCAGAAAAAGTGAACTAAAACCGAATGCTTTTTTAAATTGAAAAATATCTAAGAAATAATAAGGACTCCAGATTTAACAAGCCTTTAAATATCTACTATATTAGTAGAAATTTAATTATTTATTAATAGCAGAGACTGACTAATAAAACTTCACCTTCAACAGTTAATAAATTAGATTTTCATAGTATAAAACAGCACCTGCAGTCAGTCCTTTTGCTCCTAACGCAAATCTATTAAATCTATGGGCGCTGAGTGCATGCTAATGTAGAACTAAACGAATTGATGAACTGCTTGAAAGCAGCTATCGTTAGTTGTTTATCAATGGCCGCGAAATCGATGCCATTTTATGGTGTACATGATCGTTCTAAACGAAACATTATTAATCGCTTTGCCTAATCAATTATCTTTAGCATCTTTAATTAATTTTATATTATTCGCGCTTGGTTTCGGATAGCAGCTGCTGTTGCTGTTGCTGTTGCCGCTGCCGATTGCTGATCAGCATCAACAGCAGCCGAAGCATCTGGTCAGCCCATCAATCCCTCTCCTTCTATCGCTGGCTGTCTTTATCAGTCTGGCTCTTTCGATCTGTTGCATGCAATTGCAAATTGTAAATTGCGCTCCCTTTAGCCATAAATCGTGCCGCACATAACTCAGCCCCAATCGGAAATTGGTTTTGCGCTTATCGATTTACGCGCCTAATCGACACAAGACAATTTTCAATTTAGCACTCATTTGCTTGGAATGAGCTACAGTTCACTCTTGGCACCTCCCCCATTCGGCTAGCTAAGAATTTAATTAGATTTCAAAGTTTTTGAATCGCATTCTTGCCTTGCGGCTTGTAAACAAGGCCCAAAAACAAAATGGGCTAAGAAAAACAACGGCAACATCTTCTCACACATATATATATATACGCATATTATCATATGCCACACATATATCTCGCATTCGATTTGCATAATCTGCTATTAATTGCGCTGATAGCGCATTGGAATTAAGAGAAAAGCATGTGGCTGCCGAGAGAAAGGGCGAGAGTAAGGGCTATGCCTTGGCCAGGGCCACAGCCGCAAATTGATTGGACTTAAATACCAAACAGAAACATTTGGACAGCAGCAACAGCCGCAAAGACCACAAACCAACAGAAAACAAAAAAAAAGGGATAAAAAAAAACACCACTAAAACAGAATTCACCTTTGCCCATAAATACGTTTTGGTAGGCCCAGAGAAAGACACTCTGTCCGGCTTATCGCTGGGCTTGTCATCCATTGATTAATAAACACAAAATGGAAATTTAAATGGAGATCGAACGTAAACCACAGCCACAGCACAGCTGCTGCTGCTGCTGCTGCTGTTGCAGAGAGTGGCACTGAGAGTTGGGAGCAGAGCTCGGAACGTATATTTAAATGAGCATTAGGCAGAGCTCGAGTCTGAGATCGTCTCGAATCTGAAATCTCCCAAATGACACTGGCTGAAAGCAGGCACTTAAATGCTAGACTCTACTTTTGGTATAAAAAATGAATTAAATATAACAAATGCCTATTAAAGTGTGCAACTGTTTTTAGGCCTCGCTCAGTCGTGCGCTGTAAAAATATCAGCGTGTCACGACACTCACGGCTATCTCTTTACATTACTCAGTTATGTTCATTAAAGTTAAGCAACCATATGAAAACCATACTATATATATATATGTATATGTGGAAAAATGTTATGGCCATTAATTGAATGACGCACAATATTCAAATGCCTGAACCATTGAACTTTGATTATAATGCTGTCCGTCACGCCCCAAAAGTAAGGTCTGCATAGAGGATATAGCTTAAAGCGAAGCTTTCTGTCTTAAACTTCGTTTCGTAAGTAGCGTAAGCAAGCTTGAAGAAATAAAATAAAGAGAGAGGAAGAGAGAGAGAGGAAGGAAAGAGGAGGAAAGGAAAAGATATATAGAGAGATAAATTCAGATATATATAAATAACAATATAGAGAGAGAAATAATATAGAGAAAAGATTGCGCATCATATGCATACACCTTCTTCAAGGGCGTTGCCTAGGGCCCAAAGTTAACTCTTAACAGTCTAATAGACCAACAATAGAGTATTGCTTAGTCGGTTCTTTATTCACTTTATTAGATGCAGTTTCTGCTTAGAGCCAGACACTTGTTTTGGCCCACGTCTTGGGCCAGGTTCAATGCAGTGCGTTGGCCAACTTCAAGATAAGCTAGATACATATGTATCTTATACTATATATATTTATATGTATATATATATATCTAGAAAGATACCTGCGCGCGCACATGTTTGGTAATGCCGACCAACACCCACAAAACGTTGTTTGGCCAGGAACAGGCTGCAGCAAGGCGGCCCAAAATGGACAAAATGCTTTAATTAAAAATCTCCGTTGGCCTATTTGTTTGTTGCTTAGATGTTGTTGCCGCCGCAGTTGCCGCTGCTGCTGTTGTTGCTGAGCTTTCTCATCTGGCGTTACACCATTAACCGTTACTATTAACCAGCCCAGCGACAAACACACACACACACACACAGACAGGGAGTTGACTTCACATGCAGGCGTCGACGTCAGTCGAAAATCTGTCATAAATTTATTATTTTCAATTAATTATGAGCTGTCGTTGCTGTTGCGGCTATTGCTGCTGCGGCTGCTGCTGTTGCTGGTTGCTGTTGCTTGCCTGTCGAACGGCAGCGCAACGCCCAAAACGCTGCTAAATAAATTTCAAGGCACAGCCCCACAGCACAATATACAAAAATCAACTAAAAACTGTAAAGAAGAAGCAGATAGAAAAAAACACGATTTTTATAGACAACGACAACAACAAATATTTTAGCCAGGCCAAAATGCCAAAGCGCTCATTAGCCGCATAAACCGCCGACGTCGCCGCCGAGACGAGCTGTGGGACCCGCTCAGCTCAATCGATTCCAAAGAGTTTCAATTCGAGCCGTGCGTAATTTATTGCTGCCAAAAATAGGCGTACATAGCTCAAGTTTGGCAAAGACCAGGCCGGGCGACAGTTCGCTGGATGACAAAAGTGTCGCTGGAAAATGTTGCCATTAAAAAGCGTTTCGCAGCGAAACCGATCAAAATGGCCAAATCACCAAATGGCCATTTAGCAACGCATCGGCATGTGCGCTATTGATTGAGTTTTTCACAGTTTCGCGATGAATGGCTTCCTCTACTAACCATGAATGAAAACGAGCGGCATCCTCTTACCCTCCCCGCACCACCGAAAACGGCCATGCGGACAACGCAACAACAACACAACTGCGCATTGCTGCGTGTTCGTTGCGTAAATCGTGAACCCATTTTTGGGTCGCTTTTTCAACATTTGAAACAATTTCGTGAATTAAAATTCAACGAGGCCAACGCTTAAAAATGCAGTTGGCCAAATGCAACTGAAACAGCAGATGATTTCATAATTGCAAATCAAATAAACAGGCTTAACAAAACATCAGGTTGAGAGAGGCTGAAAGGTTGGCAGATGAGTGCGCGTTGGGAAGAGAATCTTAGGATGTTGCTTAAAAAACTTTAGATAAATATTTTCAGAAAAATAATAAACCGAATTCTACATAATTTACATGTTATATCATAGAAAAAATCATGGAAAAATCTATCATATATTTCTAATAAATGAGAGTTGACGTAGGTAAAGTTTATCAAGTCTGGTTACATAAACTAACGTTCAGAGATCAGGAATAAATAAATAAAATATATGTTTGGCTCTGCCAGAAATTCGTTCCACATTTCGTGCCAAAATATCTATGTTCACTGCAAAGCCATAAAACCTGAGTGCGCATAGTATATATGCACACTCACACACACACACATACACTCGCATGCTGAGAGCAACAAGTGCTGGTTGATAGGTGCACGGCTATCGCCACGTTGTTGCCACATCGATGGGTGGTTGCATCTTTGCATTTTATGGCTCAGGCTTTCGGCATGAAACCCGACCGGCCGAACTTCTGCCTCTCTCTCTCTACCTCTCTCTGTCTTCGGTTCTGTTTGTGGCTCTGCACTTGGAGCTGGAGTCCGGGCTGTAATGTGTTCATGGCCACGGCGAACTAATCAGAAAATTGAATCGCTTTAATTACTGCAAAAGCAATGAGCATCGTTTGCCGGCCAGAAAGGGAACTAAAGGCGTTGAGTACTCATCAGGCAGCAGCAGCAGCAACAGCAGCTGCTGCTCTTCTATGGACTGCAGCTACTCGTCTTCTATGAGAAATTGCTTTAGAAATTTCGCAATAAATTTTAATATGCGTGTAATGAGTGAATGAAGAATGCGCCAAAGCGAACGGCTAACAAAATGGCGCAATAATTAGAAAAGGAATTTTATGCAGCAGCCGTGCTGCATGCGGGGCATGCCACCGGGCGGCAACAACAACAACAGCGGTTGCCATCATTTTTCGCTGGCTTTAATTGCCCAAAATAATGGCTTAGACTGCGCCCACACACAAGCACAGGGAGGCGGGGCTGAAGAGCCGAGCGGGCGGTGTCTCTGGCAACCCAGTGACACATAAAAGTGTCGCTTGTCACAGAGCGACGAAAAAAACAACCGTTAAGCGACGCCTGAAGAGGGGAAGGCTACGAAAATGTCGGTGTCTAAACATAAATAATTGAACTGAACGAGCGGTCAATAAAAAAAGCGACTACAGCTGAAGCTGAAGCCAAAAACAACTTTTGGATGGGCCACAAAAAAAAACACAGAGAAAAACCCTCAAGTTGGAGCTGCGGCTCAAGTGGAAGCTGCAGCTGAGCGCTGCATTGGCTGTTGCATTGAGTGGTGCCCCGAGGGCGTTAGCTAAACTGCCAAATGTCGAACGGCCTGGCAACATTTTGGCCAACATAAGCTGCCAGCAGCAGCAGCAACAACAACGACGACTTCATTTGCTGGCAACCGTAATGCCAAATATTTACAGGCCTCACAGCGCTAGCAAACGAATTAAAAAGGGCGATCGGCAGCAACAGCAGCAGCGCATAACCCAGATGAGGCTAAATTCCCAGCGCTTGCCACAGTTAGCTGTTAGCTGTTACTGCTACTGCAACTGCAACTGCAACTGCCACTTCCACTCGGCTGTAACTGACACTTTAACAGCCAAGCAGCAACAAGTGGGTGGACGTTTATGTCTCTTTGTTTTCCGTCTTTTGTCTTTTGCTGCCTTCTACTGACTGCGCTGCGGCGCACATTTTTCCTAACTTGGTTTTTATTTCATTTTTCTTTTGTAATGCACTACTTTCGAAAGAGTACAGTCCAATTTGTACTATGAATTGTAACGCTGTGAATGAAGATGTGAATAAATGCGTTGAGCGAAATGCTTACACACTTGAGTTGTGTTGATGAATTGCTTAAGAAATTGTCTATAAAAAATATTTTATTTATATATTTATATAATATATATAGATGTAAGAAATAAATTATATATATATATATATACTAACATATACTCTTCTAAAAACTTTTCAATTTTTCTGATTTTTTTGATATTAACTTAAAAGTCCATAAAAGTCATAAACATTACTGGCTTGTAAATAAAATGTATTTTAGAAAAAAATATTTTTAAATAAATGAATATATAATAAATATATAAATACAATTTGATTTATATATTTTATATAATATAGAAGTAAAATATAAGTTAGTTATTATACTCAGCTAAAAACTCATAAAGTAGTCGAATCCTAAATTAAGTTCGACTTACCTAATTCGTCTCATTTATTACATTTTTAGCTTAATAGTTCATAAAAGTCACTCAAAACCTCACCGAATTACAAATAATATTTATTTTTAAATAGTATCAAAAATTAATTTAAATTGCCTTACCATTTTGAAACTTAAATTTTTAATTCCTTCACAATATAAAAATAATTCGCAAGGACCTCAAACATGCCATCGAAAAATCCCCGTTTATTATATTTTTTTTTATTTTATTATTATCTATTATTATTTTATTATTTAAAACATTTTCGCCAAAGCAATAATTTGTTATAAAAATCCCAAAATAAAAAAATGTTTGCTTAAAATCGTATCCGTCTTTAGCATCAGAAATGTTTCGCATAGAGCATTCAATCTTCGTCCATTAAAATTTACCAACTGTTCTTTCTTGTTATTTCATTTTTATACCCTGAATCCATTGAAAATGGAAATTTCAGGGTATAATGTTTTTGTGCAAATGTATGTAACAGGCAGAAGGAGGCGTGCCACACCCCATAAAGTATATATATTCTTGATCAGCTCGACGAGCTGAGTTGAACTAGCCCTGTCCGTCTGTCCGTCCGTCCGTCCGTCCGTCCGTCCGTCCGTCCGTCCGTCCGTCCGTCCGTCCGTGTAAACACCTGGATTTCTGTAACCACAAAAGCTAGAGACTTCAAATAAAAAGCAAAATGCTCGATAATACCATACGCTGTACGAGTTTATTTTTTTTTTTCGATAACTCGTCCCATTCCTTTTTTATCGATAACTATCGAAAATATCGCTTTGTTTTTGAGGTCTGGCGTGCACACCGTTAAAGATAGAATCGTGCACTAAGTTGTGGTTGATAGCTATATTGAATCCGCACATTTTGTCATTTTTGGATTTTTGATGCCACGCCCCTTTCGCCCACAATTCAACAAAATCGATAACTCACGTATATCAAATACTAGAGACTTGAAATTTGGCAAATAGGTACATTTGGAAGTCATAATCATGCCCCAAAAATTTCATTAAGAACATAGATCGAGAAAAAAAGTTATTAAACAATAAAGTTTCCATAGCACAGCCTCTGCTGCAGCCGCAATACTGCGCAGTGAGCATATTACGTGCATGCATATGTTTGTGTGTGTGTGTGTGTGTGTGTGCATGTGTTGTTTACTATTAATGAATAAATGAAACTTTTTATGATTGGTATTACAGCTCAATGGATTCAGGGTATCTCTTAGTCGAGCAGTCTCGACTAGAGTTTAGTTACTTGTTCTTTTTGTTAACTAAATCACACAAATGTTTATTTGGTCTTTTTTTATACCCTGAATCCATTGAAAATGGAAATTTCAGGGTATAATGTTTTTGTGCAAATGTATGTAACAGGCAGAAGGAGGCGTGCCACACCCCATAAAGTATATATATTCTTGATCAGCTCGACGAGCTGAGTTGAACTAGCCCTGTCCGTCTGTCCGTCCGTCCGTCCGTCCGTCCGTCCGTCCGTCCGTCCGTCCGTCCGTCCGTCCGTCCGTCCGTCCGTCCGTGTAAACACCTGGATTTCTGTAACCACAAAAGCTAGAGACTTCAAATAAAAAGCAAAATGCTCGATAATACCATACGCTGTACGAGTTTATTTTTTTTTTTCGATAACTCGTCCCATTCCTTTTTTATCGATAACTATCGAAAATATCGCTTTGTTTTTGAGGTCTGGCGTGCACACCGTTAAAGATAGAATCGTGCACTAAGTTGTGGTTGATAGCTATATTGAATCCGCACATTTTGTCATTTTTGGATTTTTGATGCCACGCCCCTTTCGCCCACAATTCAACAAAATCGATAACTCACGTATATCAAATACTAGAGACTTGAAATTTGGCAAATAGGTACATTTGGAAGTCATAATCATGCCCCAAAAATTTCATTAAGAACATAGATCGAGAAAAAAAGTTATTAAACAATAAAGTTTCCATAGCACAGCCTCTGCTGCAGCCGCAATACTGCGCAGTGAGCATATTACGTGCATGCATATGTTTGTGTGTGTGTGTGTGTGTGTGTGCATGTGTTGTTTACTATTAATGAATAAATGAAACTTTTTATGATTGGTATTACAGCTCAATGGATTCAGGGTATCTCTTAGTCGAGCAGTCTCGACTAGAGTTTAGTTACTTGTTTTGTTTTGTTTTTTTTTTTTTTTTTTGCTTTTGTTTTTTTGGCTGTGAGCATTTCAAGCATTGACTCTGCCATAGTTTCGAGTTGCAAGTTTTCAGTTTTTGGTTTTATGGGCTGCTCATGCTTTTTTATGGCCTCTTGGAATGGCAGCTAGTCGTGCTGTGTGTAACGTAACAGGCGAACAGACGCAGCCAGCCCGCCCGGCTGCTTGTCTGCCTGACTGCCGGACTGCCCCCACCCCACCCAGAGCTGACATAGTTTAAGAGATGCTTTCATTGGCACCCACTTGGTTGCATCCGTGTTTGCACGCCCCCGCTCTCCCGCGCTCTATTGTCGCCCCAAAGTTCCTCAACTTTAGCTGTCAACAAATTTGACAGTTCGACGAGTCAAAATCGTTGCCTTTGGCCGAGTGGGCGCCGCAATCATTTGTCGTTTAGTGAAATGAGTTGCGGTAATTGCTCATACTCACACACACACACACACACACACACACAGAAATACATAGATACAAAGTCTGGCCAAATATGGTGGCATTTATTGGGCGGCGTGGGCGTGTCATTTGATGAAGTGCCATCTGGCCACAGAGAACACTAAAACGAGGCGAAAGTAACTGCTGAGCCAGTAGCTCAGCTTTTAAGACAAAGATCTCAATCTTCAGCAGCTGATGCTGTGACTGACTGCGATTTGAGGTGCTTTAATTAATTTCTATACCCTATACGCTGCTGAAGTGGGTTACCAATGGGAGTTTAGAGTCTTGTGGTATGTTTGTAACAATTCACAAAAATTGAATTCAATAAAAATTTCATATAAATTCTTGATCGAGCGAACAAATCTGAGTTGCTTGGATCATAACTCTTTTATAGATTAGAAAGTACTTAGTGTCTGTCAAATCAAGCACGTCAAAATGTTGAGTTGAGACTTAAGGCACAATTTCTCATTCCCAGTTAAAGGGCACACCTCAGCGCGGCACTCTCAAGCAAATGTCTTTATTCTTAAACCTTCCTTTGATTCATTTGATTCGGTATCTGCAACTGTCTCTCTCGCTCCTTCAGTCTTCTTTATCTTAAAATATTTTATTTCTAATTTCACATGGATTAATCACATTGCTGGAAACCGACGCAGTTTTCACTAAGCTGTTATCGCAGCTCACAATATAATTTATGCAAATTGTGCTCAACTAATTGAGTAGCTTCTTAGTGTCTTAGGAACTATGAAAAAATATTCGCATTAACATTTGCCCTTTCTTTTCTACTTGCAGGTAAGAAACTAAAGCCGCACTGTTTGTTCTCCGCTCTAAGACAATTATGGCCACGCCCTGTTGCTGGCCATTAAATAAAGGCAAAGAATGAAGCGTTAAAGTTAATTTGCCAGGTGAGAGTTAAGAGTTAAGAGCAAAAGCCGCAAAGGCTGCTTAAGAAGGCAACAACAACACCATGAGGGCGTATTATTTATAGTACGTGCATATGTTATTTGGGGCAGAACCCTTAAGTCCAGTTGGCGGACTAAATTTGGTGGCCATTTTCTGTTGCTGTTTCTTCTTCTCTCTCACTTTTATTACCCATTTTCTCGCTCTCCCTCTCTCTCTCTAGCTCTTGAGCTGCCCGTTTATTTATTTATTTATTTTTTTTTTTGCTTTCTGTTTTGTTGTCTTTCCTGCTTTACATTCTCATATTATGCTTTCCTTTGAGTGCTACTGATTGCCTCTAGAAGGTATTCACATGTACCGCCTTTCCAGGCCTTTGCAGTTGGCCATTTTGACAAACGGCAGCAGTCAAGTTTCTGCTGCTTGTTGTTCATCATGATGTTATGTTGATGACGTGACTGTGAGATTCTCGCCGACACTGACTACCGGCTGTCAGTGGTCATTTGTAGTAGTTGTTGTTGCTGTTGTTGTTGTTGTTGCCTTTGCTGCTGCTGTGAGCAATCGAGTGGTGCGTGCAGCGAGTGGGCACTGTGGGTGCCGCTGTCATATTGTCTTAGCCCATTTTTGGGTCACAAATTGGTCAACAATTTGCGAGCACAACAGTTGCCAAAAAAAAAAAATGAGAAACAGCAAGAAAAAGAAAACAACAAGAAACAAATAAACACAGAGAGAGAGAGTGCGAGAGAGAGAGAGAAAAAAGAATGTTTGGCTCAAGTTTGTGTCTTGAGTCTTTTGTTTTGGCAGACGGCCATGTTGGTAATTACAAATGGCCATGCTTTGCATGTACTCCACACGTGTGTATATGTGTGTGTGTGTGAGTGTGTATTTGGCCAAGACACAGCCCCGACCCAGACCCCTTTGGCATGATACAGGCTACATGACTGCTGCAGCCAAATGGCTAAATGTTTTGTGCCCAAAATGGCAAATTCTAGCAGATTTTCGCGTTGCTGTAGCGACTGTGTCTATGTGCTCTACGGCATTTTACCCTTTTACGGACTGCAGCAGCAACAACAACAACCACAACAACAACAACAGCTGCAGCTGGGCTTGAAGGGCCAACTTCTGGTGCGCTTTGAGCTTTTTGGCCCGTATAAGCCTGAGACTGGTTGCCTGCTCGATTTGCATTTCGCGTGACTTTTGCGCGCCTACTTTTTGAGGCGTGTCGCGGGGCGTGGGCAATTGGACGCATCAGTCGACTTCCCACTAGCAGTAGTTATTAGCCGCAGCCTCATTAGGAACAACTGATACTCAGCGCCGCTTATCAAACGGGAAACGGTTATGCCAGCCCCGTTTACGCTGCAACCTCCGCCGTCGTCCAACTGTTGGCAGCCAACGTTATGATTGCCTATGACAAGCTCCGGCTAAGAGCAACAGAGTCGACGTCTTGTCTTGGCCGACTAGTTCAAGGTGTCGCCTCATGTAAATGGCGTAGTGCCCACAGCTAACAGCTAGCATCAGCTCCCAGCTTCCAGCTCTCCGCTGCCCACCTGCCCGCTCGTCGCTACGCCAGCCTTTAGCATACGCTTCAATGGCGGTTAGTTGCCGCATGATTGATGCCTGTTTTGCGTGTCGTGCGCTGCTTTCCAACTTTGTTGTTCCTGCCGTTGTTTATCAGTCTCAGTCTTCGTCTCCGTCTCCGTCTCTGTCTCTGTCTTTGTCTTCTACATCGCATGCCGGCGGCGGCAAGGCCATAGACACACAAGTACAGTTAGAAGCTGGCTCAATCTGCGTTTCTGCTGATGCAGCTGATGTTCTTCAGCTTGTTGCGACATCTGTCGTCGTCGCCTGATTGTCACCAGTTCCTGAATCTGCACTGTCCCCCAGTCATTGGTCGCCGCACTTGCTGCATAACTTTGCATAGCCCAAAAACCCCACACAAAAATGTGAGCCAACTGAGCAAGAGAACTAGTAAAACGAGTTCGCTTCGAACTCACCGAATACTAAATACCCTTATAGAAATAGATTTTATATTTATGTAAATAAAATTGAAGAACTTGAATGATTCGTCGGCAAATGATGAATCGATGCCCAGATTGACTGCCAGATAGAGTCTTATTTATCAATAAAGATCAATGAGTTGAATGAGTCTTTTACTTTCTCTCTCTCTTTCGCTCTTTCTATCTCTCTCTCTCTCTCTCTTTCACTCTCTCTGTCTCTCAGAAATATCACACATTCCGCTTCAATTTCAATTTGAATACCTTCGGCAAGGGCATGAGCGAGCTATAAGCTTAGCTTCAGGTTTTTTTTTTTTTTGTTGCGCTCGTTACGCGCAATAGTTTTATATATTTTCGCTCATTTTCCGTTGAAAAACGCACTTGACTAACATAAATTTTCTCATTGTTTACTTTGCGTGGCGGCATAAGCAGGCACTGAGGCTCTGGCTGCTGCTGCTGCAGCATCTGCCTGCCGCTTCACTTGATTCGTAGCAAAGTCCAAACTGGAAGTGGTCGCAGCTTGTTGTTGTTGTTGTTGTTGGGGCTGCTGCTGCTGGTGGTGGTGGTGCCATTGTTGTTGTCAGTGTCAGTTGGTCCGGAGCGCACGTTGTTTGTTGTTGCATTTACATTTTTGGTGTCGATTCAATTAGTAAATATAACCAAAAGCAAACATACAAACAAACCTAAAGAGAGTCAAAAAAAAAAAAAAGAAAAGAAAACATACGAGCAAATGCGGCAGTTGCAAGTTGCAGCAGAAACCTGTACATTGTTGACCATGCGCATGCCTAAATAGCTACAGCAGCAGACAGCAGACAGCAGGCAGAGGCAGCCAGGCCTCAGCTCAGGCCACAAAAATATTGCTGATAAATCTTGGGGGCAGCGGCAAATGCTAACTTTGGCAGACGTTGCCCAAGCAACGACAACAGCAACAGCAGGAGCTGAATGCCGCAGCAACTCTTCTTTCTCTATCTCTCACTCTCTCTCTCTCTCTCTCCATCTCTCTCTATCGCTGTATGCATGTTCTGCCTTTCGAGTGTGTGTGCAAATTAAATTGCACGCTAATGAAGTGCGGAGCGCGGCTACAGATGCCAAAAGGAGCTGAGCCCTAGACCAGGCGCCCATTCCGATAACTCGATAACTCGACTGCACCTACAGCAACAACAACAACAGCAACCACAACAACCATGTGTAATGGCTTCATTTCTGGACTATCGACCATATGACACAAATTGGCCAGAAAATTTTGAACAGGCCTGAGCCAGGCGGCTCTTTGGGTCAAGTCGCGCATGATTTGCTGGCAATAAATACGTTTCCCAAAGTGTGAGCTGATATCAGCTAAAGCGAATGCTGTGAACCGCTTTTCGGTTATTTTGACATTTAGAGGCAAGCAAAAGGCGCCGCCTGAAACACAGCAACAGCAACAGCAACAACAGCAACGACGACAACAGCACGCCAGCAACATGCACACACACGACTTTATAATGTGCACAAACATGGTTAGATTTTGATTAGAAGGTGAAATAATGATGTTAACCTCTTACGAGGTTTGATGTTGTTGTTGTTGTTGTTGTTGTTGTTGTAGTTGCTATTATTGCTGCTGCTGCAGTGGATGTTGCTGTTGTGTTTCATAAGCATGGCTGTTGGCTGCTTAAATGGGGCCGGGGTTAGAGTTGATTTTGGCGTATTGCATTTTAAATATGAACGTTTTTTGTCAGTTAGAAGAGCCAAAGAGCAACAGCAACAGCAGGCCCGCAGCAATACATAGCAACACAGCGATACAACAACAATATCTGCACAAGCAACATGTTGCTGCCCGCTGCTTTTGTCACCATAGCCTTTGCCAGAAGTGAAATATTTTTATACAGAAAACAGCGGAAGAAAGAATCCAAGAAGTCAACAGTTGGTCCTGGTCCTGGACCTGGCCATGGGCCTGGGTAGCAGACAATCAGTGCTGCTGTTGCCGCGCTGGTGCAGATGATTTACTGTCCAGTTAGGTTTGTGCACATAAATTCACCTGCGCTGACAGTTGCCTGCCCAAGAAAAGCGAAAGGCAATTGCAACAAAATCGAATGCGAAGCAGCTTAAATTGAATCGAAATCGAAATATATGTAAAGATATATGTATATATATGTATATATAGATGTATATAAGTATATATATATATATATATATATGCACATTTTTGCTAAGTTCTGGGAAGAGTTGGAAAGGGGTAGGCTATCGGCCGGGTGGGGAGTTCACATATGCAAAAGACGCGACTGTTGATTGACTCATGAAAAGGCAGCAAAACTGTCTGTCTGTGTGTATGTTCGTGTGTGTGTGTGTGTGTCTGTTGAAACAACAATTCGAATCTAATTCAAAAGAAATGTGATTAAAATCGTACAGCGCAGTCAGGCAGCAGGGCAGACAGCACGAATCGGGCCGGACGGAACTGGCAACTGGCAGCCGTGCGGCTTATTGGCTGCTGAAAAGAGAAGCTCCGGCTATAGCCATGGCTGTAGCTGAGGCTTTTGTGATGTCATTATATTGAAGAATGGCAGCCAGGGGCAGACATTGACATTGAAAGCAGGCAGACACAGGCAAATGCTAAAAGGAGCTCAAAATCCAGACCCTTTTGGATACCTCGAGCTGTGTGTGAGTGTATGAGTGTGTGTGTGTGAGCTTGTGTGTGTGCTACCTGTGACTGACTGAATGTCCATGTGGGTCACCGCTTGGCTGCGCTGGGCTAAACGCAATGCCAAAGCGTAGCTAATCGCTGCGCCAGGCATGCCGCAAACCACAAATGCAAAAACCCTAAAAGGCAAGGGGTAAGTGGGGAGCGGCTGTGGTGCTGCAGCAGCAGCAGCAGCAGCAACGGCAGCGGCAGCGGCAGCAACAGCTCAAGAATGGCGGCATTTGCGCTTAAACCTTGGCAATGAATTCATCGTTGACATATCTCGTTAATTTAATTTCTTATCGTAGGGATAGCATCGTTGTCTCCGTCCCTGTCGTCGTCGGAAGCCGCATGGCTGACTGATTTTGGCGTCGAGTCGGCTTGTTACACTCAGCGAAAAAGTGCAGAGAATATAAGAATTTTAGAGATTGGAGTTGAGTTAAATTCGACTATTGAGCACAGTTTATGTAAGAGTTAAAATATATTTTGTATATTTCATGTAGCATCTGGCACACACACAATTTACCACAATAAATTCTTGCAGTGTAACTGCTGCGGGGAGAGCTGTGCAGTCTGGTATGCAAACTAAGCAGCAAGGATGTGCAGAGCTCTTGACTTGGAGCTGTTCAGCTCTGTTCGACTCTGTTGTCTTCGCTTGTTGTGCTGCAACAACAACAACAACAACAACAACAAGGATAGCAACAAGCGACTGCTGCGACTGCTGTCTAGTTGTGTGCCCCCCGCCCCGGCTGCCCTGCTTGTGTGCTTTAGTTTCTTTTCTTTGGCTGCCTCTTTTGCTACTATAAATTTTTGTCAACGATTTGTACGCATTGTCTGTGCGCATTGCGGCTGCTGTTGCTTCTTCTTCTTCTTCTTCTTCTTTTTCTTCTTATAGTTCGTTTGCATATGTTGCTGTTGTGGTCTCGGTATTGGCAGATTTTTAGCATAACATTTGATTATCATTGTCAATTGTGTGTATTTATGTGGATCGCTTGAAGCAGTCGGTGCCGCTTTGTGCTCCAGCTTCAGCATCACCAGCTCCTGCTTCGGCTCGTTCTCATGCCTCTTCGGCTTTGGCTCAAGGACCTGGCTGACACTTTGGCAGCACAAATGATTTAGCGAAACTGTCAATCAATTTGGTTGCCGCTTCATTTGATTCCATTGCGATAAGCACTTGGCAAGTTTGTTGCTTAAGTCTTTTGTTTTATTTGCAGCTGCAACGCTCAATCGCTTTTGCTTTTTTATTTTTCATTTTAATTGTTATTTGCTTACAGTAAATACTGGCAACATATGCTTTGCTTTCGCCAATTAGCGATAAAGCATCTAGAATGGAAGTAGCTTCCTCTGCTGTCGTCTGCTGCTGCTGCTGCTTCTTCTGCTTTTGTATTTTGGCGCACATTAAGCAACATTCGAGCAAATTAACGCAAAATGCTTATCACAGCCACACGGCTATACAGAGCCGTGTCCAAATGGACATTGGCTAACGAAGTGCGCGTACGCCGCCGTGGGTTACACCCCACGCGCGCTGCCACCGACAGCACCGCCAGCACCACCGCCCCCGCCCACTTGCTGGCTAAGCTGTGCTGCTCGCCAATCGCTGATGCAAGCGTCGCCGTTGATGGTTTTACGCACCACCAACCTGCATCACAACCAGCAACAGCAACAGCAACAGCAACAACAACAACAACAACTGCTGCTGCCAACTGGTGTTGAAAGCAATTTCAAAAATGATGAGTATGATCGAAAAAGTTCTGTCCGCTTGTCCCTCTCTCATATATATACACATATTTTGTGTGCCTGCAACGGCTGCTGTTGGCTTTTCGATTTGCTTTCAATATAATTTCTGTGGCAGCCGCCCGTCCGGTTGTCGCCCCGTTATTGCCGTTCGACCTGTGCAGCGCAACGTGCGCGCATAAATATGTGCGGCAAAGACCCAGCCCGACATTGGCAACGGCTCGGCTCGGCTTGGCTCGCCTCGGCTCCACCTGGCCTTTTGCCAGAAGAAGCCAATAAGCAGTTTTGCTTTATCGCTTATTAAAAATCATTTCGCTCTTCGTATTTCAGTTTCACCTCCATCAGCAGCAGCGGCAGCAGCTGCTCCCCGCACTCAGCAACAACCGGCCGAAACTTCATTTCTGCTGCAGTTACCCTTCCCTTTGGCCCTTGCCTCTGTGGCTTTGTTATTAACTTTGGCTCACATGTCGATCACTCTTGATGATTTTGTTCAATTTTAGCGCACATGCGAGCGCCGTCTACGTCTCCATCTTCCATCTACCATCAAATTGCCGCACCGCCACACCCGCTGCCTGCATGCCACAACTCTCTTCTTCTTCTTCTCTTCTCTTCTCTTCTCTTCTGTGTTGGTGTTGTGATTGCTATCGCTGCAGAGAAATATTTATTCAGCCCCCAAAATATGTAATGTTATTTTTTCGGGCTGCCGTTGCCCATTGCCCATCGCTTCGAGTGCCCCATCAAAGTTGATGACGCTGCTGATGATGACGTGCCGTTGTCAGTGGCCCGAGTGGTCTTCAAGCTCTTCGACAGTTGAGTTGTCCTCGCTTTCATTCATCCAGCAAATGCCCCTTTTCTCTTTTTCCTCTATCTATCCCCGTCTTTCTCTCTCTTTTAATCTATCTGTGACTTCCTCTCTTTCTACCCATCACTCTTCCTCTCTCTCTCTCTCTCTCTAGTACATTGCAGCCATTTTCTTGTGTTCGCTGTGGCAAATTATGGCAAATACACACCTTAAGTTGGCTTACATGTCGACCCCTGCTCACCTCCTGGCCGCAGACAAAGGCAATGCACGCACCCGACGCAGACCAAACCGATTCCGTAGTCTACGTCTCGGACAGGCCATCAGCTTTTAATGCCAACTTTTCGTTTCGTTTCGTTGTGTTTCGTTTCGTTTCGTTTTTCTTTAGCATTTTTATCGACTTTATTTCTTATTGTTTTCATACGTCGCCGTCTGCCCCCGTTTCTCCCTCCGTCCTATCTCCGCTCTCTTCCGTCTCTCAGTCTCGTCCACACGATGATTACAAGATCACTTATCTGTGCCTTCAATAAACTTCGGCGTCGCTTGCTGTTATTATTTTTTAATGTAGTTTTTAAGTACCATCAAACACTTGAGACTATGAAGCGAGAACCAGCCCCAACCATGACCGACCAGAGCCCCAACCCCAAACCGCAACTATCGCAGGGCAACGCATCTGGTTCGCATACCCATTAACAGTGGCCCTTCCCCATTCCCCCAGTTCCCCCTTTTCCGATGTACCCCCGCCCAATTGCACTTGTTGTTGTTATTGTTTTATTCACTCGAAAAATCATCTAAAAGTTGTTTAGCTCCCCAACAACAGCTGCCGTAACAGCAACAACACCAGCAACAGCAGCTGCAATTACTGGAGCACTTGATCGTACGTAGAGTCGCTCCATTATCATCCTTCGATTTGGGGGCGGTGATTATCCCAACTCATGTTCAGAAATTTCAATCTCCCAAGCGCATTTGTCTGTCTGATACAAAGCTAGAGCTAGCTTATTTCTATCGACATATATTTACTGGCTGGCAAATTAAACAAAAATATATTTTCTAGCTTTAATTATATGATATTGGAATATCTTTATTATATACTGATATCGATAGACCAATTGATATGGGCTATGGGTAGAGCTCGAAGAGTTTTTTGTATCAAATATTTTCTGTGATTCTCGATATATTATTTCTGCTAATATAATTTGTTCTGCAAATATTTGTAATATATCGATACATTTCCAAAAACATTTATCGATAGATCTAATTTTCATAAATTTTTCGGTTAAGTAAACATATATTTCATTTATCGATCACAATATATCGATGTACTCAAGCTGCATTTATAATTTTTGTTGATATTCTGACTTTAACAATTGTCGGCTGCTGACTTGGCCGCGTTGCACCTGCTGCTGCCAACACTTTCTACTGCTGCCTATCGACAGTTAACTGATATCTCTTTTGGCTGCTCTGTTCGAGGTCTGCTCTTTGTTTGGCTGATCGCTGACCATTACACGGCTGCTGGCCATCAATTGGAAGTACAGTAATTTGGCCCGAGGTGGCCGCACATGCTTTATGCGTGGCTTCGATGCATTCTGGCCATTTGTTGCCATCATTACCACATAACTCGGCTTTATGGCTCTTCACTCGACTTACACACACGACGCACAAGCTGATCGGGATTGCCGCGGTGACGCACTCGCCATTCGGCAGCCACTCAATCGAGCATTCCGTGCTCATGCCAGTTCCGCGTCTTGCCGCCTTCCTTGCCTTCCTTGCCTGCCCTGCCCTTCGCTGCCATTGGCTCATTTCATTTTCCTAGCACTCTTCGTTGCTCAATGTGCAATTTTCGTTGTCCAACTTATTGCTTTAATAGCAGGCTATAGCGCTTGCTGGCCGGCTGCCCCCCGCCGACTTGCCCGCTCTGGCCCACACTCACAGCTTAGCTAATAACTGGGCAATCTGCGCCCTTTTCAATCTCATTGCACATTTCAAGCTCCGAGTTGCGAACGCGCGTTCCACTTTGAGTTCTTTGCTTAAGTCAGTCATACCCTGCAGCTATTGAAAGTGCGTTAAAGCGCGTATTTTGAAAATGCATAAATGTTTTTAAGCTTTTTATCTGTTGATATGGAAAGCTTACCATACCAAGCTGTCATTATCTATCTGTATAAATATATTCTAAGCTTTATCATCTTTCTTTGACTGTAAACTCCTGAAGGGTATTTCTCAGCAACTCACTTTCCACTAGATCACTCTTACTTGTTGTTGCCGCATTCTTTCTATCGATCGCTGCGTTGATTCTCAATTTTTTTTTCTGCCTGCACGCCTTGTTGCTGCTGCTATCATTGACTGTTTTACGCTTCGCTGCAAGCCCAGCGCTGGCAACATCTGGCCTTTTTGATTTTAATTATATATTGTGACCACTTCAGTCCAGGCCAGTTGCCAGTTGCCAGTTGCCAGTTGCCCAGTACCTGCAACAGCGCCAAGAAAAACTAAGATTATTTCGCTTATATCGCACGGTGGGCGTGTCACTAAATAAATTACTTTTCTATATATAACGAACATATACGGCCGATGCGATATATATATTTTTCGTGTGTGTGTGTGTGTGTGTGTGCGGTTGGGTTAGAGCATTGAGTTTCCCACACGTGCAGTCACTGCAAGTCGGAAAATTGTTTGCTAAACGCCCTTTCCTGTAGCAACACAGCAACTGTTGCTGTTACTGTTGCCTGTGCTGTGTACGTTGCAGTTGCTGTTGTCGCTGTCGCTTGTGGGTTGCTGCTGCTGCCGCTGCTGCTGCTGCTGCTCGTAATTAGCATAAATCACTTCAAAAAAGGCTTCCTTTTTGGCTTGACCAAATTTGTTTTATAGTCTATGTGGCTCTTTTGGCATTTTGGCATCTCTGACTGGCAGCCGCAGTCGCTGCAGTTACCGCTGTGTACTGTGTACTGACCCGCCTCCGTTGCCGCCCACACCGCCCACCACCCGTACAAAAACAACAAACACGACATCGACAAAGTCACGCATCGCTGACCAAAATTGGCACACAAAACGCTGCACCAGGAGATTGCGAGGTTTGTTTTTATTTGACTTTTTTCTGTTTGTTTTTTTTTTTGCTTTTGCATTTGGGCCGCCAAAAGTTGAGCAATCAAATACCATTTGCATTGACTGGCTCTGCCCCCTTTCCCCCCGTGCATTTTCCAAGCCCGAGAAGTAGCCAGCTACAACAGGCAAATAGAAAGTCGATTATTGTACAATAAGAAAAACTTTAATTGAAAGTTTAACAAAAAGTTTTGTTCCCAGCTCTGAAAGACGGCCAGACGGTCAGACGGCCTATTACTGCCCGCCCCCTCATACGTGTCGCTTATGAGCTGCTGCAAGTGCAATGCATTGATTCTGTTAAGCGTTTTTGACTTGCATTTACTTTGCTGCGAAACTTTCCAAATACCAAAAAGTCATTTAGCTATTTCGATGATCAATTAGTGTCCATCAGCTGCTTGAAATGATGCCGAGATCCTGCAAATGACCAGTTGTCCGATTATCAAGGGGTGTCGCATGTGCTTAACGCTTAGCGCTTGCAATGAAAGTATGATTTTGAAAAGTCGCTTCAACTATTTCAATGAAAAGCTGCAACTTTCATCGTTCGCTGAGGAAACCTATCAAAGACCCAAACTGGTTTAACCCTGAGCAGTTATGAATTAATAATGCTAATAGCCGCATGTTATTCATAAGAAATATATATATTTTCATAAGCAACTATCGATGAAATATGGATTTCATTTGTTTTGCATTGTTTGCCATGCGAACTGTAACTGGCATTGCACAAGCCGTTGAGCCGTTCACTGAAGTTGTCAACTTGATGTGTGCGTGTCCATGTCTAAGACAGCGACTGTATCACCATGACAATGATGATGATGATAAAGAGCATCATCATGATGAAGCTGCGGGCCACCGTGAACAGCGACATAATTTCGCGGCCAATTGGAAACTGTCAAAAACTATTTGGCTGTGTCTTCATAACTCCACTCGGACTTGAATTCGGACTCGGACTCGGACTGCACAGACATTCGGCGTTGCATGCAACAGAGCGAGAGAGACTGGTTGAACCGGGCAGCGAGCAGTCGGACAGTCAGTCAGTCCGGCAGTCCGGCAGTCCGACAGTCCGGCAAGTCAACTTGTTGGCCATTTCTATTGGGCCACCGCATCGTCGTCGTCGATGGCCCACTTGCCCCAGTTGCAGCTGTTAGCTGGCTGGCTGGCAGGCTGGCTTTTTGGCCTAAACTATGCGCATTTTTGCATCGGATTTGCTCGCTTTTTGTGCGAGCGCTTCCCTCGACGAGGAGGCTAATTGAAAAAATGGTTTATTAAAATGGCATGCGATAAGCTTAGTGAGTGGTGCGAGAGTGGTGCACCTAGCCGTAGAGTTGAGCGGCCAAACGCATTATATTTCCGTCATTAGGCGCAACGAGTTTCGGGCCATTGCATAAGCAGTTCGCTGGCCAGCGGTTTAATAGTCAGTGGAAGTGTACGCGCAAGTTCGTTGCCTAAGTCTTTTGTTTTAGTTCCCATAATTTTCAATACGCAGCCAACTTTGGCCCCAATGCTCCGCATACAATCTGCACACCCACTGAAACCACAATGGAGCGCGTCCCAATTAAAAAGTCGCGCGTTGTTTTGCCAATTGTTGAGGATTGTTGCTGTTGCAGTTGTCGCTTGCTGCTGGTCATAAATCGCGTCTGCTTATCATTTTCATAAACAACGGCAAAGTAAAAACGACGAACGCGACGAACTTATGCAATTCTGAGTGTCAGAGGCGGCCGCAGTCTGGGCAGCAATATGCACCACCATTTGCCATAGTAATGACAGGTGTTTGTAACTCGTTTGTAACAAGCGCTCAGCTCTGGAAGCTAACGGAAGGCACCCAGCTACAGCGCCAAAATAAAAGAAACTAATGAAAATGCTATAGTTGGCCATGCTCGAGCAGCAGTTATCCTCTAATATTATTACTATTCAAGTTTCATTACTATATGAGTATATCAGCTGTGTGGTATAGATGTGGAAGTAGAATAATATATAGTTATATGTTGATATATGGATATGTTCCAGTGAGGCTAAATCTTTATATGTCTCACATATACTTTGGGGTTTTCAAAAATATTTAAATAATTATTGAATCCTCGCATCTGCATTTATCAAAAAAAAAAAAAAAAATAATAAATAAATAAATAATAGATCTATAAATTGTCATTTATTGAGCTTTGGTATTTTGAGATACTAATTTGCTCAAAATCCCTCATCATCCATTTTAATTTACAGGGTATAGAAATATTGTACTTATATACATGTAGCGCACTGGCCAGGACAGACAATCGGCACAGCAATCGCCAATGGAAGGCTGAGAGACTGTTGCTAGTGCCGTTGCTGCTTGTACTGGTACTGGTGCTGGTGCTGGCGGGGGGTCGCCAACGCAGAGAGACCCCAACAGATATTTGCATTAATATAAAGCCCAAACCAATTTATGCCCGCCAGCAGCAGCTGTGCTGTGCAGCAGCCAAAAAATTATTGTACGTCGCTAGCACAACGCAAATGTTGCGCTAGGCAGACAGTCGAACACACACAGACTCAAACGCACACACACTCACACACACACACACACACACACACACTCACGCTCACATAGTTCGCTAAAGTCAGCCATAAATTGCGGTCTATCAAAAGTCGCAGCATTATGACGATAGCAACGACTGGCTGGCTGCGAGTGAAAGTGATCTGTGCAATGGAAATCGAGTAGGCTGCCTGCCAACTTGTGATCTTACATTTTCATTATCGCTGTCATTTGTTCCTGTGGTCGGAACAAATCGCATCAGGAAGATGAGAAGCTGTTTTTTGATTAGGTTTCTGCCGCTGGACGGGACCCGCGTCTAACTATCTGTACTTTTTGCGGTTTCAGTTGTAGTCGCTGCTTCTGCCTTGGCCAGACAATAAAATTGATATTTGCGGTTTTAATTCGCTGCTGCCATTGTGGTTTGCAGCGCATTTGAATGGAATGTGAAGCTGTTCCATGGTTTCCCACTGGTCAGTCTATGAGGCGGTGGGGCGGTGGTTAGTCGTCTGGGGGCGTACATTGAACTCTCGCGCCTGGCAAATCGAACTGATTAGCCGGACTGACGGGCATTTGTCATTGTTAGTGCATAATTAACACACGCCCCGCCAGACGCCCACTGTCTGGCACTAGGATAAATCACAGAAGCCAGCGTATACTAGACAAGACTAGCCTAGCTTCGGCTGCGGGTTGGTGGGGTACAACTTAATTGCAGAGTGTTTGCATAATGCTTTTGGCAGTGAAAAAGTGCGCTTGGCTAATGGCTACAAATATTTCAGGCCAAACATTGAAAAACACTTGCGGCCAACACCGGAGCTGAAAGTGAAAATTGAATTTGACTGCAATTGGGTGCAGGGGGAGGGTCACACACACAAACTCATAATTAATTTGGCTGCGGCGGTTATCGGCTGGCCTGGCTCGCAGGCACCGCTCGCATAACGGCCCACCACCTGCCAGGCTAAAAACCTCACAAAAATCAACAAAATCGATATTTAAAATCGCATAAATCGTTTGGCTGCACGCTCCACGCTCCACTTGCAATCCACATGAGTTCCACACAGCTACGATTTTTGGGCTCTGTGGCTAGCTTTCCGGGCTGCAACCACTTTGCGGTTTGATTTATGCGACTGTTGGCCCGCTGGCTGCCCGGCTGGCACCACACTCGACTGCATCAAGAGGGTGCGCGGGCGTGTGGGTGCGTCGCCAAATAACAGGAATTGCTTTAAATTACGCAAATTCAAAATTGCAGAAAAACAACGAGTTGCTTGGCAAAACTTGAACTTTTGATTAACTTATGGATATGCTCGGTTGCTCAGTCGCTCGCTTGCTTGCCCCACCCCACCACATGGCTGTCTGGTACGCCTGCCTGCCTACCTGCCTAATACCGTTAGCGTTAACCACTTGCCAGCTCTAGACTTGTCCACTTTACGTGCCATTGAGCACATTTATCAGACAGCGATGGCTAAGGCGAATGAAACTGAAACTGTAACCAAATCCGACTCCAATTCCAGCCACAGCCACAACTCAAACTCTAATTCAAATTCAAATCCCAAATCGAAAGTGACCAAAGTCAAACACAATGAAATAAAAAGCTATAAAGTGTTGTCTTATTTATTAGACCTAAAGTAACTATTGTACATGCACATGGATATGAGTAGTAAGAGATTGAAATTAGAGATATAACTTGAGGTAAAAACAAACAAATATCTGTTAGATCAACATTTTTGATCATAACTCATACCATTTCTTTTACTCTTTTATCTCCAACTCAATTCTTTTGTTTTTAGTCTCATATTTATTTATTTATTTTTATCAATTAAATATCTTATAGTTGCAACATAACTTTATTTGTATTTAGAAAAAATGCACATTGATATGATTTGTAAGACATCGAAATTCGAGATATATATTTAGGTAAAACAAATATCTTTAAGATCAACTTAACTTTATTTGCCTAAAGTCAAAAATTTAATCATGTAAAGATCTTGTATATGTAACTCAACATTTGTTTGTTTTTAGGCTTATATTTATTATTATTTTTTTTTTATCAACTAAATATTTTTTTTCTGCAACGCAATTTTGTTTATTCTTAGACTCATATTAATTTTATTTATTTTTTTAAGCTTTATATCTTTTATCTGCAACACAATTTTATTTTTTTTAGTCAAAAATTCTTTTTATGTATTCTTGTTCATTTGATATTTTTGTTTTTGGAAATATCTCGTTTTGCTGTCTGATTTATAGAGCCTAGCATCCAATTTCCGGGAGCCTTTATATAGGTTGTCTGCGTTTTTGATTTGCGGCCATATGATGCTGCGCAAATATTTACACAATCTCAATAAATTTATGCGCTCTTCTTCACATTTTCAATTTGCAATTTTTCGCTCGCCAGGCGGCGGCTGCAACTAGAACTGGGCAACGGGGGAATTGAGATTGGCTCAGGCTGTGGCTGTGGCTGAGACTGGAGCTGGGGCTGCGGCTGCGGCTGCGGCTATAGTATTGGGACTTGGAGTGCCACTTTTTGTGGCTGCTAGCAGAATTTATGCAAATATCCAAAACACAAACTCTGGCTGTGATTGTTATTGGCCTAGAGAACGATCAGCGATCAGCGATCGACGATGGAAACATGGAATCACGTTGGCGGACAAAATTGAATGCGTGGTTGTAGCTTATTCAAGCTTAGCTCCGAATTCAAACTGGGTACTCGATGGCAGTTGCTGTTGTGGAAGGGCTGCTGTGATTTTTATCGCAAGCCTTTTAGTTAAAGGCCCGATATAAACGCTGGATAGCAGTGGATCTGGCTAACTGGGCCAGCTGCTCGCGCTCCGGCGCACTGTGTGGCCCAGTTGCTCCAGTTAGGCATAGATGGCGACAGTGAAAGAGTGAGGCGCAGAGAGACACACACAATTGCAGATGGAGATGCAACTGGCATTTATGGTCAGTTCACAGCGTTTGGCAAGTGCAGCCAGTCGGGGACAACGACAACAACAACAACAACAACAACAAACGCTTAAGACTCATTGAACAATTTCCTAGTTTTACAATTTTTTGGTGCGACTTTTGCGGACTGTGGAAAAGGCGAAAGTCAAACAACAACCACAAATGCTGGCCATTAAAAAAGGTGCTTTATTAAAGCCTAACAGGAAAATTGAACAACGTGGCTACGTGGCCGTTGTTGTTGTTGTTGTTGCTGTTGCTGTTGCTGTTGTCACTGCATGTGAGATGTGCAGGAAAGCCCAGTGAACGCAGTTTCCCAGACATTGTAACTGTTTTCAGCTGATGTTGTTGTTGTTGTTGCTGTTGTTGGCACAATCGATAAATCGCACAACAACTGGCAAAGCGACAACGCATAAGTTGTTCGCTGTTTGTTATTTTTTGGCTGTTTGTTTTTTTTTTTTTTTTTGGGCGGAAGCAAATTGCCATGTGACAAACGCAAAAGCAGTTCGAGCATACACATAAATATTGTTCAATTTGCTTGATGAGAAAAGCATCCATTATGCACTCTAACTAAATGATAAGTGAAGACAAATAATGCGTAAAATAATGGACATTTCTTAGCCAGCAACAGCGGAGTTTAACTATCTAGTTAGAAAAGTTTACTAAATTTAATATATTCCAGATTAAGGATTTCATCGATTATTATGCTCTCTAACTAAATTATATGTGATAAATTAATAATTCAAAAAATATATAAAATAAATAATGGCAATTTGTAAGCCAGCAATAGCAGAGATTAACTATTTATTAAGAGCTAGTTGTCAATTGGATAAAATTACTAAAATTAAAATGTTCTTAATATGTTGGGATAAATAAAAATATAATAATAATAAATATAATATAAATACAAATAAATAATGGTAATGGTAATGATAATTTCTAAGCCTGCAACAGTCAATACTAATCGTTTTAGCTAAAATTGCTGATTTTAATAAATTCCAGATTTACGGTTTGATCGATGGGCTTTGATAGTCTATGAAATACAGTTTCGTATGGCATGTATCAATTCTAGTTGATTGAACTATCTTTGAGCACTTCCCAGTTCTCATATGGCATTTAGAAATAATGTGTTATGTCTCACATTTTTAGCCATGACAATAAGCGATACTGCCTATCTTTTAAGTTATAATAATTAAGCTTTTAACATCTGGCTGCAGGGTATCTATCATATAATCACTTACTCTGCTCTATGACAGTTTATTTTATTAATTTCGCACAACACTTTAATTGATGTTGTCCAAGCAGCATTTTAAATTGTTTGATTAATTGCTGCTCCAGTTAGTGAACACTCCCAGCTTCCAGCTTTCAGCTCTCAGGCTCAAAAACTGCCAGACAACTACCAGTTACTGCAACCTCAACAAGAACCACAACAACAGAAGCGGGCGCCATGTCAAAATCAGATTTTTTCTTGGCCTGTGGCCCCACGCTGCCTGCCAATTAGAATGCTATTTTTCCTTTATTTATATATTTATTGTGGCACTCAGACGACATATGCAGCCTCTGGTTCTACGACTGACTCAGCGCGGTGCTGCCACTGCCACGGCACCCGCATCATTTGCTGCTCGGCTGCTGATTTGCGCCATGACCACATCACTTCCTGTCGCTCTTGATTTCATTAGGCAATGCGCGCCGCGTGGGCTGCGCAGGCTGCGAGCATCTAGGACAAGTTGAAGTCCGTGAAGCGTGCATCCAACTTAATTAGCGCTGAATGCGAGAGGAACTGCAGCTTAATGAGAGGAATGACTCTTTATCGATAAGGTTGCTTCATTGCAGCTGGGCTGGTCCTAGAGCGGAGCGCGTGACAGGAGTTGAATACAAATTGAAAGCACGACTGAAAACTGTTTTATCCTCATTTGAATATCGAAAAGATTTTTACTTAAACTTAAATTTAAATTTATTTAATTTAAATTTGCTCTTTGATGCGTGCTTAGCTTTTTTATTATTTAATTTTATTTTACTTTATTTTCTTTTAATTTATGCTTATTTCATATGATGACATCTTAGCTTTAATTGAGTTTTCATTCTAATGTCCCCATTACGGCATTAAGGCAAGAATTTCGCCTTTGCCCGCACTCGTATCACGCAGCACGAAATCCACTGCACTTTATGTGTTTCTAATCCTGAAGCTTTGTCGCAAACACTTTGAATACGTTGACTTTGGGCCTTGGCTGCTGCTCTGCGCCTGCCGTGGCCGCCAAATGAAGCACTGCGACGACGACGCACATTTCTAAGCGACGTGAGGACGTGCGCATTCCGTGGAGCTGGCAACGTTCACGAGTTTATGCAACGATCCATCATCTAAGCCAAGATTTTTGTTTTTGGACAAGTCCGGACGGACGACGGCGGGTGGCAGCTGCAAGAGCCAACAACAACAGCAGCAGCGAGAGGAACAGCGAAAAGGCATTTTTTAGCCAAACACAAGAAACGCATTCGCGGTGGTTGTGACGTTTGCCGTGGCAGTGGCAGTGGCTGAGGCTGAGGTTTTTTCTTTTTTCTTGCGCCTCCTGTTGCTGTTGTTGTTGAGTGAGCTTTTGCATACTTAGTTACCTTGTCTTGCAGTTGGGCTTCGCATGTTTTTGGCCATTTGGCGTTGCAAGTTGTTGTTGTTGTTGTTGCAGTCACAGTCAAGTCCAGCCAGGGGCTCCAGGTTCAGCTCCACGTCCAGCTCGGAGCTAGCGGCCAAATGCAAATCTTGCACCGCCTCGCCCCGTTGCTCGGCACGCATGTATTGGAATTTTGATTTATCAATAGATGGCAGTGGGCGCCCAATGAGTCCAAAACGTAGTTGGACTCGGTGCTGGGGATCTTTGGATCTTTGTTTTTGTGGCGAAAGCAAAAGTTTGTTTGCTGGCACGTTGAGCGAAAGGCGACTGGCTCAAAGTTGAAACGTGGCCGTGGCCAGACAGCTGCAACAGCTGCCAGCACACCAGCACCACCATCAGCACCACCGCCACCACCAAGTGCCCAAGTGCCCGTCTCCATAGCTGACTAACATTTAAGCAATAAAAAAAAAAAAAATAAAACTAACGTTGCACCACCACTGCAGCACTGCACCACACCACAGCGCCGCCGACTCATTTGACTTCTTTGGTTGGGGCGCGCAAAACATAAATCAAATGGAGGAAAATGTACAAGATAAATTTTTAAGCACACTTATTTAACACCTAACAACCTTGTTAGATGCATTTTGATGATGCAACCAGTCTCCGGGCACAGCCGTAGCCATAGCCACAGTTACAGTCACAACCGCAGTCAGAGCAGGCGCAGGCGCAGGCGCAGTGGCAGCCACAGCCGGCGACAAGGTGGAGCAAACATAGAGAGAGGACTCAGAGTCAAGTCTGAAGACACGTCGCATCGTCGCACTTGTGGCTCAGAAATCTATACCGGAAAATTAAAAATTGTTAATAACACGACAAGCTGCGTGGCGTGGCCGGTGGGGTGGGGTGGTGCGGTGCGGCGGTGCGCTGACAACAACTGTTAGAATTGCTTTTCGGTGTTTGCGACTCAGCGAAGCAGCGACAAAGAACACAGCTTTGTGAATGTGAATGTTGGATGTGGTTCAACTTTTAAATTGCAATCGCAACACACTCACACTCGCACACACACACTTGCACTGTATGTATGTGTGAGGGAGAGAGGGAGAGAGCAACGCTTCATCAAAGCCTCACATCTGCTCACATATAAATCTTGCGGTTCGGCTAAAGGGTGCCGAACGCGTTGAATTTTTAAAAAAATTATTTCTAAAAATTGCAATAAATATTGAGAGGCGCTGATAAGGCGTCAACATAAATCAGGTGGCATGCAGCAGCAGAGGAGGCAGCAGAAAGAGCAGCAGCAGCAGCAGGAGAGCAGAACAAGCAAATGCAGACATAGCGGAAATATCAAGACTGGCTGGGGACTGGGAACCCGTGACTAATCAATGTAATAGTGTGAAGTCTTCACACGGCGCAAGCCGCATGGGGCTCGAGAGGGCTGCGGGGCAATGCTGCCATATTTTTTATAAGCTAATTCGATTTCAGCCGGTCAACCTTAGCAATCGATACAATTGCACGCTTTCTGCACACAACATGTTTCGCGCAGCACAGCAGCCACCCACGCAACCAGCAAGCCACAGCAGCCATAGTCAAGCCAGCAAACACTTTCATTGCCCCCATTGCAATGTGCGCCAGGCAGATTGGATTACGGCGTGGCTCGATAGCTGAGACTCTTGATTGATCCATAAGTGGGGTAGGCTAATGGTAGGCAAAGAGAGAAAAGAGAAGAGGCGAGTGACGTGAGGCAACAGCTTAGCGCTGTACATTAAAGCCAAATGAGTCGGAGTTTGGCACGATTTTCATCGCGATATAAATTCGTGTAATTATGATTTTCGCCATTATATTGCTTCGATTAATCGATAACACTTGGATACCGTTAGCATTTAATCTATGCTGTCATTGGGGGAAGACTTTGGAATAAATGTTGTTCAAAGTATTTGGCAATCAGCACTGTGCACTCTAAACTTTTCGCTCTGGACCCGCGCTGCCTCTCGCTATCTGTCTGCCTGCACACTCTGCGCATTTGATGCTCCTCTCTGTGGCACGTAGTCATTTCTCATCAGACGCGCTGCGGCACACTCATGGGGCAGGTAAATCATCCACATCTGCCGGAAATTGCATAAAAATATGCAAGGCTGCGTTGTTGCCCCGGCCTATGCAGCAGCAACAGCCAAAGTAACAGCCAGAGTAACAGCAACAGCAACAGCAACAGCAAAAGCAACTGCCACATGCTGCATTAGATGCACAGGGGGAGGGGCTGGGCGGCTCAGCAGCTACAGTAAGCCACGGGCCTCAAGACATGTCCGACTCTTATCAAAAGCGCTGGCTGCTTGATAATCCGCGGCAGAGACACGACCGACATTTGGCCACCTTCTATTAGCCCCAAATGCAATGTTTCTGCCCCGCGTCCCTTTCTCCTTGCAAGCTCTGATGCACAGCTCGGCTAGCTGGCCGAGGTGTTAATCAAGCCAAACCACGATCCGATGGCCCAGGATGTGGCTGGCTGGCTGGCTGGCTGGCTGTCTGGCTGCATGGGGAGCGCTGCTCGAATAGTTTCTCAGCACCTCGAGCCTCACACGCCAGTTAGCCAAGAAGCGGGGCAATCAACTGGCAGCTCGACCGCATTGTTGTTGCCTGCTGACTGCTGACTGTCGAGCTGGCCGTTTTGGTTTTGGCCATGACAGAATTTCTCCTTCGTTTTGGTTGTTTCGTACGATAAATAAGGTAATTGAATGAAATTACTTTTGACAGCTTATTTGCATACATCAACAGCGGTCGCAGTAGCCAGCCGCAGCTGGAGTTGAAGCTGGAGCTGGAGTTGGAGTTGAAGCTGGTGCTGAATCTCGAGCTCAAGTCAAGAAACTGAGGCCTTGTTAGCCCATAATTGGTTATTGAATGCTGTTGCACACACTCACACTCACACACACTCACGCACACACCCCGCACAAGTGTTTGGTGTGCTTGGAGTGTGTGAGGAAGTGCGTGCTGACAAAGATGAATAACTCTTGAGAAGTTTTGACGACAACAAACAGCGCTTTCAGTATCTGCGAGCGCAGGCAAAACGAATGACTTGACGATGAGCAACGAACTCGATTTTTATCACAACTAACCTCTTGTACTGAAGCATTTGAGTGACGAAATCTTTAACGCATTGAGTATGACATTTTTGAAGTCCATTAAGTATATATCTTATCGAGCGGAATGTTGACTCTTAACAATTTAGGCACAAATGTGCACAGACTTTACTCGCAGTGAAGTCGTATACTCATATAGACCCTGACTTTCTGCCTTTGGCGGACTGAATTGAATTCGTTCCTTTCCCAATGTTTTCTGTTCTTGTTCTCTTTCTACATTTTGTCTCATTGTTTTCTGTACTTATTGCTGGCAATTGGAGAATGCTCCGTTTTGATTTACCTTTCACTGCAGATGGCAGCTGCCGGCGGTTATCAGTGAGGCCCACTTGGTCAGGGCCACAGCCAGAGCCAAGTCCAGGCGTTGGCCGCTCATCCCGGCAGCTATTTCGTGTGGGCGTCCGTTGCAGCTGCGCGAGGGCAGCCGTCGGGATCTGTCGCTGGGCCGTGTTTCTCAACAGCAGTTCCATGTTGTTGACAGATAAAATTGCCAATCTGCTGCTGGCTCTGACGACATCGTCGTCGTCGTTGACGTTGCTTGGCGACAATTTCGCTCGGGTTAAACGGGTTTAAACGGCTGCCAACTAAGCTTAATGAAAGTCTTTAGTCAGCACAGCAACCCAGCAGCCCAGCGGAACAGCAATCTAAGCAGATCTTCGCCAGGCGGACCGTTGCGACCCAACAGTTCGATGCCTTTGGCTTACAAAAAGTGTAATTAGCGCAGAAATTGAACGTGAGGAGTCGCCGCGACGTGGACACGTTTCGCTTTAAATGCATATCAGTCTGGGAGTCTGAGACAGAGACAGAGACACAGATGGATGGAGACAGAGACTGAGACTAAGACTGAGACTGAGACTGCGACTGAGGGAGGCGGACTGCGGTGAGCTCCCGTCTTGTTGTCGTCAGCACAGAGAAGGCGGAGTGAGGGGCGGGGATTCCACTATTTAAAGTGAAATAATGACAGTTTTAATTGCTGATTTTTTGTGCTCGTTGTTCGTTGGCGTCTGGCAAAATGCCATAGCTGACTCTTTGACTGCCCCCCGTTACCCTACTGGGCCCCCCTACGATCCCCGCCTTCCACTTAGTGCTGGGCTATTTTTAGGGTGGCGTAGGCCAGCAGCGTGCAGACCGTAAAATGTAAATGTTGATTACGCAAATGCCAACTAATTGGCAGCCATTAAAGCCAGGTCAATGCTCCAGCAGCATTGCAGAGTTGAAAGCCCCAAAAAAAAAAACAAAGAAATAAAAAACCTAAATTTAAGTTGACATACGCTTAATACGCCGCAGCCCGGGGCACGTCTCGAGCATGACCAGAACAAATTGCTCCACTGACTGTTGCAAATTAAGTTAAGCTGTGCGGGGTTTAAGCCGTTGCCTTTAAATCAAATTAAAATTTTGACAACTTCATTTGTAATTGGCAGCGCAACCGTTTAACCGGCAGCGACAGAGCCATGCTGCCAGAGCCAACCTAACCACGCTAATAAACGTTATTATATTGATTTCCTTTTTTCCTTTGCGCCCTCAGGTCTCGGCCAGCGATCCGGATTGCGGCGTCAATGCCATGGTCAACTATACGCTCGGCGAGGGGTTCAAGCATCTGACGGAGTTCGAGGTGCGCTCGGCTTCGGGCGAGATTTGCATTGCCGGCGAATTGGACTATGAGCGGCGTAACAGCTACGAGTTTCCCGTATTGGCCACGGATCGTGGCGGACTAAGCACCACGGCCATGATCAAGCTCCAGCTGACCGATGTGAATGACAATCGACCCGTGTTCTATCCACGCGAATACAATGTATCGCTGCGTGAATCTGGAGCGGCACATAGCACTGCCACGCCCATGCCGATTGTGGCTGTGGTGGCCACAGATCCGGATGCGGGTACCTTTGGCCAGGTCTCATATCGCATTGTCGCCGGCAATGAGGGCGGCATCTTTCGCATTGATCGTGCCAGTGGCGAGATCTTTGTCATCCGGCCGGACATGCTGTCCGTGCGCACGCAGGCGATGCACATGCTCAACATCTCAGCCACGGATGGGGGTGGTCTGCGCACCAGCACCGATGCCGTCGTCTTTCTCAGCATCATCGATGCCATGCAACGGCCACCAATCTTCGAGAAGGCACGCTACAACTACTACGTAAAGGAGGATGTGCCCCGCAACACAGTCGTTGGCTCGGTGATAGCCACCAGCAGTGACACCGGTGAGTAGCGCACACAAATCTCAGCTCCAATTGCAGCCAGGCTCTGCCACAGGGCAGACTCATCTCTTTACCCAAATTGTTTGTATATATATTGCGCCTGGCTCGGGCCGTGGCTACCAAACTTGGCGGCCTGCGTCGCGACGTCTTTGTATTGGATTGCATTCATTAGTTCAGTGAGCTGGAAAGCAAAATATGCGCATATGATGGACGGACAGACGGACGGATGAACTGGCGATCGAATGGTCCAACGGTTGAATGCGCCAATCGTTGAGCCAAAAAAATAAAACAGATGCAAAGTCATATGGCAAATGTTTAATACCCTTTCATTAATTTGCATATGTTTGGGGAGTACTGAAAGAAGATAAGAGTTAAAATTAGATTTTTGAACATATTTTTTTTTTCATTTTTTATAAATATCTATAGGAGATATTTTCGTAGCATTTTAATATATAAATATGTTTCGAGCTAAAGCTATCAACTTGTAATGAGAAATAATGGAAGAAGCAACAAGTTTAGATTAGATTTAAAAAAAAAAAATTTTTTTTTTTTTTCATTTTATAAATATTTATATAAATAAATCAAATTTCAAACTAGATCATTTAGGATTAGATTTTTTTTTTTTTATATTTTTTAGCTAATTTCATTTTATAACTAGCAATAAGCAATATATAAACTAATTCCGTTTCAAATAATAATTTGCACTGTATTGCATAGTGTTGAGTACTAATGGAAGGAGCTAAAAATTAAGATTACATTTAAAAAAAAAAATTGTTTTCATTTTATAAAAATCTATAGAAGATATCTTCGTATCACTTCATATAAATAAATCGAGCTAGAACTAACAACTAGTAATGAGAAGTAATGGAGGCAGTAAAGAGTTAATTTCAGATTTTATTAAAATACTTTTTCATTTCCCTATATATTTAAATAAATCAAGAACTAACTCGAAGATTTAAGATCAAAATTTTTAAAATATTTCTTAACTCATTTAATTTCATAACTAACTTAAGGTAATTATCTTCGTAGCAATTCATATACACAAATTCAAATTTTTGCAACGTGTTGCATATTCCATGTAAAAATCATTACTCTCTCCTTCTATTATATAAGCTAAAGAAAATTAAGATAAAATTTGTACAAGCAACGAAAAAACGGGCTGGCAAAGCGCTTGCTTTCAACAAAATGGGCCACTGGTTGGCAGAGAAGCACAGTCAGAGCCACAGCAGGCGAAGGAAAAGAATTAGGAGCAGAAGCAAGTGGACAGGGGGACAGGAGGACATGGGGACATGGGGAACAGAGGGGCGAGCACATGCACAACAAAAGCCAAAGCAAAACACTTCAAACGCAAATTTCGGCAGAAATCTGCACCCATCAACGATATTCCACGTCCTCGTCATCGCTCGCTCGCTCGCTCACTGATACAAAAGGCCAAGACACGAGCTCGAGTGCCTGTCTACCGGCGGGTGAAGGAAGACTGTGGCTTGACTCAGAAGAGGCGAGTTGCGATTGCGACTGAAGTTGGGAGTTTTTTTTTTTATTTGCTGAACGGCTATGCAAAATGAATTTTGAGCTTTAATTTGCTGCTTTCGCTGTGCACTTCCTTTCATTGCTCCCGCTGTCACTGCCTCTGGCCCCTCGGCGCGCTCTCATGTGTCAATCTGGTACCAGGTTCAGTGCTCGTTCATTCTTTAGTTCTATTGTTCCATCTGCAAACTCATTGCGCGTCCTTTGTTTGCCTCGCTGGCATTTGAATTGCCTTTAATGAGGCAGCTTTTTGGCAACCCTTTGAACCCGCGCTTGCCTTGCCGTCCCCATTTTGACATTCTTTCTCATCAATTTGTGTTATCTTCTTCAACCTCTCTTGTCTCTTTCTCCACTTTCAGCTCAACGTAGTCCGGTACGCTATTCTATATACTCGGGCGATCCGGATGGTTACTTTAGCATTGAGCCCGCCTCGGGTAACATACGTATTGCCCATCCGTTGGACCACGAGGCCAAAGCACAAGTCTTGCTGAACATACAGGCGACCAGCGGAGAGCCGCCGGTCTATGGCCACACACAAGTGAACATCGAGGTGGAGGATGTCAATGACAATGCGCCCGAGTTCGAGACGAGCATGGTGCGCATATCGGTGCCCGAGAATGCCGAGCTGGGCACACCGCTGTTTGCCGCGCATGCCCACGACAAGGACTCGGGCAGCAGCGGCCAGGTGACCTACAGCATTACGGGCAATGCCACCCAGCCGGCTCGTGGCAAGGCGCAGCCAGCGGCCGCTGCGCTGTTCGCTATCGATGCACGCTCGGGCCACCTTGTGCTATCACGACATCTGGACTACGAGACCGCGCAGCGGCATTCGTTAATTGTGACGGCCACCGATGGCGGACTGCCGCCACTCTCTGCCGATCTCACCATACTCGTGGACGTTCAGGACGTCAATGACAATCCGCCCGTCTTCGAGCGCGACGAATATGCGGTGAATGTGTCCGAATCGCGGGCCATTAATGCACAGGTAAGGCATAAAACTTGTTAACGCTACACTTGGGCAAAAAACTTTATTAAAAAAATGTTTTATGTAAAATAAAAATATTTTATGATGCTTAATATTGAGTATTAGAATCCAAGATGCAGACTTTGTTAGCAAAGATATATGAATATATATCTTTTAAAATATTTGAGAGTTACACCCAGAAAGAACTTTTTACTTCACAGACAACCACTGAACTTAAGTTTGGTAATATCTACTAGAGAGTTTTCTATACACAGTATTTTTGTGAGTGCAGCAGCTGCAGCTATGGCCAGCCAGCCAGCGAGCGACCGTTTGACTGCCTGAAGTTTTATTGAAAAATAAATTTTTGTAATGCAAACTAAATGCGCAACATAAATTTGATTAACAGCCCGTAAAAGTCACGCTTTTGTCAGGCAGGCGTCATATCTTTTTTAAAATATCTCAACACCCCAGAGAAGATGCTGTGGCGGCTGCTGTTGTTGCTGCGGTTGCAGCGGCTGCTGCATCCACGTCCAGCTCTGTTGCATGCGGCATGCGGCATGCGGCAGGCTGCCTGTTGAACTAGTTTTGATCATAAAATCACTTTATATCTTTTGGCATCACGAGGCTGAAACGAGTTGCTGCAGTTCTAGGGATTCCTCTAGAGATTTACGCAGACATGCATCAGAGATTCCAATGCCGCCGCTTCACTGGATGATTGATGACCGCCAGCCGTGTTTGGCATGTAGATCTCTCTCCATCTCCATCTCTCTCTCTCTCTCTCGTTCTCTCTTCTGCTGACTACTCGAAATTAACACAAACTCTCAAACTCTTTGTTGCAGATCATCCAGGTGAATGCCAGCGATCTAGACACGGGCAACAATGCGCGCATCACCTATCGCATTGTGGATGCGGGCGCGGATAATGCCAGCCAGAGCCTGGTGAGCGTTGGAGGTCCGGATGCTGATCTTGCACAGCACTTTGGTATATTTCCCAACTCTGGCTGGATCTATCTGCGTGCCGCTCTCGACCGAGAGAGTCGCGATCGCTATGAGCTGACCGTCCTGGCCACCGACAACGGCACACCGGCCGCACACGCGCGTGCTCGTGTGCTGGTCCGCGTGCTGGATGCCAATGATAATGATCCCAGGTTTCAGCGCGAGAGCTACGAGTTTCGCATTGAGGAGAATCTGCGACGCGGCGCAGTTGTGGGCGTCGTCAGTGCCAGCGATGCGGATCTGGGCGAGAACGCGGCCGTGCGCTACAGCCTGCTGCCAGCCAATTCCAGCTTTCAGGTGCATCCCGTCACAGGTGAGTCGATGCATCCTCTTGCCATAAATTAGTGGTCGAGCTGCGCGGTAGCCGCCAATCCGCAAAATGTCGCAGAGCGAACAGCTCACTCAACGCCGTTAGAGTTCGTGTCCGAGTAGAAGCCACTGTCAAGCCAGCAGCCATGACCCATGGTCATTCATTACTGCTCCACTTGGCTGTCGCTTCTGCACTGCTCCTTGGCATTGCCCACGTCGCCCATAGATCAAACGCGCACGAGCAAACGGAAACCAGTTCCCCAGTTCGGTTGCGACGACGCCGCTGCTGCTGACGATGGGGCAAGCGATAAAATGCGATCTGTTTGAGATATGGCTAGCCAGATGGGTAGATGGCTAGATGGGTAGATGGGTAGATGGCGCAGCCGGCAGCTAACTATCTCGGCTGCAGGCCAGGAGTAGCGCATGACCATTAGTGTTTGAGCAACAACAGTTTTAACGCTGTCAGCTCATCCGTCAATGGAATATCATTGGGTTGACATTTTGCAGGCCACTGTATTAGTGTATGTGTGTGTGTGTGTGTGTCTGTGTATGTGTGTGTGTGCGTGTCCGCTCTAGGGGCCCGACTGCAAAGGAGGCTCAGAGTCTCGCTTCATTTAAATTAAATATGGAAATCGCGTGCAGCTAATCCTGGCAGCAGCAGCAACAACAGAGGCAAACTCGTTTTTCCTGACATGATTTTCTTTTGGCCGCCACGCTGCCAGGCATGACATTTTGATGGCAACAGGCGGAGGCACCACCAGCACCACTGGCACACCAGCAGCCAACACTTTGGCATTAATCATCTGCGACCCAGTTACGAGCCACATTTTCTATACTAATCAACAATGGCTAGCGGTAGCTCTCACTCTCTATCTCGCTCTCTCTCTCTTTATCTCTCACTCATTTTTTTCTCTCTTTCTATCTGTTTTCTTCTATTTATTGGAAATGATCTCAGCTGAAATCCTACCAAAATAAAAGTTGTTTTAGAAATTGTAGCAAAAATAATTTCCGGATTTATTTCTTTCGGACTTCGAAGATATAAATTCTTAGTAAATATACGCTCTATTGACACCGGAGTAATTAGTTCTTCTTCCTTTCTAATTTCAGGCGAGATAAGCACTCGCGAACCGCTGGATCGCGAGCTGCGCGAACTATACGATCTGATGGTGGAGGCAAGGGATCAGGGCACACCAACGCGCAGTGCACGGGCACCGGTGCGTGTCCACGTGACAGATGTGAATGACAATGCGCCGGAGATAGCCGATCCGCAGGAGGATGTGGTTAGCGTGCGCGAGGAGCAGCCACCGGGCACTGAGGTGGTGCGGATACGCGCCATCGATCGCGATCACGGCCAGAATGCATCGATCAACTATTCGCTGCTGAAGGGTCGTGACTCGGATGGCCACGGCCTGTTCAGCATTGATGCCAACACAGGCGTAATACGTACACGCGTCGTCCTCGACCACGAGGAGCGCAGCATCTATCGCCTGGCGGTGGCCGCCACCGATGGCGGCAATCCGCCCAAACAGACGCTGCGAATGCTGCGCGTCGAAGTGCTCGATCTGAATGACAATCGGCCGACGTTCACCAGCTCCAGTCTGGTCTTCAGGGTGAGTGAGAGATTTATGGGCGGGTCATTTGCCCAAGCCCACAGCGACAAGACAGAGCCGAATGCCGCGGCGGGCAGTTAGGCACTCAGGCAGGTTTCTTCCAGGTGGTTCCAGGAAAACTTTTGTCTATTTGACGCTTCTAGTTTTACACGAAGTCCCTCCTTGGCTCGTTTGATTTCCTGCTTTTGCTTGCTGCAGTCGTGATCAGCGCGTTTGTCGCCTGCCTTTTGTGCGGATGATTTGTAGCATCGGGCGTCACGTGACAATGGCCAAGAACACGATTCGCCAGCCTCGGAAACAGACATCAGCGCGCTCTCGCCCAGGGCACAGGGTGGTCAGCGCGGGTGCGAATGCCACAGCTCTGCCCGATTTGCATTCACGTTGCTGACTCAAGGCGGGCGACGAATGAGCGGAGATGAAGCGGCAACATCTTCCTTGACTGTCGTTATTCATGGCGCACGCGTAATTGTCACTCTGTGAACTGTGACTGCAGAGTCCCGCTCCGACTGCTGCTCCCCTCGCCATGTCACCTTTCCCATTAACTGCAATTCGTAACCGTCAACTGAGCATTATACCCTAACAGAAAATGCATTGGCAAAATATGAAATGCATTCTTGTAGCGGTTGTATTGAGAGGGTTTTTATCATGTTGAGATTGAGATGTTTTTAGCATCTTAGCATTTTATATATATATATATATATATATATATATATATATATATCTAGGAGAATATGTTTAATTATCTGAATATTATTCTGTTATATAATTACTCAGAATATACCATAATAATAACATAACAGAGAATGTCTTAAGTGCAAGAACAAATATGAAATGCAATCCTGTATTTGTCGTGTTTAGGGAATTTTCAGCATGTTGAGATTGAGATGTAAATAAAATGCTGAAAATCTCATTTATGCTGATTTTATATATATATATATATTTTTTTTTTTTTTTTTTTTTTTTTTTCAGCATGTTTATATATATATATATTAATATTATTTTGTTATATACTTGCTCAGATCCTAGGACTCAGATATTCAGACAAATGCAAGAAATGCATATTTGAAATTATTATTTCAGACATATTCTCATACAATACTCTCCCTCTTTATATATTATATTATTGCAAGTATATTTATCACTCGTCGTTTTTCTCTATCAGCTCTCACAAAACAAAAAAAAATATATATATTTACTTGGAAATATTATTTCACAAATCTGATATTATATCGACATATATATAATCATATATTTTTGCAAGTGTATTTACATTCGTCGTTTTTCTCTCTTCATTTTTGTTACTATTTGGTTGAGATGCCCACACTTTCTCAGATCCAATACGATATATATTATATTATATTATATATATATAATAAATATTATATTATATTATATATATATAATAAATATTATATATATTTTTGCAAGTGTATTTATCATTCGTAGTTTTTCTCTCTCCATCTTTTGTTATTATTTGGTTGAGTTTGGCTGCTTTCCTAGAGCCAATACGATCCAGTTCTGACAAAACAAAAATATTATATATATATATATATATATATATATATATATATAATATTATATATATATATAATAAATATTATACATATAAATAATATATATATTTTTGCAAGTGTATTTATCATTCGTAGTTTTTCTCTCTCCATCGTTCATTACTTTTTTCGTTGCGCTGCTTAGATTTCGGCTTGTTTCTGTAGCAGTTAAAAACGCTGCGATGAGTTTTAAAATTTTTATCACGTTCGATTCGCACATGTTTTGCATACTCTGCACATTATTGCATGCACATGCCTATCTGCAATCCAGCACCAAGCGTTCCCATTGCCATTCCCACTGGCAGAGCCCCCTCGCAGACGCCTGCGCATGTTCGCTTCCATCCTGCAGAGCCAGTTGCTCTGGCTGCATTTCCGACACTCTGCTGGACGAGGACGAAAAGCCGAGTCTGATGGCTGCGACGCTTTGACATGCATTTAATTGCCTCGCCCTCTCTCTATCTCTCTAGCTCTATCTACCGCTGGCTCTCTCGCTCTCGCACTCGCACTCTGTCTGTGGTCTGTCAGTCAGCTGACCCTGTGCGTCCGGCCGCGCGGTTCGCCTTTTAAATCCGCTTCGGCAACAATTAAAATTGACACATTTCGTTGCGTTTCGTTGTCGGTTGCCTTTGATTCCATGCTTTGTCCTCAACTGCATCTGCATTCTTCTCGCTTTGTTCCCGTGCGTTGGCGTTGACCAAGCAGTTAAAGCTGTTGGAACTTGGCTGATTGGCGGCTCACAAACAAATCTTGCTCTTGCTCTTGCCTCTGCCACCGCCTCTGCCTCCGCCACTGTCTCTGCACAGTCAGCCTATAATATGCATCTTTGTAATTAAGCAATTTCAGCCACCCCACGAGACTTGCTGGCCTACAGTCCGCTATAAAAGTACACAACAAATCATGCGCCATTTTGGCAGTGTCCATTTTTGCAGCAATATTCCCTTGCATAATTTGGTGGTTAGCCGCAGCCATAGCAGTAGTCGTTAGCAGACCAAAAAGCACCACTAAAATCTGCAGCAGCCACAGACAACAGTCCACGGCCAACAGCAGTCAAGAGACCTTCTTCCTGCGTAATCTTGGCTGCGGCATAAATCTCGTGACTGTCATTTTTGTGTCTCCATTTTGGCGACCCAAACAATATTTTCAATGTATATTATGAAAAAAAAACAAGATGCGCACACACATCAACCAAACACACTCACACACACACACACACACACATACATACTGTACCCTGCCGAGGAGGCAAAGAACGCAAAACCTTTTTTGTTTTTATGCTGCGAAACGGTTTTTGCGGTTTTGCATATTAAATTCTTATATGCGAAGAGTTGCCGCTGCACCACACACTCACACACACACTATGCACCAGCACCACTCATGCCTGCCCCGCTCCGGCCGTCAACCTGCAATTCGGCTCACATTTTTCTTCAGTGATTTTCGGGGCCGCCAACTTGGTCGGAATGCATAATTTCTTTTTAATGCCATTGCCAATGCCTTGGCCATGGCCAATGCCAGGCACTTGGTGGTTTTGCTGGCTCTCAACCGCTCCACCCCGCTGGCCAACAAGGCGCTTGGCCTGGGAAGCAGCAGCAGCAGCAGCGGCAGCCGAAACAGACATCGAGCGTTGTTTTTGGGGGAATGAAATTTTTAAATGTTTGCTGCCTTCGTAATCTTGAAGTATGAATTATTGCTTTAAGATTGGATTTTCAACACTGTTGTTGAGATTAAGATACCCCGGCCCAGAGCAGGCCACAGCCGCAGCCGCAGCCGCATTCAAGTAGAGCGTCGCATGTAGTCCTTCTCTCGCCTTGCCTTTCTCACTCTCTAAATGCCCCAAACAGCAAATAATCTATAATTGCCTTTGCCGCATTTATTTACTCCTTTTTCTTTTCTTTTTTTTTTCGCAGGTTCGCGAAGATGCGAGCGTCGGTCATGTCGTGGGCTCGATTAGTCCCAATGAGCGCGTGGACCTGCCGCCGGTTAGTAGCAATAGCCTCGATGAGCTAAACGATCAGCTGTGCGTCACATACACACTGAATCCGCTGACCAAGGATCTCATTGAGGGCGCATTCGACATAGACCGGAATACGGGGAATTTGGTTGTGGCGCGTCAATTGGACCGAGAGCTGCAGTCAGAGTTTCGGCTGGAGATACGCGCGCTGGACACTTCGGCTAGCAATAATCCGCAGAGCAGCGCGATCACTGTTAAGATCGAGGTGGCCGATGTCAATGACAATGCGCCCCGCTGGCCGCTTGATCCCGTTGAGCTGCAGGTGAGCGAATCGCTGACCGTTGGCGCCATCATACACAACTTCACGGCCACCGATGCTGATTCCGGCACTAACGGCGAGCTGCAGTACCGCCTGCTGCGCTATACGCCTCAGCTGAACGAGAGCCTGGAGAAGACGTCGCCTCTCTTCGCTCTCGATTCGCTTACGGGCTCCCTAAGCCTGCAGTCGCCGCTGGACTATGAATCGCTGCAGGAGTATCTGCTCATTGTGCAAGCTCTGGATCAGTCCTCCAACGTTACAGAGCGACTGCAAACGTCGGTTACGGTGCGACTGCGCATCCTGGACGCCAATGATAATGCGCCGCAGTTCGTGGTGCCCAGCACGAGTGCCGGTGGCACAGCCACCGTTTATGTCAGCGATGCCACGCGCATTGGCGAAATGGTGACGCATATTGTGGCCGTGGACCGTGATGCGGGCGAGAATGGACGCGTCAGCTATGACATTGTCGGTGGCAATGGCGAAGGTCGCTTTCGCATCAAGCCGCAGTCGGGCATCATTGAACTGGCCAAGACACTGCCGCCAGCCTCCGAGCAGCTGGATAAGACTGGCAGATTCACGCTGACCATCCGTGCCAGTGATCATGGCGCTCCTTCAGCACAGCAGACCACGCTCAGTCTTCACATTCTGGTGCAGGGCAGCCACAGCAATCCGCCTCGGTTTCTGCAGGCCGTGTACCAGGCAACCATCCTCGAGAATGTGCCCAGCGGCAGCTTTGTGCTGCAAGTAGCCGCCAAAGCCTTTCATGGATCCGACAATGGTAAGTTGGCTTTCAGTATTTAATAAATGTATTTTCAGTATTTATTATTTAATTCAAATTAGAATAAAATATTCTTTGATTTATTTTAACTATTTTTTGCACCAATTCCCAATTCAAATCTCTTCTGCCTTTTCTTACTGTAGCTAATCTCAGCTATGAAATACCCACGGGTGTGGCTGCTGACCATTTCCATGTGGATTGGCAGCGCGGCATTGTGACGACACGTGGCCAGTTCGATCGTGAGACGCAAGCCCGCTACACGCTGCCCATTTATGTGCGCGATGCCAATCGCATGCCCGCCACCTCCGCATCCGCCATACGCAAGCAGCGATCCTCGGAGAGCAACTCGGAGCCCGCAACCGGACAGCACTTTGACGTGGCCACGCTGGTTATCACCATTGGCGATATCAATGATAATGCACCGGAGTTCCGTCCGGGCTCCTGCTACGGTCTGTCCGTGCCGGAGAACAGCGAGTCGTCCATCATTCACACGGTGGTAGCCAGCGACCTGGACGAAGGCGCCAATGCAGAGATCGTTTACAGTATTATTGGTGCGTATTGCTCAATGAATTTCTTAATTAACATAAATCTAAGTCGTTCTCTCCCTCTCTATCTCTCTCCCTCTCTCTGTTTGACAGGCGGCAATCTGGGCAATAAATTCAGCATCGATGCTAGAACAGGCGAGCTGAGCGCACGGTCTTTGGATCGTGAGCAGCACGCGCGATACTCGCTGCAGCTGCAGGCGTCGGATCGCGGCCAGCCCATCACCCATCAAGGTCATTGCAACATCAGCGTTTTCGTGGAGGATCAAAATGATAACGAGCCGCGCTTCGAGCAGCCCAAATATGTGGCCAGCGTGCCCGAGAATGCGGCAATTGGCCGAAGCGTCTTGCGCATCAATGCGCGCGATGCAGATCTGGGCGTTAACTCCAAATTGATTTACTCCCTGGCCAACGAGACGCAATGGCAGTTTGCCATCGATGCCACAACTGGACTCATTACAACCGTTGGGTAAGTCTTGGAAGATATATAGAATACTTCTACTAAGCGCAGATTAGTCAGCGCCACATCAAATTGAGTTGGTACAAACAGGGATTGAGGCTTCAGTCGAAAGGGGGCAAAGGATTGAGGCTTCAGTCGAAAGGGGGCAAAGGAATAATCGTCTTGGGTCAATGCAGCGCGAGATCTTATCTGCGTGCCAGATCTCAGCGCAAGGACAATGCCAATGAAACATTGAAATACTTAATTTCCTCAATAACAACGCGAACTAATGCGACTGCCAATGCGAGTCCCACTACAAGTAGACAACATCCTACGCAACGACAATCCGTAGCAGCAGCAGCTATAAATAGCATTGGGCCTTGTACCTTTATATGTGTGTGAGTGACTGTGTGTGTGTGTAAGCATAAAAAGGATTGGCTCTACTTTTTTGCTACTACGCAGAGCTCTGGCTTATAAGGTCGGTCGGCCTGAAGCTGCTCTCGGCTGAGGGCCCCCTCTGGTGCAAATTTATGCTTATTGACAATCAATGATGACAACAATTGCTTGTTCCGCAGAGAGAGAGAGAGACAGAGAGAGACGGATAGAGAGAGAGGGAGAGAGAACTGAGGCGGAGTGTTACAATTGCATTGCGAGCGTTGCTCAGTTCCGGCCTGCACTCGAACCAAGTCGAAGTTCTGCTGTTCGCTTGATGCATTGCCCCCGATGCCTTTCTAGATTTGGGTTTAGCATTAGCTTTTTAGCACTGGGAGCACTTGAGTTGACAGTAGCGTCAGTGTTTGCCATTTATACAAACGCGATCCGCTGTCATGTACCAATTTTTATCTTGCGCTGATTGTCGGCAAACAATAAAAACGAAACGAAACGAAACGAAACGAAAAGCCCCGCCAACCAAAACCAACAGCAGAAACCTTAAGGAAAGAACAAAAAAATTGAGAAAAAAACGCCAGCCGCGTAGCCAAGCAAACCAAAACTCAGCAAAACAACGATGAGAACAGAACAGAACAGAGCGCAGCAGCAGCAGCAGCAGCAGCACCGCCACCACATGGCGAGAGGTAGAAGAATTGTAGAGCGACAGTCAAGACTGGACAGCGTGGACGGCTGGACAGCTGGACAGACGTATGGCCGGGACAGACATTTCGTGACGTTGTTGTTAGTCTTGGATCGCTTTCGCGGTCGCGCTCTTGGACTTGGACTTGGACTTGGGCTAAATAAAGTCAGGATTGGAGCAGCAACAAAAAAGAAATAAAAAGACAACAGCAAAAATGTGGCTGCCGCTTGTCCAGCCTGTTGCTTTTGTTGCTGTTGTTGCTAGCTACTTTTTTGTGCAGACTCTGACGAACTGACTGACCGGACAAGACTAGGCGCAGTTGCTGAGGCTCTCGCTTGTTGCTTCGCCTGTCTGATGATCAGCAAGCGCAGCCGACAATGACAACAACAACAACAACAACAAAACTGTTGACTGACCCTTGCCAAGCATTTCTGTTGCTGTTGTTTTTGAATAGACAACAACAAAATGCGACGAGGAGGACGGAATGTTTCTGCAGCCAGTTTCTTCACTTTGACTGATTCAATTCATAAAATCGGAAGGGCACTTGGCACTTGGCATAGACAGCGTATTGAATACCCTTACAATGAAAATATATATAAGTCGAAGTATATATATATATAATATATATATCTATATCTATTTCACATAAGTCTTCTTTAGTAAACAAAATTTAAGTCTAGCAACTCACACAACTCAACTCACTCGTGCTCAGCACACAGCACAATTGTGAATGCCTTAAAGTTGAGAGTATAATGAGCCTCTGCAGCCTCAACATGGCGTTGCGGAGCTGAAACTGGATGAGCTCGTAATTTGCTAAATTCGTTTTATTGGACGGCATGCAATCGGGTCGGGCGGCGAGTGGCGAGTGGAGAGCGAGACTTGCTCAACCCTTTGACTATGGCTAGGATTTTAATCATTTTGGTTTATTATTTGTGGCAGATACCACATACTGGAATGCCAGGCGAGTCGAGTGGGGCTTTGAGCGTGCCGTGTGCAGCGTGCAGTCAGCTTAGCTGCAACACGAGTGGATCATTTCAACAGCAATATTTGTTGGCAAGCAAATGACTTAATTACCTGGCCGACCTACCTCCCACCTCACACCACCCAGCTGCCCGTACCCTATCCAGAGCTAGTCGTGATTCTATTTCTTGGCTTAATTCCACATCATTTCGTGATGCTAATTGTGGCCGGGATTATGTTAAGGCATTAAGCAGCGGGCGACTAATTAGTGTCGCTAAAGATACCCATTCGATTAGTTTTACCCTCGAGCGGGCATAAGCCTAATCAGCGATCCATCGGACTTCCAGCTATGAATTTCGCTTGACGCTCAGCATACTAATTGACTGCATTTTCTCTATGCCCTTTCACAGCAAACTGGATCGCGAGCTGCAGTCTTCGTACAGCTTCATGGTATTGGCCACCGATTGCGGACGCTACGAGGTGCGCTCGAGCAGTGTTGCTGTCCAGATCAATGTGCTGGACATCAACGACAATAAGCCAATCTTCGAGCGTTATCCCTACACGGGCCAAGTGCCGGCGCTCATACAGCCTGGTCAGACGCTGCTCAAGGTGCAAGCGCACGATGCGGACCAGGGCGCCAATGGGGAGCTGCTCTATGCCCTGAAGGCGGACAGCACGCTGACTTCAGCAGCCATGCGCAGCAAATTTCGCATTAATCCCAACACGGGCGCCCTCAGTGCCACCCAGAGCCTGGCCAGCGAAACGGGCAATTTGCTGCAGCTGGAGATTATAGCGCGAGACAAAGGCAATCCCCCGCAGAGCAGCGTCGGCCTGATCGAGCTGCTCGTGGGTGAGCCCGTGCCGGGTGTGCCCGTGCTGCACTTCCAGAACGAAACGTATCGCACAAAGCTGCGTGAGAACTCCCCGACGGGCACAAAGCTGCTCCATGTGGTCGCCGTGCGCAGCGATGGCCGCCGCCAGAAGCTGAACTTCTCCTTTGGCGCTGGCAATGACGATGGCATCTTTGCGCTCGATGCGGCCACAGGTGAGATACGTCTGGCTAATCCAACGCTGCTGGACTACGATCGCTTTGCCACGCCGACGCTAGCGTCGCTCAGTCGCGGTCGTGCCATGCACTATGAGCAGGCCGAGACGGATCAGACCGAGCTGGAGCAACAGGAGAGCCAGAATAGCACGAGGAGTCAGCGCGCATTGAGCAGTTCTTCGTTTGCCTTGGCCTCGACGCAGCCGCATGAGCTGCGCCTTGTGCTGGTTGCACGCACCACCGAGTCGCCGTTCCTGGCCAGCTACGCGGAGCTGGTGGTTGAGCTGGAGGACGAGAACGACAACAGTCCGCAGTTCACGCAGCGCCAGTTCGTGGCCACCGCCTGGGAGGGCAACAGCAAAGGCACCTTCGTCGCCCAGGTGCAGGCGTTCGATGCGGACGAGGGCGCCAACGCGCGCCTGCGCTACCACATTGTGGATGGCAACCACGACAATGCGTTCGTCATTGAGCCCGCCTTCAGCGGCATTGTGCGCACAAATATTGTGCTCGACCGCGAGATCCGTGACGTCTACAACCTGAAGATAATCGCCACAGACGAGGGCGTGCCGCAGATGACGGGCACCTCAACGATACGCGTGCACATCGTGGACGTCAACGATAACCAGCCCACGTTTCCGCCCAACAATGTGATCAGCGTCAGCGAGGGTAAGTTGAAGAGTTTATATATTTTAGTTATGGATGAAGTAGTTTAGGCAGCATGGAAATTTCAATACAGCTAAAGAATTCCTAGTTCTTGCTCCTCTGCTATTGATATTTATATAACTTATCTTTCACATTCTATTCACTTATCTTAACTAACCCCCAATTTCTCTACGTGTTGCCTGCACTTTATCTTTTGCAGCCACCGAGCTGGGCGCTGTGATAGCCTCGCTGTCGGCCAACGATGTGGACACATATCCCTCGTTGACCTACCGCTTGGACAGCGACTCACCTGTGGAACTGGACAATCTGCGACACTTCAGCATAGATCGCTACAGCGGCAAGTTGGTGCTGAAGCATCGCTTGGACTACGAGCTGCAGCAGGAGTATCTGTTGGAGATAATAGCCTCGGATGCAGCGCACGAGGCGTGCACCACATTGACTGTCCGAGTGGTTGATGAGAATGACAATGCGCCCAGATTTCTGGCGCAGAAGCCGCCCGCCTACTTTGCGCTGCTGCCCGCCGCAACGGAGCTGCTGGAGAGCTCCTCCATGGACGTGGAGCTGCTGACAGTGAATGCGACAGACGACGATGCTGAGGGCCGCAACTCAAGGATTAGCTACCACATCGAGCCACCAGTGGTGGGCTTCAGTGTGCATGCCGCAACGGGCGTGGTTTCGGTCAACATGAGTCACCTGCCGGCGGCTGCATCGAGCAGCGGCGATTACTTTGTGGGCATTGTGGCGCGAGATGCGGGCAAGCCGCAGCTGAGCGGCGCCACATTGTTGCGCGTGCAGCCCGACGACAGCGGTGCGGGACGCACGCAATTCCTGCAAACCCAGTATCGTGCACAGATCAGCGAGGCGGCACCGCTCGGCTCAGTGGTGCTACAGCTCGGCCACGACGTCAAGGATCAGGCCTTCACTATAGTTGCCGGTAACGAGGAGGCCGCCTTCGAGCTGCTGCCCAACAAGGCGCTCGTGTTGGTCAAGTTGTTGGATCGCGAGCGCAATGATCTCTACAAGCTGCAGCTGCAACTCAGCCAAGGTAACGGAGTACCAACTAGCTCCAGTTCCAGTTCCAGTTCCAATTCTAGCGCTGGAATCACGGTCTTTGTGAGCGTGCTCGATGCCAACGATAATGCGCCCATCTTCGATCCCAGCGCCAAGTATGAGGCAGAGATTAGCGAGCTGGCGCCGCTGCGCTACTCGATCGCCCAGCTGCTCGCCCTGGACGCCGATCAGGAGAACACGCCCAACTCGGAGGTGGTCTACGACATCAGCTCGGGCAACGACGAGCACATGTTCACCATTGACCTGGTGAGCGGCGTGCTGTTCGTGAACAATCGCCTGGACTACGATAGCGGTGCGACGAGCTACGAGCTGATAATACGCGCCTGCGATAGCCATCAGCCGCGGCCGCTCTGCAGCCTGCAGGCGTTCCACCTGTCGCTGCACGACGAGAACGACAATGCGCCACAATTTCCGCTGGCCGAATACGTACACTTTCTGGCCGAGAACGAGCCAGTGGGCAGCTCCGTGTTTCGTGGCCATGCCAGCGATCTGGATCGCGGCGCCTTTGGCCAGCTGAACTATAGCCTGGTGGCGGCCGCTGACGATGACAGCTCGTGGCGTCTGTTTCGCGTCGACGCCGCCACGGGCATTGTCAGCTCGGCCGCCGTCTTTGACTATGAGCAACGGCAGCGCTACAATCTGCAGCTGCGCGCCAGCGACATGGGCGGACGGAGCGCGCGGGTGGCGGTGCGCGTCGAGATTGAGTCACGGGACGAGTTCACGCCACAGTTCACGGAGCGCACATATCGATTCGCGCTGCCAGCATCGGCGGCACTGCCGCTGGGCTTTGTCGTTGGCCAGGTGACGGCCACAGATGCCGATAGCGGTGCGGACGGACGTGTGGTTTACCAATTAAGCGCACCGCACACTCACTTCAAGGTGAATCGCAGCAGCGGCGCGGTGCTGATCAAAAGGAAGCTCGACGACAGCCTCATCGACGACGGCCGCGATATCAGCCTGGTGATCTCGGCCTCGTCGGGCCGCCACAACTCGCTGACGAACATGAGTGTCGTGGAGATTGCGCTGGATCCGCTGGCACATCCCAACACGAATCTGGCATCAATTGGCATCGCCGGTGGTGCGGCGGGTGGCGCGGCTGGCGGCGGCGCTGGCCACGGCTCAGGCGGCTCGCCCAGCGATTGGATTGTCGGCGTGCTAGTCACGCTCCTGCTCATCCTGTGCGCCGCCGCGGGCATCTTCCTCTTCATACACATGCGCAGTCGACGGCCGCGCAACGCCGTCAAGCCACATCTCAGCAGCGAAACGGTGGGCGTCGGCAACTCCAACAGCTATGTGGATCCCAGTGCCTTTGACACCATGCCCATACGCGGTGGCATGACGGCAGCGGGCAGTGCCAGTGGTGCCGTTGCCTCTGGCCAATTCGCACCGCCCAAATACGATGAGATTCCGCCGTTTGGACCGCATGCCGGCAGCTCGGGTGCGGCGACCACATCTGAGCTCTCCGGCTCTGAGCAGTCGGGCTCGAGTGGGCGCGGCTCAGCGGAAGATGACGGCGAGGATGAGGAGATACGCATGATCAACGAGGGACCGCTGAGTCACCGTGCCGGCGCCGGCGCCGGCAGCGATGATGGGCGCATCTCAGACATATCGGTACAGAATACACAGGAGTACCTGGCGCGCCTGGGCATTGTGGATCACGATCCCAGTGGCGGCGGCACTGGCGCCGCCTCGAGCATGGCCGGCTCCAGTCATCCCATGCCCATGGCCATGCCCATGCCCACGCTACACATGTTCGATGCGGACGAGACGGCGCGCTCGGACATCACAAACCTGATCTACGCCAAGCTGAACGACGTGGCCGGCGCTGGCTCGGAGCGAGGCAGCAGCGCCGATGACGCAGCGACCACGGCGGGCAGCATTGGCACCGTGGGCCACGGTCACGGACACGGCGTGATGGCCAGCTACGGTGAGGTGCCGGTGCCAGTGCCGGTTGTGGTGGGCGGCAGCAATGTCGGCGGCTCGCTCAGCTCCATTGTGCACAGCGAGGAGGAGCTGACGGGCAGCTACAATTGGGACTATCTGCTGGACTGGGGTCCGCAGTACCAGCCGCTGGCGCACGTCTTCTCCGAGATAGCGAGACTGAAGGACGACACCATGTCGGAGCATAGCGGTCACAGTGGCAGCGGCGCCTCGTCCAGCACCAAGAGCAAGCAATCATTGGCCCACTCCTCGCACTCCTCGACGGGTGCTGGCAGCGTCGTGCTGAAGGCACCACCCGCGCACATACCACCGCCGCTGCTGACAAACGTGGCACCACGCGCCATCAATCTGCCAGTGCTTGGCAATGCGGGTGGTCTGCGTCTGCCGCCCCATCTCAGCATGTCGGGACTGCCGCGTTCGCCCATCGGGCACGAGGCCAGCGGCGGCTTCAGCACCTCGTCGGCCATGTCGCCATCGTTCTCACCATCGCTCTCGCCGCTGGCAACGCGCTCGCCATCGATATCGCCGCTCGGCGGACCGCCCACACACATGTCGCATGTCTCGCTGCCGCGCCACGCCCCCCAGCCCAGCCAGCGCGCCAACGTGGGCACGCGCATGTGAGCATGTGAGCCAGCTGAACCCCCCGCCCCAAAATCTGTGTGATCAAACATTAGAGTTTAACCCACTTAGCGTACTTAGTTCTAGTTAGTGCCAGAGACTTGAATTTGAATGGAGCGCAGCCGCACATGCATAGTATTAATTGCACCGCAACACATGAAATACCATCCCATACACACGCACACACACACACATACACACGCACACACAAGAGTCACTCAGCAGCACTTTACTCATACCTTATTTACCTATCTATAATATATACTAAATCCTTAATCAGTACAACTATTTACTCGGCTCTCTGTTAATTAAGATTCTATTAAATTAACTTTTATAAGTCATGCATTCATTACGTATCGCATTCCACTGAGAAGTGTTGCTGGGAACTCATTAGGCACATCAACATACCGACACCGACACACTCACACACGCATAGCTGTTGTATGTAATGTATATATAGAGTATATGTACGATTGTAGTAGTAACACGACCACAAAGCCAACAAAGACTCTCTGATAAATATGCTTGGTTGGCCGCCTCGTAGCGCCAACGGGCCGAACAGACAAAAAACCAAGCCAGCCATAAGTTGTAAGCATTTCGTAAAAGCTAAAAAAAAAATAAAAATATAAAGGAAAATAATAATAAAGCAGAACGTAGAACGTAGAGCCTAACGTAGTACGTAACGAGCAGTAGTACGTAAAAAATGTAGAGTTAAGCATAGAACTAAACTAGTTTTTTCTTCGCCACGAATCGCCAACGAAAGGAAACGCGACTAAACGAACCAAGTGCACTTGACCATTAAACATTACCATTTAGAATCGAACAAGAGGAAGAAAAAAGAAGACAGAACGCTCGCATGTCTGCCTGCATGCCCTATGCCCACTATCCCACTCCCATTCGCTCGTATCATGATAGCGCATTATCAAAATAAAGAGAATAATCAACCGGGGATACTGAGAAATGAAGAGAAAGAACCGAGTCTGAGTCTGAGTCCAAGTCCGAGTCCGAGTCCGAGTCCAAGTGCCTCCTCAAGCAGGAAGAGCTGGCGGATGGAGGAACAGAGGGCAGGAGAGTTGTAAAAAGTTGTTTTTAGTAATCATTGGAGAGCCCTTGTAAATGTTTTTCCATACTTAGCACGATATATGCATACACATAGCATTTACGATATACATAAATACGATATACACGCTACGATATTTAGCTCATAAGTTGTAGTTTCTTAGTTATTTTTCACTTTATGTGTGATGCTAATTGTTTAATTCTCTTTCTCTCTACGATCTAGCAAAGCTGTAAAAACTTATATATATACATATATACTCTGTATTCCATTCTAGATCTAGGGCATTATGTGTAAGCCGTAGTTTGTAATAGCGAAAGAAAAAATCAAAAATAAATATGAAATATACTAAAATACCAGTCGAGATCTTCGTGCCACATTCAGCATTTTACAAATTGCTGTTGTGTTTGTGATTAATTTCCATTAACGTTTCGACAGCCCCGGGCGGCAACCACCAACAAGCAGCAGCAACCACAAGGACTGCACCGAGCACCGAAGAGCTGGAAATGGATTGCCGGCCGAACGCCTTCATTATTATTATTTCTGCTGTTATTTTCCTTGCATGCCCTTACAGTGGGTATTATAATTATGTCACGCAATGTGTTACACATAAAAGCAGCCCTTGGCAAGCCGATAAGGTATCTCAATCCCAATCGCAATCGCAATCTCAATCTTAATCGTGGGTATGAACTGTGTAGTTATTTCTTTTCGCTGCAAGCCCCACATATCGGACAGATCGAGGCATAGCTTGTATATCAAAGAGTGCCATAAGGCTGACTGGAATTAATAGCTTTATCATTTAGCTACCTAAAATAATAATTTAAGATATTAAAAATGACAGAAAAAGAGTATAGAAGCTGCTGCAATTTTGATTTATTTTTCTTTTTTTGGGAGTCAAAAGCAAAAGTGGCAGCCACGCCCATGTCGAAGTGAGAACATTGGGTAGTTGCACTGAGGTCGAGCACATGTTGTAGGTGGCGAAAACGTAGCTGAACTCCTGAACTGGCATGCCACATACGCAGCAGCAGCAGCCCGCTGTAGTCCAGCTTGTTGTCGCGCTGTGCAATCTGAGTGGCCGCAAATTCTAGACGTGCTGCAGACAACCGCGAGGAAGAGCTGAGGGAAACAGCAGATGGAAAGGAAGCAGCAGTCGGAGCGACGTCGCACTTTGTCTTCATTTCAAAGCCGCTGCATGAACTCATTTATTTGTTTCTGATTTCTGGCCAGTAACACACCTCTACAGCGCTGGCAGCCCCCTCGCATGTCAGGCTCCACCCCCCTGAGGCCCTGTCGTCATTATCATTATTCTGCTGCACACTCCTTTTGACCAGTTGAGTTATTTCCATTTGCCAGTTTGGACTTTTGGACTGGATTTGCAGCTCCAGCTCCAGCTCCTTCCACCAATTGGTATCAATTGCAGTGGATCTTGTTTTGTGTGTTTCTGCTCTCTGTTTTTGTTATAGTCACATGGCGTTCTACTCCCGAGTGGGTTATTATTATTAGTTTGCGCGTCAATTCATATTACTTGTAATGCAAACAACTGAAAAGCCAGCATCTTTAGCTGGAGGATCAGCTGCAGCAACAGAAACAGCAACAGCTACAGCTCTGATGATGATGATTATGGGTTGGCTCTCTCGCCTAGGTATTCATTTTGGGCCACGCAGCATTCCTTTTGTTTTTGGGGTGTGTACGGCAGACAGCAACGCGACGGCGGAAAGTGAAAAGCCTTAATTTGTTATAGGCCAAAGACAACAACAGCAACAGCAAGAGCAACAGCTACAGGCCCGTTGGGTTTATTTTTAAAGCCATTTAAGTGGCTGTGGTTGTATGGCTGGCTGGCTAGCTGGCTGTGGTTGCCTGCCTATCTCAACTTTAAGCACGTACACGTACACGTACTAGCCGGGCCTTTACATTGTTCTACGCGTTGGACGCATGGACATTTTTCACTTGGCCTGTCAAATCGGGACATCGACAGCTTTTAAACAGGGCAGCGCCACCACGCCACACCACTGACAGTCGCATGCCAGGCCATGCCCCACTCACGGCTCTAGGCAGTGTGGCATTGGGCTCCATGCTAAGACACGCGGGTATATTGGTTGTTAATGATGCTTATTTTATTATAACTCAAATGTTGACTCTCTTCGAATCAGATACGAAATCATTACGACATTTGAGAGACGTTTCACTGCACTCTCAGTATTCTCTATGCACTATTTTTACAGTGTAGCTCGCAGTCGTTGAAACTCTTTGTTGCTGTTTTCACAGCAATCGAAGGGAGACTTGGAAGTCGAAACAGGACCAGTCGGTATATGCCGATTCTCTGTTCCTGCGCCTGCGATTTGGCCCAGCTGATTGCAAAATAAGTGATTTGCGAGTTGCTGCTGCGGCTGCGGCTGCGGCTGCGTGATAAGATGCAATCAGTCGCACGGCCGATACAGGTCGGCTGATTATGCCTTATGCCTTTATAATTTGTCAATGCATCAAGCGCACAATAAAGCGATTACGCTTACGATTAAGTTGAGGATTACGATGACGCTTACGATTGCCCATTGCAAATCAGCGAGTGAGCTGAGCCTTCAAATCTGCATCTGCATCAGCATCTGCATCCGTCGTATGCCCGCCGCCTGCCAAATTCGCCTGACGATAGCCGGCGGCAGCGGCGACTGCGCTTCAAAATAAAATACAATAATAATTTTATTTCAACTCAAATGATCGGCTGATGAGAAAATTAAAGCCGGCATCCAGCCTAAGCTCAGGCGCGACTGCGACGGCGGCTTAATAACAATTCCATTAGCGGCTAATGTCTTCATTGCAAGTGTCAGTTATGGGGGCGATCCTTACCCCTGACGCATAAGCCGACTGGATTCAGAGATGCTCACCACTGTCCACTGTCCAGCGTCCAGTGTCGACTGTCCACTGTCTACGTCGCGTCGTTTGCGTCTGCAACAGCCAGCCAGCCAGCCATCAGCAGCTTGGACTGGAGACTTTTGCTTAGCTCACGGCTTGAGCACATCCAGAATTATGGCTTACAGCAGTCTGGGCCGACCTGCTGCATCTCTATCTGCGTCCGTTCGTCTCGCATGTCAGTTTAACACTTTGGCAAATCCTTTGAAGTTATGGCTGAGTTAATGCGCAGTTTTTATTGTAGCGCACGCTTGATTATTGTCCAAAATTTATTGCAATGCGAGCACTAATAAGCTCGTTTCCCAGACAGACAGACAGACAGACGGACGGACGGAGAGACAGACACACTCACCCCTTGGCATTAGCATTCAAGTGGACAACAAATGCGAAAATAATTGCTGCCACGAAAAGATGAAGCGCGGGGTGGAGCATGCGGACAACTGGCGGGGCTGTGGCTAATTGCCGACATGATTGGCTCAAGAAGCGCTGCAGCTTCAGCAGCAACAAAACCAATCCGCACAATAAAGAGATTCTTTTCAGCTTATGCTTATGGTTATGTGCAGCGCAAGTTCGTTGCCTAAGTTTGTTTGGCACTGGCCATTTCCGGTTCCGCTAGCGCAGAAGTTGCCGCCCTTTGCCCGTGCCCGTGCCCGTGTCCGTCTGCTTATTGGCCAGCTCACGCAGCTACAGACAGTTGTGCATCAAAGAGAAGACGCGACGCCGCCGCATGTAATTCGATACGTTTGTGGACTCGCACTGGCGCCGCTCCCCACCAAAGATGAGCGCGCTTGTGTTTCAACAAATCCCGAAGCAGCGCAAAACCAATATCAATTCCAATTCCAATGCCAATGCCAATGCCTGGATCTGGGCCTGGGCCTGGGCCTGGGCCTGAGCCATTAGAGACTGGACAGGAGAACAACACGAGGCGTTCGCATAATGAAACACGCGCAATGTTCGCAATATAATGACAATGTAGTGGCCAGCGAATAGACGCTGCTGCCATCCATCCAAAACTCAATTCCGCACAAAGGCGGCCATTAAAATATAATAATAGCTGCCATCGCGCGCAAATGTTGCTGTAGCAGCAGCAGCAGCAGCAGCAACAACAATAGCAACAGCAACAGCTACTGTGGCTCAACAATTTGGACATGACACACCGCCTGGCTGGCTGGCTGACTAGCTGGCCCAAAAGGAGCTGCGATGATCGAATCTCATAAAGCCTGGCTCTGGCGGTGGGGGCGGGGGGCGTTCGCAATGCAGACAGCGCAGCAACGTCAAAGCTAAACAAGAACAATCTATCCAAATGTCCATCTATTGCGCAGATAAAGCTGCACCATCTTCTTCTCTGACTCTAGACCCCGCCGCTGTCGCCACTCCCCTCTGGGGGCTAGCTGCCGCCGCATGTGTCTAGGGATTTGTGTGAGGCTTACACTTTGCGCCCAACTGCAAAATCCAATGCCAACTACAAACGGCGGCTGATGAAGATTAGCCCGGCTACCCCAGCTCCATTGAGTTGATCTCGCTGACGTTGATGTGCCACCAACAGCAGCCAAGCAACATGCTGCCATTGTTTCGACTGCTCATTGTTGTTGTTGTTGTTGTTGTTGTTGTCCTTTTAGCATCAAAAGAGATTTGCATTTTATCGCATTGCGCAGCGGAAATAACAAAATCAACAGGCAACAACACAGCAGCCAAAAGCTGTCTTTGATGCCCGCTGACAGTCGCGACAGTCGCTCAGTTTTGCAATTGAGGCTTGCAGCAACAGCAGCAGCAGCAGCAGCAACAGCAACAGCAGCGGCAGCCTTCGAGCTGCTGTTCAGTCATTTTCGGTGAGCTGTCAGTTAATTGAAATATTCGTGCCGTCGTCAATGTCAAACGCTTTGGATACTCATTAAAGCAGCGCTTAGGAATCGAACAAGAGAGATAGAAAACAGTCAGTGTGAGAGAGGGGGGGGAGAGAGACAGAGAGATTGATAAAGCAGGAATTTATACACAAAACGTGTTAATGTGCCAAATGAAATGAGGCAGCAGTTGTCAGCTGCAGATGGGGAGGCAATGCCTGTGCCCGAAGGAGCTAACCCGCTGTGCCACAAAGTTAAACAAAATCAATTTATAAATCAGCGGCTTTAAAGGTCAGCGATAACAATAACAACAACAACAACAACAACAACAACAACGAGGCACCTCGTGCTGCTGCTGGCTTCGATTGGCTTGGCTTGGTTTGGCTTGGCCCAGCTCTCGTTCGCGATGAGCAATTTATTGTGTCAAACTCAATTATACTCGTGTGATATTTTTGTTGCCCACAAAACAAAGCAACAAAATGCCAAGCGCGCACACACACACGCACACACACACACACACACACATTACTACAGGCAGCAAAAAGGAGCAACCCAAATTCTCGAAATGCTGCAACTTTGGCCCGCAACAGAGCAACAGCAACAACCACAACAGCAACAACATACAACAACAAAAAACACAAGTCTTCAGCTACAGCCTCAGCCCCGGCCGCCTTGCCTCGCCCCTGGCCGACCACTGTCTGGCCACAGAACTGCAACCGAAATGAAAGAAGAAAAGTTTTCAGATAAATGAGCCGAATGGTTTGGCGAAAGGCGCAATTCAACTGCCAAAATAACAAAAGCCACCAAAAAAAAATTAAGCAGAAACAAGTAAGAATGCAACACACATAAAACTACATAAATATCAGATACCCTGTAAAGTGAAACTGTAACCTGAGTTAGTTTGAGCTCGCATCATAAATAAACTTATCAGATATTCACTCACTCTCTTTCTTTCTCTTCACCTCATTTTATGCCTGCTCTCAATTGTATTACACCCTTTGCATGCATGTTTACAGGGTATGCAAAAAGGGAAGGCAGTAAAAACAAATGTGTTGAGCGGAGGCAAATCTTAAGACGACGATTCATCGATGCCCTGCAGCAGCCGCAAGAGCCTGCCTGATATTGCTAATTAGCAGCTGCTTTATGAACAGAGCCGTTTGAGGATATATCCCGGCCATATGATAAAGGTAACTATTGAATAAAGTTATCGACCAAATCCTTGGGCCACGCTGATAAACAGTTCGACAAAGTACGCGGAGGTCACTTAATCTTCTTAGTTCTGCTGACAGTGTATATCTATCGCGTGGCGAGCTCATTCATTGCCAATTGTAGCTCATTGGCAGCCTCCGACTGGCAGCTCCGAAAACAGAAGTCGACCACAGCAACCGCACAGTCGAGCTCTAACCACGCTGCTCCTGCAGCGCCCGCAGCTCCTGCGGCTCGTCGTTCCCTTTTGCGGCGGCTCGCGACCAGGCAACACTCACTTTTTGTGCACTGGGCAGCCAAGAATTTTACGTTGACACTTTTAAGTGGACATCAAGCAGTTTGCGCATATTTGCCCCACCAGCCCCCGCACCACTTCGCTCCAACCGCCACCCGCCACCCGCCACTCTCCGCTCTCCCTCACGCCGTGCAGTCGCAGCTGCAGCCAAGTTTCGGCTTTGGTCTTTTGGAAATTTACAGTTGACTCGGAGCGGAGCTGTGTGGTGCAGGCGGCAATGGCGGAGTGGTGCAGCGTGCGAGTTATGCGATCTTTGGACTCTTAACGATTCGCCTTTGTTGTTGGCAACTCTTCTGTTCAGTTGTTTTCTTTTTTCTTTTTTTTTTTTTTGTATTTCTTTTCTTCTTTTTTGTTGCCTTGCTGCTCTGTGCCTCTCTTTTGATTTGGGCAGTTGTCTCGTCCTGCGCTGGGTCAGAAATTCAGTTAATTTAGCAAGAAATGTACAAAAGTTGTCAGTGGTGGGGCAGAGCAAAAATGGGGCTAGAGGTCGCCACAGAGACACAGAGAGCGAGCGGGAGGGAGAGAGAGCGGACTGTGAGACTTTCAGATACTTCTATTGGCATCGATTGCATGGCAAATATGCGAAACAGTTGCATCAAAAGGACACAATTAGGCAGCGCGGATCGAATGCAGCGAATGGGCCTCATCAAAGCGGCTTAGCCGACAATAAATCTTCAACGCACCGAAAATCCACGCGGAATTTTTATTGCTTATTATTGGTCAGCTTGGAGCCTGGGATCTGGCACTGTGAACTGGGCACTGTGAACTTGGCACTGGGCACTGGGAACTGAGTAGAGCGAGCGCATCGAAAGTATCGAATTTCATTTCCTGTGTCCAGCCCAGCGTCCTAAAGAAAGCAACGTTCACTTGTCATTATGATTCCGAACAATGGCAAATCCCTCTGTCACCCCTTCGGCATATGCAGCTCCTATATAAATATATATATATATATATATATATATATATATATATATATTTATTTATTTAGTTGTGAAATCAGATCCTTGTTGAAAATCATTCGCACAATCAGCGCACACAAATCGTAACGATTTCTCATTTTAATCAATTAAAAAGTCAACGGCCGCCCAACCGAGATTCAGATTCAGATTCAGATTCAGAATCAGACTCTGGCGGAGGCAGAGCAGATTCTGCTTGCTAACTGTAAATCGCTCTGACACTTGCTGAAAATATGCCCAAAAAACATTCCAATCTGAATGTGAGACGCAGTTGGGGCTGGACTCGCGCTTGGCTTCGGACTTGCTGCCCTTGCATTTTGTTTGATTAATGAGGTGAAATGTTGTGAAATATTGTCAGTTGTTTGTTTTGCCAGCCGCAGCACGGACTGTGGAGGGGCAGCGGCGGTGGTGGGGGCAGTGGCAGAGAGGCGGGCTGCCAGCATCATGTCGACAAATCAAATGGAAATCAATACCTATATGAAATTTAACGCCTCGCCAACGATTCCCGTTTGTCAGCTCGGTTCAAGTTTTGGTCGCCGGCAAATGAGAGACGCCCCCGTTGACAACATGCAGCTCCATCCCCCCCTCCCAACAGCTCCCAAATATGGGGAGACAACTGCAGTTGCAGCAGTTGTCAAGAGCAGTCAAGAAATGCAACCAAATACAAATAAAAGAGTTGCCAAATAACAAAAATAATAAATAATAAAAAGATTTGAAGCAGTAAATGCTATGGGATACCCTGTGGATTAATAGATATATTTAAATTCAATATTACCCCTTACTCTGCTCAACTCTCAATTATGGAATGGTATTTGCATGTGGCCAGCTCTGCGACGCCTCTCTAAAATTTCTTCTGGCCATTCCTCTTCATCAAAATAGTCGAAATATCCCACGATATAGTTTTTTCTTATATATGACTCACAATAAGTTTATACCAATTTAAAAATGTTTTTAATGTGCTACAGGGTATGCGAAAGAGTAAAGTGTGAAGCATGTAAACGTCACTCGATCGTGTCGATTCGCTGCAATTGGAGTTGGAATCGGAGTTGCGGCAACCGGAGACCCACAGCTGCAGGTGTTCCCAGCGTAAGCGATTGGCAAATAGCTGACTCCAGCTCTGTCTCTGCCTCCCAGGCTGTCGGTCGCTATGGCCGCTATGACTTAAGCGTGAAACGCGCAATTTGAGGTGAAACTAAATCAATAAGCACACGGCGTATACTTAATCAAGACATAATGCGCGCCCAAAACCTCCAAATCAGAGACGACAACAAGCGCTGGGCGTGACCGAAGATAAACTGCCAACTGCCAATTGCCAACTGCCAGCTGGCTCAATCTGAACAATCACCATGATTAGACCAACAGCAACAGCAGCAGATCTCGAGCCAGCGATATAAATATTCATGCCTCTAATCAGTTGCGCCCCGTTTAGCAATCGATAACGAGAATCGATTGCTGGCGAAAGCGTTACGACGCCTCAAAGTGAAACGCCCAGCAGCAACTGATTTACAGATAACGATTTAAAATCTATAAATATATATATATTTTTAGCCTTCAATTTTTTTTTTAATATTTAACAAAAATATTTCAAAAGCTATTCCAGCTATCTTCTTGAGAGACATAACATTTATATGTAAAATAAGTTTGAATATATTGACTGAAATTTTTTAACCAAATTTATCATGTTTTCATATGAAGTATATATTTATAAATATAATATATTTATGTGTTTCTCTCATATCTTAAACTACTTTATACTGCATCTAATATATGCAAATAATATATATATAATAATAAATATATAATATAAATCAAACAAATTTGAATCTACTAGATTTTAGTAAGTATAGTGGAATTAAAGAAGATTCCCAGGCAATTAATCAATTAAAAAATATTTGTATATTAATAATGTTTTAATTCGTTTCTTTACTTTTGATGGATAATTTCTTCCATCATTAAATATATTTATATTTTATATATTTAATTTTTATTTGTTTATTTTTTTTTTACAATTAAGAAATAATTAAGTAAACTTAATGCAAACGGAGAAGCCACCTGAAAAAGAATCCATTCGCAAAATCATAGCAGTGATATTACAAAATAAATAAAAGATATTAAATAAAAATAAGAGCTTGCAGAAAGAGAGAATTTAAAATTAGCTCAGTATAAAATTCATCAAGCATATTAAGTCCACTAAATAAATTAATATTAATATTTAAATAGACAAACTCATTTGAGCTGTTCTGCTATGTTATATATAATATATATTACCATATTTTTCTATCAAAAGCCGTTTATGCTCCTAATTCTCTCAAAATATTCCCAAAATAGTTTTTATTTATCTCAACTCTTACTCGGCTCGCTCGATTAACGTAGAAGTACTTATACATATATACTTATAGCATTCACCTAATTTCTGTAATATATTTCCATAATATACTGATGATATATTCTATTCTTTTGCTCACACCCCACCCAAGTAATCGCATTGCAAAGCTTCAAGCGATTGCAGAGCGAAACATTTTTATCTAACGAAGCTGTTTAGCCTGCCATTTGGTGTTTTGCTTTCGGAATCCCCTCACGAAGCTGGCAAACAGTTGTTGACCCAGTTATTGGTTTTTAGGCTTGAATAAATATGGGACTGTGGTTCAGTGGTTCACTACGGCCACATCTGCTGTCTGCTGTCTGCCGTCTGCCGTCGGCCGTCTGCCGTCTGCCGTTTGCCTTCTTCTGTCTCTCTGGCTGCTGCCGTCTGCTGTGTTAGCTGTGTTAGCCGGCAGCAGCTTGGCTCCACATTGCAAGGCGCATTAAATTCTAATAATTCGCTATTATGACATGATAGTCACGTATTAGGCAAAGCAACAGCAACAGAAACCAAATTATGAGACGGCAACCGGTTAAACAGCTAACCGAAAAAAAACTCAAAGAAAACTGCCCAAACCCAAGACGTCAAGTCCCACCCTCCCGCCTGGCCGTCGAGCTGCTGGCTCTGGGTACGAGCCACAGCGATTGGGAAAAATTAAAATGAATGCGCAAATGCCAAAATATTTGAGGCAAGCGGCAACAAAAATTTGCATTCGCATCGTGAAACTGGCCCAAAAGCAAAACCAAAGCCGAGCAAATGCTCAATGCAAAGTGCTCTGCCACATGCGGGACAGTAGTTGCCACGCGGGGGGAGCACAGTGTGGCCACATACGTGTGTCGCAGCATGGATTTTGTATTTTATTTTTATTTTTATATATTTTTTGTTTCCATTTGGCATACGGGCTTCAGAAACGCGCAGCATTTGCATAACAAAGGCGCAAGACTTGGCGCCTGCAGGCGAGTAAACAATCTATAGCCCCCCCACCTCCTCGAGTCCCCTCCCTTTGCTAAGCACATGCACAGATCTAGCTGGCAGCCATTTTGGCATTTGGCGAGCTGCGTTGACACATTGTGCAGTCGCTGTCGGAGTCGCAGTCGCAGTCGCAGTCGGCGTCACAGCAATTGAACATTTTTTACGTCGTTTCTCCTCAAGCAGCCCACACAGAGGCATGCCCACACACACACACAAACACACACACACAAACACACACACACATTGTTCTAGCTGATCGATTTGTGCCACTTAATTTGTTGCCGAAATGTGGCGCACACACGAGTTGCTTATCTCATAGTTAACGGCCTGCTAACAAGACGTTTATGCTGCAATGACACGAGCTTTTAATGGAAAGCCTTATTTATAGATCTCAAAAAAGGAATTTCATGTATGGGAGTTTATATTTAAAATAATATTTATTATCTATATATATATATATATATATAGATATTATAAAATATTTATATATTTATAGAAGACCTTATAGAAATTACTGTCAATATCTGATTTTCATTGATTAACTCTAGACAGCTGATAGCGAAAGCTTTGACCACTGATCTAATCATTCTCTGTGACATTATTGTCATTCGTTTTGCATGGCGAATTACAAAAAAAAATAATAATGTTCTCACTATTTGTTTACTTTATAGTTTATTAGTTTATTTTATTTGTTTATTATTTATTCACTCAAGCTATCGTCGCTCTGTTATCTCCATTCAAGTTCCATTTAAAGGCATTGTCATTGAGAGCAGTGGCAGTGGCAGCGCCGTCCTCATGGTGTTAACTGACCGAGTCGGATTTTCATTTCTGCTGCTGTTGTTGTTGGTTGTTGGTGTCCCGCTGGTGACGTGTTTGCGCGGCGCTTTGCTGCACCCGCACATTGTGCTAAAACTCGAACTTCGACTTTCGAAAAGCCAACGACAGCTGACTAATGAGAGAATTATGCAAACAGCTAGAACGGCCCCCGAAAGCCGTTGGGACTCGTGCCAACCAGCCAGCCAGCCAGCTCTGCGGCAACGTTGCGTATGCGCAACGGGAGACAGCGCACAACGACAACAACAACGACGACGAAAAACGGCTCATTAGCCGCTGCGCTGGCTAATCGCATTGGGGCAAGCTTGCGCCCAGGTGAATGGACACAGTCCAAGCGAGCAGGAGGCGAGCGCGCCGAAGGCGACAGCCTCTATCAGCGAGTGGCTGAGCAAAACGGCCAACAACATGAACGAACACATCTTATCAGGCAACCAATTAAGACAAAAAACTAAACGAAACTAAACTAAACTTGAAAATGCCAGCAAATCGAAATGAAAATCAAACGCAGACACACACACAGACAGACAGACAGACAGAAATACAGACAGACAGAAGCCGCCACACACACACACTATTTGGATTTTAATTTGATTTAAAGCCAAAGCGAATAAAAAAAACAAACTCGCAGCGGGCTTTGGGGCATGTGAAGCCAACGGTGTTTATGTGGCAAGTTTTTGTTTGCCTTTTCATGCCCTGTAATCATTAAAAATTGGGTTAATAGAGGCATGACAACATAATGGCAGCGTATGGCAGCTGTTAAGATATGAAGTGGAAATATGACGCATGGAAATTGATATCGAGAGTAATTCAGTAAGTATAATTATGTCTGCTTGCTCCACTTCTTGTTTTACTCTCAGAGTACACGTGTCTCTTTCTGCTCTTCCCTTACACTTCCCTTACAGGGTATGCATTAGTCCATAACTTCGTGCGGCCCGCTTGCATAGCTGTGGTACGTAGTTTTCGATTTCATTTGCGATTAACAAACATGGAAAACAGCAGAGTCCATGCGAATCACAGCTGAACAGAGGCCATGTAATGAGCGACGTGCGACATGGCCAATGGCAATTGCCGATTGCCAATTGCCAATTGCCAATTGCCCCTATTGCCAATTGGCAGTTGGCAGTTCGCTGTTAGCTGTTAACTGTTGGCGATTGGAAGCTGCGGCTGCCACCTGTTGCTATTGTGTTGTAGCTGCTACCAATTCTGTAAAGTGTGATAGATGCCGCGATAGAGCAAGTCGAACAGTCAACAACATGTCAGAGCAGTCAGCCACGATGCAGCATAGCTGCAACTGAGGGCAGATCGCTTACAGCCAACAAAGGGCGCGCCGAGAGGTGGAGACAGCAACTAATTGAATGCATTTGTCTGAGCGGGGGTGCTGGATGCGAGTGCATTTGCATTGGCATCTGGCCAGATGCAGCTCCATCTGGGGCATCATCGTGTGGCTGGCTTTGGGTTTCACGTTCAAAGGTTATGACGTTGTCGTGTCAACTTTTCATTATTTATTGTTGCCAGCCAAAAAGGGTTTGCCGCCCAAAACAAAAGCAAAGCTAATGCGCCCACTCCTCGACCTGCCTGCCAGCCTGCCAGCCTGTCTGTCTGTTGCCTGTCGTTGGCTTTGACTGCAAGCAGTTCTCGTCCACTCTCTCTCTCTCTCTCTCTCTCTCACTCTCTGCCTGTCTCTGCCTGGTTGCGCCTGTCAGTTATTAATGGAGCGTAAGCCATTGTCTTGCCCGGCTTCTTGGATCGGCTCTAACGGAGCTTTGATTTTGCCTGGCAAAATTAGCATTCAATACAAAAAATTCTACCGCAAATAGACGCCAATCAACGCCCAAGCTGAAATCCTAGATCCCTGAGGGGAAAACAAACACAGCCGCCCCCAACCCTCGAAAGGCAGCTAATCAGAGAATTGTGCGCAGATAGACAGCAGAGCTAAAGGTGGTTTGATCTGCACAAATTATGCACAATTATGCGGATCGAAAGGCGAGCGACGACTGCGAGATACTCTCTACTAGGCAAGGCTCCAGTTGCCACCAGAATACCAATGGGTGAGGGAAGATGCCAGCCAAATCCCTAGCAATAAATATTACATCATCAAATACAGTGCGTCTTTTCTGGCAGTGCATGGCTACGAGCCCAGCGACAATTTCCGCAGAGGCAGCGAAAGCAACAGAAACAGTTGAGCTCAGCGGCAGGCGGCAGTTATAAAAGCCTCGGCCCTCAACCAAGGCCCAGCGCACTCCCTCGCCAGCGGCCCCTGCCCGTGCCGCCCGTTACTCTCACATGTAGGTGGCGCTGTCGACATCGACATTGCTGCGGTACACACAGAGATCGGGGCATTAGATAGTCAGCGCTGCGCGCGCGAGATTCTCGTCTACAGTTCTCGACTCGAGTCGAGTCAAGTCGACTCGAGTCGCTCCTAATCGCAATCGTGCGCGTTTTCATTCTCAATTCTCGTTCTCTGATTGTTAGATGAACGCAGATGTGGCTGAGGACGCGTCTTGTTGCCGGAGACAACGTTGATTTCAATGTTTCATCTGCCGCGCAGCAAGCCAGCCAGCAAGCAAGCAACAACAATGAGGCGAACAGCAACAAGAGTGCGCCTTTTAATTGCCGTGCCGCCAACAGACATTAGAACCGAGCGACGGCTGTGGATGACGAAGATGATGATCATGATGCTGACATTGCTGTTGTTGTTATCTCAGTTTCCGTGTCTGTTGCTGTTGTCATGTGGGTGGAGAATATGACGCTGATGTCTGTTGCCCAGGCAAACCTTCAGCTCTTCCCTGTACGATCTTTTCTGCATAAATGGAACAATGCTGGAACTAGCCCATGACAGTCGTTCAAGCTGAGAGCCACAGCCCACAAAACAAGGCAATCATGTGGCTCTGGTTGATGTTGCCCGTTGTTGTTGTTGTTGTTGTTGTCGTAGTTGATGTTGCTGTTGTTTGACATTGCAATTGTTTTTAATTTCAACGACAACATTTCATTGTGAATAGCCAAAAAGAAGTGCAGACATTTCCGGACTGACACAAAGAGACAAGCACACAGAGAGAGGGAGCGAGAGGGAGGGAGGGAGGTGTGGAGAGAGAGAGAGAGGGAGAGAGAGGGAGGAAGAGACTGAGCGAGAGAAATTGTGTGTTCGGCATGAGAAATGTTGGCGAATTCAAGTGTAACCATCAGAAACCGCTTATCGTACGGTATTGCCAGCTATTGGGGCATGTGTCTGCCATCGATATGAGAACCTCAGCTGCAGCTGTGCGGCAACAGCAGCATTAGAATTGCTAAAACCACTCAAAATCAACGACAGCAACAGCAGCAGCTACAGCAGCAAGAAGCAAAAATGTTAAAGTGATCACGTTTTCCACAGCAGCAGCAGCAGCAACAGGAAAATCCTTTAGCAATAGCAACAACAATAACAAAAAAATCTCAGCTGCTCTTGCCGCTGCCGTTGACATTCCAAGCGTTGCAACTGCAACTGTTGCTGCTGTACCTACTACCTTTGCGCATGCTAATTTTTGTTTGTGTTGCTGCCCAGCACCGAAACGTATATATATATAGATATATATATATATAGTCTAGGACTGTGCGGCCCTCGGTGCTAACTGTAAAATGCAACGCAAGCCGCTCGCCAAGTGAGCCATGAAGCATGAAACTGAGCAAAAACAGCAGCAGCAACTGTTGCTGGCAGCGCGTATGTGTGATATTGCTTAACAGCGCTCACCGCTTGCCATCAAGTAGCCAATTGTCATTGAGAGCCGTTGCTTGTTGCTTTCTTCCTTCACAAAATATACCCTGTAAAAGAGTGGCAAGAGAGGTATAATTAGCATGAGCTGCAGTTTGAGTAGTTCATGAAGAAACTTCAGATTGTCTCTTTATGTTATTTATAGCGAGTTTATATATAGATATATGTAAAGGATCTATATATATATATATATATATCTATATCTATATCTATATCTATATCTATATCTATATCTATATCTATATCTATATCTATATCTATATCTATATCTATATCTATATCTATATCTATATCTATATCTATATCTATATCTATATCTATATCTATATCTATATCTATATCTATATCTATATCTATATCTATATCTATATCTATATCTATATCTATATCTATATCTATATCTATATCTATATCTATATCTATATCTATATCTATATCTATATCTATATCTATATCTATATCTATATCTATATCTATATCTATATCTATATCTATATCTATATCTATATCTATATCTATATCTATATCTATATCTATATCTATATCTATATCTATATCTATATCTATATCTATATCTATATCTATATATATATGAATATAGGATATCTTTTGGCACACTACTTCATGGCTCTTCCTCCTGCTCCTCTCTTTCCTTGTTTAGCAACTTTTAGTGAATTAAAGGCAGAGCATGGGTAGCAACAGCAGCAACAGCAGCATCAGCAACAGCTACAGCAAAGAGGGGCTGCTGTGGGGCTCCCAAAATGCAAATAAATGCCGATAATTCAAACGATAAGTTTGTCTTTTGTCTTGTTTGCAGCTACCGTTTGTTGTTTTTTACTGTGTGCCCAAAGCAACAGCCATTACGCCGGGCCTAGGCACAGGCATGCAGCTGCCGAGGGAGGGCAGGCAGCGCTAGAGCGAAGGGGGGAGGGAGGGCAGGCAGCCAGGACCATGATCACGATTTTCAAGTTTCGACATTTGATTGAGTTTTCGTACTAACGAATTTTTTTTCGAGCCAGACCCCCGACTCGCTGTGTGTGTGCCTGGGTGTAGGAGGGGTAACTGCATATATATATATATACCGTATATATATATATAAATGGATTCGACTTTTTTCTGTTGGCTCGTTATCTGCGCTGCATACGCTAAAAGCGTTAATTTGACACAAGTGACCCGATTAAAGCGGCTGGCGGCAAAGCGGCCAAAGACGAGGCAAAACGAAAAACTAAAAACTTAGAACTTGCCCGAACGAGGCAAAACAAAAATGTTAACTTCACATGTTGATAAAAATATGACAAGTTGACTGTCATTAGTCACACAATTAACATATACAAATATTGCAGGAAGCGAGCGGGAGTGCGAGCGGCAGTCTCTCCCTCGGACGGACGGTCACGTATCGTGTGCGGCTCGAAACGAGGGTCCAAAGCAGACGCAGGAGACACGCTGACTTCAGCAAATTGTCAATTACTCATGCGATGAGCGAAAGGAGCAGCAGCCGTAGCAGCCGCAGCATCGACTGGCCAGCCAGCAGTTGCGCAACTGTTGTTGTTGCTGTGGCTGTTGCTGTTGCTGTTGCTGGCGCGTCGACCGCCTGTCGTCGACGACTGCCTTTTAAAGCATCATTAGCAGCGATAATTAGCGCCGTGCAACGACAGCCCAGAGATTGCCACAGGAAGCCACAGGCCCAAGCTCAAACCCAGGCTCTGGTCCAGACCCAGTCGACTGACTGACTGCAACTGTTGCGGCTGCCAGCCAGCCCGCACTAACCCCTTCCCCCAGCCAGCCAGCCAGCCTGCTGGCAGGCACATTTTTGGCTAATAAATTCAAAAATTTTAAACGTTTTCGGCGATTTTCGGCTGCGACTGCAACTGCCTTGGCAAATTTGAAACTCGTGAGAGATTTGCTTAGCTCGACGACAGCAACCTGTGCCGGTTGCTCGCTGCCTGCCGACTGCCGACTGCCAGTTGCTGCTTCTAAGCCACTCAACGGGCATTTGTGCGTAGCACACGTAACAGTTAAAGGCTCAGGCCGAGGGGTGGCTGCTGGCGCTGCTGCCGCTGCTGCCGGTGCTGCCGGTGCTGCCGGTGCTGACTGACTGACTGACTGACATGTTAATTAGTCGCTTACATGACAGCAGTTTGTTGGCCCGGGCTTCAAGTCCGGGGCTGCATTCGGCGCATTCGGTTTGTTATTCATTATTCAAATGCTAATTTCACAACTGCAGCAACTGCAATTGCTGCCGCCAAAATGTTGAGTAATTTTAATTGAGCAATTTGCGTGATTTTGATTTATTCTCTCGCGGCAAGACTTGAGCTGAACTGAATCAAATGAAATGATATAAATAAACTACGGGCATTCACGATTCCGGTTCGGCTCGCAACTCATTTGCAGCGAAATGTTGCTCGCTCCCTATGGCCACGATGCTGGCCGCTTCACGGCTTGGCTTCATGCAATCTTGGCCAGAAATTTGCTGTTCAGCTTAACAAGCTGGCCGTGTGCAAATGATGCTATTAAAGTGGCATTTAAAACTTAAGTTGCATTTAAGTCGCACCTCCGCGCCTCTCCCTCTCGCTCGCTCTCGCACACCATTTTCTCCCTCACTCACTCACTTTTGATCTTTGGCTAAGCCACAAGTCGAAGCCATTTCTTTCACACAACAACAAAAAAAAGCCCAAATAGCAAAAACAACACAAAAGAACAACAATGGCAGCAGCAGCAGCAGCAGCAGCAGCCGACACGACTTTCGGCCTGCCTTTTGCATATGTATGAAGAGGCATCTAATCTGCACGACGCGCTCTCTATGACTGACTGTGTGTGTGTGTGTGTGTGTGTGTGTGTGGCAGTCGTATAAGCATCTAAGATGCCGCTCGCGATGCACGTTGAACGCTTAGATCGTCACCATTGCCGGCAGCGCCCCAATGTTGCTGCTTAACTCACAGCAACAACAGCAGCCGCCGCCATCGCCCGGCCATCGCACTTTTGCCATTTGGCCATTTTACTAAACTCTCGACTATTTTGGTTTTCTTTCGCTCGAAAAACATCAGCAATTGTTGCCGTCCGTTGCCCGCAAGCAGCTTTGCTTCAATTGGCCAACTCAAATGTGTTACGGTCACAAATGCTTAACTTTTATTAATGCTGAGCAGCGCTTGCAGCTCCAACTCCTTCACGCCTTTATCGCGCAAGTTGCGGTTGTTGCTGTGGTGGCTGTTGTTGCTGTTGTTGCTGTTGTTACAGCGCGTACGATTTCATAGATAAACATTCTATTTGGCAATTAATTGGCGTTTTGTTAGTTTTCCAGTTGAATTTGTATAAATGTTTTTTGTGTGTTGCTGCTGTTGTTGCTGTTCCTGTTGCTGTTGCTGTTGCAGCTTGTCGACCCGCGCACGATATTGAAATGCAGGCAGCAACAAGTTGCAACTGTTGCTGTTGCTGGCTGCGCAAGCTTTTCGTGATTGTCAACAATGATTACTACTTGACTTGCCTTGACTAAAACAGACTTCCTACGGCAGCCCGCCCGCCCCCCAAGCACGCCTTCGTCCCCTTCTAGCAGGCAATTAGAAAGTAAGCGCAGAACCTGCTAATTAAATTGAAGGCGGGCTCCGAGTTCCAGGATGTGAGACAATGCAATCAGCCCCTAGGGCTAACAGGCTTAACTGAGCTGCTCACTCCCCACCCCGCCCACCGCCCTCCTCTGTCGACCTCTTCGCAATCGTATTTATGGCATTGGCAGTAGCCAGGCCAATTGACATTAACCCTAACAGCGACAGATGCTAAAAATGTGCAGGCCGAGAGTTGCAGTTGCAGTTGCAGTTGCAATGGCAGTGGCAGTGGCAGTGGCAGTGGCAGCGACTGCCAATGCGAGGGCAACAGCCAGTGCAACTGGCACAGATGAATTTATGTATGCAAAGCAACAGGGAAAAAGTGGAGATGGAGCGACTGGAGCTGGGGACGGACGGACGGTCGGACGGTCGGATGGACGGACGGTCAACCGAAAGCGAGCGTCGAGCTGGCGATCGTCCGTACCGCTGACTGACAGGACAAAGGAGTTATTTTTTACAAAAGAACTAAAACAAAAGGGACGCGACGTAAACGGCGGCTACTTCAAGTGATGCAACCACAAAGGGCAGCAGCAGCCACAGCAACAGTAGCTGCAACAGCAGCAGCAGCAGCAGCAGCAGCCGCAACAGCAACTGGGCAAAAGTAAAAGTTAAAATAAGTGCGCTTGCGATTACGAGTGTATGCAAAAATGCCAGGACATAAATTATCTACGCCCAAGCGGCGGACAAAATGCTTGAGAGAACCCAGCGAGCGTCGCGACGTCGTCCGACCGTCGACAGCTGCAGCTCGAGCCGCAAGTCTCAGTTGCTGTCAATTGGGCCAAAAGGCGCAGACAAAAGCGAATCGAGTAGCAGCCGCTGCCGCTGCCGCTGCCGCTGCCACTGCCACTGCCACTGCCCCAGCCGCCGGCTGTCAATAACCGAATCTCAGCGATTTGCAGATGGACGCATTCAAGACAGACGCTGGAGCCCCCAAAAGCAAAAGTGCGCCTCTGGCAAATAGACAAGGATGCACACACCGCAGCCGCCATACAATTGTCAAATGCAAAAGAGAGAGACAGAGACAGAGACAGAGAGAGAGGGAGAGGGAGAGCGAGGAGCAGGCGGAGTTGGCCCTAAGGCAGCGCCAAGAGCTTGATTAATTTATGGCCTCAGCTTTGGGCACAGTCAAAGCAAAGATTCGAGTCCGAGTCCGAGTTCGAGTCCGAGTCCAAGACCAGATTTCATTGTGAGCCAATAGTTTGTTGGCCTTGAATGACGACAATGTCGCTGCTGCTGCTGCTGCTGCTGCCGCTGTCGCTGCTGATGCCATTTGAATCAATGCAACAGCAGCAACACTAGCAGCAGAGGTGTTCTTTTTGTTGTTGTTGTTGCTCGCCGTGGCGAAAATTTCGCGGAAAACTCTCTCAGCGCATAAGTCATGATGTGCAGCGACTGTTGTTGCATTGTCTGCACAGCATTTGGATTGGAATTGGAATTGGAATTGGGATCGGGAATGGCACTGGGACTGGGCTCGGGACTGGGATTTGTCTTGTTTCCGCTTCTGGTTGCACGACTTTCTGGACCGGACAACGGCAACGCAAACACAGTGCCACAGCAACAGCCGCTCATTAGACGAGCGCCAAAAACAGCTTCAGCAATCTATGGGAACACACAAAGGCAGGCCCCGCGTCTCCTGATAGATAAATAAAAAGAAATTGTATCGCACCAGAATCTATTGTATTACTGTGAAATATATCGGCCAGCGATTGTGCCTGAAAATGGAGTTCAACTTGAGATCATCAAATATGCTTGAGACTATGAAGCTTATAGAATTCATGTTTCATAAATAGGTCTTTACGACTAAGGATTGCTTAGTAATCACTTATCGATAATTACTCTAATGACTCTGGAGTTAAGACATACTTTAGTCTAAGCTCAAACTACTTTTGGAGCTTTCTCTCTGCCTGAAAGTATGAAGCTTATAGGACTCATGTTTCATAAAAAAGTTGTGTCTGAATAGATGAGTATCCATTTCATGAAAATTTGATAATATGGAGTTAAGGTATATCTACTTGGGACTATGAACAATTTGTTTAATAAATAAATAACTGTCGACTTTATATATATCAATAACTAAGTGATATCGAAAATTTTATAGCACTCGAATTTAGGTATATTTAATATAATTTCAGCTCCAAGTGCTTTGAGATCTTTATCTATGTTTCATAAATAAGTCTTTTTGACTAAAGATAGCTGACTAATCATTTATCGATAATTTCATACTCTCTAGTTAAGGTATATTCATTCTTCACTGCTACTGTTAGAGCTTTCTATATGTTTATATATTATATTCATGTTTCATAAATAAGTAGTTGCCGCGTTAATGCATATCGATAACTAAATTATATCGTAAGTTTTATAATCTAATCACTTATCGATAATTTCATACTCTCGAGTTAAGGTATATTCATTCTAGCTTCACTGCTACTGTTAGAGCTTTCTATATGTTTATATATTATATTCATGTTTCATAAATAAGTAGTTGCCGCCTTAATGCATATCGATAACTAAATTATATCGTAAGTTGTATAATCTAGCTTAAGCTCGAACTTTCTCTATACACGCTATCCCCTCGGCAACACATAACTCGTAACTCGTAGCTCGTAACTCATGTGCTGTTTCGATAAGCATCGCTTTATCGATTCATCGAATGCAAAACACGAAAAGTTCAATGTTAACAACAAATAAGCTGTAAGCGTGTCGATTCTCCGATTTCCTGGCTGCGTTCCACATTCAAATACAAAAATTCAAAATTCGAAAATCCGCACCCAAAACCAAATCCGAATCCGAATCCGAATCAATGGGCTGAATTGAGAAATTGAAGCCTAATCAGATAAAAGAGCGTGCGACTCAGGCGCAAACTACAGCAACAACAAAACCTGAGCCAAAAATTGATTAAATATGAAACACGCAAACGAACCACCTGCTGCCCCCGTCTTCCCACTGGCACCGCCTCTGGCCCACATAAGCTCAAATCTTTGGCCGCATCGCATCGCAGCAATCGGCTTTGAGGCTGCTTTCTGCCTGCTGCCCGCTCGCCCGCCCGCCCGCTTGCTAGCTGTGCCTCATATTCTTTGGGGCTGGCCGCAGCGTTTGAAAAATTGAAAAATAAATTGAATTCATAAAAAGATTTATTAAATAAAGCCGGCAATTTTGGCAACTGCAGCAGCAGCAGCACCACCACCACCACCACCACCAGCAGCAGCAGCAACAGAGACGGCAGCAAATCCAATGCTTATCGTAAGCTCAAAATCACACGATCTGCGGCCTTTTTGGGCTGCAGCAGCTGAGAGGCGGGCGGGCTGTGAGGGGGCGGGACTAGCTGCAACATTGCGTTGCATGTTGTCGCTGGCTGGTATCACTTTTCCATTGGCGGACGGCGGGCCATGCCAAGGTTAAACATCAATTAAATACCGTAAAGTGGCAGCAACATCAAATCTAACGCCTGCAATACGACTTTGTCACCAACTGTTGCCAGTTGCCAGTTGCCAGATGCCAGATGCCAGTTGCAATCGGTTGCTGTTGCCATTGCCGTTGGCAATTACTATTGCTGCCTGCTCTCGGTTCATTTGCATAAAACAAATTTGGTATTAAATGCTAGGCGCTGCGATAAGATCATTAACATGCATCCAGTGCAATTGCTGCTGTGTGAGAAAAATTGGTAAAAGCAGAGTAGCTGCCGCCCCTCCAAGCACACCACCTGGGCGGCAGCTAGTTAATCTGCCAAAAACAAAAAAAAAAACACACACACACACACAATGATAAGCCAACTGGCTAACCAATTGGACACATTACAAACGTTGCCGTTAGCCCAGTTGCTGCTAACGGCACAATATGAAACAAGGCAAGAATGCGCTGAGCGGCACTGCACGACATAAAGATATCCTGTGAGTAAACACAAAATTATATGAAGTTTGAGCTGCTAATAACTAGATAATCGATAACATTAATGATCGATATTTGTCAAAAATCATGTGAGTATCAGAAGCAATCAGTTTATGTCGGGCAAAAGCTTAAAGACCAAGCATCAATGATTAAATATAGACTTACAATTGCAACTATGTATATAATATTATATATTTATATATATCTTGTGAGATGACATAATTATTTGGATAGAACTTATCGATAGTCAGAGACAGTGTTGGATGACTCTGTTTGAGTGGGATTTTAGTGAATGCTAAAGTCGAGTGTGGCTCTGACGAGCTTTACTAGATGAGTGAGATATGTGTGGGTTGTATAACAACCACATTTATGCACGGTGAGAAAGAAGAAGACAACAAGTGCAGGAACTCGCTGCACTCAAATAGTCTGATTTTAAATCCTGTCTATTACGCGACATATCCATGTTATTTAATATATATATATATATTATAGATTTATATATATATATATATATATATATATATATATATATATATTGTAGATTTATATATAAACAATTATCTATTATAGTAATACACTTCATTTAGGCAATTGCAATATTCGCTGGGTATCTAAATGTTGTCAAGTAAATTTCATTCATGCCACAAATCAAATGCCGCAGTTGCAAATGAAACGGGACTGGCGGTGGTGCGCCTCTGTTTAGCTGTGCCTCATCAGTGGCAATTGTCGTAGTTTGTTTGCATAATCTTGGCCCTAATGAAACCATGGCCATGAAACCGTGGCAGTCATGGATATGCCTCGGATATGCCCAGAATATGGCAGCGATTGCCAATGGGGAGACAGCAACAGTTGCTGCTGCTGCTGCTGGTTGTTGCTGTTGCCTCGTCGTGATTCTACAATTTCTTCATTTTATTTATTTAAGCATTGCAAACATTTTTTGCTGTCTGTGGCGATTCCACTGCCCCTCATCCGATGCCTCTGCCACTTGATAAGCATGCACTCTCTCGCTCTTCTCTCTATCTCTCTCTCGCTCTCTTTCCCTCCATTGTCTCGTTCTATCTGCCGCTCTGCATGAAGCAGCAGGCGCATTTCCCATTTGCAGATGTAGCGCTTAAGATTTGCATTATTAGAAATGCGCGAGAGCTGAGCGAGGGGAGGTCGGGCATTGCAGGGGCTCGCATGGGGAAATTAGCCAGAAATTGTCCATGCGCTGTGGGGAGCAATTGCAGCTGCAGCCGCTGTTGGTCAGTGGGCTGCCAAACATAACATGCAACACTTGCCCGTTGCCAGTTGCAGGTTGCAAGTTGCAGCAACAAGCACCGCCTCCAATTCTCTGCACGTCTCTCCACGCACCAAATTGAACCTGACCCCAAGCAGCAGCCGCAGCAGCCGCAGAGGACGACAAACGCATCGCGCGAAATGCGAAACGCCGCCGCTGCGGCCTCAACTTCAACTTCAGCTCCAAGTCAATGGCCACTGGCCATTGGTAGCCACATTTGACCCCGACGGTAGTCGAGCCGTTTCGAGGGCAGCTGTTTCGGTGTGGTCCCGCGCCGCCCCAACCCGCCAGAGGTTAATACACTTGCCTCATGCTTAATCCTAAATGGCACTAAAATATTTTTAATAAAACATTTTAATGCCCTGGAATAATATAGCATATTGGAAGCCAGACTGATTGCATTTGGACTTTTATGGGTTATGTGTGCATATATATGTGTATATATTTATTTGTATATATATATTTGTATATATATATTTGTATATATATATAATAAGTCAAGTCAAGTTCGATTGCTTATTCCCATGTGAACTTTCTTTATATCTTTCCATGATAGCCATATCTAAATTAATCTAAAAAACTTTTCAATGAATCCCCCACTAGTTTAGTCTCATGTAAATCCTCTTCATCTTCAGCTGAATTTATTTAAATTTACTAATCCTTTTCTAATGCTCCATAATTTTAGCATATATAAATTTTTATATATTCATTCTATATATATATATATATATATATTATATATATATTTTTTTGTATATTATATATATATTTTTACATTATATACATTCTTCTTTTTTTTTAATTTATATATTTTTCCAGGGTATTAATACGTCGCCGACACGCGGCGAACTCTGCTTGTCTGTTTGACTTTGATTTCGGCAATGAAGCTGAGCTTGCGGTTTATCTACGTATATTATAACTATACAGAATTACACTATGCTGCAAGCTTAGGCATTGAAGAAGATACAAATGAAGCACAGTTCACGGCGTAAAACAAGGTATTGGGAAATTTCAATCTCATTAGCAATATTATATTTGCTCTCTTAATGCGCCTGGCCAAGAAAATATTTAGTATAGACTTTGGGCATTATTAAATAAGCCATTCCTTAATTTTGTTGTTTAGTGTAGGCGCAGAATTCGCCAAAGTAGACAAATTGCATAAAGCAAGCGTGGAAAATTTGAGGAAAATTTGCTGAGCTTGTTGAATGAGTGGCATGAGAGAGGGGGGCGCTACAGGATAGATTGAGCGGACAGCAGCAGACACACACACACACACACTGGCACACACACACTGGCACAGTTAGACGCCCACTTAGTACGGTAATTTCGAAAACGTGCTTCTTTGATGAGATATAATCTGAATTGTTGTTGCTGTCGCTCGGTCTGGAGATTAAGTGCAGCAGTCAGCTAGCTGGGCGCAGGCATCAGGCAGATCAAGCATCGACAAGCGAGTGGAGCACCTCCTCCCGCCGGCCGTCAGTCGTCATATGACGTCGTCAGACGTCGCCAGTTGCCAGTCGCTCATCACTGGCAACTGTTTTGGCTAATGGCAAATGGCAAATATCTACATTAGGAGCCGAGTCAGAGGCAGAGGCGGGAACAATTGCCAGACGAGGCAGCCATTAGAGAAAGCCACCGGCGTGGTAATTAATTAGGCCTCCACAATATGGCATCCCAGTGTCTCAGGCTCGGCTCGGCTCGGCTCGGCTCCAACTGCAACTGTTGGGGGCTATCTGAGTGCTCTGGTCTGGCCGCCGACTATTGCTTAACCTCTGCGCCAGGTTCTCAGGACCGGGCACCGTTACAGTGGGCCACCTACTCGCAGCATCGTTAAGCGATACGCGAATACCAAAGGCTCTGACTCTGGCTCCAACTACAACTCAGGTGACTGGGCTGCACTTTCGCTCGAGTTGCAATTGGAAAGCAACAGGTATGTGGCAGTCGGAGAATCAGCCTAGCCTTAGCCTTAGCCTTAGCCTTAGCCTTAGCCTTAGACTTAGCTAAGCATTGCATGCGGCTCGTGCTTCATCGCAGATTCGGTTTGGATTCAGCTAATCATCGTGCCTCATCAGTAGCACAAACTTAGAGAGTGGCCGACACATTGTGGGTGTGTGTGTGAATGTATGTGTGTGTATCGAATGTTAAGTCCAAGCTAGCCACCTGCTCCACTATAGGCTGAACTTATACAAAGTGCAGTTGAAAATATTTAAGCTCACTCTCTCTCTCTATCTCTATCTCTCACTCTCTCTCACACACTCTCTCTCTCTGCAAAATCTGTTTAGTGTAGGACAGTGTAACTAAATGAAACTCTCCAAATGCAATGCATTTTGGGCACGCTGTGGACAGCGACCTTTGATTTATCGTTATTTTCATTTAAAAGGCAAACGACAAAAATCAACAAGCAGCAAAGAGAAAACGCCAAAGAAGAGCAGCGCAAAACGAGAAACTGCAGCAGCAACAACAAGAAGAAGAAGAAGAAGAGGAACAACAACAACAAATCGATGTCCCATCGCGCGTTTTAATGACAACGACCAAGGCATTTCAACGGCAGCAACAGTCACAAAAAACTTCTATAAATTAACAATATATATCGTATATACATATACATATACATATATATACATATATGTACATATATATATATATATATATATATAAAGCTTTATAGACACAAAAAATCAACAAGCAGCTAACCAAAAAGGATGCCCGGCGGCCAGTTGTAAGTGAGCCACTGGGCGATGACTTCAAAAACGAGCGACGACAACAGCAGCAGCAGCAACGACAGCAACATTGATCGCGAATCGCATATCGAGGACAGGCAGTGCCGCCGCTCCCCCGCCCCTGGTTGCCCTACAGCCCCGCAGCGATCGAGAAGCGTAGCAGAATTCGTATTCAATTAAAAAGCGTTTATGCTGCAATTGCAGAGACGCGGCAGCGGCAGCGGCAGGGGCAGGGCGCGACGGGGTTCAAGGACCCACGGGGCGTATGAGTGTTGCATAGTTTTCGAAAATTCAATTTGCGAGGCAGCTGAACTAGTTTTACAATGCCAGCAACAGTCGCAGTAGCCGCAGCAGCCGCAGCAGCCGCAGCATCCTCGTTGCGTGGCACGTCCAGTTTTTGGCCTGTGGCAACGGGCAACGGGCGACGGGCGACGGGCCACGTTGAGCGCGTCTTAAATAAGTTATTATCATTGCTCGCTTTAATTGCTGTAATTGAAAGTGAAAATGTTTGCCTTCTGATTTGTGGCACAGCAAAAATGTGTCTAGGTGTCAGCCGAGGCACGCTGCACAATGCCACACACGTGTGGCTGCTGGCCAGCTTAGTGGGTCGTCGCAAGGACAACGCCGAACAACGCAGCTTGCCACATGCGGCGACTCTGTTGCCCTCAATAAAAACTTGTAAAATTGATTACAGCCATAAGCCACATGCGCAAAAAGCCCACAAGTTGCTGCTGCTGCTGCTGCTGTTGGTCATTTGAAATGCATTTTTGCAGCTCAACTGGGGCTTCCATATCAAAGTCGTGCGCTGTCAAGTAATGAAGTTGCCAGATCAACAAAAACCCACAACAACAGGCAGCACCAGCAGCAGCAGCAGCAGCACAAAAAGCTGTCCACACAAAACAGCAGGCAGCAGCAACGGCAGCAACGGCAATGGGCAGCAGTTTCTCCTGGCGCTGCAGTCTACCTGTTGTGCAAATCGTGCAGACGATATCAGTGATCAACATGTTGCTATGGCCACTGCCAGGAGCACAGGGAGTCCACGGTACAGCCGCCAACCCTTTAGAACATTCGACAACAATTGCAATTGCTACCGATTTTTATTATTTGCCGCTGCGACTGACAAATCTTGTAGCTGCTGCCGCCATCCTCGCCATTGTTGCTGCTGCTGCTGCTGCTGCTGCTGTTGCTGCTGATACTTTTTTGGCATTCTGCTCTGCTCCTAATTACAAGCGACGGCAACGGCGATGATATGCCGCTTTTGATGGCCGCGCTCTCCAAGCCGAAAAACGCGTTCCCAGCTAATTTAGACACCTCGCATGCCACAGTTGCTGCTGCTGCTGCCACTGTTGTTGCTGTTGCACTCATTAAACAGCCACTGCAATTGCTGATCTCTCAAAGTGTTGAGGGACAGTGGGGCGATGCAACAATTATGGCGACAGACGCGCGGAATTCGCAACGCTTGTAAGCGGCTGGCCAAAGGCTTCAGGCAGCAGCCACAGCGACAGCGACAGCAGCAGCAACAGCAACAGCGGCAACAATTGCTGCTGACCTTCGTGTTGCCGGCGTCGCCAAAAGGAGCAGAAATAAAGACGAGCGCTAGAAACGAAACAAACAAAACGAGCGACAATTATCTCTGCCTGTCGCTGTTGCTGCTGGGCACTTATTTAAATTGCAGCAATGTTACATTGTTGCTGCTGCAACTGGCCCTGCCCCCACCCCCTTTCTCCTCCTCCTCCTCTCTCTCCCTCTCTCACGCGCAGCAATGACAATAGACAACAACAGCAGCCAACAAATTTTGGTTGCATGCCACACACACGTCAGCGTCGCACTGCAATGTTGCTGTTGTTGCCGTAGCTGCCCCTCAGCAACATGCCCAGAAACTTACATAAGAATGAGAATTATTTATATTATTTGTCTGTATCGATATTATGTCTCTCCTTATCTCCCTCTTCTCTCACTCACACGTCAGCGTCACAGCTCAATATTGCTATTGTTGCCGTAGCTGCCCCTCAGCAACATGCCCAGAATCTTACATAAGAATGAGAATTATTTATATTATTTGTCTGTATCGATATTATGTCTCTCCTTATCTCCCTCTTCTCTCTCCTCTCTCTTTCTTTTCACTCACACGTCAGCGTCACAGCTCAATATTGCTATTGTTGCCGTAGCTGCCCCTCAGCAACATGCCCAGAATTTTATATAAGAATAAGAAATTTTTATATGATTTTTATGTATCGATATTATGTTCTCTCTCTCTCTCTATCTATCTCTATTCTCTCTGATTTGTATGTATCTATATTATTTCCCTCTCTCTCCCTCTCCTCCCTCTCCACCCTCTCTCCTTCTGGCAATTCGCTTCAAATAATTATTATTAACACCAAAAGCGGCAAAAAAAAGACGTGGAAGAAGAGGAAGAGAAAATGGCCACCGCTGCAGCAGCCGCCTTCAGCGCAGGCTGAGCAATCAATCAAAATACGCTCCAGATCCGGAGCCAATGCGTAGATTTATATCAGCGGCTTGACGATGTGTCAGCGACTGTTGTTGCTGGCTCTGCTGTTGCGGCTGCTGCTGTTGCTGCTGCACCGATTTGGCTGCTTGGGATTTGCTGACAGCGCAGACGCCGCATAAATGCAAGAGTCTGAGCCGCAGAGCTGCAGCTGCAGCTAAAGCTGGAGCTGGAGCTGGAGCCAGAATCGCTGCCACTGCCGATTATGAGATGATTGCTTAAGATGACAACGAGCAGGCTGAGACTGCGACTGCGACTGCGACTGAGACTGAGACTGGGAGCTGGGAAACTAAGCAGCTGGGCGGCTAGAGAGCTGAGTCAGTGGCGGAGTCTGAACTGTTGGCCCAGTGAGCTGTGCGCACACGAATGTGAATGGCATCGAGCAATGGACACACGAATCGAGCCACGAGGAATGCCCCAGCGAGTGGCAGCAATAAAAATGACGTTCCAGATTATTGCGCACAGACAGCAACAGCAACAGCAGCAGCAGCAGCAGCAGCAGCAGCAACTGGCAGCCAGTTGGCTAAAGGACAAGCAGCAGGGCTGGGGCGGACATGAGCGGGCGTGGAGGCATGGACATGAGCGACGACACATGAACGTGTTGTGAAGCTGACGATGCTTACGCGCTTTTCAAGTTCCACACATAGTTGCTGTCATTATTAAAGGCATTTTCAACTACATTCTAGTAGGTACTTAATTTCGCTTCAAAAAAAAAAAGGGGGGCAGAGACTATTTAAAGGGCTGGGCTGTGCTGGGCTGAGCTGGGCGCGGGTGGTGCGAGAGGAGTGCCAGCTCACACAGCAATTGCTGGAGACTTTTGTGATTTGTTAGCTAAGGCGCAGCTCTTACATTGTATGGCTGCAGGTAGCCGAAATCCTTTTGGCTGCGGCTGCGGCTGCAACTGCGGCTGCGGCTGCTGCTGGCAGGCGAATAAAATGAAAAAATTGATGAGTTAATTAACGCGCATCGGCAACATTCCGGGCGACTAATAACCAACTTGTAGATGACCACAACGATGCTGGCCATGATCGTAATGATGTTGCTGATGCGGACGCCGCAGCAATTGCCATATTTATGAGCAACAGCAGCAGCAGCAGCAGCAAAGGCAGCAAAGGCAGCAGCGCTGTCGAACTGGCACTTCAAAATGTCAGTTGTTTATCATCATCAGCAGCAGCAGCAGCAGCCGAAGCAGCAACACGATGATGATGAGCAACAGTTGCTGCCGCGTCTAGCTGAAAGTATCATGGCTGCAATGCGACTGCAATGCGTTCTTTAATTGAGTTTTGCGTTGCATTTTGTGCACAACTGCAACTGCAGCAGACTGTTTATGGCCATGTTGCTGGCGTACAAGCAGCAGCAGTCAGAGCAGCAGCAGCAGCAACAGCAACAACAGCAACAGCAACAACGTGGCATATTATCACACAACCATTAAATATGATGAAGACTGCCGAGACAAGCACTACTCCAGCTCTCCCCGCTGCTCCTCCAGCCTGACCCACACAAGCGCAGGTTGTCCATCAGTTGCTGCTGCTGCTGCTGCTGCTGTTGCTGTCGTCAACTTTACGCATTTATGACGCGTTTTCTCATCGCTGGCGAGAATCTAGACAAAAGGCAAAACAACCGCAGGCCTTGCGCTCAGCTCCCTGGGGCCATTACGCATACTTTTGTGATTTTGGTCTTTGGCGCTCTGCTCCGCCATTTGCGGGTGAGCTGGGCATCTGGTGGGGGCGCGGGGCAGCTGCTGCTGCCTCCAGATTGCAGCTTGCACTCTAGTTGCGGCTCAGATCATTATCAATGATCTGGCGGCCATCGGCGATGCTATTGCCATTGGCATTGCCATTGCCATTGGCATTCCCACTGCTCCCGCTGTCCGTCTCTCCGGCTGTCTGTCTCGCTTGACTGACACAATGCATTCGCCAGCCAGAGAGCCAGAGAGCCGGCACAGTGGTACGAAATACAGCGCGGTATCATTGACTATGAGCAATGCGCTGATTGATTGCTTTGTTGTAAATATTTCTTAGCTTTGGCTGGTTGTTGCTGTTGTTGCTGTTGCTACTGTTGCTGCCACGCTGGCAATTTATTGGACGTTCGTGTAGGCTTCCACGCCAGAGAATGATTAAAAACGCTTTTGTGTAAATTATTAGCTGCAAATTCTCAGCTCAAAGTCATTTGCTGTTGCTGTTGTTACTGCCGCTGCTGCCGCTGCTGCTGCTGCTGCTGCTGTTGTTGTCGCTCATAATTCTCGCCTTGAGGTTTGCCACAGGTTTCCTTTCATCGTCGTCTCATCATCAATTGCGTTTCGGTGTGAAAATGATGTATGTTACACTGCGGTTGGTTTCCCATTGCAGCCGTAGAATCAGTGCCTCAATTGCCGGCGGCGGCGGTTGCTTTGAGCGCCTAAACAAAAGCAGCAAAGCTGCCCAGCACCCACTTCCTCTCCCTCTCTCTCTCTCTCTCTCTTTAGTGCAACATCTAAATCTACTTAATATTTCCATTTGCTTCTTGATAGAATTTATGCACGCGCGCGAATGGGATAACAAGCCGAGCTGCAACAGTTGCCAGTTGAGGCATTCCAGCAGCAGCAACATCCATGACAATGACAGCGACTGCAGTCCGCATTGCCAATATTTATTGACATTTACCTTTGGCCGGAGCAACAGCAACAGCAACAGCAAAAGCGAAAACAAAAAACTGCCCTCAGGATGCAATGGCGACAGGCCAGGGCCACAACAACAGCAGCAGCAGCAGCAGCAGCGGCAACGGCAGCAGCAGCAGCAGCAACGGCAGTTGCGGCTGGCGGTTTGCCTGTTTAACTGTCAGTTATCATTCACTCAAATGACAAAAATTGCAAACCGAATGCGCGCTGAAACTGAACTGCAAAAAGGAATGCAATCCGTTGCTGTTGCTGTTGCTGTTGCTGTTGCCACGGCTGCAGATGCAAATGTTGCTGCTGAGTTACGAGCAGCGCTTGTGCTTAGAATGAGCGACAGACAACAAAGCGACATTTGAGACCAGGCTCCAGGCACACAGGATGTGAGCTCCGTGTCTATAACATAACTCAGTGCGCACAATTAAAAAAGGAAGAGCGAGAAAACAAATGAGCTACAGCAGCAACTGTTGCTATCTCTCTCTCTCTCTCACTCCCTCTCTCGCACACTTTCTCACACGCAGCGCAAATTTGAAATGAAATATTTTCGATTCTGCTGTCAGCGCGAGTTCTGTTGACAACACATTAGCAACTGTTGCTGGCAACAGCAGCAGCAACAGCAACAGCAACATGTTGTTGCCACTGGACAGCGGACGTTGCGCATGCGCCGCACGATTTGCAATTTGCAGCTAATTGAACGCGTGCGCCAGCGCAGTTTGTAGCTGAGTTTGAGATCTCTTTCTCTCTCACGCCTTCTCACACCGCCCGACCCAAGCAGCTGCCTCGCCTCAGCCGCCCCTTCTATCGCGACAAATGGGCAAAGACACGGACAGCAAACAAAACTGAAAACCAAAACTAAAACAAATGCAACTTGAAACTGGACCTGAAATTGGTTTTGAATTCAATGCATTTCGACAGCGACTCAGCAGCGCGTAGCCAGACTCCAGAACTGCCAGCTACACAACCTGTTTACAATTGCAGTTGTTGCTGTTGCTGCTGCTGCTGGTGACAACGACAACAGCCCAAACAGTGGGAGGCTGTTCGGACACATGAAAATATCAATGTGTGAATTGGAGCCCAGGCCAACTGCAACTGAATGAGAAATCGCTTTGCGGCATAATCAAATCTTATCTAATATTATATCCAGTTATGATTTACGCTTACAATTAATCAATTTAAATAATAAATAAGTTCTAAATGATTATTGTCATGCAATGCTGTTCTGCTGATCTCACGGTTATTATTATTATTATAATTATTATTATTATTATTATTATTATTATTATTATTATTATTATTATTTTTATTATTATTATAATTATTATTATTATTTTTTTTTTCTTTTATTATTAATATTATTAGTATTTTTTTTATTATTATTATAATTATTTTTATTATTATTATTCTTATTATTAATATTATTATTATCGTCACGCATTGAAATTGTGGCCTCAGATTAATCCTTCAGCGAGAGTTCTTAGCTTAAACAATTAATTTAAAAATATAACAATAATATTCTAAGAATATAAATTATTTACTGTTCTTCTATTTCAGAGTTGACTGGCATACAGTATACATTCCATAATCTTTTAGCAGAATTTATGTGATTCCTAATACACGTCAAGAAGGTAACTTTAAGTATTAGAGACCTAACTCCCTTTAGCTTCAATGGCGATGAAAGGTTTTCCGGACGGATGGACAGACCAATATACCTACAATACAACTTAATAAAATTTATGATTCCCAAAAATTTTGATGAGGTCTAAAGTCAATAAAAACAAATAATAAAAAATTAAATTCAATTAAAAAAGAAAAAAAAATAAATAAATAATTTAAAGAAAAAATAAAAAATAATTAAAAATATAAAAAATCATTGTCATAAAGAATTCGAGATATTCTGCCTAGAACTTAATAAGTTAATATCAATTTAAAGTAATATAATGAACAATAAATTCTCACAATAAAAAAATTATTCTCTAAAGGAAATAATTAGAAATAATTCTTACATATTCAACTATATATATATATATATATAAATCTTTCCTTTTCACACTCTGCATTATGCCCTGAAACTAATTCAGACTCTCCCACAGCAAAATCAATACGAGTTTAATGAGTCTCAACTTAATAAATTGTTTTTAAAAATTAACTGCGGTTATATGTCTATGTGTCTATATAAATATAAAGTTCACATAAAAAATAGTTATTAGCTAACAAACTCATCTCCTCTAACCATTTGAGCTTCTCTCTTGGACTCAGTTCGATGTTCGCTTGGTTTGCGACATTCTTTAATTTTCTATGGCTCATAAATTTGAGATAACATTAGCCAGAATTGCTCTGGCTACCAGAATCGCTTCAGCTGCATCTGCCCGCCGCTTACCCCATGCTCATTGTGTAATTTGCCTAAAATTTATTTGCATTTATTCTCCAGCTTTGATTTGGGATTATCTTCAAACTAAATAAATATCCCGTCGAGTTTTTTGTTTATTATTTTTTTTTTTTTTTTTGCTTGCCAATTTGCTTCTGTTTCAGTTTGTGTTTTGATTTCGTGCAGCTCCATGGAGGCTCGCATGCCTGGTCCAACGTCCATTTCGTATTGCAGGCTGCATGTGGGAGGGGAGCCTCTCATTATTATTGTTGTTGTTGTTGCTGTTGCTGTAGAGACCAGCCGAAAAAAAAAAAAAAACAGAAGAAAAACAATCTGCAATATGTTTATGCATTTCTTGCGGTCGCTTTGGCGGCACTGGCTGACTTTGGAGCTATGACAATGGCGCTTTTGCCCAGCCACTGGAATGTGGCTCCATTAAATTGTGAGCCCAATACACGATTTGCTGCTGTTGCTGATTGTTGTTGTTGTTGTTGTTGTTGTTGTTGTCGTTGCTACTGCTGCCGTTTTGTTTGTTGTCGCACTGCATTAGCAATTTAATTGATTTGTAGGCAACAATTTGTCTGGCACCAAAGTTTCTCTCCCTGCCTCCCTCTCTCTCTCTCTCTGTCTCTCTCCCTCACACACACGTACACAGCATCCAGCAATCTGGCCCGTTGGCCTCCATTCGCGCAGCACCAACAGCAGGTTTTTCAGCTGGTGTGTCATAAAATATATGCATTACAAGCGACACATCAAGATCGCGCCTGATCTCTTTTCTGTGTCGGGGGTGTTTCGCATCGCATGTTAAATCAAAAGACTTCAGACACAAACTTGCCAACATGGCGGCCAAGCAGCAAGCAACAAATTGCAATAAAAAGATGAATAGCAAATCGAAGATGTTATACCCTGGCAAAGAGTAGATGATGATATGATGAGATATATATTTATATATAATTAGTTACTTTATGTATTTTATATAATATTTTTTATATATTTTGTATCTTTACATATTTTATATTATTGATACATTTACATATTACTTACCTCAATCAGAGCCTAAGCTCAAGTAGCTCTATATACCCATCTCTTCATGTTATGAAAGAGTCCATTAGTGAAAAGAGATGGCAACAGGTGGCAAGGCAAAAACAAGAGCTGAGCCCTTTGGGTTTGGCTTGTTTGTTTTCCACATCGTTGACTGCTCGTTGCTGCTGCTGCTGCTGTTGCTGTTGCTGTCGCTGTTGCTGTTGCCCTGTTGGTTATTAGCAGCATTCAGCAGCTACACCCATTTAATTAGAGGCCTTCGCTGCTGCCTTCTGCTTCACACAGCTGTCGCTTAGCAACAACAACGCTGCCAACTGCTGCATCATTTAGCAACCGGAACCGGCGGCCATTTTCAATGATCCTTTGCATCAGCCCGACGCAAGTGAGTGAATCTGCCAGCACAGCATGGATTACATCAATGAAGAGATTAGAGATATTCTAGTTAAAGTTTTGAACGAATTTGTTGCCAATGAGAGGAGCTAAGCATATAAGAGAAAAAAATAAAGGTAAATTAACTATAAATAAATTAATAATTAATTTTAAAATAATCATAAATTAATTATAAATATAAATATAGATTAAATGAAAATTAATTAGAAATTAACTATTATAAAAATTTACATTTAATTATAATAAATTAAATATAAGTTAATTATGCTTAAAAATAATATATAATAAATCATAATAAATGTGAATATCATTTATTTTTCAACTAAATCATACAAATTCAACTCAAATGAATTTATTGCTAGAATTTTTTATATGGCTTTAAAAGTGTATAAAAAGATATGAAATAATTTTAGACATTCCCCAAGACTCTTAACAATACTCAACAGAATTTGCGTACTTCCTAGTTGGCTACTCCCAGTCGCAGTTGGGAGCTCCGAACTGAAAACCTAACTAGTTCATTCATGTGAAAGCCCACGTGCTGATGTAGCTCAGGCAGTCAGCTGAAGTCCTAAACAAAAAGAATAAATTGGAATTCCAAGTTGTAGGCCCAATTTCGGCTTGGCCTCGCCTGGGCTCACATGGGTTAAAAGTAGCTGGTTTTTCACCTGCTGTAGGTTGGCTGCTTCCACTGCATGATTTATGCAGCTTGCAGTTATAGAAAGGTCGCTTCACGTTTCTAGTTTGCGACACCTGCGGCCCGTGGACAGCAAAAGTGGCTGGCGGCCAGTGTCTGCTACTCCACAAAACGAATGACTGCGAGTCGGAGCTGCGGCTGAGACAACGATCGGATAACTTAATTTGGTTTTTCTGTCGAAAAGCGGCGCGAAAGGCGGCTAATGCGTCGCCACGCCCACAACTGGAGCAGCATACAAAGTGCGCTGATGACCCACTCAGCGAGAGAATGCGAGCGGGCAGAGCGGCAGAGCGAGCGTAAGAGATCTGGCTGCTGCTTCTCAATATTAATGGGCGTCCCGCATAAATTTACACTGTTAAATATTTTTTTGGCTTGCCCTGATGAAATGCCAGCTTAGCTACCTCTCTCTCTCTCTCTCTCACTCTCTCGCCTCTGCTTTGGTAGCCTTAATTTGAAGCTTTCTTTGTGTGCTGCTTACAAATGGCCCCCCATTTGTCTCGGTCAGTTTAATGTGCGTCTTCCCAACTTCATTAGCCTGACCAAGAAAAGTTCTGGGAATATGGCCAGGCAGCTCCTCTGGCCAGGTTTACAGTTGCACATGCATACGCAACGCCCACGCCCACGCCCTCGCCCTCGCCTCGCATCGACTGCCAAAGGCGCCGTGCACAATGAAAACTCTATTATCTAAGGGCGCACATCTTTGAAGAGTTGTGCGTGCATAATCAAGGAACAATATTCACGTATTCCAACGTGAGAAGACATCTCAGAGCTCACACGTCCTATAATAATATATATTTTTAGCTTAAACTTTTCTCAATTACAATTTCGTTATTTGCATGCAATTTTAAGTATAATTTTCTTAACCTAAATTTTATATAATTATTTTCGTTGTCTCTTAACTAATCCTCTTGGCAGACCTTGTCCCTGCAAGCGGACTTACACTGTTTGTACACACATATAAAATCCTAAGTCTAATCTTAAATGCAATTTTCGTCGGGTGTTGGCGGCTAAGCTTCGGCGGTTGCAGCTGCTGCTGCAGCACGTGAGCGCTTCAATTCTTCTTGATGCTGCAGTGTGATTTGTAGAAACTTGAGATAATCCTCATCCACTTCGTCAGTATCTGTAATCAAATGCTGCTCCTCGTACGCTCCTTCCTCCTCTGCCTCATCCTCCTCCTCTTGCTCACTGCAGCTCTCAGCTTTCACTGGCATCATTTGCCTTGCACAGACGCTACGCACCTGCACCTGATGCCACGCCAGCAGAGATTGGTACGTGCTGCACCAAATCTCAGCCGGCAACCGTGGTGCACCCACCGCCTCTGCGACAGCAGTCGCCTTTTGCTTGCGGCGTTGATGTTTGCGTTTGCGCTGCTTGCGTCGCTTCTTTTGCCTGCCCATTTCCATAGCACTATTCTTCTTTATTTTTGTTAATTGTTATAAATTGTTTTTGTTTTCTGCATGATTTTGTTCGCTTTCTTGTTGCTTGCAATGTTTTGCTTATCGAATTTGTGTTTATCGTCACAGGGCTGCCAGATAGCTGGCAACAACAGCTGTGCTAGGCAGCGTTGCCAGCTGGGCAGTACCACAATTCAAACTAAAATCAAACATAGATGGCGCCACCCAGCATTTATGACAGTTTATTTGAAAAATGTTAACTTTCATGTAAATAAAATAAACTATAAAATATTATTAAAAATTAAAAAAATTTATATCGATTATGTATAAATTAATATTTTAATTTTTTAAAAACAAAATATTTACATGTAAATTCACTTTTTCAGACATTTTACAGCACTCTTTTACAGGATCTGCAGCTTAATCCTTTTCAAGAACCCCTTTTCGACAGCTGACCCGTCGCTCGCTCGGTCGACCGACTGACTTCAATTTCGGAAGCCGGAGGCCTGCGCTGAAAGGCAATGATTGTTGTGTTGCTCTTTTAAATGAAAATCGTGGCCGGGTTTTGGGCTTGAGCCTGGACCGGAGCTCGAAGGAGTTGCGACTGCGTCGGTGGCTTGCCCTGGGATTAGGGCGGATCAATTTGCTTGTGGTGCGAATGCAAATTGGCCAGCGGTATGATTTAAATGAGGCTCAGCACAAGCGTTCAAACAAAGGGCGGAAGAGGCGGCCGATTGAGTGCATATCCTGCTGTGTGCACGCGGTCCAAGCCGGAACAACAAATGTCCTTTCCATGTCCATTCGTTTTTGTTTGCGCCTGAGCTTTGCCCGGGCGCAGGTCGAGCCGAGCCCATAAAGGAAAATTAGGTTTACACCTACTTTTCCAATATGGTCATAAAACAATTTAGAGATTTACAAGGGATCAACTTATATGTGGTCCAGCCCATGGCTCTTCTGCTCTCCCTCTCCCTCTCTCTCACTCGCACACTATCTGTGTGTCTCTTTCCATTTGCGTATGCGTGGGTACTGGTGTGCGTGTGGCAAGGCGCGATAAAAAGCAATCCACAATCCTCCTCAACTACTCACGAGCTACTCGAAAGTCCTTGGCACTCCACACATGTTTACTTTGGCTGCTCTCTCTCTCTCACTCTGCTTAGGGGTGGGCGTGAGTGTGTGGGGGTCGAGGCTTTTCATTTTCGATGAAGTAATATACGCTGATAATATGAAAAACATCCTGCGGCCAGGATTTGCACGCACTTATTCCTTTTTAATGGACTCCGACTGACATTTCGGGCCAATGTATTTTGCGCACATATATTTATATATATATTTGCATATTTTTTGCCAGCTCCATCGGATAATGTCCCACTTTTATGGTTTTTCTTCATCTTTTGTTTTTCTTATTTTTTGTGCGATTGCCAACACTGCTTTCGGCAGCTCGCCTTGACGCTTGTGAAAATTGAGCTTGACTCAAAGTGCGCACTGAGCTGAAGTCTTCAAGAGTTTGCCTTGTGTATTAGCCAACACTGTTGTCTTAGCTACTGCTAGCTTAATGGACTTTTATTCAATTAGCATTAAAGTTAATAATAATAAATTAATCAGTTCAATGGCTTTGTCATTGAACTTTCGACTACTTAGCGGCTTTTTGGCACTTTCCAACACATGTGCTTCGAATGGAATATGTGTGAAGTGCAAGAAATGCCTAATTTCCTCTGCTCTAATCTGAAGTTGAATTAGGTTTGTTGCCAGCAAAAATTAGTTTGCTTCTTAGATCTCAAAAGCTCAAATGCCCAAAGTCGAAGATTTAACTAATTTAACTAATAAATTATATTTTCATTAGACAACACTGTAAAGTTAAATTACAGATTACAAATATTTATTTATATCTATCACAGATCTATGTGTCTGCACACGATTTTTGTGCATTAACCAGCACTGGAATGCCTTTTTGGCAATCAATAAGCTGTATAAACTTGCATTGACTCAGTTGATCGAATTAACTTTAATTAAATGCATATGAATATTAAATCCAACTCAAGCGTTAACCAACACTTGGCCTTTTTCCTGCCATTCGGCAACACTGAAGGAACGGGCGTGGCAAGATGACAATTTGGCTTCACAAAAGGGTTTTGCAAATTGATCTAGTCCGCGGCTGAGCGGCAGGTAGAGCCTGTGGCGTGGGATTATAATTCTTGAGCACGGGATGAGCCGCAGCTTGGAGGAGACTAGCCAAAAAAAGATAGAGCGGAATATGGCAAAAGGGTAGAGCCGGTGGCCGGGCTAGGGGTAGGCAAGTTAGTAACTCTCATTACTTTAAATGGATTTCAATTAAGTTGCAAATTGATCTCAAAACAATTGAGTCCCGTCGAGGCGTTTGAGTGCACTCAGTTTTGTGCTTTAACCATGCCGCGTCCTAAGCCAACCCGAGCGGCAATCCGAGCAGCAGCAGTAGCAGCAGGACAAACACAATGGGACAAAAGGGCTGCTGCTGCCACTGATCCACTTGGTGGTTGTAGGCGGGCGACTGTTTTGCTCTTTTCATTCAACATGGTAAGCGATACGCTAGCACCAGCAGCTGTCAATTGCTGGGGCAGCCACTTGATGAGGCGCATCCCCAAAGAATCAAAACTCCGAGTCGAGTCGAGTCGTGTCGAGTCGAGTCGTGACTGGCATATTTTGCGCTCTGCGCCTGACGTTGACAGGATAACGAGATTTTCAAGTGGACGCGTCGCAGCTACCACTTCACACCCTTTTCTCTTCGCAGAAGTCTTCATTTCAGCTGACCCATCTGCAAAGCCTGCGAGCAGCTCCTCTAATATACATACAAATATTATTTAAGATCTGCATCTAATCTGCGCCATTCCTTGAGGATTTTTCTCGCAATTAGTTGCAGGAAATTGAAAAGAAAAAAAAAAAAGAAAATAAAAATGAAAAAAGGCAGCGCAAAAAAGTGAGCGAAGCGATTTTCCAAGGACTTACACACGCTTTGTGCACCAGGATCGCCAACAACGGCAGCAACAATGGCAACAGCAATCAAATGCGCATCAGCAAGCAGCAGAAAGTGCCCAGCTCTGTGTGGGTTAGGAGACCAGTGCAGAGCAGAGCAGAGCCGAGCCGAGCCGAGCCGAGCTCCCTGCCAGCCTATGTTGCGGCTACAACGGGGCTTATCCCGGCTGAGCCTTGTTGCGATTTGAACGGTCAATTGAAAAGCGGCCAGAAAAACGATCGCTTTTCATAAGGCAGAGAAGCAGCAGAGCGAGTGAGAGCGGGAGAGAAAGAGATGGAAAATAATAAACTGCAATTGATTGCAGTTGATGGAAAAACTGGTCCAGGATCTGGTTTAGGTTTGGCTCAGTCGCAGCCATTGTTTTCCCATTGTTTTTTATGGCCAGCGCGGCAAATAGAGGCAACGGCCACAGAACAGAGCGTAACAAGCAAAATAATACAAAGCGAGCGAGAAGAAGAGAGATAGTGAAAGAGTGAGACAAGCAGAGAGAAGTAGGGCTCTGAGCGGTTGCCTTCGACTGCAGAAATATCCTCTAGTCTAGTCAACATTAATCAATATTTGAGCTAAAACTTACCCTATTAATGTATATGCACGCGAAAACTACGATATTCAATATACGATATACGATATACAAAAGCTAATTTTTCTTTGGCTGAAGCTGAAGTCGCATGTGAGATTGAACTAAATTAGACTCTGCTAAATTGAGAAAAATTTAATGCATTTTATAAATATGTGTGTGTGTGTGTATAGGTCTATCGTATAACTATCTAATATGTATTACTCCAGTTCTTATTGACTAAGATTTATTATTCTACAACTGCTCTTGCCTCTAAAGTCACCTAGGCAAACTTCTCATATTTATTTACCTGTGTTTGTTTGTGAGTGATGTGGCATATATCAATATAAAGATGTTATATATTTTACATATTAAAAATCATTAAAACTATATATATATTACATATTATACATCATTAAAAATATATTATATATATATATATATATATATCATACACAAATTAGAAGTTATAGTTCATAGAAGAGGCATTCGCTGGGCTGAGTTCAATTTCTTTTCTTCTCTAATCAATGTAAAAACCCATTTACCACCTTTCACAAGTCGCATTGTCATGCCAAGCATGCACTTACCCCTTTTCTAACAATTTACAATATATGCAGGGTATAAGACAACAAGAAATATAAAAGAGAGCAAGAGCAAGCGGCAGAACGTAGGCCTCGACAATTGTGAAAACAAACAGAAACGCAGCGCGTCGAGCTGCGCCGTCTTGCGAGGCGCTCCAACGGCTGCTGCTGCTCGGGCTCTGTTTTCTGTGGCATATTTTGCAAGCCTTTTTCTCGTTTGTCTGTTTGTTTGTTTGTTTGCATGTTTGTTTGCTTGCGAGCTGGCATAAAAAGTAGACTACTGTTTGGCTTTAGCTGCCTTTGACAAAAGGTGCCTAGCACTCGATACAGCTCATGCACAATGCCCCCATACCCAGTGCATGCTGCGGCCTCAGCCCCATTGTGAGATTTGTGTGGAAAAAGAGTTAAGGCAAATAGCAGACGCACACAAGTTCGGGCCACACGCGTTGTCCTGCCGCCCAGGACTGGCTAATTAATTGAGTTGAAGTAATTTAGAGTCGCTTTTCAGCCATAATTTATTCACGTCCTTCGCCTTAGCCTTTGCCTTCGCCTGTGCCTTTGCCTTTGCGGCTTGCCAAATATATGTTTTGCTGGCTTTTACCATCCATTTCCATTCGCAAATATTTGCCGCCCACTTTTGTTTCCTTTGCTTTCCGCACATCCTCAAGGCACATAATTTAAATTTTTAATTACGCATCAAATCAACACAAAAATTATGACAGACCCCAAGACCCCGACCCAGGTCCAGAGAGACAAAGACAAAGGCGGCTCCCACTACTGCAACTACTCGACATTGTTAAGCACATTTCCAAATTCAAAAGATTATACTCGATCAGAATTTGTAATTTGTAATATATTCGCAATGCCTTACATAATTTAACTCGAGTGTAATTCTTATGGGCAGCAACAGAATTTTCGTTTAAGCAAAAGAATCCCAATTTCGTTTTGCTTATTGAATTATATTATAGAAAATGAAAATGTATTTATTTATTGAATTAAGTGAAAAGTGAGTAAAAAAGTAAAAAAAAGACCATAAGGAATTAGTTTAAAATATGCGACTGAAAAATATATGCTTTTTTAACTTTCTTCAATTTGATTTCCTTTACATCTTGACAAAAATTCTTCAGACTTTAATTAACAATTTCAAAAATACAGAAACTGCTTAGTTGAGTAAATTGTTTTAAATAAAAAAATATATATTTCAATAAAATAAATGTATATAAATAAATAAATAAAATAAGTTTTCGAGTTAGACTAAACTTTGGCTTAAATCAATTTTGTATTCGGCCAACAATTTAATTGGAAGAAATATACCAATATCGTAAAATAATATCGTATAATAACAAGAAATGATTAAGCCTTAGACCATGTTTTCAACGATGATTTTATTGCAACTGCTATTTATAATATTATATTGTTGAATAGATTTTAACAATAATTTTATAATTACATATATAGTTGAGTTAAACCAGATATTCAATAATTCTGCCTGATATAAAAATGAAAGTTAATGGTTAAAAAAAAAAATAATTTATAAGAGCACTCAAAGGATGCCATAATAAGCTGTGTATAGTAAAGATTCACTTAAGTATATATATATTAAAGAGACATCTTTTTAGGGCCTATTAAAAAGCCGTAGAGGCTGAAAGGTATCAATATATAGATATAAATATATAAAAAGAGATTTATGAAAATTGTACTCGATCAGGAGCTAGAAAAGTATGCAAGAGAGAGCTAAGCCTATGCAAACTAAATAAATAAACTAAAGCAAAGTAATAAATAGGGAAATGTATCTCAAGTCTATGGCGCTGGCTCAGCCTGAATCACTGCAGTTTTAACATATTTATAGCTAATGCAAAGCTAAAGAAGATCTGTCTGAGAGCTGGCCTATGTTTATATGGCTGGGGTATGTCAATATAAATATCCATTCAAATATCTCAATGCACAGTTTACAATTTGTTTATGGCCAAACAGAAAGCCGCAGAGCACAGACCAAAGTGTGCGCTGCTTGTTTGCACTCGTTTGTGTGTTTGAGGGGCAGCAGCTGCTGCTGCTGTTGCTGCTGCTGCTCTGCAGGATCGTCCACTCCAGGCAACCATTTTGTTTAGCTCGCCTCACGCCCCGCTTCATTCATCCACATTTATCACTCGCTCTCTCTCAGTCTCCTCTCTCTCTCTCTCTCTTCTCTTCTCTTTGAATTAGGGCTTTGTGCAATTCCAGTTTACCATTTTATGTACGGCCGCATGCAAGGTTTTATTGCACCTTTTGTTGTGCCCGATTGTTGTTGGTGCGTCTCGCTCTAGCACGCTGATTGCGCGCAGCTATCCCTTTCTGGCGCATTTGATCATGACGCATGCGTAATCATAGCAATTTGCACGCTTACGCATATCGCAAGATTAAACTGATCCGGATACTGATCCCGGGGCTTGATCCCTTGATGCCTGCACAACTGCGACGCATAAAACGATATTTGGATTAAACATTTAATTGACAAGTAAAAAGCGAATGGGAAACCGGTGAGACAGGGTGAGTGACTGAGAGGCGAGGATTAGACGATGCCTGGACGACGATTCCATTAACATATCAATGTCAGCAGCAGGCATGCAGGCAGGCAGGCAGCCATCAGGCAGTCATCCGTTGGCTTCGACATGGCTTCCATTCGCAATTCGCTTAAATTTTTAACTAGACAAATACCCAAAGCTCACACGCACACCCCTCTCGCCACACGCATCCATTTCTGCAATCCAAGCAATCATCATCAGAGAGTGGAAAAAAAGAATGGAAACTTTTCTAATTTGGCAAGCGCTGAAGCTCAAGCAAAGAGCAACAAATTGCCGGCGGCGCGAAATCAGAATCGAATTGAAAAATCAAAATCGAAATAAAAATCCATGATAAACAAGTCGAGCAGCGGGCCAAGCAAAAGGAAGTAGCAAAAGTAGAAAAACCTTTTATTCCCACTGTGTGTTTACACAGTCCTTTGCCAATTGAACTTTTTCCAAACGACGCTCGAGCAGCAGTCACTCGCTCGACAGTTGAAAACGCTGCGCTGCCAAAGACTCGCACAATACTTAGTCGAGTTAATTTAATTTGTTATTTAAAATTCAATCTACGAACTAAAACAAAAAGTGCCAGTGCCGGCACCCAGCTACAGCAAAACAGAGAATCAAAGTTTCGCATTGAAAGTAAAATGTAACCAAAAAAAAATAAATACGAAAAAAATGGAAAAAAAAAGAACAGTAGTAAATGAAAAAAATTGGAAGAGAAGAGTTTCTGGAACTAGCCGAAGATTATATATGCTTGCGCTCATGTGACTTGAAGTTGACTTCGAATAGAAATTATTTAAGGGAATCTTGCTACACCTAATATATATGTCGATTTAAAATTAAAATATATATTTTTATAAAAATAATAGACATACTTAATATAATTATTATTATAATTGTAAATATTTATATAGTTGTATTATTACTATTATAGATTAAAATAGTTTAATATATTAATCTATAATTAGAAAAATACCTCAGCTGAATCTATTATCTATCTATTATATTATTATTATTATATATGAAGTAAAGTAATTTATAATATAAAAGAAGGCTAACAATCACTGACCAAAAGTAAGACTCTTACAACTACATGCACAAATAAATAATTCATATTAAATACACTTTTCATTATAAGAGCGTAACGGCTTATTTAAATTAGTTAGTTAGCTAGTAGCCACAGCTTTGCCGACATTAAAATAGTTTATACATTTTTTGTTTTTCAGTTTTTTTAATTTATATATATAATATATCTCACAAATTTTATTTATATACTATAATCGATATATAATCGCTTTTATTGCAACGACAAATTAATACATTTTCTTGATACTTGAAAAATTATTTTTTATAAACGACTTTTTTTAATATATTATTACTTTCAACTTTGTAAAATTTTATCATAAGTACTTTTAATAAAATGCTGAATGGGAAAATGTTGCACACACAGAATTTTCCTTTTACATTTCATACCCAATTCTAATCAAAGTTGTTTAAATAAATAAGTGTAAAATAGGAAAAATAACTGCAAGCAGTCAAATGTATGACAAATGTCTTAATATATATTGAAAATATATTTGATGAATTTTGTTTTATATTCTATCTTTTTCAGCCTTTTTATAAAGGTATCAAATAATTTTATATCTTAATAAATTTTTCAAAATAATTTGTACTGTGAGAAATTCATTCATATTAATTTAAATTCTCCAAAATGTCGAACATCATCATCAGTATATCTTCACCGACAGTAGTATGCATATGGATAGAAAGAACTTAATATATACTAATATATATATCTAAATATATATAGTAATATATATAATCTAAATATATATTACTATGTTATTGCAAAACCTTGGTTCGTATGTAATATATTGATTATGCCCTCTGTGAGAGCATGTTAAAAAAAAAGTCCAAATGCTGGTAAAGTTGGAGAATTGGATCTTTCTGCTTCAGCACAACTTTTGAGCTTATCGAGGCACACTCCACTTACATGTGTGGGTGTTTGTGTATGTGTGTGTCGCCAATTCCCGTCGGGAGTAGCTGGTTTTTGTTCATGTAAGAAGTTCAGAGCAAAAACAAATAGTAGACAGACGAACGAGGTCCACTACGAATACAAGACACACACACACGGACTCACACACCCACACACCCACACCCAGACTAATGCTGACTATTAACGCTCCGATGGCTGGCTGGTAGCCGGAAGTGAGAGGCTGGAGCTGGAGCTGGCGCAGTTGCTTCTGGCATGCTTAATTATTCAATAATTTCTAAAAGCATTGGCAACATTCGAGCATAGCAGAGCTACGGCTACGGCAACGGCAACAGCAACAGCACAGGTCGCACATGTCGCCCATGTCGCTCAGATCCTTTCATCCTTTTACAGAGCGCGGGCGGTGGCCACATAATCAGTTGGTTACATACGAGCTGCATGCACATAAGCTACTCCGGTTCGACTAGACTCGACTCGACTCTAGTCGACTTGCACGTAGCTTAGCATATGGTTTTGGGGCGTCCAGTGTGGGTTCGCCTCTGCCATTGCATTTATCATTAGTCAATGTGTGCTTTTGCTGCATTTGGCCTGGTGGCCCGGGGGACATTTGGGATTTGCATTTGAGCATGTTTGATGTGGAAACTTTAGATTAAAATATTTTCATATGCACAAATAAACACGTACGCACGCACGCACGCACGCACACACACACGCATACATGTGCATAAGTACAGTTAACAATGTCCCGTTACCCGATCTAACATAACACAATGCTGCTCTTGCTCCATCCAGTTAATCAGTAAATGGCGCTGACTTCAGAGATTCCCCCCGCACACACACGCCTCACACCACTGTCTATATACAAGCCGTCAGATTCAACTGGCCAATACATAAGCAGACGCAGCCGCAGCTGCTGCCCATTCCTGCACTCGGCCGCCCAAACGCTGGAGGAGCGTGCGCCCGAGCGAGGATTGAGCGCATAATGATGTTTATGTGTTGCCAAAAACATAAAAGCATTAATTTAGTCATTATCTTCTTAAGATACAGCGCCGCGCAGCGCAGCCGACAATGGCAGTACATCAGCGTTGCCGCGCAACCCCCCGCGCAGCCCAACCAACCCAATCTCGGCAGCGCGAACTCTAGCACATAATTTTCCACATTACAGCAACGTTTTGAAGTGTGAGTGCGAGCTGCTTAGCCTATATATAGCGCACTCGCTTGCTCGCACGTTGACGCGAGCCGCGGGGGCTGTCAGTGATGACTTTATCTGTATAAATAACTGTCAGAAGGGAAAAGAAAGACAGCAAAAAAACGCAGGAGCAGCAGCAGCGGCAGCGGCAGTGGCAGTGGCAGCAGCAGCCAGAGAGAGTAGCACGCCCACGTCGCAATAGCAGCAGCAGCAGCAGTAGCAGACGGAAGCTTTATGCTGAGAGACAGCTCAGCATTATCTTTTCAGCGCGCCATCTTTGTGGCTAGCTAACGGGTAACGGTAAATACGGATGGAGTAGATGTCGCACTCACGCAGCGCACAGCGGCAGCCAGCCAGAGGGCGTCCACCATATCAGCCACCACCACGGAAACAGAGCAAGAGCAAAAGCAATAGCAATAACAACAACCACAATGCGCTCTCAGCAGCTATTTGCTCTCGCGCCCATACTCTCTCTGTTCCTCTCTCTCTCTCTCTTTCTCTTGCTGTGCTTATTGTAGTAGTCAAGTCAGAGCGAGCACAAAGGCGTGGACTCAGCTAAGTCCAGCTGCACGCTGATTGGCCAAAGCACGAAAATGTCTGCCATGTGTGTGTGTGTGCGTGCATGCTTGAGAGAGGGAGTGTATGAGTATGTATGCTAGAGAGATTGACAACTTGTCGTGCGCGTGGTCGCTGCTGCTGCTGCTGCTGCTGCTTCTGTTGCTGCTGCTGCTGCTGCTGCCTACCGCCGCAGCCGTCGCTGAACGTCGCATTCAAATCAGTTTCGTAGCTCGAGCGAACAAGAAGGGTTCAGTTTCAGTTGCACGCAAGAATTTATATTTCAGTCACAAGCCAAAACACGTCGCGTGTGTGTTGCAAGTGCTTGTGCGTGCGTGTGTGTGTGTGTGTGCGTGCGTCTCAATTGCCGTTGCAGTGACAATTACCAAGTAGCAAAGTTAACAATTATTTCTTATACAAGTGACAACGCAAAATCCGCCAAAATTCTGTCATCACTGTGGACCACGCCGTCGCAGCTAGCGGGAGGCGCCAGCAGCGACAGCAGTGCGGCCAAGGCCAAGTTCAAGATAACCGTTGTCAGCACGCCCAGCCCCTCGCCGGGTTCACCGCCCCCAACGCCGCCGCCCAGCGCACTCGGTCACATGGTCGAAACGAATTCACCACCGGCGGCCTACGTGCTCAAGCGTTGCGCCACCGACCTGGGCGAGCATCATCAGCAGCAGCTGCAGCAACAGCAGCCGCCACGGCATATCCAACGTTCCCGCTCGCCCGCCAATGCCAGCAATGCCGCCTATCATCTGACTACCGCCATGCTGCTCAACTCCCAGCAATGCGGCTATCTGGGCCAGCGTCTGCAATCGGTGCTGCAACAGCAACAGCAGCAACAACAGCAGCACCAACAGCAGCAGCAGCAGCATCAACAACAGCAGCCTCAGTCGCAAACACCCTCTTCCGATGATGGCTCCCAGTCGGGCGCCACCATCTTGGATGAGGATCGTCCGCGCGTGAGCGGACCCACAGCAGCATCCGCTGCTGCCGCATCGCTGTTTACCATTGACAGCATTCTGGGCTCACGCAATGCAGCAGCAGCTGCTGCGGCTAGCAACAGCAGCAACAACAACAACAGTAACAACAACAACAACAACAACAGCAGCAACAACTGCAGTAGCAATAACAACAACAACAACAACAACATCAATCACAACAACATCAGCATCAATGGCAGCCTGGGCTTGGGCCTAGTCAAGCGCAGCACTGACTCGCCAGCTTCGCCCAACTCCAATTCGAGCTCCAGCGCCGCAGCCAGTCCGATCCGGCCGCAGCGGGTTCCTGCCATGCTGCAGCATCCTGGACTGCATCTCGGACATCTGGCGGCGGCAGCAGCGAGTGGCTTTGCCGCATCCCCATCCGATTTCCTAGGTGAGTACGGTGAATCAAATGGGAGAAAGGGAGAATGGGAGTATGGGTGGGTGGACGTTTCTGGCTTCTTCTATTGAAGTGGCAAGCACCTTGAGGTTATCTGTTTTGGATCGTTGAACGGATTCCAAAAATTATTGAACCATTTTCGGTTGTTTGCCTGAATGGCATTATTCATAATTAGGCATTGAGCCGTGAAAGATGATTTCACATTCCGTTCCATTTTTGCGGTGAGAGGATTTGCATTGTAAGTCCTGCGGTGGCTCAGGGGGCTGTTATCAGTCCCCATCATTGGCTGGGGTCTTATGTTGATTCGAGCGTGGGACTCCCTCATGGAATTTTATGCAAACGCTTGCCCGGGCTTCCACCACATGCGCCGCATTCAAATTCAAAGGTCCCCGTCGCCTAGGCATGAATGAATTAAAACGTCAAAGTTTTCTTTCTTCCTCCTCTTTTTTTTTTTTTTTTTTTTTTGCGAGGGGGTTTTATTGCAAGCGGAAGCGCACCACATGGCAACCGTTGCTTGTTCAGCTTTGTTATGCGCATTTTAAAGATTTTTTTGGCGTTCGACTCGCGTTTGTTTTTCATATGAATTTCATCAGCTCTTCTTTTGCCCTCGCAGTGGCCTATCCCAACTTTTATCCCAATTATATGCACGCCGCGGCCGTTGCCCACGTCGCCGCCGCCCAGATGCAGGCGCACGTCAGTGGTCATGGTGCCGCGGCCGCTGCAGCTGCCGGACTCTCCGCTCACGGCCATCATCCGCATCATCCGCACGCCCATCCGCACCCGCATTTGGCCCACCATGCGCAACATCACCTGGGTCTGGGCCACTTGGGCCATGGGCCGCCGCCAAAACGTAAGCGGCGCCATCGCACCATCTTCACCGAGGAGCAGCTGGAACAACTGGAGGCTACGTTTGACAAAACCCACTATCCAGATGTCGTGCTACGCGAGCAGCTCGCCCTGAAGGTCGATCTGAAGGAGGAGCGCGTGGAGGTAAGTTCATGTTGAAGAGCAATTTTAACTGATTAAGGGTGGAAGTTTGGAGTATGTGATAGGTGAATAGGAGTTTATAATTGGGTAAGAATTTACCTGGGGTAGATAGGAGTAGAGGAGGCGTGACTTAGCTTAAGAGCGGGAAATGCAGAAATGGAAGGTATGCATGGACGGAAGAAGGAATAAAATACGTATAAAGTATATATGATAAGACCGTGAGCCATCTTTTAGACACCAAAGTTAAAAGAGCTGTGGAAATTCGTAGAATACGAAACGAAGAGATGAGATAAGTCCAATGTATATATAGACAGTTAGGAAGAAGTGTAGCAAATACTCGATAAGCAAAATACAGAAATATGGCATGGGCTTACTAAAACAGTATATATTACATAGAAAGTAAGGATGGATAGCAGCAGCTGCTCCATAAGTAAACTACGGACGCAACTCATCGCAGTTACCACATCAATTAATCCAAATGTCTCAACACCCAACAAAATACAAATCAAATAAGTTAAGTAAGTATCCTGCTAGTCACTTAACGACTATGGCAAGGCTTAGGTCGAGCCACCTCCAAGCTGCCATTTCAATTACAAAGTGGTTAAAGCGTGAATCCGATCTCTGACGATTCCTCGCAGTCCTCAATTTCACGCTCGTTTTAATGCTGCGCGCGAAACCAATTGAGTGCTGGCAGAGCAGACTGCGCCACCCGCCCAGCCAGCTGGGTTGCCCTTTGTTCGGCATCCACATCCATCTGCATTGCCAGCGCGCTCGATGTGAACTTCTTGCTGTTTATTTAGTTGTCAGCGTTTAGCATTTGTCTGGCCTCGCTGCCTGAGCTGGCTGACGAGCAGCAAAACAATGTCCTGATTCACTTAATTTGAGTAATGGGCCACAGGCTGGCCCTCAACATTGAGGTTAGGCCGTATCATTGCCAATGTAAACACAGCTCTCGTCGCCCGCCAAGGCCTGCAAAGCCTACCCCGGGCCGCGCTTACAACCCTCCGTGGAGCACAGAGTTCACATTAGGCAAATCAGCAACAAATCTCAGCGGTGGTGGTGGTGATGGTGATGGTGGTGGTGGTGGTGGTTCAAGCCATTCAAAGTCCATTAGTGTCTTGGGCCGGGCAAACAACAAATTTTATGAGTTGACAATTTAATTTCTAAGCAATTTATTGATGGCGCGACGATAGCGACGCTTCGAGTCGTTGTTGTTGTTGAGTGATTAGCGGGTTGATGATTGAAGGTGGGTTATCGCACTGGCTGACTAGGCGTCCTTGATAAGGATTAGCGTCGCTTTGACAATATGCTGCCGGTCAGTGTTTAATCTTGCCACCCGAACCACCCTAACCACCCACTGCATAGTGGAAGCACGCCAAGTGCGACATTTGTTGACATTTGCGTGTGCCCAACTCAGAGGTGTGTGTGTGTGCCAAAGGGGTTGTGTTTATGCCTGTAGTTCGTGTTTGTCGTTCGGCTTAAGATAACCAACAGTTATTTAGCATTAAATTGCTTAACAAGCTGCTGCTGCTGCTGCTGCTGCTGCTGCTGGTGCTGGTGCTGGAGTGACATTTGCCCGCGGGCGCAATTGACGCCTTCGCCTAGGCGACACATTCAAAAGCCGTCGCATTCTAAGCGGATTAGGATATGTGCTGGGGCTTGTAACTGATTCTGGGCAACTGTGCTCGGCATTCGATTTGATTTGCTTTTTGTTTTAGATATTTCACAAACAGCTTAATTGAAATTGGGCAAGCAGCTCTAAGCCTAAGCCAAAAAGTTGCGCGTCATAGAGACAGAGTGCAGAGGGCTGAGCGACTAGCTGGCTTAATTAACATACAAGAAAGCGACTTGAAACTTGTCTCTGACAGAGCCAACAACAACAACAACAGCACAAATTATGCCAAAGAAGCCAAATCCAAAATCTTGTGCACCGTCATCGCTCGCCATTGACTTAAGCAGCATAATCAACTTGAGCGGCGTCTTCCAGTTGTGCCACCGCACCGCCGTGCCACCGCCGAGCCGCCCCGCTACACTCAACCAAACAGCTGCCATGGGCAGCCACTCGGCTACTGTTTAGCATATTTGCATGCCAAGTGTCCCGAGAGCCAACCACTTAAAGACCCCTACGCCCATGTCCGCGTCCACGTCCGCGTCCGCTTCGGATTCCGCATCCAGCGAATGCCTCTCGCTCTATGGCTCTGCGGCACTGCCATAAGTGGCAATAATTATTAAAAATCTTGCCTAAGACAACAGCATCAACAGCGGCAACAACAACAGCAAACACCAAACAAGTTTCGGTGTGAGCAGGCCAGAGCAGGCCGCACTAAAGATACCCTGTAGAAATGTCCTTAAGTTATTTACTGAGTAACTTTTGTGTCGAGTTTTGATAGAAATATTAAAATTAATTTTATTATATTTATATATAATATATTATATAATTTATAGTATATAATATGTATAATAATATTTATTTATCTTTTTTTTGTATTTTTATATACATGAGTCCTACTCAAAAGATCATAAAGAATATAATAAAGAATTTAGAATTAATTGATTTTTCTGAATCATCTGAAGAGCTTTAACACTTGATCTTGATCTTGTAATACAACAGAAAGTATAGATACTATAGATGATAGATAAAAGACAAAAAAATTAAAGTACTAAAAAATTCAGAAAAATGTATAGATCTGCAATATTTTATTATTATTGTATATTATATTTTGGTATAACTCCAACTTAATCTTCAGATAATATATAAAGTGAATAGTTTATCTTTATTTTAAGCAAACTCACTCAAAGGCAAGCAAAGTTTCATAGCTCGCAACAGTATTAATCATCATTATAGATACTCCCAAAGCTGTCCCAAAATTACAGGGTATAAATGTATATGATAAACAGTGAAAAAATGACAAATTGTATGCGCAATTGGGTTCCCACCGCCATTTAAATGATCTGCTTATTTTGACTTCATCATTTACAATTATTATTTTTATTTAGACAGTCGAGTGGCCGAGCATGCTGTCGCCGCTTCTCGCTTGCTCTCTGCTTCTTTCTTCAGCCGGGTAAAACAGTAGCCGGGCGCGAGAGAGTTGACCACACAGCCGCTCAGCCTCAATCTCATACTTTGACTGTTGTGTGTGTGTTTGTGTGTGTGTGTCTGTTTTTTTGTTCTCGTTGGTGCGTGCAAGTCAAATACGCCTAATCCCGCAGCTCAAGTGATTGAGGTGATTTCATTTTCGGATTCCCGATTCCCAATGCCCGATTCTCAAACAGCAGCAGCAGCACCATTATTATCATATTGCTGATCTTCATTATGGCCATAAGAGGCAGAGTCGTAGTCGTAGTCATAGCCAAGTCAATAAACTCTTCAAGCGCAGCGCAAATATTTATCTTTGTCGTCGCCAAGAAATTAGTAAGCATCTCACTATCTCGCTCTCTCTCTCACTTACTCTCCCGCTGTCACTCTCTCCGCTCATCTCTTTAAATATTTTTGTTGGCTTTTGGGTTTTCTGAACAGAGGAGGAATAAAAGGGTCGTCATAGAATGTGCCCACTCATTGGGCCATTGTGTGATCGCTGTGGCTCGGATTTGCGCCCCAGCCACAAGCGCAGAGACACCGAGTCCTTGCCCCTTTTTTGTTGCCGCTTTGATGTGTGGGTTGCACAATCAAGTGGCTCGGGATCTGGGCCACCTGCAGTGCAGCAATTAGGCAATTGCTCATACTATTATTGTTATTCTAATCATCATTATTGTTATTGCAACTCTCAGTAGCCATAATAAACACATTAACGAAACGCCCACCCAAAAAACACTTGAAGTACACTTGGAGAAATAAATCAGGCATATTTGGTATCAGCTCAAGTGGAGCTGGGATCAAAGATTTCTTAAGTGAGCTGAGCAGCTGAGGAGCTGATGATTGTAGCTTAAAATAACTTATTTAATTAATATATCTATATATATCTCACCTCTGCCTGTTTCTCCCAGTGTAGTTGAGCTCCTCTGTCTCTTCACATTGTTTGTTTAGTGTTTGAATCAAATGAAATTAAAATGGCAATGAGCTGGAATCAGCAGATTTTCGTTAATTTCCAAAAATAAAAAAAAAATACAGACAACAACAATAAAGTGGCCTGCGGGCAAACAGCAAACCACTGAACACAGCGAGCAGCAGCCACCATCCGCCATCCGCCATCCACCACCCACCGCGCGGCGTTGCCACATTGTTGCACTGGCCGCAAAAACTCACACGGACCACTTCAGAGCCCCCGCTGATGAAGTTGCTACTGCTGCTGCCGCCGCTGCTGTTGTTGTTATATTTTTCATAATTTTCCATTATTCAAACACTTGAGAGCAATTTCGCTTTCGCAATTTTACGCCTTACAATCTATGTGTGCGTGTGTCGACAACGTTTAAGGGTCGCTCTTGCTGCCTCTCAATTCTCGCGGGACTTTTGCGGCGCAAAGTGCGTTTGTGGCCCCAGGCACACACAAAGGTTGGAGAGCGAGGCTGGGTTGATGAGTGGTTGGCTGGGGAGAGATTTCTGTACATTCGCTTCCTGTTTGCTTTACAGTTTTGGCTGTCGAAGCGTGTAACCATAGACAAATATTGTGTTGGAGCGAAAATTGGCCTCGAAGCTGCATAAATTTACACAAAAAGCGCTAAGCTCGAGCTTAGCAGGGTGCATAAAGTAGCGGGCGGGCGTTGGCAGGGATGAGTTGGACAGGTGCACGTCGCTAAGCTTTTAAAAGGTCAGCCCCTCAAACACATACACACACACACTCACTCACTCAGCAGGGTTTGCGGCCTGCGATTAATCACAGTTAAAATGTTTTCTTTACCATGTTTTTTTTCATCAAAATTTACATTATTTTAAAACACTTTTTATATTCAACGAAGCATAAGCTGTGATCTGACATAATTGCAGCGGACCTTATCACTCAAACGTTAAGAAATGCTTCACTCACCCATGCAATAAGAAAGTCATGACATCTCTGTCGCACGCGCTGGGAGTCATCAAATTACATTTAATGCTTCAACCATTTTGCTGCTTGCCATTTGCCTTACGATCGACACATTAACTAAAGAGTGGGAGAGAGACAAAGATTGGCACTTGCTTGACTTGCTGCAGTTCTTTTGCCATTTCATGTGCTACGCTTGCAATTCTAACTGTGATCGCTTCTAAAAATAGCGATAGAACCGTAAAAGAACTTGCGCTGTAATTTTGTGTTTGTTATTCTAGCAGTTCATGCAAATTATTGCTTTTTGCTTGTCAAATTTAAGAGACTCAATATTTAGTATCGATAGCTAATAATCTGTTTACTTGTTAGATAATTAATTATTGGTATATGAAATAAATTTCAAGGAAAATTAGTTTGAAAACTACAATTAAAGAATTCAGATAATAGTCTTACGCCTTTAATTAGTGCATACCGCACATGCACGTAACCAGTTAAAGGCTCTTTTTAGCTGTGTCGAGAACAGCCTTGTTGCGTTATAAAACCAAAGCGTACCCAACTGTAGCCGTAACGAGCAATTTTCACGGCTGCGCGATTTTTAATCCAACAACACGGAAACAGCAGCAACAACAACGAGCGCTTGCCAGTGTTGGTGACGAACCTTCCAACCGACTTGCGTTGCCAATTTTCACTAATTAGAGCAACGAGCTCGTTCTGCACTGTGCAATGGCAGCCGCCATTTTGCCTGGCCCCAGGCCCCACCTCCATAAAGAGTTAGAGTGAACGTGAGTGAGAATGGGAGAACGAGAGGGAGAGAGAGCGACATACGCACACCCACACGCAAACGCACGTGTGCCAATCAAGTGCAGGGACAATTTTTCGACTTGACGTTTTGCAGAGTTTTGTTTGGTTTTTGGCTACATATTGCGAGACTGCAAAAACATGAAAATTAGGCTCACAGCTGCGGCGATTAACGAAGCGCAAAGTTATCATAGCACAGCGACAATGTCAGTGTATAATACACACTCACAGTCCCAGCAATGAATGTAGGTGTGTGTGTATGTATTTATACCGTTATGTGGCAACATTTTACGCTGTGCTGCATTTTGGTAATCCTGCATGGGCAGCACTGGTCAGCACATTTTACGTTGCCAAAAATCAAACAATAACAGAAAATGCCACGTTTTGTCTGCCACGCCTCCGCCTTCGCAAGTCGGGTCTGGCCAAGCGGCGACGGTGGCGGTGGCGGTGGCGGTGGCGACCATAAAGCGCTTTTGTAGTTAATTAAAAATCAACTGCCGTCGGTCTGTTTGTTCAATGGATTTCATGCACGCCGCCATTGCGTCACGCTGCCTCCTTGCCCTGGCCAACGTCAGAATGTTCACTTGACTCGCACGGATTTCGACGTATCAGCGATTTATGCGCTTTTGCCTGAAAAATCTGTGGCAATATTTGCCAGACGCTGCTGCTGCTTGCTGCCTGCTGCTGCTGCTTGCTGCCTGCTGCTTGCTACCCGCTGCCCATGCATGCCAAGCTGTCGCTTCTAGCGGCGGCCATTTTGTTGTGTTTGCGAGCCATTTTTTCTGAAGCAGCCGCAGCAACCGCTCGATTTGCATGCGAACCATTTTCATTGATACACATAGGCCAGCGCCACAGCCCGCACCACGCACCGCGCACCGCTCCACCGCTCACTTTTTTTCCACTTGTGTTTATTTAATTTCTCAAAATTTTCACTGCGATTTTTGGCAACTTTTTGTTGGCTGCAAAAAACGCGCTCGCGGCTATTGCAAATGTTGTGCGTTAGTCAGATTTTAAACGGGGTGGCAATCGCCTAAGGTTAGGGACAATGGTCACGCGGCCACACATACACAAACACACACACAGTACTCTATATGTATATATATATGTATGTATATGTGCATAGCCCAACCGTTGTTAGCCGTAGAAATTACGGGATTAGATTTTTTGCCCGGGCAACCGCTGCCCGTCGGATTAGAGTTCAATGCGTATCGCGAACCGCCTGGCTGCCAGTTAATTAAAATATGCAATTTTAATCAACCACAAGCGCAGCCATAGAAAAAAACGATTTTTTTTATACTCTTTCCAACTGATTTTTAGATTATTCGCATTAAATTGCATAGGCAATTTGATTACTCGCATGCTTACATAGTTAAGCGGCTAACTAAATTCATGGCACATAAAACCAGATACCCTATGTGAGGTATATGCAAAAGAGAGATAAAGTTAGTTACAAAGAGAAAAATCTTCCGTCTCTTAAGATGTGCAAGTGCCATAATCTTTACAGTAAAGTCTGCTTCAAAAAAAAACTTAAATATATTATTATCTGCTCTGAGTTAGATAAACCTAAATCTTATTTATACTTCAAGTAATGCTCAAAGCTTACAAATTTAATCAACTTAGATGCAGGGTATTAGCTAGTTGCTCAATCTAGTTTTTTTTTTTTTTTTTGTTTTTATTATTTTACGTTTTTTTGACGTTTTGAAAAATGCATTAAAATCGCCGCAGATTATTTCTATGTGTGTGAGTTGTTTTAATAACTTAAGCTCATAAAATTATAAAATTATGAAAATAAATAGAGCAAAACAAACACACACACATACACGCACACAAACACTCACACTTAGCCGCTGTAGGCCATTTATAAAATTGAATTCAAAAATTCATTAGATTGCGATATTAAATTTTGTCACAAATGCAGGCTGACAGCTGCAGCGAGGCGTGACCATGCCCACTGCCTACCTGCCACTCATACAGATACACACACACACACGCACACACACACACTTCAAAGATAAATTGACAGCGTTGCCGAGCTGAGCTCAGTTCAAAGGTTGCCAGGGCGCCGCCATTTTGCTGCCATCCTAAGCAAATAAGCCAAACCCCCCTCCCCACCCACAGCACTCACTCGCTCCCAGGTAACAGCTGCACAAATTTACACAAAATTTATGTAAACTTAAATGAGCTCACCCAGATCTGTGCTCTATTCTCATGTTGGGGCACACAGCCAAGGTACGCTATGCTCTGTTCGGCTCTGCTTATGAGTTTAGCGCATTTTCCAACACTGCACCGCACTTGACTGTCATTGGTGCAGCCCCAAGCAGCTGGCGCTATTTCATTGTTATTTCAACAGAATTTAGTCGATTTGCTGCATAAACATTGTACCGTTTGGGGCAGCAGTGGGCGTGGCACTCGCAAAACTTTTCACGCGCAATAAAAACAAAAGCGAAATTTCAACTCAAAATTCAAAGAAATAAAATGAACGCTCTAATTTTTCTAATTAAACTTTTTTATGTTGGCTCAGAGCAACAATTGCAATTGCAAAGAAGAACAACAATTCGAGTATTTATTTAACAAACAATAATATAAAGCATTTCGAGGGTTGCAAAATAACAACTGCAATTGCCATTTGGCAATGGGATTGGGCGAGAGCCGGAGACGGAGACGGAGTCCGAGTCGGAACAGGAGCCGTGGCCGGAGCTGAGTTTATTTGGCTCCACCCCGTTGCCAATGAGACAACAACAGCAACAACAGCCAAAATGACAAGAGATACAGATACTCGACGCGAGACTGAGTGCGAGAGAGAGAGAAAGTAGTCGAGTGGCGCTGTGGCCCACCCACCCACATACACACACACACACACTCAGAGACCTCTTAACCGTAGCAAATTAACCCCTAAGTCAGTTGACTGTAGCTTTTGTTTTAATTAACTAAGTAGCCAAGGGTTGGCCGGGGCGACCTCGGCGAGTGGGTGTGGTCTGCGCCTGCCTAATTAAAAAGTGCCCAAATATACAATTAAGCAAGCGGAAAACGAGCCACTTTATATATATATATATATATATATATATATATATATATATGAACATACACACACACATCCCCCCACTCCACCAACGTTAATTACAGTTACAATAAGCTAACTAATTAGGCGGAATACGAGAGGCAGGCAATAGGCGAGGCGGTAGGGGGCGTTGTCAGGCAACTGACTTGGCGCAGATAAACCAGAAAATCAAAAGAGCAGCCATACAAAATACAGAAGAAGAAGAAAAAAGAAAAACATTAAAATATTTACAGTTGAGCGGGTCGAGCATAATGGAAAATATAATTTGAAAAACGGATGAAAGTGTTTTTGAAGCCATATCAAAGGTTGCCTAGACTAAGCCAAGATTTTACCTCCACTCACTGACTCACTCTTTCTAACTTTCTCTCTCTGTCTCTCTTTCTGCTTCGTCCTTTAGGTCTGGTTCAAGAATCGTCGTGCCAAGTGGCGTAAGCAGAAGCGCGAGGAACAGGAGCGTTTGCGTAAGCTACAGGAGGAGCAATGTGGCAGCACCACCAGCAGCAGCAACAACAACAGCAGCAATAACACTAACAACAACAACAACAACAACAGTAGCTCTGGCAACACGAGCTCAACGACAGGTGGCAACGCCGGCGTCAAGTGCGACTACGCATCGCAATTGGTGCACATCAAGAGCGATCCGAATCAGTACAGCGATGCGGACGAATCCTCCGATCTGGAGGTGGCCTAAGCTAAGCTAAGATAAGCCAACTCGACTAACTGTAAATATATTTGCAGCTGCGCTTCAAACTAATTTTGTTTTGTATATATTTAATTAAGAGCAATGAAAAGAAAAAAACGAAAGTAAACAAAAACCTGTTATTATTTTAAGTTGTTGAAGTGAGAGCCGTAAGAGTATTAGCCAAATGTACAGTTACTAAATGTGTGTATGAGCGAGAGTGTGCCTGTGTGTGTTTGTGTGTGCGTGTGCGTGTGGGCGTGCGTGTGATTTTTTATCTAGTTGTCTTGTGTTCCCGTTCCCCTGTCCAAAAGTAAAGCGCATAATAAATTGTAAGTGTAAACTTATCGATAACCGTTAGCGATAAGCAACATAACAGTCTAAATAAATGTAATGTTAAATTTAAATTATTAAAACACAAACAAACAAAACAAAAATTTGAATAATAAAAAATCAAGCCAAAAGAAACCATTAAAAAAAAAATAAGAAAACGTTTTATTTATTATCCTTGCGAAGTTTATCGACAGCTGAAGAAGCTGAAGCCCGCTGAGTGCTGGTTCACACCTGGTTCGGCTTCGTGGCATCCCAAAACTTCTAGCCAAGACACGAATTTCAGTTCGAAAAGGGCAAAAGCCAGAGGCCAATGCTTGGTCAATAGCAAATGGGCGCACTTAAGGGGAATCCTTTTCAGTCATAACCAATTTACATGAAAAGTGCTCGAAAAGAGGTAAAAAGCTGTGAATATATATTGCATATATAGATGGATATATATATATATATATATATATATATACGTATGCATGGCTAAAGGCATAAATATGGCATCACACACAGCAAGCCATTCAGGTGTGTGCTGCATATCTATGTATATACATCAGCTAGATATATGAGTTACACTTAAAGAAAAAATATAGAAGTTATCTTTTTAGAGCAACAATAACATGGATATGCAATGAAATATTTTTAGCTGCGGAAGTCAAGGATTATTGATAGATGTTTCAAGTCCTAAATGTATAAGAAATTATTGAGCTAATTTTAAGTATTAATAACTAGAAAATTCTAATTAGATTTTTGCCTTATACATAATATTATATGCAGTGTAGTGATATATATTTGCGTATTATCTATTTTATATAAAAATAATTGTATATATTAATTCTTGAAACTAGCTATGATTTATCCTCAGGTGTATTTGGTGCAATCAGCCAACTCTATTACGGACGCTGCTGCTTCCTTCTTCTGTTCTTCTTCTTCTTCTTCTTGTTTCAACTGTTGTCTGATTTTATTTGCATTTTTGCAATCTACCACTCCACACACACACATACTTATGTGCATACTTTTACTATGCAGCTATCTTTGTCTGGCATATGGACCCCTTGCCTAGTATTTTAGTAACGGCACTTGTCAAGCTACTTTCAGCCTGCTCTTCTTCAGCTGCCTCGCTTCAGCAACTTGTTTTGTATTTTGCAATTTACAGTTGAATGGACATTTTAACAATGACTTTGTCGTGCCAGCGTTTTTGCCGTTATTTGTTGTTGTTGCTATTACTGCTGCTGTTGTTGTTGTTGTTGTTGTTGTTGTTGTCATGCCATTCGCTTTCCGAGCTGCCATCTTGACCAGTTTTATCATGTGTGTTGTCCTTAGTTTTGTGTTTCTTTTTTTTTGGACTTTTTTTTGACATCTTTGTCTTGTTATTTTCCTTTGACCAGTGCTGGAGCTCATGCCAGGTGACCAAAATTCAAATTTATTGTCGACGCATCACCATGACCCCCCACCCCATGCCACAACCATCTTTGATTTCGTTGCCGTCGCCATTTTGTGTGCTCTGTCCCTCACTAACGCAGACTATTTGCATAGGTCTCTCTGATTTTGTGCTATCTGCTTTTACTATTTGGATCCATCCGTTCCTGTCAATGACATCTCGAGTCTCGTATTTCAGTCTACCCTCATTTTTCGGCCCTCAGCTTGTGTGAGCCTCGTTAATAGTTCGTGTAAAAATTTACAAATATTTGCAGTCTATTAATTTTGATTTCTTTACTCAATTTGATTTCTTTTGTTTTTCTAGTGCACGCTTCGTATTTTATTATTTTGCTTCCTTTCTCTTCTTTTTTTTCTGACTCTATCAACACGAAATTTAATATACGTTCGCGTCCTGCTGCAGCATGAGCCCGCCGCCATATCCTTTACATCCTATTTACATGGCATACACAGCGCACAAAGTTTTTGTTTTTAAAATAAAAATTATACCAACATTTAAGCGTCATATTTTTTTTTACCCCCATTTAAATATATACATATGTATACGTGTGTACACATACATATATACATATATATAAAGACCATTATGTGTGGCACATGAAATATTTACCCATTAAATTTGACTTTAATTAAATGAGAGCCGTTTTTTATGCGCGAGTCCTTGCGTAGATGACGGATAGCTTCAGCGTTTCGTTTGTTGAAATAAAAAATAATATTGTTAATTGCAATTTATTCACATGAACACCTTCTCGTTTGTTGCGGACTGGGCAATGTGAACAGTGTCACGCCCACGCAGCGCGCCCTTACAGCCACACAGCCGCACAGCCACACACAAACACATAGCACATCGATTTTAATATTTCATTATTTAATATTCCGTCGACAGAGCGCACTGACTCGCTCTCAAATGAATAACTCCATAATGAATAACTCATTTGGTTAAAGGCTCTGATTTCGAATATTTCGATATTTCCGTCTTTTTTCCACCCACACCCATTAACGATTCATTCCAAAATACTCTGTTTCTACAGCGTAATACTGCTGCGTATATTGAATAAGAATTCCATGGAAGTCGAGTCTTGCTTAATTAGCTGAGTCGTTGTCGGTAAGAAAAGTTGCAGAAAAAGTATATAAATCTTATTTAAATGCGAGTTAATTTCGTCATTCATTGTTCATCAGCTACCAATTAGCCTTGCATTAAGTTCAACTACTCATAAAATTCTTAATTTCTACACCAATCAATGTAATTTATAAATAATATATTCAAATTAACTTTTGAATAAAAAGTAAATTTTTTTTTTAAATATATTTTTTATATATATATATTTATTTTCTAATAATTTCCTCATGTCTTATTGTGTTTATGCTATAAAAATAAAGCTAAGCTAAGTAACGAGCAGATATATTCGAAGTTTAAATAAGAAATGAAAATTATATCCATTTATGATTAAGTATATAGTGAAGAACATAGTATACATATTTATATAGCACTATCTCATTCTTCATAAAGCTACAGCTAAGTCATATCTAACTATCGTCATAAACATAAGTGGAGAATTGACTCTCAAGTCAAGTCTCTTTGACAAAATCAGCTAAATTCATTTATGACATCAATTTTGCGAGCATTCACAAACAACTTTATGAAAAATTCCATCTTCAGCTAACGCAATTCCAGAAGCAAGACAATATCTAGCTTAAAGCAAGGCCAAACTAATTTTATCTGCTTCTCTTTTTCTATACCCCAAGGAGAGAAAAGAAAAATGAAAAACTTTAATTACAGCTGAGCGTACAAAGCAGACATTTCTGGCCCTGGCGGTAAATTTTTAATAGATTAGCAGGTGAGCAGGTGAGTTTAATCCATAAAATGTGCGATTATTGCGTTTATGCGGCCCGAGGCGAATTCAATATAAAATATAAACAAACGTTAGAGAAATTACAGCAAACAATAGAAGAGTACGTGAAAGGGAGACAGAGAGAGAGAAAGGGATAGAGAAAGGGATAGAGAGTGTATGCAATGTGCACGGCAGCTGCTTGTTATCCTTGCTGGCGACACACACACACACACCAACGCACAGCTGCCAGACTTGGCCAGACTTGACTCTGGTGCTGTTCAACGCTTATTTGACTATCGATTAAAGTTTGTGGTCCTTGTGCATACAGCCTGAAGTGCTTTGAATTCCACAACGACGTTTCCTTTAAAACATGCAAGAAACATTTTCGATTAATTTCAAATCATGTGTGCATGTCTGACAGGTTTCATAAAAATCCCAAGCGGTTCGATCAATGCCTGACTGGGCACGGGTTCAGAGGACCAGCAGCCACCCTCCCAGCGCACTATGCTGGGCATTTTTCGACGGGCTTATCCAATGGCAACCGAGCGAACTGGATTAATAAAATTTCATATTTTATTTTTCGGTCTGTCGCTCGGTCGACAGTCGCTGTAGCCGCAGCCTCGGACCAGGTCGAATGCATCAGCTCCAGCCGCAATTAGCTGGCTATAAGCTGGAATTCTGTGAGCCGAGCGCACAGACAAATCCACAAAGAGCTTAGCGCAAGGTGTTAATGCCCGAGTCGACGGATCGCGGTGCTCGGCTTATTTATAAAGCTCCGACTGGGCTCCAGCTTCAGCCCAAGGCCATGCAGCTTGGCTGCCCGGCTCAGGCCTTATTAGCTTATGACTGGAAATTACAGCCAGGTGGTGGCTAGGCGGCGCAGGTGGGGCACACGTCGCTCTCGGTGTGATGTTAGGGACCAATGCAATTGTTGGAAAAAGCAAATGTTATTTGCAAGCAAACAAGCTACGAGAAACCCGAAAACCATTCATCATACAAATCATACAATTAGTTTTGGCTCTAATCCGACCCACAAATACCCAATGAAACACGGCTGGGGGTGTCCTTTGTTACGCCACACACACGCACACACAGAGACAGTCGAGTGTGCAAGGGAATCCTTAGAAGCAGGAGCTAGGCACGATAACAGCTCAAGGTATGGCAGAAAGCATTGCTAAACCTTGTGAGTAGGCAGTGGAAGAAAAAGAAAGCTAGAGCGTGCGAGCAGGAGAGAGAGAGAGAGAGAGAGAGAGAGAAAGAGAGCTAGTTGAGCAGCAAGGACATGTCTCAGGCTATTTTATTTACATTCTAAACTGGCACTAGGCTTTAAAACTTATATATGAAAATGAAGCGCAGCTAAGCTCTCAGAGAGCAACTATTTAAAAATTAATTTTAATTATATACACTGCTCAAAATAGTGTGGGAGCAAAGTAAAATTAGTAGAAAAGAAACAATATTGACAGCAGAAATTCATATTGCAGTAAATTGGCGCTTGATCTAAGCTTAGAGCTTAAACGAAAATTAATTCTTTCTGGCTATTCGATTACTGAATCTTTTTCAGCTTTTGAGTGATTTTCGAAGAATTTGCTGCCCATTTCTCTTACTGTAGCTAGCTGTGCATATGTGTAAATACGATTTGTAGTCTCTTATATATATTCGATTCTACTAAATTGAAATGCTAAGTCAATTCACAGGAATTGCTGTTTAGTAAACTCAAACTCTCAGTGTATGCGAATCAATTTACTTTATAGCTTGCTATTCATGTGCTCGATTGCAGGCTTAGGGGCATTTCTGGGTATCTTTCATATATTATTTAATTTTAGATGAGCCCCTGAGATTTTGGAGAAATAAATAAGTTCTGCGAGCAATATCTACAAGTCTTTATAGATTCGCCAGCTGTTCAGACACGTACAGATATTTACATTTATATATATCCAAGATATATATGACATATTATAATATATATATTAAAAAATCATAGCTAAAATAGTATAACATTAACTATATTTAGAAATCGCCTAGTTAAATGACCTAGGAATTATATTATATTTAACTTCGACATATGCCGAAAATGGAATGCTCTTTGCAATATTAGGAATGTCAATAAGTTACATAAATATATATATATACATATCATCATATATCATATATTTTATTACCTAAAAACAATGAATAGAAAAATGTATATAAACAAAATATAGACAATATATATAAATATACATAAACCCTTCAGTAATTCTACACCCTATTCCTTGATAAGTATAGATCAAAGTCAATAAATATCTATATCGAATATGATAGAAATCAAAAAACTTTTCAGATCTAAAGTGTCGTCTCTCATATTGAAAAGAGCATTTGGATTTCTGATTAGAAAATTTCACAGATCTCAAGTTAACTCCAATATTGAAAATAAAATTTAGAATACGAAAACTTTACATACCTCAAGTGAATACCCATATTAAAACAAGCATTTGGACTCAGACAACTTTATACACACCTCAACCTGACTCCCTTCAAACTCTCCCCACATTGAAAAGAGCATTTGGAATCAAAAATTATAGCTAGATTCGTACAACATTAACTATGCTAAATGAATTCGCCTAGATTGATAAGAGTTTTGCGATTAGACTAGGTCGCTGCCGCCTACACCAACATTGTGATGCTGATGCGGATGATGATGGAGATGCTGATGCTGATGGTGATGCTGATGCTGCTGTAGCTGCTCCACCAGCTCACTGATGCCATCCACACCGATGCTCAGCGAGGGCAGCGTCTTGTCTAGCACCAGCAGCGATGGCGGCGATTTGGGCGACGCATCAGACGCAACGTCCGAAACGTGGGAGGAAAGCAGTGAGAGACCGCCGAAGCCAACGCCCATGCCATCCAGGCACAGTGAATGCAGTGCAGCATTGTCCGGCGACTCGAAGGATGTCGAATTGGTCAGTGCATGCGGCGGCTGCTGCTGCTGCTGCTTGTCATCCAGCGCCAGGCTGTGCTCCATGCTGAGTATGCAGTCGGCCTTGAAGCTGTCGATCGTAAACTGATCCACGCTGAGAAACTTCATCTCATCGTAGGCCGAGGAGCCATCGTTCAGATCCAGATCGAGAGCGGCGCCAAAGGCGCTTGCCAGCGCCTGATGCTGCAGCGCGCAGACCTGTTGCTGTTCCGATTGCTGCTGCTGCTGCTGCGACTGTTGCTGATGCATTTGCTGCTGTTGCTGTTGCTGTTGCTGTTGCTCCTGCTGCTGGTGTGTGGCATGCGCAACGCTTGTGGACGGCGGGTAGGTGGACCACTCCATTGACAGACCGCTGCCGCCACGCTCCAGGCCCAACTGATCAATGTTCAGATTGAGAAATATGTTGGGCGACAGCCGAGAGGGCGAGACGCAGCCTGTGCCGTACGGCGCCTTCAGCTCGTTGTCCAGCGAATTGGAAGACTGCGGCGGCGTATCCGGAAGCAGAGTGCCACCGCCTGCTGCCAACGAAAGCTCATTAATCTAGGCTATCCATGATCAGCTCTCTCTCTCTCTCTCTCATCTGTACTCACCCAGCGCGTTATCCAGTTGACCCAGCACGGCGCTATCATCGAATGCCACGTCCAGCTCGAGTCCGGAACTCTTCTCGTACTCCCCGCCCAACTTCTCCTGCTTACGCCATTTGGCTCGACGATTCTGAAACCAGACCTGAACTCGTGCCTCGGTCAACTCGATGCGCACGGCCAGCTCCTCGCGAAAGAAAACGTCCGGATAGTGGGTGCGCTGAAAGGCGCGCTCCAGCTCCTGCAGCTGCAGTGTATTGAATGTGGTTCTGCGGAGCGAGCGCAACTCATTAGACCCAAAACTCTCAGCTGCAACTGTGCTGGCCACGACTCACCTGTAACGACGCTGCTTGCGTTTCATTGTGCCTTTGTCCATGCGTATCCTGAGTGCCAACTGCGGGCTGCGACTTGGTCTACGGATCAAACTGACTTTGCTTTTCGAGCGTGTTTCTAGTCGACGATTCGTGACATAGTCGCAACTTTTCTATGCTTTTTAACGATTTCCAGCAACAAGAACAGCAAGGGGGCAACACAACTAGGGCTTCCGCCCCTGCACCAAGTCAAGCGGATAACTGTACGCGCTCCAGCCACAACAACAACAACGCGAAACTTTGCCTCAGCTGAAAATATTTTTGGCAATCGTCCTGGTCTTTAACTCCTTCTCGCAAACAGTTTGAGCAGCACTTGCATGTGCCAGTGCCAGTGCATGTCCAACTGCCTATGCTAACTATGCAAATATATTTATATATATATAGATGTATATCTGCGCCCCACCGTGCGGGGCAACGACGCGCATTCAACTGACTAGCCGCTGGGTGGATTGGCGTTTGCGCGACTTTATCGTCATACAGTGAAGCCCCACAACTAGCTGCCACACACACACACACACGCACACTCGCACACACACTTAGCACCTACCCCTTGGGGCAGCAGCAAATGCACCTGAATTTTTAGTGCTAGACGCGCAGCCCATGAGCTCATAGTGTAGCTCTTAGCCTGCTTGGGCTGGGTGGTTGCTGGCTACAAATGTCTGGGTCACTGGGTATTCCCACTGTTTGTTACTACTTCTTCCTTCCTCTCTTATTATTATTATTATTTTTTTTTTTTTTGGTCACACGCATAAACACTTCAAGCAGCTGAAACTTAAAGCCAGTGTCCAGCTATAAATAGGCACTCCACACTTGGGGCACTCCACAGCTGAACTGAAACCACCCACCCAACCACCAGAGTCTTTTGTTATTATGTCAACAGTTGAGCCTTTTGTTTGACTCGGATGCTGTGCCAGCGCTGCCGCTGCTGCTTGCCACTGCCACACAGGCAATGCTGTTGCTGCTGTGCTGCTGCTGCTGCTGCTGCTGATGCTGCTGCTGCTGCTGTCCAGGTGACGGGCCATAATGGACATGCCTGGCCCACACAAAAGGTAATCCGAGCATTTGCCCTTTGTTCAGCCAGCTGGCCAGCGGCTATATAAACGCCCCACCAGCGCCACCAGAGTCGCAAAAGTAGCCAAACTCTGCAGCAGCTCGGTTCCAGCCATGCCCTGGGTGAGTCAAGCACGCCAAAAAGTGAAAAAATATTGAACAATTTCGTACTCAAATTTCGATAACAAACATAAATGTGCTAGGCGTGGATTCAAGTTGAAATGTTTCTAAAATAAGAAACAAAGTTTATCAGCAAGTTCTCTTGATTAATAAAAGAAAAAATAAATTTATTCATTTTCACTTACATCAAGGAACAAGAAGATTAAGATCCAATTAAAGTTCTTTAGATATATTCAAAAAACTCGAAACTTTCAGTTCTTCAAACTAAGCTAAAACTTCTTTAAAATTATAAATTAAACGTGTTAAAAATTTATTACTATTTTTTTATATTTTTAAGCCACAAAAATACGATACTCGCAGAGTTCAGAAATTATTAAAATAATAATATAAAAACATTTGATTATGCAGCTTAAATTGCTAAAAATTGTTTTCATTTTAAATAAAAGCTCCTAAAGAGGCCTGTTTAAGCCCTACAACTTGTTAAGCCGCTACTAGCCTCAACTACTTAAATAAAGCCACATAAAATTTAGCATTCTTTGAAAAGTTTTGCACTCAAATTAAGTTAAAAATTTCCCCACAGAAGCGTTTCTTAGGGAACGAAAATTAAAAGCAAATTGCTAAATTCTAAATACTTAAATATTTATCCCCAACAAAAAATGTGTTTCTAAGAAGAAAGTTGGTAAATAGTAAATTAATATTACACAAAAATAAAAAGGCACCTGAAAGGACAAGAATAAATATGAAGCTTCTGAAAGATTATTTACTATAGGAATAATGATGCAAACCCGTTAAAATCACCTAAAAAAACAGAATAAATATATAACTTCCGATAATATTTAAGATTTTAGTCCAAAACTCAGTTCAATATTAATTTTAAAACCAATACAAAAATTTCAGCTTATTCAATTGGCTATAATAATTTTATTATATAGCCACTCTTTTTCTCTCAGTGTATTAATAAAATAATTTCCTTACAGATGGCCACATTGCTAGCAGCGCTGGCGCTGCGCTGCGTAGTCAGCAGCAATCGGTTTGTTGCCTACGACGAGCTGCCTGCTCCAATTCTTGCCCGCAGCATGCCCAAGCGCTGCAGCCGTTTGCTGGGCGTCCAAGAATGCGGCGGTGGCAGTGGCAGCGGCAGCGGCAGCGGCGCATCCGAGGAGCAACCAAATGATGCACTCGAGCCGTCAGCTGATCAGAGCACATCGAAAATGTTAAATGCGCTCTTTGGCCGTGCGGCCGGAGCGGCTGCTGTGCCAGCCACTATACGTCCCACAGAGGCGGCACTGACGCCCTACCAACTGCCGCCGATGTACTACAATGATTTCTATGAGGATTTGCTGACCAGCAAACGCAATGATGCACACTCCGCCGGCTGCGATTGCAAAGTTATGGTACGTCCACAAACTGAAGCCAATGCAATTATTTATACAAATTTTCATTTATGCAGAACGATCTTATCGACTTGGGCAGCACATCGTTTCCGCGCTATCTGATGAGCGCCATTTGCGAGTCCCGTCCAGCTCAGGATGCCAAGTGCACTCAGGGCTCCAACTGCAAGCCGCTCGAGTATAAGGTAAAAGTCTTAACGTTGGGTCCTGACCAGCTGCCACCAAAGGCGGCATCGTCGTCGGCGCGTCTCTGGGTGCCCGAGGAGGTGACACAGCTGTGGCAATGGCAGTTCAAGACGGTGACCGTCACTGCCGGCTGCTTCTGCACCAACTAGCAAAATGAATAACTTTTATGATATATATTTAAAGTACAATATATAAACAATTGCACAACAGAGACCGCTCAAAGAAAACGCCGATTTTTGCTTTATTTAGCCGTTTGTACGTTTTTATCTGTTTCAAATATCGTAACCCAAAAGAGGTATTCGTTAAATATCTTCGAGAATTGTATATGATTCGAGTACATTTACTAAAAGCTAATAAGGACAAGGTAAAGCAATATCTTATATTTATAGATTGCAAATATTTGAGAAGCAGAAAAAATAGCTGAAGGGGAACTGTAGAAGAAAAATTATTTTTCCTCTAAGACAGGTTAGGGTTACGTCTGAAATCTTTTAAGGCGCTGGCATTAACATAAAAAAATACATATATAAAATACACTTTAAAAACATTTCGCAATCTACAACACAAGCTAATCACTTTAACAAGCCTTAGATACATAAAAAAGAGAGCTTGAAGGCACTTTAAGCTTGTCAGCTACATACAACATGTACATATAGTGGATGGATTCAGTGGTTACTACTAACTAGTGGACAAAATGAGACGGTATTACAATTACAATTACAATTACGATTACTTAGCTTCCTTGGAATGTGTATGGGCGTAAAAGAGATTGCCAAAAATGACCTTAATTTTTCTAGCTCTAGGGCGCGATGGCTCGTCTTACGAGCAGTCCCAGGCCCAGTAGCAGAGCTACGAACTTAAGCATTTGACTCTGTTGACCCGTCGCACCGCTCTGTGAAATATACAATTTTAATACGGAATCATTACCTAGGCCAACGCCCAACTTACGATAATGAAGTAGTTGCACCTGTCGCCCTGGCAGCATTCGTTGCATGCCCAATCTTCGTACCAGATGTGTGTGCAATACATTTGCATGTAGCGTCGGCGCTTCGACTGGCACTGCTCCTTGGTCATGCAGCGCTTGGAGACGTAATACTGCTTGAGAGCGCCCTCGGAGAAGTAGGGCTGACTGCCCCAGCGTATTTCAGTGCCGCAGACATTTTCAAATGGCTCGCAGGTCTTGATCGTGTTGAGGCACTTCTCTGTGTTGCCCGTCTGGTTGGCGCACACATAGCATTCTAGTCCCTGCACAAAATTCACTGCAAATTGTTTCACATGTGTCATTGCGTCTCTTTGTTAATTAAGGCGTGGCTACAAACTTACCTTGACTGCACAGATAAACGGTCGCTAGCAGCAGCACAGCTATCTCCCAGGATTTCATAATGCAGCGCTCAATTGATTCTGTAAGCAAAGTCAATTGAATGCAATAACAAATTGATAAATAAGCAAGTTAACTGCTTACAAATACAACAATACAAATTGGACAACTCCCACAACAGAGAGCAGTGAGCGATATCGATAGAGGCTCGACTCGATAACGATTGTTACACAACAAGTTGCTGCACAGATCTCACAACACTGATTTTCATAAGTTGCCGCCATCTGTAAAAACCTGTAGCTTAACGTAATACGCATTTTCCACTACTTAAATTAACATAAAATTATTTACTTTTATTTATCGCCTGGCATTTAGTATTTAATGAGCTTAGCCATAAACGAATACCCACTATTATAATCAGCCGTGCACTATACAACACTGTTCTGGGTATTGCTCTGATTTGGTGCGGTTGTTGCTGTTGCTTTTAATTTTGAGTGCCAGACAGACGGAAGGAGCATGGCCAAAAAAGCACAAGAAAAGGTAACAGCCTCGCCTGTTGTACCCACGGGCTACTCGCAGCTGCTCACCCAGGTGGCTGGCCACACATTCGAGGCGAGCAACGCGGCCGCCGTTGGCCTGCTCCAAGACGCTGGCGAAGGCCGCGTTTTCAAGCCGCTCGGCAAACCTGAGTGCGGCGTACGTGAACTCAACTTCTATGAGTCACTGGCGGCGGCAATTGCGACACAAGCTGATGCAGGCGCAGGTGCCAATAACCTGAATGGCAAAGGTGAGGGGGAATGCGAAACGGATCAGTCACTGCTCGCCGCCTTAGCGGCCCACGTCCCGCGCTACTACGGCCAACTCAAACTGGTTGTTAATCAGCGTGAGCACACATTTATCAAATTGGAAGATTTGACACACGGCATGACCAAACCATGCGTCATGGATGTAAAAATTGGTCGACGCACCTGGGATCCATTGTCATCAGTAGAGAAGCGCACCATCGAGGAGCAAAAGTACGCACAATGCAAACAGAATCTGGGCCTTTGCCTGCCCGGCTTTCAAGTCTATTGCCCCGATGAACAGCAGCCCGAACAAACTGTGCTAATTCGAAAGGGTCGCGACTACGGGAAAAGTCTGGATGTGCTGGGCTTTCGGAAGGCATTGGCGCTTTTCTTCAATGCCAACTGCAGCTCGAGCGCTACGCTGCTCCACGAGGTGCTGAATCAGCTGCGCGCCATACACAGCTGGTTTAAGCGCCAGCGCTTACATCACTTCTATGCCAGCTCTCTGCTCATCTGCTACGACTTTGAGCAGCTGCAAAAATTGGCCGCAACCAATTCCCAAGAGTCGCTGCAAAACGGCTTCCATCCGGATGCCTCAGATCCTGTCCTGCCCACCATACCGAAACAATGGATACGCGTTCGTTGCATCGACTTTGCGCACATCTTTCCGGCCGCAGATGCGCAGCCCGATCACAACTACATGTTCGGCCTGCAGAGCCTCATCGATATTGTCGAGGCAATGCTCCAGCGATAACAGGCAACGCGAGACTCCTCCGCCGGCGGGTCCAACACATACACACATTTGTATTATTACTAAGCCAAAAGATTAGATCACAGCTGAGCTGTAACTAACTAGTTGAAACGAAAAGACAGTCTCCAAAAAACACTAATCATGTCCCTCACGTTTGCTCAGTAGCGAAATAGCATTACTCAATGAATAAACTTGAATTACCACTGTAGTAGGCATGACTAATTGCTAGTATTCAGCTGCATTTACATAAAAGTAATTACAGAATTTAAAATTAGTCACTGATCAAGAAATGAGAACGTTTATCCACTTGATAAACTCACTCAGTTCTTAAATGAATTCCTCGAGGTTATTACATACAATATTTCAAATAATTTCCGAATTCAAATCGAATTGGTAATTAAGATTTATCAATTTGAAATTCATGATTATGTAAATGTATTTCCTGGTCAATATTGGCTCTGGTCCACAGTAGCAGCCGCTCGAACGTCGCTACTATAAAAAAAAAAAACAAAATTTAAATTAGAATAAATACTCGTTTTGTACATTCGTGCTATATTTGTGTATTCATCTTATAAAAATTACAATAAAATTAAGAGTTATTGGGGGGGAGGGTAGGAGGCTGCTTAGAGCGTGTAGTCCAGCTCGTAGCGCTCGTACTGGTTCTTCGGATCGTTGGTGATCCGCGGATAGCCCGCGATGAGCGCATCTTGGCCGCCAATGTACAGTGAGTTGTAGATCTTCCAGTAGACATCGCGCACCTTGCGCGCCGGATGGAACAGACCTTGCAGCGTGTACTGCAAGATCTTGATTGAGCCAAGTGAGACGCGCAGGCCGTCCACCGAGTCCATGAAGGCCTGCACCAGATGCGGCGATGTCTCAAAGATGTTGGGCCACACATAGTTGAGCAAATGTGTCAGGGCATCCTCGCAGCCAAAGCCGTAGACGCCCAGGGACATGTGCTTGATGGCCGAACAGGCTGTCTGGCGATGCACCAGATCGCGATCCATGAGCGCATCCTCGAGCAGCGGGCACACTGCATAGATATAGTCCTTGCCCATCTCCCCAATGTACTCGAACAAGAAGGATAACGATTTCAGCACACCATTCTGCACATTCAGCTCCGGCACACGGTACTCATTCATCAGAGCTGGCAGCACGGTGAAGGGACGACACGTCTCGGCCACGATGGCAATGGCGACGGTGGTGCAGACACGATTCTGACGCTCCTGGACCTTCAGATTGTTCAGCAGGGTGGCCAGCACATCGTGTGGTCCAATCGCCTTGGCTATGTAACCAAATGTGTTCACTGTGGCGCGACGAATCGCCTTCTTGTGTGCCTTGAGCAGCTCCAGCAACTCGAAGCAGATGCGCATCCATTCGCGCGCAGACACATACTCCGGACCGCGATCGGCAATGCGACCCACCAGGTCAATACAGTTCTCCTGTACCTTCTCGTGTCTGTTCTTCAGAATAGGCGTGAGACGGGGCAACAGATCCTTGATGGGCGGCGTCATCTTTGTCATGCCAATAACATTGACAATTGCCTTCAGGGCGCCCAATATGCTGCCCAATACTTCGGGATACTCCTCGCCCAGGTATTCGTAGAGCACCACACCCAAGTGACCCATCAGCTTCTCCTCCTGGCAGGTCTTCATGACCACGGCGATGCGCGAGATGAGATCCGCTGCCTGCTGGCGCACCTTGGCGGATTTGTTGTTCAGACGCCACAGAATGGTGCCACAAATCTGCGGTAAATACGGTTTCACCCGTTTACCCAGCTGATTGACAATGGTGCCGAAGCCATTCAGCATGACCACATCCTCAGTGGTCTGCTCCTGGAAGGCGTACAGTATGCCATCGATCAACTGCTCCTCCAGTCGCGAGTCAATATCTGCCGCTCCAAGATTGCCCATAATCTTCTCGACTGTTTCCATTACCATTTTCCGATACTGTTCATTCTCATCCTTGAGATCGTCGACGACGCGATTGATGATCTCGGATGTGCCCACTTTGTTGGCGATTTCCACGGTGGTGTCCACCAGCTGACGATAATTACGCCTGTCCAGTGCCATGCGATGGTTCCAGAAGAATTTGAAAAAGTGCGGCAGAATCTCCTCCTTGATGTACTGCGGCTCCACACCGTCTGTGGCGCAGCATTGTTTCACCACCTTCAGTACGATCTTCTTCATCTCCTCGTCGGGCGACTGGAATTCACGTATCAGAATCAGCATGACCTCGCGCGTGTAGTAGTTGGCGTACTCGGCATCCATCAGGGGTATGAGATAGCCAATGGCCTTTAGAAATGCGGCCAATCCCTTGCCACGATGCGTCCGGATGCCTTTCCACAGCGGCTTGAGCACCGAATCGAACGACTCAATGCCATAGGGCGTGGCGGCTTCGGCGAGCGCAGCAATGGCCAGCGCTGTGATGGTGCGCACCTTTTGCTGCTCATCGACCAGGCCATGCTCAATGATCTCCACCAGCGCCTTCAGATGCGGCAATATGGCGCAGCCCATAAGTATAGCAATCTGTTGCACAATTTTGATGCCCGTGTGACGTGCCTGCCAGGACTTCTTGGATTTGCAAACAGCCTTCAAGAAGGGCAACAGCGAGGGTATACCCAGCGCGGAAGCGACGACGGCAAAGGCACGCGCAGTCGTATTTCTCACGTACTCATCGATATTGTCGATATCTGGACGCATGGTGGAGATCATGGTGGCCAAGCCGGCGGCCTTGGCTAGATTGGAAATGATCTCTCGGCCCTCAATGCGCGCATAGTAATCCTCGTCAATGAGCAGCGGCTCGATAACCACCAGAATCTTGTGCACAAACGGACGCACCAGATCATCCAGTTTGTAGAGCACGCGATCGATAACTTTCACCAACAGATGCCGCTCCTGATCCTCCAGCGTAGGAGACATAAGCAGCGGCAGAATTTGATTGAATAGCGGCCCAGCTCCAAATTCACGTGCCTTGTCCGTCATCTGTCGCAGAGCCGACTTACGCATGGGCGGCGAACCGTTCTTAATGGTCAAGAGGAGTTTCATGATCTTGCGCTCCTTGAGCTCCTCGGGCGACAGTGCATCCTCATTGACGTCCACGAGCAGCTTATCAAAATATTGGGCGTCCTCGGGCTTCATGAACGGCAGATTCTGCCCCTTCGGCTGGTTATCCATAAACTTGGCATTCTTATCCTCCACTTGGATAAAGAAGCCAGCCGGTGTGCCCGCTATGGGCGTGGGTGTCGCCATCAGCTTGCGACCCGGCGTGCGCAGTGGCACGTAGCCTGCAGGCGGGGGCAATATCTTGTAGCCCGGCGGAAACATTTGATCCAGCTCCTCGTCAGTGTAGGGCCTGTTGCGCTCGTCGATCTCCTTTTCCCAGCGATAGGCTTGCAGCTGCTCAGGCGTCATGGCAGCTAGTGCTCCCGGTGTGGGCGTGGCCATGGCCATGGCCTTTACGCCCACTGGCGTGCTGCCGCCCGGTGTCATTAGAGGAGTCGCGTGCCCAGGGGTCGCATGCGGCGTCATACTGGGAGTCATTGCGCTGGAATTGCTTGGCGTAATTGCCGGAGTCGCATTTGATGGTGTCTCGTCCCAGCGCGACCGTCGCTTCGATGCTCCCGGAGTGGATTCAATTGAGATGCTCTCGCCAGCGCCGCTACCAGTGCGATCTGGCTTCGGTGTCTCTGCCCAGCCGCTGTGTCCAGGCGTCTCACGTTCCGTCTTTGGTGTTTCATCCCAACGATTTCTGCGTGCCGATTTCTCATGTCCGGGCGTTTCATGGCCCGGTGTCATTGCATGTGCCGGTGTGGCATCCCAGATACGTGTGCCCAACCCAGGCGTAGCACCCGGCGTCTCGCTACCTTTATGGCCAGGTGTCTCATCCCAGCGGTGATCTCCGGGTGTTTTCTGCAAGTGAGAAACATTTCAGTTTAACTCTCTTTGGCAGTGAATTTATTTATACTCACGTCTTCCCATGTCGGCGTTGCAGCGCTGCTTGGCGTGGCCGCCACTTTAGCGGGTATAAAGCTATCGCTGACCGTCTGATCCCAGCGTCCACGCTTGCGCCCGCCTTCCTTTGACGCCGACTCTCCATTTGAAGACTTAACCAGTGTACCCTCCTTAGACTTCTCTATGATGCGCCGTCGCAACTCAGATTCCTCGCCCTTTAGCATCTGCTCGCGCATGATATCTGTATAGGTGCGAGAGCCCACATCCGGCGTTTTGCCGCCATCAGCAAAGGGATCAGCACGATCGGGCGAAATAATGATGCGCCGCCGCTTTTGTCTGTACTCATCCTCGCGATCTGCTATGGTCGGCCGCCGGTGTTCAGCCATTGGATCTATGTCCTCCTTGCCTTGGGTCACATCCTTTAGTACGGATACGGGCGCCGTGTAGGTGGTACGCTTCTGCGGCACTGGAAAACCATCGTCCTCCTCATCCTCATCGCCATCCTCATCATTGGTCGCTATAGATGTGTTGTAACCCTCGTAGCGGCCTTTGGCCCCCTTTCCTACGGCCGCCTCATCGTCGTACAAGTCGGTGTCGAAGAACCCGCCACTGTCCAGCAAACCAACACCGGCTGCCGCTGCATTGCTCTTGGCGAGTTCAGTCTTCTTGGCCTGTATATCCGATATTTGCGCCTCAATGTCTGTAAAGTATTTTTAATAAATTAAAATTGATTTTCTCGGCATAGCGGAAACAACTCAGGCGACATACAAATATTTAGAATGTTTTTAAACACGCGGCGAATAGAGTATTTTAGTCTGAGTTGTTCCGCCTTTTATTTGCATTTCATATACACTTACCTTCATGAGTACGCGGAATATTTTCCATTTTATTTAATTTTTAGGCAACAAACGTATGAAAAAACGCGTACATGAAAATTGGGCGACAGTGTTGTAAAATGCTTGTAATCAACAGACGTTTGGCAACACTAAATTGGGCTCCAGTCGATTTCGATATGAATATTATTGTTTGGCTCATTTGGCACTGTTAAATACTGCATCGGCTGATTTTGTGCAATTTTAACTTGTTTCATTTAAATATGATTTTTAAAAATTGATAAATTTGAAGTATTTATTATGTTAAAAAGGCCAGTGTTAGTAGATTTTTGCCTTTTTAATTTTAAAATTGTTCCCACTGTTATTAACATTTTTACCCTCTGTTAATTTGCGGTAAGGCAGCGCACGTGTTTTGATTCTTTTTGTTTTGGTTCGCGCTGTTTCGACATTCCGCATCGCAAAATGTTTGCCAAAAAACAGAAAATAGAAAATCAAACTGAACAGATGCTGTCCACACCGCAAACACTGCAAGCGCGGCTCATATCCGACACAGGTGAAGAGGCGGGCCCGCCCATAGATCTGCCCGCGGGCATCACAACACAGCAACTGGGGCTCATCTGCAATGCTCTGCTTAAGAATGAAGAGGCGACGCCGTATCTGTTCTTTGTCGGCGACGATGAGATCAAAAAGTCACTGGAAGAGACACTAGACCTAAGCACAGTGGACACGGAGAATGTGATCGATATTGTCTATCAGCCGCAGGCAGTTTTCAAGGTTCGGCCAGTGACACGTTGCACCAGCTCCATGCCGGGCCATGCAGAGGCGATAGTGTCGCTGCACTTCAGTCCGAATGGTGCGCATTTGGCCAGCGGCAGTGGCGATACGACAGTGCGCCTCTGGGATCTCAATACGGAGACGCCGCACTACACCTGCAGCGGGCATAAGCAGTGGGTGCTGTGCGTCGCCTGGGCACCGGATGGCAACCGTCTGGCGAGTGCCTGTAAGGCTGGAAATATAATTATTTGGAATCCCGAGACTGGACAGCAGGTGGGCCGCACACTAACCGGTCACAGGAAGCACATCAATTGCCTTAGTTGGGAGCCCTATCACCAGAATCCCGAATGCCGTAAGCTTGCATCGGCGAGCAGCGACGGCGATTGTCGCATCTGGGACACAAAGCTGGGCCAGTGCTTGCTCAACATTGCAGGACACACGAACGCGGTTACAGCAGTGCGCTGGGGCGGCGCTGGCCTAATTTATACCTCCTCCAAGGATCGCACTATCAAGATGTGGCGTGCCGACGATGGTGTGCTCTGCCGCACCTTCTCCGGCCATGCGCATTGGGTGAACAACATTACGCTGAGCACCGACTACGTACTGCGCACTGGACCTTTTCAGCCTGTCAAGAATCGGCAAATGGCGCAGATCAAGGGAGACAGTGAGTCACTATCTATCCTATCTCTCATATGACCACTTCAATCAAATCCATTTTCAGCTGAGGAGCTACGCGCTGCTGCCTTAAAGCGATACCATGCCGTTTGCCCCGATGAGGTGGAATCACTGGTCTCCTGCTCGGACGACAACACTTTGTACTTGTGGCGCAACAATCAGAACAAGTGCGTGGAGCGCATGACTGGACATCAGAATGTGGTGAACGATGTCAAGTACTCGCCGGATGTGAAACTGATTGCCTCCGCATCCTTTGACAAATCCGTGCGTCTGTGGCGCGCACACGATGGCCACTTCATAGCCACATTCCGCGGCCACGTGCAGGCTGTCTATACGCTGGCCTGGTCAGCGGATTCGCGTCTGATTGTCTCTGGCAGCAAGGACTCCACGCTGAAGGGTAAACCCATTTCTCTTGACTGATCTGAAAGATTATAAAATGTAAATTTCTCGATTCTAGTTTGGAGCGTGCAGAGCAAAAAGCTGGCGCAGGAGCTGCCTGGCCATGCGGACGAAGTGTTTGGTGTGGACTGGGCGCCCGATGGCTCGCGCGTAGCCTCCGGCGGCAAGGACAAAGTGATCAAGTTGTAAGTCAAGAAATCCCATATTCAGAACACTTTTAATCACATTTATTGTCGTTTTTGCAGATGGGCCCATTGATGAGCTAAACCATTTAGCTTCGATATATACTTATACATGTATTTCAAGAAATAAAGCTAAAAACCTGAGTTCAACTCTTCGTTCCGTCTGGTCCATCGGTCAGTCGTGGCAGCTTAAAGGCTGTGCCGTTGTAGCGTTCGCAACACATTTTGAAGGCTGCTCTCGAATGCCTGATCATTATGGAAATAGGTGGATGGCACTGCCGACTCTGAGAGCAAGGCTCGCTCGGCGGACACGAAGCCCGCGGCGACGCACTCATCGAGGCTATGCGACCTGAGCAATGCTGTAATGAAGCCCGCACAGAAACTGTCCCCAGCACCGGAGACATTGACTATGTTGCTCAGCTTGGGCGCCGCGTAGAAGTGCGTGATGTGCTCACAGTTGGGCGCGAGTGCGAGCAGCTTGCTCGTATCGTGTTCGGCATCGGAGCGAATGCTGAGCAGTACACCGTGATCCCCCAGAGTGGCAATGATGCAATTGAAGTGGGACTCAATTTGGCTGAGCAGCTGCTTGGCCTGCGCTAGCAACTGTGAGCGTTCCACTCTCGTGTTGGGCTGCCAATTGACCGGCTGCCCCGTGATGGTCTCCACAATTGTCTTGAGCTCGTGCATGTTGGGCTTGGTCAGTCGAATCTGCTGCGTGAGCTCAGCACGCAGCTTAAAGGGCTTGCCCGCTATGAACATATCAGTGGGCTCAAAGAAAACGGGCACTTGGTAGCGCTTCGCTAGCTCCAGAGTGCATGTCATCGCCTGCTCTGAAATGTTGCTGTCCATTACAATTAGCGGCGCGTCCCGAAATAGCTCGGAACGTTCGGTCAGCAGCGCCGGCGTAATGCTGTTGTGCACCTCCATATCGCCCAGGATTAGCTTGCAATCACCTGACTGATCAAACACCACCGAGCAGAGGGATGTGGCGCGCTTCTCGTCCACAATGAGACCACGTTGCAGCGTCTTTGGCATCAGGTGGCGCAGTATCTGTCCCAACTGATCGCTGCCCACCGCCGAGATGAGGTTAACGTCGCCATATAGCTTGTATATGCCCTCAGCTATGTTGCGTCCGACGCCACCAGCTGCCTGCTTGGCCACACCCGAGTAGGTGGCTCCATCCAAATGCAGGTGCCGCTTCTCGGTTATCTTAAAGGACAAATCCAGTATGGAAGCGCCCACAACCAAGGGTTTCTGTGGGGTAGTCTTTCGGGCCGCAGTAGAGCTGTGCTCTTTAGCCAGCTCGCAGGCGATTTGTGCAGCCACCGAGGCATTGTTCCGAATGAGCGCGATGTTTGCCTGCAGGCTGCGACCTTTGGTGAGGCGTGCGATGTGCGCCAGCAGAAAAGGTGTCACGTCCTTCCCTGTAATACCTTGTGCCAACGCCTCAGCATTGGCTTCCTTGATGGCTGCATCAATGGCCGTCTTCTCGGCGGCATATTTCGCTGGGATGGGCACTCCGATGAGCACGCCTGATTGAAGATTGAGCTGTTGCCAGGCACGCAGCAGCTGAGCGGCATGCTGCGCTGTGGGCAGATTGTAGGGCACCTTGCAACCGCTGTCGCGCGTATAGAAATCGGGAAAGACGCCGCCTTCACTCGCATAGGTGGCAACGCACACACCCTGCGTCTCCAAGAACTCCAGCGTGCGCGGTATGTCCAATATGGACTTAACTCCGCTGCAGACTACAGCCACCGGCGTGCGTCCCAGCTCGACAAGATCTGCGGACACATCCAGCGTGATATGGCCGTCGCGATGAACTCCACCAATGCCGCCGGTGGCAAAGATGGGAATGCCAACGCGATGAGCCACAATCATTGTGGCAGCCACAGTGGTGCCGCCACTCTGGCCCATTTTCACTACGTAGGGCAGATCGCGGCGTGAGCACTTGATGACCTGCTCTCGCGGCTTTTGTGCCAGTTCCAAGAGTTCCTTATGCGTTAATCCAACCGTGATGCACCCATCAATGATGCCAATGGTAGCCGGCACAGCGCCATTGCTTCGCACGTCCTGCTCCACGAGCAGAGCGGTTTCCACATTCTCAGGCATTGGCATACCGTGCGTTATAATTGTCGACTCCAACGCCACGACAGGCTGCTTATGTGCCAGAGCATGTCGCACGTCTGGATGCACAACTATTTGGTGTTTGGTGGAAAAGGTGCGACTCAGCGCACGAATCACACCAACGGAACATCGACGCATTGATGGTAACAAATTAACTCCAATTACGAACTATAGTTCTTATTTATCCTAAAGTTGATTTCATACTAAAAGACTCATAAAAAGCAGTAAATATAATCTGTTCTGATACGAACTACATGCGGTTATCACAAGTGAATTTAACTGGCGGGCAATTGCCGCCTGTGCACTGCACAGCACTAAAAATCAGTATTAAATTTAGTATTTTTTAAAAATGGTTTTCAATTTACTTTAATAAGCTAACACAATTTAAAATTTTAAAATAATAGAGAAATTTTTATAATATTCACGGCAATAATAAAGACGTAAAACCTTATTTAAATTTAAGAACCCAATTCAGACTGGTCACACTATTTCAAATAAGATATCGATAACTATCTGACTATCGCCGCATTCGATTTATTTGCTTGTATTCACTCCGCGCAATTTTGGCATCATTTTGTTTACGTTTTTATTTTGAATTAATTTAAGCTAAACAAAAGCAATGGATTTCAATCAGAGTGCCTACAACGTGGAATTTTTCAATTTCACGCCCGAACAGATATCCGCTGAACGTAAGTGACACTAGCACAAATAACAAATAGTTTCTCAATTGTTGCACTTTTTAGGCGATAATCTGGTTCAAGCGCTCATCGGCCGAGCTGTTAAGACAACGATTCAGAAAATTGAAACACCAGCTACAACCGCACTACTGAATCAGAGTAAGGATGCTGTCATTAACCTAATGATGGAGGCATGTCAGCCAAAGCTCGATAGCCTGCGTGAGCTGGACAAAGTCAATTTTCACGTGCCGCCACATGTGCTGCAGATCAAGGACTTTGAGCTGGAGCAGCGATTCACCAGCGAAGAGGAGGAAGCAAAGGCTGCACAGGTCAAAGAGCTAAAGCGACGCTATTGTCAGGTAACTACTATACTCAATAACTCAAGTTAATCTCTAAGCTAATATTACTTTAACATTTCAAGAACTTGGCAATGCTGGCTGAGCTGAAGGCGGAGGAGGAAAAGTACAAGGACATCGAGCCGCTCGTGCAACAGGAACTGGCTATGCATCAGCAAATTTATGCTGCTTGCGCTAATTCGGATATCAAAAAGATACACAAATACGCAATGCATATTGCTAAGGATCAACAACTCTTGTAGGTCACTCAAATTATGCTAATCATTATTTATTTATCATTGATATAGACTTACAGTTAATCAGTTAAGAGTTTTTAATACTAAACTATTCGCTAGGAATACTCTATAATTTTTGATCATTAAATAACTATAGAAGATTTTCCTTGCAATTTAAAAAGATTAAGACTACAAGTTTTACTGCTCATAATTATTAAATAATATAATCAGATGTCCTTTATAGCTTCTACTGTACTCTATTTTCAAAACAAAACTATATTTCTCAACAAATTGCGTCATTAGTTTCAAATTCTTTTGCCCTTTCAGTTGGATATTCTAATTATATTGTTAAATGTGTAACGCACGAAAGATGATGGCAAATAGTTTATACATAGGCAAAGTATTGCAATATATATTTTTAGTACTCAAGATATCTATCATAGGTCATGTAAATACTTTGAACTAGCAATTTGAGGAATGTATAATGTTTACTATATATATTTTTACTAAAATATGATTATAGATATATGTACATGTTTATAAAGTTAATATACTTTACTTTAGTTTATATATCTATTTTATTTTTTTATTTTTATTTTTAAAGGCACTTTTTCTTTAAATATATATTTTTTGTTAATTTACAAAATTTTTTATACCACACATAATTGTCTGTCTGTCTATCTGTCTGTCTGTCTGTCTGTCTTTAATTACTCATTTAAAAGTTTACTCAAAATGTTTATATAAAAGCTTATTTGATTTGCTTAATACATGATAAACAATACATTATTTATTTAATTGTTAATGACACTCTAAAATGCTTTGCCTGATGTTTGTTCTCTCAATTTAGAAGTCCATTTTAAAAGAACTTGGCAAATCATTTGTCTCTTAGCGTCTCATAAAGTTGTCATAAGAAAAAGAATGTTGAATATTGAACATCTGTGGGAAAACTATTTTAAATTTTGTAACAATTAATGCTATTAGAAGGTGGACTTTGTATTGAGCAATATCTTATATATTGAGAAAAAAAAATAATATAATTTATAGTTAGATTATACACAAAACCCCACAAAGTAATATATTCCTCTGCAAGAGTATTTGGCTATTCGGCAAAACGATAATCTATTTTCTTCCGTTTCTTGAATATATATTTAAATACACAAAAATATATATATATATGTATATAAAAAAAATATATATATATATTTCAAAAACAGAAAAGAAATTCATTTTCATAGAGTGAAAGTTTGACCTGTGTGCATGTGTGTGTGTGTCGAAGAGTAGTTTATCTATTTTTGACGCACTGAGTCGGATGCGGCTGCGTGTCCAGTGCGTCGGCAATAGTTCAACAGCCGTTGAGGATGAAGCGAACTGGGGTTTGGTTTGCGTTGCTTTTGCCACACGGCGAGCCGCAGCGCACTGGGAAAGCAACTAAACAAATTGAAGCAACGACTGCCGCCTGCCTGCCATGGCAGAGAATCTGGGCTATTTATAATGTTGCGCGACATTTTTGTATTTCGCTTTTCTTTTTCCCATTTCGTATTTTTGCGTGCAAAAAGTGCCACAAAAATAAAGCAGGCGAAAGATTCGCCGAGTTGCGTTATTAATAAAAGCAGCGCTGCTTTGGTTGGGGCTTTGGGCGCTGGTCGGACGGACGGACGGACGGATGGTCGGTCGTTCTATGCTGTGTGGATCGGTTTGCCCCGGCTGCATTTATTCGCATTTGGCTCTTACGTACGTGGAGTTGCACGTCGGAGGACAAGACGAAAACCAACTGAATAGAAATATCTGAGGTAATCTCTTGATAATTTTATGTAATATTTTAATACATTTATTGAAATATTTATGCATATTTTTTTAGAGTATCGCCATGAATGTGGAGAAGCTGAAAAGGCTGCAGGCGCAGGTGCGCATCGGTGGCAAAGGCACACCCCGTCGCAAAAAGAAGGTCATGCACCAGACGGCGGCCACCGATGACAAGAAGCTTCAGAGCTCCTTGAAGAAGCTCTCGGTGAGCACCATACCCGGCATCGAGGAGGTGAACATCATCAAGGACGACCTTACGGTCATACATTTCAACAATCCCAAGGCACAGGCCTCGCTGTCAGCGAACACCTTCGCCGTCACGGGCCATGGCGAAACGAAGAAGATTGTCGAAATGCTGCCAGAGATTCTGCCCCAGCTCGGCCAAGAGACAGTTGTACAGCTGCGCATGTATGCCAACTCCATGTCCAACAATCAAAAGTCCGCTGAAAGCGGCACAGCTGGCACTCAGGCGGGCGACGATGATGATGATGTGCCCGACTTGGTGGGCGATTTCGATGAGGTGGCCAAGCAGGAGGCCGCAGCTGCCGTTAAGCAACAGCAATCAAAGCCAGCAACAGAGAAGCCCAAGGATGCAAAGAAGGCGAACAAACAAGCGGACAATAAACAAGCCCAACAACCCAGCAAACAGGAGCGAAAGAAACAGCAGCAACAGCAGCAGCCGCAACAGCAAACACAACAGAAGACCAGCAATACGAATGATAAGCCCAAGGATAAACAGGACAATAAAAAAGCTCAGACCAAGAACCAGGAGAAGCCAGAAAAGAAAAAGGAACCACAGAACAATAAGCCAAAGGATCAAGTGGATGAAACTAAGGTGGAGATCAAGCCAGCAGTCATTGCTGTGGATAATCTGAAGACGGAAGCGAAGAAAGCAACTTTGCCACCCAAGGAGGAAGAATCCAAAACAGTTGAGCCCAAAGGTCAGCCGGCCGCAGCACCAGCCACTGTTCCAGCCGTCGCTCCAGCTGTCAAGGCCAATACATCTCCAGCTATGCAGACATTGGCCCAGATTGTAGCCGCAGAGCCGACCAAGCCAGTCGAAGAGAAAAAAGCTGAGCAACCCGTTGAGCAGAAGCCAGCGCCAGCTCCAGCAAAAACTGAAGTAAAACCCGACGATACCAAGCAGGATCAGAAAATACTTGCAGCCGAGCTAGAGAAGAAACCAGAACCAAAACCAAAGGAAGCCAGTCCACAACAGATTGCTTCACAGCCAGCCAAGCCGGCATCACCTAAGCAAGTAACCCCGCCGCCAGCAAAACAGGCTACTCAGCCTGCTGAGGCGAAAGCTCCAGTGGAGCAAGTGAAGCAGCAGCCAGCTGTGGCAACTCAGGAGAAAAAACCAGAAGATAAGAAGAGCGTGGCTCCAGCACAGCAGACAAAACAAGCCACGCCCAAGCAGGTGACGCCTCCACAGGCAAAGCAAGCAACACCCCCAACAACTCCTGCTGCTGCTCCAGCTCCACTCACAGCACCAGTTGCTGCACCAGCACCAGTCGCTACTCCAGTTGACCCAGCTATTGCTGCTCCAGTAGCTGTGCAGCCTGTGGCCTCTGCTGCTCCAGCTGCTGTACAACCATCAGTTCCTGCTGCAATTGCACCAATAGCCCCAGTATCAGCACCTGCTGCAGCTCCAGTACCAGCACCTGCTGCAGCTCCAGTACCAGCACCTGCTGCAGCTCCAGTACTAGCACCCACTACAGCTCCAGTTTCTGCACCTGCTGTAGCCCCAGTACCAGCACCTACTGCAGTACCAGTTACAGCACCTACTGCAGTACCAGTTACAGCACCTGCTGCAGCCCCAATACCAGCAGCAGTTACTCCAGCAATCGCTCCTGCTACACCACCAATAGCAACTTCTGCTACATCAGCCGCAGAGCCGGTTGCCGCTACAACTCCTATAACAGCAGCTCCTGCTACTCCACCAGTCGGTGCTCCTCTTACTCTGCCAGCAACAGTTGCTCTTACTGAGGGAGCAGCTGAACAGAAACCAGCAGAAGCTTTGATTAATCAACCAGCTACAGCTGCTCCCGCAGCAGCTACTGCCCAAAAGCCAGCAACTGCAGCCAATAATAAAAAGAACGATGCAGCTCAAAAGTCTAAGCAACAGCAGCAACCTAAGCCCGGCCAGACACAGCAACAAGGCCAAAAGCAGCCACAGGCAAACAAACCACAACAGCAACAACAGCAGCAAAAGCAGCCACAGGCAGCCAAGCCGACGGTTGCAACCAAACCAGAAACGTCGGCTGCCAAGCCAGCTGGTCCAAAGCCCACAAACGCTCAACAGCAGGGCAAGGGCAACAAGGCATCGCCACCGAAACAGCAGCCAGCAGCTGCTAAAACGAATCCTCAGCAGCAACAGCAAAAGCCGGGTGGACAGAATGATGGCAAGCCGAAGACGCCGGCCAACACGCCCAATTCGCAGGCGTCGCCCAAATCGTCTACACCACCCAAAGCAGGCGCTTCGCCCAAGACGGGCTCTCCCAAGGCGGGCACACCGACGACTCCCACTGGAGCACCAAGCGGTGCATCCAACTAAATATGATTTCAATGCATTTTCAAAAATTAACGTTCGGCTGAGATGGCGAAGAAGTAGCAGAATGATCGACAGTGTGCCGCATATGCAACTCTTCAACCTATCGATAACACCGATGCAATTTTATTTTGTGACGATTACATTTTCTATCGAAAAATAAACATTTTAAAACCAAACACTTTCGATCTGTATCAATCAGCAATTATTGCTGCTTGCGTCCCGTAGCCACCTGCTCACCTTGATTGGGCTGCTCCGGGTTGAGTTTCCACATGGCATAGTTCAAGGCAGTAGCAAATCCCAGCCAGGCCATATATGGCAAAAACAAAAGACCGGCAGTTCGATTGACCCGATAAAAGAGCACTCCACACGCACCGGCCGCCGCTGTGAGTGCAACAATCTCAAAGAACGCCTGTGGGTGACATTGAAGAGATAAGACACACGACGCTAAGTCAATGATAAGCATACAACTTACGCCTTTGATATTATGCTTGCCAAAAAATATCGGCGTCCAGGCCCAATTGAGCGCCAGCTGTGTGCCGTAGGCGATCAAGGGCAACTGAGCATCGCCGCTGAAGCCGCCGCCGTCGCGCCACACCAAGTAAGATCCATAGCCCATGCCAGCGTACAGTGATGTCCAAACCGGTGCAAACACCCAGTTTGGTGGCCTGAACGATGGAAAGTTTAGGTTCACATACCAGTCCTTCAAATTTTTGCGCGTCAAATAGCCATTTATAATGCCTCCAAGATTGGGTAAGATGACCGCACCAGCAATTTTTAATGCAGTTTTCATTGTGGTTTCTTCAGCCATTTTTTGCGTGTTGCTCTTCCAGTGCTGCACTCCGTTTCACTGTTTTGTTACTAGCCAACAAATGCGTCGTAATAATGGAAAGCTGCTTGCCGGTGACTTCATACATACATATACATATACAGTATGTACCGAGAAACATCTTTATGTATGTATATCCAACATGCGGACGTGTAAGTGTGTGTGCACTTTATAGCTGTATACTCGTACCCGCTGAATGTGCATGGTTGTGTGTGTATGTGTTTATAGATAATGGACTTTTGCACTGTTACACTGTGCAGCAAAATAACTGAGTTTGAGGTGAAACATTTTGAGAGTGGTGAAAATAATTAATATTGGCATTTTTAAATATATAACGAAATTTAAAATATTTATGCATACTAATAATTAAATATTTAATTCCGATTTATATTTAAAGTTACTTAAAATTTAATTATCATTTCCTATAGTTTGTTGCGCAGTGTAATTTGTTTTTAAGCGATCATGTGCGTAGAATTAGAGAGGGGCTATCAAGCGTAAATCGGATTGAGAGGATGTAATTAGCTTTCCGATTGCGAAATAGTTGTTTTTCAAGTATTTCAAGCATTATTATTTTCAAATTAATTGTAATAGAATTTTTCCAGGGGTGCGGCAACACGAAGGAGCCGTCATGGCAACCGTTGGCTGTTGTGGTCAGCGGCTTGTTGAGTTGAAAGGATACCAAAAATTGAATAGAAAAAATGACGCTCTATTTCGATACAAAAATCGAGTTCCTCGACTTGGATGCAGTAAGCACCATTAGCAGTTGGCATCCCAATGAGCCGCTCTTCGCGGTTGCCTCTTATAGTCAGGAGCGCGGAGGCAGTGTGACTATATTTGCAGATACAGTGAGTTTCACCTGAATTGCAATTACACACATTTGTTAAAATTGTTTACTCCAGGGAGAGCCGCAACGAGATGTCACTTATCCAGTCCATGCCACTTCACAAGCAACTGCTTTGTGCTGGCATCCGGAGAAAGCGCTGCTAGCCACTGGCTGGGAGCATGGCGATATACATGTATGGTTTGCCGGTCATCGGGAATTCGCCAGCGTGAGCGGGCCACACAAGGCGCCAATTGTGCTGCTGGAGTTCAGCGAACAGGGTGGCCGCATGGTCACAGCGGATGCAATGGGCCTGGTAACAGGTTGGCGTTGCGATGGCCAATATCAGTTTCTCACCATGTTCTCGCACGACCTGCGCGAGGCCCTGCTTCTGATCTGCTTTCGTCGCACAGTCGAGAGCGAGGTGCGCGAGGAGATGGCGAGTCTGGCCAAGGCGGCGGTGGCTGGCGATGAGAACGCTCTAGATACGCTTACCAACTGGCGACCACGCACAGCGGCTCGAGGTCACTCCGGTGTGCGGGACAATCACTGCTTCTATGCGTGCACCCAGGGTGGCGTGGCCTACTATATCAATCAGGGCGGCAGCTGCAGCGAGGTGCTAAAGGGCGGACCCCATCAGCCATGCATCATGCAAATGCTCTGGCATCCCAAGAAGTATGTGAAAGTATTCCTAGCTGGCTTAGGACTAATGCATCGTTTCTTTCAGAGATGCAGTCATTTGCCTGCTGGATGACTTGACTATCATGCTATACCTGGTCGAGTCAACGGGCATTTTGACGGAGTTGGATCGAGTGAAGCTGAGCGGTCGGGGCACGAGCAAACATGGTGCCATTGCTTGGGCGGGCAACAGCTTGGCCATAATCACGGGCGATTTGTCGGTGCGCATCTGGGATATTGAGCGCAGCGATAATTATCTGCTCAAAATGGATTTGCCCAGCTCCAGTGTGCACAGTGTGGGCTCTTCACAGCATAGCTTAGGCAATGGCGATGGAATGAATGCCAGCTTCTCCACTAACAACAATGCGTTCTTTAATCACGAGAGCAGTGTGGAGAGCAGCAGCAACAACAATGCGACCCGCAAAATGTCAAAGTATGCGCAGCTCAGCTCGAACGAGATCTTCACTTGCCTCGCCTACAGCAACAGCAATCAGACTCTGTGCGCCGCCACCAATCTGGGCAATTTGTACACCTGGAAGCGCACAGTTAGTTGCTTTGTCACTGCTCCCGAGGATGCCTGGCAGCTGGGCAGCATCTCAACACTATCGCGTCAGGGTGCCATCAAGAGCTGCGCCTGGGGCTTCAATGAGCTGGCCAAGCCCTGCATTCTAGTCAATTGTTTGTCGAGCGTGTTTATGCTCAAGGAGCAGCCGCTGCTGGCTTGCCACACCCGTAGCCTGTGGGCCGTGCAGAAGTCGGCAAAGTGCATTCAGCTGACGCACTGCAGCGGACGCCAGTGCACGCTCGAAGTGGACTTTGCGGTAACTGCGCTGGCTTTGAATGAGCTCAGCTTGGTCGTGAGTAACGGACGCTCCATATCATCGTATAGTCTGCAGAAAATTGAGAAAAGCCTCGATGAATTCGACGAGATTTTGGAGGCATCCGGCGCGGCCTCGACGGCATCTGTGAAGAGTTCACCGGCATTGAATGTGAAATTAATGCAAACCTTCGTCGCCGAGTGTCTGAACTTGTGCCTGCACAATCAAAACATCTTTTGCCTGAGCTCAAGCGATATAGTCATCTATTCTGTTGGAGGCGTTGTGCTCCACCGGATTCTGGGCAACGACATTGAGGGAAAAATCATTGGCATGGACCTGACCGGCTGCTATCTCTCCGTATTCACCATGAATGGCTATGTCAAGGCATATGATGTTACACGGCATGATCCTAAACTGTTGTTTCCCAGTAAATCTGGGCACGAGATCTTCGATGACTTCGGTGAGTTCATTCTGGTCAAGTGCAATAGCTTGGGCAGTCACCTGGCGCTGGTGATTGCCAACAGCAGCTTTACTCCGTGTGCGGCCATTTACTGCTGGGACTTTGAGCGCAACAATCTGTTCGAGCATGCTCTGGTCAAGGTCGAGTCCGAGCAGAGCAGCAAGTCTAGTCTGGCTGTGCGACTCTTCTGGGACACGGAAGAGCCACGCCTGCTGGCTGTCGAGATCAAATCGATGGTGATGCAAGTCCAGAAGCCCAGCCGGCAACAGCCAGCTCCCAGTCACTACGTGGAGTCGCAGGTGCTCGTCATGTTCTACTCGGAGAAAAACGAATGCAAACTGAATGTGCTCGAAACGCAGGCAATGAGTGCCGGCGCACAGCTGATCAATCTGTGTGTACCCAGCGTGGTCTGTCTGCAGGTGAGCGCTGTGCAAGAGCAGCCACTGCAGGACTTTGTCGATCTGCAGCAGTGCGATGCCAACACCCGGAGGCAGGTGCTCAACTTCAGTTTGTACGTTGCCGAGGGTCAAATGGACTTGGCCTTTCGCTGTGTGCGCTCCATTCAGTCCAAGGTCATCTGGACTAATCTGGCCAAGATGTGCGTGCACACCAATCGTCTGGATGTGGCCAAAGTGTGCATGGGCCATCTGGAGCAGGCCCGATCGGTGCGCGCTCTGCGCCAGGCCATGGAGGACGATGATCTCGAACTGGAGGCTAAAGTTGCCGTCCTGGCCATCGAGATGGGCATGATTGAGGAGGCCAAGGAACTCTACAAACGCTGCAAGCGTCACGATCTACTCAACAAGTTGCTTCAAGCCACTGGCCACCTGGACGAGGCGCTTCAAGTGGCCGAGGTGGATGATCGCATACATCTGAAGCACACCTATTACCAGAAGGCTCAGGCGCTACGTGAACGCGGCGACATCAAAGGCGCCCTGGAGTACTACGAGAAGACACAGAATCCTGTGCAGAATATTACACAGCTGCTGCTAGAAAATCCCATGGCCATGCAGCGTTATATACAAACCACCACGGATCCGAAGATGCTCAAGTGGTGGGGCCAGTACGTGGAGAGTTCTGGGGACATGGATGCCGCTTTGGCCGTCTACAGCAAGGCCGAGGACTGGTTCTCGCAAGTAAAGATACTCTGTTATCTGGGCAAGATCTCGAAGGCGGATGCCATTGCCAGGCAGTCAGGTGATCGTGCCGCTTGCTATCACTTGGGCAGACACTACGAGAATGTGGGCAAATTCCAAGAGGCCATCATGTTCTATACGCGTGCCCAGACTTTCAGCAATGCCATACGCATCTGCAAGGAGAACGACTTTCAGGAGGAGCTCTGGACGGTGGCTAGCTCATCGCGCAGCCGGGACAAGGCCATCGCAGCGGCCTACTTCGAGGAGTGCGGAAATTTCAAGTATGCCGTTGAGCTCTACCATCGTGCGGGCATGCTGCACAAGGCACTGGAAATGGCCTTCGAGTCGCAGCAGCCAGAAATACTCGAGATTATAGCAACAGAGCTCAGTGCGGAATCGGATGCGGAGCTAATCAATCGCTGTGCGGATTTCTTTTCCAGCATCGAACAGTACCAGAAGGCGGTGCAATTGCTGGCCAAGACAAAGCATCTGCAGCGCGCCTTGAGCATTTGCTTGGAGAAGGGGGTGCCGGTCACAGAGGAGCTGGCGGACATGTTGACGCCCGGCAAGGGTGACTTCGACGAGGACACACGCACCGGCATCCTTATACAGCTGGGCGAGCTGCTGCAGCAGCAAGGCGACTATCACAGCGCCACCAAGAAATTCACGCAGGCCGGCGACAAGGTGCGCGCCATGAAATCCCTCCTCAAGTCCGGCAACACCGACAAGATAATCTTCTTCGCGACAATGTCGCGCCAGCGAGAAATCTACATTATGGCCGCCAACTATCTGCAAGCGCTTGACTGGCAGAGCGATGGCAACATACTGAAGCACATCATCAGCTTCTATGGGAAGGCGCAGGCATACGATTCGCTGGCCAACTTCTATGCCATTTGCGCACAGATCGAGATCGAGGAGTATCAGGATTATGCAAAAGCGCTGACGGCCATGCAGGAGGCATCCAAGTGTCTGGAAAAGCTTAGCCATGCCCAGCACGCCTACAACAATCTGCAGCGCACTGTTGCGGATGTCAAGACCATTTTGGAGATGCAGCAGGCGCTGCGTGCCGGCGATAATCATTCCGTAATTGGCACCTGTCGCAGCATGTTGAGTAAGTTTATCCAGGGCACAAATATGGATGTGGAGAGACAATATATAATTCTCAAAATCATTTAGTTAATCATGATATTTATAGTAATTATTTTCTATTTAAAGTCAAGCCAGAGCAACCGCCCATACGCCACTCGCACATATTGGCAATGTTGGTGCGTGCCTTGGTCTATGCCAAACAGTTTCCCGAGGCTGGGCGAGCTCTCAAGGAACTGGCCGTCAAGGATAACTCGTGGAGCGCCTCTGGCTTGGTGGATAGAGCACTAGTGCAGCGAGTGGCCAAGGAATGTGATTTAGATTTTGAGCTCATCTGGAATTCGGGGCGTCAAGTGACCGCCTCGACAACAGCAACAGCAGCCACCACGATTTCAATGACAACAACAAACACCACGAACAGCGATGACGAGGCTGATGACGAGGAAATCAGAGAAGAGCTACACTGAACTAGCTACATTCATAGTCAGCAACGTTTCCAGTGTTATGCCATGAGTAATGATAGGAGGACACGATAATCTATAAGTTTAAACAGTCTATGAATAGTCTATCGTACGGCCCACCCAGCATTATCAGCTACATTTTCTCTATGTACTTTCCCATAATATGTTTTATTCTGATCAAAAATAAATGTATGCTGATAAAAGATATGTGGAAAATACAAAATTTATCGATTTTATATGCTTTCATGCGAATTGCTGCACTAGAACTTGACTTAGCCTAGGTCTAGGATATAGACACACTCACATATCTGATATATATTCCAATCAATTTGTGTTCTGCGGCAAATCGTAGTTCCGATGATATAAGCAAGTTATATAACAATTACTCAACCATATATAGAATGGCTACAAAGCAGAGAACTCATCATTTACGATCGCCCATTTATGAATGAGCAATCGGAATATCTTAAGACTACATACGCTTTTACCCACACAACGAAATTAAGAGAAGCAAAACAAGATTGTTATGAATGAATTTTTACGTATAGTAAAAGCTCGCCAATAGGTGCAAAACCACACACACACACACACACACAATATTGTGTCTCGTATCTCCCCAACAAAAAAAAAAAATAAATAAATATGTACATCTCTTGGCGCCGCGAATATACGAATGCATAGCCAAAGAGAAGTGAAGGGAGCTTGTCGTAGTCGGATGTATGAATCACATATGTACATTAAATGCGTCCTCAACTATGAAATCAGAATGATTTCTCGGAATTTCAAACTGAATTCAAATAAATTCAATAGAGCAATCGTCTATTTGTTAAGCAGCTCGAATACGTGAATTATACATAAAGCTAATTATGAGCTATACACTTAACAAAATGTCTAGTGCACAATGCTCTTCATTTCAAAACTTTATCATTGATTGCGATTTACTTTTCAAATCGAAAAGACTTTTCCAGATTACACTTGAGTTTTACTTCAGTCCAAAATAATAATGAGCAATAAATAATAGTTGCCAAAATCAAACAAAATTTGTATTGTGTACTCAGTCAACTTTATTTACAAATGTATATCTATTTATAAAAATATAAATAAATAAATATTTATTTATATAAAAAAAATATATATATATTTATTTCTAAGTAAATAAATTTACTTATAAATAAATAAATATTTAACCATAAACTTAATCATAAATCAATACATATTTATTTATAAATTTATGTAAATCAACAAAAATTGGTATCCCTTTATATTTGTAGTGTAATGTTCATATTCGTAGTCATCGCTGGAATTGCCGTCGGCATTGTCGGTCTGATCTCGTCGTGGGGCGGTCGAAGGATTTGGAATACTCTGAATTTGTAAGCATAATGCGCGATTCCCATGAATGAAATGAGCAGACAATGCAGACAGCGGTCAGTCGATGTCTTCTTCTATCTACGACGACTTATTAGAGTATTTTTAGTTGAAAGCAAAGTCCAAGCTGCAGATCGGATGCCCAATCAAAGCGTTAGTCGGTCGCAAGAGTCATGCAGCATTTCCAAGAATTATGACGAGCCGTAAACGAGTGTGAGAGCGAGTGAGCGAAATGAATGAACGAATGAATTTATTTAGCAGCCGGCTAAACGACCTTACCGCTCTCTCTCTACTCACCGCCTCTCGTCATCGTCACTCACCCACCACTGCACAGCGTAGCGCGGCTCTGCTCAAGCTGTAGTTGGCGAACCTGTGCCTGGGGAACTCCATGACGTGCTATCGAATTTTTGTTTGTTTGCTGTTTGCACGCGCGCCTGCATCGTCAGCATGACTCACTCGGACGATCAGTAACGACGTCACGTCGGCGAGAGCAGATAACGACAAATCGCAAGAGAGTCGGCAAGCCGAAAGCTTTTTCAGCTTTTGCGTTCTCCTAGCGAATGGCATACAAAAAGTGCTTTGCCACACATTTGAGCTAGCCGATTGAGCAGCGTGCTTAAACAAGAGAGCGCTGAAGTGAACGAGTGAGAGAGTGAGAGACAGAGAGATCGGTGAGCGAAAGCTTTCTGGTGTTGGCGCTGCTGTCGTCATGACTGTAACGTGGTTCGATTTCGCCGATCATTAACTAGACAGACGTAAACCTGTGCGGATGCTCGCCGATCGCTGTGTAACGGTTATTGTAAAGAGAATTTTCCATAGCATGCGATTTTCCGCTCATTGTGTAAACTAAATTGCAACCGCCAGTAAATTTCCAAAAACCCCCGCCCCTGTTTTTATTACGCGCGTGCATATGAAGACAAATAATAATAGAAATTAAATAATAAAAAATATATAGTGTGAATCACCGCGCTGGTTTCTGCTCAAAATCCTAAGTCCGTTTAAAAGCAAAGCGGACCTTGGCTCGTGTTTTTCCAGCAGCCCCAAACAATGCCGCGGTCAAAGAAAATTCAAATAAATACTCTAAGTTGCAGCTGATAGTGTGCGGTGTCCCAGTGTGCAAGTGCTTCAGTGTTTCGTCAGTTCCATGGCCATTCTGAGCAGCCGTATTCAAAGCTTAAATTCAGACCAAATCATAGACAGCCAAGGGTGTGGTGCAGTGTGGTCACTGCTGGGGCCGAGCTCGAATGCCATGCACCAAGATGCCCGACCCAAAAGTGTCGGTGCATCATCATCTTCCACCAAAGCGACAACAGCCGCAGAAGCGGCTGATCATCGTCGAAGGCGACGACGGCGTCGACGCCGCGGCAGCAGCAGTAGCACAGCTACATCTTCCAGCTCGGATACGGATTCGGACAGCTCCGCAAGCAGCAGCAGCAGTAGCAATGGAAGCCAAACCAGCAGCCAGAGCTCTCATTTGCCAGCGCCGTTGCAGTCATCAATGCCAATCGCTGCATCCCACCCGCCATCACAGATTCCAGCAGACGCGCCGAGCCACTCGGACACGGAGAGTGAGCCAAGGTCACCTGTGTTGGTACCAGTGGATCCGCATGCCTGGACCAGCGAGGACATTGCCAGCTGGGTGAAGTGGCTGACGCGCAAATTCAAAATCGAACCGGAACCGGACATCACCCGCTTTCCCAAAGATGGCAAAGAGCTATGCGAACTGAGTCGCGCCGATTTCTGGGTCTGCGCCGGCTCCAGGCGTGGCGGCATCTTGCTGGCCAAGCATTTCGCCCTGAGTCTGTACAATGCCACTGGCAGAGAGACGAGTCCCATGCGCAACGAGGACGAGCCAAGTAAGTAAAGGTGTTAGTTTCCTCTTTTCTTTTCGGCATAATCTATGGCCACATAAATCTGATGTGTCCAGATTGAGTTGCTTGTAATTGGCTGCACGTCGTCAATTCCCAGTGGCACGTTTAAGGTCAAAGAATGTAAGGCAAACAGCAGCAGGAGCAGCTGCTATCAGCTGCCCTGTTATCCTTCGGTCCTTCTTTGTGGTCGGTGGTCAGGCATCAATTGAATCCTTTTTGCCGCACTCTCTCTGCAACTTAATAGCAACTGATTAAGATGTGGAGGCGCTGATAGAAACGTTACTTATGTCCCTCATTGATTGTTTTTCACACCCCTCCCCCCTCCCCCTCCCCATACGAAATGGCTCGGCTGCTGATAAAGGCGTAAAATTAATGCCAACTGGGAGTGGCCATTCGAAAAGGGGCTGAGTGTGCGTGGGTAGTAAGGGCACGTGTGGATAAAGTCAAATGGAGTTTGCTCTGTTGCTGTCAGGATTAAGTTTAATTGTTATTGTATATGTGATAAGTAGTTAAATGGAACTTAGATTTTTGAATTATTTGAACATTATTATCAGAAGGGCAAATAACTTATGTATTTAATACAATGCCCTCAGCTAAAAATTTTAAGCCCCAAATGCTTACTATCAAATTTCTATGGAATGAATTCAATTAGGCCTTACTTTTTTGAGCCACAACTCGTTTATGTGCGTCAGCAAACTTAGTTTGCAGTTCATCGTATATATATAAATATATAATTATATTTGTCGTCATCCGAAATTAAATAGAAAAAATATATATATATCTATATATATGCAATAGGTGGCTGTATTTTATTTTTATTTAATTTCGTATGACAAATATAATTAAATAGGTCGACAACAACTGAAATTAAACAAAGTTTCTCGAGTCTTAAGTAACATATTTGACTTAATGACAGCAAAGGATATTCTATTATGGAGACTTGCAGGATATTGACTGCCTAAGCTAGGGATATATTGGCACGCGTGCACATACACACTCACATGTTTATATTATTTATCCTGTTCCGTTAATCGAATTACAACTGCCATTGAAGTGGCACTGCAGCTCGAGCTGCACGCAGGTTCGAGTCCCCAATGGACTTGTGTAAGAACAACAGCATTCTTTTCTTTTTAGCTAAATGTATTCTTATACATATATGTGAGTAAATTGTGTATGGATTCATTAGGTATTCCATCCGTTCATAGAGCTGTTACTTAAGCTGTTTTATACGTTAAGTGACAAGCATTTTGGGGTATTTGCCACATAAGGAATTTTAACTTATATTAAATACTTTCTTTATCATTTATTATTAAATATTTATTTTTCATTTGCATTCATTTTAAAACGTTTTTGTTCTTTTTATTTAAATTTAAATATAAAAAAAAAAACACTGAAAATATAAATTCAATTTAATAAAATATTATTTGTATATTTGAGGAGAAATAATGTCTTTTAATTATAAAATATTTTTTAGATTAGCCTCTAAAATGAATCTTAATATATACAATTCATTTAATTTTTTATTAACACAACATTTTAGAATATAATTCACCCATAAGTTTAAGATTATTGTCAAGCTGTAGCTAATGCGCTAAACAAAGCGTTTTAATTAGGGTGCTAGTGCTGTATTAAATATGTGCATATATTTATGTACTTACACCTGCTCCAACGGCATCCTTTGAGCGTAAGCGCGTGATGCTTACAACTTTCGCCTCATAAACGTAAATCTCTTGAAGCGACCGCAAAGTATGCAACACTTTTTTCGCAGCTCGCTCGACAGTTATTAACTTCGCCCTCGGGGCGTGTGTGTTTGTGTGTGCCTGTGGGCGGGGCTGCGTTTCGAGTGATGAACTTAATAATAAACGATGTAAATATGATAATTTCTCACAGGATGTGGCATCTAATAATAAAATCAAAATAATCCACGCCAAGCGCCGATGCGCCGACGCGCAAAAGTCGCAAAGTCAGAAAAGTCAACGCAAACGAAGGATTCCTGCCAACTGACAACAGCGCAGCGGGTGGCCAAATGTGCGGGCGGAGTACAATGATGGTCGCTCTGCTGCTTGGTGTGTGGGTGTGGGTGAGGTGGGGGCCCGGAGTATATTCAATTCGTTGCATCCTTCCTGAGATTTGGCATTGGTATATGTTAAAGAGTCGCTGTGTCTACGCCAATTTAATTGATTTGTTTTTTATGCCAAAGAGGATTACATGTTGTTCTGCCAGAGCTTACCGCTGAACTACACCCAGATAGGTAGAAGACTAGGTGTGGGGGGAGTGACAAAGCTGGGCGAGGGTTGAGTGGCTGCACGTGGCCTTCTGTGACTTTTGGTCCAGCATTTACCACCAGCTGCGCAGGTGAGCTGCGCCTCGGCATAGCTCGTGCCAAGATAGCTATACGCATATATATACCATACTATACCATACATATATATACACATATATATTTGTATATGTATGTCTTTTGATATGGTGCATAGGGCACTGGGCGCCGCTTTGTTTGGCAGCAGTTGCCACATGGAGTTCGTACGAAACAGTTCGCACTTTTGCTCTCTGGCCCCAAGGAAATAACAATTAAATAATTTATTAATTTACAATTCAACGAGAATATTATTGAAATAAAAATCCAGTTCTTAATAATTTGACATAGTATAAAAAAAGTGCAGCAAAGAGATACATTTTTAAATTATTACTTTCCACATGATATAAACAGAAGAAATCATAATCAATTCAATAAGGTCAATACCGCGCAAACAAACATTTATATATTGTACAATTGAATATTTGTGGTAAAATGCCGCTGTAAATATTGTTGTGTGTCCATACGAAAAATCGCAATGAGCGTCAGTGTCGATGTCGGCGTCATGTGGCGCCTCTCGGAAGACTTGAATAGACGTTTCGGTCTACGCATGCAGCCTGCACCGCCGGCAACACATCATCCGCACCACCATACGGCCGTCCATCACTATCACCATCAGCACCATCATCATGGCCATGCTACTGGGACCACACACACCGGACACAGTTCCATGATCTTCAATGGTAAAAACATTTGGCATTTCCGGACACGAATTGGCATCAAAATAGAAATATCAAAGCTAAATAGAAGTTAAGGAAACAAATTCCGATCTCTTGCGTGCTCACTCATTCGCTCTCGCTCACTCTCACTCTCTCGCTCTCGCTCTCTTTTCGCAAGCGTCTTTTGGCGGAACTGCCTTCACTTGACCATGAGTCACCTGGAATTATGTTGATTTCGTAACTGAAGCTGGCAATATTTTCAGATGAGGGGAACTTTTTGAATACCCTAACCAGATAGTAAATTCATATACATTAGTTTAATGGAGCTGTGTATAATAATTGAGTAAATTTTTATCATATTGGATAGTGCTTTTAATTGGTTAAAAGTTAATTTTGAATATTTGGGTAAAATAAGGGGAATAAGAAATAAATGAAATTTAATATGCAAAATCCTTATAGTAAACCAATAAAGTTTTCAGTCCAGTTTTATTTTCTTTTTTTTTTGTATACTTTTAATACTTAAATTGTTTTATATATTATTTATTAAGTATTCATAAATATATATCTAAATTTTAGAATGTATTTTTTGCTTTCTCTATAATTTCAAAAGCTCGAGTTTAAAATTTTATAAATATTATTTTAGTCGGAGTTATCTTAGTACATTTTAAAAACATTATTAATTATATTATTATTTAAAAATTAAATAATTAAATATATTATAAAAAAAAATGCATTAAATGGAATATTACTCAATAGTATTATATTGTACATTTTGAAAGACATCTTCAATAAGAAATACGAAAATTTGAAAAAGGTTTCAAGTTTTTTAAATAGGCTTTAGGTCATTCATTCGACCTATGCCTGACTAGTTGCTTTAGAGACTTGTTTAGTTGCACAGTGTAACAGATATATAGGGTATATTTGGTCTGTATCTCCACTGCAATTACAAGCTGCAACTCGTCGTCACCTGCTTGAGAGCCTGCTCTAGGCCTATCACGTCTGCTGATGGCGGGAATATCCCAAGCTCTTGTTCGAGGATTTATGTGTACTTGCGTTTGTGTTTCTACGGAATCGGGCATGGTTGGCTTATGGTCGTTTATTTGGTGTGCATGCCACGTTACCAACGCCCTGTCCAAGTAGCCACCACCGCGACCGACCGCGCAGCCATTGACCACAAAATCTCGTTTGTTACGAATTCAAGCGCTCACTACATAGCTGTCTGTGCGTGTGGGTGTCTGTGTGTGTGTGTGTGTGTGTGTGTGCATATATAAATTTCTGTATGTATCTGTTGCTTGATTGTCTGTTTGTCTCTGTTTGGTGTTTATTTTTAGATCCATATCAGCTGCTGAACGCTGCCTCGCACCGATTGGTCGCTCAGGGCTCAGGCGGGCAAATACAGTTATGGCAATTTCTGTTGGAGCTGCTTGCTGATTCGTCGAACGCCAACTGCATCAGCTGGGAGGGCCAATCGGGCGAGTTCCGGCTCATCGATCCGGACGAGGTGGCCAAGCGTTGGGGCGAGCGCAAGGCCAAGCCAAACATGAACTACGACAAGCTGAGCAGAGCTCTGCGGTAAGTCTTCATGTCGCAGACCAACAATTCCTGCTCTCTGAGTCACTTCAAAACTAGTTTTACATATTTTTTATTTATTTATTTTTTTTATTTTCATCTCTTTTGCAGCTATTACTATGACAAGAATATCATGACCAAGGTGCATGGCAAGCGATATGCGTACAAATTTGATTTCCATGGCCTAATGGCTGCTTGCCAGGCGCAGGCACAGGGCTGTGATCCGGCCAGCAGCATGATTAGTTCCTATAAGCATCATCATCATCATCATTCGCATCCACATGCCGCCGCTGGCGGTGGCCCACATGCTCTGCACTCGCAGCATTTGCCACATCACTTGGCGCATCATTCCCATCATGGCCATCACTCGCATGTTCATCCGAATCAGCTGCTGCATCCGCATGCCGCTGCTGCCGCCGCCGCCGCAGCAGCAGCAGCCGGAGAGCTGACATCGCCGGCATCGAATTGCTCCAGTTTAGGATTTCCCTCACCCTCCACAGCCTCCACGCTGCCCTCGCCTGCTCAGGTATCGTCCGTATTTGCCGGTCCGGGCGGCTACACAAACATCACGTCGTCTGCCACGGCCGTCTCCGGCCAGTCGTCAGAGCAAGAGCCCAGAGCATCAACAGCCTCCGACAATGTGACCTATGAGCAGCGAATTTAATTGCAGTGCCAAATGGCCAACCCCAATTTGTCAGGGGTTGCTTTTTCATATGGGGCGGGGGTCGGGCTTGCGCAAGGGCCGCCCGCTGCGCACAACCCAAGCCTATTGCTATATCTCCATCTCGCTCTGGCCGCCAGCGGCCACACTGTAAAAAGGTCATTTCGCTTAATTCCAGCTACTTTTGGTTTAATTACGTAATTTCTCATATGTGATAAAAACATGGAGCAATGCAGCCAACAAATAGAATGAAATAAAGAAAAAAAAAAATATATAACAGGAATTATGGCAAAGGAAGCAATACATGTAGAAAGTATCCAGGATCTAACCCAGCCTGACTAATTTGTTACAACGTCTGTTAACTGTTGCTTTTAAGCCCACATACTTTACTTTTAGTGCGTGTTTCTATGTATATAGAGCTCTCAGCATATTATTTAAATAATTGTAGACGGAAAAGGAAAACGAAAAAAAAAAAAAAAAAATAATAATTGAAATACACTCGGAGAAAAAAAGAAGGAGAAGCTTGTTTCAATTAATAGAAAATTAAGAGTAAAAGAGCGAGAATTATTTCATTTAGCTAATCTTAAATGCTCACATCATTATTAATTACTTAAAGTTTATTCAAAACAGAATTATTTATGCATACATATATATATATTTTTTCTTTATATATAAAAGCTACTGTCACGGGATATTTCAGATAATCTTAGATAACATAAACAATGCTCAACACTATGAAGACCACGCTGAAGGCAATAAAGCAAATTCGATCCACAGCTGTGGCCAGTAGCACCCAGTCAAACTGTAGGGCACGCGCTGAGGGCGTGCCAGGTGGATTGATGTCCAGCAGATTGGACACATTGTCCATATTGTCACACAAGTTCTCATCCATTTCCTTGGGTATGCCATTGCTTTGCGTTGCATGCGGCTCGGCCTCATTGGTGAAGTGCGAGAGCAGTAGGCAAATGCCCAGTTTGCCATTCAACAGACGCTTCACAATGTCCGGCACGCGACGCTTATGCTGTGCCGTGGCCAAGTAGAGCACCACAACTTCTATAATCGTAGAAATGCTGAGTAGCAACAGGCTGGCGCTATAGAATACAACTAAAAAGCAGAATTAGTTAAGGAATTAATCTAGAGTATATTCAGCCTACCAACGAGCGGCGTATTCCCACCCAGCACTGGCAGCAACTGTGCAAAGTACATAAGAAACGCAGCGATCATTAGGATGAGTATGCCATTGAGCAATATTTTCTCGCCCATCTTTGGTGGCAGCCAGAAGGCGGACAGTGCGAGGAGGACTATGCATGAGGCGGGCGTAAAGATGATCGCTGTATACATGGTGGAGCGTCGCTGCGTGGTGAATATAAACTCTACGTAGCTATAGTAGTCCTGGTGCACGAGCCGAGTTCGACCGCTGACAATTTCCCATTCGCTCGACTGGACCAGCTCATCATAGTCGACGGCCTGGCTGTAGGCGGCATTTAGATTGCTCACCGACCAGGTGCCAATCTTAAGCTTGCACACCTGCTGATCGAACGGCCAGTTGATCATGTTCAGGGCGCAATAGGCCGTATATACAGCTGGTGGCACCCATAGGAAGCTGCCATCATTGGACAGCACCACCTGCGTGCTCACAGGATAGTTGCCCTCATCAGCAGCGGCATTGAAGATCATAATCTGTGGCTTCCACACCTTGTTGTCCGGTATATGCAGCTTGGTGATGTTGTCGTACTGCTTAATATTCCACGAACGCTGCTCATCCATCCAGCGCTGCAAAGTTGCAATTAATTTGAATTAAGTGACTGACTGACTGACTGAGCAGGCCCCCTCTTACAATCTACACTTACCACAGTGAGAAAACAATGGAGCGTGATTTTGCCGTTGAGCTCATCGATATCTATGTAGTTCACCGACAGACCAAGGCTTACGTTTGCCGCTCTGCCATGAAGAGTAGGCTGAACGTTGGCATCGTAGTTGACGAAGAGATTCATTTGTAAGCGATCCAGAGCACTCACATTGGCCGTCTTTGTATCTATAGTATCTGAGTCTTCCGAGTTGCCTGATCAGATGATTGATTTGTAAAAATGTTTGAAGATATTTATATTTATTGTACTTACAACTGGCGCTTGGCACGGAAACGAGCAGGCACACCAACCCGAACAACAACAGCAGCCTACGACCGGAAATCAACGTTTTTATCTTGGTCGACATGGTTGCTCTTCAAGTTCACAATGTGCCTGTTTTTTTTTTTTTTTCGTTTTTTTTTTTGTGAATCAACAATTCATTTATTCTAATTTTAATGTAAGCTCATCGGTCTCTGGATAACGACTGAGCGTCGGACCGAAAGCCACTAAAGGGTGTCGCACATGGCTGCAGCCTCTGATAAAGTCAGCGGCGTAGCTGCCACAGAGATAACACAAGCGCTGACTTATGTAGTTAACTGTAAGTAGCTGCATTACGTACAGTGGAAAACGGAGCCACCCACACAACATTTTTTGGCAACTCATCATTTAAGTTCAAATCGTAACGGCTCATCGTTAGATTTGACAGCTCAAAAATCTTTCAGTGCCATTATGAGCATAACAGAAGTATGTTAACATATTCCCATATTCTTTTCTAAAAACTTTTATAAGTCAGTTAGTTTAGCAGAAATGTATTATTTTAGTATATATTATAACATATATCATGTTTGATAATCGAATTAAAGTAAAAAATATATACGTTTTGTTTTAACCGAAATGCACGCTAATATGCTTTTCTGGCTTTCACTGTTTGATAATCGATAGGCTCTTATGTTATCGGCCATCCCTAGCGTTGACGTGTGCGTCGTTTGCAGTTATTGTTGTTGTTGTTGTGTGGCTGCGTGTCAGAATTGTTACCCCCCAATCGCGAGCCGAAACGATTTTCTATAGAAATCGTCAACGGCAAAAAAAAAGTTAAGCTTCCCTGAGATTAAGTCAACATCATAGCAGACATGGCGGAGGAAGTCTTTGGCACTGTGAAGAATGCAATTAAGGGCATACTGGAGAATGTGAACACGAATACTAAAAATGAAACAATTACAAACGAAAAGAAGCCATCGACGCCGGAAGGCATCGCTGTAGCGTATGGCAGCCTGGTCATAATGGCCATGCTGCCCATTATTTTTGGTTCTATAAGGTCCGTTAAGCTGCACAAGCTGAAAAAGGTGTGTAGCTGAACTGTTAGCCTCTCTTTTGTTGCATGCTTTCACTCTCTACTTAACTTTCACATGTTTCTCAGTCGACAGGCGAGAAGGCTGACACAATGACCAAGAAGGATGCCATGTACTTTCCCCTGATTGCGTCTGTGGCGCTGTTTGGCCTGTACATGTTCTTCCAGATCTTCCAGAAGGTCCACATCAACTTGTTGCTAACCGGCTACTTCTTTGTGCTGGGAGTTATTGCGTTGGCCCACCTGCTCAGCCCGGTTGTGAACTCGCTGATGCCAGCCGCTGTGCCGAAAGTACCATTCCACATACACTTCACAAAGGGCGAAGGTAAACACAAGGAGGACATCATCAACTACAAGTTCTCCACGCACGACATCGTCTGCCTAATCATCTCGTCGGCCATTGGCGTTTGGTACCTGCTGAAGAAGCACTGGATCGCCAACAATATGTTTGGACTGGCCTTCGCCATCAACGGCGTTGAGATGCTGCATTTGAATAACTTTGTCACGGGCGTTATATTGCTAAGTGGACTCTTCTTCTACGACATCTTCTGGGTGTTTGGTACCAATGTCATGGTCACTGTAGCCAAGAGCTTTGAAGCGCCCATCAAGCTAGTCTTTCCTCAGGACATTCTTGACAATGGTTTTAACGCCTCGAACTTTGCCATGCTGGGCCTGGGTGATATTGTTATTCCGGGTATTTTTATTGCCCTGTTGCTGCGATTCGATGACAGCAAAAAACGCAAGACGCGCATCTATTTCTATTCCACCTTAGCTGCGTACTTCATGGGTCTCATGGCCACGATCTTTGTGATGCACGTCTTCAAGCATGCGCAGCCAGCGCTTCTCTACCTAGTGCCCGCTTGCATGGGTACACCCCTGTTGGTGGCCCTGATCAGAGGCGAGCTGAAAGTGCTCTTTGCGTAAGTCCTCATGCTTATATATTCCCATGAAGTGATGAATAAAATCTGAATTTATTTGCGCAGCTACGAAGATCATCCAGAGGAGAAACCAGAAAAGAAGGAGAAAAAGGAGAAGGATGACAGCAGCAGTAAGAAGAAAGATTCCAAGAAGGCGAAATAATTCATTAAATGAATTCCAACTGCTATTCTGTCCCATCCCCTTCCCTTTTACAAAACTCGCTTAAAAGTCTTCTATTATTAATTAGTGACAAGTAATAAGCATCATATATATTATATTTCGCGATTGAGTTTCTTAGCATCCTTTTATGAGCGTTTCCATCCACTTAAAAAAGACGGTTTGACTCCTAAGAACTAGAATTATTTCTTGACAAGGCACAACCACCACTGCGTTCGATTGAGCTTAAACGCTAATAGATCAAAGTTTGCAAATCCTTTTTTTGAACAATATCAAAAGTCCATAAGTCTATAAAAATGAACTGTAACAAAATTAAGTACACATAAGAACAAAAATAATAAATTGAAATATTCCAAATCATAACCGATAGTTTGCAAAAATATTCCGTTGAGTAAAATATCGATAATCAGTGAAACCGAATTTGATTAACCAATCGTTTTATTTAAGTTATCCAGATGTAATTATAGATACATATATGACATTCGCAATTTTATTGATTAATTGTGTTGATTAATGTTAGAATCAATAAGAATAAATAAAAATATAACTTTTAAGTTCGTCGTGCTTTCTAGTATGTTGTATTTGTGGTTTTCGCTCATCGGGTCACACTGTTTTTAACTTGCAACCTATCGATGTATGTATTATTTTCTACCATCCCTAATGCAAGCCGAAGCCGTCAAATTGCGCTAATTTTGTGTAAAAATTTTTCAAGTTTTGTAGAAAAAACACAAAATTGCAAATTGTCTTAGCTGTTTAAGGCAGCTAACGCAACACGAAGGTATGTATATAAATTATAATACAAAAGTTTTCGCTAATTCACCGTTAACAGAAAGCATAATTTTTTCGCACAGACGCAAGCATCGTGTACATCGTAGGTAGAAGCAGAGAGACAGAAAGGTGAAACTGCAATAGATTTCACAAAATCGACAAGCAACAAGAGAGGCAAAACACACGATGTCTGGAATTGCAATAACACGTTTGGGCGAGGAGCGTAAAGCATGGCGCAAAGATCATCCGTTTGGCTTTGTGGCACGTCCGGCTAAAAATCCTGATGGCACACTGAACCTCATGATTTGGGAGTGCGCTATTCCCGGAAAGAAATCGACACCCTGGGAGGGTGGCTTGTACAAGCTACGTATGATCTTTAAGGATGATTATCCAACCTCGCCACCGAAATGCAAATTCGAACCGCCACTTTTCCATCCCAATGTCTATCCATCGGGCACTGTGTGCCTCTCGCTGCTTGATGAGGAAAAGGACTGGCGTCCTGCCATTACAATCAAACAGATCCTTTTAGGCATCCAGGATTTGTTAAACGAGCCCAACATCAAGGATCCAGCCCAAGCAGAGGCATACACCATCTACTGTCAGAATCGATTGGAATATGAGAAGCGTGTGCGTGCTCAGGCGCGTGCCATGGCTGCCACCGAATAAAGTGTATCCCCCAGCATGGAGACAGACAACAAACAGAGAATACCGCTACTCTCTAAGAAAGCACACATACACTTACACAAATCAACGTTTATAATAGGCAGGCAGTCAAGTGATCATCCAACACCAACAAATACACACCAACACACACACACGTACACACACACACACACACACAAACACAACAAACATTTAGGAACGAGGCATTTTCGTGAATGCCCCTGCTAATTACAAAACATTTTAATAACTCTTAAGTTGATTAAAAAATAATAAAAAAAAAAATGAAGAATTCGGTTTGCACCAATAATAAATTATATATGCATATAAATTACATACAATTAAAATTACATCTGTAGAATTCCTTATTTCAAAGCACTGTAATTTTCGCATTATTTGTGTTTCAATAAATTTATATGATATATGTAATAATAGATAATGCTATTTAATCACTCAGTTTCACTTCACATGGCTAACACAATCAGCGCTGACGTCATCTTCTGCTAACGTGGCAACTATGCTTGACCTTTGATGCTCGCCGGGAATCTCATTGGAGGGCAGATGCGCTCTGTACGGCTAGTGCTCGATCGGAAGTTGGCCAACGGGTAGCGGGGTGGGCGGGTTCAAGGAAAATCTTATGAAATTTGATTGGAACGAAAAGCATTTTATTGCTCACCCTAAAAGTAGGCAACACTAATTAAATGAAAGGAAATGGAATCGAAAGCATTTGGAAAATTTCCTAATGTGATGAAATTTAATATACATTTTTTATTTGACATATTATGTCTTAGAATACTCAAAAGAAAGTATAAATGGGGAATTATAGCAATATATAACACATCAAAAGATAATGAATGCTTCAAGTATTTCTTGTTTTTATAATAAATGTGATTATGGTAGTTGCCTTAGGCTCGATGGGTAAATTCATTAATGACGATAAATGATTTCTAATTTAATTCCCAGTTCCTCAAATATTAATATAAAGTAGAGAAAATAAGACTTCATAGCGCCCAGTGATAAAAAGTGATTCACATTCATATTTATTATAGTTTATTTTGAATAAATTAATTACTTTTATTGTCGCACACTCTTAATAAATACATACAGTACACATACATATACACATGTATACATATTTAAATTATACAGTTTAATTGTTGTTGTATGAACTTGACATTGCAAGTTGGATTTACAATAATTATTATGCATATTATTGGATCTATTAGGATTATATACCGTTTAACCCAACCGTGGCAAACGGGCCGCCGCCAGGTTTTTGGGTAGTTCGAGGAGCATACTCCCTAGATAAAACTATATCTATTTCGATATCGATATCGAAAAACTTGTAGTTTCTTGCACTTCAATTGTGATTTCTTCTCTAAGTGGTAAGCTTTGGCATGCATTATATGTCATGATTTCTACAGCACAAACACAGACACATATATATCTATATATATATATATATATATCTGTCTGTGAGTGCATATATTTATATGTATGTATATCTATATATTGCCTGGATATTATTTATCAGGATCTATCTATCTTCGCAGGGGGGAACTGTTGGAGATTCTCCGGGAATACTTTCGATACTGTGTCGGTGGTTGTGGTGTTGTGGTGGTGGTGGTGGTGGTTGTTGTTGTTGTCTGTGGTCATGATGGTTGCATTATTTTGTGGTCGGCTCAGAAGCACTTGTAGTACCATTCCAGCTGCTTGCGCTGCACCTCCCACATCAGCTGGCTCTCTCAAATGGCCGCCTCCTGCAGATTCTCCTTGTTCTTCTGCAGCAACATTAGCTCGCTGGGCGACTGCAGCGACGGCATGGCGGCGCCACCAACGCCCACCGTCGGACTGGGGCTATCGCTGGCCTCCGGCCGATGCAGCTTGCTCTTGCAGTAGAACTGCTTGTGGGCCAAAAAGGTCTTCACATAGTTGAACGATATGTCGCAGGTGGAACAGTATTTCTTCATAGCCTCCGTGGCGCTCGGCCCCAGCGGCGAGTTGGCCATCGGCGGTGGCAGCGCGGCTGCGCCTAACTCGATGCCCATGTCCAGCGGCTCGGCCTTGATGTGCGTGTGCGGCGTGCCAATGGGCGAATTGTTGTTCTCATGCACCAGACTCAAAGTGGCGACAGGCGTATCCAAGGGCTCCGACTTGATGTGAAAACTGAACGGAGAGCAAGGGATTGAGAGAGAGGTCAGTTTGAGTTTATAATTTGTTGTTGTGTGATAGATACCCTAGTAAAAAAAGTTATCTAGGGTAACCTCTAGCTCCACTTGACCCACGACTTCTTACCTGGTGGCCTCGCGTTCGCCATTTACAAGGGATACCTCGGGCAGGCTGTGCGTACTGGTATCCTGTTCACGGGACTCGGGTGAGATGGAGGGCGAGCTGATTGCCACATGTGGATGCAGCAGTTTCATGTGGCGCAGCTGTACGAGAAGAATACATTTACAGTTAAACCCGCTCAGGAGCTATGCTTGCGAGGAGCACTCACCACATTGCCCTTGTAGGTGGAGGCATAGTTGCAGTGATCGCAGTTGAAGATCTGTGCCGCATGCTGTTCCAGCTGCTCCTGGGCTGCTGCTACGGCTGGCAGGTCCAAGCCCATGGCCGGCGGCGGAGGTGCCGCTACAGCGGTTACATCCTCCTCGAAGATGCAGGTCATGTAGTGCTCCTCGTTGACATCGCTGGTCTTCTTATCGAAATGGGTGCGTATGTGGGTGCGCATGCCCCGGAGCGTGTTGCCCTTGTACTGGCAGATGCTGCAACGGAACGCCTTGACCGTGCCGTGCATCTCCATGTGCTTGCGGGCCAGCGCAGCGGTGGGGCTGACCACGCCGCACACGGGACACTTGTTCACGCTGTTCGCGACGCTGGCCGGCGCCAGCTGGGGCGTGGCTGGGGGCGTGGGACAGGGCTGTCCGTGCTCATGCAGCGTCTTGCACTTGACGCACTTCTCCTTGGGCAGCGGCAGCTGTGGCGTGGCTGCCTCGGCTGGCGTGGCTGCTGCACCGCCCTTGGGGCAGTAATAGTTCTGATGCGCGCGCAGATTATCCAGCGAGGTGTACTTGATGCCGCAGGCGGCGCAGATCAGCTGCTGATAGGCCACAGGCGTGGTCTCCAGCGAGGAGTGGCCAGCGGCAACGCCTGCGCCCGCAGCGGCGGGCGGCGTCACGGCGTTCTTGGGGTCACCATCCGCACCCGTGTCCTGGTTGCGAGCGGAGCAGTAGTGCTGCTTGTGCGCCACATAGTTCTCGTACTTGCAGAAGACTATGTTGCACTCCTTGCACTTGGAGACGCCCTGCTTCACATAGATCTGCGGCTGGCTGTTCGGGGCATTGGCTGCAACGTTGGCCACTGTCGGAGCTGGCGAGGCGCCGGCTGTTTGGCTGAAGCCCAGCTTGCTGGCCAGCTCGGCGCTGCTGCTGCCGGCCACAGCGGCTGCCGCGGCTGCTGCCAGCTTCAGTGCCAGCTCCGGATTGGTCTTGACCAGCAGCGATTCGGAGAGTGCAAAGTCGGCGGGCAGCATTGAGCGCAACGGCTGCAGGTTGTCCAGCAGGTGAGGTACTGCCAAAGCTGGGGGCGACATGGACGCAGCGCTGCCCGCGCCCGAGCTGCGTGGACTAATCGCACGTCGCTTGGGCGAGGGACTCATCGAGGGGCTGCTGGGCAGCGAGGGCGCGCACACAATCTGTTCGGGCGTAACGCTGCCCCCAGTTCTTCCACTGGCCTCCAAGTTCTCCTTGCCGGCGCCGAGCAGCGCCTCCTCCATCAGACGCTGGCGCTGCAGCAGCGGAGAAATCGGCGAGCGACGCAGCGACAAGTCTAGGGGCGTGGTGTCGCTGTGGGTGAAAGGGATTTAGTCGAGGCAAGCGAGGAGCTGAAGCCAATGTGACTTACCGTATGCCGCTGGCTTCCTTGCGCTTGGGCTCTGGCGGACTGCTCTTGGACTCCGTCTCCAAGACGCTGCTGGCGCTGGGACGCTCGGGCTCCAGGGCGGGCATGCTGAGCTGATTGCTGCTCGACATGGGCGTGGGTGTTGGCGTGGGCGTGGCATTGCCCGTCAGCGTATTTATGTTGAGCGCCGTGGCCAGCGGCTTGAGTGCTCCATTGTCAAGCGTGAAGCACGTGGCCTCTGGATTGACAATGCCCGACGTGGAGGTGGTGCTGGAAAGGGAATTGAAATAGGCATTGGAAAATGCAGAAAATCTCCGAATCTAATTTCTCTCTCTACTCACAGTGGTCCAGGTATGAGGCTGGCGGCGCGTATGAGCGAGCAGGGCACTATAATGATGGGATTGGTGGGGAGTGCCAGGAAGGGCTGCGGCGGTGCCACCTGCAGCGAAGCAGCAGCTGCAGCAGCCGCAGCCGCCGCCGCTGCCGCAGTAGCGACCATTGCCGGCGTCGGTGTCTTATTGCGCGTCTGCGGACTGTGCGCGCCGGTGTGCTTCACGGCTGCGGCCGTGACTCCCACGGCGGAGGCGCCTGCAGTGTTGCTGCTGCCGGCGTTCGCTTCGGGCTTGGGCGTCAGCTGGCCATCGCTGCGACGGGAGCTGCAGTAGTGCTGCTTGTGGGCGCGATAGGTCTTGATGTTGTTGAAGCGTATATCACAGTCGCTGCAGTAGCGATCGATTTGCTGGGAACGGGACGAGGAGAAGTGCAGTTAGCATTGTTTGGGAACGACTTTGAGGCGGTCGTCAACCAACTCACTTGACTAGAGCTCTCCTCGAGCGCATTGGCGGCAGCGGCGGCGGCGGCTGCGGCAGCAACCACGCCGTTGGCCGCCAGTCCGGAGAGACTGTTCAGGGTGGGCGCTGCGGGGGAGGTCTGATGCATGCGCATGTGCCGATTGAGGGAGACCTTCTTGTCGGCGCTGTAGGAGCACTGCGTGCAGGCGTATTGCTTGCCCGTGCGCGCCAGCTTGGCGGCTGGCTCCGAGCCAGAGCTGCCGCCGCTGGAGCTGCTGTTGGCATTTGGATTGGCGCCGACCCCGGCTGCGGCGGCTGCCTTGTCGCCGCCGGTCGACTCCTCGTCGGCGTCTTTGTTGCGATGCGAGCAGTAGTAGGCCTGGTGCGCCTCCAGCGTCGAGGGCGAGCTGAAGGCAATGCCGCAAGGCAGACACATAAAACGCGCCGGCTTCAGCAGCGGCTCCACCAGACTGCTCGGATCGGGCAAACTCTGCTGCTGCTGCTGCTGCTGGTGCTGCTGGTGCGGCTGCTCGGGCTTCGGCAGCTGCGGCGGCGGGCCAAGCAAGCGTGACTCTAAATTCAGCTCCTTGGCATCGGGCTTCAGAGCCGGATCGGAAGCGAGCAGCGCATTGAGCCGCAGCTTGGGCAGCACCAAGGGCGGCGTGGGCGTGGGCGGCGGACTGGGTGTGGCGGCCACTGAAGGTGGCGTGGCCGGCGAATCGGCACGCTCCAGCTTGGGCACCAGCTCGGGCGGCGTGGGGCTGCGCGGCGGCGTCGTCGTCGCGCAGTCGGCCACATTTTGCTGCTGTGCACTGGCCTCCTGCGCCGCTGCCTGCTCCTCCTCCTCCGCCTCGATCATGTGCTGATCCATGTCAGTTTCCTCGAGCTGTTCGGAGGCGTTACTTGCTTGCTGCTCCAGCTGCTCGTCCTCGGACTGCTCCTCCAGCTGCTGTTGCTGTTTCTCCTCGCTCAGCTCGTGTGCGGCCAAATCTTTGGAATCTGCAAGGATTGAAATTGATGATGAATTCAAGAGTAATAAAACATAGCTCAGGATGGGGTAAATAGGGTTAAGGCAGGGTATATAGGAATGGCTCTTAGTTAACCCCACTTGACTTGTCGTATGTCTCTTTGGCTGCAAGCTGAAACGGGGCACCGAAAATTTGATTGCATTGCGACTGCCCTGGGAGCCATGGCCATGGCAAATGCCATGTATGTGTCAAATGTGACCAGAGGTTAGCAATTATTATCGAACAAATTGTCAGCGATGCGAGCAGAGCCAAGCGACAGGCAGCTGTGAAAACAATGCGACGTTGTCCCAGTTGAGCATCGACTCGGCTTGACTGCGAGCCAAGCAGCCAAGCAGCCAAGCTGTCGGTCCATGTTGGCCAAGTCGAAGACCATTTGGACCGTTTATCCCGCTAACGCATCTCGACGCTGTGCGGATTACGTGGAAAAGCCGGCGAGTGGAAAAGCGCCTGGTGGTCAGAGAGCTAGCGCACACAGTTGATGATTAGAGCGGCCAAGCTGACATCTGATTTGTATTTTCTTTGGTCACAAAATATTATAACGACCAGCGATGCGACGGATAAGCGCAAGAGTCGCAGTCGAAGTTGCAGTCGCTGCAGTCGAGGGACAACAACATGCCAGCAATAGATATGAAGGCGCCGATAAGCGGCCCACAGAGCTGGCCGGCCGCACTGTACTCAGCGCTGCTCGTGCGGGCCGCCAATGCGCGTTGACCTGTCAATTGTTGGCTATTGAAATGTCAGCGCAACTTGTTGCCAGCCAGTCAGCCAGCCAGCCAGTCCAGTCCAGTCCAGCCAGCCAGTCAGCCCCTTCAGCTAGGCCAGCTCAGCGAGTTGGCTTTCGGGCTTTCGGGCTTTCGGTGTGCAACTGCAACTGTAATTTGTTGCGCAGCAAGTTCGTCGCCTCAGTCTTTTGATTGCTTAGGACGCATTGACGCATCGGTTGCGCCCACCGCGCGTTTCGCCCTAATTGCAGTGTCGATTTTCACGAATTCACACAAAATGCTGCACGTGAACAATCAGACAGCATCTGCGTTCGCCATCTCTGGCCCAAAAACGCGAAGCCCCAAACAAAACAGAATTTCAGCTGCAGCTGAAAGACAACTCGCCTCGACTCGACTCTTTTGGGGTCCTCTGTGCATTCCAGCGCATTCTGCTTATTTGTAAGATATTTATTGCCATCGATTGGTGCGCGATAAGCAGCACACGTAAAGTGTTTGCCGGTTACGGCGCAAACTACACACCAGCAGCAGCAGCAGCGAAGGCTGTGCGGGCTTAGCCAAAGCTTAGCTAACAATGGACCAGGCGAGCAGCTCAAAAGCTGCCAGCAACAGCTGCTGCTGCTGAGGATTAGCTCTGATCTGCGTCGCTTTATTGTTGTTGCTGTATCGTTTGTTTAGCCATTTCGTAACGTTACGCCACCTCGCACACCTTAGCCACACACCGAACACACACACACACACACAGAGAGAGCCTCTCACACACTTGCATCGCCAACGCCAACAATTGTTTATCAATTTGTTAAATCAGCTGCGCTGCGGCGTTGCCGTCGCAGTTGCGATCGATCCTCGCCGATAAGCGACACACACACACACAGACTGAAGACTGAGACAGAGACAGAGACAGCGGCTGGGGCTGGGGCCAAGGGGATGTTTCACTTTATCAGCCGGCAGATTATTGTTGCTGGTTTCTCACTTGGCCAGCATTGTTGCCGCTGTTGCCGCTGTTGCCGCGGCTGCTGCTGCTGGTGGGCGTTGTATGCAGCCATAAACAATCGAGCAATTTGGCTTAAACCAGGGCCAGCCGGTAAGTAAGGGCAGGCAGCAGAAGCCGGGCTGCGGGTCTCCAAGGGTTGGCGGGGCCAGACCGAGGCGACCCTTTGTTCATTTGTCGCTGGTGAATGCCGGACCGCCATCGCGGCTAATCGCTGCGAGCCGAAGGTCATTTAACTCAGAAAAAAAAGAGCTATAGATCGAGTGCGCCAAAAGGCAGCAGATAGCCAAAAGATACCCTGTAAAGTGAAAGCAGGGCAGAGACTAATTTATGCTCAATTTCTTTATATCTCCCATATTGAAATATATGACTCGAAGTGAGTAAAGTCTCCTTAATATTCTCTGAGACATATTAGATTGTCAAGGAATATTTATACTTAGGGTATTTGAAACCAAAGCGAATGCTAACGATCTTGATTGTTGCTGCGGCACGGCAGAGGCAAGACTGCAGCTGGAGTCGACGCCAGTTGGTCTGGCCTGGCCTGGCTCAAGTCTTGGCAACAGTTGCACGGGGCGTATGCGTAATGGTTGGGTGGGGGCGTGCTAAGAGCCCGCTCGCTTTGCATGGGGCGTGGGAGTGGAAGCTGCAGGAGCAGGAGCTGGAGCAACTATTTTAGCTGCTTATAATTAAACAAATTTTCCCAGCGGAAACAAATTGAAAAACGTGAGTTGCCCAATCGCTGCCAGAGCGACGAGCTTCAGCTCGAGCTGCAGCTCTGCTGCCTGATAACGAAAATCTTCATTTTCGCGCGAAAATGTTGCCACCTTGTGGCAATCAACGCCATCAGCAGGAGCAGCCGCAGCAGCAGTGGGACTCCAGTTGGGCACAGGTTCGCCAGCCTTCGGGGGCCAGCCGCTTATCAATTGTTATTAATCAACAACAAAAGCCAGCAAAAACAAATGCAGAGAGCGCGCTAAATTCAGCAATTCGCCAAATCGCGAGAAAAAAAAAGAAGGCAAACAGAATCGCGTTTGCGGGCAACATTTCATTTCACACTTTGGCTGCAAGTTCAATGCTAATACCCTGTACTCTTTGCACAGTTGCGAGGGTTAGCTCAAAGTGCGGGCGAACCCAACAAGTGCGAGATCTAATCACTGAAACCATAAATTATGCAAAAACGAAATGGAATCTTATCAATAACTAAATTAAGTTACTTCGCTCAGCTCGAATTATGTATAAAATAAATGAATATAAATAATAAATAATACAGTAAATATAATTTGATAGAAATAATTAATAAATTTTGAAACTAAAATTAAGTAAAATTAATTTTCATGAAAAATAAACTAATCAATTGTAAGAGTTTTTCAGACCTAAAACATTACACTCTCTTAAGAAAATTCTCTCTCTCTCTCTCGTAATTTACATAAAAAATTATCTATAAATATATCTAATAAGGATTAGCTCATGCTATTGAGTCTGCTTTTAGCAGGGCATCTGCTAGTCGACTATTGACCTTTCCACAGCTGCATCTTGAGCGCTAACCCGTGCAAATAATCAACATTCTCATATCTTGGGGGCTTCGCGGAGCTATTCGTGATTTACTCGCAGTTTGCGTTGAGCTTATTTTTTTTGTTCTTCTGCTTCTTCTTCATCTTCTCTTATTCAGCACCTCCTTAGCGCTATGGGAAACGGCGATCCAATGAAATTCTTTGATCATTGCGGATAAGCAATTTGGTTTTTCAGCTTTGCGCTCTACGATTTAGAGTTGAAATAAGTTTTGCTTAAGACAAAACAAAAACTCTTTATTTGTTTTATGTATCGAAACACGAATATTTGGTGTGAAAAGTTGAACTAATTAAGGTTTGTATAATTTTCATGAATTTTAAAGGAGCTATTATATGTGCGAGAGAGGGAGAGACCAAAAGAAAGGAAGAAGGAAAGTAAGAAAGAGAAAGTGAGAGATAGATAGATATATAGATAGACTGAGAGACAGTGAGTTCTAGTAGTCGCTCATGAACTTTGTAATTTCAGCGAGATTTTAATTGTTTATATATGAAAACAATTTTGTTGTAAATTATATTTATTTATTTTTGTCATTTATTTAAAAAAATTTATTTTTATACATTTATTTTTATAAATTTATTTTTATACGCTGATTAAAAATGGGAAAACAGGGTATAATGGTTTTTTTTTTCATATATTTACTTTTATATATTTATTTTTATGTATTTACTATAAAGTGTTTATTTTTATGGACTTATTTTCACATATTTGTTTTAATTAATTTATTTTTTTTTTAAGTATTTATTTTTATATATTTATTTTTATGGACTTATTTTCACATATTTGTTTTAATTAATTTATTTTTTTTTTAAGTATTTATTTTTATATATTTATTTTTATACATTTATTTTAATTTTTTTATTTTTATATTTATTTTTTTATTGTATTTATTTTTATATAATATGTTTATATTTATGCACTTGTTTTCACATATTTGTTTTAATTTATTTATTTTTATATATTTATTTTTAAGTATTTATTTTTAGATATTTATTTTTATACATTTATTTTTATTTTTTATTTTATTTTTATATTTTTTATTTGATTTTTATATTTATTTTATTATTGTATTTATTTTTATATATTTATTTTTATGCACTTTTTTTTTACATATTTGTTATTATTTTCACATATTTATTTCTATATATTTAAAAAATTAATTTTATATATATTTATAAATGTTTTTTATTCAAAGCTATTATTCAATAATTTGTATTATCTAAAAATACGGATCTAACGTAGCTTTGAGCAATGCTTAATTGTTTCAAATAACATGCGGTAAATGATAGTTGGATAAATTGTTAATTAAAACCTTTTTGATTATAAATAAATAAAATGATTATCAAATTATAAATAAAATTAATAAAATATTTCCTTCTTAATTTTTAAGTGAAACACAAATGGTACTTATATAAACAGCCAAGCTTATTATTTGCCTTGGTTGCTTGCTTCTTCGCTGCGAGCTTTTGTGTCGATGAATAATGTGCAGCTCTTCGGACTGGAGGCTCGGAGGCAAACGGCGATACAGATTTCGACCTAGCTTGCAAAGTTCAGAGCTGGCGACTAATTTAGCGCACGTAGCGCAGCTTCACGTAGATGTCACCAGGCGAATGGGCATACAAAGTATCGACGACTGTTGTTGTTGCTGCTGTTGCTTCAGCGAGGGGGCGGAGGCTAACCATGTAGTGCAATCTGCCATCTATAGGAGCTACAAAAACACAAAGTCTGTGTCTGCTTTTGGCTGGGCGGACGCGCAACGGAACTGGAGGGAACTGGAGGACGGCTGGCAATTCCTCGAAATCAAGCGAGTCTCCAAACTCTTTTTGATGTCTTAATTAAAAAACGTGCAAATGATGCGACAGGGGCGGGGCCAGGGACGGGACGGGACGGGGTAAATGTTTGTCTGGGCCTGTGCACAGAGTTCAATGTTGAGCAATTGATGCAACTGTTGAGATGTGTTGCTGTTGTTGCTGCTGCTGCAGTTGCCAGTGCGGCACGGCATGCTGATAAGGCTGCAGGGGCGAGCAGGGGCTGCAGGGGTTGCAGGGTTCTGGGTTGAGAAATTGTCGCAGTACTTGAAAATTTCGTGTGAGCACGCTCAGCGTCGATTGTTGCTGTTGCCAGCGCTTGATCGCTTGATCAGCAGCAGCCAAACCAGCAGCAGCAGCAGCAGCAGCAGCAGCAACAGTTGTCGTCTGTTAGCAACACACACACACATACACTCTCGCATTCGGCTGATCAATTGCGATCTGCAATTTCAGCTGCTGTTGCTCCCACTATCTTGTATGTTGTTGCTGTTGCTGCGGTTGCTGCTGCTGTTGCTGCTGTTTCCGTGCCTGTTGCAACTGTTGCACAAATTTAAATTGACCCAAGTGCAAGTTTGAAAGTTGCTAATCTATAATCGCCTTACCAGCGTGTGTGTGTGTGTGTGTGTATGTGTGTGCTGGCTGCACTAGCCATGTTGCTGTTGTCGAGGTACATGTTGCTGGCAGTCTCATAATTTGCGTTTATTAAACACGGCCTTCATTTGCATAAACGTCCGCTTGTTTACAGGATTAACATCGCAGCGCAATGTTGTTGCTGGGCGCATCAGCAGCACAAACAGCAGCTGTTGTTGCAGTTGCAACCGAAACCTTTGAGTAACGGCAGCAACATTGCAATTGCTGTAAACAAATCACGCTTCTGGCAGATCAATCAAAAACATTTCAGCAGCGCAACAAACTGACAATTGTTGCCAGCCATTGCTGACAATTCAATTGTGTGCATTTGCCCCAGCAGCAATAGCAACGGCAACCCATAGACACGACTGCAACATAAACGCGCACAGCGGCAATACTAGGGGAAAAAGCGGAAATTTCTCTCGTTTGCCCTCGTTTACAGTTACATTAAATTCGTGAGGGCGGTGACACGCCCCAAAAAAACTGTCGTGGGCGTGGCCGAGGGCGACGGGTTGCAACTGCAAAGTCGTGTCTGGCATTGTGTTAACTTCATTGCTGGCAACAATTTTTTGATGACTTTGATGAGTTTATCAAGCAAAGCAGCCACGACCCAGAGAGGGCAGCAGGGCGACAGCTTGTCCAGTTGCTGAGATCTTTTTAGCAGTAAATTAAAGAGGCGCGAACATTGCTGCGAGCTGTGTGAAGAACGCGCTCGAAAATTGCAACAAACCAAAAGAGCGAACACCGAACACCGAAAACGGACCGCACACACAGAACAGGCAGTAGTTGCTGGCGGGCGGCAGAAGTAGGCGGCAAGTTGCTAACAAGATGCGCGCAGGCAACGACAACAGCAACAGCAACAGCAGCAGCAACAGCAACAGTCGCAGCAACAAGCAGTTAACAAGAGTACAAAGCGAAAATGCCGACACGCAGCCGCCCAGAGCCAAGTCCAGTTGGCAAAAAGAACGTACGATATAAAAGAGGCCACGCAACATGCGGCAGCAACGAGCTTGCCGCCGCGCTCGAGTGACTAACAAAGCGGCACAGCAGACACATCATTACCTACCAATTAGGCGCCCAAAAAGCGCGCGTGTGTGCGTATGCCTGTGCCTGTGCCTGTGCCTGTGCCTGTGCCTGTGCCTCTGTGTTGTGTCTGTGTCTGCGTTGCTCTTCTGGTGGCACAATAAACGTTTACAACGAGCGACAACAACAACAACAACAAAAACAACTGAGTGACAAGGCAGCCAAGGCGAAATAAGCCATAATGCAGCCACAAGCGGAGGCAACAACAACAACCCATGTTGGAGGCTGTGTCCTACCTGGCGCAGCCGTTGCCGTTGCCGTTGTTGATGAAGTGCAAAGTGCTCGCTAACAGCTTGTAATGAGTTCAAAGTGTGGCCTTTTATGCAAAACTTAACGAGCAGCCCGAGAGGCAGATGGAGCAACAGAATCTGACTTTATGCAGCCCCAGGGGCAGCAGCAGCAGCAGCTGAGTTGCTGCTTGGCTCATAAAATGTCATGTGAATCATGTGATCATCAAAGTTGCACTTAAAAAAAAAAACAAACAAACAAAGTTAAATGATAACGATGACGGAATAAAGTCATGCTTAAGCTATATAAATGCTGTGCAACACTGCTGCACATATGGCGCCATCTAGCGAGGGATAAGAAAAGCAGTAAAGCTAATAATACAGCTTTAGGCAAAAGTAATAATTGTCAACATCTTACATTTTTGTAGAGTTCATAACACTGTCAATTCACTTTTCAAACATTATACAACACTACGTACATAAAATTCTCAGAACTTGTTCTATTTGCAATAAATTCTGCTTGAGAAAATGAGCTTGCATTGCTTGTGCATTTAGTGCGCTGTCATTTGGCATTGCTCAACACTTCAACTCGCATTTACCCACACTTGCTGACTCAACAAACGAGCTCAATCAGCAAATCAGCTACGAATTCAATTTGAAATAATTCGATTGCGTTTAGGATGTTCCGTTGCCACAGAGCGTTGCACACAGCTCAGGCACAACTTGTGGCAATCAGAAGTGGCAACAAGCAACGCACACAATAAACATATTACAGCTAAGCGCCAATTGACGAGGGTCACTCGTTGGAGCTCATGCAAACAGCAATGATGCGAGCAAATCGAAGAGGTTCGCAGACTTGCGACCGACCAGCTAATTGACAGCCATTTGAATACCCTCGAATGTGACAGGGTATGACAAGCGTGCCACACATGCCACTCATGCTGCCACACGACGCAATATTTATTTTGTGGTGGGCAGGCATTAAAAAATATATGATGAAAAGTCAGCCCAAATAAAATGCGTCTCATATCACATAAAAAAATTACAACATAAATCTCACACACATACGCACACGCACACGGACAGCTTTTGGGCTGCTGTATTAAAAATAATATCGTCGTCTGGTTGAGAGAGATAAGAAAATTTATCCAAAGGATTGTGTGGTGTTATGGCTACCGCAGAGAGCAGCCAAGTCGTTTGCCAAGCCAGACAGTTGGGCAGCCACCCCCGCCCCCACAAGCTGGCCACAACCCCAACACTGGCAGCAGCTGCCACTAGCTATGTCCGCCCTTAGCCGTCAGCTTTGCTTTGGCAAACGCAAGGACAAGGCCAAGCTGACAACAGCTACCCACACACACTCATACTTGCGCTCACACATTTTATGACCAGTTCAAGTCGAAGCCATCATCATCATCATCATCAGCAGGAGCAGGAGCAGGAGCAGGACTTGAGCCGCTGGCTGTTTGCCGTGCTCCGTGATCTGTGGCCGGCGATAAGCTGCATTTTTTTATTTTTTGTTAAAGCGAGCGAATAAATTTCATAAATGCTCGCGCGTAAAAGGATTACGAGGCCAAGTGCCTGCCAGCCCCTACCTCAGCCCTCAGTGTGTGTGCGCGCAAATATTTGGACACATGTGCAGCAGCTCTGTGTAATTTATTGTTAAAAACTCAAGTAAATTTTATACGACATCGCCGCCCCTTAGAAAGGGGGCAACTAGAGCAAGTGGAAAGGGTGCAGCTGTAGCTTGGGGCTGACAAAGATTTGATACCCTCATAACTCATTAAATGTCTCCTTAGGCCTAGCCATGTAGCTGCTACGTAATCTTAACCAAAATAATCTAATTTTTTCATTATTATTTATGAGTATAAATAGGAAATTGCGCAATTTATCATGGATATTTATCAATATTAAGAGCTGGCGATATGCGTTTATCAAGCGAATCTAATAATTATAATCTAAAATTTATTGAAACATAGTTCAAATGTGTGTCAAGAAATTTTGGCTTGAATAAGTATTTATATTTGCTATGTTAAAAATAAATTAAGATTAGAAATTATATATATATTCTTTTTTTTTTGTTAATATTGCTCAAAATTTTGTATTTTAAAATCCAAGCCAGATTTGCTTTTGGCATGATGATCTTTTAGTAAAATTTTAATGTAAAATTATATGTAAAATTAAAGTTGAACGTATTTTTTTATTTTATTTAAAAGATTTTTTGCTAATCACAACAATATTTAATATTTTTATTAGTGTTCATTTGATATAAAAAAAAATTGAAATCAGCTTATTCACTCTTCATATGGTTAAATAGCTTAAAAATATTATATATTCATTAAAAAAAATATTTGTTGATTAAAAATTGGCTAAGGAAATTATGAAATTAACATAACTATCATACATATACTGAGCTCTATTTGCTAAAATTAAATTATATACATACTATATATTTTATGTAGATGAAATATCTTACATTTGAGACATATTTTATATATGGTTCACTCGGATAAAATGCCATATAAATATATTGTATGTATTTATGTATATATATAGAAGCAGCTTCAGAAGACCACATGGACAGTAAAACATATATCGAATCCACGTTGAAATATTATTGATTGGTTTTAAAAAAAAGTTCACTCTGCTACGATTTTGGTGACAAAGTGAGTAAAACCCTTTCCAAGGCTACAATTTTTTTGCGCTGTAATCTTCGATATCCCGACACTCACACGCACAACAGCTATGCACTTAATCATAAATACAAAATATGGGCAGGCGCCAGTTTCAATTCAAGCGAAAGTTGCCTTCAGTTCCGTCACGTGCCCCTCTACGTTCAGTTCAGTTAGCAGTGCGGCCACCGTGCGTATGCGTAATGCGAGCTGGAATGCTGGTGTTGGAGATGATGGACGCTTGTGATAAGCGAGGCGCGTAATGGATTTTTGTTTTAGCCCCACTGTTAGGCTTACATATATACAAATATATATATATATTTTTTTTTGTTTCAGTGCAATTGCTGCTGCTGTTGCTGCTGACTATTTTGTAGCCCGCAGCATGGGTTGCAATGCGTCCCGCATGCCAAGCTAGCGCTGTTTTGCTGCCTTCAACTTGCTCGCGATAGTCAACAACAAAAAGCAAACAGAAAGGAAAAAAAAAAAAAAGAAAACAAAACCCGAAAAAAAAGCAAACAACAAAAAGTCGGCCGTCAAATGATTAATTACATGCCGAAAAGCTATCTAACAATTTGACTTGCTGTCTGTGTGTATTTTGGATTGTCATTAAGCCAGGCCAAAAGGAAGACAACAACAACAGCGCAGGCAAGCGAATAATAAAAAATTATGCTTCAGATAAAATGCCATTAGAGACTGGCGCTCCACTGGGCATGTGTGGGTAGGCAAAGGAGTAGCTCGAGGGGGAGTGGCGGGCAGGCAGCTCACTTAGCGCCATTAGAAGACAAGCAGCGCAGCAGCAGCAGCAGCAGCAGCAGCAGCCAAGAGCAACCAACCAAAAAACGCTACCAGCGACGACAACAACAGCAACTATGGCTGAAGCGGAGGCCAGGCCAAGCGCTGGGTTGCTGCAAGTATGCAGTTTTGCCAGATAAGCCGAAGCATTCATGAATTTTATAGATAAAAACCACACACACACAGCACTCACACACACACACACGCACACATACAGAATGCGCAAGTGAGATAGCACAGCTTGTAGATGCGCTTACAGTACATTGCACAGCAGCAAATGAAGAGCGGCAAAAGTGAGCAGCATCAGCAGCACCAACAACAACAACAACAACAACCATTGCAAGGTTGCCTCGCTGGGCGGCCACCTCCCTAGTTAGGGGCTGGGCAAGCCAGCAGCAGCAAACAAAAGCCAAAGCTAAGCGCGTGTAGGAATGTTGCTGTGGGGCGTTCACGACTAGCAGATGTGCAGTGCAGCAGTGTTGCAAAACGATTGAGGGTGCATGAGAAAGGTATTGCGATACCTGACTATCGATATCGATCAATAGTAAATTATGGAAATTAAGTGAAAGCAATATCGATATGCTAAAAGAATTAAATATTGTTCGACAACTCATAGACAACAGCAAGAAGCTTTTGATTTTAATTATTATTTTTTTTTTTTTTTTTTTTTTTTTAAATAATAATAATTATGAATTTAGTTTTAGATTTTGATTCAGTTTTAGATTTTAGATTTTAGCTTTAGTTTATTTTTTTTTTTAAATTTATTATATTTTTAGATTTTTTATATTTTTTTTTAGATTTAGTTTTATTATATAGATTAAGTTTTATTTTTAAACAAAGAATGGCTGAGAAAACCGGAAAATAATACCAATATGTATAAAAGTATTATAATTTGAATATATGTTGACCGTTGACAAATTTACTATAGGTAATATTATTATTATTATTAATTATGCTATTGTTGAAGTTCCCTCATTGGTTTGATCTTAAATGAAATAAAGCATATCAACATTTGATCTTAAATGAAATATAGAAAATTAACATCTGCTTATTATATTTTTCTAAGGTAATTATATATAATTAATAATCACGTTAATGTGATTTTGACATTTAGCAACACTGAACAAGGCAAATAGCGCGCTCTAGTTGCTAAGCCCCTTCAGGTGTTTTATTCGAAAGGCAAAAGCAGTTATCTGACATTGAACAGGCCAATGGTCAGATGAGGGGCGCGCGAGGAAGAGATGGGGAAACATAGCGAGCGAGATAGAGCGAGCGACGAGGCTGAAAGGAATGTGACTCTGCGCTTTGCAACACTCTTTCTTTTTTTTTTTGCAAATCGCATTGTTGCTGCTGGTTGGACTGCTGCGCTGCCATGGAGTGTCAACAGCTAGATAAAGATTAGCGCAGACAAACGCCCACTTTTGGCGCGCTGTTACGCCCACTGAGCCACTCGTACTGTCTGTCTATCTGAATGTTTCTCTCTCTCTCTCTCTCTCTCTCTCTCTCTCTCTCTTTCTTTCTCACTCTCTGTGGGTGGCTGCTGCAAATCTTTCACTGACACAGCACAAAAAGGCCACGTGGTAGGGCCGCAACGCGGAGGGAGATAGGGCACCACCAATGCCTGCCGGCCTGGGGATTATTAATGATGAATGCTTGAGAAGGCAGCGAAATGGCGTGGAATGTGGAATACCAGCTACCCGCAAGCCCGTCTATCCAAACACCCTCTCAGCAAAGGTCGCAGGTTGACCAGCCACACTCACAACATCGTTATCATCGTCATCATCATCATCAACATCATTATGAGCAACAACCTCATCAGTTGTCCATTGAATGTGAATTGGCTCGAGTTTCAGGCTTTAGGGTAAAGCGGGGGCTCGGCTAGGGTTAGGGCTAGGGGTTAAAGTTGGGTAGGTGTACGGCTTGCGTTGACATTGCTGATGATTATGAAGTGATATGAAATTGATGCCAATGATGATGCCAGTTAAGTCAAAACACGCACAACTTGACAGGCACTTCAGAGCGCGGGGCTTGCCATCCATATCCGGTTACAAAATGTATATACAGTTATGCGCTAGAAAAGGGGTTGTCAACTGTCGCCGGCAGGGTGGCAAAAAGGGTTCGCTCACCCAGGCTGAGGTGTCAAAAACGCAACCGCAGTCGCAGCTTAGGCGGGGGTGGTGCGAGTGGTACGAGTGGATTGTGGCTTTTGGCTTTGGCATTTGGTTTTAGCCGACCAATCAACGCTTTTGGCCTTGCACCGCAGCTGATAACGCAAAAAGTGGAGCAAAAAAAAAAAAGAACGAGGAAGAACACAAAGTAGAAGTGGCGAAGTATGAGAAATTGGTATTAAATTAGAAGGATGGTTCGCGCTGACACTGGATATGCGAGCAGATTAAATTTTTATTGGCAAAATATCAGCAGCGCAGCAGGCGACAACTGCGAGAGCCACTCGGCACACACACACACAAACAAAAAACACACACACACACACACACAACAAGCAATTTATGTTTGGCATTAAGCGTTTTGGTGTCTGCCACTGGGAAATGCGTCGCTGACTGCAAACTGATAACAGCTTTTGGCTACTACCAAAGGAATTATGGGTGGTTGGGTGGTTGGGTGGTTGGGCGAGGCTGTGGCATGGCATAAGTTGAGGCATATTGAAACATCACTCACCTCTGCTGTCGACGGTCATCTCTTCTGTGGTATCGGAACAATCACCTGCAAAAGAGCAAGAGTTGAAGCGAGTAAGTAAAAAGACAATTGAAATACACAGAAAAAAAAAATAGAAAAATAGAAAGCAAATAGAAAAATAATTTAAATATTTTGTATTCAATTTTGTAGATTATGAAATTAAAACTTAATTATTCTATATAAATAATAATAAATTAGATAAATAATTAAATAATACAAAACTAAGCCTTAGGCCAGGTTTCGTTAGGCTTTGAAGCAGTTAATGCTCGATGATATTTTATTCAAAATATTGAATAGAAAAATCTTGAGTATAAAGTATTGATAATGATACTGATATCTGCTATTTCCACAAATATATTAAGCATTGGGCAAAATGTTATAATGAAATGAAAAAGAATTCAAGTTAAGTCCAGAATAAAATTTTCTAAGCTTAACTTATTTTTTAGAGGCTAAGGGCTCAACTCAATGAGCTGATTAATATATTTAGGAAGGCAGACCCCATAAATACAATATATATAATATAAATATAATATATATACATATAAATATATGTATATATAATATTTAATTAATTATATGAAATATATAGTATTTAATTAATTATGTAAAATATAATATATATACATATAAATATATATATATATATATAATACTTAATTAATTATATGAAATATATAATATGTAATTAATTATGTAAAATATACAATATTTTTTTAATTTCGTCCCCCTTTTGCCTATTTTGTGATACCTATAAGCCATGACTTCCCCATATCAATGGATACAACAAGGCAAAAGCCAAATATTCTCACAATAATCACTGTAATCAACGTGAAACTCATTCCACATACTGTGCACAAGCTGAACATTCAACTTATTACTACATTTTTTCGCTAAGTGCAACAGTTTTTAGCGGGAAATAAGCTAAATCTATGATAGCTGCAGCCGGAAGATAAAAAATCGAATGCAAAGTTTTTGTTGTTGTTGTTATTGTTGTTGTTGCTTTTGTATACATGTTATTCATAATACACAATAATTGCTTCAAGTGAAAACAATGTTTGCTCAATTGTGGCTGTTGTTGTTGTTGTTGTTGCTGCTGGTCATATCGCCATCGTATCTGTTAAGTACGCACAACACAACGCAGTAGTTGGCATAGCCAGAGTCCACAGACACAGAGACAGAGGCAAACGAAGACGAAGACGAAGACGAAGCCGAAGACCATGTCCAAGTCCAAGTCCAAGCCGCAGCTACACTCGTCGTCGTCGTTGTTGTTGTTGTTGTTGTTGTTGTTTCTCGTTTTGATTATATTTTGCTGATATTCACTTCAAGGAATTATAATAACAATAATAACAACAATCCGCAGAATTCCTCGTCGTTTTTTTATTTCTCCTTCATTCGCCAGATTGTAGATATCACACACACACACACACACACACACACCGGCACACACGTGTGTGTATGTTTGTCCAGGAATGAATGTGTAGCCACACAGCGCAGATAGTCGACTGATAAGCAAAACCCAAAAGCTGCCTCAACTCGAGCTCTGCGAGGCGGGGAGAGGGGCGTCGGGGGGGGGACATATACTCTCGGCTTGAGTAGCTGTCTGTCGCTTGCAGACTTCAGTCGACAGAAAGAGCGGCAGAGTGATGGGGGTGTGGGGGATGAGGTAGCTGCTTGTTGCACCCACGGATCAACCTTGTCTCACCTTTTGTTGCCGTTGAATGGCTGCTGATCATGGCGCTTCTATATATCCGTTCAGGTGCCGGTGAGAGGGGGAAGGGACAAATTGCCGGGGGACGGCAAGCAGCTCGAAATTGTGTTAATCTAAGTTTGTTTTGCACTTGCCACAATGTTGCACATGTTTTATTTGCTTTACTGTTTACACGGCACGCACACACACGCACGCACGAAATTTACGCGGCATTCAATGATTGACTGATTGAGCGCTTGATTGATTGACGTGCACGGAGCTCGTTGCTGTTCGCTTCGCGTTCTACAGCTAACTGAGCGCAGCCCAAGCGGCTGACTAATGAAATTTTCTGTCTGCGCGCGGTGTTGCTCTCGCTCACGCGCGCTCTCTCTCTCTCACTCTGTCTGTCTCTCTCCCTCTCGCTCTCTGTCTGGTTTTGTCTGTGTATCTGTGAGATACAAATGTGAGATACCGAGGCCAGCCGAATGACGACGACGACGACGACGACGACGACGCCGCGTCGCAGTCGCCGCGCACAGCTGATGTTTGTTGATGACTGCGCGTTGTTCCCTCTCCCTCTCCCACTCCCTATTCCTCTACGTCTCCGTCTCCCACTCTTCCTCCCTGGCAAAGTTGTTTATCTTTCATTTGCCAGTCTGCCAGTTGCGTCTATCTGCAGCCCTATCTGCCCGCCTGTCCGCCTGCCTAGCAGTCCTATTCGAAGTCGCAGTCGCACTCGTCTCTTGGATTCGTATCTGTATCCGACACACACACACACACACACACACATTTGCTGGCTGACTGGCTGACTGAAATAAGATATCTGCTCGCTGCTGCTCTCGTTGCTTCCTTCGCCCAGCCGCAACGAACGACGTTCGAAATTATTCGAAACAAAAACTGATAAAGCACTGATAAGAGCGCAGCGCGGCGCGCAGTTAGATAACATCGAGCAAGCAAGCGAACCAGCCAGCCAGCCAGCCAGCCAGTGAGCCAGTGAGCCAACCAACCAACCAGTTGGAGAAGCCAGCCGGCACAGGCAGCTAGCCCAGTCAGCCCAAGGCAGCCAACCAGCAGCAAAACGGATACACATACACACACGCATACAGTTGCAATTTCTGTGCACTTACAGATACAGATACAAAGATACATTCAACAAAGGCAAACGCTGCGGCTGTATGTGTCTGATGTGTGTGTGTGTGTGTGTGTATGTGTGTGTGTGTGTGTGCTGGTAGATGCTTTTGTGCGATATCGCGTCGCACGGCTAATGGAATTCTGATTATTGCTTAGTGATAAGCGTTTTGTGTTTAATTGTATCTGTGTATCTGTATCTGTTCTCTTTTTTTTTTTTTTTTTTTTTTGTTTTATTCATTTGTTGTGAGCTCATATACACTGCGAGAAACGCATGTCTAGCTTTGTATGCGGCTGCTGTTATCAACCCTTTCATTTCTGTTGCGCTCATTTCCTGTCGCCCAGCACCTGCCCCCCCCAACTGCTGATGCCATGCTGCCCGCCATGCTTCCTGCGGCTCCGAAACCGGGCTCCATTTGGCTTGGGGGTCGCTATTCAGTTTTCATTGTGGTTTATCAGCAAGCGTTGATCTATTTTAATGTTGATTTGGCTTCCAGCCATACACTGCTGTCTCCCTTCCACTCTCGCTCTCGCTCTCTCTATCTCTATCTGTCTCGCTTTGCTTTTGGGCTTGTATCTCTGGCCTTTATCTGCATTTTGCTTTATTTCATTTGCCTGACTGCTTTTGCAGATGCAAAACATTTGCCAGATGTTTATCAATTCGTCGACGTTGCTCTCACTGCTCTCTCACACTCCTCTCGCTCTCTTCTCTTTCTCTCTCTGCTCTGCTCTCAATCAGCTGTTATCGCTCGATGTTGCGCCTGCGTTTTAGCCAAGCGTTAAAACCAAGCACAACACCTCCCACCTCTTGTCTCTAGCCTTACCTACGCTCTCGTTGTTGTTGTTGTTGTTGTTGTTGTTGTTGTAGTTGTTGCTGCCTTTAATGACGATTATCTCGTTTGCCATTGTTGACTTTTAATTAGATTCATTAAACGCGCCGCCGTCGCCCTGCCTAGCCGCCCTTGCACCCTTTTGGCCATAGCAACTGGCTTACGTGCTGTAAACTCTGCTATGCTCTAAGACACAAAGCTCATTATGGCAACTCGACTATAAATCAGCTTGGATATAATTATTGCAACTAAATATAAAATTTGTAAATAAAAAAAAAAATATTTTATAATTTATTTTAACTTTTCAGACTCAAAATAATTTAATTTTTAATATTATTTTTATTATATTTCATATTATATTGCTAATTCTGTTAGGGTATCTGCGCTTCGACTTGCCTTAGTTATTTCACGTGCTTCTTGTAGTTTGGAATAAATTTTCACAATTTGGTGGGTGTTTTTCGAGTTTGGGCTGCGATAAACACTTCATGCGTGAATATCTGCAAAAGGTTTTTTTTTTCTTTTTATACCCTGAATCCATTGAAAATGGAAATTTCAGGGTATAATGTTTTTGTGCAAATGTATGTAACAGGCAGAAGGAGGCGTGCCACACCCCATAAAGTATATATATTCTTGATCAGCTCGATGAGCTGAGTTGAACTAGCCCTGTCCGTCTGTCCGTCCGTCCGTCCGTCCGTCCGTCCGTCCGTCCGTCCGTCCGTCCGTCCGTCCGTCCGTGTAAACACCTGGATTTCTGCAACCACAAAAGCTAGAGACTTCAAATAAAAAGCAAAATGCTCGATAATACCATACGCTGTACGAGTTTATTTTTTTTTTTCGATAACTCGTCCCATTTCTTTTTTATCGATAACTATCGAAAATATCGCTTTGTTTTTGAGGTCTGGCGTGCACACCGTTAAAGATAGAATCGTGCACTAAGTTGTGTTTGATTGCTATATTGAATCCGCACATTTTGTCATTTTTGGATTTTTGATGCCACGCCCCTTTCGCCCACAATTCAACAAAAACGATAACTCACGTATATCAAATACTAGAGACTTGAAATTTGGCAAATAGGTACATTTAGATGTCATAATCATTCCCCGAAAATTTCATTAAGAACATATGTCTAGAAAAAAAGTTATTAAACAATAAAGTTTGCATAGCACAGCCTCTTCTGCAGCCGCAATACTGCGCAGTGAGCATATTACGTGCATGCATATGTTTGTGTGTGTGTGTGTGTGCATGTGTTCTTTACTATTAATGAATAAATGAAGCTCTTAATAATTGGTATTACAGCTCAATGGATTCAGGGTATCTCTTAGTCGAGCAGTCTCGACTAGAGTTTAGTTACTTGTTTCTTGTTTTTTTTGTGATAAATGCGCTTAACATTGTAATTGTTGTTGTTGCTAGTTATTATGGTTGGTGTTGTTTCTAGGGTGATGAACTATCAACAACCAGCCGAGCTGCGGCGGTGGCTGTGGCGGTGGCTGTGGCGGTGGCTGCAGTTGCGTTCAGCTCTGAGCAATTGTTTTGCAATTATGTTTATGTTAAGTACAGCTGTCTATGTGTCGCTCTGTCTCTGGCTGTGTGTGTGTGTGTGTGTATGTGTGTCATTGTTATTACGTGCTCATTTATTGGCATAAACATGTATGTATTTGCAGCTAAATAAAGTCAGATCAACGCTTGCTGATAAATGTAGGCAAAGCCACAAAAACTGTGTACAAAAATAAAATAAGTATGAATGGCCGAATGGCAAGAAGTGCTGCGACTCAAACATACTCTGTAAAAAATGAAAAAATAAGAGAAAGCGTAAACTAAATATACACTGTAAATGTGAAAAATTTAAAAAGGAGCATACGGAATTTCTTAAATTTATTTCGTAAAATATTTCGATTGATTAAATTAATTTCGGTAATCATAACTCATCATTATTTATCGATTTTTATTAAGAGAAAGCTCAAAGGTGAAACACTCACGAAAATTCGATATCTTATGGAGCTTTTTTTTATGTTTCTAAATCACTATTAATCAGAAGTGACGGAAAATCGAATTCGAAAGAAACACGCTCAAAATTTGTATCTATCTATCACTACGAGATTTAACTTTCCGTAATTTCTACGTTATGAAATACCCGTTTAATTATGAGTATATAGAGTATATGCACTTACAGACATTTGCGCAATTTTACGCTTAATAACCCTAGCTTTATTCCTGCTTCTAGGGAGTATTAAAATATGCTGCAAATAATAAACCAAATCAAGTTGTTGCAGCAATTGCAAATGACGCAGCAGAAGCAGACATACACTCACACACACACACACACACACACACACACACACACTTGCGACTAGGCACACCCGCTCACACACACACGCACACACACATGCAGAGCGACCCGGCTCGACCTCGATATACGCGGCATGGAGCACCGCACAGAGCAGAGTTTAGCTCAGCTCGAAGCGAAGTCGACGCAGATGCAACCGACTGATTAGATCCTGGCGCTGATAAGACGCCGCAGTTTGGGGGTTATTTCATCAGTTGTTGTTGCTGCCGTTGCTGCTGCATTTGTTGTTTTTCCACACGCTGGCGAGTCGCGTTATTTCATTTCGTTCGCCTCGCAGATGCGTCGTTAAGATTAGCAAAAGCAGCATTTGCCCCATGTTGTTCTTGTTGTTGTTGTTGTTGTTGCTGTGGCAAAGCACATAAAAAAGGGAAACAAAACAACAACAGGCAAACATTTATCATGAAATAAATCTATTTAAGTTTTTTTTTGTTTCTCTTTTTTGTTTTTTGTTGTTGTTGCTTTTCTCTTTTTTTTTGTGTTTCTTTGTGGCACAACTTGAACAATTGCTGTTGCCGCATGTAACTTGAAACTTGCCTCAATATGCGCAATTTAATCACCATTGCAGAGTATTATCGTATTATTATGCTGATTACAGGGTATCACCAAGTCTGACATATAGTTTAGTATACATGTGACTGCATGGCACACGAGAAGACTTTCACATAAGGCATCTCTATAATTTCAGCTTAGGCAGCATATAGGGTATCTGCTAGCTGATCTTATCTTATATAAAAGCAGCCTCATCAACATTAATAGGAAGAGATAAACCTATTTTCTTTTTATATAAAAGAAGTAAAAATATATAGAATATATAGGGTATGCCCAAGTCTTATATCACATCTTGAAAGTATATTATATATATGGGGTATCTTAAATAAATATACTTCGCATACTTTCCTACTGATCTCTTACTCAGCTTAATCTGAGTCAAGGGTATTTATTCCTAGTCTCATGCTTAGCTTAACTTTGCCGAGGGTATATTTCCGTCTGATAATCCTGCTGCACTTTAGCTCAAACTTAATTGCAGCTCTGCCCTGTGCAGGTGCTTAAAGTTTTTTTTTTTTTTTGAGAGTTTTCTATGTCGATACACCCAACTCTCAAATTTCCCACTTGAAGCCTTAATTCAGCATATTTATGACCCGACGACAACTCCAACAACGGCTTCAGCTCAAGCCCGAATGACTTCATTGTAGCGAAATTAAATCAATTAACATAAACACAAGGTGTGACTCCCTCACTTCCCACCGTCAGAGCCAGGCGGCCACACGGCTTTTTATCGCTGCCACCGCTGTCTGCCACATTTGCCACCACCCGCCGCCGCCGCCACACGGCAGAGACTTGTGCAGCGCCTGCTCTAATCTAGCAATCAATCAAAAATGATTTAAATTTCATGCCGCGTAGCCTTGTAGTCTTGAAGTATTTTAATAATGCCTTATTGCCGAGCCTCGACTAACTTCTAAGATCTCAAGTCTGCGGCTTAAGCACTAAGCACAGCGAGCGCAGAGAGTTTCAGACTCTGCAGCAAGTGAATGTGTGTGTGTATGTGTGTGTGTGTATGTGTGTGGGTGTCTGTATGTGAGTGTGTGCGACTGTATTAGTGGCTTGAAAGCCAGCTCACTATGAATATCAGTGAATCTCTTATGTGACAATATGACAAGGAAAGAGATAAATATATTTTCAAGTATTAGTGTATTAGTATCAATAATATAGTAAAATAATAAAATAAATAAGAAAAATATATAAATTAATTAATATAAATAAAATTAAATAATTAAATATATAATATATCTTTAATATAATTTAATCATAAAAATATATATATAAATATAAATAAAATATATATATAAATAAATATAAATAAAATATATAATATAATTTAATATGATATAATATATATACATATTGCACTGGAAAAAATTAATGTAATTTTTACTAATAAACGAAGAATACATAAATAATTTTGTGAACAACGCTGATTCATCAATCAAACTCAGTAATCGAAGTTATTTTGAATGATTCCTGTTCCTGGTTCCTGTTTTATTGAACTCATTTTGTCTTAAACTTATTTTTTATACGTTTATGGCATTTGTTGTTGTTGTTGTTGTTGTTGTCGTCAGTCATAGAGCTCTGAGTGGTCATAAAATATGCTTAATGCATCAGGAAGCCGATGCTATGCGGGTGCCCGCTGCCTAGTGCGGGTGCGCTTTGCACAAACCCCCATTCCCTTTGCCCCTTTCCACTTGCCCCCCGCCTTCTACAGTCGTGCTAGAACGTAGTAAATGTCGTAAAACGTAAAACGTGAAGCGGCCTTATCTACCGGCCGAGCTGGCTGCCCCGCTTGGCCAAAAAGCCGTTGCCAACTCATTTTCAGTTGAGTTGAGTTCAGTTGGGTTCGGTTCGGTCGCTCGGTCGGGTTGGATTGGGTTCGGTTTGGTTTGGTTCAGTCAGCCGTTGGTAAGTGCGAGATTAAAATATTGGATAAGGCAACAGCAGCAGCAGCAGCAGAAATGCACACAGCGCGATAACGAAAATCGAAATGGAAATGAAAATGGAAACGTTCCTTATGGGCCAGCAGACGCCGCCGTCGCTTTCGAAAATATTTGTGCGTTATCGACATCGCCTGTTTTGAATACGTACGACTCGGCGCTGCTCAGCGCTGCACTGCTCTTCCGTCTCCATCTACTCTGTCTGTCCGTAAGTGAGTGATAAACACGAGTTATCGCATCAATTAGCTCGGCGTCAACTTGACGTCGTTAAAGCCAGCACGGTAAGAGCAAGAAAGGTAGACGAAATGACCGAAAAACAGAGAGAGAGAGAGAGAGAGTGAGAGAGAGAGAGTGAGAGAGCTGGCGGGACAGAGGCCATTTAAAAACACACGGTTTGAACAGCGAAAGTCAAAAACGCAGTCATAAAAATTCAAGCCCAAACCCAAACTCAGACTCAGGCTCGACTCAGACTTCCAGTCAGAACTTGACAAAAGTGTCAATGATCCTATAACCGATATTGAGACGACGTCAACCAACGCCGACACCGACGCCGACACCGACGCAGACGCCATACGCAAATTGAGCTCAAAAGTGGCTTGTAAAACAATAAACGTTTATAATACCCTACAAACAGGGTAGCTTAAATTTACCATGAAATATGCGAGGAAAAGCTGAATGATTTTTATGAAAGCCTTCATGAAATGTTGATATATATGATATAATGATCAAGTGGAGTCTAAGAACTTCTTGGGTCACTCCGCTCGCTCAACTATTTCCTATAGATCTCACTGCTGTTCTCCTTGCATCTCAAGCAATCTTATACATTTATAGATCTCCTTGCAATGTCATTCATATTCAGCAGGCATCTGTGCCTGCTAGGGTATTTCATATTCTGCATTCTCTATCGCGTTTGTTTTTCTGGTCTCGGACGGCTTTGATGAGTCGTCGCCAGCATTAAATGAGCAAATGACGGGTGGGTCGCAGGTAGTAACTGTGTGGCGAGTGTGAGAGAGCAAGCGACATTGCGGATAGAGCGGGACAGAGCTGCATAGTGCTGAACATGCAGATAGAGCACACACATGGTAACCGATGCTAATTGCCGTATCAAGGCGAAAGGACCTGCACACAATGGCAAGAGACTCGCTTGCTCGCTCGCACCTTGGTGCGTTGAGATCTCGAGTGGATAACGGTTTTTTGTCGTCGGGCGGGACGCTATCGCAGCCGGAAGTACCATCATAAAAGGAAGGTGCAATAAAAATATATTTTACACACGCTTCGGCCTCAGACTACAGCTACAGCATCAGCTACGTCGCCCTCGGTGCCAGCTAAATGCCTAACCGTCTGACTGGCTGAGTGTCTCACTGCCTGGCTGCTTGATCATTTGGCGGCGACGATGTCAATTGACGGCGACTGAATGAAACGATTGACTCAGCACCGCACTCAGCACCGCAGTGCGAATACACTCACAACCAAACGAGACTTGAAAAAGTTGAGCAAGTTCATGCAGGACTAGGAAGGGAAAGTCCCCATGTCAGTCACTCTGATCAGGCACTGTAATTGGATCACTGGGAGCATGACAACGTCTTACATAATCTGTAGAGTCGACACCTCGCTGAGACCTCTGCATGAGTTATGTCCACAGGCCCAGAGGATACGCCGCGTGAAGGGCATACACATATAACAATGTCTCAGTCAAAGACTCAGTGAAATGTGCGCCACATGTGATGACAGCCAAGATGTGGCAGCAGGTTGAGGCATTCAGCAATGAAGCAGGGGCCGCCGCATCGGAAATGTTGCTCTGGGCTTATCAGTGCGCATTCCTTTTGCTGTTTCGCATTGTTGCCAGTCGTTGTTTCGTGCTGTCTGTCTGTCTGTCTGTGTATGTGTGTGTGTGTGTCGTTCTGCTCAAGGAGTGCGTGCTATGGGAAGGAGGCAGGCTACTTAAACTGGCAAGGCAGTCGTATGTGAATCATGGCCCAAAGTGTCAGGCGGCATCATGAAAATCATAACCATTTATGTCGGCAACTTGGCCCAAAACGTCGGCCGATGGCCGGCAAGCGCTGACCTGCGTAGGAGGTCAGCAGGGCAAACTTTGGCCTGCTTAGCAGGGAGATGCTTATCGCAGTGAGGTTTCTGGCAAATAAAAAAGCAGTTGGCCGTCGCAGAGCTTCAAGGATAATAACAATTTTGTTAAATTACAAATTACGCAAGAATGGGGGAGTAAAGCTGGGGATGTGTGTGTGTGTGTATTGCTGGTCAGCTTCATTAAGGCAAACTCGGGCACGCACACACATAAATCGCTTATCCTTTATCCTGTTGCTGTTGCTGTTGCTGTTGCTGCTGCTGTTGCTGTTGCTCTGACTGGGCCATGATAAATTCTCAGTGACTGCGACTGCATGACAAACTGCAAGGAGCACGCAGGACGCAGCTGCCGATAAGCAAAACTGGGCATGAGCCAAGAAAAGCAGGAAGAGCCAGGGTGGACAGCAAGGACAACCGATGCGTTTCTATACGTAGTTGTGCGCGCGGGGCCATTAAATTGACAAAATACCAACACACACACAGACAGCGGCCACAAGATAGAGATAGTAAAAGAGTGGGAGGGCGGTGTAGTGGGGCCAGCTGGGCCAAGCCACAAAAAGGACATTCCTCAGCGCAGAGCCACAGCAGCAGCAGCAGCAGCAGTCGAGCCAAGCGCCATATTTTATATTTTACATTCTTATCGCAAACTCTCACTCAGCCATTCAGCAGCGGCAGCAAGCGAAGCAGGCGGGCGAGTGAGTAAGAGAGAGAGAGAGTACAAAAAAGGAATCACCTCGACTCGTCGGAGCTGGAGCTGGAGCTGGAGCTGATAACACCCGCGCTAATGGGACCAAACAATGCCAAATGGAGTAGCGCAGCAGGCAGTGCAGCAGAGCGAGAGAGAGAGACAGAGAGAGACAATGAGAGAGCAGCAACAAGGACAACAGAAAACGAGGACACAACAGCCACAGCCAGAGCTCTTGCTTCAGCCCCTTACCCAAAGCTAGGCTAGGCCTTATCTATGGCCATCAATCAGGCGAGCAGCGAGCGAGAGATAAGCAAAAAGATTTTAAATGGAGTGCACACACAGCAGGCAGTCGCACAATCCATGTGTAGTTGGGCGGTGCGCTGCGGTGCGGTGCGGTGTGGCCCTGGTCGGTGGGGCATCTGCTTGGGGTATTCACAACAGCGTCGCCTCGCAGCGACTGTTTGGGGAGATAAGCGAGCGAACGCGACAGTGGGCAATGCTAGCTGGCTTTTTAGTGCAGTCTGCTTTTGGCCAGGTGGCGCTGCTGCACCACCCAGCACGTCCACTGGGCAGCCAGTTAGTCCCCCCTACAACCCACCCCCTTCCACCACTACTTGGGCAAGTGGTAACAGCAGCATGTGCGAGCGTTTCAACATTTTCACTTGCCTTATCAGCGGGCGCACCCGTTGCTGGCCAAGCCAGGCGGCAGCCTGCCAGGATGTGCCGCAGTTGCTTATCGGCAACTCGACACACACACACACACACATACACACACACATTCACACCACACAAAGACTCAGCAGCTGAAACAATGACAGCCAGTTGACAGCAGGTGCGGCGCATTTTCTAGGCATAATGAAGTCCTTTTCAGTGTTGGAAAATGCGCGTTTCACATTCAATGAAATTGTTTAATGAAATGATTCGCTACGCGCTGTTCACCATTGTCCCCCATTTGGAGCCCCCGTTGCGAGCAGCTTTTATGCTCCAGCTCCGGCGCTGTCGATTGATTAAACCCACTCACTGTATACGCGCGTGTGTGTGTGTATGTGCCACGCCCCTGCCTATTTAACGCTGCCTTTACTTAATTAACTGAAGTGAAAATGGCGAACGGCTTTCTGTATGGGCCATGATAAACAACATTTCGGAAAATCCTGTTTTGGGACTGAGTTAAAGTCCCCAAAAACGAGCGACACGAACGGGCGCTAGTGAATTAAATACTCTAGCCAGAGATATATTGACTGGCGTGAATGTGTAAGAATATATTATTATTATGTAAAATTCTGAAAATTAAGGAAGAACATAAGAAACTTAAAATATATATAGAATATAGTTTGAGTAAACTTAGATTTTAGTGAACCAGTTTATATGAAGTTTAATTGAGACTGGTTAAAGAATATATTAGCATCATTCAGATAAAGCTACTATACTTATCTTATTTATAAACTCACTCATTAAAATAAATAAATAAATATATTAATTTTTATTAAAAAAAAATATATATATATATATATATATATATATTTTTACATTAAACAAAAATATTTCATTTTAGTTGTGTTGCTTCTCAAATAAGCATAAGATTCAAGTTCGTTAAAGTCAACATTTAATCACCGACGTTTAAAGCCAGCAATGAAAAGAAGCTTCGATACTTCATATCAATTCTTAAAATCATGAATATGAATATTATATCTGAGAATTACGAATTTATAAATGTCCTCCCTACAAGGATCTCTCATACCCAGATTTTATATTATAGAAATTTGCTGCTGAAAATTTAGGAAAATCCGGCAAGAAGTCTGGTATTATTATTATTATACATTAATATTTTTATATGTTATCATTATTTAATAATTATATAATACAATAATAATAATAATAATGTATAACAATAATATATAAGAATTTATATATTCATTTTATATAATATTAAAATAATATATAATAATTTTTATGTTATTTTTAGTAAATATTATTATTATGATGATCATATATTATTATATTATACAATTATTATCTACACTTTTAGCTGATTAAATATCATACATGTCGTTGCAGTAAGTAAATCAGCATTCTCTTTGTTTGATTATCTAAATAAATCAGTTAACTAACTCAAATTGGATTATTTCTTTTTTCGATAATCTAATTTACAATGTGAGATAAATATAATACAAATATTTGTAAAATATAATATATATATTTAAATATATATATAATAATAAAAAAAAAATATTTTAATAAATCAAATAAATATTTAATAAATGCATATCCATATATCTATAAGCAAACCTCTTAACTCTGTTAGAGTATTTCATTTAAGGCTATGTCAAGTCTATGCGCTTTCTTTCTTTCTCTTGTTGTTGTTAGTTGCTCCAGCAGGCTGATTTAAGGGGTAGGTAAGGGGAGTGGGGAGATTGTGGCATGTTAGTTGGTTTGGTAGCCTGGCTTATCGCAACGGAATGTGCCAAGCCATTCGAAGCTCGGGGCCAGCGATAAGCAAGCACACACACACTCTCACACAATTACACATATATAGGACGCAGGACTCGCTAGTTTTAGTTCTATTAGGGGGGGAAGTGGGGCATGGGACATATTCTATTTCTTGTGTGCGTGCGTAAGCGATACAAAAGCGCGTCTAACAAAAGGCGGCAGGTGAGCGCACAGCCAGAACAAGAGAGCTAGAGATAAGAGAGAGAGAGAGAAAGTGAGAGAGAGAAAGACGGCGTGAGAGGCAGAGAAATTGTTTGGTACATATTTTGGGGGCGTTTAGACTTCAGTTCCCAGTTCCCAGTTCCTGTCACTGTTCCTGTTGCTGTCTCTCCGGCACACGCACGCATACACATGCAGCAGCAAATACGCACACACGACTTGTGTGTGTCGAGCCGCTGTGTTTGTGTGTGTGCCAATGTGTGTTGCGTAGCAGGCGCCCAGCAAATGCTGCAGCAGGATGCCGACTTGTTGTTCCCGTAGCTCTCGCCAGCTATAGATACGCAGACACATTTGTATCTCACACACACACACCCACACACATACACACACACATACTCACACACTGGCAGTAATACAAAGTACAACTGCGGATACTCAGTTCAGCTCAGCTCAGCTTTTGCTTTGTTTTGCATGCACACACCACACGCCAGTCCCCCTCTTGGCGAGGCATGCCACATGCGCTACGCTTGTTGCTGCGGCATGCGGCATGCGGCATTTGATAGCAGCCAGCCAGGTATTTCTTTGACCCAGATTACGCAATCGACTTGGGACTTGGGCGACAGTCAGAAAAAAGCAAGACGCTAATTATTAATATTTTATATTTTACTATAAAATTTATTAAATTTAAGTTTTTTAATAATGTATTTTTTCTTTATCTAAAGCCAGCAATATTTTATGTCTTGTATACAAGCCAAACTAATAATCAATTATGAAATTCTCAGCACATTTTCTTGCAGTGTACACGTGTATATTATGCGTTGTAGGTCGTCAATGATATGTGCTTCGCATACCGCTTGCGCCGAGATACAGATACATTCGGCTTGTGGCACGTGCATCCAGCTTGAATTCAGCGGCAGCCGCAACTGATTAGCTCGCAATGCTGGCTCACAGCTGCTAGACATGATTAGCTATCTGCATGCATATATATATATATATATATATATATATATATATAGATCCCCCCTTTCACTCCCACTCCTCTCTTCTCTCTTCTCTCTCTCATGCACGCCCCTTATAATTAGCCAACATCACGAGAACGTTGCCAAAATGTGAAGAAGCAAAGGAAGGAAAATTGCTCAGAGCTAGGCCAATTGGCTCGGCAAACTAATTGTTATCGATTATTTCTCGGTCTCAGTTGCCCAAGTTTTTAATGATGATTGCCCCTGATTGATAACACGTATTACGACTCGTAACACCCCGGAGACTGTCGTCCCCCTCTACACTAGCGGCTCGTTTGTATATCATATCATTTTTTTTATATATATATATATATTTTGTCTTTTTCGCCGGCGAGCCACGAAATAATTTGGTTTATTTTTGGTTGTAATCGATGTTTACCACTGGGCTCGATGCCAGCTGGCGATACGACTGATGGATTCTTTGATGATAAGTCGAGTGGCAGCGCCAACCTCCTCAACCCGACAGCCCAGCCAACCTTCCATTAATGCTTGAATATAATCGTTCAAGAATGACGAAGCAAAGATACGCTGACCCCTTCTCTAATTTTCTTTAGCATGGGAGAATATTCCTGAAGGAAAATATATTTTGACAGTCAGTATAACAGATCAATAACTAGCCACATAGAAAATAAACAACTTGAGTAAATATCTCCAATAATTTACATAGAGTACAATGATTTATAGCATTTGAACTATAGTTATCGATACAATTAAGTTGTTATCATTATATTTCGGAAGTTACAAGTTTTTTTTCGTGAATTAATTGTGCTAAATATCGATAATTTGAACAACATTAATATCGATCAACATGAATTAAATATCCTCAAAAAAAAACAAGTTTGATCTATTTTAAACAGCAGATATTATATGCTAACTATGAAATCGATGAATTAACTAACCCATTGCAAATATTCGATAAATATAATGTATATAAATAACTTTGAAGGTGATCTATATAGACTGCCTGAAGTTATTTCCAATTAATAGAAAAAAAAAAAACAATTCATTTAGGTTTATTTAGATTTTGATATGTTTTTAAAGATATACGGATCTGGATTGGGATATTGCAACACTCTCGTTTTCTATAGTTAATCAAAATGTTAATAAACTTTCTATAGGCGTCAAATTCCTTGTGCGTATCACTAGTGTAACCTATATTGTAACTACAGTGTTTCTCTCTCTCTCTCTCTCTCTCTCTCTCTCTCTTTTCGACTTCTTTTTTGCCATAAAGGTAAACTTAATGGAGTCGACTTGAGAGCGGAATTATGTGAATTCATTTCATTTACGACTGCCATAACTTATGCACATATATTTGTGACTTGATTTGAGCGTCGTTTTGGATGTTGTTTTGGGTGTTCGATTACACAGGCACCCGGAGGCATTCGAATATCGCTTAATATTGATGAGGCTTTCGTTTGAAGACCTCTCTGGCGCCTCATGACTAAATAACTAAATGTGCCATGAGCAAACAGAGTCATAAACTTCAAGTTTATGACTGCAGACACAAACACAAACACACGAGGCACACACACACACACACACATACACGCACATATATACACAGGTATATATGTATATCGACGACTATCGAGTGCAGAGCGTGGCGTTTATCGGTTGCAAAGGATCTCTGGGAAAGCCAGAAACGAGTTATCGTCGTTTGGGCATCTTTTGGTTTAGTGTTTGGCGGGAGTTTCTACCTTAAATGGAAGCAATGTAGCTGGGTAGTTTGGGTAGCTGCCAGCAGGATATTCGCCAATAAAGGCAAAACAGCTTTTATAGACACACTCAAACTCACACACACACACACACACACCCTAACACACGTTGCTTTATCAATCAATCTTAATTAATCACAACGCGCAGATCTCATAAACTCTGCCAGAATGGGCCTCTTTGGGCGTGGCTGGGGCCTAAAACAAAAAAGTTTCTTCGTCCGCAGCAAATCGATGGCAAAAGTTTGAAAAAACTTTGCCCGAGAATTGAGCGAGAAATGCGAAACGAAACAGCGCCACAAATGAAATGTTTGAAATTATTGTTAGGCGGCCCTTATCGGTCGTGCCACAATCGGGGCATGCCACACGGCAACAGCAGCTGCTAAGCCGCAAAAAACTAACTGAATAAAAAGTTAACATTATTGATTCCAAGGCAGACGCTGAATGTATTGTGAACAAAAGAAAGGGTTCGTCTCTATTTGAGTACACTTAAAAAAATCTCTGAATTGATGCTAACTTAGCCAAACTCCAATTTATTATCCAATTATTAGATTTTAACTAAGAATTCTGTACTTGATAAACGGTAAAAAGAACATCGATTCATTAAAATACTCAAAGTTAATAATATTTTCGCCAAGTGTATTCATAATTATTCATATACAGTTTGCCACACCTGCCCCAAATACACAGTGCCACTTGGTAGTCGCTGCCGCAGGGCTTATGCCTCGCAGCGTTTATCAAACGCGCGACGCCGTCTGCGGCTGATAATGAAGACGCCAACGCCAGGGCCAGAGCCAGAGACAGCGCCAGCGCCAGCAGTTGCAGCAACATCAGCGTGTTGCATCAAACGAAGCCGCCGGCAGCGCCAGCACTCGAGCGCCACTTAGATGAGATGTCTTGATGTCTTCCATGCCCATTACCAACCCCCGGCTCATCTTATCAGTTCACAAAGAAATACGAAAACCAAAAAAAAAAAAAAAATAAATAAATAATTTTCATTAAAATGATTTATGAAAATGCAAAGCGCGCTGACCGAGCAAAGACAACGGCGAACGCCAAGCCCAGTGAGCACCTGGCGGGGCACCCGCGGGCCACAGTGTGACAAATCGAGGTATTTAGTGGATGAGCTGCAGCCAATGTGAGAGCGATAAAGCGGGAGGCAGCAAGAGAGAGAGAGGGAGAGCGACAGCGTCGGCACATAATTAATTACAATTTAGTTTATGAACTATGAAAGTTGGAGCATTGATGGATGCCATCGATAAAGTTGACAAATTTAGCTTTTAGCCGTTACGAACTAACGGAACTGGCAACGACGCCAGACTAAGCAAATGGTCGAGGTTATCTTTAACCAAAAGGCGCCAGCAGCACAAAGAGAAAGACAAACTTGAAAGCTGTGGAGAAAAATAAAGAAGAAGAGGAAGAAGAACCGAAAAAGCGCACAGTCAGCCTGAGCAACAAATCAAGCAAAGCGGCTTCCCCTCGTCCAGTCGAAAAGGGCTCAAGGATAACAGTTTTGTGCTGCGGTAAGCGAGAAATATTAAAATATAATAATTTTACTTATCGCAAGTGAAAAATCACCATTTAACGGCAAAAAGAACAGCAGCAACAACAACGACTAGTTTAAGGATAGGGCAGTCAAGCGGGCACAGCTGATAAGAGCGCGAGAAAAGGACGCAAGAAAGAGCTAACGAAATACGACGCTATTGTTGTTGGTTGGCGTGTTTTGTTTGTGTTTTTGTTGAAATTCGCAACCGGCATGTAACAGGCGCACAGAAAAATACAGAAACGGCAAAATAACAACACACTCGAAGGCGAGCCAAAAAGGCATACAAAAAGACGACGTCGACGACGAAGGCGCGCCTACCTGGCAATCGCCAAAGTATGCGAGTGTGAGTGTGTATGTGTGTGTGTGTGTGTGTGGAGAGCGCGCGCAAAAAAAAGAAAACGGCAACAAAGATAAACAACAACGCAAGAACAAATAAACACAAACAAACACACGAGCAGAGCCGGCGAGAGAAGCAGCAACAGCAGCAGCAGCAGAGCAGCAACCAACTGTATTAGCAAACAAACAACAAGAGCGGCGGGTAAACAAGCAAGCAGGCAGGCAAAGGCATACATACACGCACGCAGGCAGCGCGCATACAGTGACACGCTCAGTGAGCAAACAACGTAAGCAAAACGTAAACAGCGACCGGCGACGGCAGCAGCGCAGCCGAAAAGGCAAACAAAACAAAACAACGACAACAAATGTTTTGCTCACCCACCCATATAAAAAGTGCAAGCAGTCAAAGAACAAGAGTAGCAAAGGTGTATATGTGTGCGTGTGTGTGTTTGTGTGTGCTTATCCTGTTCGTAGGTAAGAGCGAGTGCGAGTGCGAATGCGTGCGAGAGCTTTTCGCACCGAAGCTGTCGCGCGCGCAATTGTCTTCGTGTCAGCTTCGTGAGCCTCGCAGTATTGTTGTTGCTTAGCTGATAAATCTATAAATCAAAGAGAGAGTGAGAGAGTGGGAGAGAGTAAGAGTGGGCAGAGAGCACGCGATTCGTAATCAACGCTACTAACTTAATAATCACTCATATTCGCATGATGCATGATTATGCTGCAAAAGGGGTTAGCCGAATGAGAATATGAAACTGTAAATAAGTATTTAAAGACGGGCAGAGTTTTATGAAACGTAAAACTGGCGATAAGCTAAGTCGCAAAGATGCTGCTGCACATGCCGCATCCTGTCAGACAAGACAAGCAAAAACAACAACAAGCAGAGTGCACACAGTGGCAAAAGTCGAAGAAGAAGCAGTAGAAGCAGCCAGGCAGGCAGGCAGGCAACTATTATATGCAACGTCATTACGAGTTGATTACGAAGTTTAGACGTTGCCACAAGGCAAGTGCCGAGGCGTCACAGGAGGTGGAGGTGGAGGTGTGTGTGTGTGTCGTTATTGTTGCTGTAGTTAGTGTCGCACAAGGAAGGCAGCAAAAATGATACATTTTAATGCGAATCTTGATAGCAGCACAGATTGCTGCAAAAAGAGGAAACAAAACTCCAACACTCACACACACACACACACGCACACTTGCATGTGCTGCAAGCGAGTGCACACGAGATAAGCGCGCTGCTCATTCGTGTGACAGCTGAAGAAGTTGTAAGTAGAAGCAGCAGCAGCAGCAGCACTAGCACCAGCAACGAGGCGGGGGCGTGCCAAGTTTGCAATCACTTGAATATTGCATTAACAGGCACGTAAAGCGCGCACACTCCGCCCACCCACTGGCGATGAAGACGTTTCAAGAAGCAAAAAAGTTAACTGTGCGCAGCCAAAATAAAAAACTTTGCCGTCGCTGTTGCGTATACGTAACATAATATTGCTCATACGCCGCATTTGGCTGCCAACAGAGTGCAATGTGATTTCCGGCAGCACTGATCGAAAAATGCACAACTAAATTCCAGTGTAAAGGGATTGAAATACCAAATGGTATTTGAAAATATATTTAATAGGTGAAGAAAATAAATATATATAAATATAAATAATCTTTACTACATACGAGGGGACTCTAGAAAATTATTGAACAGAATTAATTTATATTTAAATATTTTACTTCAATTTCTTTAATTAATTAATTGATAGATAATTAATTACATTTAATTCAACATTCAACTAGCAAATGCAATAGTATTTCTCTATGTGTAAGATTGAGGCATAAGCAAAACGATTGTTAGGCGCTCGTGGGTGTGCCAAATAGGATGCAAAATACTTGCAAGTAACTGATTATAAGTTGCCCCCCCTGCCTGCTTATCCGCCTGCCTGCCTGCCTGCCTGCCTGCCTGCCTGCCCTGCTTATCAAGCAGCCCAAGCACATGCAATGGGACATGCGAACGCACAGAGTTTAAAATTGGATAGTTGGATAAAAGGTGGGAGGGCGGCCAGGGCATATTTTGTAGCTGGCTGTGCCGGCTCGTTAGATAAGCAAAACTGTGCAAATGATGGCAGTTCTGCTTCGCACACATACATAGATATACATATGTGTATGCACAGAGATATACATTTTCATAGTCGCATATGCTCGTTATTTGAAAAGTTACGCAATCAGCAGATGAGATGCGCCGATTGCGTTCATTCATTTCGTGTCACACACACACACACACACACAGGCACAACATCAAAATCAAAATCGTAAATGAGATCGAAGTGTTGCGCGTTACGTGGCAGCGACCAATGCTCGTTTGTCTAATTACAGATGTTAACAAGTTAGACCAAGCTATGGCCGCGAGTGAAGGACTACAAGATACCCTGTATACGGTTACTCAATTAGTTAAACTCTAAATTGAGCTTGTAAAAGAAGTGGACGAAAGTCACATATTACACGACTTCGAATACCATTTAATGTTTGCTTTACTCTTAAGTGCACACGAGATATCTCTGGCTGCATTATTTTGCTCAACTACCTTTTAACCTGACCCACACGTATTCACTTCCCTTTAATATAGAGTTTAAAAACTGGACTTGTCCATGGGCGCTTGGGTATTTGTTTTCAGTGGGCGTTTTGGGGCTGTCAGGACAATGTCTAAAACGCACAGCTGGGCTCGCGTTCGTTGTAATTATAGATTGTATCTCGATATAAATACAATTTATATAAATTGAATTTAAACACAAAACAATTGCGGAATTGTTGATCAAAATGCAATTTAGAATCGAAATTGCTGCCGTTGATTGCGGCGCTGTAATTTGTGATGTGTGCAGGAACGGCAGCGGCAGCGGCAACGGCAGAGGCAGCGGCAGCAACAACAACAACTGCAATCGCAGCCTACTGAAACGTGGTATGTCCTGTCGTCCTGCTGCCCACAATTAAACCCACTGATGTGTAAACTTAAAAATTCCGATAATATTGTCAGCATTTTCAATTTGCGCATACAAAAAGCGTCAGCAGCAGGCGCAATGGCACGCCCCTAGACCCCGCCCACACACACTCACAAAGGGACAACAATGCGAGGCGCAACAGTTGGCCAGGTCCTTGTCGAATGTCGCCGAGTTGTCAACACGCCAAAGGAAATCCCAGCAACAACAACAACAGCCACAAAAGCTGCGAAATTAAAAAATAAAAGCACAGTGCGAACTGATTGCCAATATGCGAAAATATAAAAAAACAGATACTGATATAGGTCGAAATTTGTATACCCTGACTTGAATTTTTAGAGAGTTATATTTAGAGTTAAGTTATAAGTCTAATTTCTTATTAAATTATTTTTAAAATAATATTAATATCAGCAAAACAAGCAAACATCTAGATGACGTATCACAAAGATTATTCTAAAATATATCTATAATATATATAAACTATAAAGAATAGCATTAATATCAAATATGAATATTTGTATATAAGTCAGAGGCTGATCCAAACAAGATATATCTTACCAGTTGTCGTACTGAAATATTTCGAAAACAATGCTTTACAGATTCGCTAACAAATTTATAAGACTTTAGGCAAAGGGTATACACAACGAGGTATACATATATTTACATACTATGTGTATATATATTTATATACAAAAGCACAATTTAAATTGCATGCGATACGTGCAACATTTCGAGTTTTTACCTTTTGGTGCACTCTAGTTTAATCAGCAGGCAACAGGCAAAAGGTCAGCAATGTCTTACCTGCAAGAGAGACAGAAAAAGAGAAAAACAGTTAGAAAGAGCAGTATAAAGATAGAGAGAAAGAAAGAAAGAGTGAGAGATAGAGGGAGAGGGAGAGCAAGCGCTGCAGCTGATAATACACAAGCGCAAGTTGTTTAACAGCCTAAGCAAGACCAAATCAAATAAAAGAACTGAAAAACTAAACACAAAAAAAGTGAACCACAAAACGTAGGCTGAAAAACCAGATTGGGGCGGCGCCACACGCTAACACAGAGCGAGAGAAAGACAGCTTTGTAGACAGAGAGAGAAAGAGTTGGCTAGAGAGCGGAAGACTGGGTGCCAGTGGAGCCACCAATCAGGGCCTCGCTCCACTGTCAGCGGCTAAAAAAGAAAAAGAAGAAAAAAAAACCTAAATTCAAAATGGTTGACGCGACAGCAGATCCAGCGGCCCGATGCTACGATAAGGCGTTAAGTGCGTCCAGATCAGACAAGACGAACGAGCCAAGGCTTTCCCAGCCCAGTCCAGCCCGGTCCAGTACCAGCCGCAGAGCTGCTCCTTGAGACAAGTTTTTGCCTCAACTGCACATGTTTGCACAGCTACTCAGACGGACATACATACATGCACACATATATATATATATATATATATATATATATATATATATATATATATATATACATATATATATATATATCGCTTTCAAGAAACCAGTTTTGAGTCTTTCAATTTCGCATTTGCATATGTAGTTGACGCTTTTTATGATCTTACAAACAGCCAATTATCGCTGAATCTATACTCCATGCTCAGCTTCGTTTTATTTGCTTATATGTTTGTATGGCAAAGTTTACAGATCGGTTTATGTGAGAACAAATTTACTTCATTCTAAGAAGAGGAAATATTTGGAATCTTTCAATAATATTAGTAAATATATAAACGTTTTAATTTTTTAAAAAATTAATGAAATGCTAGAAAAAGAATTTTAAGACAAACATTTGCTTTTTTTAACATTTTTATTAAAAAATCATAAATATTTTATATACATAAATATTGTTTTGATTTGCCTTATACTTAGAAAAATAATTTACTATGATAATCTTTTTAGTTGGGATATTATGAATTATAATTGAATTAAATAAAAAAAATCAACTTAAGGAACTTTACATAAATATTTATTTCTAATATCAATTATAATATAGAATACAAATTTATAAAACAATTTTTAAAATCAATTTTTAAGCATTTTTATATTTGATTTTAACAAATTTTTGTTTTAATTCTAATTTTTTAACGTGTCAGTTAAAAAGTTTATTTTCATAAAACATTTCTCAAAAAAAAAGATGAAAAATAATTATTGATATTGCCAAATTTGCCATTCAATAAAAAAGTAAGTAAAAATATAAATTACAATGAAAGCAAATAGGCACAAGTTTAATTCATAAACTGAAGCTATTAAATACTGAAATTTTATAAGAACTAGATTCTGCTTAGATAAGTCATTGATGTTTTTCAGTTTTAAACTCAATCAATCTATTTCGCACAAATTAAACTCTTTTAATTTATGCAATCAATTAACCGCTGAGTGCAATAAAAATGTTTTTATTTTTAGAGCCACTCAAATTTATCGTATACTGAAGATCAATTTTAAATGCATAGATCATAATGATCAAATTATGAGTATATAATTATCTAAAACTGGTTCACATGGAGCGCGCCAAAGACTGAGGCCAGATGCGAGTAAAAGATAAGAAAAAATAAATAAAAACATAATAATAAAAAAACAAGACGATGACTTCATGCGCCAATTTCAAATTAAAATTTAAAAAAATAAATAAAAACAAATCGAAACAAAAAGCAAATCAAAATCGAAACGAATTTTAAATCACACCTCGAATGAAATAACAAGTAATAAACTCTAGCGAACGCTGACAAAACGACTGGACATATTTTAGCGGGGGGGGGGTTTTTTTTTTTTTTTTTTTTTTTTGGGTTTTTGGGGTGTTGGGGGGGGGGTAAAAACTGAGGTTGGAATTTAAAAGGGGGTAAGGGTTTGGGGGCGGTATTTTTGGCCATAAAAATCACTTAAGGCCGCAATCTGCATATGCTCTTTAAGGCAATATATATGTGTGTGTGTGTGTGTATGTATGTTGAAGATGCCATAAATTACGAGACAAAATATTTATACGCACAGATATGCAAGCAATTTTATCAAAGTGGCGAATCTTGAAAGCGGCGACGGCGACGGCGCACGCTGCGTATACGGAATTTTATCGACAATACGACAGGCCGGACGAACAGCAACAACAACAACAACAACAACAGCACAAAGCATTTGTGTTTTATCATAACTGAGCAGCCCAAATAAAAGAGCACAAGCTACACATACACATTGTTTACTATATATATAACGATATCTATATATATATATATATATATATATATATATATATATATATATATATATATATATATTAATGGGTATTTCAATAAAATTAGAAATTTATGGAAATTGCGAACATTCGGCAGATAAGAAACTTAAAAGCTTAAAACTAAAATGTGTTGTTAATGCGCCCAGATTGCTGAGCGATGCAAATCGAAATCGATTCGATTTTTAGAGAATGGAATATGTAAATCCCAAATGTATATATATATACTCTGTGTGTGTGGTAAAAACACAGTTAATTTAGGGCCAGGGGCATGTGGAGCTCAGATGCAATCGCGCATCCTTCAGCTGTCAGCAGGGGCAGCATGTAAAAAGCGTGTGCAAATATAACAGCTATAAAACCGACATAAAAACAACAACAACAAACATGAAAAATTAACATAAACTGTGTGTGCTTTTTTTTTGTCAGATATGCACATATATATATATATATATATATAAGATATATATATATATATATATAGGTTTACATATATATAACTGCTTGTATTTGTTTGTCTATATGATTCCGTTGCATCATCTGTCAGTGTCAGCGCAATGGCGCTTTGTCAGCTTCCGCTGTACGCCGCCATTTTACATTTACCAACACTGTTTTTTGAGACGCTTTTTGTTTTCTGATTTCCTATTGCATTTGCACTTTGTTTTTTTGGTATTTTTGCTAAAGCATGCCTTTTTTTGATGTTTTTTGATAATGCCCACAGAGACATTGATTTGTTTATATTTGGTTCGTAATATATTCATATTTATTTTGTTAAATAATAATGCTAAAATAATACCAAGTAGCTGCTAGTCTATTTAAGTTTATTTATGATCCCCACTGATTAACTGGAGTTTAAGTTATGTTTTTAACTTATTGATCAAATAATATTAAAAGAGAAATCTGGAAAATATGCACGAAGCACCAGGTTTACAAGCCCCGAATTTATTAAAGAATTTACTATTTATAATGCAGCTCGATTTAGATTAATACTAAATAAGAAAAGCCCATAAGATATAAGATATCTATCAGTTATGCTTTGACTATTGCCAAAAAATAGGTAATCTATCAACATCGCTTTGGTAGAGTATCTATTAGTCAAGCACTCCTTTATGAGAAGCCTTCTTATTGTGTTGCATTTCGTGTATTTTTTACATTTTTTAACATTTCAGTCGCATTATCGCCGTTGTTATCTGCGACTCAGATGGCTGCTGCGGTTTTAATGTCCGCCCACAAATTTTATGTGGCCGGCGATAAGTGCGATATAAAGAGAACGCAGACATATATATAAATATATATACACACGATATGCAAATGCCTTCGGTGATCCGAAAAGCAAAAGAAATTAAGCAGTTCAAAGGCAAAACCCTCAGCCCGCATTTGAAAAGACCAAAATAAAATGGCGTCGCTGCTGCTGGCATCTGATTGGCTTAGAGCGCGCTGCCTTATCAGCGGCAGATATCAGCGCCGGCGCGCACCAGATAAGATAAGCCCCATGCAAGCCAATTGATAGGGTATAGCTGGGTGGGAAAGTGCCCGCGGGTTGCTTGCGCTGCATTGACCTAACGAGCGACTAACACGCGATATTTTAATTAAAATATTAAGCAGAAAAGGCAAGAGGAAGAAGAAATTATGTTTATGAGAAATGAGAAATGAGCAGCTAATTGGCAGTCGAAATGAGGAGCGCCAAAAGTTTGCCTCAGTGCTGCTGTCGCTGCCATTATGCATCAGGCAATGCAGCAACAATAGCAGCAGCGCGAGCAACAGCAACTTGCAACACGCTGCAAATCCAATCAGAGCCAGCATAAGGCAAATGCCACAATCTCCATTGTTGTTATTATAGTTAAAGAAAAACAAAAAAAAAATAAAATATATATATATAGGTACAAAATCGGCATCAATTTAATATGGCAACTTCGCGGGCGGACGTACAGTGTGGGCGGGGGGCGTGGCGCAGCCAAAACTGATTTCAATGCAATTCGCACCTCATAAATCACGAAACGTGTCCCAAGTGCACGGCCAGCCAAAAGAAGTTTCGGCTAGTAGAGATTGCAGCAGGTCAGGAAATGGCTGCCCGCCAGATGGGGACTGCAGATGCCAGCAACGAGCTCCAACTGGTTGCAAGCTGAGCAGCGCTGCGCTGACTTGAGCCAGCCAGACTCTTGCAACAATTTGTTTGGCATGCCGTAGCGCTAGATCTTCCCAATGCAACACTATGCAGCAAATTTAAAGAGCCAAAGTGTGTGGGAACTGAGTGTGAATGGCTATATTTCGAATGGAGCACAAAATTAGGCCAATTAAAGGGTGCTTAAAAAGATTGAGCTGATCAAATATATGAAAAGCTTGAGATGATAAAATATATGAAAGTTTGGCAGGGCAGCTAAAATTTATTTTGGAGGAGTACAATATGAGGCACAGAACGATACCTTAAAGATTGTCAAGAAACGCGAATGTTGAAAGGTCGAAAAGATTTGAGTATATAGAATTTCGCTTCAGAATTTTAGAAAGGCTTTCAAGACTTCAAATACTTTCAAGATAAATATAACTTGAATGGTGGAATGGAGTGGAATTGTGTTATAAATTAGTGGCATCTATATATATATATATTTTTTAGGAATATCAAATAGAGCTCACACTGTGCTGTGGCGATTATTTAGCTGAATATTTTCTAGATTTTATTTTATCTTTTTATTTTTCGAGTGCCCCACAGCTTTGCTTAAAATTTCCTTGCTCTTCTCATCAGTCAATTCCTCTCAAGGGGAAACTTTTTTGCCCATGACTTGCAGAGCTTCTAAAAAAACTGTAAATTTCAGAATTTTTCGCTTAAAAACACGATGAATGAACCAAAAAAAAATCAAAATATCAAAATGTGGTCAAATTTCCTTTCGAAACACTACCAGCTGCCTCTGCCTTCCCACTAGAAACCGTGTCGCAGACTTCTCTTAAAATGCTCGCATTAATTTCGCAGTAGCTGCTGATCAGCTCTAATTTAATAGCTCATGTAGCAGAGTGTAAACGTACAGTTAGATTGCCTATGAGAGCGTCTGCCATTGGCGAATTGCTGGCAGACATTGAGGCTGTAGCTGCGGCTGGGACTGTGGAATGTGTGGCCATTAATTGAAAATGCCTGGGCTAGCACAAGCAGTTAAGCAGTTGAGGCCAAAATGAAAGATGGTGTCGAATCGTGCACACACACACACACACACATACTCATGGGGAGACTCAAATGAGGCAGAGACTGACTTCAGCTGTGATCCATACACACCAATCACGATGGCATGCAAACGTTGCGAGTGTGCAACGCCCCCAAGGCGAGCAAGGCAGGAGCAGCGGAGTGGGGCGTCTGCAATGGGACAGGAACTAGAACTGGAACTGGAGCTCAGGCTGGAGCTGGAGCTGAAGCTGAAGCTGGCCTTAGCTGTGCTCGTGCTGCTGGCAGGGCTTATAAGCTGCTGATGATCTGCGCCGATGATGTTGCCGCTGTTGATGATGCGGCTGCAACAGTTGCTGCTGCTGCTGCTGGGACAGGCAACGAGCCGTGAAAGTGTTATAATGGGAAGAGTACGCTCCACTCGAGCCGTGGCAGCTGCACGCTGTTTGGCTTTGGCTTTAGTTCTGCTCGTTTCGCTTCCACTGATATCATAATCACAATCGCTAAATAGGCCACGCCCATATCCAGTACAGCCAGCCAAGCTGCGCTGCGATAAGCAGCTGTATGGAAATTCACAATTATTTACACAGCAAGAAAACTCAATGTTGTTCTCAATCTCGAAATCTTGAAACATGAACTGAATGTCAATATCAGAAAAGTTCGATTAAGCTAAAAGAAAATTTAGGTTTGACTCATTTTTTTACTAAAAATTTCTTATGAAAAACTGAACTTAGAGCAACAATTTGTGCTTTAGATATATGAAATAAAATTAAAATTGTTATTTATTTTTTTAATGTCTACAAGTTGCCTAATATTTAATAACATTTACTTGACATCCTTGAATATCTAGTAATGACCATTCTAAATCATTTTTATAAATTCTCTACCTTATATGTCGCCATCTCGAGCAAAAGTTTTTACTGTGTAAACATGCTAGGCCCATAAGGCAGGAGGAAGCGATTGTTGTTGCTGTAGCAGCAGCAGCTGAAGCTGAAGCGTAAATCAAAGCCCAAATTCGTATACAAATACAAGCGCCCAGTGGGTGCCCAATTCGTGCCGGCAACGATTTGAAAATCCATCTACAAATTGTCTGCGACTCCCAGAGAATCGAGTGACCAGAGAGCTGAGGCCAGAGCCTCTTGCCTCGGCCTGACCCTTGCTGAACCAGCACGCTCGACGTTCTTTTTTTGTTCGTTTTTTTTTTTTGTTTCTCGTTGCGGTAATAACAGCGTGGCCACAACTATTTGGCCACAAAATTAACACCTTTTCAGCTGCCTCCTGCTGCTGCCGCTGCTGTGACTGCACGAGCTGATTTTGCATTTGCGATGAACGGAGAGAAAAGCTGCTGCGATCGCAGCTGTTGCAGTTGCCTAATTGGCATGCTAAACAAGCTGCGTTCAACACGATCTACCAGGCGTATCTGCCAGACAGCCGAACAGTCGTATAGTCGGACAGACAGACAGACACTTCGATGGCTTCTGCAGTGTCATTGTCATTGTTGTGGCTCGTTTGTGCCTTAAATGCGAGCATCGAAACGACATCGAGCAGTGTTTCACACGAACGCCCACACAACACATTCAGAAAAAGAGAGAGAGACAAAGAGAGAGAGTGAGAGAACGAGAGGACGACAAACAGTCAACAAATGCTGAAATGCTGACGATGACCATCGCGCGACCCGCTGCCCAAACCCAAACACAAATCCATATCCCAAACCCACAATGCCAGCTTGCAGGCGCTGCTTCCCCCATTGGATACCTCCAGCTCGAGCACAACAAAAATGAGAGTGAGAAAATGCACAGTTTATCAATTTTCAAGATTCGCTTTATTTAAATACGCTGCTATGGCCCAGGCTATGGACCAGGCATGTTTGCGCAATTGAGTGCAAGGGTAATCAATGGCAATAACTAGGCAAACTTTTAGGATATGATTTGAAATTGTAAATGAATAATAAAAACTTTTCTGAATTCTGGAAAAAAAAATTACTAGATATATAAATGGATATGATAAATTGATAAATCTTTAGTAAGTATTAAGAGTTACTACTTCTAGCATAAAGAAAGCTGCTATTTGCCTATGATTAAGAAGTTTTAGCTTTGAACCTAACTTATACATCTACTATATAATAATTTCAATAATTTAAAATTTAATTTTCATGATTTTAAAGATATGACTTGAACAAAAACTGTTCGTAGAAATATTATGGGCTAGAATAAGTCGGCGAAAAAAATGATTAATGAAAACAATAAATAATATAAAATAGTAAATTTGGGGAAAAAAAATGCGCGCAGTCTAATTATATATATTTATAAATGTATACATAAACATATAACATTTAATAATATAATATAATATATAAGTTATTATTTTAATAATATATAAATTTTATATTTAATAAAATTAAATAATTATTATAATTATTATGATTTACAATTGTAATATTTAATAATTTAATTGTTAAAAGAAGGCTACAGGGCTGTCTGCTTGCCAGACTTCACATTCAAGGCGATACATTTTCTAAAACATAAGGCCAACTTCAACTACAGTTTGCAGTCTATGCTAAAAAAAAACCAGAATACTTCTTGTGCTATGAAAAGGGTCCAATCGAGTCCAAACTGAGTCCAGAATAAAAGAAAACTCTAGGACTCTAACAGAAATGCAATTTCATTTATTTAGAATTAATTTTGTGCTTCTTTTATTATACGAACTAAACATTGAGCACAACTAGCGCATGGAAGAGCGATCATAGAGAGAGGATAATGAAAAGTGCTATCATAAAGAGTGCGATCATACAGAGAGGGATAATAAGGAGAGCTATCATATAGAGAACGATCATATAGAGAATGATCATATAGAGAGCGAGCACATAGAGAGAGGTCTTAGGACTCACACAACTACAACACAATCTGCTACTCTGATATTCGTTTAACACAGATCAATTTACAATTTAATTTCATTATTTCAAATGACTCGCATTACCTTGCCAATTCTGTCTGGCCAAATGTGCAAGTTTACACAGAATAAATCCGAGCCCTTTACATTATTTAACTAAAAACTTTGCACTATTTTAGCTATTTCATGATCAACAATTCGAGACTGCAGAGAGCAATAAATTGGTTAATAAACAAATCGAAAAATTTGAAAAAAAAAACACACACACACACACATACAGCACATGAAACAACAACGAAACGAAGAAAAAACTCTGTTCAAATTGCCCACAGAAGCAGCAGAGCAAATACTGAGAATTACTTGGCCCCCAAAAGGCAGCGATAAGAGCGAATTTTGTTTTGCAAAGCCGAAACCAAACTGAGCTGGACAGCAGCTTGCCAGTAACTAAGCCACACACACACTCGCACACACACACACAAACACACTCACATGTATGGATATGCATGACAGATAACAGCATGAAAAGCGAACAGAAATTGAAGTCTAAAATAAAAATCAGCGCCACAAAATCAGTTGCAACAGAAAACAAAAAAAAAAAAAAAAGCTGAGGCGACAGTTGCCAACAAACGCGAGAGCAGCGAATCTGCCACAGCGTCGCCCTGCACACCGCACTTGAGCACTACACCTGCCCCCACACCTTGCTGCCTCTACAACTCCCTCATAGTATACACTTGAAGAAATTATTGCATTGCAAAATCTATTCAACAAAAATTTAATTATTTTTCTCTAATTTCTCAAGGGAGCTGCAAATTTTTATAGCTTAGATAAATCATAAGAATGGAATTTAACTTAATTAATTTTAATATTTACTATCTAGAATTTACTACATAATTAAGTCTAAGATTGCTTTAGAATAATATTTGATATATTTAATTATAATTTGCCTATGATATGTTTTTCTATCATATTCCAAATCTTTAGTCTCATCCTTTCATCTGTGCTCAAATGGCGCATTCAATATAATCAAATAAAGACTTAAAATAAAAAAAAAATATTAATAAATATAAATATAAATATAAATATATAATGAATATATTATTTATATATATAATTATTTTATAAATAATATTTTAAAAATTAAAATCTTATGAGCCCATGAATTCTGTAATTTAGAGCACAATATTTCGCTGAGTGCAGGCGCGCATAGGCTGAACAACGTGGAGTCCAACATTTTGGATAACAAACTTCAGATAGCCACTCACTCAGTCAGCCAAAAGCTGCTTGGCCTTTTTGTTGCTGTTGTTGTAGTTCTTGTTGTTGTTGTTGTTGTTGTCTGCGGACTTTTGCTTTACATTATGACGACGCCGACGTCGACGTTTGCGGCCGCCCAGGTCCACGTCCAATGCCGTCGACTGGGATGCTCTGGAACGCGCGCCTTATCGCCTTCTTCTTACTGCTGCACTCAGCGCTAATCTACATGGAATTATCACCACACACACACACACACACAGGCTATGACTCCGACTCTCTCTCTCTCTCTCTCTGTGTATGTGTGCTGCTGCGAGACATTGAAAATTAGCGTCGCCAAGTGAATCATGCGGCTTGGCATGCCGGTTCACGGATAAGCAACGCTGCCTGCACTTATAAAATAATTATAAGCAGTCGAATTAGTTCTCGCTCGCTCACTCTCTCTCTCTCTCTCTCTCTCTCCTCTTTTCATATATCCCACCTGTCGTAAGGGCCCGGCTGGGAGTCTGGCAGCCCGGCGCTAAGTTATCGTCGCGGCCATTTTGAAGAGCCGTTTTTTATCAGCAGCTGAGCTCATACGAGCAAATGGATATGAAAAGTGGATAGTGGCATGGCACATGGGATATGCGGGCAATACAAAGCTCTAGTTAAAGTGTCTCGCAGCGAGGGTTAACTCGTTGGTAAGCCAACAACAAGTTCATTGATGTCTAATAAAAAATTCTTTTCAATTTAGATCTAAAGCCAAAATATAAGAGATTGTCTCTTGGGCTAAAAATTCAAGTCTTCTACCATTTGATATAATTTCATATGCTGAAAAATTATTGTAGATATTTTTTTTTCTATATCTACAGCCAAAGTATAAGATATTGTAGCTTGGTCTACAAATATGTCTTCTTCAATTCATATAATTTCAAAGGCTGACAAATTATTTTAGATATTTGAAATATTTGTTTTTAATTGCTTTCGATCAATGAAAATCAATTTATTTGCTTTATCGGTTGAATAGTCAAAGTCTTTGTCTTAAATGGCTTGATTTTATTTGATATTAATTACACTTACAATTTCAGAGGCAGCCCGTGTATAGAAATGTTTCAGAATTGGCTTTTGTTTGGTTTTGTTTCTTTTTTTTTTGGTTTTCGCGCTGTAATCGAAAAATGCCTTTAACTTTTTGACGTTGACGTCGCGGCCTTATCGCTGACCCCGATCTGCACAGAGAGACATTAAACACACACACACACACACACACACACACATACAGCCAGATACAGTGGGCATGGCAACGAAATGCGATGCCGAAACTGAAATCAAAATCGAAAGCAAACGAAATAATGACAGGCAATGAAAATGAATGTAAAGCACAAAACAAATGCCAAGCAATGTACCACGTAAATCATAAATGCTATCAGTCCAAGAGATCGACAAACGGATGCTACAGAAGCAGCTACAGCTACAGCTACAACAAACATAATTAAGAGCAAAGCGACAGCAGACGAAGCTGAAGCACAAAACCAAATGACGACCCAACCAAGCGATAGATGGATGGCTCGACCCCCAGCTACCCGCTCGTACTCCCCTACCTAGCTAATGGCAGCCGTATCAGCAGCAGGCCAGGCCATGCCATGCCATGCCTTGCCATGCCAGACCAAGTCGAAGCACTATTAGCTTGTCTAGATGGCAGCGATAGGCGACGATAAGCGGAGGGCAAGATGAGCGACTCTGGAGGCTGCCTCGTGCTGATATCAGCACGCCAAATGCTCAGCATGGATAGAGCGCAGAACGCACTTCAACGAGCCTGCCGATGGATACCCTAAGCAAATCAGATATGAAGCAATAATTTAATAAGTGATAGGTGAGATAAGGCGACAATAGTAAATGCATTTAAAAGATAAGTTAAAGGCTTAAATTAATAATTAATAATAATAATAGTTAATAAATGATAATTAAGCAGCGACAATTCTAGACATAAAGAGTTGGAGCAGTATTAATATATACATCTATAACTGATATCTATTCACATTTTTCCATTCAGTTATTCCCCATCAAGTGCATCTAATCACGCCCCTTTCCATATGCCTAAAAAAAAGCCCAGGCTTTTGCTAGGGTATCACAAAAAAGAGCAACAACAAATAAACTTCAGAGAGAGAGAGAGAGAGAGAGAGAGAGAGAGAGAGAGAAGAGAGAGGAGAGCAGCGAATGTGTGTTTGGGTGAGAGCGCAAAGACTGATGATGGCGACAAAAAGTCTTTATTTATGCTTTTGCTATGCTCAATTTGATTTGCAATGAAATTCATATTTAGCAGTCTTATCAAGCTATCAATAAATGAGTGTGCGAATGAATGCAGAAAGGGAAGCCAGCTTGTTGCCATAGAAATCTATGGGCTTTATCGGTTCGATCGTAAATCTATCGCTGTGCAACGCTGACCCTACAAGGCGTATGCGCAACTTAATCTAAATGCCTTTTAAGGCTCAAAGACGCAGCCCACTCAAGTGGCAAGTGGCAGGCGGCAGGCGGCAGGCGGCAAGTGGCAAAGCAAAAGCCGTCGTCCCGGGCACACCTTTCAACAAGACAGTTGCGCACATTTGTGAGCCATAATTAAAATGTTTTAATACACGAGAGGCCAGACACGAGCCGCAGACCGTGGCACTTCCACTTGGCTGGCATTCAAATTGCATGCGCGATATCCTTAGGCCGGCGGGTGGCGACTGGGGCAGTGGCGGCGCAGGGTTAGCCGGACCGAACACGTTGTTAACATTAATTTTGCGCCCTGCGGCGACGCGCGCTCTCGTCACTGATGCAGGCGACGCTGGCAACGCTGGCGACGGCGGCAATTACGCTAAACTGAACAAACAGCGAGGCTGTAAACAAACACGCATCCATCAGCCAAGAGAGACAGAGAGTGAGAGAGAGAGAGTGTGTGGCAAGTGAAGCACTGCAACCGACTTGCAACAGGTCTGAACTGAAACTCGTTTCATTCTCAGCGCCTTTTTATTTATTTCTTTCATTTTATTCTGTGCGGTTTCGTCTCGCATGCGATTCACTTGGCTCAGGCTTGAGCAGCGCCTAATGGCGCCTGTTGCCATGTAAATTATGCTTCCTCAACACTTCACAGAATACCCTGCAAATAGCTGATAAGCAAACGGAGTCACATCAACTGTTGTGACAACTAGAAAAAGGTTTGCCAACTCGATAATTCAACTAAAACTTGAATCTCTGATGGTTTGCAGTGACAGCGAAATGAGATCGGCCTGAATATGATTCAATGTATAATTTCATCAAGATGTTCTCCATGGCAACTCTATAATCGGCAGAAGAGCATCTGAGCTTCGATATCTGGAATCATGTGCAGTTGCCTTAGTTGCATCCATTTGGAGCTTCACTCGGAACTGCAAAGGCGACGCGCTGGCGACGCATTCGATTGCCCGCCAGATATCCGCTGCTCGACAGACGTCGCTCCTCGCTCCTCGCATCTCGCACCTTGGCCTGTCCACGTGTGCATATCTGTGTATCATAATGGAAGACGAGACTCTGAGGCTGGCATTTAGATAAGCTCTGACGGCGACTGCAGCGTCAGCTATCAGCCAACGCTCCCCTCGCACTCTCCCTCTCTCGCACTCGATGAGTCGAATGCAATTTGGCCATTCAAATGATTACGCCTAAAGTGCTCCAAGTCGAACGTGAAACCCAAATGAAATGACTCGCATGAGCTGCTCTTAAGAAAACGAAATCATATGATTGAGTTTGTCAAAATTGGGCAAACAATATTAAAAATAAAAAAAAAATAAAATACAGAAAAAAAAAAAAAATTAAAACGTAAAAAAACGACACGAATTCGTCGTTTCGACTTATCGAAATCTACAGATCGTCGAGTATCTCTGGCAAGCAACACAATTCGGAATTGAGCTAATGAGATTTTTGTGTGTGTGCTGCGATGACGCGATGCCAAGCCACAGATGTCTTTCATTCTTGTATTTACCCTGTACCAATTGCAGCTGACTAACGTTGGGGTATGGTGAATTGTGTGATAGAGTATGTAACAACTTCAAATGGTAAATAATTAAATTATAAATAAATATAGATTTTAGTTGTGCTTATACATATTCCAAAATTGGTATAGATATTCTTGGTATACACGAAATTTCATATTGTGATATATATTATAAAAGTTTATTTAAATTAATTAAATTAGTTTTCTCAATAGTTATATTCCCGATATTGATTATTGATTTTATATATTTGCAATATCGATAATTATTTATTTTACCCAATACATATAGCAAGAATTTCTCGTGGGTAAATTGAAAATAATCAATCAAAAATCTATGAAATCAAAAATCTTTACCAGAAATATAAATGAATTTTATTTGAACAATTTAAATACGCGTTTATACATATATATAATATATTTTTAAATCTTTTATTTTCTTATGATATATTATTTTGAGTGCTTTAGCATTTAGAAGTATTATTTAAATATATAACTAAGAAAACTACCAAAAAACACCAAAGTCCCAGTCGTCTACTCCCACAATTGTTCTTTTATTTTTGGCGAAAACCTGATTAGAATCTTGTGATATAACTAAACTCCCACCAAGACCTCTTTATCTCCCTCTCTCCCTCCCTCTCTCTGTCTCTCTCTCTCTTTATTTTATAGTGCTTGTCTCCGAAAACTCGTTCGTTTCCATTTTGGAACATGAGTTATTCGTTTTTAATCTTTGATTTAATTAGTTGTGTACTTTTCGTTGCGCTGACTCTCTCTCTTTCTTACAATCTCTCCCTCTCGATAGAGCCTTGCACCCCCTGCCGCACCGCTGGCTCGTGGGTGCTGCCAACTCGTTTTGAAGACGCTACAGATAAACAAAATGGACGTTTTTGGGGCTGGGCTGGGCTGAGCTGGGCGGCTATCGCAATGTGTGATCGGCGCAAGGCTAATGGCATAAATAGATTTCATATTGTGCTCCCTTAACCACAAACCCCCTGCAGACTTAATTACCCACACACACATACCCACAGAGGTTCGATTGGTTTGTTGTTGCTTTTTTGCTTCTCTGATCAGCACATAAAATCTAGAAATATATTTTTATGGATTTTTAATCGATTGCCGCCGCTTGCGAGACGCGACGCGACGCGACGCGACGCAACGCAACGCAACGCGCCTGGTGCTGCATTTTGGCCAGGGCCATTGCCACACTCGGGGATGAGGGGCTGGGGCCATGTCTAGCGCTCAAACTGCCAGCCATTCATTTGATTTGATTGCCTGGTGCGTAGACAAGCCACATAGAACGTGTGGGCCGATGAGGGGTCCGCTCCACAGATAGAAACATTCGAGACAAACGTCGTCGTGCGTCGTTTATCGTGTAATTAGTTTGCTTTTTAAAGCCAGCTGCAGCTCACCCGACCCAACCCGAGCCCCAAGCACCTGCAATTGAGACATCCCAATTTTGGTTTATGCGTAGGTAGTCGTCGACCGCACTGCTCCTCCTCCGCGAAGCGTTATCTCTAATGACAAATGTTTGCTTAAAAATCTTTTAATTGCACTTGTTTTGCTTTTCGTATTTCGGGCGGGAGGGCTTTGTCGCCGCTTGATAAGCCAAATTAATCGCAGCACTTAAATTTTCATTTGAAATGTGCCTATGCGCTCCGATTTCGATTCCATTGCGATTGCAACTTCGTGTTGAGCTGTGCGTGTGTGTGAAATTGAAGAAGTATCAGCGAGACAAGTGACTAGGCGTCTTGTGGTGGGAGCCAAAAGGGAGTGGAAATGGCTAATGAAGAGGTATTCGTAGAAGTAATCAAAGATTTAACTCTCGAAGGTAACCGAAGGCGTAGTCGAACATGTATTAATTGAAGCAGTAAAAGAAGTAAGTGCTAAACGAGAGCATCGAAAAGGATGTTGAACAGATACTCGAGCGGCAGTAGAAGAAACACAATCAAGGAGCTAATCGGGAGTGAAGAAAATACTCGGAGAGGTTATAAAAACCATAATCAAAGAGGTATTCGAGAGGGTAATTAGAGATATAGAAAAAGTTGCAGGTGTAGCAGAAGATATGATTAAAAAGCAACTGCGGAGAGGTAAGGAATTAAAAAGGATTCCAAGGAGGCTTACTCAAAGTAAAATATAAGAGATAACCAAAAATAAACTCATGAATGATTAACTCAGGGAAATATTTAATGTTGGCGGAGAAAAATTTGATGAGACCGAAGGATAATCGAGGAGTAAGTCATAGACGCACACTTGGCATTAGGGAAGGGAGTCGAGGAGGTCATAAAAGATAGCTGAGCAAGCAATCAAAAAAGTAGTAAAACAGATACAAGAGTCGATGCTCAAAGGGTAAGCGAAGTGGTACTCGAACGGAAGGCAAAGCGAGCGAAGGGCGGGGGCTGGCAGCAAAGTTGTCGCTGTCGTCTGACTGCAAATATAAATTTAATCAATTTATCGCACATGCCAGCTGCTGACTCAGCGCTACGAGCGAGAGAGAGAGAGAGAGAGAGAGCTGAGACGGAAAATGTTGTAATTAATAATTGATTGATGAGAAAGCACAGCTAAGAGTTTAGCAAGACAGGATGCTTGAAAAAGTTGCGACCACCAGGGCATTGGATTATCAACTTTGCGGCATTGCAAGGGGTCGTCGGGTCTACGCGAGGTCTACGAGGTGGCCAGCTTAATCAGAGATGTGGTTAGATGAGAAGGAGATGAGCAAGAGAGACAAGACAGCGCAAAACGTTGAGACAGGCCGACCAAGGGGCCTAGGGGCAGGCATGGTACGGCTCGGTGTGGTACGGCTGGTCAATTAAACGGCGACTGCCCAGTCGCTGCTGATCGCTGGACATAGATAATAGGACCTTGGCTGAACTTTATTTCAAGATAAGCGCGCAAAAGATTGATAAAGAAAGGCCGAAATGAAACTGAGCACAGCGCAGAAGAGAGCCTGCCAATGATGAGTAGGCAGTTGAGTTTTAATTAAGTGGGTGGGGAGCAAAGCAACAGATGATAATGAAGATGATGATTATCTGGCGCTGTGGTGGCAGCAAATCGGCAAATCTTAAGTGGCTAGAACAACAACTGCATGAGCAAGAGCAAAGTGAATTCCTTTTGGTTTATAGAAGTCCCAACGATAACGATAACGATAACGATAATGATTATCAGTGAATAGCTATTCACTTGAAGTAACGCACCGATGTCGATAAACAGTTGAAATATGAGAAATGAGATTTTCAACTTGATATACAAATATTTATAAGCATACACACACACACACACACACACGCACACGCACATAGACACGTAGCTCTGTAGCGGAAGCAACTCCCGTTGATAAAGGCGCAGAAATCAGTGCTGCGGTCCGATAGTTATCGCGATAGTGATTAGCGCTCAAGCGTAGAGACAGTCTGACTGACGGATTGACGGACCAACGGACTATCAACAGCTGACAAAGATTTATGACTGGCCGACAGTTGTTATCACTGCCAGGCGACAGCGATTCTTATTTCATATCGCCCCACTAAGGCGGCTACCAACTTCTGATGATTGCTGATTTAGATTTCGAGCGGGTTTTTTCTTTCTTTCTTTTTTTTTTTTATTTTTGTTTGTTTGGGGGGAAGCAACGAATGAAAAGGAGAAGGAAAATGGAACTGATATTTGATAGCATCGCCGCGCTTGCCAAACGAAAATTAATTAGGCGTGCGCAATGATATCGTGGCCCATCCAAAATGCCCCGCCAACGGCCCCGATGCCCATCAACTGACAACAGTTGCCAAAATCATCAGCAAAGCGAGGCGAACCAGATCGCTGAGCGATAGCGAAACAAACAATATAACCATATATAAACCAGGTATACAAACACACACACACACACAGACAGACAGACAGAGATATATACATATATCTCTGTAACGATACGAAATGTTACACTCAGCGAAAAACAAGATTTTAATTAAGCAGTAATGTTCTCTGGCATTATTTGTTGCTTGTCTTTTCAAAGTTATTTCAGCTCAAATGAAATGTATACAACTCAGAATGTTCTTTAATAATGTTTGCAATTTTTTAAGTATGAATCATGCTCTGTTTTCGGTATCGTAAAAAACTGCCGAGCTGCAAATTCGTGACATAAGTTTAAAATTGAAAATAATTTGAATTGAGTAATCATGAATGAAGTCAAATATTTCCTTATTTGAGTATGGCATATATAAATAGGTTGCTTGAAAAGGACATCAATATTTTTATAAAAATAAATAAATATAGGTAACTATGTATATACATATATATATATAAGTAAAATATATTTATAATATATATTTTCAATGGGATAATATATACTGAATATATATGGGTATAATAATATATTAAATATTTAAATTTAAAGTCATAAATGTAGATAAAGAGCACTAGGCGTAAAGTCATTACAAGATTTAACTAAATAAAAATCTCAACTTCACTTTTTCACAGTGTATTCAAATACAATTTAGTGTTTCCTTAACAAAGCAATAATTCTTAATAAAAATAAAAAAAAAGAAAACCCTTCACTTTGCTGTTCTCCAAGCTCTGACAAAATTTGTGCCTCCTTTCTCACAGTGTATTTATGGCAAATAACTTCCGCTCTTGATCACACTTAAAAAAAGCTAACCCCCTAGCCTCTGGGCTAATAATTCTTTTGCAATATTTCTCTCAGTGTAACCATATATAATCGCATAGTAGCTGCATACTTGGCGCTGCCACTACCGCTGCCCCGGCTACAATCCGACAAGCCAAATCACATTGACATTTTTATCATTTGTTGAAAATCTTTCGAAATTGTTATAAAACAGCCAGACGACGAGCTACAGCAACAGCAACAGCAACAGCAACAACAACGACAACTAAAAACTCAAAATACATAAAACAATTTTTGTTGCTTGTGTTGCTTGCTGTTGTTGTTGTTGTTGGTGTTATTGTTATTGTTGATGTTGTGTTTGTTGTTGTTGTTGTTGTTGCTACAATTTCTGTCGTTGTTTTCAGTTCATTCTCATTTTGAAGCAAAGCGCGACAATCTTGCCATCAGATCAGCTGATAAGCGCGAACTGTACAAATCATACAACAACAACAACAACAACAACATGGCTATCTATACAACGGACAGCTGTTCAAGTTTTCAAGTTTTTTTACTCTCCGCTTGTCTCTCGAAATTGACTACAAAACATTATCATAGCTCAAGCATCGAATTTCGTATTTATTTCGACTGATATGAAACTGAAAACCTTGATAACGCTCGCTCAGCTCAAATCAGCTGTCTCTGGAAATTGATCACCAGCCAACTGGATCTTGAACATTCCATACGATAGAGTCATGCATGCATATACAGATAAGAGTTATAATATAAAAATAAATACATATATATAAATATATATATATATATATATATATATATATATATATATATATATATATATATATATATATATATGAATTATATAATATATATATATATATATATATATATATATATATATATATATATATATCTATCAGATAATTTGAGTCTCGCAACAATAATAAAAATAAATAAAAAAATTTAAAAATAATCAATAATTTATCACTTCATATTCATATATATAGATTGCGGGAGAGTTTTGATTTGCCTTTAATTTTGTTTGATATTAATATATAATAACTTTTTATTAAGAAAATTCACTCAAATCTTAATTTCAGTTGCTAATCTGGCATTCATGACTTAATCCTAAGATAATAATATATTTTAAAGATTGTGATCGTATCTACAATTAAGTACATAAGATTAAAAACCAGACAGTTCTATAGAATTTCATTAAGTATATTATTAGATGATCAGCATTAGACGATGAGAGAATTGCATGCCATCGGACGTGCAGAACTTGAAATTGAGTGGGGAATATTATTGCCCAGTCTCTGCTCATATAGAGATTTTTTAGTTAGCGACAATTTATTCGATATTAAGGAAAGGGGCGGATAAATTAAAAAACTGATAAAGTTGTATTCTTTATACTATACAGAAATATCCATTTCATGCATACAGCATTTGTGGCAAACAAGTTTAAGGTATAAAAACATTATACCCTGTTTTCCCATTTTCAATGGGATCAGGGTATAAAAATAAGTAGTTGCAATATTATATCAATATAATATTATATTTATATCAGTATATTCAAAAGGACTCGAAAATTTAATTAAATTAAAAGAAATAAAATAGAAATAGTATGAATATATAAAACTGTTATATTGATAATATCTCAAATATTTATCTCCCTCGCTGTCTATCTCTCTGTGCATCACAATCTCTATATTTGCCTATATCAGTCACTGTCTCCCTCTATCTGTCTTTCAACTTCTTTCTATGTCTCTATCTATTTCTATCCTCTCTTTGATAGAAATAATTTTAATTTCTTCAATTTCATGAAGGGAGAGAACTCTCTCTCTCTCTCTCTCTCTCTCTCCTTATAATTCTCTCAAATCAACTCAAACTATTAAACCAAACTATCATCCTGATAAATAGTGTATTTAATATGCGTTCTGCTTGGATTTATCTTTTCTTTCGTTATTCCTGTTTCATTTCGCTTTTGTTTTTGTTGAATTATATTTTTTTCTCTTCCTATTCTAAATTTGATATTATAAAGCAAGTGCTTTTTAGTTAGTTGAGTTTCGATAAGTGACTGAAGTCGACTCGATATCGCAATTGTTTACGGGGCTGTGTGTGACTCAAGACCCAAACGTTCCCAAGTGCTCGCCCACCCCACCCCGAGTAGCCCCCTACAGCCCCTCTCCGGCTAACCGCTTTATCGCTATTGATATGCAAATGCGCTGTCCAAAAAGCAACAACAACAAGAATTGAACTTAATGCGAGCGAGTACACAAAACGAAAACAACATTTTGTAATTTGTAATGCAAGTTGTTGTTGTTGTTATTGTTACTGCTGTTAGTTGTTATTGTTATTTATCTGTTGATATTTCCTGGTACGATTTCACAAACGGTTAATGCAAAAAAAAAAGAGAAAATAATGAAATAAAATAATAAACATCAGCATTAACAACAAAAGCTTATCGCGCTTTTTAAAACACAATGTCAAAATGGCCAAAGCTCGTATCGAGCTTATCTGCCAGCTGTGCGCGTCTCTACCTTCCTCCCCTCCCTCGCTTTCGTTCTTTCTCTCAATTGTCGAACTTTAACGGTTCATCAGCAACATCATCATCATGAGTCGCAGTCGCAGTCGCAGTCGCAGCCGCAGCAGTGGATAACAGCACAGGGTGCAATGCGGCCACAGGGTGGCCTTCGTTGGGCTAGCTATCTAGCGCAACCTGAGCTTTGGCTTTATCAGCGCGCTGCAGCAACTGCAATTGCAAACTGAAAATACATATGTACATAGATATGCAGACACACACACACACGCACACACATACATATTCATATATGTATTTATATGAATACTGCTATCAAGACTGCAAAGAGCCTCATGACACGTACCCAGCGATTGCTGACGCGCTCGCTCGCTCGCTTGCTCGTTGAGTTAAGTTTTTTTTTCTTTTCATTCTTTTTGAGCCCGGAGCTCTGCTTGGAAAATTGGAATTGGAATTAAAATTGAAAATGGGAATGGAAATTGTCGCCCGCATGTTGTGCTGCTCGAACGGCTCTATCTTTCTAATTCTTTTTTTTTAGCTAGATAATAACAGCAAGCACACAGCTGGCAATTAACATAAGCTCGGTGATAAAGCCTTATTAAAAATGTATAAACAAATTATAAATAAAATAAAAAAATAAGAGTAGATGGAAAATAGCAAACGCAATTTGTAAACTGCAGCCCAATTGCGGTTTGCCAACACTGGGCGCGACAGCGGCGTTGCCATATCGCCAAAACTAATGGCAATAACAACAACAACAGCAGCAGCAGCAGCAGCTAAGACTTTTGCACAGTTTTCGTTTTCTGCTGCTGCAGTTGCGATAAAAGTTTATCGACTGCGCGCTTTAAAGCTATAGAAAAATGTCAAACAACAACAACAACAACAGTTAGCAATAAGAACAGCAGCAAATGCGCTTAAGATAAGTATGCAAAACTAACAGAAAAAGAGACAAAGACAGAGAGAGGGATAGAGCTTGGCCTAGCCTGCGATAGTACGCTGTATGGAAGAAAGCAAACGGCGCAGGTGCAGCAACAACAACAACAACAACAGCTGCATAGATAAGCGCGTTAATTTATCGTAACTGTAAACGTTGCTTAGCTGCGCTGTTAAACAGTGTGTACCTACAATATATATATGTATATATATATATATATTTATATATATGTATATAGATTAAATATAAATGTATGTGTGCGGTGTATAACTATATTTATTTCTTTTTATTCTTAGCGTGCGTGTGGTCATCTAATAGATATAATAAATCTTATTTTAGCCAGTGCATTTAAATTGAATTAGGTTTAATTTATAATGCTGAATTTTTGAGTAATTACATTTTAGTTCATCAAAATATTTTTTAGTTGAATAATATTAGCTAGATCAGTCCTAGCAGGATAAAGTTTAGTGATAAGATCGATGAATAAATGTCTTATCTTACTTGCCAATTGCAATGTTCAGCTAATTTTGAAGAATATTTAATGTTTGCACACACAATAATATATAATAAAAACAGTTTTCGATTCAAAACGAAATATCTTAGTGAATTTTAGGAATTTAGTAAAACTATCAATTTGATTTATATATTAGTTTGCGAATAAACTTTATGAATAATAAATAAAATCTAATCTATAGATAAATCCATAGGATAACTTCGTATTACCTTCATAAACTAGTTTTTATTTTAAATATAAAAAAATTAGGTAATTAATTTCATGATCACCAATACAGTGTGTACATACGCATTACATTGCAGCCTGCTCCTTATACAACTGTAATGTCAGCAGCAGTATGATCAGTGTGTACCCACAAAAATTAACTAATACTCTATATTTCCATGGAATAATAATAAATTTATAGATATTTCATTTCTTCTGCATATTTATCCAGCCAGTCACCCACACACACACACAACAACTCGAATTTACAGCAACTTCGGGTGATATCATTGTTTACAACAACAACAACAACAAATATAAATAAATAAGTAGAGAAACAAAAGTACAAGCAAATCCAACTCAACCTGAACCGTGAAACGTGCTCGCGATAAGGAGCGCTCCAACGCTGGAGCCGTCAGCGATTAGCGAAGACTTTTGGCCCGTTGCTTCAGGTGGGGCACGTATTATCGATTCCAAAATGCATTCATTGGTCAGAGCGAATGCTCCGGCTCTGGCTCATATATCAAATGACAAACAACAAAATGTAATTAGTTTAATACACATAATAGGGTGTGTGCGATATACCTGATATACCCCAACTCCCCAACCGACCTACCTCCCGCGCTGCCCCTTGGCCGGCTGAACCCAAATGTGTTAACAAAGAAATTTCATTTAAAAAAAAAAAAACAAAACAAAACAAAAAAGAACAAGCTCAAATCTAGTTGACAATGGCAAAGCTCATTTTTGTTTTTATTATTATTATTTATAGATAAATATATATAAATATATATATATATATATATATATATATATATATATATATATATAAACATATTTTTATTTCAGATCGTTCACATGCTTCATGCGCGTAATGGAAAGCCCCAAAACATATATTACGAGCTGACAAAGCTGTTTTTTTTCTTTTTTTTTTTTTTTTTTTGTTTCTTGTTTTTGTATCTTCTCGTAATTGTAGCAGGTGTAAATCGACAGGGAGGGGGCGGAGCAGCGGTTCTCACTTACCTTTATTCAACGGCTTTGGATTCGACTGTTTGCGTCGTGACATTGTTTGCTACCAATGCAAAGTTGGCGGGTTGGTGGGGCTGCTCCAATGTGTAGAGCTGCCTGCGTCCAAGTCGGCGTCTACATCAAATCCGTTTGCCCGTTCGACATTCACATTTACCGGCGGATAATAAAACACGTTAAGCACCTTGATTTATTTCCAATTGGAATGCAATTAGCATGCAGTTATCAATAATATTTCATTTGGTTTAATTTGATAATTTCTATTTATGATTTCGTTTTAATTACATATGTGATTTGCATTAACCTTTTAGCGTGCATATTAAAAAATTAATTAATTTTAAACGAGGCGCGCGACGATCGCGAGCTCATGTAACGGTATCGCTTAAAGGGAATCTGATTGGCAACGCAATGGGCGAACGTTCTATTCCAATCAATTGATGTTTCTCGTTGGCATTACAATTGTTGCTTATGGCTCCTCTGGTTGTTGCTGTTGTTGCTAATGTTGTTGTTGCTGATTTTGTCGCGTGTTCGTCGGCGTCGGCGTAGCGTGGGCGTGGGCGTGCGGCGAACAACGTCCGAACAGTGCAAAGTCTTGCTCACAACTAAATGCTGCCGTTATCCACGACGGCGACGTCGGCGTCGTCGTCATCGTCACTGCGCTACGCTGCTTTGGGAGCTTTCGCCCCAAGCAGCGGCCAGCATAAGAACCGGTGAATTCGCTCGCGCTCTCTCGCTCACTATCTCTCTTCTCTGTGCCTCTCCATCGCTTAGTTGTTGATTGCGCGCGCATTCTCGCAGCTTTTCCATTTTGTTTTTACTTTATTTTTCATTGCACCGCCCGCTTTGGTCGTCTGTTTCGCAGCTTGATAAGAATCAAAACAAAAAGCCGAAACACTTTGCACATTCAACACTCACTTGTCTCCATTGCACACTTCACTTTGCTAACACTTTGCAGCTGCTGCATTACACTTTTAAAGCATTTTAAATGCGTTTATTTATTAATAAATAGTTTATTTCACACACAAACCGTAGAGCAAACCCGGCATGATTTGTTCTTGCTTAACACGGCGAATTGTACTGCAGCTGTTCGCAGCGCCACAGCCTCGGCCAGTACTGTCAAACATCGCAGCAACTATCGATATGTATTTTTAGTTCGATTGGCAACGCGGCGCACAGTCGTTGGCAATATTTGCTTGTTTAATTAAATAAGTAGCATACTTTTAGGATGCTTTCTATATCTGTTGGCATTTAAAATTATTCTTATCGGACTTGAGTTTAAACTTGTTCTTATTAAAGGCAATTTTTATTATTTAATATTTCTTTTTATTATCTATAAGCTTACAAAATAAAATACTTTTATTATTAAAATTTTTCAAAAATTCTACTAATTATTTATAATTAAAAACTTTAATTAAAATTTAATTTTATATATTTTAGCAATAAGTCTTGTTAGAATCTAATTGAATTTGAATCCGATTCTAATTGGATTTGTTATTTCTATCACTTTCTATCACTTTTCCAGGGTATTCGTAGTCGCCACAGTTAGCAGCGCACGTGACAATAATTTATTTGCATTTGGTTTTATATATTTTTCGCTTCATTTTTATTATTTTTTGGGTCTGGGACTTTTTTTGTCTTCTAATTTGCACCTATTGCATTTTAATGGAAATTTTTGGTGCTTTGCATTGGGCGCTCATAGATTTGAAAAATGTCGACAGGAGCGGAAATGAAATGCTTCCTCCACGGACGCCACGTAACGAAGCCCGGCAAAAAAATATAAGGGACATTTGGCCTAGGTCAAAGCGATGGGCCGAGGAACGGGAGGCGGTGCGGCGGGAACAGGCTGGGCCTGTAATAAATATGAAGAAAATGTGGGAAATAATCCGTGCTAACATATGGCGCAGCTGATTAGCCGAAAGCGTTTAACATAACCCGACTGCAGGCAACCGATACACCCTCTCCATCCCCATCCCCATCCCCTACCCTAAACTGCGGTCAACGTCGTTAATGAAGTATTCGCCGCGTTGGCCTTCACCGCGTTCATTCGCCCTGCCTTTTTATGTTTGACTTTTCGGGCAACGAATGCAATGCAATTCGACATTCGCCCAAAAACCTATAAATATCCAACAAACCGTAAGTGGCAGTAGCTGGGCCTGTATCTGTATCTGTATCTGTATCTGTATCTGTATCTGTATCTGTATCTGTATCTGTAACTGTATCTGTATCTGTATCTGTATCTGTATCTGTATCTGTATCTGTATCTGTATCTGTATCTGTATCTGTATCTGTATCTGTATCTGTATCTGTATCTGTATCTGTATCTGTATCTGTATCTGTATCTGTATCTGTATCTGTATCTGTATCTGTATCTGTATCTGTATCTGTATCTGTATCTGTATCTGTATCTGTATCTGTATCTGTATCTGTATCTGTATCTGTATCTGTATCTGTATCTGTATCTGTATCTGTATCTGTATCTGTATCTGTATCTGTATCTGTATCTGTATCTGTATCTGTATCTGTATCTGTATCTGTATCTGTATCTGTATCTGTATCTGTATCTGTATCTGTATCTGTATCTGTATCTGTATCTGTATCTGTATCTGTATCTGTATCTGTATCTGTATCTGTATCTGTATCTGTATCTGTATCTGTATCTGTATCTGTATCTGTATCTGTATCTGTATCTGTATCTGTATCTGTATCTGTATCTGTATCTGTATCTGTATCTGTATCTGTATCTGTATCTGTATCTGTATCTGTATCTGTATCTGTATCTGTATCTGTATCTGTATCTGTATCTGTATCTGTATCTGTATCTGTATCTGTATCTGTATCTGTATCTGTATCTGTATCTGTATCTGTATCTGTATCTGTATCTGTATCTGTATCTGTATCTGTATCTGTATCTGTATCTGTATCTGTATCTGTATCTGTATCTGTATCTGTATCTGTATCTGTATCTGTATCTGTATCTGTATCTGTATCTGTATCTGTATCTGTATCTGTATCTGTATCTGTATCTGTATCTGTATCTGTATCTGTATCTGTATCTGTATCTGTATCTGTATCTGTATCTGTATCTGTATCTGTATCTGTATCTGTATCTGTATCTGTATCTGTATCTGTATCTGTATCTGTATCTGTATCTGTATCTGTATCTGTATCTGTATCTGTATCTGTATCTGTATCTGTATCTGTATCTGTATCTGTATCTGTATCTGTATCTGTATCTGTATCTGTATCTGTATCTGTATCTGTATCTGTATCTGTATCTGTATCTGTATCTGTATCTGTATCTGTATCTGTATCTGTATCTGTATCTGTATCTGTATCTGTATCTGTATCTGTATCTGTATCTGTATCTGTATCTGTATCTGTATCTGTATCTGTATCTGTATCTGTATCTGTATCTGTATCTGTATCTGTATCTGTATCTGTATCTGTATCTGTATCTGTATCTGTATCTGTATCTGTATCTGTATCTGTATCTGTATCTGTATCTGTATCTGTATCTGTATCTGTATCTGTATCTGTATCTGTATCTGTATCTGTATCTGTATCTGTATCTGTATCTGTATCTGTATCTGTATCTGTATCTGTATCTGTATCTGTATCTGTATTTGCTGTGGCAACTGCATATCTGCATTGCTGGTTGCATTTGTATCTGTATCGCTGTCACTGCCTCTATATCTGCTTGGCATTGGTGCATGGTGCATTACACTCTCGCGGCCAAAACGCGTTACGGCCACTTCCAGGTCAAGCAACTTCCTCAGTTCCGAGGTTGTCCGCGGCCGCCTCGGTTGATGCCTGCCGTTGCCGTTGCCGTTGCAACAACTGAATAATTGTATCGCAGCCGTGACGATATCATTGACCCAAGGGTGCAGTTACCTTGTGCTCCTGTCATTCATATATATTTTGTACAAATACTCTGTATCACATTAGTGAACTGGGGTATATTGGCACCGAGAAGTTCTTGGCTCTAAGCTGAAATTGTGAACTTATAGGTTAGCTAGACTGTTAGGCTCTCGTAATATCTAATATGTAAGCATTGACAGAGTAGCTGAGAGTAAGGCTAGATGCTGGGAGAGAGAGAGAGACAGAGAGAGACAGAGAGAGAGAGAGAGAGAGACAGAGAGAGAGAGAGAGAGATACTGAGGCAGTACAAAAAGCCCAATATCTGAAAGTATCTTCAAAATGATCAACTGATATTCCCTGGTAATTGATAAAAATAGATTTCTCTCACAGTTTGGAAGCCATTGATGTAAATTCTTATAGTATTACGTAGTTGCTAGAGCACTCTAGCAAGACCTGCTCAAATGCCTTAAGCTTATTCTCAGATATCAACAAAAATGTCTCGTCTTTGCAGCTTAAAAACCTCTGACAGTTTTAGAGCTACTTTAGAGAGTGTTTTCAATTTGATTGAGTCCGTTGGCCAGCGTATTGCGCCGTCTCTACAACCCGTTTTCAATGTTCTGACTGCTTTTTGTTTGTTTCGAAAATGTGTCTCGCCTGGAGTGCGTTGATCCGTTATGGTTGCTGCAGCCCTGGCGCTGAGGCTGCTTTTAACCTTGTTCGCCAGACAGCTGTGGCCCCAGCGGCGGGCGCCCCTCCCAAGCCCAACCCTTCCGCCAGCAACACTCTCGCTGAGAGATCATCACACGCCCCATTATGATGATCATGATCATGATCATGATCAGCTTGATCAGTGTCGTGCTAATGATGCATAAATTAAAAGAGCTGATGAAATTTGCCAGACAATTCGCATAAGCAGGCAAAACTGCATATAAAATTATGACCAGAAGCGCAGAAAAAACCAAAAATTAAAACAATTAACAGAGAGAGAAGGACAGAAAGAGAGAGAAAAAGAAAACAAAAAGGGAAAAGAGAAATGAGAAGAGAAGAAAATAAACTAAAATTATGCAGTTATTTTTACACGCTTTATTGTTGGCATTACAAGGCGGCCATGCCACGCCCACCCGCAAATGTTGGCCACAAAGTCCATTTGGCCAGGCGCCCTGCCTTTGAGGCTATTTATAAAGCAACAGCAACAATGAGAATAGCAATGCATTGGCCAATGATTTTGTTATTCTCAGCAGCTGCTAATTGCCAATATATGTGTGGGGGGGCTGTAATTATTTATATGTATAAGTGTGTGGTGTGTGTGTGTGTGTGTGTGTGTGTGGCTGCCATTGCGGTAGGTTCGCAATTGGCACACGCTGCGTATGTTCAATACGTATACGTATTTGTTCGCTTTATGGGCAATACGGCGTATCACGCATACGACCCGTGTGGCCCTAGCATTGGCTTCCTTTACGCTCCGCTCGCTTATCAAACGAGCCAATTTTAAAGTCAGCTTCGTATCGGCTCAGCTATTTATAGCTAGCGACCTGCTATACTGCCACTCATCGCAATAAAAATACAAAACTTTTGCTCGTCTAGCAGATGCCCTGTAGCCAGGGCCAAAGTCCAAAACGTTTTCATTGATTATACATATTTGCTTAGCCGATGCTCTGCAGGCGAATCTAGTGGAATTTAGTGCCAGCTCTCAAACTGTGCCAAAATTGAGCTAGTTCGATAAGCAATCGATATCGATATCGAATATCATTTTATCGGCCTGCTTTTTATGTTAATGTCTCCCATCAAGTTATGGGTTATATTTAGGGTATTTTTTTTAGGTTGCTTGATTGAAAGTTTTATTGTTCAATTGATTGATAGATAGGCCGCTTCCTGCTACAGCGCGACCCCCTCCCAGGCGCATGTTGCACTCCACTTGAGTTGCCTCAAGGGGTTTTCCAGTAATCTGTCTGCGATCGTTAGCCAATGCTTGACATCATTCCAAAGTTTACATCAATATGTATAAGCATTTTTTGTTGTTGTTGTTGTTGCTGTTGTTGTTATTGTTTTTGCTGCTGTTGCTCTTGGTGATTTGTGACCGGCCTGCTTTACATTTTTTACACTCATCGCTGGCTCAGGGTCTGGGGCTGGTGGTTCAACGTTTTCTCAATTTCGTTTTGCGCATTGACCTTTTCGTGCAATTTGTTGCTGTTTGTTGTTTATTTCGGTTGTTTTGTTGCAATTGCTGCTTCCTCGTCGGCGCTCGGTTGTCCTTGCCCAGTGCCAACGCCTCGCGGCACATGTTTAAAAGGTGATCTTGAGCCTGGGTATTGCCTTTCAAGTGGAAATAAATGGGTTCACAGTACAAGCAAACAGTCGCTCGTTCGCTCGCACTCTCTATCCCTCTCTCTCTCTCTCTCTCTCTCCATCTGTCTTTCCCACTCGCTCTCTGTTGCTCTTCAGCTGTCGCTCTTTCGGCATGGATCATCCGATCGATTTATGGCCCCCAAAGTCACAACACACGATGCATAATTTGCAAAAATATGTTAATTAGATTTTGTTTGTGCCTTCCTTTTTATTCATTAGACTCTGCCTCTTCTACGTTTTGATTATAAACCGAATTATTCCACGCATTGCGCACTCTTTCCACCACCACCACTATATTAATAATAGGAAAAAAGTCATATATTTATCTCGCAACTTTTATGACATACCCTGTAATTAAAAGACATTTGCATGCATGCTTATGGTAAATAAAAAAAATACTATAACATTCTGAAGTTATGGACTCAAACTTTATGAGTGAAGATTTTAATGTATTATAGCATAAATGACTAAAATATCCTAAACGCATTGATAGCCAACTGCTACCGATATCGATAACAACTTTTTTGCTTTTTTGAGTAAAATGTGACATCAGAAAAGTGGCAACGCTGAATTTAAATATTTAAATGTTTAATGCATATACGAAATAAAACCATAAGTTCAACAATCCAAATGCATTAAAAATAAAGCGTAATTCCTTAAACTGTCTTACTGGGTATCTGCGTGTGGTCCCTTTAAGCTGGATTTAATATTGTTTGCTAATGGAAACGCGTCGCGAGTTGCTAAAAATAAATAAATAATAAATAGACGACTTAATGTTACTCGTGCTGCGATCAACAAAAATAATAAACAGTGAAAATGTGCTAAATTGTTGTTCGCAGCGAATTACCGGAGATGCCGACGTTGATGATTTTTAGCGCCCACTGTACCTGATTTCGGGCCATTTGGCCGATCAACAATTGATTTTTAATCATAAAACGCGACTTTGTAAATGTTTGTTGTTTTCCCCTTTGGTTTTTGCTATAAATAAATATCGCCGTCTGATGCTGGCCGGTCACTCAGACAAGGCCGCATTTGCGTCACATGCTACATTTTTACCTCATTTAAATGAGGCTTTGGGCAAATGTAGACCTGTTTTTTTTTTTTTTTTTTTTTTCATTTGGCCAAGCCAAACCCATCATAAAACAGCAACTGTTGACCAGTTTATACTTGAAAAGTATTTATATATATTAAATCAAAGAAATCTAAAATTGTACTTCAGTTGTCAATTCTAAGCCCAATCTTAATCACAATCATTAAAGTAAAAATATTAATTAACATTCAATTATTTGCGCTTATCTAATTCAAAAAAAAAAAAAAAAAATTGTCTCGTGTTAGCTTTTTATTTACCAAAATTTGTTTATGTGAAATCAGCGAAGGTTCACCCAGTAGACCAAGTGAACACTCAATAAATGCGTGGATACGTATTATCTCTTCAGAGTTCTTGGCAGCGATAACGCCTCACCCACACATCCATACACACACGCAGGCACACACACTCGTGGCGTTGCGACGGCATTCGTCACAGACAACTAAAAATATCGAGTAAAAGTCAAGCACTTGAAACAAGTGAAATTGTAGTTCACTTCGCAACATATTAAACTTTTATATACCCCGTAGAGGGTTTACAAAAAGAGAGTACATCTGTGTACTATGGCACAGTTTATGATTATCTAAGAATTCGCCCTGCTCAAGTGAAGCAACTGTACTTTTTCAGATACTCTTTCTAGTTTCTTTTAGTTTTCAGTATTGCTACTGACTTGGAAATACATTCTGCAGATCTTTAAAATATTATTTTAATGTGATGATATATCAATAGCCACATAGAAATAACACTTCAATCATCTAAGGTATTTAAAAACTCAAATCGATATTTATCGAAATTATTTAAAGCAAAAATATTCTGCCGATAACTCAAAGTCAAACTATAACACAAACACGACTAGTTCAGATTAATATAGCAAGTTTTTAGCTGTCAGCTGACTTAGCATCAGTTTACCCCTTCTCTAAAATACTGGGTATCAACAATAACAAAACACTCTGAGCAACCTAAAAAGGTGTGTGTGGCTGAGTGCTTATGTCTTGTGGTAGACTAAAGCACTGCGCACTTGGGTTGTTTCCATTGTTGACAGAACACACAGCGAGCCTCCAAAGGTTCCCACTGACAACAACAAAAACAGCAACAACAACAACGCAGAAGAACAGTAAATCAACAACGCCAAATCCCAGGGGCAGTTATCGACCCACCGACGGCGAGGTCGACACTCAACGACGCCCCTTAAACGGCAAACAAAAAGCCATCATCAGAGTTGCTGAATAAACCCAGTAATCATAATCATAATGATAATGATAATAATATTGATGACTGATTGTATACGCAAAAATATGCAGCTGTCAGGTAGCTTTAGATAAAAGATTCAACTTCCTCTATTAGAAGTTTTTTTTTCTCTAAGATGATTAACTGTGTTCTTTAAGCATTGTTCGTTGTTTTCCTAGTCCAACATCTTATCGATTGAGTCATTGAGTGTATTTCGCAACTCAGAATATTTGTTAGTCACATCTTGCCTTGTGTGCAAAACAGAGTTTTTTGATTAGTCCAAAAACAGAGCCTAGAAGACTTATGTGAAGAATATTCAGAGTTTGCCTCGTATGAAAAGGTGCTATTATATATGAAGTAAATATCTATAAATATCCCAATAATACTATAAATGCACTATTCCCAATTGGTTTAAGGCTCAGTGGAACTCCCAGTTAGATAAAGACTTACGAAGGTATTAGACTTTACCTGACGGGGAACTCCAAGCCTTAAGCATTTTTCATAAAAAAGCCCACAAGTGGCATTAAGCTGTAATGCGGAGCATGCACGACTAGTTAGATACCTTTTATAAGTAGATACTTTTTCTATAATCTGCTTCTCTAAAAAACAAATTACTTAGACATTAGCTGGACAAGCAACTGTCAACTCTATACAAATTCCCGATTAGCTGTATTGTGTATATGTATACCCTATAAATAGTCGATTGTAGTTGATAATCGCATACCATTCACCTGTTCGTAGTTCATGCAAAAATTCATTCAAAGCTACAAATTTGTTGATATTGCACTCAACAGCAGCTGCATATACCCATTGATCAAGCCGTCATAGTGGGCATATCAGTAGTGCAATCGATTGAGAGTATATGCGACCGCATGTTCCGCTGTAGTTTGGATCGCACACCGATTTCAATGGTGAAGCACGATAAGCGATCGACGTTCGTGTTCCGCCGCGATAAGAACAGCCGCAGCCACGCCCACGTCCGTAAATGGGGCGTTGTGTCCATGCGCTGTCCAGCTGGTCAGCCTTATCATAGTTCCCGCAATGGGCTTGGCCTTTCACGGGGGAGACGCATCAGCCGTACAATTATGCCGCGCGTCATGCAAATTGTGAATAACGCAATTAGATAGCTCGCCTTCTCGCTTCCTCTCTCTCAAATGATGAGACACTCCCTCTCTCGCACTCTAGCTGTTATTCTATTTGCGTTCACTCTCAGACACAAACACACTCTCTCTCTCTCTCTTTTCTCTGTTCACGTTGAGTTCACGTGCAAATCAGCCGCAGAATTTGCGACCTCGTCGTCATACATATAACCGTTCTATCCGGTATACTGGGCTACCTAGCCACCCCTCTATACCGTACTCTCTATATGCTCCATATTTATTTATGTTTCTGATTCTGCCTCAAGCATATTAACACATATATTTATATACACTCGATTCAGGAATATAAACAGAAGTTTATTAGTTCTATGCCATGACCGGATAATTTATAGGCACGTAATTATATTGCCGTGTAGTAACTATATTTTTTTATCGATAACTTTTCGCATGCCCATAAATATTAATTTTGGGCATTCCATTTATTTTTAGATAACTCGCAAACATTAGGAATGGCAGATGTTAAATTTGTCACGAAGTTTCCCGGGGAGTTTTTGGAAATGAGTGAAACTGGTTTTGCCTAAATCTATCTCAACTTTACTGTACTTAAAAGTCTTGAAATTTGTATTGCTTATTTTCATTAGCCTAGGGCATCTGCTAGTCGATCACTAACGTCACTTCTTTTCATCTTATTAATGATGTTGTTTGTTGATTTCCCATTGTGACTACTCACGATTCCCAATCGACTTATAGTATGCATGATAATGTAGATGATCATGATGATGGCAACTACGTCGACATAGGCAAAAAATTAAAAATAAAATATATAAAAATAATATAAAAAACACAAAAAACAAAGAGAACTGCCATTGCCCCATTAAAGGCGTTCAGATGAACCGGTTCAGGGTCAATCGACTGAGTCGTCTTCGTTGTTTTCTCTGTTGTCTTCGTCGCCTGCCGTCCTGCCATGCACAGCGACTTTCAAGTTCAGTTGGAACATTTGGCAAGGGCAGGAACTGGGCCAAGGTCGGCCAAGTGGCCAGAATAATGCGGCAAACAGAATACCAGGTAAAAGGGGAATGCTATGCCAAGCCAAGGCAAGTCGAATCATTCCCAGCACCATCATCATCATCATCATCATGTTGTTCTGACAGCTGGGCAAAACCTTGACGCCGCTGTACGTAAGTTTCCATTGGCCTTCGGCTAGAGACCTGTGTAGATCCGATCGACCCCAAATTGAAGTAAAAAGTTCTCATCACAAAACTCTGAGGCGCGATAAAGACGCAACGCAACGAGTCAGCTAGCACGTAGGCCCCTCAGCTAGATGGGGGATTAGGCTGCGCTCCAAACAAATGATATATCTCGGGACAGCTAATATGAAAAACTAAAAAATAATAATAATGACAGTAGAAATAATAACAAAATATATAGAAAAAACAAAAAAAAATTGGCATAGGCAAGGGCTGAGACAGAGTCTAACTAAATGTCTCTCAGAAAAAGCCCCTTAAAGTCTTAGAAAAAAATATGAAAATATTAATGAAGATTTTTAACGCTTCTGTCTGACTTAGCTGTATTTATATAAGTATTTGCTTAAATTTGGAAAAGTCTATAACGTTTAGAATCAGCTGCTGCAAAAGCCTTAAAATCAACTCGAATAAGCCAAAAACATTTGGACAGGTCCAATTTTTGTTTACTGTATAATTAATTCGCTAAATGAAATTTCATTGATTATAGCCGCAGGTGGGGCAGCGAGGGTAACGCGCTGCACTGTCACGAGCTGTCCATAGATGCCGCCGCTGGTGCTTGTAGTGCTGCTACTGGGCACCAGCATGACGTCATGATCAGCATTTTGTGTGGCGCGTGTGAAATAAAAAGGCGTCAAAAGACAAGTTCGGGGGTTTTACCCACTCGCTTTTGCATTCGTATGCCAAGAAAAATCAACACCAAGCGAAGGAAAAGGCCAAAAGATATGTACATTTTTATGTACATTTATTCGAAAAGCGAAATGTGAATGACTTGAAGATTGGGTGAAAATGAAAATTTGGAAATGTTGCCCGTGTGTTGCCGTGGCGAATTATAGATTCAATTCAAGCTGAATGCTAATGGCATGAACAATAACAAGATTGAGCATTCACCGTGTACATGTTTCGCTTAGCAGCTGACGTCACGCTCACCTGTGATTGACGTCCGCTGCAAAAAGAGACACAAACAGCCAACACACATAACATTTAACGCTGCTGGTGGCAAAACGGAGGGGGAAAAAAAAGCAACAAAATGTTAACCAGAAAGCTCGAGTTCATTATTAATAAGGCATATGGTTGAGAGGCCTTGAACCATCATCCGTTGGCCCTGCGAGACGTCATTGGCGACGCTGCTTCTCTCTGTTTGACCTTTGGAGCGCAACAGGAGAAATAGCGTGTGTGACGTCATTGAGAGCCTGCTGGCTGCTACGTAACGATTACATCAGGTTACGTCAATGCGCAAGCCCTTGTGGCTCTCTCAGGCCATAGTTATTATGCTCTGACCCACCCATTCTCTACATCTGGCAACCCTGTGCGTTGGCGGCAGCAGCGGCCTACGTGCATTTGTGTCGGTGCGTGGGCACGTGGATTTTGGATGGCCGCCCGCCCCCATGAATTGTGGGTGGTATTTGCGGGCCTGCAGTTGATACGTAGGTGGCCTCTAAATGCGTGTCAAGGCAAAATGCGTACAGGTCCCGCACTGAACTTGAACTGGCGCCTGGAACCGGAATTCTTGCTAATTTTAGATGCCCTTCGCCAAGCTGATTAAATGGAAACGTACATACGCGCACAGACGCACACAACAAGCATAACTATCTATGCTTGTGGCTCGTACTTAATTTGTATGGGTGGGCCGCACCTCTCAATGATGGGGTAGGCTTCCAATTGCGTTGTGCTCTTTGCATAAATAAAATAAAAAAAAAATAAAATAAAATAAAATAAAAATAAATAATATAAATATTTCCACTGCAGCAAAACGAAGAAGAGGCAGCCCATTTACACACCCACGCAACATTATTATTGCACTTGAGTTCCGTACAAAATTTAATTCCGTTTCCAATAACAAACAACACACGCAACAACAAATACCCACTCCCGTAAGCACTCAAGCACGCTCACGAACATACACACACAAACGCACACACACACGCACGCACGCATACAGCCAGCCATAAATAGTGAAACAAGCACGCCGCCTAACGTCGCTCCAACCCGACCGGCCGCATCGGCCAACACCAACTACTGGCTGTGCTGGCAAGTATCAACAAATGTTCACGTGAACATCATGAGGTCAACGCGTGATACACAGTATGATAATTCACAGACACATACAGGCACACTCTCTCGCGCGTGTTTCGTATGGCGTGCTAGTTTCAGTTGCGCTCCCGCCCCGTTGTTGTTTTTGTTGCGCAAGTAAGAAACCACAATATGAAATAGTCACAGCTGTTTGATGGTGGCTCTCTTTTTTTACTCTCCCACTCTCTCGTTTATTGTATGCCGTTTCAGTCGATTCGCTATAAGTGGCACGAGCCCCTTTTTGCTTGTGGAACTGTTACGAGCATTGCCAGTGTTGCCAGACTCAACCGCAACTAACTAACTCTTAGCAAATGATGTGCAAGGAACTAAGAACCATAGGCATACATTTTATCATATTTATCGCAACAAGCAAAATTATTCGACTCGAGCTGTGCTCAATTTTCTTCACGCCTGGCAACGCTGTGTTAACTCAACTGGTGAGCGTAACCATAGACTCGGCCGACCCCCCCTCTCGAACCGACACAATCAGGTTTCGCCCATCAATGAAATCTGTCTGCGTCTGGACTTTTGCACGACTTAATGTGTGTTAGCTGCCCCTTGTCGAACAATGCGGCTAATGTGCATGCAAATATATGCAGTCTGGCTAATATATTGCTGATCCGATGCGTCGTCTGTCTGGCCAAAGCCAAAGCCAAAGCCAAAGCCAACGCCTCAGCCAGTATTCAGTCTAAGCTCTAGCCTGTTTCTTATTCATCGTTTTTATCTTCTGCTCGAAGCGCTTAATCACGAACTTCCGTAGCAACAAATGCGTCAGCCGCAACATCAGCTTTGGCGGCATCGTCAATGAAACGGCCGGGCCTTAGACTCAGCCATGGCTTCGGGGTGTGTCAGTGTAGGCCTCTCACAGCCGCAAGCATGTATGCACACACACAGACACGTATAAGTACATGTATGAGAGTGCTGCCTTTGCTTTGCACGCCTTATGTGCATGAACAGCAGCTATGAATAGATAGCTCCATGGAATTTTGTGTTTTCCCTCAAAAACACCCCGCGGCCCATTACCCAGAAGTAAACAGCTGATGACGTCCATGCGCTCGTTACGTGCGCGCTCTCTGTCTCTGTCTTTCTCTCTCTCTCTCTCTCTCTCTTTAATTTTTTGCCTGGTAGGCCCACTGTGCGTGGGCACAAACCTGACCTTTTGCCGCCAACGCGAGCTCCATGTCTCAGGCAAATGTCAGCCCACTGCGGAGGCGTACTGTCAAATTGGCGTTGTTCTTAGAGTCGAGACCGTGTCACGATCGTCTGCTAGTTTAAATAAATTATAGGAATAAATAAACTTAACACAAAATATACAAAAATTAGCTGATAATTTAGTTTAATAAATGAAAAAATAAATAAAAGTAATAAAAACTGCGTCTCGTGCTCATCATATATTAAGTCGTGGGGTTTTCGTATTTAAACTCGTGCTTGGTTCGTGACACACACACACAGGCACACACGCCTCTAGCGAGCGCTGCCCACGTTGCCAACGCCTGTCCAAAAAGCAGTTACAATTGTGTGTCCTCCCATTGCACTGGTTGCTTTGCCTACACTGTCGATGACGATTTTTGAAGAGAGACTCGCAGCACACCCGCGCACGTTGACGAGCAGCCCACTTACAACTGATTACGTCGACAACATGCTCTCACACTCTCGCAGTGTGTGCGTCTGTGTTTGTGTTTGTGTGTGCGCTGCGACTGCGACTGTGACTGCGACTGCGATGGTCTGGTGGAACTTCGCAGTCTGTGTTTTGTTCATTCGTCTGTTGAATTCTGAACGCTACGGTTCGCTCACTCGGGCTCCTCTAGCAGCCGCATCAAGTGAATTAAAAGAAAAAGAAAAAACTTTATAAGAAGCCTCTAAAGCTTGTGTAAATCAAAAGTGCTAACGACGATTTAGATAAGTGATAAGGCGGACAACAACTGAAAGAGAAATTAAATATATAAAAAAATAAACAAAATACAGACTCCACTCCGCAGATAGTGGAAAGAAGTGCAAAGTGCAACTGAAGAAAAAAAAAAATAAGTAATAATAATTATTTGCCACCCACACACACATACACAATGGACATGGATACGTTGTTGCTGCCATCGCCGCCTGCAACGCCCCCGCTGCGGGATAACAAAGTGGAAAATGTAAGTCCAAGTGACTCAGAGCTTGCATGAGATTGACCTACAAAGTGAGGCGTATAAATGAGTGTAAATGAGTGCAGTGCAAACTAATTAAAATTAAATGCGAAAAAATGCAGTCGACACACGCACACATGCACAGACACATGCACTCGGTTATACAGTTACAACGAATTCCCGCATTTTATTCGTGCCCCCAGACAAGACGCCTTCGCTTTTGACAAATCACGCAACAAAAAAAAAAATACATGGCAAGGCAAGCCATTAAGTGTAGTGCCTGCTTGCTTGCACTTGCCGCGTTTCTAAAAACAAAAGTCTCGCATCTCACTCGCACCGCAGTAACGCTATGCGATCACGCAGCGGGCACGCTTTCACGTGAACACCGCATGCACAGCGAGTGATACAGCTTATACACACACACTAACGAATATATATATATATATATATATATAGACCACATGCACACACATACAGGGCGAACATTGGACTCCACGGCAATGTGGAACTGTCGTAGTTATTTGCGCGCCTTGCTTGCATATCTGTATGTGTGTGTGTGTATATTTTTTTGCTGAGAGCGTACAAAAGAGAGCCGTCTGCTGACGTAGTTAGAGCGCGTTTGTTTGAGAGCATTTGCCTGCGTGTGAGCGAGTGTGTGTGTGTGTGTGTGCGTTTGTGTGACAGAAATGCCGTGCGAAGGTGCGTCGTCAATTAGAAACAGCAAGCGGTAGAAAAACAAACAAAACCAAGCCCCAGACAGGCAGCGACGTCAGCAGCGACGCCTCATATAAAATATGTCACATTTTTTTGCTTTCTGGTTATCGGGCGCACAAGCAAGCAAACAAACAAACAAAACAGACACACAAACACGCGTACGCCAAGCGAAGGCAACGTGCCGAGCCCATAAAAAAAAAGCAACAACTTCGAGCGTCGCTGCCAGCAACGACGCCGGCTGCACAAATTTGTAGTGCATGCTTTTAGGCTGCGTCGCTAATTCGAAGAGCGCCGCCGTCGTGTCTTAGTGACTTCAAAATTCAGACAAAATGCCTAAAATCAAAAAACGGCTCCGAGCACGATACTGACTAGTGGCTACTCTGTAAAAAAAATCGACCAAGGGCTTTATTTATGAATAATTAGAAAGGCACGAGTTGAATGCTCACGTAAGCCACCCGAATTGCATTGCTCACAGGGTATATGAAAAAGTCATAATATCGCGATGGCATTAACCCCACGTCAGACGCGCCAAATTTGCGTGGGGGCCGCTACTGCGGGTTAAGGTTAAAAGTGAACGGCCTTGTCGCTTTTAACCAACGCCGGCAGCGACGCTGACGCCGACGCCGACGCCCGCGCACAAATTAGCGAATTTTTTCTCTGGGGTTTTTTGCACTCGCCAAAAAGTTATTGTAGGTCAACGCCAGACGGCGAAAAAAAAGTAAATGTGAATGTGTTTTTTCGGGGCCAGAGCCACTGAACCCATCCGCCGCCGCCGATGTCTATTGAACTTGGTTACTAATCGAAATCTTATCCCTGCTCTTGCTTCTTTCAGGCCGCCAAGGACAAGCAACTGGTCAATGAGAATCTGTTGAAGGCCAAGCTGAAGTTGGTCGCAAATCAGCAGAGCCAAAAGAATGGCATCATTACGCCCAATCCCTCGGACACTGAGGATGACACCGCCGATGTGCGACCATGCAAGAAGGCGCGCCTGGAGCAACCGGCGGTAACATTGACGCCGCCGCCAGAACAGCAGCAGCAGCAGCAGCAGCTTAAGTCGGAGCACGAACAGGACGCCGATGCTCTGGCCCAGCGTGTCAGCGTTATAATGCGTGTGAATAGCCTCGGCACCGTCAGCTCGTCGAATGAGGAGAACAGCTCCAGCGCCAGCAGCTGTTCGGCTGCCAGTGATATGAATGCCGCACTCACCACACCCATTTCCGATGACTATCCGGAGGAAAACGTCTGGCGTAATCTCAAATACAAAATGAATCGCAAACGTGCCGCCGAGGTGGCTCTGCCCACATCCACACCTACACCCACACCAACGACGACAGCAACAGCCACCGTGCAGCTGCCCCAGACCACGTATACAACAGCGGCTTGTCCAGTCTACATAGCAGCGCCTGCTCCGGACTCACAGCTGTTGATCCTGAGCAACGTGGCTGCCGCTGCCGCCGCCGCCATTGTACCAGCGTCTTGCCAGTCTTCATCCTCGGCCTCAAACTCAAGCTCCTCATCCGCGTGCTCAACGGCGTCGTCCTGCTCTTTGGCAGGCAAACGCATTACCGCCGCCCAGGCAGCAGCCACACGCAGTCGCATCTACGAGTGCAGCTTTCCGGATTGCGGCAAAAACTACTTCAAGAGCAGCCATCTGAAAGCCCATCAGCGCGTCCATACGGGGGAGCGGCCCTTCATCTGCAAGTGGGACAACTGCGACAAGCGCTTCTCCCGGTCCGATGAGCTCTCGCGGCACAAGCGAACACACACCGGCGAAAAGAAGTTCCAATGCTGCGTCTGCTCCAAGAAGTTCATGCGCAGCGATCATCTGTCCAAGCACGTTAAGCGCCACAACAAGGACAAGGCGAACGGCGTCAATCGCAACGTGACCTTCGCCTCTACAGCTGCCGAGGCAGCCGCTGCTGCTGCCGCCGCAATGTGTGAGCCGACGCTGCAGCTGCGCGCCATTGCGCCAGCCACCAACAGCGCCAGCTCCAGCTCCAGCTCCGCCTCGAGTCCAGCGCCAGCGTCCGCACCAGCCAGCCACTCGTCCAGCAGCGTGCACATCTACAGTGCGCAGGATCTGCTGCGACTGCAGCAGCATGCGTCCACGTTTGTGGGCGCCTTCGTGGCCACGCGATAGGCGCTTCCAAGCACAATCTCATCTCGACACAGTATGACCAGTATGACTCTGGAGCAGATGCAGATGCACATGCGGGCCAGCTGGCGTAGTCTTAAGTTCTAGTTAGGAGCTACTTCTTGTCATCGTTATGTTAGGACACAAACACAAACTATTCTTAAATTAGCAAATGGATATGCCACACACACACACACAAACACACACACACACACACTTAATCATTCTCTCTCACACACACACACATTTTAGTTTAGAGCTCTTCTGATTACACCTAGTGCATAAACTATATATAGCTACAAAATCTGTGATATTTAAGTTTTCTTAACACTTTTTCTATTGTACAATAACTATCGCTGTTAAAACATTTTAATCTGAACAAAATTGTATTTATTGCAACATGCGAAGAAAAGATACCTGGCATACCCGAAAAGTATCAAAGGTCCCAATCTCAAGAAAACATAAACATAAACAAAAACAAATACAATGTGAAAATATATTTTCCATATGATCATTTAAACCAAGTCTTTCAATTGGGCTCAAAGGCAACGTTAGGCTTGACCTTTTTACTCTTAAGTATTTCAATTTTTTTAAACATATTTTTGCTCAATCTCAGCGATTATTATGGACTAAATCTTATCTACATTGGATTACAGTATCATATCATCAGCTTTATCATTAAATGGATTTAGCACGTCTGTAAAATGTCTGCTAATTTGCTATATATAGATGCTTAAGAGATTCTGGTTATACGCCCAGCAGCGTGCTCAGCTCACATATGGCGCGTGGCTTGGATTGGGGCGAACAGGCCTGGCGCACAGCCATCTCCCAGGTGTCGAGCAGGTGCGAGAGCGAATAGTTCTTGGGCAGCTTGGACATGCGAGCGATCAGCGCTTGTTGCACGGTCTGCAGGAACGGCGTCGCCGAGTACTCCTGTTCGGTGAGCGAGCAGTCGGGCGATTGCCATGGGTATTCCTCGGGCACGCTCACGCTAACCGGCGGCACGCTGGGCAAGCACTTATCGTCCAGGCAACAGATCAGGCGTATTGTCTTGTTATTGTTTTGTGCAGTCGTATCCAGCTTGACCTTGAACTTGGTATCGAGGCGTGCGATCTCGCCCTGCAACACATGCGGCACATCTTGCTCGAAGGGCGATGATTTCTCCTCCAAGTGCGGTTTCTTGGCCGGCACAGGCGCACATATGTCTGTGCCAAACAATAGCTCCAGGCTAGGCCGGAAAGTGCGATGCAGCGTATGATTTGCAAGCGGACTCTGCAGCGTAGTATTGATGACCTCCAGCAGCGGATTTGACGATTTCTGGTGAAGAGTTAATCAAAGAGTTAGCCGCAAAGAATTTTTCTTCCATTGGGATGCACTTACGCCAAACTGCTGACCCGAGTAGGAGACTAGATCCATTTTCTCCAGCGCCTTCTCACACTTGAGCAACGTGTCAAGCTGCACACGCTGTGTCGGATTGCAGAGGATCTCCAGTAATTTGCTCATCTTGGTCATCTTTTCAACATCTGCATAGTAAAAATATAAAAATTTAAGAAATTTCCTATGAACATCTGGAATTGAACTCACTGGTTCCATCATTGCTGATCTTGCCCAGCATGCGCTTCAGTGGCTCAATATATTTGGTCAGCTGCTTGTACTTTTCCCTATACAAGGCCTCCTCTTGCGGATTAAATGGACTGTTGCCCGTCACCTGGCCGGGCGTATTGATCGATGCGCTGGGCGACTGCTGTCGTATGTTGCGCTGCGGATTCTGCATCATCATTTGCGGACTGGACTGGGGCACCAGCGCTGGGCTGGGTATCATTTGTGGGGTCGGCATCTGTGGTGTGGGTGGCTGCTGTGTGGGCGTCTGATTGCCCACCAATTGCTGTTGCTGCTGCTGTTGTTGCTGCTGCTGCTGCTGCTGTTGCAGTTGCTGCAATTGTTGCTGCTGTTGCAGTTGCTGTGCGTCCGCCGGAGAGGGGCTGGAACGCATAAAGGGTTGCTGCGGCTGCTGTTGGCCGCCAACGACTCCACCACGATTGCCCGGAAACATTTGGCCCGCCTGAGCCATTGTCATATTCGGCTTCTGCTGCATGTTGGGCGGCATATTGACATTCATGCCGCCCATGGGATTCATGGCGCCGCCCTGCTGTACGGCATTCGGTGGCAAGCCACCGGGACCGCCAACCTGCTGCTGACCCGCCGGGCCACCCACCACATTGTGCTGCTGTTGCATGCTAGACGGCATACCCTGCATGCCCTGATTTAGACGCATCATCGGATTGCCCATGCCCATCTAAGAGACCAGTTTAGGTTAATGTCAAGACATTTGCGGAGTTGCATCTGCTTACCACCATGGGCGACATTTGATTTGGCATGCCACCAGCTGCACCGCCCGTAGGTCCACTATTGGGTCCTGGACCCACCATCTGATTGGGCATGCCGCCGGCATTGCCCACAATCTGGCCCTGGCCCTGCGCCACAGCGGGTCCCATAGCATTTAGCTGCATGCCCCCGGCACCGCCTGGTCCGTTGCCACCCGCCATCTGCTGCACCTGCACCATTTGCTGTCCCCCGGCGCCAGCACCCATGGGTAATTGTCCGCGTATATTTGGCATCGGTTGCATTTGCTGTTGCCCGGGCCTCTGCTGATTCAGCGTCTGCAGCAAATTGGATGCTGTCCCCGGCCCACCAGGACCGGCCATTTGATTTGGACCCGGTGCACCGCCCATTGGCATCAATTGTGGATTCCTATTTCCCTGGCTGGCGAGATTTTGTAATGCATTCAATGGATCTTGCATTATATTTTGCTGTCCCATCTCTGCATTGGGTGGCGGCTGTTGCTGTTGTTGCTGTTGCTGCAGCTGCTGCTGCTGTTGTTGTTGCTGCTGTTGTGCCTGCGACTTACGCGACATATCTTTATAATGCATAAAGAGCTTGGCCACCAGCCCTAAATACTCATCCTTGGTGCGAGACTTGCGAAAGATATGGTTCTCCATCATACTGGCGTTTTTATTGGGGTCCGGCCCATTTTGCGGCAACATTTCATGGCTGCCAAACAAAAATTCTATTAACATTGCTTCTGCGTATGCAAATTAAAGACTCACATTTTAGAAATCACACTCTGACGAAAGTTTTGGCTTTGCCACTCCTCAGCCATGTTTAAAAGAAGCTATTGACTTTTTAACAAATTAATAAAAATTGGTTGCAGTAGCCGTAGTTTACGCTTCACTTTAGCTAACTCTATCGATAATGCGTATCGATTAAATTTTTTATCGCGAAGTGGCAGCACTTTGTGTGAGTTTAAATTTTTCAATAATTTCTGACCGCTAGGTGGCAGCACTGCAATTGTTTTATATCAGTCTGGCAGGGCTGCTCTTCTCTCACATTTGTGGCGCGCAAAATTCGGGACAGCAAAAAAAATAAACATTTACCAACAGATTATGAGTCGGCACTCTTGTGTTTTGTTAACTGTAAATACAGAACGACATTTTCAATTAGCACCAACTCAAGCTCATGTATGCCATGGCTGTCAGTCAAATTACCTGGCTGAAACACCTGTATGAGGTTCTCTGCAACACACTAAGCACATAAACACACATACACATATTACATGTGTATGTGTATGTCGATACGCAAAACACTGAGAACAGCTCGCGAGCTCTAAACTTTTACTAGCTTTCGTTTTGGCGCGTGCTTCTGCTTCGGCTCACCGTTTTTTTACCGTTGCTCATTCGTATCTCGACTTTCAGACAGAGCGCACGTCCATTTGCTCGTTCGTTCGGTGGCTCGTTCGTTCGTGTGTGTGTTTATTTCTTTCCGTTGTTATTAACTTTTATATTTACTACGTCTACGTTCCTCGTATAAACATATATGTATGTACTTGTACATCTCTATATTGTATGTGTCGGTTATATTTAGTTCTATACAATTTACGCGCTGATATTTCAATTCGCCACGCTGCTGCCACCTGTACAGCGTACGTTTAGTGTCTTCTCCCGCTGGTCCCTCTCCAACAACAACAATCAGAGCGCCAATAACAACAACAATCATAATAATTGGAACTGCTGTCAATGCCGGCTGCATTCAAAGTCGCATTTTGTGTACGTGTATTTGTATCTCTAACTTGAATTCGTGCAAAAAAAAGCGTCGTCGTCGGTAGCAGCAGCAGCAACAGCAGCAGCAGCAGCAGCTGAGGCCACAAAATTACACAAAAATTGTTTCATAAACGTATCTTTTTACACAACAACAATAATAACAACGGTAACCAAAACAAGAAAATAGAGTGTATTATCAGTTACCTTGGCGAATGAAAATTTGTGCCAAGCAGCAGCAGAGCAGCAGCGTCGTCGTGAACGTCGACGTAGTGCGTTTACATGTGTGGTGCGTAAAAAAATGATAATTGAATGCAATAAATAAAAGTTCACAGCAGCAACGACAACAAGAATAATATCAAATTATATCATAACTAATAGTGCACACAACGGAGCACAACAACAATATAATCAAGCGAAACGGCAGATACAAAACAAACACACACAACAACAATAACAAATAACAAACGACAGAACGCTTAAGTGAGCAGCAACAGCGACGCGTCGTCGCGACGCAGGCAGCGACTGCGAAAATAGCAACAAAATGTCGAAAAACTGTTGAGGTTCGTATTTGAATGTGTGTGAGTTTGTAATATTAACTTTGTGTATGCTTTATGAATGCCGTGCGCTCTACTATGTTTGAATGTGTATGTGATATACGTGGTTTATTTGCTGCTTCAGTGCATACGCTTGTTTCCCCCTCTGCCCCCTTTTGCGTTCTCTTGCACATTCACTCTCTCTTTCTCTGTCTCGCGTGCCCTCTTCTTTCATTCTCTGCTTTTGAGTGTGGCTTATGCTGCGTCGCAGTCAACGCAGTCTTGGGGTGCTCTACTTATTCTGTTCTTTTGGCATTTTTTTTGCGCCCCAATAGTGACAGCGACGATGTTGATTACAGCCTACAGCCCAAAATGCCCCTACACACACTCACACACACAAGCACACAAATTCAGACAAGCCATAACAATGGCAGCGGCAACAGCAAAAGTGTGTTGACATTTTTGTTGTTACTCTACTCTTGTTGTGTTTTTCTTTCTGTTTTGCTCTATATGTATGTATGCATGTACATATGTATATATGTATGTATGTGTAGCTGCATATGTGCGTGTGCAAGTGTCTCTGCCGCCTGGCAAGGGTAGTGTACGTGTTTAAATTATCAAGCTGAGCTTGTCAGCACGCATACATATACATACGTACGTTCATAGTTACATATGTATGTATGTATGTATGTAACTAGAAATACAGCTGTATGGCACTATGTACACATGTATACATGGGTATAAATATGTCCATATGTATATACATATGTACAAATATACTTTTGTAATTGTGCCGGTGGGCTGGAACTTGGACTAGTAGTGCGCAAAGGGCTTCAATTCACGACTACAAATGACAAAAAAGACAAACAGACGATGGAGAGAACGCAACCTATTGATTTTCAATCAATATTTATGGTGGCTTCCCTCACCCTGCGCTTCCGCTCGTGGCAAATGTGTCGTTTTCTTTCTGCTTTGGCCTTTTTAGCTTTTGTTGCTGTTTTTGTTTTTGTTATTTTTTTTTTTTTGTCGTACGCTTTGTTCGATTTTTGAATATTGTCTTGCATTTGAATTGCTATTGCTTCTTCTGTGGCTTCGGCGCCAACGTCGCTGTTGCTGCCGCTGCCGCTGCCTCTGTTGTTATTTCTTTTTGCTCTATTCTGGTTTCACCTTTGGGCGACGCGACACTCACTCACGCATGCATAATCAACAACTGTATTATTTCTCTGTGTTTGTGTGTGTATGTCAGTGCGACTGCGCTGCCAGCTTTTGCTGCTTTAGCCTTTGCTATTGTTGCTGTCGCTGTAATCGCGGCTTTTTTATTATCATTTGATTGCGCTGCTTTTATGGTTGCCTTTGTTTCTCATTTTCTTGCTGTCTTGTCGCCTATTTGTGTGAGTGCTTAATTTTTTTTTTCTTCTATTCTCTTTTTGCAACGCAACCGCGCGACCGTTTTTGGCTTGGTTTTTATATCAATTAGTTTCTGTCGCTCTTGCTGCATTACTTTATTTATTTACATTGCTTTCGTGGTTTTGTGTTTATTTAATTCGCTTCGCTGCCACGTTTGGTCCTATATTTTCACCTAGGCTGTCAACGACGACGGCTTGAATCATTTGCCGCACATTTTTTCCATAGTTTGTATTTTGTTTTTGTTTGTTTGTTTGTTTGTCTGCTACTTGTCTTGTTTCTTGTTGCAGTTAACAGCTGCGCCGTTCGCCTGTCGCTTGTTTGTCACGCTTCACCATCGAACCGTTAGGCAACGCCACCTAAAGTTAATGGGAGCGTGTACTGCATTTCAGCCGTCGCACAGTGTATTTCATGTATGCAAAGCTAGGACTAAAGTGGGGCTTGTTTGCTTGCTGTTAGAAACTCTAGAACTAAATACATAATTATAATATTTATGCTATTTATAAATATTTATTTATTGATATTTAAATTATTTTTGTAAGCTTTATTTTTAACAGAAGTACTTATTTACTGATTTTGCGGAAATTGTTTTTATTACTCAATGACAGCTTACGATTGTTCTTTTGTTACTGATGTTTGTCAATGTTGCTCCACTGTGTATCCATACAACTGTCATGTTTGCTTATGAGTGTACGTATTGCATGTGTGTACATGTGTACGCTTTTCATTTCCGCCGGCGCTGCAGCTGTCAAATGTGCAGAGACGCGAGGTTCCAGCTAACCCTGCCCGCTAGCCACCCTGAAAAGCAAACCCTTTGGGGGCTAGCCAGCCGGCGCTTTAGTTGTGTGCGCTTCGTTTTCTCACCACGGCAACCACTTGTTTTCCCAAGCAAAACAACACACACACACACACACATGCACAGAAAAAGCGCTCACTCATTCACTCTCTCGCACACACATGAATCCGCCCTGCTTTAAGCAGGACTTTCCGCTCTGTTTGTATGTGTCGCCTGCGTTGACAGCGGCGCCAGCGTCACAGTTAGCGTCAGCATCTGCGTCAACGCCAGCCGCAGCCGCACAATTCACACATTCCGTTGCGTCTCTTACGTCGCGGCAACAGATGAAAAAGTTTCTAGCGCGCACGCATTCGAAATTCACAAAAACGCTGTGAAAAGTTTAAATAGAATTTCGTTGTTGCTTTTTTGTGTTTGTTGTTGGTTTTGATATCGAGTTATTTAATTTAAAAAAATTACGCATACGCAGTGCTGGATTGTCAGCCTGTAACTAGGCTACACAATCGAGTGCGGTCAGAAAACGTGCACGGCTCATCAACCACAGTAATATGCAACCTCTCTCCTCTCTCTCTCTCTGTCTTTCTCTGTGTATATATATATATATATATTTATAAATGTGTGTGTGAGTTTCTGTGAGGCTGTTGCGCGCGTTTTTTTCTTGCTCTGTCGCCTTGAACATCAACATATGGCAACATAATTGTGTCGTTTCTGAAGTCGCATTCTATTTGTGCATAAATTTTGTTGTTTACGGTGCAATTTTGTTGTTTTATTCAACAGTTTGTTTATGGAATAACTCAATTTAATCTAACATCTGGCCTGGTTAACCCTATATACATATATAGGAGGAAAAGGAAGCAAATAAAAGCTTTGCTTTCTGCTTCTGGGGAATTTAGAGTAAATGTTAACTTAAACGAAAAAGTTTTTACAATTAATTTTCTGTGAAAAAGTTTGAGTGATTGTATTAATGAATATTTTTACAATGATTGGAACAGAATTTGAAACCATGGAGCATATACTTTCTATATCTATATAGTTTTTTATGACAAACCCATCGGCCAGCTATCATGGACAATAAAACAATGACAAGACTTAAAGTTAGTGGCTGAAAAATGCTTAACTTTGTTAAGTTTCACATTTAACGTAGGCGGTATTCAATCAATGAGTCAAAATGAAACGGCTCTATATATACAAAGAGAATATATAGTAAACAACATTATACGATGCTTTAAAGTACTTCAACTTCATATTCAACAATCTGTAGAATATATATATTGTTGCAATTTCAAGGATTTCAGCTAGAGCGTACTCTTCTTTGGCATTTATAGATTTTATGTATTCGATTTTGGGAATTGTTTAAGTCTTATGTGATTCACTTCATCCCCTTCTATAGCTATTATAAATTTGGAATATTGATATTGGAAGTTTTTAAATTCTCATGTGACTCACTCAAGTCACCTCGATTGTACTCTTCCATGGCTATTATAGATTTGGAGTAATAGCATTTTTTGAAATTGCTAAGTGTATTTAAAATTCTGCCGATGACATTACGATTTCGATCGCGATCTCGTCCATCGATTGTCATAATGATGATGCTTTGGCCAATTGGCTACGCTCAATTAGATTAAAAGTCCATCAATAATTGTGTGTGGTGCGCAGTTGACCATTAGGTGATTAGTGCAGGGCATCGAATCCAATCCAATCCAATCCAATCCCATCGAATCCGTTAGCCATCATCAAGTTAACCAGCTCGACGACTCAACAGCTCATATATAGCCGCATATAGCTGTATAACGGACGTGTATTCGCGAGCAAACGAAAGTGAATTAACATAATGGATTCCGTGTGCTACAGTGCTGCAGTGCCGCCTTGCATTTATCATACAAATTGCCAGCGGAGTCGCCAGGGGAGAGGGGGCCGTATACGTGCTGCACCAGCTGAGGCACCAACATCGGCTGCAACAGCGGCTGCGGCGGCGGCAGCAACAGCGACAGCAGCAGCTGCCACTTGCGCTTTCGCTGACCGCTGCCTGCTGCGTCTGCTGGTCACAGGTGGTCAGCGTCGACGTCAACATCGTCAACATCGCCATCATCATCATCATTGTCGTCGTCGGATTGTGTGTCAGTGGGAAAGACTTAACCGTAGTTGATTATTTATGCAGGCAGAGGGGGCTGTGGGGGCAGCGGGCAGCGGGCAGCACTGGCAGACCGCAATTAATATCTCCACTTTGAAGTACACGTGTGTGTAGGGGAGTGAGTATGTGTGTGTGTGTGGCATACTTTGCTGTGGGCGTTGACATTGAGAGTCGTTGGGCGTCACGCCCAATCGTGTAGTCCAGACGTGCTGTCGTCGGCCCATTGTGCCTTGGCACAGTGGTTCAAATATGTACACAAAAATTTATTTCTGGAAAAGCATATGAGTAATACCTATATTTGCATGCGAGCACTTAGTGTGTTTCTCCTGTCGGTCCGTCTGCTTGAAAGCGGCAATCTTGAAAACTACAAAAGCTTAGCGAAGGAAATTTAAAGTCTCTATGCTCACAGCAATAAAGCAGCTTAGGGCACATTTTTTAGTTTTATAGAAACCTGTATTACTTAAAACAAAAAAATTAAAAATCCCCCAAAAAAAAAATGGAAAAAATATTTTGAAACGCTTTTCACACATCTTAGTTCCACTTACATGCTCCACATGCCTATTGAGTGTAAATTAAATCCACTGTGCATTGCTCATCCGCCATATTGGCCCTGCATTTGGTGGAAAGACTCGTTAATATTTAATGAACAATCGCATTTCACAAAGTTGCCGCGAGTACGTTTCATTTTTCTGACCTGAACGGGTTGGTGGAGTGTGCTCAATGACGGGGTGGCAGGGGATCTGGGGTCTGGGGTCTTTGGTCTCGTCCCGTACAGCTGGCCAGCATTTAGACATCAACCCCATTGACACACTTGAATGAGGACCTGCGCGTGGCTCGTAGTGCCGCGAAATGCGACATTTATGACCATTAAACTCGCCAGCGGCTGAGGCAGAGACAGAGGCAGAGGCAGAGGCGACTAGAACAACAAAAGCAAAGGGGCCGACGGCGGGTAGTGTAATGGGCAGAGGTTTTGGGAGGTTTGGTTTGGGGCTTTTCCATTTTTCATTTAAATGCCATGGAATAATTGCTTTTTCCTGTAGTGCAGCGCACATGTGTTTGTCTATTTACGTGTGTAGTGTGTGTGTGGAGCTGGGGCAGAGGAAGGGCCAAATTAGGTACACTGTAAACAAAGCGGGCAATACATATGCATGCAAACATAAATATGTATGTGCATTTGACAGAATTGTCTACTTTTGTTCAAATGCCCTTCAAAAATAGCATAAATAACTATGTTTCATTATGACAGCTTGGGTTTAGCTGTGGTTAAGGGAATTCGATGAAGAGAAAAACAAAAGAGAAATGAAAACTTTGTAAAGAATTAATAGCAAATTTAAAGAAATTTATTTTCTAGCTAATCTATATAGAACTTAATTGATAGTCTGAAAAAGTTTCTTTAGGACTTATGGTAGCATATATGCATTTATATGGAAAAAGATACACTCATATCTCATTATGTCAACTTGGGCTTGGATGATGTTTTATGAGCTGTGGTTAAGGGAATTTGATAAAGTGAAAAAAAAAGGAGAAACTTTCAGTTCATTGATATAAAAGTAAAGAACTAAAAGCCAATTTTATAGAAATATATTTACTATGAGAGAGATTCAGAGAGATTCTTTAGAACTTATATAATATCTATATGGACTCATATCTCATTATGTTAGCTTCAGCTGAGACGATGTTTTAAGAGAATTAGGAGAAGAAAAAAGAAAGAAAAAAAAAGAAGAAAGAAGAAAAAAAGAAATAAAACCTTTCAGTTTTTTGGTATTAATGTATCGAATTTATAACCAATTTTATAAAAAAAATAACTCGGGTTTATTTATTCCTGTGAAATATCTGCTATGATCCAATTGTAAAGAACTTGAACCAAATTTTATAGATATTTTTATATAAATTCACTAAGATTTACTATAGATATGATCTATAGTTAATGGTTGTTAATCTCACAGAAATCCCTTAGAATTTGAGTTTATATATAGAAATATATTCAATTAAGAGATTCTTAAGAATTTTAGATGGGATCAAAAAAGATCATGCCTCATTTTGTTAGCTTGGGCTGAGGCGAAGTTTTCTGAGCTTTGGTTAAAGAATTTGATCTAAAAAAATATATCCTGTAGTTTAAGTGTAAAGAATTTAAACCAAATTTTGTATATATATATATATATATATATATATATATATATATATTCATTATGATTTCCTATAGATCATATGCTAGTTGATAGTTGAGTCTGAGTTCTTACGACATTATACAAACAGATAAAATGATATCTCCGCTTGCCACTCCTTTAAAGTCTAGTCTAAAGTTTGTAAATTCTTGTAGAAATTCGCTCTAACTAAATCTAAAATGAATTATTGAATTTATAATAATTTAAGAAACAATTTGCATTTCGAATTTCATAGCCTTTCACATGCCTGAACACGTTTATCAAATATTCGCTTTGTGCTCGATATTCGCTTTAATTTGTAGAGTGCTTAGGCTACCGTGTTTTATGTCCTCGCTTACCTGTTTTTACTTTGTTGTTGCTATTGCAGCTGGCAGCATGGACTCGGCCGCCATGGCCATTGCTGTGGGCAGCAATTCGGGCCCCGGCAGCAGCAGCAGCGCCAGCAGCGGCTATGGCAGTGCCACAACCACTCCCACAACGCCGCTAAGCTCCGGCTCTGGCCATTACGAGGGAACGCCAACGCCGATGGCCACCATTGCGACGGTGGCGCCCTTCTACAGCGAGGCGTTGACCAGCTTAGATGCGCAGCAGCGACAGCAGCAGCAGCAGCAGCAACAGCAGCAGCAGCAGCAGACACACTTCTATCATCAGAATTACAACTATGCTGGGATGGAGGCGTACAACTACAGTGCGTACAACTATAATGCGCCCAGTGGGTACCAGAAGCTGGCGGCTGTCAAGTACAACAGCAGCAGCAGCAGCAGCAGCAGTGCCACAGGCAACATCAGCAGCGCCAACAACAACAACCTCAGCAACATAGGCAACAGCAGCAGCAACAGCGGCAGCAGCTCCAATATTATGAGCAGCAGCAAGCCGCAGGCGGCAGCCACGCCCTTTTATGCACAGCCCCAGAGCATGTCGATGTCCATGTCGATGCCCATGACAGCTGGCAACTATATGAGCCAGGCGAATCCCTATGATGCGTACAAGTACAAGATGCCGACACAGGTGCAGCAGCAACAGCAGCAGCTACAGCAGCAACAGCAGCAGCAGCAGCAGTTGCAGCTGCAGTCCACGCAGCAATATCACAACCTGAGCATGGCTCAAAAGCAAAGCCAACAGCAGCAGCAGCAGCTGCAGTCGCCGCAGCAGCAGATGCCAGCACAGCAACAGCAGCAGCTGCAGCAGCAATTGCCGCCTCTGGAGCCAAACTATGCGGCAATCAAGCCCAGCAGCCGCTATCAGAATATGCCGCCAGCTCTGTACGGCAGTCCGGGTGCCGCCGGCTCCGGTGCGGCACCGACTGCGGCCCAGCTGCCCGGCACGTACTACGACAAGTACGCCATGTCTCTCTACTCGCCGAATGGCGGCGGGCTCAGCTTTGGCGCACCGGCGCCGCTCTACAGTCCGCCGGAGCTGAGCGCTGAGTCGGCGTATCGCAAGTCCAGCCACTGGAACGTTGACTACAATGCGGCCAATTGCCGTACGGTGGGCAACAGCGGCGCCTATCATCATCCAGTAGCCGCCGCCGCTCCCCCTCCGCCACCTCCGCCCAATGCGCCCAGCAGCAGCGAGCTGTACTACAAGTACGACAAGTATACGCCGGCTCAGGCAACGGCTCCGTATGCCAGCAATCCCTATCAGGGTAACATCACACAGCCGTATGCCACGCGCGGCATTTGGCCACCGAATGCTGTGGACACGGCGTTGCCCAGCAGCAGGCAAAACTGCTGCACTCAGGCGTATCCGCAGCAAAGCTGCTACTATCCGCGCAGCAATGGCTACGGCGCGCAGCCGACGCAATATGCCGGCGTCCAGGCGAGCAGCCACAAGCTCAAGCATCCGACTGATCTCTATGCCTCCTACGAGCCACTCGCGCCCGCCCAACTGGGCTACGGCTATGCTCAGCCAAACGCAGCCGGACCGCCGCCCAACCCAGCGACGTCTGCGAGCAACAGTCAACGCTATGTGCCGCAGCTGGGCCTCAACATGGGCCTCAGCATGGGCGTGGGTGTGGGCGTGGGCATGGAGGGCAATGTGAGCAGCTCCTACTACAATGATCTCAGCAATCTGGATGGCTATGGGCCGCTGCCAGTGCAGGTGCCAGTGGCCGCACAGCAGACACATCGCTCTCAGCCCTACCAAAGCGCCAGCTCCTTGGAGTACAGCTACAGGAAGCGTGCGGCACCAACGAGCAGCGCTTGCTATTTGTCCGCAGCGGGAGCGCCACCCACAATGGGCAATCTGGAGGCGCATGTGGACAGCTTTGTGGGCTACGATCTGCATGCGTCGGCGCCTTCGCTCTATCAAACGCAACACCAGAAGCTGCAGTCGCAGTCTCAGACGCAGGGTCAGACCATGGCACAGCCCAGCTCGAATAGCTCCAATATACGTGATTTTCTGGCCAGCTGGAACGACGACGAGGAGGAGCTGCCAGCGGCACAGCCATCGCGTCTGGAATCCGAACTGCACCAGGCAACGGTGGCTGTGGTGGCGCCAGTGCCAACATCAAACCAGTCGAGCTTCATGTACGAAACGCTGCCGCCAGCGGGTCCGGTGGCTACGGCCGTGCTGGATGGCCATGCGTCCAGCGAGTTGCCGCAGTGTCCGTCAATAAATTTGCCGGACATCATTATCGATCATCATCACGAGAAGTCTGCGCTGACGCCGAGTGTGGCTCATGTGGAGGACTCGTTTGGCAGCTTCGATGTGGAAAAGGAACTGGATGAGCTGCGCCTCAAGAAATGCGGCACGGAAATCAGCGAGTCGCAGCCAGGCGATACGGATGCCTTGGCGGAGATACTTCGCGAGCCGGTCGTAACCCAATCGGAGGAATCACTCGTGCTGCCCCTGACCCTGCCGCTCTCTAGCCAACTGCTGCCGGACCCATCGACCATTGAATTTGATCCGAGCAACAGCAACTCCAACGAGTCCACGTTCGAGAAGGAGTACGAGACGTTCATAAACAAAAACGAGAGCAGCGACAGCGATCCAGATCCGAGTGCCCAGCTCAACAGCGAGTATCCGGATCACGTGAATCGCTTCAAGTTCTACAAGCGCAAGCGAAAGACAACGGAACCGACAGAGCAGACGGCAACGGAGGAAACAGTCAAGGATGCCGCACTTACACCAGTTGCTCCAGATTCTATCTTAGGTGTTCCTGCAGTTGCTGACGCTGCTCTGACTTCAGCTCAGTCTCCTGTTCCTCCTCCTGTTCCTGCTCCTGCTCCTGCTCCACTGGCGCCCAAGGCAGCTGCACGTGCCAGTCGCAAGCGTTTGGCCCGCCGACGCCGCAATCGCATTAAAATGTTGAAGATTCTCGAATTTGAAAGTCCCAAGATCAAGCATCGCTTCTATTTCCGTACCCTGAAGCTGCTGAGGCGACGATTCGCTTTGGCCCGGCTGCGACAGCAGCGAATCGAGCGCATTCGACGCCACTTGGCGCTCAGCAAGGAACGACGCCTGCCGCTGATCAAGCGCGAGTCTGCGAAGCAATATGCCAATGTGGAGGCCACTTCGGATCGGGAGACAGTCATCAAGAGCGGCTACGCGCTGCGAGAGAATCGGGGCTTGGAGCATCTAAATGGCGACTCCAATCATACGCTGCAGTCGGTGGAGCTGCTTGGCAGCTTCAAGGGATTCGATGATGTGGAGAATACAAATCTATCGCCGCAGGCCAAGCTGCATTCCGAAAAGGAATCAATGAAACCCGCTGAAGCAACGGCCACGAGTGTGGAGGCGAAGCAGCTGGAAATACAGCGCTGGCTCGACCACAGCATGGAGGAGCATCCGGCTGCGATTCAGTCAAATGAAACTGCAGCCACCGTCATCTGCTTGAGCTCATCGTCCACTTCGTCGTCGTCGTCGTCGTCGTCGTCGGCCTCCTCCTCCACATCATCCTCTGCCAGCTCAAGCAGCTCGTCGTCCAGCTCAAGCTCAAGCAGCTCCAGCGCGGAGAGCGCCAAAAATGGTTCCAGCTCGAGCAACAACAGCTGCTCCGGCGAGGAGAGCGACTTCAATGAGATGGCCGCACTGGAGAAGGAGCTCTCGCTAAGCGCCTTGCCAAAGCCGACGACGGAGCTGCAGAGCAGCGACAGCTCGATGCTGGCTTCTAACAATGACATAGCCAAGCTCAAGCAAATTCTGGAGAGCGATGGCGACGAGGAGGAGCAGCTGGCCCATAACGTACCAAAGCTAAGTGACCTTAGTAAAATTGCCTTAAATAGTTCCTTAAAATCTAGTGACATAGTCAGCGATGCCCCAGAGGCAGCCGCTGAGCTGCAGCAGCACCGCGAGCTCAGCGTCGAGGAGGCGCTGGCTGAGATGTATCAGCAGATAGGCGTGGCCTCCGATGCCGAGGACACTGAAACGGAAGCGGATGCCAAGCAGCTGGTGGGCGCCGCCGCCGACTCTGGCCCCGATGTGCTCTTGATCAATCTGGCTGAGATTTTCGACAACACCAGCAGTGATCTCTACGTGGTGCACTGCGACATGAACGAGAACATACTGGGCGTGGTCGACTCCGATGATCTAGAGCCACAGGCACAGGCACAGGCACAGGCCACAACTGCAGCGGCAGAAGCAGCAGCAGCAGCAGCAGCAGCTGTCGAGCAGACCAATACGCAGCAGCTGATCGAATTGCTGGCCGAACCAGAGTGCGATCATTTCGATGCCACGCCCCTGATTCATCACGAGGAGGTGATACCGGATAGCACCAACAAGATGTGCGCTCGGCGCCAGTTCCTCAAGTATCTGCACGGCAAATATGTGCAGAACAACGTCAGTCGCTACGATCATGCGCAGCGTGTGCTGCGCAAGTACAAGCGGCGTCTGCTGCTCCAGCAGCAGCGGCAGTCGTCGCATGCCACGCCCACAGTGCGTAGGCGTTAACCAAAGATAGCTGCAACCAACAAACAACGTACGAGGCCCTTCCAGCTCACTTGCTGGCAAGGGTCGAACGGGCGGATGCGTTGGTAATCGTTCTCGTTCTAGCGTGAAAAATCAACTTGACGTGCCTAATGGATTAGAAATTTAAATTCAAATTATCCACACATACACACACACACACGTAGATAGACTTACACACACTCACACACATAGACAGATTTACACACACACACACAGATTTTGTGAATCTCAAAAGACTTGTTTATATAAAATCACATTTTTTTGGCATTTGTTTAGTACATATACTAAATCTTACCAATATAGTTTTCCCATTTTAGCAGCTACTAGACGCGATTGTACATAGTTAAAGCATAGCAAAAACATTGTTTTCTTTTAATACAAATATGGACATTTGCAGGTTCAATGTTTTTTTCAGTGTGAAAAAAAAAAAAATATAAAAATGATTTCATTGGGTTTCTCATGACTTATAAAATCTACAAATCGAAGCTACTAAAATAAATAAATAAATATCTTGAAAATTATATGAATTTGTACAAAAATCTATCAAAATATAATTTTTATATTAAAAAAAAAAAAAACAAAAAGTAAAAAAATTTTAAATTTAAAATGCTAAATTTTGACATAGGCCTGAGACAGGGCGATGCTGTTGACTGTGCTTTGCTCTAATTATATTCTAATTTATTATGATAAAATGTAAAGCTTTTTGTCCAAAAATATTTAATTTATTTGTCAAAAAGAAATTGTTTAATATATATATATTTTAATATATATATATATATATTTTTTAATATTCATAATTTAAACCTCATTTAAAAAATCTTTATTCAATGCATAAAAATTTCAAACATGCTGAAAAAAAAATCTTGCAAATGTCCATATGAATATATAATAGATAAATACATATATGTTAAGCATACAGCTTAGATACACAGATAACTATATATATATATATATAGTTATATATATATATATATATAAATTCTTTAGCGAATCGTGCAATATTTTTTATTAAATGTGCAATTAATGTGTTTTACGCTAATTTCTAAATAACAAATATTTTTCAAATTCGAATCTCGTGCAAAGTGCAGCCGGGTTGCGATGAGGGGGCGTGTCAGGGTGCGTACACCTGGCGTATGCGCGATTAGCCGCATGCATCCGTGTGCGCGTGTCGTGCCGACTCGCATGCAATTAGCTTCAAAAATAAAATACAAAATAAAAATCGAGCACATATGTCATTTCAGCCATATATACATATTAATACTTATCTATATATACTTATAAATTGAATATACACTACGAGTGCGAGTGCAATAGAGATAGCTAAAAAACATTTATATTTCAGATTTCTTTTTCATTTTTTGTTTTTTTTTTTTTCGCTTTTATTTTTATCAGTTAAGTGTATCAGCATTTTAGTCGGTGCGGGACAATTTAAAGCCGTCGCTCATCAGAGGTCAAACAGCAGATAGCGAAAGATATATAGTTACAGATATGGACACATACATATACATATACATATATAAATTTATATATATTTGTATATTTATATCAACAACTCTGTCGCATGTCTCTTGCGTGTTAACACACAAATTGTTAACTGGGCTCTGTGCATAATTATGACCAAGTAAATCCCTTTTTATTTCAAGTTGATGGCCATGAGGTGAAAATAAAAAATTGAAACAACAAAATAGACATAGAAAACACACCCTGTTGCTCCTACTCCTTTGTATACGCTGTTTTCAAATAATTATAAACTGTTGTCCGCCTGTGAGCTGAGTAGAAAATTTTCCTTAGGCCTGACCGACCATTCACTGAAACTTCGATTGTCGCAGCATTCTGCAAACATATTAAGCCTATATGCAATACTTTAATTTCAGTTTCACTCTAGAGTATCTGACAGTCGTTACTTGTCAAAAGTTAAACACTTTAGATTAGTTTATCATTGTCTTAAAATAGTTTTTAAGTTAAGATTTTGCCTACTGCCTTTGTTCAATGGAGGCCACCAAAATGCAGCCTAGACCAAAAACTACAACAATAGAAAGTATAAGAAGAAGAGAAATATATATGCAAAATAAATATATAAGTATATAAATAATATTAGCTAAGCATTGTTAGAGAGCAGCTGTTGGTTCAGTTAGTGCAAGACTTGTTTTTTGTTTTCTTAGTACAATTTACGTTAAGATTGGGAAATTGTTAAGCATAGCAAAATATTTATACACATATATATATATATATTTGTAGCTATATAGACATTTTCATATACATGTACACATACATATATATATGAATATATATATATATATATATATATATATATATATATATATTATAGTATATCTGGAAGACTTTTGGTGTAGAGCTCTGAAACGGCCTTGTTTTTTTCATAGAGAATTTACACAACTTTGACGAAATATAGTATATATATATATATATATAGATCCGGAACTGTAGATAAGAACCCAATAGAAAGTTGCAATGCGGTTCGAATTGCATTTGCTAAGCCTTTTATAGGGGCAGGAATAGAAAACATTTGCACTGTTTAGCTTTAACTAAATAATAAAGAAAATCAAGAAAAAAAAATAAAAAAAAAACCAACAGATCTAATCAAGATCAGACATCTATAGCTACGTGGAGCCTAACACATTCCAAAGGACCAAAAAAAAAAAATAAAACTAAATAATTGTTATTTATAAATGTAAAATATATGAGAGAAAGAAAACAAAATTGGGCATAAATAGTTGTTGTTTTTTTTTTGTATATCTTTTGCAATTCATCAAGTTTTAGTGCAATATTTATAGATGAGAGAAGCAAATCAGATTTAGTTGAATAAAATACGCTTAATTTTAGTACAAAAAGCAAAAGCAAAAATCAAATGCAAAATTTAGATGCCCACACTTAATGTAATATTTATTATAACGGCGATCTATATCTACATAAACTATATCAACTAAATGTCCTACACTCACACACACACACACACACACACACCTCTTATGTAATTTTAAAGTATAACTAAATATTTATATGCCGCGTACAACTCGTGAGTTTTTTAGTCCCTAAGCATTATACGATATGTCCAGATTGTGACTATATATACATACATATATAAATGTAAATGTAAATGTGAGTGTCTTTTTGAGCATATATTCAAATGAAAATTCAATATTATATAGATGGAAAAATCAACACCAGCAACAACAACAACTAAAATTGTATTGATTGAAATAAATGTTTTATGTACATGTTATTGCAATATGAAAAATAAATGTCTTTTCTTACTATTCCTTATGGTATAATATATATATATATATATATATATATACATATATATATATATATATATATATATATATATATATATATATATATATATATATATATTTTTAAAAATTTTATATATTTTTTTTTTTTTTTTTTTAAAAAATTTTGTTTTTTTTTTTTTTTTTTTTTTTTTTTTTTTTTTTTACTTACGTTGCTAACAATGTCCCTCATCGCTTTCATAATTTTTGGGAAATGTTGGTCTGAAGAAAGGTAGCAGTTATAAATGATTTCTAAAATTGTTAATTGGACTGCTACAGAGAATTTCATTGACACAAAATAGTTAATTATAAATCAATAATCTGTGAATAATACATCTTTCATAATTTTTGATCTCCCAATTAGAGTAGAGTTTGCCTTTAGAAATTTATTTTTCAAATGAAATTTAGTCAGGTGAAAATAATATGACATTGACTATTTATAGACATTATGAATTCAATATTCAATATAAACGTTAATGACGGTCCTTCAAAGTTAAAGCTGTTCTATATATACTCATATATATAGAATATATATAAATACATATATACAATGCCCAGGCTACGTCTCAATAAATTTTCGATTAATTTTTTTTTTTTTATAATACAGCAATATATATTGCGATTTTATTCGTTTGTTTCTTTGTAGAATTCAAAAATACAGCACAGTTCACAAATCTAGAATTTGCAGGCTAAAGTAAAAAACCAACTGGGTTTAGGTTGCTTCATTGTCCTTCGCAGCAAGGACTCGCTTAGTATTTGCTTTTGCGCACTTCCTCGATCTCCCTGTCGCTCCTCTCGCACTCTCCCTCTCTCCCACTCTACCACTCTCTGTGTGTCTCTCTTTTTGGTCCTACTCGTACTTGTCGAAGTAGCGCTTCTTCAGATCCGGCGGATACGTAACATATATGTAGTGCTCGTTCTGTCCACCCACCTCGCTCTGCACGATCTCGTGCGTGGAGGAGGAGGCGCGCAGCGATTGCTGCGAGGCGCCAACGTGACGATGCCGCGTCTCCAGCGGGCGCGGATGCGTGTTGTAGTGGACACCACCAATAGCAGCATTGGCTGCACCACCAGCGCCGCTCATGTTGCTCACCACGCTCGTGGCAATGGGCCGGCCGGAGCTACTTGTATAGTCGCGTCGGTCTAAAATGTCCTGTGGGTAGACCAGGCTCGTCGAGTGACGATGCAGCGGCGTATTGGCGTTCGACGAGGAACCCACCACTTGCCGGACGCCGGCCGACGAGCTGGTGGGCGTACCCTGGCCCGCTGCCGGCGCCGCTGGACGCTGATCGGCGATGTAGTGTCGCGGACTGTGCCGATGATATTGGACCGGCTCGGGGTACAAATCGCGAGCCTGCTGCTGTTGCTGCTGTTGCTGCTGCTGCTGCTGGTGTTGCTGTTGCTGTTGCTGGTAGTACAGCTGCTGTTGTTGCTGTTGATAGGGATCGGCAGTCCGACCAGGTATCCCGCCGGCGTCCAGCTGCAGCTCCTGCTGCGTGGCATAGTCGAGATGGTAGTGGTGCGGCGCCGGCATGTAAATGCTGCCGCCGGCTCCGACGCCTGCATAATGGTTGGCATTGATTGTCGTTTCTTCGGAGCTGAAACAAATGACTTGGGTTTGCTCAATCTCACATTGACGGACAGTAGCCGCTGCCGCTGCGGCCACACAGCCACACTTACTCAAACAGTATCCAAATGATGTAGTAGCAGAAGCAGATGCCCGTCGACAGCACGAATATGAGTATGACAATGAGACCCCAGGGAAAGGCACGTGGTTCCAGCGGGCCATCCTCCCAGTACCGATCACAGGTGAGGTACCAGCAGACCGCCTTGTTCATCTCCTCCTCCATCTCCTTGAACGCCTGATCGGACATGGCCAGCAGCAGGCCGCCAATGCAGCTGCGCAGCAGCAGCTCGCAGCGTGCCTTCAGCTTGCTCAGCTCATCGGGCTTGCAATTGGCGCGCACCTTTGCCTGCCCGCTGCCGCCGTCCGTGGCAGTGGCCGCATCTGGCTGACCGCTGCCCTCCGCATCGCCACTGTGGTCCGCTTCGTCCGTTTCGTTTTGCTTGGACTCGGCCGCAGTTGCTGCATCGGTTTCGGTGCGCTTCAGATGCGTCTGGCTGAGCTCCTTCAGCTTCATCAGCAGCTTCTCGCCCGCCGACTTGGGCTTGGCCCCTGAACCATCGCCGGCACTGATGGCATCGGCCGGTGACTGCTTCTTAGCGGGGCTTGGCTTCTCTTGGAGTAATTGACGATTTTGTACTTTGGCTGCACGAGTGGCACTCAATGTGGAAGTTCTGCAAACGATTGGTTAATATCAATCGATAATTATGACTGCGTCCGGCCACTTGCCTTGGTATTAAACTCAAGTATGCGGCATTCGCTTTGGCCAGGGCAGAGTTCTGACCCAGTGAGTCGCCCCAAACTTCGATATCGGTGACGATGTGCTGATCGCCAAACTTAAGGCTTGAAGCGTCCTCCGTTTGGAATACCTCGCAGCGCATTATATCGCAAAAGTCGGCCAAGCAAACGGAGTCCTCGGCCTGCACAACAGACGAAATAATTTTCATCATTGTCTCCAGCAAGTGCTGAGCCTTTGGCCTTACCTCGTTGATGATGTGCTTGTGGCGCGTATCGAAGTGCAAGTCGAGATATTTTTCCTGATAGAAACTCTTGCCACAGCGCCGGCAGGTCCACTGCGTGGGTCGATCCCGTTGCTTCTCATCCTGGCGCGGAGCAAACACATCTCTCAGCGGATGCAGCGGGCACTCCAAGGGCAGCTTCACCTGCAAAACCCACCCAAAAAGATATCAGCTCTGAATCGACTCGAATCGCGTGCACTAACCTGATGCTTATCCAAAATGGGCGTCCACTTGGAGCGCACTATCTTGCGCACCAGTCGGCTGTTATCTCGCGAGCAGAGTATCTTGATGACGTTCGATGGCGGCCATGGTATTAGCAATAAAATGAAGATTAGAAATTGCCGGGATGTCATCAAGCAGAGCGTGAGTGAATGCAATCTGTAATGCATACAGAGAGACATATATTTGTTAGCGGCGCGATGCAATCGAACCTACTGACCGACTGGCCAGTTAATTACGAATGCCGCCCACTCTGGACACAGCCCAGTCAAGCCCTGAGCACGCAACCCCCGCCTGCTTCTTACTAAAAAAATAAAAGGGGGCAGCGCGCAGAGAAAATCGATAAAGGAATGCGGTCGAACGGGTTGCTAAGGTGTGTGGTGGGGTGTTCGACGCGCAGGGGGAGTGGCAGTGACTTGGCTCCTGTCCTCACAGTATTGAAAAAAATTGGCAACCAAAAGTATTTGCACTCACCTCGAATTGATGGATAATCAGGCGACATTCATTATTTTTCGGCACTCTTATTGTTGCTGAAAAATGTTGCTCTTGAATTTTTAATGAGAAACTTTAAGGTTAGGTGTGTTCGTAACGGTTTCAACGCGCGCCCGTTATGAATGCGCTAAAAAAAAGTTTTAATATTGCAAATGAATAAAATTTGTAAAAATTTTAAGATTTTTTTTTCCTTCGTTTTGTTATAAATAAAAGCTGCAGTCCCGTTACTGCACGTTTGCACTGCTGAAAGTTTCTGCGCTCTTTTTTCTCTCTCTTTAGGTTTGTCGCCTTATTGTCCTGCGCCGCATTTGACAGCTGACTGGCAGCGTTGCCAGACAATTTACTTAAATAATATATTCGTTGCATACTTTTAGGCAGCATAAATAAAAACAGTTTTTTTGCAATTAATTTTAATTAATTTCATATTTTCTGTTCATGTTCTTGCTACAGTCGTAGTTGTGGCATGTCAAACGACCCCGAATTGATTTATAATTTTACAATTACTAGACTATATTATGGTTTCTGCGCAACAAAAGTCTTCACATCTACAATAAATACTACTTAATGTACAGCCCCGATGCCTGTCCAAGGATTCACAGCCCATTGTAGACGCGATTAATGGATGACTGTTGGAGTATTTTCTTGAGAGCTGAAATTACAAAAAAAAATTCAAATTTTAGCAACTGATTCGTATTGCTTGGCGTTTCGCAACTCACCTTCTTTATCCTCCTCCGTCAAGTCCTGCTTGGGGAACTCCACATCAAATGTTATGTAAAGATTGCCCGTCAGATTGTTGTTCTCAAAGTTGGGCATGCCCTCGCCCTTCTTGCGTATGCGCGCGCCCGGCCAGGTAATCTTCTCACGCGTCACACTCACGCTGTGCCCGTCCAGATGCTTAATCTCCATTGTAAAACCAATGAGTGCATCCTGCAGACTGATCGTCACATTTGTGTACAAGTCGTCGGCCTTGCGTAGGAATCGTGCGTGCGGCATTTGCTGCACGCGAACAATCAAATCTCCCGGTTCGCCATCAATATGCGGCTCACCCTCCGCCACAAAGCGGGTCTCTTGCCCATCGACCATGCCTTGCTCCACCTCAATTTCCAAGGTACGCTCCTCGTTAACCAGCTTCACGTTGGGACACTCATCGCAAACGGTTTGCTGTATCATCTGGAAACGTCCGGGTCCCAGATTGCGCGTCACCATCTCCTGACGACAGTTGCATTTGCGCGTGCCAGAGGCCGGTTTCATGACGGGCTTGTTGCGCACGATTTCAACGAAGTTGCCCGAGTAGAGCTCCTCCAGGGAAACATACATGTTCATTACAATGTCAGCGCCACGGGGCGTATCGTGTTGGTGGGGGTCGCCGTTGCCGAAATGGAAACCAAAATCGCCAAAGAAGCTGGAGAAGGGATCACCACCATGGTCCATCATGCCCTCCTTCTTTAGGCATTCCTCGCCGCAACGATCGTAGGTTTTGCGCTTGTCCGCATTCGAGAGGACCTCATAGGCAGCGCCTAGATCTTGAAATTTGGTGGACGCATCCGGATCATCTTTATTTTTGTCTGGATGCAACTCCTTCGCGAGTCGCCGATACGCCTTCTTTATTTCATTAGTGTTCGCATTGCGTTTTACTTTCAGAATCTCGTAGAAGTCTCGCCCCAGCGCCTCGTCAAGTAGCAAGAACGCCAGCTGTACAAGTAACAGGCCCTTTATTAGCTGCATTATGTGGTTGTCCTTTTCTTTGTGTAATATTATTCGCTACGTGGTTCGTATTTTCGTAGTTGCGTAGTTTGTATTTAATTGAACATTATCTCCTTATCTTGTAAATGATTTTCAGCTCGTCAAAACAACACGGCTGGCAAATTCTTCAAAAAAGACTATTTGAGCTTGTGTGTGTGCATCGTGGTTGCTGTTGATTGGTCGAAACCGGCGTCGCGGTGCTGCCACCTTATTCTAATACCAGCTGTTTGTATTTCTAGTATATTTAAAATTTTATGGTCACACTGCAAACTCGTGTATACAAAATATCGGTATTAAGAACAATACAATATAAAATATTACTAATATAAATTATTTTACACTAAGCAATTGACTTAAAATAATTTAGAATTTTGTATTACTTTGTTATTACCTACTTGTAGTTGATCATATTGTATTAATGAAGGATTTTTGTTTAATTTAACTAAGCAGAGTAATAATTGATTAGTAGAGATAGATATTGAATATTAATAGAAGAAGAATAACATTATTTATGCAATTCAACAAATAATATAAATATATAAATCTAGCTTATATAATTTAATTTAGTATAAATTTAAATAATAATATGTATAATTATTATTATTCTTTATTTTGCTAATTTAAAGCATTTGCATGTGTACATGTCAATTTAATATAAAAAAATATATTTCACGTGCATTACAATTTAACAGCAGTAAAAAAAGAACTGAAATTAAATATAAAATCAATTGTAAATTTTGTTGTTTCAGTTGTTTACGCAAAAAGTGTTTTTATATCAATCACAAGAACACGAACGATTAATAAATTACTCATCTCTAATATCAGTGCTGGTAAGTGTGGCAAGCTTATAACAATTTGCGAAACGGCGAGCGTAGGTGTTGATTGTTATTTGATATAATTGGACAAAGAGTTGTGTTTTGTTAATCGTTGCCACTTGAACTCTACAAGAGTTAAAAATATATCCTCGTAAATAATTGAGTTTTCACTGCTGCTGCTAGCTTCGCGTTACGTGCAAAGGTAGCTGCAAGAAACCTTGTTTATGCTCAAGGTTAACAAATAGTGACAACAACTAAAAAAAGACAAGGAGGGGAGAGAGAGGACAGAGACAGCCGTTTGAGTAGATCCACAAACAAGTGGTGAGTAATACACGTATGCAAATGAGCTGTTGGATATACAGTAGCTATTCGTGCACTTGAATTCTGTGTGAATCACCGGCTAGGGAAAAGGTTCTGGATGCTCTGTAGGTTGCACTCTTATCGAGCAATTTTCTTCAGTTTTCCACAGCAAAGTCCAAAAATAAACAAAGGAGTGAAAACGCCATTTATAGCTTATATTTAGAGATTGTGTCATTCCTTTATTCGATTTCGATGCACACAAGTGCAGTAAACGCCACAAATAATGAACTTTTACTTACTTTCGGTTGCTCAGCCTTATCAGCGATAATTTTGAGTTGTTGGTAAACAAGTTTTGTTATTTCTTATCTTTTGTTGTTATTATAGCTTTTTTTTTTTAAATCAAATATCTGAATGTTAATGTGTTTTACTGTTATCGTGTGTTACAGCCTTAGGATTAGCTGTTAACTTATCTAAATATATTGCATGCTTTGGCTGTTAACTTATCTATATATGCATGCCTCAGCTGTAAGCTTATCTATATCTATATATCTAAGAATATATGCATATAGTTCAAGCTGACTTCTAATCAATAATACTTTTTATATTGATTATCTTATCATAGTCATAATTACTAATTACTAGACTTTGACACTGTAAACGTACTTCAAAACAATAATTTCTCAGCATAGATAGAAGATATAAATATATTCTCTGAAATATTTCTTAATAAATTAAATAATGGCTATATATAGAATATAGTATTAGTATATATTCATATGATTCAACTATTATTATAATGATTCACAATAAACTTTTTATTTGAAATGTTATCTGGAGAGCCCCACTTCAAGCTTAGCCCATTCTGATTTAAGCTAGGGCGAAGTCAAATTTGAATTTCTGTCATATTTTATATCATTAAATTATAGCAGCAGGCTTTATCAATTGCATTCCTAAGTAGCTCATGCAGTTCTGATAAGGATTAGTCGCTGATTAAGCGAAGAAGTGGCACATTCAAATACGCAAACGTCGAGTAATCGATGCACAGTTGCTGCTTGGCTTTGGCAGCGAGCGTTTGTGGACGCGCATCGACGGATCGTCGGGTACTACGTAAGTGGCATCAAAACGATTCAATTTTGGCACGTAATCTCAGAAGCCGTACAAATATTCGAAAACCGGGTGCGTGGGCACTCGAGAACCATCAAAAATAATACGTAGGACGGACATGTCCATTAGCAGATATGATATGAGCTATTTAAATAGTTGACTGCGCGTATCGGGAACTTGAGCTCCAAACGACGATAAGCCGTCAAGTGTCGAAGTGCCACACAGCAGGGGGCTATTGGGGCCCATAAAAAGCGTATTAAAATATTTCGATTAGCATCATTGCGATTAGTTTTATTTTAACTGCTGATTATACAACGGTTTCTCCTTATTCTTGCAGATGTTCTTGCACTAGAAGCAGCTAAAGCTTTCAATAATTCATCATGTGCTGTGAGTGCTGCGGTGAGACGCAGCGCAAAAGCTGGGTCTTTGGCATTGGTTCCGTTTTCGCCGTGCTGGGCATACTCCTTGTCGTGCTCTGGCCCAATTTGGCGGAGACGCTGGTTGAGAACGTAAGTTGATGGAGATCCAAAATGCACAGAATCTTAATAACATATGCTATTTGAAGGGTTTGAAACTCGAACCAGGCACCGACACCTATAACAGCTGGGTGGAGGCTCCCATACCCATATACCTTAAGTTCTATATGTTCAACTGGACCAATCCCCAGGACATACGCAATCCAAACATCAAGCCGCACTTTGCCGAAATGGGCCCGTACGTCTTCCTCGAGAAGCATAAAAAGGAGAATTTCACATTCTTCGAAAATGCGACTGTTTCGTATTATGAGCGTCGCACCTGGTTCTTCGACGAGAAGCAGTCCAATGGCACGCTGCATGACATGATTACGGCGGCTCATGCGATAACCGCCACGGTGGCCGATGAGAAGCGCCACTCGAAGAAGATTGTGAAGAAGATTATTAACTTCATGATGAACCACGAGGGCGGCAAATTGTATACGACGAAGCCCCTGCACGAATGGATATTCGATGGGTATCAGGATGATCTTACGGATTTCCTCAACCTCTTCAATACGTCCAAAATTGAAATACCCTATAAGCGTTTCGGCTGGCTTGCGGATCGCAATGGCTCGCTGGAGTACGATGGTCTCTTTACCATACACACGGGCACCGATGACATGTCAAATTTGGGTCGCCTCACCCACTGGAATAGGAGGAATGAAACGGGATTCTATAAGTTACCTTGCGGCACTGTCAATGGTACAACGGGCGATCTGTTTCCACCCAAAATGAACACTCAGGATGAGATTACCATATTTGCCACCGATGCGTGTCGCTTCATGAATCTGCGACCACAGGGCACCCTGGAGGTGCATGGCTTAACGGCCACACGTTGGGTGGGCACCGAGGAGACTCTGGACTCCGGCGAGAACTATCCAAATCAGGGCTGCTTCTGCGATCCGCGCATGGAGGAATGCCCCAAAACGGGCGTTGTCGAGTGCAAGAAGTGTCGAGACAAAGCGCCAATTTATTCATCTTTCCCGCACTTCTATTTGGCTGACAAGTCGTATCTGAATGCGGTCAGTGGCCTGAGCCCGGACAAGGCCAAGCACGAGTTTGTGATGGCCGTGGAGCCAATCACGGGCGTGCCAGCCCAGGTGCATGGTCGCATCCAGATCAACATGTTGCTGGAGCCGGATGATGACTACGAGTATGTCTCACGGTGGTTTTGTGGTTGCAAAACCACAGACCAGAATAATCAACACAATTATATAATAATTATTTAATTTTCTCTTATCTGTATCTTTAGCATCTACCGCGGCATTCAGAAGGTCTTGATGCCCATGTTTTGGTTCGATCAGTACGCCGAGCTTAGCCCCGAGCTGGCCTCCAAGGCCAAAGTGAGTGCCGCTAATGCTGAGTTGTGTATAATTATTTTTCTAATTGAAATTTCTGTGCTTATAGCTGGCCATTAACTTGTCGGACTACGGCTTCTACTTCGGCATTGGCTGCATTGTTTTCGGCGGCATCTTCTTGATCACTGGCATAACACTTACGCTGACCAAGCGCTGGGTACGTCGGCCCGTCGACGATGAGGACATGTTGACCAATTGAGAGAAGCTATACAATCAACCAACCAATCAACCAACCAAATTCTAGCCAAATTGTGCCAGGACACACACACACACACACACACACACACACACACTCACACAGGACACTCGTTAACTTTGCTAGTTCATCATTTGCCTAAGTCGCATCGTTTTGTTGTTTGTTGCGTCGTTTGTCATTTTAATCGTTGACTACGGCTAATCCAATATACGCCGATGTATATATGTGCTATATGTGCAGCATTTGTGATATACACACACACTCTAATTTTAAGTGCTATATACATGGAATTTCTTATCTGTATTACCTTTACTCTCCGCCCCAATCAAATGTTATATATTCGCTTTAACATTCCTGCTTCGATTTGTAATTTTACAAAACTAAATCAAAAATATTAAAGAAATAATTACGATAAGAAACAAGAATTTTAAATCATGATTTTTATTACTCATATATATATATATATATAGTACACATACACGTATAGATAGTTATTACTATTTTGGCACCAACTGCTGCATATATATATATATATATATATATGGAGGCAGCTGCCAGGATACATTACTAGATTCCATAAGAATAACTTTATTGGAATCGCAGCGTTTTGCTATAGCTCTATACTATATGGCCGATTTTGATAACATATAGCTGCGAAAGCTGTGCGTATGTGTGTGCGTGTGTTGTGTATGTGCGTGTGCGTGTATATGTGCGTGTGTGTGTGTGTAAACTTTCACTGTGCCACTTGCTCATTTAGCCATAGGCTTTTAGACGAGAAAAACCTACGCAAATATTTGTGACGACAGCCAAGCTACACTAACACACACACACACACACGTTTACACACGCATGCACACACACACACACACACACACACATACACTTTTACAGGGGGTTAATATAAACATAATATGAATATGAATATGCATCAAAATCATCAACTTAAAATTGAAAATCATAATCAAAATCAAAATGAAAATCAAAAAATAATAATTAAAACAGAAGCGTCAACGCTCACTCGCTAAATTCAAAATTGAAAATATTAAAATAATAAAACAAACGGTGGGGCAAGGCCTAGGCAATTATTTTATAAATGGCATTCCGAGGGCGCGCACTCGTTTTGAGAAATATCAAAAATAAATTCTTTAGTTAGTGCAGGCGAAGGCAATGAGCGTGTGGCAGAGTCAACTGTAAGCTGACTGCAAGAGCGTAAGCGACTTTCATCTTTGCTCTCGCGAGAGAGTGAAAGCGTCTGCCTCGCTCATTGGTTCGCCTGTGCTGTGATACGTTGGCATGTGTGTGTGTGTGTGTGTGTTAAGTAGAAGTGAATGAGTCTCTGTGTGTGTGTGTGTATTGGGGCGCTCTCTTTAAATGCGAGTTTTTGTCTACATACTAAAAATTTGCATAGTTTTTGTGCGTTTCTCTTATCGTTTCGTTGACTATATATGTTATTGGAGTTAAATTAATAAAAAATAATATCAATCACAGTTGTTTTGGGCGGAAGTAGTTAGTTCTGTCAGCGTTTTAGTTTTTAAGTAATCGCATCTGGGCCTATTCAAGTACTTGGGCGACCCTCAGATACTGAGAGCCGGCCCCTAGCTAGCTTATCTAGTCTAAGTATTTAATAAAAATTGTGTTTTTTTTTTTTTTATGTTTTTCCTTTTTCTTTTTTCTTCTTTTGTTTGCTTAGCTTCAGTAAATTAAGTAGTTCGTATTTTATACTTGAGTATTGTTGCTTCCATGTTTCTCACGTTTGTTGCTTGTCTTTTAATATTCCTGTTTTGTGTTTCTAGTTGGTTTGTCCTTCTATTGAGTTGAGTTTCTCTCAGTTTTCCCATACCTAAATTGACTAGACTGGGTTCTGTGTGTTGCTATTGAGGTTCGTTTTGTTTCGTTTTGCTTTTGTTACTTTGTCCTTAACTGTTGTACTGGCTGTTTGTATTCTTTGTAATGTCTATCGATTGCTGTCGTCCTGTGGAAGCCGGCCTGTTGAAACTTTGGTGTTCGCATCTACCTTCCAGCCGCCAACACACTGTGATCAATCAATTCGCGCACTATGCAAATTCTCAGCTGGACACTGCTGACCCAAGAACACGACCATCACCATCGACCACCGACCACCAACCACCAACCAACACCACCGATACCAACAACCACATTCACATTGTTAACTAGAGAATTGAGTGGGCTGCTCTGGCCGCCTATTTGTGTGCTTAGGTCTGCGATTGCGTTTGGGTTTGTGACTGCGAGTTGTAGCTTTTGTGGTGCTTCATAACCACCGCTGGGTCCATGACATAGTTGTTGGCCTCCGCCAGCTGGACGGGCAGCGGCGGCAGCTTGTCCTGCGGATGTCGATGACTGATCGTGGCGCTCTTTCGCCCCTTGCTCAGTGTGCCCGTTGTGGGCGCGGCCGCATTTCCATTTATGGCCGACGTCTGAGCCAGGGATTTGCTGGCGCTGTGATGGCCCGAGCTGGTTGCAGCGGGCGCCGCACTGGCTGCGGCTGTCACAACATTGTTGGCCGCTGCGGCGCTCGTCGTTTGCTTGGCGCTCTTCGGATTGACTATGACCTTGGTCTGCTTGAGCAGCGAGCGATCGTTGCACAGCGCCGAGATGAGCGGCAAGTCCAGATGTTTGCTCTTCTCGCGCAGCAGCGCAATGTCCAGCGGATTGGCCTGGGCGTTGGCCGACTGCGATTGGCTGCTGGCCGCAATGGAGGCCTGCAGCTGGGCCAAAATGCTGTTGCTGTTGCCACGATTCAGGCCTAGACTTAGATCGGGTCGTGGACGCTCACCCGCCCACTGGGCGCCGCTGGATGTCTTGATCAGCGGACTGTTGGACTGGTGCGGATTGAGCGTCAGCGGCTTGCGTGGCGGCAGCATGCTCAAGCTGGGATTGGGATTTGGCTTTGAGGGAACTGCAAAAGCCAGAGAAATGGCAATGATTAAAAGTTGCCCGAATGATCTCAAGCCCAATCAATGGGTACTTACTTGGCGGCGGTTGTTCGCTGGGCGCCGGCATCGGCGGCTTCTTGTGCCGATTGACGTACGGCGGCGGCGGCGGTGGCGGCAAACGCTTCACTTTCGGCATCGGCATCGAGTCGAGCGAATTCAGAATATTATCATCTGATCGTGATCGTGCAAAGAGGCTGGAAGCGTTCGCCGCTGCGGCCGCTGCGAGCGCTGCCGGATGTAATGGTGGCGGCGGCGGCGGCTCATATGAGCTGCACATGCTGGCCATGGATGGGGAGTAGAGCGGCGAGTAGCCGGCGCCGGGCAACTGCACGTACGTGTCCGACAGATTTTGCGTGGATGCGTAGCGCGAGTGCGTGGACAGCGCCAGCGGCAAATACGGCGTACTGCGATAGATGGCGTGTCCCTTGCAGGTGTCCCAGCCGGCCGAATAGGCCAGGTAGGGCGGATGATGCGGCGGTGCCGGCGCCTGCGCCATGGCGGCCAACAGCGAACTCTGCTTGGCATCCAGATACTCCTGCTGGCTGACGGCCGGATCCTGTATGGGATATATGACATAGTCGACATCGCTGTACATCTGTTGCTGGTACAGCTCCAGCTGATTGCGCGCCGCCAACTGGCTGCTGTAGAGGCTCGCCAGATGATGGGGATGCGTCGGCGGCGGCGGCGGTGGCGGCTGGCGCGGCAAACTGGGCGGCGGCGGCGGCAGAAATTGTCGCGGCTTGATCACTGGCAGGAGCACGCACGCCTGCTGCGGCGGCGCCTGCTGGTGGTGCAGCGACGCGGTGCTCTTGTGGTGCAGCCCGTAAGGAACTATGGGTATGCCAATCGCAGCCGAGCCGGAATGTCGATGATGCGAGAGCTGCTGCTGGTGCGGCTGGTGCTGATGATGGTGGTGTTGATGGTGCTGGTGGTGCTGATGGTGCGAGTGGTGTTGGTGCTGATGATGCAGCGATGCCTGCGAGCCGCCAGCATAATTGGAATTGTGCAACGATTGCTGCGACAGCTGATGGCTGCACACGGAGCCACTCGACGAGGCGGCCGAGGAATAGTGCGTGGGTGCCGCATAGCTGGGCTTGGCACCATCCGGAAGCAGGCTGGTGTGCGCCTTCAGTATGCTTATCTGCGGCCGGGTGGTTATAAACCGTGCCGTGATCTCCTCGGATTTCAGGGAGCTCATGGAGCCGGCGGCACTGGGCGCCGGCGCCGCCGAGGAAACCATTGAGATAAGCGATGTTGGACGTGGTTTCATTGATGTCGGATATGGCGGCGGATCGCGGCGACGCAGTGCGGCAGCCGGTGGTGGTGGTGGCGGCGGCGTAGCGACTGCTGCAGCTGCAACTACAACTGGTGGTGGTGGTGCTGCTGCTGCTGCTGCTGTTGGTGGTGACGGTACAGGCGCAGCTGGTGGCTCTGGATTTGGCATCGGTAGGCTGACTGGCTTGGGCATGGGCGGCACAGGTGGCGGCGGCACCACAGGCGGTCCACACAGGCCCGTCTTCTCGTGCCGTGCACTGTACGGCGGCGGTGCAGGTGGCTGCACCTGTGTGTCATTGGCATCGCCACCCGCCAGCGGCAGCGTCACATAGTCGCAGTCTGAGTGCAGCGTGCTGGAGACCGTCTTGCGGCTGGGATAGGTGCCACGGCCAACGATCAGATTGGTTAGCTCTTCAGCGGAGAGCAGCGTGTGCTTGTTGTCCGTGGGATCGCTGCCATCGCCGCGAAACGAGCTGCTTGTGCTGATATTGGAATCGGAGCGCAAGCGGAACTCGTTGCATTTCTTGGCACCAACACCAATCCCGGATCCAGCACCACCGTCCACCGAGTCGCTGGGCGCGTGGCAGCTCTCGCTTTTGGATGGCTGGAATATGCCATAGTGTGAGCTCTTCTCCGACTCAGCCAGCTCAGAGAACTGGCCAGTGAGCTCGCTGCTGTGCATGGTATAAACTCCCGATGTCTCTGTGGGCGGTGCCATACCATGGGCCAACGTGTAGACACCGGATACGCCCGAGACGCTCTCGTTGTCATCGCGCACGGATGGCGCCAGGAAATCATCGGGATTCGACTCACTCAGTGTGGAGTTCTGCGCCGTGTGACTGAAGCCCAACTCCAGGCTGGAGGATGTGGAATGCACCGCAGCTGGTGGTGCCGGTGGTGTTGTCACCACCACCGTGCTGCACGTCGACGAACACTGCGAGCCAATATTATGCTGCGAATTGGGCGAATCTGTGGTCGTTGTGGACGAGTCGTTGGCGCTGCTGATGTTGATGCTAGTGCTAGCCGTTGTCGTTCGCTGACTGCCAGCATTATTGCTGGTTAGCGCATCAGTGGGTCGCACGCTTACGCTCAGGGCGGCCAGCTGCTCCTCCAGGTCCTTGAGCGACATCTGACCCACCGACGACGTTTGCCGACTCACACTGGGTCTGTCCAGCAGATGTGCCAGGGCCAGACTCTCTGTGGATGGTGCAGCGATCGGGGCTGGCGGCGTATTTATCATAATCTCCAGCTCATCCTCGGAGTGCACGCGATCGCTCACAATGCCCGAGGTGGTATTGGAGCTGGTGCTCGAGATGACCGAGATGCGTTGCTCGTTCTTGCTCTTGTAGGGCAACAGCAGGCTGCGCGAGCAGGCGTAGCTCGCGTGCAGGCATTGCGATTCCGCCTCCTCCTCCTCGCGTTTGCCCACCTCCTTGAGGCGGGCGGCCAGCTTCATGCTCCACTGATGCGTATCCTTGCAGAGTGTCAGCAGCAGCTTGTTCTTCTCATCGGAGGCAGCATACAACGTGATGCGACTCTCCCCGGAGCGTATCTCGAATTTCTTGCGTTCGAACGACAATTTCGTTATATGCGGCCAGAGAAAGGTCGCCGGCTCGGTGACGGCACCCGTGCCCAGTATCTTAATGCCCTTCGCATAGATTACAAACCAGGCACTGCCCACGCCGGCCTCGCTCTTCGCCAGCCGCATGCGGAATGTGTGCGCATTGATTGTCTCGTGCAGATTGCACGCCTGCTGTATGTATAGCAGCTCCGCTTCGGCTGTGGCCAGACCCTGATGCTCCCTGTGGCAGGCGCGCAGCTCACTCTTCGCCCAGGCCGTCGTGTGCAGCGCTGCTGGCAAATAGTCTTCAATGCGAAAGTAATCCGTGGAGGTGCCGCTGCTGCTGGGCGCTGGGCAGATGGGTGCCGCTTCACGCTTGGCGGCCGCCTGACTGGTGGAGGTCACGTAGGTGGACAGGCGCAGCATTCGCTCATTGTAGCTGCTCAACCGTTTGCGTATCTTGGGCAGCGTTGTGGTCATACCCGTGGATCGACCGCTGCGAGCTGTGCCAGCCATCGTACCCTGCTGCTCCTCCTCTTGCGCCTCCTCCTTGCTTTGATGAATTGTAGTTGGTGTTGTTGTTATTGTTGTTGTTGTTGTTGCTGTTGCTGCTGTTGCTGTTGTTGATAATGTTGTTGTGTGAGCTTCTACAGCCGCTGCCATTGTGGGAGCATCGCCCAGATCCGCCTGCAGCGCGTAGCCAGCGAGCACGACCAAGGCCTGGTCGGCATGGTCGCGCGGCAACTCACGCTGCAGCACATTGTGACGCAGCTGTAGATAATAGTTGTGCCTGGACGTCTCGTCTTTCAGCATGAACGGGCTCTCGATGTAGAACTGCACGCGAAAGTGTAGCTCCAAGAGAGGACGTCCATTGGCATCCAGGCCCTATGAGAAAAATACGAGATTCGCTTACAGATTTCTTTCGCTTCGGTCTGAGTCTTATAAACTTACGTGCGTGTGCGAGGAACGCCAGCTTTTCGGGCCGTATTTGGAGAGCTTGCTCTCGGGATCTGCAAACATGTACTCGCCATCTGCAAGAGAGAGAGCCGGAGAGGCGTTAGATAATGGACTGTACCTAGGGAATCTTATTCACGATGCCCCAGCCCAGCAACACATATACTAGATAATCTTCATCTAATCTGATTTCAACTCCTAAGTACTTAGGGAAAAGAAGTATATATCTCTCTCCCTCTCTCCCCCATTACGGCAGCATCCTTAAGCCAAGTTAGAATCATGCATTTGTTAGTTTTGTCGGAAGTCCTGACGCCGCCAAGGTCGCATTCATTCAGTTCGAAAAATTAAAATTTTAAATGAACTTTCTGCGCAGCGAGCACAAATTCTTTAGCCCCAAGCAGAGAACTAAGCGAGTAAGTCCCGACAGTAAGTCCCTTGCTCCCGAGTCTTGTCAGTTTTTTGTCAGGCAGCAAACAAGCGACCCATTGACGTCAACAGGGCCGATGACGACACGTCCACATCTACGTCCATGTCCACGTTCACGTCAGGTTGTCAGTCTGTTGTCGTCCAGTGTTTTCAGTGCACAAGTCCGAATTTCAGTTCGGGGACTCGACTCGGAAACTTGGCCCAAGGGCATGCCGCGTGCTCGAAAATCAATGTGCCTGTTGTAGTTGTGGCTGCTGCTGCTGCTTGTGCTCTTCTTCTCGTTGCTGTTGTTGTTGTTGTTGTCGTTTGTCGAATGTCGGTTGCATGCTTGAAAAACAAAATCAACACACACTTCATCATCGAACGAAAAATTGGAATTCCTGCATATGAAATGAAGCAGCAACAGCAACAGCAGCCGCAGCCGCAGCCGCAGCAGAAGATGAAAAATAATAATTATGAGCAGCCACATAAAAAATATAGCAATGCTGTGTAAAGAAAACAGCCTAAGCAATACCCTGTAATTTGTAATTTTTATATGTAATTTTTTATCAATTACTATACAAATTTCTGATTTCAGAAAACAATTTTAATTGCGCAAAAAGTTTAAGTTTTATAAATTTATAAATAAATATTTATTAAATTATAAATTATAAGTTTGCATATTTTTCTAGGGTATGCATTGGGCTTCAATAAGTATGGGCAGCAAAAAGATGGAAATATGTGGGCACACAAGCAGCAACAGCCACAGCCACAGCAACGGCAACGGCAACAGCAGCAGCAACAATATCATAATAATCATCAGCGTCCGAATAAGTGCCTATCAATGACGACAACGACGACGACGACGACGACGACGATGAGGCCCCAACGGAGTCCAACTCCAAGTCAAAGACGCAGACCAAGTTAAAGTCGCAGCGCGTCGCATACCAAAGAGACCCAAGCCCAAAACGCAGCTCGAAATAAAAAAAAAAAAAATAAAGAAAAACAGGTAGAAACGGGCTGAGCGAGACGAACGGACAGAGCGGACAGGTAAGAGCGCGGCGCAACGTTGCGTTGTGGCAGCTGAAACCCAACTCAAAAAAAAAAATAATAATAATAATAAAATAAAAAAATAAAATAAAATGAGAAAAAAAAAAACCAAGACGAACTCAAAGTCAAAGTCTTCAGCGATTTCTTTTCTTCACAAAACCCAAAAAATAAAATAAAACAAAAATCTGAACTCAAACGCAACGCATTCAAATTTCACCTCAACAGTTGCAGATCAGGAGCTGATGGATGGATGTGCTCTCGACTCGGCTGCATCTGCTTCTTCTAAGCGTGAGCAGGTGTGAAGCCTTCAAAGCTGGCCACAAAGCCAACCATAGCACGCAACGTGCAACCCGCTGTTGCAAGCCTGACGTTGGGCATTTTGGGCCAGCGGCAAAAAGCCTAATAATTAACATATTTTCCAACGCATTCCACAGCGCTTACAATTAACACGCACGCACACAGTCTCACTCGCACACACTCACACACACCCGCGGGGGCTGGGGGGAGGCTAAATAAATCTTCAATTTGAAACACATGCAACACAAATTACAGACTCGAATGCGTTGGGATTCCGGCAGCAAGGCAGGCAACAGGCAACACTCATCAAGTGGCCCAAAGACAGAGATAGCGATAGAGAGAGGGAGTGAGCGAGCTAGAGACATTCAGGAATTTTACAACAACAAGCACAAACAGTTATGTGCGCTTAAACGAAGACTCTATACTCTTGTCGGCATGAGATATATAGCGTAAATATATTATATATATATATACCGAAAATATATTAAATATATTGTAAATATATAATATATTTTCGATATATATAATGGAAAATATATTATATATATCATAAATATATTATTGGAAATATATTATGTCTATATAATATCTATAATATAGTAAAACAAATCAAAGAGTATCATCGAAATCGATCCAAGCTGTATAATATAGTTTTCTGATCGAATCTATAGTAATCGTAAACCAAAATATATAATACAAAGGGGAAAAACCATAAATTTCATAAAATCTTAATCCATTTAACATTTAAAAAAAAGTTATAAAGACTTTTGTTATTATTGTTCACAATAAAATGCAGAGACTCGCTGGGTAAGAGTATCTATAATAACGCGGGCAGAATTCAGGCCCGACTCTTGGACTGGGCTGGGCTGGGCTGGGCTGGGCAGTGCTTGAGCCACAGCAGAGACCGTTGTCCAGAGCCAAGAGACAGCTGCAGCAGCCGTCGCCAAAGCATTCTTCAGATTTATATGCCAAAGGTTTTGAGTAGGCACGCCATAGCCAACCATAGCCATAATAACCCAACCAGCAACAAAATAACCCAAAAAAACATCAGCCTTATGTGTGTGTGTGTATGGAAACAGGCTGAGAGGAGGAAGAAAAAAAATAAAGAGAACGAAACAACATAAAACCAAAAGAATTTTAATTTCCGATGTTATCAGATGCACGCAGCTTGGGTTGAGGCAGCGGCTGGGGCAGGCAGGCAGGCAGGCAGGCTGGCAGCATGTGGCTGCAAGGCCGGTCGTCACAGCAGCAGCGGCCAAGGGGGCGTGCACAGGGGCTGCAGAACCCGCGAAGACGAAGACGAAGATGAACAAGCCAACGCCATATAATAATGATTATGAGCCATTAACATTAAATGGAAAAGAAAATGCTGGTCTACAGATTACAGCAGCAGCAACAGCAGCAGCAGCATTGCCATCGACAGCAGCAACACCAGCCACAGCAACAACAACAGGCAGCAGGCAAAGGAATGCGGCACTGGAATCCAAGCAATGCGACAGCTAAAAATAACACCAGCAGCAGCTCAAGGAGTTACAGCAGCGTAGGAGCCACAGCAAAACAGAAGGGAAGATTCACAAGCCAGCGGGGCAGCAATAGTTAAAATACAGACAGATATGGAGCAGCTGCAGCAAGAGACGATAAAGGATCGAAAGCCAGAGAAATAAAGTTGATGAAAAGTAGAAAGAAACATGAGTGAATAAACAAAGCGCTTAGAATAGAGCAGCAAAAGAGGTGCGCTGGCAACAGGTGGAACTGAGCAGAAATTAGCAGCTAGGAAAAGCAGAAAAACAGTTGACAGCAAGAGAGGGGGGACTAGGGGGGGGACTATAATAAAATAACAAAAAAAAAAAGTCGCTGATTAGTCGAAGGGCAGCATTTCAAATTCAAGGCAACAACAGCTCATGGAGCAAGTTTGGAAAGCAGCAGGCGTAAAAGTGGAAGCTGCAGCCAAATCAGAAGCAGAAGCAGAAGGCCGAAAACAAATCAACGCCCATTGTGTTGGCCACTTAACAACGGCCGCAGCGGGCAGACACGGCCAGCAACTGTTGGTGCTGCAGCTGCAGCGGCAACTACAGCCTGTGACAATGTTGCCAAATTGCTATGGATGGCTGACTAGGAGACAAGCTGCACACACTTAAGGCTGAGCAGCGCAAAAATTTGCATAAAGATGAAATTTATTGACGGCTGCGTGGCCATAAAATTGAAATTCATTGGCGACAGCAGCGGCAGCGGCAGCGGCAACGGCAACGGCAACGGCAGACACTGAATGGACAGCGCCCAAAAAGGGCCAGGCAGCATCCGCTCTCCTCTCCTCTCCAATGTGCTCCAATACGAAAGACTTAAGCAACGAACCTGAGCTGCCTGGGCCGCATTTTTAGCGGTGTTTGAACTTTTTGTGTGCAACGCAGTTTTGCCCAAAAGCTAAACTGGCAAATACTATCTATAAAACAATAACAACAACAACAACAACAAAGTCAAGGCAGCAACAACTGCCACTAAAGGCAATTTTGGTGCAGTGAAAGAGCGCGGCGTGAAATGCTCGAAAGTATGCGACGGCAATGGACGCAGGCGCAGCAGCAGCAGCAGCAGCAGCAACAGCAACAGCAACAGCTACAGCCGCATGCCAGTCATGCACACACACACACATACTCACACACACACACAAACGTTGCCCAAACGCTGACTGATATTGGCAAAAATCCTTGCGAGGTAACGCAAAATGCAAACTGCCAATTTCATAGCTGAAGCTAAAGCTAAGGCCGAACTGAAGATTCTTTAGACGCTGGCTGCTCTCTGCTCCACTCATTCTTATTGCCTGCCTGCCGCTGCTCCAGTCCATGTGGCAACGTCTGACGACGCGTACGTAACTTTGTTGTTGTTGTTGTTGCTGTTGCTGTTGTTGTTATTGTTGTTGTTGTTGTTGTTGCTGTTGCTGTTGCTGGCATGCCCCCAACTGCATACCAAATTCTTTTTCGCTGAAGATGTTGTGGCAAGTTCTTCGCCCTGCCCCGAGCGCTGCGCTGCGCGGCCACGGCCTCTGCCTCTGCCTTAACCTCAGCCTCAGCCTCTGCCTCTGCCGCCTGCTTGAAAGTGATGCCCAACTGCTGGCGAGCAGATACGAAATTTACGTCTTGTGCTCCTCTCATTTTTTTTCCATTTTTATTCATATACCCTAACTATGGCAAAGGAATGATTTGCTAATTGAACCTGTTTGCAACATATTTTATAGAACTTCAATTTAATTGAAGCTGTTTACTTTATGTGTAATATAGATGCGCTGCTGGCATAATCTATATATATTGATTATAGATTTTATATTTGTTAGCATAATTCCGATATATAATAAGGCATACTAGTTTCTATATTCCGTTGGAAAATATCTCTCTAAATTTATTTCTATTCACTCAAACTCAAACAATACTCAAATTGTTGCCATTTCCCAAATTCTAGAGTTGTGTAAGCGCATTCGAGGTTGAAGTTTTCCCTGGCAAGATTGTGTGTGCTCCTATGTGTGTTTATGGAGGAAGCATACACACATATATGCATATATATATATATATATATATATATATATATATATATATATATATAAATATATATCTGAGGCCAATGCCAAAGACGTCTCTTGGCTGCTGCCAAAGCCACTCGCCTACCAACCAGGCTTGGCTGTTGTTGCCTCTTGGCTGGCTATTCCTGCGTCCCGCTGTTGCTGTTACTGCAATTGTTGTTGCCTGAATTGCCCGTGTGTTGGCTCCGCTGGGGCCGCATCTTCGTCGTCGTCGTCGATTCGTTTGTGTTAATGCAACGCGCGACGGCTACCTGAATTACTGAACACGCGTCTTGTGTCTTGTGTCTTCTGTTGGCCGTTGCCTGAAATTGTTTGTTCGCCATCGACGGCGACGCGTTCCTGGCTGCCCACCTCATCCTCTTTCCCATTCCTCTGCCTCTACTCCCATTTATTCCTCCCCATCCTTCTGGTCCACAGCGTTTTTTGTTCGTTTTATGTGCCATTTTGCTGCTGCTGCCGCTGTCGCTGTTGTTGTTGCTGTTGTTGTTTTTTCTGTTAGTATTTTTATGTGTTTCGGCATTGCTGCAGCAGAGGAAAAGTAAGTAAGAGTACGCTAGTCGAACGCTGAACGACTAGTTGATACTCTCTAAGCAGCGGCAACTACTAAAGACAATGAAACAATTTTTGTTTCTTTTCTAGATCAAATTTAAGCTATAAATTATTATCGATAACTTTTTATCGATAAATGTAACGGCTCTCATTCACATAAACTGTGATCTAGAAACCGTTACATACTTTCACACATACTAATGATACCCTTTTATAAGCGCTTGCAATGGATATAGAGTTTGTGGCCAAGCAAAGAGGCTGCCACTGCCACTGCCTCCGCTGTTGCTGGCTCTGCCCCTGCCTCTGCCGCTGCCGCTGCTGATGATGATGAGCAGCTTTTAAAAAGACTGGTTTATGTTTATTAGTTGTATTTTTCATGCCTTATCGCATGCTACGACTATCCGGCAGCAGCTGCTGCCCAGGCTCAAAACTCTGTTGCCAAGTGGCTAGAAGAGTTTAATGTTTTAGGGCGTTCCACAAACCCAATTCGTTATGCTGCAAACGCAACAGCTCCCCCTCCCATAACGCCCACACTTGACTCACCTATGAGCACGGCCAGACCGAACAGCTCGGTGTCCTGCATGCCCTGCGTGGCAAAATGCAGACATGTCTGCGTATAAACCTCTCGGACGCGACTCTTTGCATCGACTAGGAAGTAAAGGGTTTTCGGCTGCTGTTGGCCGAGGAGTCTGCCGGGGTAAGAAAAGAAAACAGTTATATAAATATTTAATATTTATATCTATATATAAATAAATATATATACATATATATAAAGTTATATTAGCTCACCTCAGTGCCAAAAATCGGGAGCCGGGTGACAGTTGCTCGGCTGAGGACGCGCATACTTCCAGGGGCGCGCTGACGGTGCAAAATGCTCGCATGCTGCATCATTTTCCGTATACAGCGCGCGCGTTCGAAATACGTTGCTGCTGCAATAAGTGAAGAGAATATAAATTTAATGTAACTAAAATCCAATATTTATCAGAAAATTTGTTTCAGCAAAAACTTATTAAGCATTTGATTTAATTATTAAAAAGCTTCTTCAGTTAATATTTAACCAAGTCATCTTTGAAGGCCAATTAAATTCCAAAGCTCAAAGTGATTTTTGATAAACACAAGTCTAGCTTAATCTCTTGATATAAGCTCAAGATCAAGCACGTTCTTAAAGCGCGTTTCATTGTCAACTGCTAAGCCAATGGCTCTGTAACGTAAGACAAGAAAATCTATGACCTGAAAATGACTCGATAAAAAGCATAGCTATATAAAAATCCATTTTTTAAAACATTTCTCATTTTATTTATATTCCGTAAAAAAAAAAAAACAATTTCTTAAATATTTTTTTTGTGTAGTTTTAAAAATGTCTCAAGGCTTTTGTTGTCGGCTCACCGCATCGCAATGAAGCGATGGAATTTAGACAGATGGCGCCGCGACTTAGACAACTCCATATGGACTTAAGTTGGTGAGGCGAGGGGCGCTTATTTGGCGTTGTTATTTTTTATTTTTTTGGCTGGCAACAATTTCACCAATCAATAACGAAAGACTTAGGCGACAAACTTGATTAGGCGGCCGTGCGTGCGTGCGTTGCGCATAAAATTATTAAAATTCAGTTAAAGAAAGTTCCAAGCACACACACACACACACACACACACGCACAGACAGACACACTCGAGCTTGCTTCGTGATGAAAGAAAAGCATTTTATGCATAAATTAAAATCAAATCGAATCAAATCAACTTATGGACTAGCCTCCAAATGTTTGTACATATATATGCACACAACTATATGGCTAGATAGATATATGTGTATATACATACATATTTGTATATATATATATATATGTTTGATATAGATGGTCTTTGGTAGCGTCTCGCCGTGGCCGCATAAATTTCAATATTGGCGCGTTTCTGTGCGCGCCGCAGCCGTCTAATAAATTTCAACGTTCCATAAATTTATTCAGAGTCAAGTTGAGAGAGTTTTAAGCGAGACTATATCTATGTATGTATGTATGTAAGTATGTGTGCATATACAAATCCAGGCACAGGCTGTGACTGTGACTGTGTCTGCGGTGGCTGCTGTTGCTGCTGCTGCTGTTGGCCACAATTCATGTGGAACCGCCCTGACTTATTATTATGATCAAGTCTCCCCTTTTGCTGGCCTCCCGCCTCTTTAGCATTTCCAGTTGCCCCAATGTCCAGACCAATCCAAAATGGACGCTGCTGCCGTTGCCGCCGCCGCCGCCACCGCTGCTGCTGATCATCAATCAAAGCTCGCATTTGACATAAATTAGAAACCAAGAATATGTATATGAGTCCACTCTAGACATCCATATATATTCCACAAAAAAACAAAAAAAAAACACACACACACATGTATGCTTTTGAAAATCAATTATATCTAAGCCGATTTTCATGCAACGTGAGTGATACAGAAATAGATACAGAAACCGGACCGAAGCCAAAATACAAAAACAGAAACAGAAAGCTGAAATTGCTTAACAAATAAGCTGAGAGCAAAGGGAACTCCAGAAGATATTCAAATATTTTGTATTCTTGTTGTTGTTATATTTTATCAAAAGATATTTCAGGTGCCAGTAAAAAGGCTTTTTATCCGAACCAAAAAATGTTGAACAATTTTAAGATAATAAATATAATTTCAGCTACATTATGAGATATAAAGAAATACATTATATGAAGTTCTAAAACAATTAAATCAAAGCATTTGCATTTGACAAATTTCACAGCCTGAAGGAATTTATTGTTTATTACGACTTTATAAATAATAATAATTTCAGCATATTTCATCTTTTCTCATTTCTTCAACCTTTCGACCAAGCGACCAAACCGGATTAATTATTTCACTTATTTTAGCTACAGCATATTTAAGTTCTAAGATATGCATAAGTCCGGGCCCCCTTTAATACAGATGCAGATATAAATTATAATATTCATATGTGTGTGGGCATTATATAATGATAGCAACCGCAATTATCATTGTTAGCATTAAGTAAGGCAGTAGGCGAGCAGGTTGAAGTCTCTGTAAATGAGTCACGACAAATAGACTGAGTGACAGAGCGAGGGGAGAGGCAGAGTGAGACGGCAAAATGGCAGAGCGAGAGAGCTGCGAGGCTATAGAGATAGCCAAGCCAAGTGGTAGAATGTGTTTTCTTAATTTAAAATGCAAACAAATGAAAAGCATTTAAGAATTTCAATCATGGCAAATTATCCGCATTCCAAGCCATAATGAGAGCAGGCAAAAGACAACAACAACAACAGCAACAATTGCAAGAAGAAGCAAATGAAGAAACGTTAATTATAAAAGTCAACAGCAGCGACTGCAGGGCGTGGCAAGCCAATTAAAAAGACGAAGAGCGGCATGCTAAGCAGCAATTAAGCAAAGGTAATAAATATTTAAAATTTATATATATGTATATATATATATATATATATATATATATATATATATATATATATATATATATATTTAAAGCGGATTAGATAAAGGGTGGCTTAAGAGACAGACAGAGAGGGGATGGGGGCTGAAATTAAATGGCGCCACATGCCATTGGCGCAGCGGGAAAACAATGCAAAACGAAAAGAGCAAAACAAAACGGAATGTTGCGCATACGCCACGTTTTGCGGCGACAGCAGTTGAACTGAATACCCTGCCACAGCAGCTGCTGCTCGGCACCCAGCTCCAATCCGGGGCTGTGTCAACTGCATGCCATTGCAGTGAGCTCATTCGGGGCGTGTGTGTGTGTGTGTGTGTTTGTCAATCGAGTTGGCGATTTTGTAGCGGGTTGGGGTAACACTTTGATAAATGCTTAAGCCGCATGTGCAAACCGTTTATTGGCAACGCTTAACGAATCAGAAAATATAAATAAACATATATATACACACACACACATACATAAAAAATATTTATATACACAATATATATGCAGCTATCTGTGTGGATATCATTTTGGAATTGGCATTGGAATGCACAAGTGCCTTTGAGTGCGCACAATGTTCAATAAACATTTGAAATATCATAAAGCTTCAAATGTGCTGGAAAAAAAAGGTGACATAGGCTCAACGATGCACATATACCCTACACAAGAGCAAGGCATTGCCAGACGTAAGGCAATTTATGGCTCATCAAAAGAGTTATATGCATCGACTATATCAAATAAAGAAAATATTTACTTAAATTTGTTACTTCAAGCAAAATGTTTACATTGACAAAAATAAATCTATGAAATTGGCAAGCTAACTCTTAAGTTAGGGTAATTCTAATAGATGCCAACCAAGCCATGCAATATTTTATAGGCATAAAGAGTCGGCTTTTCGCACACTTTGGCTAAGAGTAAGTAAACTTGAATAAAAAATAAATTCGTCAATTTTAGATATTAAATAGATATATATATATATATATATATATATATATATATATATATATATATATATATAGATTATATATTAATTTCTATACATATATATCATCTACTTTTTAATCAACATTTCTGTTAACATAGTCAATATACTTTTTCTTACCACATAAGCACACACACACAGACCCACACACAAATACACAGCGCAAGAGTTATTCTAAGAGTGGTGCGATTTTCGATGCCGAGCGGCTGTTAAAACTGGATTCGTGTTGATTCTATTGAAAGTGTTGCTCGGCAGCGAACTTGAGCCAAAGCTGGAGCTAGAGGTAGAGCTGAAGCTGAAGCTGAAGCTGGAGCCCAGCTAATGAATGACGACGTTTGACGTGGAATTTTTAGCTCATGAGTTGGCTGCTCGGCGGCTCGCATTGACGCGTCTAAAAACGTGTGTCTGGCTTTTTTCTTTATTTTTTTTTTTTATTTTTTTTAATTACGACAAACGGCAAATTGGCATTCGTTGATCGCCGATCGGCGACGTTCGACAGTTGGCGTCAATGGAGGAAATAGTTTAAAGCGATGGCATTTTCACACGCTCAATCGGAACAGTTGTTAAGCACATACAATACATATGTACATATGCAAGTGTGTGTGTTTTATATATATATGTATTTATTTGGCCCGCGGATGCGCGTCATGGCAAGTGCGCTATAAACCGGGGCGTGCCCCGGCCTCTACGTAAGCCAAAATCGTAGCATTTAATGCTAATTGTGAAACGGGGTATGGAGTGGGAGGGGGCTCTGATTGACCGAGCAGCGGGCGAGGCACATTTCACAAATTATTATGCCCATTATGAAGCCAGTTGTTGTCAAATAAATAACTTGGCGTTTTCTTAGCAAATACAAAATCGAATGAGGGCAGAAAACCAAACAAAAACAATGCGGCAAATTTGCTGAGTTGTTGATTCAATTGTTTTTGCTGCCGTCGTTGTGGTTGATGTTGGCCGTGGCAGTTATGCCAAACAAATTTATGATGTATTCGATATGCGCATGCGCGAATTGTCCCTGCGCTAATCAAAACAAAAATTAATAAAAATAAGTAAAGAAATCAGACGTGCGCGCACATACTCACATGAACATGGCCTTTTATATAGGCACACCCTAAGGCTAGCTTATTTATTATTGTGGAATATTGTTGACTACAGCTAAAGGCAAGCGAACTTTACTAGCGCTTTTTAACGATTTCCTTTCAAAGAAAATCGCAACATTAAGTTGCAGATAATTAAACTGTTTATTGTTTAATAAGTAAATATGGCAAAAAATATCCCAATTGAATATATTACCATGTTTTAGTTAAATACCATTATTTGCCATCAAATTTCCCTCAAAAAACGAGTAAGGAATTTATATTTAAATAGGATTTTCAATTAGTCACAAATTAAGAATTTCCCTTCTAAAATATCCTACAAATGTAACAAGAGCAAACAAATTTAACAGCTCACCAACAGATTTTTAAAATACTCTCAAATCCTATCTTGGAATGTCTACAGACAGAGAGAGAGAAAAGAGAGAGAGCATATTAAAGAAATGTTTAAGGAGCAGCATTGACAGGCGCAAGCAAATGCAGAGGTAATGCCGTAAGCATAATCACAGTTACACCTAGGCGAGGTTGCTCTATAATGAGAACAAGCGGTCGAGCAACGTCAACGTCAACGTCAGCATCGACAGCGGCAGCAACGTGCGACGAATGCTAAATTAAAAGGCGTGCGAAACAATTTGTGTCTTACGTTTCTACGTAACATATGTGTGCGAGTGTGAGTGTGTGTGTTTGTATGCATAAATTATGCTGCTGGCCGCGTTGCTTGAGTTGCTGCCTGCCAAATATCTGGCTCCGGCTCCGATCATATCTGCCGCTGCTGTTTCCTCATCTTCTTCTTCTTCTTCTTCTTTTCAGCTTTGTCATTCAATATTTAATTTGCTGTACATTTTAATTGCTTTAAAGCATATTTATTTATTTTTATATTCAATGTGAACGCGTGCAGGAATTCGTTTTCGGCATTTTGGAATTGCTATTGTTTTTTGTTGCCTAAGGTCAAGCATGCTTATGCTCCCCCTTCTCTGCGATCAGCCCCTTCCAACTCATTTGTCAGCCACAGTGGGCGGCTGTCAATCGTCGTAACCGCAAAATAAATAAAAATGGAGAGAAAAAAACGTAGTAAACATGAAAACCAACTACGACAACAAAACAAAATATAATACAACAGAAACAGATACATAGGCAGACCGATAAGCAACTGTGTATCGATATCGAATCTCTGCGGTGGCAAATCATTTAACGTTTAACGATTAACGTTTTTTTTTTTTTTTCTTTACAGCGTTTAACGTGTGTTTCTGCTCATTTGTTTATCATTTTGCAACTTGTGCCGCAAAACAACACCGCAAGTATCAATTATGAAAAGCGCCCCCCCCCCACTCCAAATAGTGTTGTCGTCTGTCGCTTTTTTTCAGCCAAATGAGGCGTTCAACTAATGCATAGGATTAGTATATTCGTATATATTCAATCGAAATAATTAAAGTCAAATATTGTAGCCATACCACTTTTATCCTTTATATATTTTTCTATATTTTTGTAATAAACAAATCTAATATACAAATACACTGCAACTACACTTCCACTTGGAGCTGGCTAATTTGTTTTTTGGCTGTTTCAAAAAGTGGCAACACTGTCAACAACACTTTATCTTAGCCCGTGGCATCGCACGCTCAATTAGTCGCCTGCTTATGGCTGCCTGCAGCTCCCATTTCCTTTTAATTATTGTGGGCAAATCAGCTGCTCGATTTCAGTGGTCGCCATTTTTTAATTGCCTCTCCCATAATGTTGTTGTTGGAATTGGTATTCCCGGTACCCGCATAAAGAGACATAAATCCACATGTATTTATGTACACATATCCATATATAAATACATGTATATGTGTATATGCACGAGTGTGCGGATGTAGCTATTTACGACACCTGCTATTTACTCCGTTGCTTGCCACTCCCCTTTGATTTGGTGCGGTGGTTAATTGCACAATGAATACGGAGACGTGTGAATTTTTAGCTTTTGCGAACCATTGGCGACTTTTATGGTACAGATAAGACATTTAGCATTATTTCTTATTGTTGCTGCCCCTTTGACTTGAGCAATTAAAATTCCATAGAAATTCCCCGATCACAAACACTTAAGCAACAAGAAAAAAAAAACGTCCCTCAATTTAGGGAATTTTGTCTCTTCTGCTTACCTTATGCACTGCCTTCGTAGGCCGCTGCAGTTGACGGCATTTTGTTTTCGTTTTTGTTGATGTCAGTGGTGGGGAATGAGAGGGGAGCTTAAGCGCGTAATCCAAAAAATGAGTGTCGCTGGGTATTTTCTAATAACAATTTGTTTAACTGTGAACTTTCTTTGTTTTTCTTTTTGCACTGAGAATCGATTATTGCCGTTTACTGCGCGATGTCAAAATAACAGTAAATTGAATTGTTGTTTTTGGATTATCGTTGTTTTTGTTGTTAGTGCTTCTGCTGCTGTTGCTGCTGCCAGAAAGCTTTTGCTGACCTCTTCGTCAAACACTAACAGAGCGCTGCGACTGCGCAGTCAACGTAGACGGCAACGGCGGGCCGCATTCCAATGGACCGCTCGCGTCTCACGCGCTCTCTCACTGGCGTTTGTGTGGGCGCTCGACGCGATCAGTCAACAATAGAGAGGGGCCACGGAGTTTTGGGATAGTACGATTTAATCAAACGGTCGCTGCAGCTCCGTACACACACACACAGAACACAATATATGAACATACAAAAGAGAGCAAGCGCGATTGAACGAGAGAGATAGACAGAGAGAGCAAGTGAGCTGACGTTTATAATTCTTGTGTTTGTATTGGTGCTGTCCTCTCTTTGGCAACTGCTTTTTGTTGTTGCGCGAAAGAATGCCGTTTGCTTGGTTGTCGTTGTTGCCGTTGTAGTTGTAGTTGCTGTTGTTGCTGGGTCGCAACTTTCTGTATGGCTATTTGTTTTGACCAGCAGCAACTTGTTGGGAGTCGTTGCAGAGAATTTTTGTCGTTGCCCAAAATGCAAGAAAAAAGCACAGCACACACAAAAAAACACAATGGAATTGAGCACTTGCGCTTGTAATTCAACGCTACACTTTGAATCTGAATTCGAATCCGAATCCGAAACTAAATCCGAATCTCAAAAACCCAAAATCGAAACGTAACGTAATGAAACCGAAGCAAGGCGAAATACGCTTAACGAAACGCGCACACTGCGATTGCGACTTCGACTGCGACTGCGACAGCTACAATCGCCAGAGCTCCAATGGGGCCGCGCAGTCGTTGCTTTTGTGATCGCGACTGAGCTGGCACTGCGACTGAGCGTGTGTGTGTGTGTTTGTGAGAGAGCGGATTCAGCGTTCGTGTGACACTATCTCTGTATGTGTTTTTTTTAACACCACGCGCAACCTGCTGCCAGTTCAACTGCTTCGTCCAGCTACAAAAATCAAACTGAAGTCCGAGTCGAGAGAGTTTCGTTATGAGAGCGCAACTGTATTACTGAGTGGAGAGTATTCATATGTGTGTGTATGTGTGTGAGTATCTCCCACTGAGATTTAAGATTGGAATGCGCCGTGTACATGATAGCACTCGGTGTATGCGTGTAAGTGCTTGCGTGTAAAAGAGAGACAGAGAGAAAGAGAGCCGATCGTTTTGTAGTGTAGTGTGAGCAGCAGCGACAGCAGCAACGGCGACGGCGGCTCAGCGACCAGGTTGAAATTGATGGCAAAGAATTTGGCTGCGACGGCAAACTCTGCTTGCGTTGCTGTCGCCGTCAGCGCTGGTATGTTCTGCCTGGGCTTATAGCAGCACTAAAGAATACAATAGAATAGCACACAATTCTCTGACAAACAAACTCTCACTTACACATATACACTGGTAGCACCTTATTCTCTTGCACCCGTCTTCATACTGTTGAAGCATTTGCAAATCTTAAAACTAAGATGCGAACACATAGCCGAAGCCGAAGCCGAAAAAATAAATAAAAAAGAAACCAAAGCAACCAAAAACTACAATAGCACAGAAAAGTAAATACTAAACAAAATAAATAAAAACTTCAAAGGAGAATCCCAGTAGCTAACTGAAATGTCAGTGTGTAAGTGAAATTCCAATGTTTTATCTTGGCAGCAGCAACGGCAACAAGAACAACTATTTGGAGCCCGACACGAAAACATCGAATAAGAACAAGAACAAGTATGCAATAATCAACGGTGAAGAGATGCCCTTATCGGCGTTGCCAATTACGTACATTTGTTGGCTGTCAATGTTTTTAATTTCAATTGCAACCTAAATTAATAATAATTTAAACTAGTAACCATTAATTTCCTGCTTATTAAATTTAGCAAGACTAACTTATGGAAATTCCATAGCCATATAAATTTTCAAATTTATTTTCGCTCTTTGCTCTAAATTTGAAAATGAAGTGCTCGCCATAGCTGATATGCTCGCTTTACAACCGCAGTGCACGCAAAGCACAGGAGAAAAGCGCGACGCAAGGCCGCGGCAGAGGCTGAGACGACGACGACTTCAGCAACGAAGAACGCGCAAAAGAAATAGCAACGCATACACACTCACTTACACATACACACAGAGATTCACATGTACAGAGGCAAACCTTGGTTACTTACTTACTGCAAAGGGGCTTGGAGCGGGATGAAAAGGGAGAGCGCTGCTTTGCGTTGTACTGCCCGCTGTCCATTTGTAAGAGCGGATTGCGCGGTCGCTGTTCTCTGCTGCTACGATATCGTCACTTGGGCGCATTCCTCAGCATAATGTGAGCTTGATTTGCTGGATTCTTTTTGCCTCTTGCGCTGTCGCTCGCACTGCCGCTGCAGGCCCATCTATTCCAGAGCCCTCATCTCGCTCACACGCACGCACACTCGAAATTATTTTGTTGCCGTTTTTTCTGCCTTCCGATTTTTAAGTTTTCTCAAATATGCCGCACACACATGCATTTGTATGCATGTATATAAATATATATATATTTATGTGTGGAGTTGGACACGACGCTGGAGCCATGTTCTTGACAGGTCGGGGGTTGGGGGTCGGGGGTCGCCATGGCCATAACTTGTTGGCCGCGCGACGGGAAAGCAGTATTGGGAATCTGGCGCGAGCTCTTCGATTTCTTCCAGTGTATTTGCTATGCGCCGTTGTTGTTGTTGTTGTTGTTGTTGTGTCTTGAGTTCTAAGACCGGTTGTTGTTGTTTGCTGGTACGTTCTTGGTCAACATAGTTTGAGTGAGTGTGCGTGAATGTGTGAATGTATGTATGCTTGTGAAACTGAGTGAGTGCGAGTGCCTATGTGTGTGTGGAGATGCTGGAGCCTGTGCCTGTTCCGAGGCCTTGTCTTCAAAACAAAAATTTTTTATACAATTCCTTGAATGTGAGTTGGGCTCCTAGATACCCTGTATTGATATCAAATTTAAAGTGTAGCTGTCTGTTGCTGTTGTAGAAAGATATGTGGAATAACAAATTATAAATATCCGCAAATATATAGTATATGTATCTAATATTATCTAGTTTGAGATAATATCAGGCGCACAACGTGATTAAATTGCGCATATGTATGTAGGTACATAAGTATGTAAGTACATCGTAACCACTAGTCGGTCAACCGTGACGAGCTCACGCCCTTTTCGCATTTTGTTTTGGAAGCTGAATCTTGAATCGAATCTTGACCGAATCTCTGGCAGAATTGGCGCGCAATTTGACAGGGCGCGGGCTAAGCCGTTGGTTACTTTTTTGCAGTCTGTGCTTAGCATATGGGAAATTCCAATGCTGGGCAATCTTCTCTTTATTGCAACTCTCAGGAATTTGGATAGCATAGGAATAGCAACAATAATGTACTCTCTGACATTTTTGGCGGGTCTCAATTTATTCACCAGGAATTTGGTGTGCGTGTGCGTGTGCGTGTGTGTGCGTGCGTGTCGCTTCGTTACGCTTTATTGGCGTTGTTGTCGCATATTTTGTTTTTGTTATGACCGAATATTATTGACCAGTCATGCCGAACCATCATCCCCCCTCTCTTTTTCTTTCTCTGGACTGTTCCTCAAATGATAATATTAATGAATGTGGGCATTCCTCTCTTGAACTCTCTCGCTTTTTGTTGTATACCTGCACCACTCTCCGAACACTCATTGAGTGCTTAAAGTATTTTTATTATATTTGTTACATTAACTTATTTCGTATTCACAACATTTTATTATCCGTTTTACTCTTTAATTCCCCGTATCTTCCTCCCTTTTCTCTCTGCCCTCTTTCCTATGTGCTTCAAATTTTTTGCATGAATGAGCGACGATTCCAGGTAATAATTTACCCAATGACTCTTTAGAAGTTATCTACCTTGACCACGAGTTCGAAATTGTTCGAAAATTCTACAGTGAAAGCACCCGCAAGTGAACGCCCACAATGTTAATAAGGAATATCTCTCTTTATTAGACGTAATCGTAGTGGAAGTGAATAAAAAATGGAGTTCGAAATGATAAAATTCTTAAATTGTGGTCAATCGTAGCGATTGTGGAATGTGGTGCCTCCGACACTGTGTGTGTGTTTGTGTGTGTGTGTGCAATGTCCACTGGCTGAGAGTCAGTCGGCGTCTAATCTGCCTACCCTACTTTCACTCCAATTCCAGTCATCGGCATCTCGCTCAATTCAATTTATTCGAGCCAAACTTTTCTCTAGCCGCATGCCAGTAGCAATAACAAAAACAACATCGAACATCACTGCTTCAATGGAGCTGCAAAGTGGCGCCGTTGTATTTGTAGTTCGCAGAGGGTGGAGAGAAGGGAGCGCGCAGCTCACTAAACTGCAATGAAATTTCGACTCTTGCTGGTCTTGCTGCTGCGGCTGCTGATGCTGCTTCTGTTGCTACTGCGTTGGGGGATTTGCCTTTTTCGGCATTGGAATGCCGCGTGTCTGCTGTTGTTGTTGCTACTGCCGTTGCCGTTGCCGTTGCCGCTGCTGCTGCTGCTGCTACTGCTTAACGTATAACAATAATAACAACAACACTGCTGCCTTAAAAATGTGTTCTAAATAAATTCCAATGAAATGAAAGAATCGAAGCTGCGCTTAGAGATGAGTCTTTGTCGTGCTCTTTCGAATAACGAAATATTTCCTTTTTCATGCAGAGCATTTCTCTCTTTAATTCGTTCAGGTTATTAAAGCTGTGGGAATTTATGGGGTATTTTTGCCAGTCTTTGTTGCACACTTTTTCCATTGGAATTTATCTGTGCCTAGCAGCTGTGCGTAATGTTCATGTGAATTTAATGGAATTTCAAATAGATATACGGCTTGGCATATCTGATAACAAAGACCCATCCAGCAGATGTTGTAAAACTTGTTTTATATCACCTTACTTAAATATAAATAAATTTGTATTTTTTTTTTTTTATTCTGCATTCCTGAGCTTTCGTGCTGTTTCGTGCGTACGTGTGTGTCACGCGGCCAGCGCTAATCGGGCTCGGGGGCGCAGATGTACAAGTAACTCACTCGCCGATACAAATTCTGCGCTGCGCAACGCGATTGCAATCTTTAGCAGCAGCAGCAGCGGAAACAACAACAATGCGGCACGAGGCTTGACTGCGACGCTGGCAGCAGCTAGCCCCCAAAGGTCCAAAAGCGCGTTAACTGCGGCAGCGACGTCAGCGTCGCGCGTGCGCTGTCTCAGCGGATGTCTGGGCCAGTGTTGTTGTTGTTGTTTTGGCAATTTCTTGCTTACCTGTTTGCAGGCTGCAGGCTGTAAACCTCAGCTGCAGCTTTCTTGCGCATTTTCTTGCTCTCCTTTAGTCTCTCTTTTTCACATTCTCGCTGTCTCTCCGCCTCGCTCCATCTCGCTCCCACTGCTGCAGGCTTTGCAAAAATCGAAAAAATCAACCAATTGTCGTACAGTAGCTGACGTTTTTTTTTTTAGTTTTATTTTTTTTTGTTGGTTTTTTTTTTATGCTTTTAATGAGCGTTTATATTGCACAGGCAGCCGCTGCATTGGCCTCCGAGTCTATGGGCATTTGGCTGCTGTTGCTGCCTCGTCTTATACTTCGTCTTCTGCTTCTTGCGGTTGGACCCGTAGCTAACTATATATTAATTTCATATTTTTCTTTCACATCAAAATATTGAATAGTTTTGATAAGAAGAAAAAAAAAAAAAAAAACAGAAACCGCAAGCACTTGTATAAATAATCAATGCGTGAATAATAGTTAAGATTCTCATAAGTTGCCGTTGTTGTTATGGGAAAGTTGTTAACTGACAACCACAACAACAAGAAAATTCAAAAATGTTTACAAATTTTATGGAAGCTTTAGCAATAGGAAACAATACGAATAACAATTTTAATTTAATTTTTTATATAATTAGTAAATTCCTAACGGAATGTATAAATTTAGCAAATAACCAAAAATTCCATGATTAGATCTATTATTAATGGTGATTTTTTACTAAATATTTTATCTATTCATTAATATACATTTTAAGTTTTTTGAAGTCACTTCCATTAAATATTATACAATTCCTAAAGGAATTCAATTTTTGAGTTCATGTTCAGTTCCTCTTTTGATGCCTTGTTTACTTTCTGATTAATTTTGCTTTCAGGAAGCTCTTCATTTATTTTTTGTAAGTAAAGTTAAAAAGTTTGTCGTTTAGAATGTCGTTTCATTTAAGCCCTAGAACTTAGCCCGGTCAAATTCATTGTTCTCGAATTCTCTCACACATGTGTCCCAGCCAATTCAAATATTTGCGCTCGGAATTTTGTACGGCCACAAAAAAAAAAACAAAAAAAAACTAATGCATTTTCATTGCTAGACTAGCGCCAGCTGCGATTCGCTCAAATATACATAAATATTTGTATATACACATATATACTATGAAGAGAATAAATGTCCAGCTGACAGCTGGCCCAGCTGATGAAAATGGTACTCGGATTACGTGGAACATTGCGGGAGATTCGCTTTGTTGCGTCGTTCACGGGGCGTATGATTAATGCTAAGCATGTCAAAAATGAGCGAAAAAGAGTCTTGTGTGTGTGTGTGTGTGTGTTGTGGCCTGTGATAAAAGCAAAGTTGGCAATGCTGACGCATTATGGCCAACTGATAAGCAAAGCAAATGCAGCACCAAAAATTTGCTATACTCTGTAAATAAGTGAGGCGTGTGGCATGATGAGCCAGGGCATATGTATGTGACTGGAGCTTAAATCTGAGCTCTTGCGAAGAATTGTCCATCTTCTAAAAGTAGTAATAGCAATTTGATATACCCTGTAAATAGTTGCAAAGTAGAAATGTTGGGCTTATTTAATATGTGCAAAAACAATCGAGTCGCATTGACTAAGTATCGTCTACTATGACCTTATCATGTAATAGCAAAAATGTTGTATACCCTGTATATATCTTTGGTTGGGGCATGGTGTACTTGTGACAAAGTATGTAACATAACATATTAAAGAATTAATAACAAGTAAAATGATGTTATTTTGTGTGTTGTCTAACGTATGCCCTGTAATTTTATTAGCACTTGCATCAACAGTTTGCTAGCTGTCTGCTAGTTTTTCACAGGGCATTAGCTAGCTAGCTGCTGTCCAAGCCAAGAGCTGCCTGTGCGCCACAGTGGGAGGATATCGCTCGCGACAAATTCAAGTCGAGATACAAGCGCCCAGATATGAGATTCAAGATACGTGCTACATGTGTAGCTTGTCGGCAGATAATGAGCCATAAGTTTTCGCCAAATCTACAGACATCAGTGGGCACATTTGTATTCAGAGACGTATGCTCATATCAGTCGACGAAAAAAGAAGAAAAAAAAAAGCTAGCGAAATCTATTTCGGAAATATCTATTGAGAATTATTCAAATTTTAATTAACGAGCCGCTGCTTGGACCGTGGGAGCCAAAGCTGAATTTAAGAAAATTATAATAAATACAGATACATATAGAATTTTGTTATTTATAAATGCATATGTGTGAGTGCGCGCGCGTGTGTGTGTGTGTGTGTGCACGCAGCGGCACAGCTAGGCTGATAAATATTTGGCTTTTGCATGCCAGCGCGATGAGTTCAACGTGGACAACGTCAACGTTGTTGTTGTTGTTGTCGTTGTCGTTTGTCGGTTATTAGATGTTGTCGTTGTTGTTGTCGCTTGTTGTTGCCGCTCATTTAATTTCCAAACATTTATCAACAAATATTTGGCGCTTATCATTTGTTCGAGTCAAACAGCAGCAGCGCTCGCGCTGTAGACGCCGGTCTGAGTAACTTCAAGTCTCCTACGCCTGCTCGCCGCTCGGGCGGCAGATGCTGCGGCTCATCAGCAGATTTGCCTTGAGCACCTGCCGCCTCGCCGCTTGTCCACCGATACGATTCTATGCCAAATTTTGCATAACATTTGCTGTGACTTTTCGCTTAGTTTGCCAGTTGCGAGCAAGGGTTAAGCCATTGACAGCGGCAGGTGTGGCAGGTGCCACATATTGCAAATGACAACTGCGCAGCATAGAAAAATTCCATGAACAAAATTCCGCTTTAATAGATTTATATTTGCTACTCCACGAGATTGTCCGATTTATAGACGCATAAATATTTGAGCTCAGTCTCTTTGCTCGCTGATTATTTTCCTCTGTTTGGCTCGGACAACTACGGGGATGATGACATTTTGCCGTTGGCAATCTTATTGCCGCAGATTGTGAAGCTAGAAAAATACACTTTATAAAAAAATGCTTTTTTAGAAGATAAAATGAAAAATTCAAATATAAATTCTGCTTATTTAATTAAGCTTAAGGCCGCTTTTATTCTAGCCAACGCTGAGTCAGAGCCACATTTGTTGTGGCTTATTAAATAGCAGCCATGGCAACCGCAATTCCCAGTACCCAGCGACCGACCGGAAGGCAGAGCCTAACCAAAATTGAGCCCTAGACGCAGGCCACAACAAACCGAAAAAGGATTTCTCAAATTAAAAAGCAAAGAAAAAAAAAAAGAAAGAAAAAGAAGCAAATGAAGTCGACATAAAAATAAATCAAGGTAGGTACAAATTATGGGCATAGAAAAATTAGAAGAAACGCAGACGAAATTGAGCAAACCACAAAAAAAAAAAATAAAAATAAAAACATGAGCAGCAGCAGCAGCAGCGGCTAAAGGAATCACTAAAAAACATTAGCAGCAGGAGGAGTAGGCAGCGGGGCGTGGCGGTCAAGAAATGACACGCATCCGGTTTTAAAATTCCAAGCGAGCACAAGTTGAGCAACAAGGCAACAAGAAGAAGAAGAAGAAGAAGAAGAAGAAGAAGACGAAGAAGAAGCAAAATAAGAGGAAGAGCAGCAGCCGAGGAGGCAGCTGCCCAAAGGAATTCAAACACTTGAAATTAAGAGCAGAGCAAATCAAGGCCTTTTCGGTTGGGTGTCCCCGCCAAATGACGCCAGCTGCGACGCCGGCAGCGACGCTGGCCACATTGGAGCTGCAATATTTTCGTGCCATCTCGCTCTATCGCCGGCGCAGCTACGAGCAATGCGCCGAGGTGTGCAACGCCTTGCTCCAAGCCGGCCACGACAACAATGTCCAAATCTTTGCCAAGCACGAGCAACAGCAGCAGCAGGAGGAGGAGGCGCAGCAACAGCAGCAAACGGAGCACGAGCCCAGCCAAAGCTATAAATACGGTAGCCATTTGCAGCGAATTGGCCCGCGGCGAAGACGCGGCGAAGCGGCAAAGGATGGCGGCACAGCCCAGCCCGTGGCATCCATAATGCCCACTTGGCTGATGGAGGGCGTCTGGCAGCTGAAGATGCGTGCGCTGACCCAACGCGTCTACCTGGACGATCTGGAGGTGGACGAAGCGGCCGATGGCGGTGAGTGGCAGGCAAGAGAAGTAAAAATGCGTGAGGCGAAGAAATGTAGAAATCTGGATGCATCTGTTAGAGCTCGATGGGGAGGAAGAGGAGCAGGCATGAGTATGGAATGGAAAACATATACTATATGTGTAACTATAGTATATATAGATACTACTATATGTTCTGCTATGTGTGATACTTTATTTGGTTCTATATTCTTACTGGAGTATGCTTAAAGTATCAGTGATTAAATTAAATATAGGAAGGAAGGAAGGAAGGAAGGAAGGAAGGAAGGAAGTCTATATATATTATATTTATTCTCTGAATATATATAGCGGTGCCGTAAGCCAGTAAAGAGATTATTTCCCACAGCTTGATAAACAAAATTATATCTATATATATATATTTTTTTATCTACATTTATATATATACTTCGATCTTATCCAATTCTCGTCTTAGGTTAGACGCATTTAGGCTTTCGTTAAAATTTGCTTTATAACTTTTATTTGAAACACAGCTGAAAAAATAGATATAAACAAATCATTCAATTATTTTTTTAACAAAAAACTTAATTTTACAATACTTTCATATATTTTCCTTAATATTTCATATATCCTAAGACATTGTTCAGAGCTGGCAAGTCGTAAGCTTCGCATTTTCATAATAAATGACTTCACAGCTCGCGCGTTATGGATTGGAACATTATTTTATTGGATAGTCCTTGGCAATGATCAGATGAGATCCTTAAGATTCGGAATTATAAATATATATATATCAGTTTATTATATTTATTTTTTCTATATATTTTTATATATATTTCCTTCACTGAGGTCTTATAGCCACCACAAAATATGGTAGACCGATATGTCCGCTAAGTGCGTTTCGTTCAAAAGTTGTTACAGAACGCAGCAGCAAAAGGGGATCACAAGTTAAGATGCCGTGCTCTACTTTTAGCATATAGGGTATACAGCAAAATACTGCCACAAAAGTGGAGAAGTTAAAGGGACTAGACTCTGGCCTGAAGAAGATTAGGATCAGCTCTCTGTGTTAGATCAGTGTTAGCAGCAGACTTCTTTAATTACCAATTAACCTGCCTAATTACTATCTTAATTAACATTATCCCTATCATCCATCATTCAATGACCAGCCGACGAGGATGTGGAGTTCGAGCGCATTGCAACGGCAGCGCGTCCTGGCACCAGCATCAAGACCGCCTTTCAGCCGCGACCCAGCACCAGTCAGCGACGCGCCACAGCGCAGAGCCATTCCAGCGGCAGCACACGTGCCGGCTCGGCATTGACGCGTCCGGGCACGGCTATCAGTCGACCGGGCTCGTCGCTGGGTGCACGTCCCGCCTCGCGTTGCGGCACAGCGTCGCGGGTGCGCGCCACCTCGGCGGCCGCCTTTAATGTGGGCGATGCGACGGCCACGCTGTATCAGGCCTCGCGCCTGAATCCCACCATCTATGCGGAGAGGGAGGCGATTGTGAAGGCGCTGTTCCAGTTCCTCTACTACCACGAGGCGGACGTGCAGAAGGCGCATTCGCTCTGCCAGGCGGTGCTCGACGTGCAACGACAGAGGCCCGGCCAGGCAGCGCTTGCCACACCCGCGGATGCCGGCCGCACGGATTGGTGGTGGCACCAGCAGCTGGGCCGATGCCTGCTGGCGCTGCGCTATCCACGCCGTGCCGAGAGCCATCTGCAGCAATCGCTTGCAGCATTTCCGCATCCGGACACGTATCTCTTGCTGTCGCGCCTGTATCAGCGGCTGCGGCAGCCGGAGCGATCGCTGGCGCTGATTGGCCAGGCTGTGGAGCGACAGCCATTCGATGTGGCCTATCGGCTGGAGCAGGCACGCATTCATGCGGCCATGTCGCAGCAGGAGGATGCACTGCAGCTGTATCGCCTGGCCGCCCGACTGCAGCCCATCAATGTGGAGGCGTTGGCCAGCATTGCCGTCGGCTACTTCTACGACAACAATCCGGAGATGTCGCTGATGTACTACAGACGCATCCTCTCCCTGGGCGTTCACACCTCGGAACTCTACTGCAACATAGCTCTCTGCTGCCTATACGGTGGGCAGATAGATCTGGTGCTGCCTTGCTTTCAGCGCGCTTTGCTGATGGCCACGCAGCCGGAGCAGAAGGCAGACATTTGGTATAATCTCAGCTTTGTGGCATTGGTCAGTAGTGGTGAACAAACAAATACCCTGTAATCATCGGAAATTGTATATATGATCACAGGGTATCTAATAGTCGTTCAAATTCATATCTAATTTTTTATATTTTATTCAAACAGACATCGGGCGACTTCAACCTGGCCAAACGCTGCCTCCAGCTGTGCCTCACCAGCGACGCACGCGATGGCTCCGCTCTCAACAATTTGGCTGTGTTGGCCGCCCACGGAGGGGATGTAATGGGCGCCAAGTCCTATTTGAATGCGGCTAAGGATGTGCTGCCCGACTCAGCCGAGGTTATTGCCAATCTGCAGTATATGGATCTCAACTACAAGCTTTAGATCTGAGTTTATTTTGTACACAAATAAATCTGTTGGCAGAAAACCAATCATGGTCGCTGGAGCCAGTCATAGATGGTGCTTAGACCCACCTTGGTCACCGCACTGGCCTCCACAATGGTCACCTGCTGGCGTATCTGTTTCTGCAGCTTGGACATTTGCAGCATGAGCAACGCCTCGTTGCGCATCTGGCGATAGGAGTAATCCATTTTGGTCAGCACGAGGAGTATTTTGACCTTTTGCAGTCGCGGCTCCGTGAGAATCGAATAGAAGAGTACGCCTAGAAATGAGATCAATTGTGAACGGGCATTTGGCTTGGTTCGGTTTATTCTGCGCACCTGCAGCTGAGATCTGACACAGATTGGATGCATCCACCACATATATGAGCTTCTTGACATCTTCAAAGTATTGGCTCTGACGCCACAAAGGCGCCATGCTGCCTCCAATTTCCAGCACCTGTACGAACTTCGGCAGATGTTTGCGGGCATGGGGCGTGGCTACGGCATCTGTCGTGGGCGGCGGTGGTGGCGGCTTGTGTTTGTCGGCATTTGCTGACTTTTCAGGAAAATAAATGCGAAAGATGCCAGTGCCAATTGTGGGCATGGAATAGCTCGTCTCATCTATGGAGTCTGGCTCCTGCAGGGCCTTAAGCAGATGTGTTTTACCTGCACGCTTTGGTCCTAGACATATGCACGACATTGCGTCTTTTATATTTTTGCTACATTATTTTCATTCATCGATTTAACATCCATATTGGCCTTGGCAACCATTTTTAAAAAAGCGTTGTGCTCCACAGTGTCGCCATCTGTTGTCGTGTAATGTCACCTGTCTGTATTTTAGTTGCGATAGCATAATAAAGTATTTTGACTGACTTAGTTGCGATAGTTTCAGTGTTGAGCAACGAGTTGTAGCTGTAAATAAATGCAGACTCACTCGGTTATCGTATTACTGTCTGTCTAAAATTCAAATTTATACATTTTTCAGCCAATTTTTTTTAATTAATATATAAAAAATTTGTTAAAAACTTAATACAATCACAGAATATTAAACGCTCTGCTCTGCACTAGCCAGTAAGCAGAACTCCACTGTTGGGCAACTATTCATCAACCGTTGACTTGGTAAACATATGTTTTTCGAAAGCAAACGGAGCTCAGAGTGAAATAAATTCGTTGACTGCAGCACAATGAGTATGTTTGAAACGAAAAACAACAAATGCGGATTCCAGAAACAATTTGCACTAGACATCAATGGTAATAACACAGAATTCGTATTTCACGAGTTTGAAAACAAATGGATGCTGCTGATCACGCAGCTGGGCAAACTGCCGGCGTTCTACAATGTGGCATTCGATGTTAAGCGCGACCACCGAGTGCTTCCCTATATGCACGGCCCAGTGGACGATCCAGAGTTCCATGTTTCGGTGCCGGTGACAATGACCTGCTGCATGGGCGTCGACTCGGATGAGATACGCGGCGCCATACAGTTTCTAGTCAATAAGACGGGAATCAACAAGTGCCCCACAGACCTGTTCATCGCGCTGGGTCTGAAGAAAATAAAATCAGAGGATCTGAGAGCCATCGCCAAGGCGTTGGAAAATGGTATATTTTAAGCTAGAGATGGTTATCACTTAAACCCAATAAAGTTATGAAGAAAACTTGAAATCACTTCAAAGTAAGCATTTATATTTCCTCGCTTTTGTACATTAAAACGTGTACGAATTTGGGGAGATTAAAAATTTTACTTCACATACGCGGCAGATGTTGTTGCGTTTGTACGTTGGTTGTCGCAAAAGGAGCAGCTGCTGCTGCTTCAGTTTAATCGAACAGACCGAAGCCCATGTCATCGTCGGAGACGTCAGATTCCTCTTCCTTCTTCTTCTCCTCCTTGGCCTCGGCAGCGGGGGTGGCAGAGGCGGCAGGTGCAGCAGCACCGCCAGCTGGGGCAGCGCCAACACCAGAGCCAATGTTGGTGATCAAGTCCTTGACATTGATGCCCTCCAAAGCCTTGGCAAACAGACCGGGCCAGTAGGGTTCCACCTCAACATTGGCGGCCTTCAAGATGGTCGAGATTTTCTCACCCTAAAAATTATGCGAAAAAATAAATACAATTACTGACAATTCCAAAACATTTATATATAAAACTAAATGCAATAATCAACAAAATATAGCCTGGGATCGCCGGTAATTTTGCAGATTTATTTTGAGCTCAAATTTTCGACTTACAGTGACGGCGACATCATCATCAACCAGGATAAGGGAAGCGTAGACGCATGCGAGCTCAGCTTTTGTCGACATTGTTAAACTGTTTGCTTAATTAATAATTGGTGCAAGTTGCCAAAAATTAATGTTTTGTAATAATCGGCCTTAGCTCGAAAGAGAACAAGCACACGGAACAGAATCCTAAACCGGAAAGAAAGGTGGGTGTTAAGTTGGTTGCGCCTTAATGTGTTATGTATAGACGCGCTGTGAACGGCAAAGTTGCCACTTACCAACACTGGCATAAAATGTAAACAAAGTGCTTTTCGATTGCCAGCCAAACAATAAAATCGCGCGCAAAATGGAAGATAAAGAAATTAAGCAAGAAAATGAATCTATATTGGAAACAAAGCCGAAAATAGAAGAAGATGACGAGCATGTGGATATTGAAAAGATAAGTTCACTTAAGGCACTTGGTCCCTTTATAGCAGCACGTGAAAATACGAAAAATACGGTTTACTTGAGTGATGTGCCCGCGATATGCAAGGATCAGCCGTGCATGTTGGGCGTCGACGAGGCGGGCCGTGGTCCAGTACTGGGACCTATGGTATACGGCATTTCCTACTGTCCGCTGGCTAGCAAAGATGCTCTGGTTGAATTAGGCTGCGCAGACTCCAAACAATTGACCGAGGAAAAGCGCGATATCATCTTTAACGACATGAATACGCTGGAGTATGCCAACAGCTGCATTGGCTGGGCCGTGGAAATCATTTCGCCCAATGTCATTAGTAATAGTATGTACCGACGCAGCAAGTGCTCGCTGAACGAGGTATCCATGGATTCGGCCATGGGTCTCATACAACATGCAATCGATGCGGGAGTCAATATAGCCGAGGTCTATGTGGATACGGTGGGACCACCGGAGAAGTATCAAGAGAAGCTGCTCAAGCGGTTTCCAAATTTCAAAATAACTGTAGCCAAAAAGGCTGACTCCACCTATCCGATTGTCTCGGCGGCCAGTATATGCGCCAAGGTAACCCGAGATCACGCTCTAAAGGTCTGGCAGTTTCCCGAGGGCTTGGTCATTAAGGACAATGCGTTTGGCAGCGGCTATCCCGGCGATCCGGTGACCAAACGTTTCCTCACCGAGCACATCGATTTGGTCTTTGGTTTTCCGCGTCTGGTGAGGTTTAGTTGGTCAACGGCAGAGAACGCACTGGCGGACAAGGCCTACGAAATGGAATTCGACGAGCCAGATACGGAGAAGCCCAAATATGCGGGCACAAAGCTAACCAAGTTCTTCAAGGGCACCACCAAAACAGGCGAAGTAAAGCGCGAAGAATGCCGCTTCTTCAAACAGTGCCACTTGGACAATGTTACCGAGTTTTAGATTATTTTTCACAATTTGATTGTAATTTAAGAATATGTTCATTAAATCTAAGATTAGCCAATAGAAAATCTTTCTCCGTTTTTACTTTCTGGTGAACCAAATACGACACATTGACAGCACTTTTCTTGTTAATGACCGGATCTCCGCTCCTCCCGTTACCCATCTTAAAATAAATAATCGATTTCCATTGTTTTGGAGCTTTAATTAATTGTAGCTGCTGTTAACGCCATTCTTTATAATTATAATCGTTTACACTCTACGTTGGGATCCAGTTACACTGTTCGAATGTAAGCGTAAGTCGGGTTGTCATCCATTTTAACTTGGATCCGTTGTCGTTTTCGTTTTCGTTTCCGTTTCCGTTTACCGGCAACTAACTAAACATTTTTTTGCATGCATTTTTTATATGCTTAGATCTAACGTTAAAGGTTATTCAATTAAGACTTAATTGGGACTGGACCATTATATATACTGCGCTGATTTATAGAAAATAACAAAATGCATCGTGTTATACTAAACGGGATTCTTTCTGTATAAAAACTTAGAAACATATGGAGCTTACGGCTAAATTAAAAGCACGCTTCCTGCAACTGGCTGCGCGATTGTGGCGCAAACTCTGTTTACGATCTCCACGAGCGACAATGCCAGAGCCCAGAAACGTTATTGACTTGAAATTGGATGTTGAGAGAAACTCATTGAAGGATCGTGGATCGAACATTAAAGTAAACATTCAGAACAGAGAAGCGAGAAACACATTAGAATTTAAGCTTCAATATACATAACTTAAATGGTGCTGAGAGCTGCTGGCCGATGCATCAAATGTGTTTGCTGTCGATCAGAACTTTCTCAGATCGAGGACAAAAACGCTGCCATCGGATGCACTGGCGCCCACTTTGGTGCCCTTGGAGTTCCAGCACACCTCGAAAATGCCACCGGTGCCCTTATAGCTGTGCACCAACTGCCCTGTCTGCGTGCTCCAGATGTGCACACACTTGTCAAAGCTGCCCGACGCCAGATGCTTGCCATCCGGACTGAATGCCACGGAATATACGGGCTCTGTGTGCTTGGTTAGTGTGTGTATGCAGCTGCCACGCGCAACGTCCCACAGACGGACCGTCGAATCGAATGAGGCCGAAGCGAGAATAAGGTTTGTGTTGGGATTGTTGGTGCCGGGTCCAGTGGGTGACCATTTTATCGTGTAGATCTCCTTGGAATGCGCCTGCAGATCATGCAAGCAACGATCACGCGTCATACTCCAGATCTTAAGGGTCATGTCGTCAGAGCAGGAAGCCAATAGCTGACCCTGCGGACACCATTTAATTGCGTTGACCTCGTTTGTGTGGCCACGGAACGTTTTTATCGGCTCGTTCATGCCCAGCCGGCACACGTGTATCCGCTGATCTGTACTGCACGAGGCAAACGATTGATTCGACTGCCAGTCGACGTCCAGTGCAGGCGCACTGTGGAACGCAAACTGTTGTGTGCACTGGCCCGTCGCTGCGTCCCAGATAATTGTGGTTTTGTCCACGCCCGCGGACAAAATATAATTTCCGCATTTGTTCCATTTAAGTGCAAAGATGGGTCCTTTGTGCTGGCCCAGTGTGGAGGCCAAACGACCGTCTGTTTTCCAAATGCGTGCATAACCATCGTAGCTGCCCGTGGCCAGAAGCGAGCCGTCACACTGCAAATATGAATTACAATTGTTATCGATATAATTATATAGTAATATCAGTGTTGCAAGTCGCAATTTTGCTAATGCATATGTTTCGATAACCAATTGGCTTTGATTGATCAGCTATCGATATCACACTCATACTATCATATATTACACTTTCCACTTGGCTACTTACATTCCAGTCCAACGATGTGACATCTTTATTGCTGGGCACCTCGGCACCTCCTTTCTGGATGCAATGCCGCAATACTAACTGACTGGAGTTGGCATTCGCATCGGACATGTCCCAAATGCGTGCTGTACTGTCACCAGAGCCACTGGCTAACAGATCTCGACTGGGATTCCAGGCGCAGATAAACACTTCGCTCTCGTGGCCACGTAGCACACGTGCCTTGGATTCAGGTATCTCAATGTTCTGATCAATGTCCATTGCCTCCACAACGGTGCTGCCGGGTGTGCCAGTGCCACCACCAGCGCTGCCGCCAGCTCCTCCACTGCCGGATGTTGTGCTACTGGGGACAGCACTTTGCGCAGTCGTCGGGCAGGTGGTCTGCACATTATTTCCCTGAGCACCCACTCGCGTTGCCGCTGTGCCGCCTGCACCACTGGGCGCCTTGGCACCCGCTGCCGCAGCGTCTGCAGTTGCTGCACCGGTTTCCGCATTGGAGGCGGCGGGAACAGCGGGCGTAACACCTGTCGCCGGCTGCTCAACACTGCTGGAATTACTACTGTTGCCATTTGTGGACGTGGACGACGCTGCATCATCTGCGCTGGTTGTATTTGGATAGGCCGTGCTGCTGGCAGCTCCCGGTTCATTAACGCCCGCCTTTTTGTTAGCGCCCGCAGTTGCGCCAGCGGCGCCGTCCGCGTTCGCGTTCGCCGCAGTCGTCGCTGAGTTGGCTGCAGTGCCGGCAGCTGTGCCGCTGGCATTATTATTGCCGCTGGCCGGGGCATTGTTGTTGGATGTTGTATTGCCACTGGAGTCCACCTCACTGGTATCGGCGCTGCTGCTGCCGGTGGGAGTGCTAGTGCCCGTGCTGGCATTGGCTCCCTTGCCAGCCGCATTCGCAGCCGTATTGCCTGTGCCCGGCTCAATTTTAATCTCAGTTTTTGCATTGCTGTTCGCATTAGCGTTCGCCGGCGCGTTGGCATCCACGGCACCCGGCTTGCACGGCTCTGTTTTGACTATCGGCTTGAGTGGCTTCACCTCTGGCATTACGGCATCAATAAGACTGAGTCCTTCAATGGGTCGCGCCACCTCACCATCTTCGCCCACACTCCACTCGACCTCTGTGTAGAGCAAACCCTTCTGCAGTATGGTTAGCAGGGCAGCTGGTGGCACTAGGGCTCCATTAATATTACTTTGCGATATATGTGACTCAATGCCAAACACATATGCTGAATGCAAAAAACCTGATAGTAAAGGGGTGCGACGACAGTTAGCTATTGTTTCGAACGGCGTCTATAGAAAACTCTCTGCGGACTCACCTGACTCCTGCAGATATCGGAAAACCAGAAAGTTCACCTCGTCGCTCGAAAAACTCATATTGAAACGTTTTGGCAGAGACGCCGTCACTACCTCTACTGCGGCTCTGGATGTTGTTGTTTCCTATTGATTTGCTAATAACTTGCAATTTGGTAGCCAGTTTTATGGCGGCTGCGTTGATTCTGATGATAAGACGGTGCTGGCAGTACGTAACACATGCGTAATCGCTTGTAAACAGTTTACTTTATATCGTATGCAGTTGTTGGACTCTCCGCGGTTCGCTTAATGTACTTTAAAATGTGAGAGCATTATATTTATTTGCTTGATGCAAAAAAAAAAAACGTAGAACACTACAAATAGTCGACGACCACTCGGCATATGCAACGCTGTAGCGCAAAAAATGGCGGAGTTGTAAATTAGTGTTGGCAGTATGTATGCAGTCTGATTGAGGCATTGTGCAGCACTGGGTTGGGAAGCGCTTGATAGCGAGCGTTTAACAGCACTGTGTCCGCTAGATGGCTGTTGCATGGAGAGGAGAGTCGAGGAAAAATCAATAGAAATTTTCAGTTCGTGAAATGCCTGGCTGCTCTGCTTGTTTTGCGTTAGTTTACAATTAATAACAGCAATCGAATACAATTAAAATTCACACACGGGTTACATAAAGTGCTGCATCTGCCACACACACACGCACGCACACATTCCGCGGCCAACACCCAAAAGAAAAGCCAAAAAAGCAGCAGCCCCAGCCGCAGCCGTGAGAAAGCCAACCAAAACGACACAAATTCCAGCAAACTCTCTGCAAAAACATTTTGGTTGCATCGTTTCAAAAAGTAAGCACACCAGCAACGGCAAGAGTAGTGACTAAATGAATGCTTTCGCGACTTGGTACCAATTGTGTGTGTTATGCCATACAAAAAAAAAAAAAAATTAAATAAAAATTAAATTTCGGAACGTTTCGTTGTGTGTTTTTGCGGTCTGTGCAAATAAAACGACTTCGTCATCTTGCGGCCGTTGGTTGTGTGGTTCATATGAAGAAAAAAAGTGACGTCGACTACAACTGCGACTGCGAGACGTGACATGAAAGCTAAATAATTACTGGGCAACAACAAAGGGCTTTAGCCGGTGGCACTGATCTTGCTTCAATCATTTATTTATGTACTTAAACCAGTGCAAATTGTGATAAAAACGATTCCTTAAGGTCACTAGAATCAGACCGTTATCAGGACTGCAATTGTTGTTGATGTTTCAAATATACTTCTATATATAATTATATATAAAAATACATACATATATAAATATATAGATATATACACATACATATATGTATTTCTATGTGTATATAGAGGCATTGGAAGTGCTGCCAACGCGTTTGGCAAGTAAAAAGCGAGTGGGTTGGTTGCGGAGCATAGGAGGGGGCGTATGTTTGCTTGCCAAATGTCAAAAGTTCAAATTGCGCCAAATATGCCTTTAAAGCAATAACAAAATTGTTATCGATATCAATTGATTGTTAAACAAATATATTATTATACCCAACAGGTCTTCTGCTGAAGGGAGAGAGCAATATTGTGAGTGAATGTGAGAGAGTAACGGCACATTATTTTGTTTCTCGCAACCAAATCAAAATTTGTCATTCATCAGTCTCAGCATCGGACTGCAGCAAGTGGCAACGTCGCACAGTTGTCGCCGCTTAAACGTACGCCCGCCATTTGCTGTTGTTGTTGTTGTTGTTATCGTTGTCGTCGTTGAGCTTAAGCGATAAGAGCGCCGCATCGAATCGAGCGCTCACACAAATTTTTCTTCGCCCCGAGTTTGCATAAAACCAGCGAAAATTAACAAGCTAACTACAATGGCGCCGGTGAGGGGGGATGGCATGAGAGGCCTGGCCGTGTTTATATCGGATATAAGAAATTGTAAGTAAATTCATAAAAAAATATACATAAGTATGAATGCTATTTTATTGTCTGCGTAACTTTGTAATAGACTTTGATTATACGCTGTACGTAATAAGATGAAGGGGTATGCTAGATTAACTTACAATAGAAGACTAGGAATGTCCGGGTCGAAGATTTCACATGCCAATAGCTTTTACATAAATTTATTGTTATATAAACATTAGGGGATTTCCAAAATTAATTAATATTTAAATTTGTTAGTTAGTTAAGTTGTCTATAAACAGGGTATTTATTAGTCTCGTTTTAATTGAAATTGTATATTATTTTTAAATTTAATTTTTTATTCAATTTATCAGTGCTTTTCTTATCCAAATATATATTCATAACTCTCATAGGGGCGTCAATGTCTACATTTCTTGTCCAATTACGAGAAGAACCAAAGCGGGGCGGCATTCATGTGTGTATGTATGTGTGTGTGTGTGTGTGTGTGAGCTGCTGTGTGTGTATGTGTATGTGTCCGCAAATTGTTTGTACTCGTGTAGCCTTAACTTGTCGCTTCACCCAGCGCTCACTCTCGACGCTCTTCCATTCATTTATCGTACAAATAAAGGTCCATTGCTAGTTAACTCACCAGCATATCTAATATGTGAAGGCTCTCTCGTTCGCTCAGTTCGGTGACTGGTACTAAACGGTGCCTTTGTCAACCGGAGAGAGTGAAATCGTAGAGAGTATTAGTTTCCAGTTGATCTATTGGGTTTTCCCTGATTTACAGATAGTGAAACAGACACCTTGACCCTCTGCACAGTAAACTCTTAATTACTCTCGATCTTGTGTATTGCAAAAGTTGGATTTGTTAAAAAGATAATTCAAGAATAAGTCTTGTAATAAGTTACCAACTACATTAAGTTCCAGCTAAATGCCATTATTGAGATCATAGGTCACGTAGCTAGAAACAGAGTCTTCAACTACTGAACAAAAAATATAAAGTCGTTGAACCTCTGCCACAACTTCTGCCGAATTCAACATTTTCCATTTACCACAACCAATTTCTCATTTGCCTTCTCTCACTTACGCACAGGTAAAAGCAAAGAAGCGGAGGTGAAGCGCATAAACAAAGAATTGGCTAATATACGTAGCAAATTTAAAGGCGATAAAACGCTCGATGGCTATCAGAAGAAGAAATATGTGTGCAAACTGCTCTTCATATTCCTGCTTGGGCATGACATTGACTTTGGCCACATGGAGGCGGTCAATCTGTTGTCCTCCAACAAATACTCAGAGAAGCAAATCGTAAGTGACTTATTTAGGCTACCAAAGTGGTAAAATATAATGGAATTGTGTTTGCTTGCTTTCAGGGTTATCTGTTCATTTCGGTGCTGGTGAATACGAACAGTGATCTGATCCGTTTGATCATTCAGTCGATCAAGAATGATTTGCAGTCGCGCAATCCGGTGCATGTGAATTTGGCGCTTCAGTGCATTGCCAATATTGGCAGTCGGGACATGGCCGAGTCATTTTCCAACGAAATACCCAAGCTGCTGGTCTCCGGCGATACTATGGATGTGGTCAAGCAGTCGGCGGCCTTGTGCCTGTTGCGCCTGTTTCGCTCTTCGCCTGACATAATACCTGGTGGCGAGTGGACTTCACGCATCATACACTTGCTCAATGATCAGCATATGGGAGTGGTTACGGCAGCCACATCGCTGATTGATGCGCTGGTCAAGCGCAATCCGGACGAGTACAAGGGCTGCGTTAATCTGGCTGTGTCGAGGCTGTCGCGCATTGTTACGGCCAGCTACACGGATCTGCAGGATTACACGTATTACTTTGTGCCAGCACCGTGGCTGTCGGTGAAGCTGCTACGGCTGCTGCAGAACTATAATCCGGTCACCGAGGAAGCTGGCGTGCGGGCACGCCTAAACGAAACGCTAGAAACCATATTGAATAAGGCGCAGGAGCCGCCGAAGAGCAAGAAGGTGCAGCATTCGAATGCCAAGAATGCAGTGCTCTTCGAGGCCATCAATCTGATCATACACAGCGACAGCGAGCCGAATCTGTTAGTGCGCGCCTGCAATCAGCTGGGCCAGTTCCTCAGCAATCGAGAGACGAACTTGCGCTATCTGGCGCTGGAATCCATGTGCCATCTGGCGACGTCGGAATTCTCGCACGAGGAGGTCAAGAAGCATCAGGAGGTCGTTATACTCTCAATGAAAATGGAAAAGGATGTTTCGGTACGCCAAATGGCTGTTGACTTGCTGTATGCCATGTGCGATCGCGGCAACGCCGAAGAGATTGTTCAGGAAATGCTCAACTATCTGGAGACGGCCGATTATTCCATTCGTGAGGAGATGGTACTCAAGGTGGCCATTCTGGCTGAGAAATATGCCACGGACTACACCTGGTAAGCGAAACTTATCAATCAATACCGACCGATGCCTAATAATAACCATTTATTCGCAGGTACGTGGATGTTATTCTCAATCTAATACGCATAGCCGGCGATTATGTTTCGGAAGAGGTCTGGTATCGTGTCATACAGATTGTGATCAATCGCGAGGAGGTTCAGGGTTATGCTGCCAAAACCGTGTTCGAGGCGCTGCAGGCGCCCGCCTGCCACGAGAACATGGTTAAGGTGGGCGGCTATATATTGGGCGAGTTTGGTAATCTGATTGCGGGCGATTCTCGGTCGGCGCCGCTTGTGCAGTTCAAGCTGCTTCATTCCAAGTATCATTTGTGCTCGCCGATGACGCGCGCCTTGTTGCTCTCCACGTACATTAAGTTCATCAATCTGTTTCCCGAGATACGCACTAATATCCAGGAGGTGTTCAGGCAGCACAGCAATTTGCGCTCCGCTGATGCGGAACTGCAGCAGCGCGCAAGCGAATATTTGCAGCTAAGTATTGTGGCGTCAACAGATGTGCTCGCCACAGTATTGGAGGAGATGCCCTCATTCCCGGAGCGCGAGAGCTCCATTCTGGCCGTGCTCAAGAAAAAGAAGCCGGGCCGTGTGCCCGAGAATGAGATACGCGAATCGAAGAGCCCAGCGCCGACATCCATTACACAGAACAACGCGCACGTCAATCACAACAATAAACTGAATAGCAATGCCAATGCCGATCTGCTGGGCCTCAGCACGCCGCCCGCGAACAACATTAACAACTTGAGCAATAGCAACAACTCGGCGCTGCTCGATGTGCTGGGCGATATTTATGGGAACAACAATGCCGCCGTCTACAACACCAAGAAGTTTCTGTTCAAAAATAATGGTGTGCTCTTCGAGAACGAGATGCTCCAGATTGGCGTGAAGTCCGAATTTAGACAGAATCTGGGTCGCTTGGGACTGTTCTACGGCAACAAGACGCAAGTGCCGCTGACGGTGAGTTGGCATTGATAATAATATATATATATATATATTATATATTTCATCAAATATCATTTTTCGTTTAGAACTTCAATCCTGTGCTGCAGTGGTCCGCTGAGGAGGCGCTCAAGCTGAATGTGCAAATGAAGGCTGTGGAGCCGACGCTGGAGGCAGGTGCACAAATCCAACAGCTGCTGACCGCCGAATGCATTGAGGACTACGCTGATGCACCCACCATTGAGATCAGCTTCCGCTACAATGGAACCCAGCAAAAGTTTAGCATCAAATTGCCACTGAGCGTGAACAAGTTCTTCGAGCCAACCGAAATGAATGCTGAATCCTTTTTCGCGCGATGGAAGAATCTCAGCGGGTGAGTAGGAAGCATTTGGCAAAGCTTAAACTTGTAGCTAATGTGCTCTTCCCTTTGTACACAGCGAACAGCAGCGAGCGCAGAAAGTATTCAAAGCCTCTCAGCCGCTGGATTTGCCGGGCGCGCGCAATAAGTTAATGGGCTTTGGCATGCAACTGCTCGATCAGGTTGATCCCAATCCAGACAATATGGTCTGTGCGGGCATAATACACACGCAATCACAACAGGTTGGCTGCCTGCTGCGACTGGAGCCGAACAAACAGGCGCAGGTAAACAAAACATCATTTGATCAATTGATATGCATTCCATATTAATTCCGTGCTCGTTATGTAGATGTTCCGGCTAACCATACGCGCCAGCAAGGAGACAGTGACACGCGTGATCTGCGATCTGTTGGCGGATCAGTTTTAAGCCAGACAGACGGGAGCAGCAGCAGCTACTTCTGTACGCATGTAATTGGCGAGATATGTCTAGCAGGGAGCAGCGACTGCAGCGAACCACATTTACAATGCACAATCCTAATCACCTAAAGAATGATATCAAAAAACAAAGTATATGACATGTTTCCTCAAATCTATATGCGACCTATGTTTAAGCCGTTAATTGTGCTACGTATTTGTATGCCACGACCACAACTCTACACATGTTTACCTCCGTCACTAGCACACACATACATTGCCTAAACGCCCACACTCTTACACGTACACGTACACCTACACATACTATACTACTCGGCAGTTAGCAGCGAGTTTAATTTCTATCCCATTTCGGCGCACGCAATTATCCCACATGTTTTATATATTTCTTATTGCGCTAGTTGTTAAAATGCGTCTGATTTTCCATTTTCAATTTACTTACTATTATGATTATTATTATTATTTTTTGTAATTGCTAACGAGAGAGAATTCTTTGTACATGTTAAGCTCAAAAAGTTCATTAGTAAAACATAATTAGATTATGTTGTATGACAAGCATTAGCAGTTGGATATTACATATATATATATGTATGTGTATCTATATATACATATATACATATATATATATATATATATATATATATATATATATATATTGAAAAATAAAAAAACAAAAACGATTCATACATACATATACCTAGTATATATATATATATATAAATTATATATATATATTTATATATAAACATTGTTGTAATAAAGCAGCAAAAGCTAAAATTATAAACAATTTATAAATTGAATGATATAAATACACAAATCGTTATGTTATTTAACAACAAATTATATTATGCATAAAAGCAAAAGTAAAAAAAAAAAAAAAACAGAAGACAAATTCAATGTTTAGTGTTTTTTGATTGTGAGATTGTAGAGATGAGTGTGCGTAAAGTAGGCGTGGATGGCACCGAGTGAAAGGCTGGAAGGAAGGAAGCCAGGCACGCAGTAAATCTCATTAAATGATAGACAAATAATTAGATGGTGAAAATCACATACAAATTTTTGGATTTACACACAAACACACACACACACACACTCACACTCAGACACATATATAGAGAACATTACGTCAAACATTGTTGAACTTGAACAAACTAATATAATAATAATAAAGTATACTACAAATACTACTAAAGTGCATATATATATAAAGGACACATTTATTATTAAACGTATAGCAAAAATTCTCGATTGATCCTGATGAGCATGTACTATGTATTATTTCGTATATGTACCATATGATTGTAAAAAAAAAAAACAAAAACAAAACTAATATAAACTATATAGCAATTGTTCGAAATTCAAAATTGAAAGTCAAAGTTTTGTTTGGCATAATCGTAATAAGTACATTGAATATCAATCAGCAAAGTATTAACTATTCCCCCGATGTGCATCTGAAGCGCCATAAAATGTTGCAAGCAGGAAACACAAGAACAAATACAGATAACTAAATAAATAATACATTTTGAATAATAAATGAATATACATATATAACGAAAATATACACACACACACACACACACACTTTTTTTAAGCTATTATTTGCATGCAATTTGGAAATTTATTTTCTAAGCGCTGCGATAGTTAAATTGTTAAACGAATTCCACATTTAAAGATAACAACAGCAAAAAAAGATAAAATAAAAACGAAAACAAACTACAGTTAGCAAATGCAGGAATTTAACTGTAAACAAAATGAAATATGTATTTAAAATAAATAAAAATCTATGGAAATTTGAAAAATGTAATTCGAAAGCAAAAGACTTCAATAATTTAATGGGGTAAAATGAGAAGCAAAGGAGACATACGTACAATGGTCGATAAGTAACTTTATTACAAATATGGTTTAAACAATTGAATAACTATGTTTAAATCGCATTAAGCTTGAATCTGGCATTTATATTCACCGAGCTCAGCTCGGTCACCAGAAACTTGAACGAGAAGGGTATTTCGATCATGGATACGTTGCTGTTGTCGCCGCAGAGTCGACAAGTCTCTGGCATGGACGACAGGCCACCCTTTTCGTTGCGCTTGACGATTTGCTGCAGTGGCGACAAGATGCTGCCACATTTGTGGCACACCAACGTGTGTGTCTTGTCCGAATTGTGAAAGAGCCGATCCTGCAGCAGGAATGCGGCACCATGCGATATCAACGCATCGCGCTCCATTTCACCAAAACGTACGCCACCGCCACGCTTGCGTCCCTTGATCGGCTGATTGGTGCGTGACTCGACGGCGCCCGTCGAACGCACTTGCCACTTGTCGAAGACCATGTGACGCAGTCGCTGATAGTGCACCACACCAAAGAATATATCCGCTGTCATTTCGCGTCCATCCACTCCGGAGTATAGACGCTCTGTGCCATAATAGTTGTAGCCTCCGGCCTCTAGCATTTTGCCAAAATAATCGATGGCTGTGTTGTCCTCGGAGAAGCGGAACGGTGTCGCATCGTAGACGCCGCCGTGGATTGCAGCGCTTTTGCCCGCCATTGTTTCGATCATCATGGCGATTGTCATACGTGAGGGGAAACCGTGAGGATTAAACACAATGTCCGGTATGAGACCAGATTCGGTAAAAGGCAAATCCTCGGCGGGATACTTCTGCGAGCAGATACCCTTTTGACCGGCACGCGAAGCGAACTTGTCGCCTATCGTTGCTGGACGCGCGATACGCAAAGTTATGCACACAGTCTTCCGAGGAGTTAGCTCAAAGCTGCCCAGTTGCCGCACGCTGTCCACAACGCAGTCCTCCTTCTCGTCCATTTTAATCACGTTGAATGTGGACACCTCGCCATCGAAGTAGCAGTAGAGAGGCGAGCCATAGCTGAGCTTGGTTCCCGGATGCGGCAAGCCATCCGTGTCCAAATACTTGACCAGTTCCGGCTTATGCGGATGACGCGCGAAATAGCTTTGCTTTTTGGACAGTTGAATAATTTTGGACTTGTAGATGCTGCCATACGCAAATCCCCGCTCATAGGCTGACTTATTGATGATCATGGCGTCCTCCATGTCGTAGCCCGTGTATGAAATCACGGCCACAATCGCATTAGTGCCCATGGCAAAGTCATCCAGCTGTATGTTATCATAGTGCACCGGACGGAACAGCGGTGTCGCTGGCGTCTGCAAGCGATAGAGCTTATTGGCTGCTTGTTTCTGCCAGTTGAGACAGGGCGTGCCCATGGTCTGCTTGCCCATCTGACACTGGTACATATTACGTGGTGATTGATTGTAATCCGGCATGGGTATCAAGTTGGCCAAATTACTCATAAAGTGTGTCTTGGACAATTCAAGATGTGTGGTAAAATCTGGATAAATTTCCTTCTTATCTATCGCTATTTCCATATACAGCTGCTCCATAGTGCCAATGTATTCGACGCGTTGCCATTTAAGATTCCATACGGGACGCATCATGCGAGCGGCATTAGTGAATAGAAACAAGCCCGGGAACTGACCATTTTTTTTATAGGGTATGAAACCAATTTCCATCATTTCGGGAACTTGACCCGTGATTTTTGCATAACGCAAATCTTCAACCATTTTGGTAGCGTCACTCTGGAATATGTGACCCAGGTGCTTGCCATCCAGGAAGACCACATACAACTTGGCATCTGGCTGGCCTTGCATTGATAATGGCATCATGCCCATTTTCAAGAGCATGGCGGGAATAGCCTGTAGATAAAAATATATGTATTAAATGTAATCGAGATAATGCCTAGAGGATGACTCACTTGGACAAGCTTAGGATCTGGTCGCTTGGATATCTCACAAGTCAGGGTCAAATGGTTGAGCAGACCACAGGGCGTACCGTCAGGCGTGTGTACGGGGCAAATGAAGCCCCAGGCATCGGGTAGTAGCTGACGTGCCTCTGTGGTTCGCATGGTGGTGAAATAGGAGCCACGATGAATAGCGCGAAAGTGGGACATGTACCGCATGCGATTGATATTCTCAGCCATAATGACAAGACCTGAGTTCTGCATCAGACCTAGGCCTGAGCGTGTGGCCACATTGCCCGTGGCCAAAAACGATTCCATGGCTCGACCGACGCCACCCGCTTGCCTCATGCACTGTGTCATGATGCTGCCGTTTGCCAGCGAATCCGGTGTATTCAGTTTCTTTAGCAGATATTTTCGCAGATTCATTAGCCATATCTCAAGGCGATCGCACAAGTACTTTTGGTAAAGGTGTCCGGGCAGTAGAACTTCTTGCATCATGGCTGAGTCGACGTTTTCAACCTTGAATTTGCCCTGAGCGCATTGGAATAGCTTTTGAACCATGAACACTATCAGCTGGAACTTCTCTTCATTGGTGTTCAAATGCACCATAATGCGGTCGCGCATGATGGTTTCCGTGATAGCCTCATCTGGCAGCCATTCTGGCACCTGGGGGAAACGTGAACGAAACAGTGTGCCTATGAATGAACGGCATTGGGCAGATGTGTAGACGCCTTCGTTATGCACATCACGCAGCATGCTCTGCACACAAGTCAAATAGTATTGATCCGACTCGTAACCCTGCACCAGACAGTTATATATCTGTTCGTCCGTGTAGTCCATGAGGCACTTGAGTATGAGGCAGACGGGCACATAGGACAGACGTTTGTAGTGCGAGAACATGAAACGAGCGGTGCCATTGTTGAGATAATGTAGAACATTTGTAAAGGACGTTTCATCGTCGCGCACCGTATTCACCATAATGCCAAGCTCACTGAAATTGTGACCGCGATCCTTCCACGTGGAGCGTTTCACACAGATGGGATAATTGCGGCGCGTCATAACGACCATACGGCATATTTTCTCATTGCCGCGTATCAGAAAAATTCCGCCCCATTCGCTGTCGTGTTCCCCATGCTTAACCATCTCTGCCGGCGTTGCTTTACCCAGATTGCAAGCACTCGAGCGTACCATGATAGGCACTTCGCCTAAATCCATATTTATGGATGACTTTTGTAGGTCATTCACAGTCCATCCCAGCCTTACAGACAACATTCCCAAGTAAGAAGCGTGCAATTGTCGTGCATCTGCTGGATAAATTTCACGTGTGCGCACGTCAATCACGTCCATCGGCACTTGTGGCTTACTTATCCAAATGTTTTCAAAATATACGCTAATTCGCTCCCCGGCAGGTGTTTGAAATTGCTGCTTCATCATATATTTAGCGACATTTTCCAGGCCGACACTCAACATTTCATTGAAAGAGTCGACATGCGGTGCGCCCAAATTGGCGAGGTGCTGCAAGAAAACATGTGTCATAAACTGTAATTGGCAGAACTCAACCCTTTACCTTATTTAGAGTTTTTGGTATTTGTTTGAACTCGGATCGCGAGTTTGTTAGCACTGGATATTCTTTCATTTTATCTATTTTTCAAGACTTCTTGCACAAATAAAAACGTAAACAATGTCAAACGGCTCTTCCCGTTGCACGTGCTGGTAAAGTAATCGATAATTTTCCGGTGCTTATCGGTGGCGCTGCCAACCTGTTGCATTCCAGGAACGTAACATGTAAGAAGGTAGCGTGCAGGCACTTTCGTTACATCATGTCTGCTTGATTCTGATTGGATGTTGTATATTAGTACTGCACTTTTGTGACGTCACACTTTGAAATACATATCAAGTACAAATGCGTAATCTTCACATTATATACTGTACTTGCTCAGCTGACTCAAAGCTTTGCGCCAAAATTCTAATTTATTTAAATATGAATGTGAAGTTATTTACAAGTGTGTTGCAAGTGCAGGGATTAGATAATGTTGATGCAATTGCCATTGCAAGGACACATAAGCACGTAAGTCCTGCAACAATTTGTATGTATAAATGCATGACTACGGAAATGAAGCGTAAGTCGGAAGTGTCAACGTGTTGCTGCTTAATGAAGTTGCCTGCTTGCCTTGTTATGATTTTGCTGCTGCTGCTGCTGCTGCTGTTGGAGGTGCTGTTGCTGCTTTGGCATCCTCCGCCGCAAAATATGCACAAGTTTGTTGCATTAGTTATGCGAGTGTCTGCTGCTTACAAATGCGCAGCTTTAAGGCTTGCACCTTGGTCTCAGCATTCCACACTAAGTTAAGCTTTTGGCTAACTAGTATGTGGATCTAAGTTACGTTAATTAACCACAGGGGCATATGCCAAGCCATATGACAGGCTGCTCTATATGAGTCCGTTTTTGGCATAATGAAGCTGCAAAAGTTTCATTAGTTATTATTAACTTCAGCCAGTCAAAGAATAACTGCTGAAACTTGAGAAAACACGAGAAGCCAAGCGACAACAATAACAATAACAGCAACAACAACAACAACAACAGCAACAATATGAAGAGCTGCAACACAGGCGCTTCGGTTTATTATGCCATTATAATGAACACAATGCACACTTTCTGAAGCGCGCCATTTCGCTCGCACTCGCCAGTCGCTCGTCTTGCTCCGTTCCTGTTTCTTTCACTCTCGCCTGCCTTGGCGTCAACTTTTTGCTGGCACTGTCCTTGCCGTTTGCACATTTGCGTGGCGCAATCTCGACCAAAGTTGATCAAGGCATCCGCCGGTATTGGGGGCGGGCCGTGGCTCAGTTTTGCCAACTTTGGCAAACGCGCTTCAAGTTTTAGTCGCTTACATTTTATATTATTTTCGTTTTGTTTTTTTTTTTTTTTGCTTTTCCTTTCTGGCCGGGCTAACAAAGAGGCAACATGGCAAATTGCATTGTTGATTTTCATTTTCAAGCCTGAGCTGCTCGCTGCTCGCTGCTCAATGCTCGGTGTCTCTGCTAGTGTGTCGCTCTGCTCCCGCTGCTCGGGCGTTGGGCGACACTTAGCAGCAGCAGGAAACCCTACCAAATGTGTGTGCCCTACACCCTAACCTCCACCCGCGCGCCTTGCCTTCACGTTGCGCTCATTCAAAGTCATTGCTGCGTGTTTCCCACTTTTTCAAATGCCGTCGACAATGGGCAAGTTAGCCGAAAAAAAAAAAAACAGTGGGTGGAAAATTGGCGTTGCCAGTGGAAAAATCTGTTGCAAAATGCATTTTCATTTGAAACTTTTGCCAAAAACTTTTTGGTGGGAGTGCATCTGAAAAAACAATGCAAACACTATGCCATCTGCACAAATGCTACGCCATATAGAAACTATATAGCAGATATTTTTGCTCTGATTTAAAATACTTGCATTTGTTTGCCTTCCTAATAGGTAATATGCCAGATTGTTTGAAAGTCTCATTACAGTCAAGTTACGCTAACGTGCATATAATAGAAAGTACTCTTTGGAATACTTATTAAATAGTAGAAGGGCGAACGGTTAGCATTGAATACTATAAACTTGTCCTAAATTCATTAAAAATGCAATTTTGTTAATTGTTGTTGTTGTAAGCAGGCAGTTGGAGGCGGGGCAGATCGCATACAAAATTAGATTAGGATAACGACTCTGTTTGATATAAATTATCTACTAGCCTCACTGATGTAGCCTAAAAGGCAGCAGCATTCAGGGTATCTCATAGTCACACCTGCCAGCTAGATCACTCTTACTTTCTCCCTTACATAGCACACATTTTGCTCATATAAGGCAGCTGACTCGACTTTGATCTGACTATATACCTAGGTGCGCTGTCAGCGAAGCTGTTTTGTATAAAATTTGATGCACTTGTTTATTTCGCCTGAAGACAATGTAAATATATATATATATATATATATAGTATTTGGATCGTCATTGTGACGATCTATGACTTAGCTGACTAAATAATTAATTAGTTTTATTGCGAAATGTTTTCTTAGAATATATTTGTTATGATAATGCTCTCAAAATATTAGTTGTATTATTATTATTATCAAGCTACGATATCTTTTAAGACATTTTGATAAAACTTCAGGATGCGACTACCAATTCAGCAGCTGCTCAGTTATTTAGAAATTCTTTTTATAAGGATTTTTGGACTATTGCAAATGCATAAAATTGCCTTATCATTTATCACCAATACAAACTGTAGCTAATCATATCTATAAATGCTTTTATATTCCGCTTAGGGTATTTCATATTCCATTTCACTTAGGCTAACTCATGTTTCTAAATATTTGTGTGTAGTCTGAGTCTGTGTGGATGTTTCAGTGCCAAGGCAATGGCTCGCTACTTATTTTGTTTTTGATCAAATGTGGCAACTGTTTTATTTGTCTCTTAGTCATAATCACGCTTGACGTGTCGCAGCTAAATTTAAATCTATTCATGTGACAGATTTTGATATGAAATGCACTCGAATAAAAGAAGAACATGAAATCAAGGAATTCAAGGAAAATCCTGTCTCATACCTACGTGGGGCATCGCCGTTCGTCCATTTGCCCATGCAACAAAGCGTTTTTTTGGGCTGACAGCCCTGACCGAGAGCCATAGAGCATAGAGCGCATAGAGCAAGAGAACTTCTGCTTTTTCTTGCCTGTTTGTTTTTTTTTTTTTAGTTTATTTTTTAAAAATAGCAACCCATTAGAAAATGTTCACTCAGTTTTTCACGAGCTGGCCAAGCGCAAAGTGCCTCGCGACGGAAGATAGAAAATCGAAAATTTTCCATACGAACACGCGTATGCAGTTAGCATATGTATACTAAAGAATTACTTCGAAAGTATTTTATTTATTTGTTTAAATATTAGTATACAAGTTGAAAATATATATATTATAATATATATATGTATAGTTGAATCAGCTGCTATAACTTCTAAGAACTGTGATTCTTCTGAAAAGTGAAAGTCAATAAAAAATTGCGAAATCGCGCGTGCGATAGCAATATATATATATATATATATATATATATATATATCTATATATATACAAATATAATTAGTATATATATATAGTGAGAGACATACGTGTGTGTGCCAAGTTTCGTTGTTGTTGTTGTTGTTTAACTTGATCGAAATTGTGGGAGAAGGCGCAGCTGGCTGGGCGGTCGGCTCTTTGTGTTCTCTGACTTTAGAAGAAACGCAGAAGAAAAGTCGCATTAACGTAAATCTCAACGGGTGCCACAAAAAGTAAACAGACGCAGTAGCTGGCTGGCTGGCTATAACAACAACAACAACAACAGCAACAGCAATAAATCGAGTGCATTTGGCATACCAGAAACAGGGGCAGCAAACGGATCGTTTCTCTTTGTTCTTGGGCGCGCAGCATAAAAAAAGCAGCGCAAGAATGGGAAATGCAGAGTCAACGAGTCAGTCAGCTCATGAATCAGTGCCATCCGCAACGTCCACAGACACGCCCGATGAGCCCTGGTGGCAGCAAATAGAGCACGAAAACCTAATACTACAACAAGTTCAGGAGCAGCAGCTGCAGCCGGCGCAGACTATGGACACGTCAGCCAAGACGGAACCAGCCGGTGCAGCAGCAGTAGAGGCCGATGATGCCACGCTGGATGAGTTCCGGGAGCAGCTGGCCACCAAGCGCTTGGCACGTCAAACAGCTGTGCAGGATATGCGCGAGGAATTGAGCAAATTGCGTGAGCAACTGGCAGAGGAGAAGGCGGAAAATGAACGTCTGCGGGGGCAAACACAATCCAGGGAGGCAGAGTCGGTGCTGGCAGCGGAGTCACAGTCTGATCCGGATGATGCGAATCCCAGCAGTCGCAGTCGGCATGCCAACATTGAGTTGGCCAACGCACAGTTGGCCCTGCAATTGGCCAACGCCGATAATCTCTCATTACGCAGCGAAGTGGATGTCGTTCAGCGGCAAGTGGGCACACTTAAGGAGGTCATTTGCTGCTGCAAGCAGATGCTCAGTGTCAAGGAGGAGCAGTGCGCACAGGTTAGAGCAGCAACAGCAACAGGAAGCTGCCCATTCGAAAATAACACTAGGTTTCTTTTGCTCGCCCGCAGCTGAAGATGAAGCTGCAGGAAATTGAGAACTCGTTCAGTGAGCGTGAAATGAAGATCATGTCGAACAACTTGCGTCAGGAGTACGAGCGCCAACTGGTCAACATACGACAGCTGCGGCAATTGTACGAAGAGCGGCAGCGTGTGGCTGCTGCCGAATATGAGAATCTGCAGCGTCTCATCTCGATTAAGAAGGATGAACTAATCGCCGAGCAGGAGAAGTAAGTTGGCTGTGTGGGAGTGAGTGGGAGTCTGGTCTGCTGACTATGTGCATCACTTTCAATTTCCTCTTGGCAGAACAAAGAGCTGCGAGGAGCGCAATCAATTGCTGCTCAAGGAGCTGGAAACGGCCAACGATGAGCTGGCCAAGGTGCGCGAGGAGTGCGCCGAGCACAAGTACGAGAAGCGTGCCCTCAAGGAGCAAGTGGGCGCAGTTAATTTGGTAGGCATCAACAACATTTTCAACTAGCGAGGGGAGAAGAGCTAATATATTTGGCTATAACTAAAAGGGAGCCATTTAAATATTGTCAGTACCTTGCCGTTAGGACTAAGGAAAGTAGAGTCAGATTCCTTAAAGACTAGAGAAACTCACGTAAGATTTAATCATATCTTTAGAGGAAATATAATAAGAAGTTGTTTAAATATTCTCACAATTTAGTTCAAGGCGAAAAGATTTTGAAATTCATATACCTTTGATATTACGAATAACCTAGGTAAAATAATTAGAAAATATAAGTTCTCAAATAATCGTTATATAAGTTCTCAAATAATCGTTAGCATTAGGAAAAAAGTTAGATATCTCAACTAAAACTGAATTTCTTCTAGAAATAGCTTAAAAACTGTACATTATCTATATCATGGAATAGTAAAAAATATAATAGAATAGAAAGAATAAATAATATTTATATAAATATTTATTTATTAAAATGGTTAAAATAAATATTTATATAAAAATATTTATAGCTATATTTAATACAAATTTATTAAAATATTGAAAATATATAATAAATAGGGTAATCAGGTAAAGCTGCTTAGACCTCAAGAGACCAATAGCTAGGCTTTAATTTTATAAAATCACAGATTGCGAATCGAATAGAAGAGCGTTGCATTGAAGAATAATTATAATAGCAGAGCATTTATTAAGCAGTTACCAAGTTAGAAACATTTGCAGAGCTAAATTCCGAATGAGGCCAAGTTCTTAGTGTATGCCAATTCATGCTCAAGTTTTGTTTGTCGACAGCTTTTTAGCCAACTCGTAATGGGTTTCAATGGCAAGAATAATCTGGATATTGATCGCTTGACACAAATGCTGGAGGAGAATCGCGACCTGTTGAACGAGATGACACAGGCGGAGGGCAGCTGCAGCGATGGTGCGACGCTGCCCAAGCTGCTCTTCGAGCTGGTGGAGCAGGCGGCCAGAGCGGGCGACGTTGAGGCGGCAGGCGACAAAAGTCGCAGTGCAACGCCCACACCAAACTCTGAAAGTGAGGTCAGAGCCATGGGCGAAGATATCACGGACTCTGCTCTCAAGCCAGAGCCGAGCGTCAGAAGGCATCGCAGGCGCAGTGCTGGCGGCGTGGGAGCCGGAGTGACCGCTGCTGCGGCTTCGTTAAAAAGCCATGAGCCCGAAATTATGGGAAAAGTTGCCTCGGCCCAAGAAATCATTGGCAACTTGCCAAAAGTTTGGAAAGTGTTGATGGAGCTCTTGAGTCACCACAAAATCGAGCGCGTGCAGTTTGAAGAGCAGCCAGCAGCTGCCGAGGATGCCCACAAGGCAGCGCCAGCAGCAGCAGCAGTAGCTACAACAAAAGGAGGAGGAGTGGGAGGCAGTGGGGCAACAACAACTGCAGCTGCAGCTGCAGCTGCAACAGGCAAAGCTCCAGAGCTGAGCGTCAGCAAGACCTACATCAAGCTGAAGGTGAGTATGAAGTGCCGCTGCTGCTGCTACTGCTCAAGTGCTGCGGACAATCGGGCTTGTTAGCTGTCGCATCCGGTTTGCTGATGAAGTGCAGCCAAGTCCCCAAGCCTGGCCCATGTCCGTGTCTGTGTCGGTCTAGGCTCTGGCTCTGGCTCTGACTCTGGCTCTTGGCTTGTCCTGGGCTGTTGCAAAGTTTTGCATTATTCACTTAAGCGCTTTATTTAGTAAAGTGCAGGCCAAGCAGGCGTAGCTTCATTATTGCTGACGTCCGGGGCGGGGGCCGGTTGCCCCCGGCTGGCTGCCTGGCTGGCATTTTCGAGTCAGCAAAGTGGGCGCCAGTTGTTGTGCACATAATTGAATTTATCGGTTGAGCACAAAACATGTTGCACACTCCTCTGCCAGCGCAGGCGAGAGTTGGCCAGCGGGAGTTGGGTTTGCCTGGCTGTGGATTAGCAAAACGAAAAGCTAACAGCAAATCGAATCCAGTGAGCAAGCATTTCGGCACTCCATTTGGGGGAGCTACTCTGAGCACCTTTAAAGCTCGCACCAAAATAAAGTTACAAACTAAAAATATAGCTCATTGGAAGTCGGTTAAAGATAGTAGAGATAGGTTCCGGATGGCTAAATAGATGGAATTGTGGACTTAGGGTAAAGAGTACTTTAGTTGAGCTCAGTTAATACTCCTCCATAGGAAGAAGAACTATTAAAACATATCCACTGCCATATGATGTGCTCAGTATCTACTCTGAGCAAATCTAATAGGATTGTGATAGGTCAGATTTCAGTGATTAGAAAAGTCTACTCCTCTCACTCCTCTTCTAGGATCTGATTATGGAAAAGAAATCGCTGGTTAAGGAAACGAATCGTCTGAAGACTCTCAACTGTCACTTGGATAACAGGCTGAACGAGCAGGAGAAGCGCTTGAGTGCGGTCAGCTTGGAGCTGACGAAGACCTGGCATTTGGTGGGCAAAATGCAGCGTCAGCATCGCCAGCTGCACACGCAGGAGCAAATACTGCGCTATCAGCTGCAGCAGAAGCGTCGCCTGCTCAGCGAACTGAAGGATGAGCTGGAGTACTGTCGACGCAAGTGGGCGGCGGCACGGGCCAAGAACGATGAGAGCCAGGAGCAGTGCAACGATTGGCGGCGCGAGTTTGCGCGACGCAAACTGGAGGATGCCAATCACTCGGCGGAAAGTGGTTACAGCGACTCGGGACCCCCATCCGATGAGGACACGGCCGCAGCAGCTGGTGCAGTGCCAGCAATAGTCGCAGTAGCTGATGAAGCGTCAGCAGCGGCTGCGGCTGTTTCTGTGGCTGCGGCTGTTGCTGTGGCTGCGGATGCTGCGCCCCGTCGCAAGCACTTGAGGGATCAATTTGAGCACACGCGCAAAATAAAACGGATGCAGAGCACATCGCCGGGTCGCCAGGCGGCAGCTGCCGCCGGCTCGGAGGCGGAGGACGAGGAGATTGTGCTGCGCTGGAACAGTGCGCCGCCCACATGTGGCTGGCGCGAGACGGAGACCGAGGAGGACGACGAGGAGCAGCAAGATGCGGCTGGCACATCACGCGGTGCATCGGCCAGAACCGCACACAGCTCGCGCAGCAGGCAACGCGGCAAGTTGCTGGCGACCACGGGCAACTCCCCACACTCGTCGCCCACCACAGACGCGGGCACAGCCAGTCGCATACAGAAGCTGGAGCAGCAATGCCAATCGCTGATACAACAGGTGCTCGAGACATCTGGCAATCGGGAGCGCCTCGAGGTGCAGCTGTGTCGCCTGCAGGACGAAATCGCGCCCGTACAGCATGCTGTGCCGCTGGACGAGTTCATCATTCGCAAGCGCTTTGAGCGCATGACCCGCGCCAGCTCCGCACCGGCCACCGGCGGAGGCAGTCTGACGCCTCGCGAGGAGGAGTACACGCGTAAGCGCTCTGAGCGCCTGGGTCGACTGGAGGAGGAGTCGCGTCAGCTGTTGTCGCGCATCAAGCGCACCACGGATCGTGGACACTATCTGAAGAAGTCATTGGACCGCATACGACGTGCGCCCAGCCGCGAGGCCAGCTTCGAGAGCAACACCGAGGAGGAGCCCAAAGAGGAGCCCGCTGCTGCCCAGACCACAACACCGCTGACTGCCGAGGAGCAGGCCTCTACTTCGCGTCGTGCTGCGCGCCTGCAGCGCCTGGAACATGAAAGCCAACAGCTGCTCACTCAGCTCGCCCGCAACACGGAGCGTGGCGAGGGCTTGGCCAATCGGCTGGACACGCTGCACGAGCGCTACGATGGGCAGCAGCCGGGTCAAGCCGAGCCTCAGACTGCGGCCAGCCTTTCACTGACCGTGGAGCAGCGCCTGGAGGACATTGAGCGCATCTCGGCAAGTCGAGCGGAGCGATTGCGTCGCCTCGAGCAGCAGGGCGATGAGCTGATTGCGCGCCTGAGCAACACATCCGAGCGAGGAACCGCCATGATCAATCGCATAGCGCAGCGAGAGGCGAGCAGACGGCAGGAGGCTGAGCTGCTGGAGCAGACGCTGCCCGTTGGCCAGCAGGTCACCAGCACTAGCGCCAGCAGCAGCGCCAACGTCGTGGCGGAGATTAGTGAAGCTGCTTGCTCGGCGACGGTCACAGCCACGGCCAGCCAGTTGGCCTTGCGTCAATCTACGGGCGCAATACCCAAGACGCCAGCCTGGACGCAGCCACAGGCGCAGCTCTGCGCCGCCGCCAGGCATGAGGATGCCCACAAGAAGCGCAACAAGGCGGATCAACTGGAGGCCACGTCAGCGGCAAAGGCGGAGACACTGGAGGATATGGTTCTGCGATTGCGCTCGTTGCCCTATCCCACAGCGGGCCAAAGTGCAGAGGAGGAGCCGAAGCTAGGAGCTGACGAAACAGAGAAGCAGGAATGCGAAAAGCCAGAGAAGTCGGAGCAGGCGGCAGCTGAGCAGACGGAGAAAGAGCCGACGATGAATGAGCAGACGGAGCTTGAAACTGAAAAGTTGGAAACGCATCAACCAGAGTCATAGAAGGAAGCGAGCCAGAAGTGGTAACGGACTGGACTGCTTAATAATATTACTTTATACCATATGCAAACAATGTTCATTAGAATTTAAATAAAACTACGAATACTCGCTCGATTAACTGCTCAGATTCCGATTTCTATAGCTACCATAAATATATATATATATATATATATATATATATATATATATATATATATATATATATATATATATATATATATATATTTATAAATATGCAATTGCATATAAAAAATGTTTACTGCCTGCGAGGGTTGCTGAAAATAAATGGAAAATTAAGAAAATTCCAAAAAAAAAATAAAAATTAATAAAATTTATAGATTATAAAATTCAATCGAAAATCTTTCAGTAATTACCAAAAGTCTCTGAGTTGGGCAAAAGTCAATGCTGCTAATGAATAAATTAATAAACAAGGATATTGGCTATAAAGAAGAAGAATAAGTATTCACTTTGGCCAACATAGCAGATTTCACTTATTAGATTCGCATGCATGACGAGAATTTCGCAGATGGATTTACGTGGGATTTGCCCGCTCGCTTAGACAGGCCAGGACAGTGCGACATGTGTGGCAGCTAAGGGGTTGCAAGAGGAGTGGGGGGCGGCTGGGTGGCTGTCGCATTATCCTTTTGCATATGCAAGCGAAAAGTGCGAGTAGTTAGCGCATCTTCTGCTGCTGCCGCTGCTGCTGCTGCTACTTCTTCTTCTTCGGCTTCTTCTGCTGCATGCAAATGCCTTCGAATATAATGCAAATTGGGTTGCAGTGGCTGGGGGGGGCAGTGGAAAGTAGTCAGGCGTAAAGAAAAACACAGCTTCATATGCTTTCAAAAGGCGAACAGAGTTTCTACATTAACTTATCCGGCGAATGTCGGCAACATCAACAGCCCTCGTCGTCGCCACTCGCCCTTTCCAAGCACCGGCCGCGCATCGAATGTTAAATAACATTCACTGTGAGCTGAAACAGAGTTGCGCTCTGTTAGCGGCATTCTGGTGTAAGGTGTTCACTAGTAACAGTCACTGTTAGCTGTGTTACATTGCCCCTGCAATGCAAAATGAACACTTCCAGTTGCAGCACGCAACGTGTGTGAGCCAACGTGTTGCACAGGATTAACAGTTCGAGCTGCAACAGGTTTCATTGCATACTTTACAGCGTATAAGAGTGTGGCGACATCTGCTGGCAATTAGCTAAACTATATGCATTTAGCTAAGCTTTCCGCCCAAAGCTTCTTCCCAATTTCGAAATCATTGACACTGTTGGCTTTCAGTCAGTCGCCAACCTTTAACGAGGCAGCGCGCGGACCAAAAGATAAGGTCTGACTGCACTTCAAATTGTTCTGCGGCCAACGCTGCAAACGCAAAGCTTCATGTTAAGTGCCTTTAATTTCTGGTGGGTGTTTTGCGACACGCCCCCCAAAAGATTGGGCTTGGCTGCTGCCGGCTAAAAATGTATACAAATTGTTGCAGACGGCGCGCAACTCGCGCTGCGACTGCAACTGGAAACGTCAAATTAATAAACAGCCGGACGTACCACAAGCTGTGAAAAAGTAATTTTTGTCTGCGCGTCATTTCCAGGCCAGCTTGGAAGTGCGCCAGCGGCAGCTAGAGATGGGCGCGTGCTTTTACTTAATGTGAATTAGAAAATCCGGCACGAAAGTCTTCATGAATTTTTACGTAAATAACTAAGAAATATATGTATGTATTTATGGATAATTATAAGTTGACTATTTTATATTATTTAATAATAAAGGTTAATATATAATAGTAAATTAATATTATTGAAAGGGATATTATATTATTATATTTATTATATTATATTATTCGTCAACTAAAGAAAACAATAAAATGAAATAATAACGAAATAAATATAATTTATAGATCCATTAAATATAATATTTTTAAATATATATCTGTTAACAAAAAAAAAAAATAAAATAAATAAATCAATATATATTTAAAATGCATTTATTTTTTTAAAGTAAATATATATGGTTTTAATTAATAATTTTCGTTCCTCTTGAAAAAATTGTTAAGCTAAGATATTTTAAATAATTATAAATAAAAATTGAAATTTTGTATTTGCTTTAAAAAAATAATAAATATATTTTAAAACTATTAAAAATTAAATAAAACCTTGTCAGTTAGAGTTATATATTATTAGTTATATATTATTAGTTATATATTATTAGTTATATATTATTATATTAGATTTCTTAGATTTTTTTCATTACTAAATTTATTTGAAGTCGTGATCTTAAAAACGTGCCTGTGCTATCTGATCGTGAGTCGTGCTTGTGTCACATCAGCTGTTGCTTTATTAGAGATTGGGCCTACTCTAGGCTCGGGATGCGCAAGATTTATGCAGTTAGCGCGAAGGAAGCGCCGCTGTCCCTGTTGCTGCCGCCTCCGTTATGCGCAGCAAGGTAATCTAATTTATTAAAAGTGCATCCCCTGGTGGGGCGGGGGGCGGTTGACTGTGGAGCGCAGCTCGTTTTGGTTTTGATTTACGCTGAAATAAATTAAAATATCATAAAAAGGAAATTAAAATTCACTCACACAACAAAAGCTAAGCGAAGCTTCGAACTCCACTTATGAGCGGTCTCTTGCCCCGTACACGTACCCGTTCCCGTTCCCGTCGCCAACTTCAACTCCGATCTCCGACTCAGTTCGCGTCTCGCCGCGGGCTTTTAACTAATTTTTAAACAAGTAAAAATACAAATAAATATTTTAATGTGTGATTTACGACAATGAGACGCGCAGGGGGTCGCTCACAGCTCGAGTTGGATCGATGCGGCTCGGCTCGGCTCGACTCGGCTTGACTTGGATTTGGTCTGGTCTTTGCTTTTCGGGCCAGCGCGCTGCGTCTTCAGCTGCATTTAAATTGGATTTGTGCGCTTCTGGCGCAGCCGGCCACGCCCACAGCCCACAATGAAATACAATTTAAGCGCCTTTAATGAACTGCGGGTAGCATGAAAAAAGAAAAGAAAAATACAAAAAAAAAAAAAAAAAATCACATCTTTTAAACACAGAGAAAATAATCAAAATTGAAAAGATTTCGAATTGAAATTTGAAATTATTTGAGCTTCGCATTTATTGGCGCATAAAAGACTTGAATTTAACGAGCGTTGCGCATTTTTATTAATTGACCATAATTAATTGGGGACTTATGGATAACGTTTTAAGCGGCACCGAATCCACTAACATAAAATACACATAAAAGAAGCTCTATCATAAAGAGTGAAAAAAATATAAAAATTATATTAAAACTAGTTAGATGGCAGAATAAGTGCTTGAAGAGCAAAGTTCTTAATATCTAAATTAATATTAAATTTATTAAATATCAATTTCAATATTTTTTACAAATATTATAATATTGGTTTATTTCTGCTTTTATTTTTATTTTGAGTGACAGCTTTAAGTTAATTTTGCAGCTTGGCTAAAAGACATGTTTCAATAAGCTTCTTCTTATCTAAACATTAAATAATGTGTCATGAGCCTTCATTAGTAATAAGGACTCAATTTTATTAATGTAATTTTTGGTTTGTTTTTCCCATTTAATTTACATATAATTTATTATGCTTGAAGCTAATATTTATTGTTGGTATTTATTGTTTATATTTATTGCTTATATTTATTAATTTTTTTTTCTATAATTGTCTGTAAGTCTTGCTTAAGGCTTTATTAACTCTTACATTACATTTGTTCTTGGCTTGAGAAGAATACATAAGTCTTCATCCTATACATTTACCGGCATAAGCTTTAATGTATTTTTATTTAACTATTTGAATATTTTATAACATTTATATTACTTACTTAGAGGACATAACTTAATGGCTGTCAGCTGTTCTATATTTAGCTTATTTATGTTGTTTGCTTAAGGCTTTCAACAGTAATACTTCTAATATCTATTATAGTAGTATTATAGTAGCCGAACGTGATTGCATTCAATGTATACGAAGCTACAGCAGCTGAACTGAAACCAGTTCTAATTGACATTCTTTATAGACTTAACAGCAATATCGAGAGTACGTCAGCTTGGCCGCAGGGTATTCGCTTAAATAACATTAAATGCAATTGCATGCAATTAATTAAAAAGCCATTGACATTCATAAAAAGTAAATTGTGGCAACAGGAGCGCCAAAAACATGGCCGAGGGGCAGCTGTGGCAGTTGCCAACAACGGCAGCAGCTCAGGAAGTCGTCGCCTCATATAATAATGCACGTGTATTAACTGATGCAGCAACAATTTACGAACACCTCAGTCTCTCTCGCCCTCCTGCCTCTCCCCCTATCAATCTATCTCTCTTTCGCACTCACACAGTCATTTAGTCAGTCTGTCGGTTGGTGAAAATCGAGTACAAGTATTTATTAACAGCCTGAACGATCGATGCCAAAACACCTGCCAAGCAGCCGATAGTGATGCATCTTCAAAAGACGCTGCAGTCAGCCCCTGCCTGGCGGCTAACGAGCGCGCAAATAATGCGCGAAATGTGGAGCAGAAGCTTTGGCCGGTCCAGGAGTCAGTTGCATCTCCAGCTTGAGCTTCATGGGTCCACATCCCGTTGCCCATCGACGGTGGCGACTGACAGAATTATAATCAATTAGCGTAGCGGACGGCGTGAGCGCATAAAATTATATGCGACCAACGCTGAAGGTGCTGTGGATGTGGCTGTGGCTGTGGCTGTGGCTGTGGCTGAGGCTGCGCAATTTGGTTTAAATTAAAATAAATTCAATTACGAAAACATGAAAATCCATTACGCAAATTATTGTCATTAAAAGCGCAATTTTCGTGCTGAATTTATAAAATTTTTTGATTAAATTTCTGACGCCAGCTGCAGCGAAAAACAAAAGACTTAGGCAACGAACTTCCTATTGCATGCACTCACACACTCTCACTCGCTATCTCTCTCTTTCTCTCTGCTTCCCGCCCATCAGAGTTGCTAATTAATTAATTATAAGCCAAGCGATTAGCATAGGTTCCCCTAACATATGAAGACAAAAAAACAAAAAGATTGGCCAAAGCCAGTCGAGCAGCTGCCTCTGCTTTCATCGTCTGTCCGTCTAGCTGCCTCTGGGATTAGCTCGATGATTACGTCGCATCATATACGACAAACACGTAAAAAACCGCTTTCATTCATAGATAGACGCCTCGACTCACAGCGGACAAACGGGTTATAAATGTTTAACGATTTAATAGATAAGATATAGCATATATACATATATGTAGACATATGTGCATGTGTATGTGTGTGCGTGTGTTTTTTTTTTTTTGCCCCTGGGAACACGCTGCCGAGTGTCGCACTTAATTTGTTTAATTTCCTTGACGCTCGCAACTCTCATATCACAGCTTCATACACTGTGCAACAAGTTTGCTTCCGATTGATGTCGAGCTAAGCAAAGAGACAAGCATTAACAACTTGAAGACATTATGAAATATAAAATTTACGCATATAAAATCTATTGATTTGTAGATATTCATTACTTTATTTATTTATAATAATAAAGTAATTATAAAAATAATAATACATATATAGAAATTTATAAAATGTATATAATATTATTATGCTTGAGCTTCCGCTTAAATAATATAACATTCTGAATTTAATGGAATGCTTTCAGTTTTCTGAGAGCTTTTCATTATTTTTAGAATTTTTATTTGATTTGTAAGTTATGATAATTCGAGCACTTTAGACTTAATAAAAATAAAAAATAATAAATATAGAATAAAAATCTAAATGTAAACCTAATAAGTTCAATGTCCTCTAATGTATTTTCCCTTTCAAGCGTACAAAACTTTTACCTTAATACGTTTTGGTTGACTTCGTAAGTTGGCTAAATTCTTATCCTTTACTCGTCATTTATTTAGATATTATATTTTTTGGTATCAAAAGTCATTGCTGAGATTTTTAGTTTACCTCACTCCTTATATAGAATAATTAAATTTAGTTATTAATGTCATTCTATAGATAATTTTAATTTTGCATACTGCATTGCGTCTCTGCAGATCTGTAACTGGAGTCGGAACTGCCTCGAATGTGATTTTGTTTTTGACTAATTAAGCAAAGATCTTCAATTTCTTCTAGTTGGTGGTTGTGCATGTTGCTATTGACCAGGGCCATGGACCAAGTCCAGCTGCAGTTACGAAAATTGCTAGACCAAACAAAAACCAAACTACTTAGCCGCACACTCGCCTGGTAATTGAAAATCGATAATCTCTTTGAACCAGTTTGGCTCTGGGGCTGCGAGTGCATCAGCCAGCCAGCCAGCCATTCAGCATGTACGCCATGTTGTGTCTTTGTTACTCATACACACACACACACACACACATACACACACACACACACACACACACACACATGCATACACATAGTGCAACCGCAAGTTGAACCGCAAATCGTCTGCAAATTGCAACCACAAGCTAACTGAGAGGAGGATTCGTGGTCTTGGACCCCAACACTCACACTCACACACAAACACAAACATACTCACACACACAAGTAAGGCTGCGTGTGGTGTGCGGGTGTGCGAGGGTTCGATTGATTTTAGCACGCTTAATGGTTATTGGTTTAGGCTATGCCAGGCGAGACCTGGCTCGTTGCCAGTTGTTATTGTTGCTCTTCTTATTGCTGCTGCTGCAGTTGTTGTTGTTGTTGTTGGGCTGGTAATAACGTCCATTTATTCAACAACTGCCACACCATAAATTACAAATAATTCGATTTACACAAGATTTTCACTCTTAATGGTCGAAAATGGGCAACGAATCAACGGATCAACGGTTCAGCCGTTCAGCCGATCAGCCGTGAAAATAATGATGAAAACAAACAAAACTTAATAAGATTTTTGAAGCCAGGTGAAGTGGATGATTGGTGGGGAGGTAATTGTACCACTGATTGCAAAATCTATATAAAAATCCCCAAAGATTCAGCCCGAATGGCACCTGAAATTGTTAATTATCAGCACTTGAGCTATTCACTGGGCAGAAACTGTGACTTCGCTGGCTCTCAACATTAAGCCATTAAGTTGGAACTTTGCAGCGGTTGCTTCTCTTGCTTTTGCTTTTGTTTTGCCTTTTGCCTTTGGCTTTGCCTGTCACAAATGCCAGAGATGCCTGCCTAAATGGCAAATTAGTGAGCGGGTCGGTCGGCTGCTCCTTTTTGGGTACGCCTAAATATGTCCCCGAACTGCAGTGTCTCTCTCAGAGTCTCCGCAGCTCTGCGAGCAGCTGCTTCGGCCTATTTCATTTCACATTTTTCTTATGGATACCCTGTTCTTAGGAAACTTCGCTAAGAAGGGATATCATTGAGTTGCGTATAGAAAGTGGAAGTGAGAAATGGCAGAGAGAGAGGTGGAGAGATAGATTACAAATAGTGAGAGGGAAACAGAAATATAGAGGGAAGGAGAAAAAGAAAGAAAGATAGAGATAAAGTGAGTGAGATACAAGAAAAAGCTGGGAGAGAGAAAGAAGACGGATAGAGACGGATAGATAAAAAAAAAAAATTGAAATGATAAGAAGAAAAAGCGAATGAAAGGGATAGAAAGACAGATCGATTGATATATAGAAGAAAAGCTTAAGGTATTAGAGGCAGTGAATAAGTGATATAGAATAATAAATGAGAAGCAGAAATGAGAGAGAGATCGTTCATAGTTTGCATAATATGTTCCTGACTCTCTCTATCTTTATATATATATATACATATATATATATATATATATATATATATATATATATATTTTTTTTTTTTTTTTTTTTCCTTTCTCTCTCTCTTAATCTATCTCTCTCTCGCTCATACCAACTGATCATTAAACAATAAATTTCGGCATATTTCCATTAAAAAACAATGAGCTTCTTAACTAAGCTTTTAAGAGGAAATTTGAGGATGCGCTTGAGTAAAGTCATAAGGAGCAACAAACCAAAACGCGGTCTTGATGATAAATCTGAGTAAATAATGCTGTTCCAAATCCTCTTACGTCCAAGCTCTTTGAAGAACTTTGAAGACAGTTCAGCTTTATGACTGGGAGTACATAGGATCAAATGATATCATGGTTTAAGCTCAAAGCTTATAGATAAGTTAATTTGCTGAATAAGTCTAAGCCTGCTTTGGAATTATGAACAGGGTATCATCTGGTGCAACACAATTCTCTTGGCACATTCCTGTCAGCTTTATGATGTTGTTCTGGCTTGTCAGATTTTGCGCCGTTTCATATGAGTTGCATGCCACAAATGCCACCAATGGCAATTTTAATTTGTTGCGAGCAGAAATTATAAATCGCATTTCGATTGAGTTAATTATCGGCAATTAGAGGCAACTGCTCTCGGCCTGCAAGTGCGCCATCTAACAGAGTTGACTATTTGCGGGCTTTACGCCTCGGCATTCAACTCATCTATATCTACTCATATAATGTATGCGTGTGTGTGTGTGTGTGTGTGTGTGTGTGTGTGTGTGTGAGTGTGTGACGGAGCTGCTTTTGATGTCTCGTATCCATAGTAAAGATCTCGGCTGCCTGATTAGCCTAATCTAATCTTACACGCTAAACACCTACGCTTCGCATGTTGGCCAACTCATTAGCAGCTGCGTAGGGGCAGCTATGCAAATGGCCAACGGCAACAGCAACAGTTTAAGCCCTACACATGTATAGAGAGATAAGCTAAGGAGGCGTAGATAATGCCCTCTAGAGTTTTATGCTTATTTAATATATTTAATTAGTGCATATTTGATTCGAATTATGCATTCAAGCATTTGATAAACGCTATGCTTGAAAACTCGTTAAAATGAAACAGAAGAAGCGCGATAAGATCTTTACGATACGAACAAAGCTAAATAAATGATAATATAATATTATATTTATTCCGAGCTCCCACCACAGTTTGACAAAATAAATTCGATTTTGATTTCGATTTTCGTTTTCATTCATTTTTAATTTGCCAAATACATTTTATTTTGTTTTTGATTTGAATAAATGGTTTATTTTGCTGTGTGGTTGCTTTCCGTTTTCTATTTTTGAAATATTTTGACCCACTTCCGTTTACTTTAAAATGTGTCGAACGACATTTTATGCTAAATATGGCAAAATTGTGAACTTGTAATATTTCAAGTTCTATTTATACTTTTATGGCTTGACTTTATTTGATGAAGAGAAGATATGTGGGGGGACATATAAAAATATATTTAAATACATATTTTCATTCTGGATGAAGAATGAATGTACTTATATACTTTAAGACTGGACTATGAATATACATATATATATATATATATTCTGATATAATTTGTATAACTTCATTATTATGATTCCATAGCACTATAAGTAAGAAAGTCATCTGATATGAAATGTAGTCAATCTTTTAAGCATTAGTATTAGTAACACCTTCTGAAGGCGTGGTATCTTGAAGATATCATATACTCCTCTTAAATTAACCACCATTCAGTACAATCTGCTACGAAGCTATTCTTAATTTTTAGAATCTAGATATAAACACACACCACACGTACACACACACACACACACATATACAATACTGCACTCAAACACACGCATCAAGTCACATGCATAGCCTTATGTAGCTCGTCCATATCCGCATTGATCTCTTGAAGAAAAATGGTTTTTTGCAGCTTGCGTGCTGTTTGTGCCGCGTGTTAAGCTGTTGCAGTAGCGCTGCTGTGGCTACTGTAGCTGACATGTCGATAGGGATCAATGTTTAGTTGGTCTCACTTTTTCGGCATCATGTGTGCACCTCGTTCTCGACAGTGCGTGGTCTATCTCGGTGTCTCCTTCTGGCACAGATTGCCATGATTTGGGGCGTTGCCTTGGGAGCTGCTCTGCCACTTACGCAGGCCACGCGTATGAGTCACTTATATAACGTTTTATTATGTGCTTAAATATCGTATACATATATTTGTATATATATATATATATATATATACAGATAATCCGCATGTAGCTTACTTGTTCTTTCTTTCTTTTGGGTGGCTCCAAGAGTGCTTTGACTTTTGCTTGTCAATGCGCGACGTCTTTGATAACTAATTGCTGCGGCGCCAAATGTTTCTTTAGTGTCTCGCTGCAGTTCCCTTTCTCGCTCTCACTCTCTCTTCTGATTATAGACCCTCTCTCTCCCTCTTCGTCACTGTGTTGTCTCGTGCGCATAATAAAAGTCACGTCGTTACCGTTTGGTCGCTTATAAGGGTCATTCGGCGACTCTCTCTGCGTGTGTGAGTGTGTTTGTGGGGGCTCAGCTATAAAGTTAAGTGTGTGTAAAGGTGTGTGTAATGACTTCTACAGAAAAATTTGTAGCACTCGCCAATGAGCTGCGCTGGCAGCCCTGCAGCAGCGTGTCACATGCAACACACAAATGCAAAAGTGAGCAATTATGGCAACAAGTTAATTACGCATCCACTGCCAATAACATGAGCAAGCTCCACATGGGCTGCATAGGACCCCACGGTATTGACTGCCGTTGCAGCTGCAGCGCCCATTTCAGCGTTAATTTAATTTATGCAGACCAACAAACAACAACAACTGCATAATTTCAATCGACAAAAAATACGAACAACAACAACTTTTAGGAATGGAATTTTACATTTTACTTAAAGGCAAGGCACAGCACAGCTTTTTTGGTGGAGTGCACGTTGAAAGTGTGCCAGGTCGCACATGGGGCAAGCGCAGAGGACCTAGCTGCATGCCACAGCATTCAGCATGTGTCATTGATTTACGAGTCAAATAATGAATATGCTTCGATATGTCTATTGAGTGTGCTCTCTATTTTTAGGCCGTCAATTATCATGTGAAAATATAAAGGAATTTAACTTTATAAATATTTAGTCTTAATTGCGTGCGCTTTTAAAATTTAAACATGAATGCAAATTAAATATAAAAAGATTTTAAATTGAATTAAATATTTGCTAAATTAAAATCAATTATCAGTTCGAAATTTTAATTTAAATATATATTTCTGTATATAAATTATAAAATTATTCTAATCAAGTAATAATATAGCAAACGACTGTATAATTCTCGTTAAAAATAATGGAATAATTTTTTGTTAGTCAGAAAAATATTGAAGCTCTAGATTTTGAGATCTTAAAGGAAACAATGAGTATATATATGATATATTATAAATATTAAAAGTTTCTAGTAACTTAAATAATATAATTTCTGTTATACCTTAATCTGGTGATTAAGCATTTCTAAATTTTTAAGGTATAAGTGTTAAAGTTTTAAAACAATAATTATTTTATTTGATAGTTTTTCAATGAACTCAACCACTTGAAGGAAATTGTGTGATTCGTATAACTACAAGGAAAATCGGACTAGATTCATATATAGATTTCAAATTGGGTCAGTTAAAGCTGTCTAAATTTAGTAAAATATTTTTTTTTGGAAACAATAAATTCACAACTTTACCGTCGCGTGAATAACAAATAAATGCAGCTTCGCATCTGGTTTTTTTTTGTCATGCTTAAGCTTAACTTATGTTTCGTTTGCCAAGTTCGTTGCCTAAGTCTTTTGTTTGGAGTGATTGAATTTATTAAATTAACTTAATGTCGTTTCTCACAATCGTCGATGGTGACGATACGAATCGCTCTGAAAAATATATATGTTAGGCAATCTATTAGATAAAGGAGAATATTCATGAGGTATTTATGCTTTAATAACAAAAGAAAATATTTTTAATTTCTGTTTCGTTTGGCAGTCCGCAGCTCATTGTGAATTCTTGAGATGTAATTAAATTCAGCATGTAAGCATTTCTTATAACATTTTTGCTTATTGCTGTTGTAATTTTCTCTGCATTCAATTTTTTACTTCTTTTTTTTTACATTATTATTCTTCAGTTATTTTTTTCGTTTTGTTGGGCTGCAAAAAAATTGTTCAATTTTGCAAAGTTTAATCAAAGTGGCGCTAATTAGTTTGAGTCGTTTGGATAATTGCAAATTAAACGCAAAGTTAATTGCGCCGACACACGAAACACACACACACACACACAGAGACATGCAATTACGTATGCAGCAGTAACAGCATTTGGTTTACAACGAAAAAAAATAAATAAAATAAACAGCAGCCGTTGCCGTCGTCAATGTTCGCTTAGCTCGCTTGTTGTTGTTGCTTGAATTTTTTATTGTTTTTGTTACTTTAGAGTAGTGCTCATTGCTCATGGAAAACAATTAAGTTGTGTTGAAATTAAATTGAATTAAAAAATCGTTTTTTATCGAATATTTGTGCAAATGAAATGCAGCCACAAATAGAGATGTTAACCGGGCTTCGGCCCCCGCTGCATAGAAGAAAAAGAGTTTGGATCAGAATAATAATATTTATATTGTCTAAATAAGCAAGTTAAACACAAATACAAAAAAAAAGAAAGAAAATATTAACAACAACCATACTTTTGTTTACAATAGCTAATCATGAGCTAGACACAATTTAGAAGGAGACAGAGATAATGAGAGGGGGACGAGTCGATGGGGGCCATATGATTTGATCGTAATTAAAATGCAGTCTTTTAATGTCAGCGTTAATTAGTCGCTTTAATTAATGATTATTAATATCGGTTGTTGCCCGATATTTTGTATCACATTTCTCAGCCTCTGGCTGGTATATGGCTCTCTCTCTCGCTGTCGCCCCGCTATCAGCGACCCGCCTCCTTTGACTCAGACTTGATTATTATGCAAATTAATGGGTAGCTTTTGCATTTGACGAACTCATTGAAATGCATGAAGCGTTGCCACATCGGAGAAGCGACCCTTGAGGGCTCCGCTGGTTAAACATGATTATCACAGTTCCACCTTTGGACGGCAATTACCATGCAATGTGCCCCGTTTTTAGGGGCATCTTTCACAGCCGGCCGCAAATATCTGGTAATCGAATTAAGCAGCTTCGTGTTTTATAAATGTTCTCATAAATATTCCATTTTATTAATTACCACGCATAATTCAAGTCAAAAATTGAAAAAAAAACCCAATAACTAAAAACAAAAAGAAAAATTTTGAACAAATACCTAGTGAAAATACCTAGACGTGAAAGATACTCTATATAAACTAATTTATGTTTTTAGATAGAAATTTATAATGAAGATGGCTATAAAGTGATTGCTGAAATTTTACAAAAGATTAAATATCTTATCAGGTTTGTTGCCGAAGTATTTTAATTTGTACATCTAAACTTACAAATATTCCTTATATTTATTAAAATAATATTCAAACTTTGGGGTAGAATGAAGATACAAATTTCTAGATACAAAATTTTAAGACTAAGCACCAAGTTTGTTGCCTAAGTCTTTTGAGTTTCGTAATATAAATTTGACGCTGAAATATATGTTTGACTAGTCAAACTCTAGCATACCGCTTGTGCAGTTCTTGTACAGGGTATATATAAAGAAGATTCACCACAAACGAGAGAAATCGCTAAGCGGCGTTCGACATTCGTTTGTGATTCGTTCGAGACCTAAGTTTCGTTGGGCTGGCTCTCATTAACATACTTAATTTGTTTCTAATTTATTCATAAATTTATATTTGTAGCACCCGCCCGGCCTGTATTTTTGTTTCTTTTTGTCTCTCCTTATTTTTGGCCAGCGCTGATTTATGTACAGTCCGCTGATTAATGGCAGCTGACCTGGCTGGTAGCTGTTTGCCCGGCTGTGAATCAGTTGTTGGCTCTGTTAGCGCTCGCTCCTAAGTAGGTGTTGTTACGCACATTAGGGCCAGGCCATTTGTAATGCCCGGCTTAAATACAATTTGTGGGCATTAGCTGATTTTGATGGAAAACTAAAAATAAAGAGAGACAGAGATAGAGATGGGGAGAGACAGAGAGAGAGAGGGATCGATTTTTTTCTGTGTATATCACAAACACTTTGACGTCTGTGCTTGATTTTATTAATGGAAAATCCGTGAATTCTGTTACAAACATAAAATGCAAGATCCGTTTTCGAATAACTTAAGAGCTTAGAACTACAGCTAGCCAATTGAATTATATTGCTGCTTGGCTAGCTGACCACATCGCCGCTGTGGCCATTCTGGCGCAGCAGCTCCAGCTTTAGCTCGTGCTCGCGCGCCTTGAGTCGCAGCGCGGCTATGGATGAGGTGCGTCGATCCTCGGGCGGCGTGGCGGAACGTGTGGGCGGCGCCAGCTGCCGCTGCGGTGAGAGCGAGTGCGTATGCGTATGCGAATGCGAGTGCGAGTGAGCGTGCGCATGAGCCAAGGTCAGGGCAACAGGCGCCGTTTGTGTGGGCGAGCCGGCGGGCGGCGTCTGATGCGTCAGCGAGATGCCAACCAGCTGCTGTGGCGACAGCTGTGCTGGCGGTGGGGGCGGTTGCTGCGATGGCGTCACTGGCGCCGACTGCGACAGCTGTGAGCTGGGCGAATTGGGCGGTGACCCCAGCATATGATTGTTGGGCGAATGCAGATCCGGCGAACCCACCAGCATCGGCGGCTTGGCAGCCAGGGTGGGCATGGGCGGTGCCCGGCCATGGGGCACAGCCGTCATATTGGCCAACAGCGACTGAAAGGAGCTCGAGGGCGAGTACATCGATGCCATGCCCGGCGGCAGCATGTGCGGCGGTGCACTGCAAAGGGCGAACGTTTAGCTAAAATGCCAACAGCAATCAAAGAGAGCAGTGTGCAAATATCTTACCGCTGGAACTGATTGAAGTAGCCGGATGGTATCATTGGGGCCGCCGACAAGTGCGGATAGCGAAAGGCGGCCAAGTTAGCGGGCGCATCGAATGGCTTGCGCAGCTGGAAGCCCAAATGGGTAAACGGATTGGGCGGCAGGGCGGCACCCACCACAGTTTGCATGCTCGCCGCGCCGCTGGGCAGATACGGATTGTATGGATGTGACTGCGGTCCAACCTTCTCCTGCTTGCGCCACTTGGCGCGTCGATTCTGGAACCAGACCTGCAACAGGGGGCAAGTTTGAGACTGACTTGAGTTATGTATTTCATACAGGCTACTGTGTCCTGCCAGCTTCTGTGGCAGTCAATTAATGGGCGTGACTATTGAAAACGCCCATTTAATTAGTTTTTAACATAACAATCTGAATTCGTGTCGAGAACGGTGGCTGATTGCAGCCAGATCCAGTCGCAGTTTGCGGCCCAGTCACAGTCTCAGTTCAAGTTGAAGTCTGATTTCTGAAGTGCTGTATGCTGGAGGCTTAAGTCTGCACTCCCTTTGGGACCTGATCTGGCAATTACCGCTAGAAAACGCTATACGTAAACAAATAATGTTGTTTAGCATGAGCGGTAATTAAAAACCAGATCAAAGCCAGGCCCCAAAACCGGATCAACTCTCATAATGACTGGCACTAAAATTGGTTAGCAAGTGGAGTTGGCCATGCCCTAATCTATGGTGCTTGGGCTCTGGGCGGTTTTGGTCTAGAAGTGTTTTCATTAGGGACGACATGCTCCATTATTTTTCAATTTTCAACATTGTTAACTCCGCTTGAAGCACGCGAATCGAACTAAGCCACACAATTGCTTGGGCGATTAGGTTGCTGAGTTTCTTTTCTTTTTTTTTTACCTGTATCCGCGCCTCGGTTAATCCAATTTTCATCGCCAGCTCTTCCCTGAAAAGAGAAAAACACATGATTTACGAATGGTTAAACATGAGAAGGGCTATCGTTTTCATAGACAACAACAATCAAAAATATCATGTTATTCAATTAAGTTTAATGCTAAAGTAATTGGGTTATTGAAATATATTATTAAAAAAATTTGGAACATTATAAATTGTTTTTATTAAGGATTTATGGACTTTGTTCTCTTTTATTAATATCTAATATTACTTAAAGCGCATTTAATTACAAGACTTTATTATTTATTGCGGATTGCAACTAAATTAAACCAGATTTCATGATATTTCTCTCTTTTGCAGATATAAATTATTAATAAGATATTCTCTTTGCTTAAAGCAAATATAATTGGAAAACATTTTTTTTTTTGACGTATGCCACGTGCTGATTTCTATTACAACTTATCAGGCTTTTGTTGCTGCTCTATAAGATTCTCATGTCAATCAACCTGGGTAAGTGTAAACAAAGTTACTCTGAATTAGTCGCTTAATTAATAGCGAAGCATTTAAACTGGTTGCATTAATGAAAAATCTCAACGAGTGCCTAGAAAAAGTTGCTCTAATTGTTGTTATTACAATCTGCTTTTTTTTATTTATTTATTTATTCATTTACTTTTTTTTTTTTTTTTTGTGCAATTTCCATTAGCGTTTGGCTGTAGACAGTTCTGGTTGTTTGGCCGGTCAGTTAGAGGCGGGTTTCTAATTTATGGCAATTATTATTGCAGTTTTTCATATCTCTTTACATTTGTGCATGTTAATTGAATTTGCTTGTACCCTAGGGGATGCCATGTGACACTGATTCGAAAGATCATTCGGAGCTCTCAATGTAATTTAAAACCCTGCTCCAAATGGTTTGAGTTCAACTCACAAGGGGGTCATATCATATGCATGTCATAGTCACATTTACCATATATCTCGCATATGAAAACCACATTAAACTTTCGGTGCTTCATACTGGAGAATCGTTTTATGCAAATTTCGTTTATATTCTTTTATCTTTGGTCATTATGCTTCACACTCACCTCGTAAATACGTCGGGGTAATGGGTGCGCGAGAAGGCCTTTTCCAGCTCCTCCAGCTGAAAGCTGGTAAATGTGGTTCTATATCTTCGCTGCTTGCGCTTGGGCGCATACTCGTCCGCCTCGCAATCGCTATTGGGATCCGAGATGGGACTGTTGGTGCCGCCGCTGGCGCCGCTGGGCACCGCACCAGAAGCTGAGACCGCGGCTGATGCCACACCACGTTCGGCCACGGCATCCGGATGTGGGTGTGCTAGCTTGGCTTCTTGCGGTAGTTCCTCCAGCTTGACCTCCTCCGATATGCCCATAATCCAATAGTCAGCTAGTCGGCCAAGTTACCAGTGGGCAGCTGCACATAGCACATAGACGGGAGGGAAGAGAGAGAGAGAGACAGAGAGAATTGTACAGCGAATTAGTCTCACATTAGAGGCTCGTAATTCAATCATAACTAAACATGTAATTATCGTACACTTTATTACGTCAATTTCTATAATTTACAATAGCCATGAAGGCTAGCCAAGTCGACGCTAAGGTTAGCTGCGGTTGCGCCAATAATTACACCAGACAACAAGCTAAAGGAATACTTGACATCGAGCTCTACTAGAAGACTTCAGTAATCTCTTTTAGACAAAAAAACAATGAAAATAAATTTAAATTCACGCAAAGAAATAGATTCTAATTTAAGCATAATAAAGCTTTCACTGTATCCAAATGCATTTAGAAAAAGCTGCTTTTTCGCTCAGTTTCACTATTTCCCTTCAACTTAGAACTTACAATTCTTTTACTTTATTTATTTTATTCACAAATTTTGTATTTTCCTGTTGCTCATACTTATTTATCTTAATCTCGTGCACACTTCACATCACTCATACTTATGTTTTTTTCTCTCTCTCTATTTTAAGCGTAGTTCTCTCTCTCTCTCACACATGCGTTTCTCTCTTCCTTTCTTATTCATTCCCACTTCTCTATCCATCAGTTTCTCTCTCTTCTACATTCTTTGTCTCTCCTCAATTTCACACATTTTCTTCTCCACACACACTCTTTTGCTCTCACATAAAATATTATTTGCTTTCTTCTCTCTCTCAAATGCAGACTTGCTCTTTCATTCTGAATCTCTTTCTCTCAATCTGTCTCTGTCCAGTTATTGGGTAAAACCAAATAAAATAATCCCTCTCTCCCTCTCTATATTTTCTCAATTTCTTTAAGAATTCCTATTTATTTTCTCTATTCACATTTCATTACCCTACATTCTTTGTCTCTCCTCAATTTCACACATTTTCTCCAAACACACTCTTTTACTCTCACATAAAATATTATTTGCTTTCTTCTCTCTCTCAAATGCACAATTGCTCTTGCATTCGGAATCTCTTTCTCTCAATCTGTCTCTGTCCAGTAATTGGGTAAAACCAAATAAAATAACCCCTCTCTCTCTCTATATATATATTTTCTCAATTTCTTTAAGATTTCCTATTTATTTTCTCTATTCATATTTCATTACCCTGTTGTACAGTGTTATGAGTTGCTACGCTGCATTGCGGTCTGCCCGCGTGCCTTATGATCGTGGTCTGAGCAGCAGCAGCAGCGGCAACAGCTGTAGCAGCTGCTCAGTTAATGCAAATCGATGCCATCAGCCATCGGGCTAAAGGCAGCCAGACAAACACTCGGGTACATCGAGCTCAGCTGATCTTTCATCAACACGTTTCCGCGAGCTGCGTTTATTTTGTTGGCCATTTCATGTGCAGATCGTTTGGAATTTTAATTAAATTGGGCGGCAACTTCATTTTCATCATCATCAACGGTCGGCAGAGCAACCGCAACCGGAGTTGGTTGACCAGTTGATCAGATCAAACCGAATACCTGCTATCAGGTGGCAGTTGGGTTGAGTTTCCACATACGGGCATACGGCGTTTTGTTAATTTTCAACATTTTTGTTAATTTCATGTTTTGCTAATTAATATACAATTTGCCCTAATGACAATTAAGTAAATGGTTAGCTCCAAATTGGAAAATGTCAAGCCGCACTGTCTTCAACGCTTAAAACTTCACTACTGCGGACTTTTCTCTTTTAGCTTTTGTTTTCTTTCGGTCTGTTGCCCATGACGGGTGCTTCAATGGCTGCTTGATTGATGGCCCCGTCCTGATGTTGGCGTTGCCTTCGAAGCTACCGTTGACATTTCGCCTCGGTCCTGGTCAAATACATATATCAAAATTGTCCAAATACCTTGTTAAATGGCAAATTAGTGTGCTTCTGATTGATTTAGTTGCATTCTTGCGCCGAATGAAGTTGCAACCGCTGCTGCAGACAATAAACATCATCATCAACAGCAACAGCAACATCATCAAGGGGCACAACACAATGATCATTGTCCGCTGTGTTGCCAAGTCATTCCTTGTGGCAGCTTGCAAGTAAGGGCATTCCGACTTTGTTAAATAATATGTCAAGACAGTGGAATATACTTGTATTCGAATTCTCTTAACTATCAACAGGCAAAAAAAAAAAATAATCGAGCTTATCAGGAAAATAATTAATTTCAAAACGAAATTTAATTTCGTAAAGCCATTCAAGGTTATTCTGGTATCAAGTACATTATCACGGAAAGTTATCGATTTTTCATATTTATATATATCAATATATTCAATATTGTTATTATTTATAAAAATGTTAAATGGCTAGACTTGAAAGAATCTTTAATTATTACTTATTGACTGCTTCATGCTATTATTGGTAAAGGGTAGAACTTGATTGATTCCAATCAAATCGATAATTATCGATTAATTACTGATATTTATGAGATGGTGAGTAAATTTTATTTTGATTTAATAAAATGTCAGCAATGTCAATAATTATATGTCCCATATTCATTTATCTTTAGTATGGCTGACTTGCCACATTATTAATATTTGCATAAATCATTAGCCAAGCTCTAAATGTATTTAAATTCGCTCAAACCGTTTTCAGCTGTCTTGTTAGGGCAATCGATATTCGTGAATGCCTCGTAATTGTGTTTTTTATTCTTGTAGTTATTTTTTTACACACACATCCGTCAGTTCATAACTCATTTCTCATCATTAATAACTTTTATTATGATTCGCACTGTCAGTTTTCAATGTTGTTAACAAATTCCGCGCATTGACAGCTGACAAACTTAATTTGTGTAAGACTCGGCCGCAAATTATTAAATTAGTTGTACGAATTGCAATTATGCTGACGATGAAAAGCCGAGATAGAGGGGGAGAGAGAGAGAGAGAGAGGGAGAGAGAGAGATTTAGTGAGCTAGCGAGAGGGGGCAATTGAGGGGCAGCGGCAGCCCCCATATACCCACCTGTCTAATCAGACAACAGCGAGATCATAAAACCGCGCTGATTAATTCATTGCATGCGAATTGTATCTCGGACTACTGTGTGTAGATACAGTGCCCGAGTACAGTAGACACTCGGGCAGTCGGCAAAAAAGAAAACGCTGAAGTGTTCGTTCGGTTCGCTGAGTTATGTGGGGAATGTGTGCCGTTTGGCTTTGTTGTCGTACCGCCTTATAATTGTAAGCGCGTTACGACTTTATTATTGGAGGATGGGAATGGAAGTGGGAATGGGACTGGAACTGGGGCTGGGCAGGAGCCGAAGGAGTCAGTTGATCCAAAGAAACATCAAAGTCTTTCGGGCTGATTGACGCCGGTAATTAAAAAACTTTTCAGTCAAACTGTCAACCCACTCGAGCGTCCTCACGTAACAGCCGCAGCAGTAGCACTTGGCAATGTTTGCTGCTATTTGGTGTTCATGGCTTTATTTACGAGCTTGGCTAGAACTAATCAAGTTAGCGCTGCGCGCTTGCTCGACTCAGCTGCAGATAGTGCGATTTCCCACTATGGTCAATTGGCAATCGCCTTGTTGAGCGCCTCGAGCATAGGGGAGAGGGCTTCTCGCTCGTCGTGCCTAACTGTTTGGCACACTGCGGCGACTGTCTAGCTTAGGGCTCACATGCTAATCATGACAAGCGCCAGTCGCAGGACTGCATTTTCCAGTCAGCAGTCTTTCAGTCTCAGTCACTCAGTCTGTCAGTCACTCTGTCTATCAGTCAGTCAGTCAGTCAGTCAGTCTGCAGCTGCTGCTGCTTCTTCCTCTTGTTCCTCATCGTCATCTTGCTGGCCAGACTTGTTTGCGGTTGCTTGTTTCGTTTAGAGATAAGCTCCATTAGTGTCTGGAAATTATTTAAGAGCAACTTTTGCTGCCAACATTGTGAGAGCTGCGTGTGGGTTTCCAAGTTTATTATGCTCTGCTCGGCGACTGAATAAGAGGCATGTCGTTTGTGAACCTAGTTGGGCAACCTCTAACTAACTTGTGATACTTAGGTGTCATGTTGTGCAGTGCATTGGTCAGTCTGATACACCCAACACGCAACACATTGTCTTGCTTTATTTATGCATTTTTTTATGCTGCCCTCCGACAAGTGCAGAAATTAAGAAATTAATTCCTAATTTCCAGCAGGCTATACCTATGTGCGTACTCAATATGTTGCGGTGCAGCAGCACAGTTCCATAGGGTCTTCCTGCTGTCATCTCGATAAGCATCAATGTTTTGCTCGGTTCTCGCATCCATTCGCTTCCTCGCCTGCCTCTTGCACCCTGCCCTGCCCTGCCCTGCCCTGCCCTGCCCATCTGCCTGCTGTGCTGAGCCATGTCGCTTGGTGTCGTTTTTATGGCTGCACTTTTGTGTTCCACGCTCCTGATGCGGACTGCAACTGGGACTCGCATATTTCATTAAATGGAGAGCAAGCGAAGAAAATCCGTGGCGCGGTAAGGCGAAGGGAGACGCGACAAGTCGGCTGAGTCGATCGTTGCAGGTAGAGCAGCCCAAACAGAAGCTCATTTCTGGCATTTTGTTAATGCGTCTGCCCGGTCCACTTGGCTCGCTTTGGTATCTGCTGCCGCTTATTTATGGGTTTACATTAGGCTAAACCACTTTAGTCACACGTTGATGATCAGCATTGTAATACCCCTCTGGCAAGCCCACTGATAATGGCGAGCTTTTTGGGTGGCGCCTGCTCGAAAAGCTCAAGCTCATCATATTGACAAAGGTGTGTGGTCCTCCAGCCCTCCCCCGACTCACACAGTCGGCCTCATATGAAGTTGATGGATTAGAGTGAGAACCCACCTGCTTTGTCTTGCATTTTACATAGTTGATAAAGTCAATTATTAATTTCATATAAGCGCAGACAAGCGACAGTTTCGTGAGTCACCCAAAAAACATAAAAATGATAGCGAGAGCGGAGAGACTGCAGATGGGATGTGGCCAAGGCAGAGGCTGCACCTGAGCGGCTGCTCGTGTTGGCGCCGGCTTTGGACGCGCCAGGTGCGATAAGGCAGCATTCTTCTTGTGCCCCAGACGCCGGCAGAGAGTCACAATGCATCGGTACATTATGGACCTCTAATGCACACACACACACACACATACACACACATGTATACATATGCATATATACATTCACAATTATAATTAGTTTATTCATATCCTGTGTCGAAGTCTCGGCAGCCTCATTTGTTGATGGGGCAATCTTAATTCAATTTACTGCTTATCAACAAAAACCACAACGACTGTTGAATACACTAACAAAAGCCAAAAATATTAGGGTGAACAATTTTAGCATAAATTAAATTTTCCTACATGTAAATATTAATTTAGCTCTGAATATTTCCCCTGTTTTAGATTTCTCTGAATTAATTTAATATTAAGTTCTATTCATATTAATTGACTGTTTAGATGGTTTAGTTTACCCAGCATACCCAATATATGAGAAAGTATGTTATATATACATATAGAACTGATTTCACTCCTCTTGGCTTTTAATATACCCAACTTGAATTTAGAGTATCTGAGTTTCGTTGTTGCATTTAGAGCTTTTTCCTTTCTTGTTTTTCTTTGCGCCTTGGCCACCCTAATGGCTGAGTTGTTGACGGTAGCCAAAGGTAGTCGTCGACGCAGGTTCCGAGCCGTGACTCAGGTCCAGACGTACCGAGCTGTTGATGTGGATGATGCGAGACCAATTACTCATAAAATGCATGTTAAAAACGTTGACCAAGGAGCTGGCGGAGCGAGAGAGTGAGCGAGCGAGCGAGCGAAGCTGTGTAGCCGAACAACTGTTGTTCGACGCCTGGCGCTGACTTTCTGTTTTGTTCTTGTTGTTGGCCAAGTTTAGTGAAGCTGAGCCAGCGACTGAGACTGAGAGTTGAGCCAGAGCGACTTGGTGCATCCGTGTTTCCGTCCTTTGTCATTGTCTTGTACGTTTTGATAAGCGACGGAGAGCAATTTGGAGACGTGTCTGTGGTTGATATTTCATGCATGTTCGCATGTTCCATTTGGGACGGGAATTTGGATTTGGATTTGGCTTGAATTAATGAAGTATATATGCATGGCTCTCAATGAGCTGGACGGGTTCGAAGCTTGGCGCCAACTCTTATCGCCCCCAAAAAGCTGTGCGTGGGCGTAGGCCTTGCCGTGCAGCATTCTATAGCGTTGTCTAGTCAACGCCTCTTTGGTAGCGCTTGCGACAATTGTAATTGGGAAATGTGATCGCTGTTGTATCCAGTACGAAGTGTGATAGATAACAGCCATTGTATCTAACAGATACGAACTGCAGAGAGCGAGACATAGACGCTATCTGTGGACAAGTTTTAATTGTGTGTTGGCCTAATTGAATTGAGCTGCAAATACGTCGAATGCCATTTTGGGCTCGAAACATATTTTAATTTACCCAAAACCGAAAGTAACACAGCAATCTATCTAATTAGATGTGAAGATCTTTGGAGGCGCTCGCTATCTGCAGCTGATGCTTGCTCATAGATAGGGTCGTGAGTTTCAATTTGCGTCACAGCTAAACGAAATTGAAAATTGGCTCTGACAAGTCACATGCGCATTATTATTAATTAAATCAAAGCAGAGAAAATGATCGATTATCGCCAGGAAACCAGAGCTCCAGAACGGAACGGTGCGAAACGGAAGGGCAATACGAATTGACGTGACGTTGATATGACTGACTGAAACTTATCTGAATGCCAGCTATTGTAGTCAGCCGTATTTCTTGACTGACCCAAGCATATCTCAAGTCTATACCGATATTTCAACTAGCTTTTTGACATGATTATCTCAGGCAGATAAGCTGCGGCAGTTAATTTCATTTATTTGCTCGGTGTACACATATGTACGAGTGGAAATTTCATTGCTTTGATTAGCAAACATATTGAAAACATCACAATGACAAAACGTGATTTATTTATCATCGACTCAGACGCTGACAATATTTTGTACTCTTTTAATGGTGTTTAATTAAACCCAATCAGCGATAAACCGATCGACCTATCAGCATGTGGCATAGCCTATAAATACACATTGCCCATGCAGCTAATGAAAAATAATGAATAATAATAATATTTTATCGATTGCTTGGGCTAGTTAAGCTCCGTGCTCGTACAAGGCGATATGATATGTCCAAGTAAATTAATCAAATTTAATGATATTTAATTTTCGTTTTCCTAGTTAAATTTGGGAATGGGTCGGAGTATCAGCTGCTTGCTGATTACCGATTATTCGACTTGTGCAATGTGTAATAGAATATCGGGTCGTAACGAAAATTAGGTCGTCTTTAAGACGTGTGCTTGTCTGCATTGAGCTGAATATTAGATAGAGAAGAAAAGATAGAGAGAGGGAGGAAGAGAGAGATTATACCTACTGAGCGTTGAAGTAGCTCTGATTGGTAGATCAGATAGGTATAGTAGGAGCAGCTAAGATAAGAACATTTGAGCTTATAAAGAAGGTGAATTGAATCTTAATAGATTCCGTTGTTGAGTGTTTTTTTAAATTGGACGAATTACGAAATATTAAGAATATTTATCAACACCTTATTTTGCTAAGTATTTTTAAGAAGGAAGATTTTTTTTATTAGCGATATATTTTAGTATCCTTATATTATATTATTTTAAATATATGCTACCTGATGAGGAGAGGATTTTTTAATATCCTAAGGACATCATTTGAATTTATATCGAATTGTATTACGATACATTTTATCATCATCAATGCAGGAAATATTTCAAAAAAAATATATTATTCATAAATAAAATATATATCAAAATATATAACCGAAAAAATTAAATTAGATTTGAAATGGATAGAAGTCTAAGCTATGCAGATGGTACCAAGAAGTTCATAGTCGAAAATTGGCATAGCATTAAAAATCATAAGAAAATCGAAATAATTACGTAAGATCAAATTAAAGAGTATAAAAATAATTTTTTTTTATATAATCTACTATTATCTAATGATCAAGTAATTAACTTACCGTCTTTTTTTATGGACTTTTACTGAGGTAAATGTTATGTAATTTCGCTGTGCTGTAATCTTTAGGTGATTTTTTTTAAATTAAATCTTATTTTGTGTTTGTTTTTATATTAGGGAAACATATATTTGAAAACACAAAACCCGAGCACTTGCCGACGGTCTTTGCAAAGAAGCCCTGATCCAATTGTTGTCGAGCCAACAGCTAAGCAGCACTCCAATGATGTGTTATTTTACTTTAATTCACGTTTCGATATATTAGATTTCAAATACAGTTTAGGCACTTTTCCGCACACACGTACACACGCACACACACATCAACTTGCAGGCACACACGTAGGTGAACTGCGGCTGAACGGCAGCTAAAATACACTCGGGTTAAGCGCGACGACGGCTTCTGATGACCGGGCTCCGTCAGTGCCGCAAGCGAACTACACAAAGAGCAGGCAGCTGGCAGTGAGGCCGGTACCGAAATATAATTCAGGTGGGCCGCAGACGCCAACAACCGGTTGTTGGGCTCATGGAGCAGTCAGCAGTCGTTGCCAGCGTGCTGAAGCGAGAGAGCGCGATGCACGATCGTGGCAGGCGCGATCGCAATGAACGATCGATTGCTGAGGCAGGTGTCGGGCTGGCAGGTGAGCAGCGCAGCAGCGCTCCGCCTCGGTCGCTCGCTAGTCCGCAGTCTCTCACTCACTCTCACACATTGCTGCTGCAGTGCGAGCGAGAGAGCGCTTGCTGCTGTAGCCGCCAATGAGCATTGACCTATGAGAGCAGCCGGTACTGAGGCACTCAAATAATGGCGGCTAACCGGCCGCTGCCGGCTCTGTAATGCTGTAAAGCTCGCTCTTCAACCCTACCTCTCTCGCTCTCGCTCTCGCTCTCTCTCGCTGTCTCATTCTCTCTCGCTCTGTGTGCATGTGTGTGTGAGTGTGGAGTGGCACGTAATTGAATAAGCCTCGCACAAAGTGCAATAAATTTGATTAGCAAAATGGAAATTTATTTCCCTGACTTTTGTTTGCTTTCGCATACGTTTTCCATCGATGCATTCACTGCGAAGGCTTTGTTGCCTTTTCTTTCTTTTCCCTTTGCTTTGTTGTTGCGGCTCATAAATTAAATAATTTAGCTATCACGCATATGCTGAGAATTGTTGTTGTTGCCTTGGATAGTGTTAAGGGCCTCGTAAATGACTTTGTTGGTTTATTGAATCCAACTGCGAGACGACTGTCAAGAGCCTTAATTGCTTGATACGGTTAGGAGCAAACGGAACGAACGATGAAGTAGATGCCAAGACGAACATGACTTGAATACCCTAAAACAAGCATGTATATATTACAAATGCTAATTAAGATATTAAAGCTAACAAAGTAAAGTAAAACAAATAACACATATCTACGATATTTAATCTAATATGAATTTATATTCTAGTTGAACATTAATATTTATTTAGTATTTAATATAAAAAACTCTATAAAATAATTCTTTCTTTTTGCTTCTGATTCAATTTCTCTAATACTATTTATTAAAATTATTTTTCAAAATATGAAATTCTGTTTTGAGGCTCTCCTTACTGTGTTTCATCCATTCTTCAGATATTTTCCAGAGGCAACCGACAACACTTCGCTGTATGTAAGTGCTTCGTATGAAAAACTTTTTCTTATAAATTGAATTCAATTTACTGAAGCTATAAATAGTAATTCTTCTCGTATGATTATTTTGTTGCTAGCCATTTGTAAGCATTCCATACCAAGCTAACTACTTCATTAAACCTCATCCCAGCTTCAGGCACACTCATGTCCATTTAACTGGAGACTCCCTACTCTCAGCCCCTCTCCCCCACTCTGCTGCCTGTCTCTTCTCTAGCTGCAATCGTATTGCCGGGCAATAAATAAAGTGTTAATGGCAATTGCATACAAATAGTTTGGTGTTGCCATTATATGGACATTATAGGTATAATACCATTGTCGGGGGCCCATAACAAGAAGTAAACAATGCGACGCAGCAGTCGCTGCACTTTAAGCCAATTTCACGCTTCATTTACAGGCGAAATGCAAACAAAAGGCCAGCCGACTAGTCGACCATTTGCCGGGCTCGAACTTAAATTCGGGTTCAATGTACAGCAGGTCGTCTGGGGACGCTATCTGAGAGTCGCTAGTCGGCTAGCGGTACGGCTTTCACGTCCCCATGTGGCCGTGTCAATCAGCTCGTCGCGCAAGGTGTGCGCTCATTTTGGAGTAGCTGCCCAGACGCTGTATACCCTGGTCCCTGGTCTCTCTGGTCACTGGTCCCTGGTCCCTGGTCCCTGGTCTCTGGTCAGTCCATATGCTCAGTTCGCGTCAAAGTTGCGCATGCGCGCACGTCCTAATGTAATTATTATCTCAACAATTGAATTTCCGGTCTCGGACTCGGACTCGGACTCTGTCTCTGGGTCTGAGGCTTTTGGTCTGTCCCGTTTCGTCTTCGACCTGGGACAGATGTCGCGCAAAACGTTACAAATGTGCACTTAATTGCGCAATTAAATAATTTTATTTCTGCTGCGCGTTTTCCTTGCCTTTTCCCCAGCTTTCCTCAGCGCCTCTAGCCCGGCACATTAAGTGCCAGTTGAATGTTGAGAAACGGTCCGAGCCAAACAAATTGCAGCAATGTGCATCCATCCACTCGTCTCACTCGATTCTATATGTGTCTCTCTGTGTGTGTGTGCCTGTTCGAGTCGTCCTCTTCATTACCAGGTTATAATGCCCTGAATTTAACTGCCAGATGGAATGCTGCCAAATAGATTCAAACAGATTATGTTCCACTCGGTGGCCGTGCTAAGATGCTTATTAGATTTAGTAATAGAATATTAGAGCTTAGATGACTTCAAAATTACACACATGGATGTTTAAGTATAATAAAGCAAGCATCATAAGTAAATTATGTGGTCTTATGCAAGTATTTTTTAGATTATGAAATTCCGGCATTTAGTGCCAGCTAATAATGATCAACGTGTACACATATTTTTGATTAAATTGATTTGTGAAATAATATTGATTTTAATACTACGCAAGATAATTTCTATGAAGAATATCTTGAAAAGTACTCAGGTTGGTTAGGGTCAAGAGTTGAATTAGTAATAAAACCTAGCTTCTGAAATATACCTGTTCGATTTATATTATTAAAGAATATAATATAAAAAGTTATATGTAAAATTAAAACTATATTAATACAAATCCAGTTAGAGCTCACTCGATTCCCACTCGTCCCCGAGTGGCAAGTGAGCAATTCAAATGCTGATAAAATTGTTCATTCTACTTGTGCTTCAAATTACTTAGAGCTATCTTAATTTTGGTATACATTATCTCTATTGAGTATTAAAAACTTTCTCGCTGGAAATTTCTGCTTTCTTAGGCTCTCTGATTGCCTGAGGGTGGGTTAATTATGTGAGCGAACGAGGCGTTTGGCATAATCTCAGTCTAACCTACATAGGTAACCACCCACTATCGCCTCCATCTTCCGTCTGCTGTCACCCCTGCGCCCGCTCCCCCAGCCCATTGGCTATCATTGCGTTGTGGTGGTACACAAAGGTAAAAAAAAGAAGTAAACACGAAACGAAACGCAACTGTAAACGATACCAAATTATATTTAATTACGTGCGATTAGTTAGGGTTAGTGGAGTCGCGCGATCAAATGCCAGCGATAAGGCGACATCGCCTGTCATTTGGACCATAAATAGCCTCGGCCAAATACAGCCGAATACCCAAAAGCCAAAACCCGAAGCCCGAGAAACGAAACGGCTAACATTAATTCAATTACAAATGGCTGCGTTTGCGACAAAATGGGGCAGGCGTGTGACATAATCACCCCGCGAACTAATGATGACAAGGAGAGGGTAGGGAGGAATCCAGTAATTCAGACTAGAGTCGTGCCAGTCCCCCGAGTAGTGCGAGTTGTGCACGCCCACAATGTTTGGTAATTTGATACGACGATTTGTCTTGCTTTCATTACGGCATTCCAATTTTTTTTGTTTTTTTTTTTCTTTTTTTTACTTTTTCCAAGCGACAACTGCATTTTCACTCAATTTTCGTGGCCACCAAATTTGACTTAAGCGGAAGCGCGTTATTAACTGGTTTATGCAAGCCATAATCGCCCGATGCCCAGCTACCGATAAGCAGCTGAAAAGAGAGTGCGGGTGCGGGTCGATTACCCAAACAATTCCAAATATTCCGACTGCCCGAGCTACCCAATAAGCAGTCAACAATTAAAACGAAAGCGCGGTAATTTTATTTGTTCGTAAATCTAATTGTGGAAAACATGGAAACAAACTGCAACAACAACAACAACAACTCATGGCTATTCGTAATCGTAATGAAAAAATGAAAAATACTTTTGGTAATTAGTGCGTGTACCGACTGAAAAAGCCTGTGCTAGCCGGGTAGCGGGCCACAGTTTTACTTAATTACCGCGCCACAGTTTTCGTTATTCATTTTCCAGTTTTATTTTTTTAGTTTTCAACATTAAGTTTTCGTTGCTGGCTTTCATTTTTCGCCTCTTTGTTTTTGTAAATTAATGTTTTTTTAGTCAGCTCAGTCTAATGTGCGTCAATTAAAATTATTAAAGTTTATCTTTTATATATTTTAAAGCATTTAGTAAATTAAATATAATTTAACCACTGACCAGTTCGGCTCTCGCATGATTGGAACATTAGCCCAGCAGCTGGCCTTCAACCATTTGGTATTACCTAAAAAAAGATTATCAAACTCTTGATAGAATAGTCAAGCTTGCCAGGAGTTTTTACTTGGATTTGAGAAGAAAAAAGTTGATTTGACAGAGAGTTAAATTTATTTCCTTTATAGAGTATTTAAAGAACTTTTATAGCGGTATATGGGTTACCTACTGATACTCTCATATAACTCATATTCACAAAAAGAATCTTAGCTTAAATTCTCATGTATGTATGTTCTTAGCTGTAACTGATAGAATTTTCTCAACTTATCTTATATCTCACAGAAATGTTAATAAATTTTTAGTTAATATGAATCTTGAAGAGAAATACATAAATTACTTGATCATATTTGCAATTTTATTTGAACTAGGCATATTAATTCAACAAGGTTTACTCTTAAGCTAATGTCTCAGAGTCTCAGGAATTCTAATTGATATCCGCAGATGCACAGGTTCCACAGTTGCTGTCAGAGCCTGAGCGAACCACTCACGAGCAGCTGTTCAGATCAGCTACCAGGGTGTGTGTGTGTGCGAGTGTGTGAGTGTGAGTGTGAGAGTGCGTATGTGTGTGCCACATAATCTTCAGTTATCCCTTTGGCGCGTCGCGACCCTCGTTTCTCTCTCCCTCTCATTTCGGCTGCTATCAACGCATCGAATTCGTTTGTTTTATAATTGATTAATTAGAGGTCGGCCTGTTCAGGCTTTAACTGTGAGTGGATATTAGGGACGCGGTCGCTATCGTTAGAATTATAATTGGTCTGCGGCATGTGTTATCCTAAGTAATATACCAATTTGCTGTCTGTCTGTCGGCAATTTGTTTGTGCCTCAGCGCCCCCCCAAATTGATTTTATTGACTTGTAAATGATGTTTGTTTGAGTGCCTCTCGCTCGTTCCATCTGATGCGCCCTTGATCAGTTACCAATTTGCTTCCGTTCAAATTCATATCCCTATCGATGGCCATGTCCGTGTCCGTGTCCCTGTCCCTGTCCCTGTGCACGTCCGTTGGCGACTGATGTCACCGCTAGTTGAATTTATGACCGTATCAGCTGCCAATGAACCTTAGACTTCACTACTCTAATATATGACTTTGCATACCCTTTTTTATAAGGCAATGCGACAGCATCTTTATTATAGGAGCTGTGCGTCACCTCCACAATTCATAGCCAAAGTCATTCTTGAATTTCAATATTTTTCCTCACATAAGCAGATAAAGCGAATCAAATCTTCGATGTAAAACTAGCTCTGCCTTCCAGTTGTATATTAATTTATTGATTTCACGCCGCCATTGCGAAACGTTTGCGAATGCTTGGGCCTCCGGCTTGGACGACCGTTCGGCGCCGTGGCAGCATTAAGAAGCTGAGCTCACTATTAATTACATTTTGTAATTAGTTGCAAATTTTTATGGCCGGCCGCATGTGGCAAGCCATCCGAGCTACCCACTTGAGAGTCATAAGTACCTAAAGATGACTGCGGACCGCATTAAGATTGATAACGAGCTAATGAATGTAAATTTTATACCCCAGCCTGGCTGTCGCTCAGTCAGTCTGTCAGTGAGTTGGGCCGTCTTACGAGCCTGAGAGTCCATCATTATAAGTTTTCAAAAGGTTTCCCAGAAGCTCGCAAATTGAATTTCGCACTAAGCTCGGCTTCCGTTTTCATTTGCCTGCAACTCGGGTGCGCTAGTCCGCCTCAACAAGTACAGTGAATATGCCCTAAAAGCGAACTGTAAAATATTGGAATGGGCAAAAACGAAAGGGCTAATGAGCAACGAGTAGGCAAAGGAGCGAGAAAACGACTGATGGGGAAAACAAGTTAAAAGAGGAATTGCAGGAAATGAAGAGTGAGGAAATTGAGAATATTTCCCAACTAGAGATCGAGATCAAGCTAAAGGAAACCCAACTGCAGAAAATAACTTAAGAAAACTGCTAATGGCTCTCTTAAGTGATGCCCACTGTGGTTGGAAAACAGTGGCCGGGCGAAGAGACCGAGCTTTGGGGAGGAGCAAATGCAATGCAATTACGAGTATGCACAAGCTGCCTGGTAATAACGTATTGATAATTAAAGAGATGGGTTGAGGGCTCATAAAAGCTCCTACCGTTGGCGAGGCGACGTTGACAAATGAGTTCATCAGCAGCTTCTTTGGTCAAGCGGCAGCAGATGCTAATGCAGAAAGAAAGAAAACGAGAGAGAGGAAGAAAGAGAAATAGTGTGTGAGAGAGAGAGAGAGAGAGAGAGTGAGAGAGAGGTAGGTAGTGTAGGGCTGCATTAATTTTAAAGTGAAAAGCGATTTATTTTCGCCATTTGTGCCGTGCGGTCGTTTAATAAACAATTTAATAGCGCGCATAAATTTCAGACATCATATAATAAACCCATTTGTCTTGGAAGGGGAAGCAACTCATAAGCCTAAAGACCTTATGCACATGGCAAGACAGCGACGCGAGGTTATTAAATTATGTGGCTCAAGCGTAAAAATAAACCGTAGCAAATTTAGGACGAGACACAGCTAGAGAGAATGAAAGAGAGACATACAGAGACAAAGACAGAGACAGATGGAGAGAGAGCGAGGGCGAGGGCGAGGGCGATCTGCCTGTTTAACGAGCCCTAATGGATCCCCAAGAGTCCAATTCAAACTCATAGCTTAGCCAGCCGCTCCGACTCGCTCTCGCCTCCGACTTTCACCATCAAAAAAAAAAAAAAATTAGACGCGAGTCGGCTTCAATTAATCAGAGATATTCGAATAAATCAAGTGCCATAAAAGTGACACAGCGTGAGAGCTAGAGAGTCACAGAGCAACAGAGCAAGAGATGGCACCACAGCGGGCACTTGGCCAGGCACAAAAGATGAATATTTAATTAGGAACAAATTAAGAATGCAAATAATGTGGAACTACCGTGGAGAGGGCGTTGCTCGATTGAACTACGACTCGGCAACTGAGTCCGATTATTAATCGATAGACCTTATAATTAGTGGGCATACAACAAAGCGCAGTCCAATCACTTGCCAGCGTGACGTCCCGGCTAATTGATCTCGGGAATCCAAAAACTCTGATTCGTTGAGCGCGTGCTGCCCCCCAAATGCAGCTAGTTGCTTATCGGATTTGCCCCAGCTACAGCTTGTTGTCTTCGATTCTTATCGAACGACACTTTGTTAAACAGGCATCACCTTCAAACGCAGCCGCTTGGCTAACAAAATTGGAGCCACCAATTGGTATCGATGTCATCGCAAGTGATCGTTTATTTATTTATTTCTAGCGTAAAGCACATAATTTAATAATTGAGCATAATTCATGTGCGTTTAATGAGATTTTCTTCTGATAATCCCAAAATTTCACCAGATAGTTTAGCAAGCGTATAATACCTTGATTTTAGAACTTTAACCTTGGTCTGCAAACATTTGTAACTATTATCTAGATACATTTTAGGCTAGCAATCTATCTCCTTATTTGTGTTTTTAATTAAAATTCACTTAGCCATAATTTCATTAGGTCATTAGCTCCTACGACTCTGGCATTCTGTAGTTAGGTTTATGTACTTGGAACAGAACGCAAGCCATTGCACTTCCTGGGAATCAATGCTGAACAACTTAATTAAGGCAGAGCATAGAAAAAATCGCACAAACATTGAGGGGGGGACAAAGACTTAGTGATTGGAATCGCAGGCATCAAGCAATTTGTATTCGGCCATCAGACAGCAACAAGTCATTTCACACTTTGATCACGCTGCACGCTGTACAACTTCAGCTGCTGCAAGGCAAGGCAAGGCAGCAGTTAGCAGGCAGCAGGACCTATCCATAAAAGGATGCGAGAGACAACAAGTTTGGAATGTGCCTGCCCCATGCCCCATGCCCGATGCATATATTATCAGCAACCAGTCGGAACGGTCGCCACATTCGAACGGTCGCCCGCGCAACGTACTATAGTCGAGCATCGGAGTCAGGAATTGGGTTCGGAGTAGAAGTCGAAGTCGGAGTCAGAGTCGAAGTAGGCACCTTCACAGTAATTAACTTGTTTCAATAATTACGCATGCGCATTTGCACATGTACCAATGCCCAGCTCCATGGCCAGTTCCAATGCACCATTCGGTTGCCTGTTGCCCGAGCTTAACAAGATTTTTGCATTGCGTGCGCATTCAAAAGGTGAACAACAAACTCCGTTTCTCCAAATGCCCTAACCATGGCTAGCTTCGTTCCCTCATTGTGTTTGACTAAGCAAATTAAATGAATGAAATGATAATCAAATCTAATAAAAAATATGTTCTTTATAGCTATTGAAATTATTGGAGTTAAGCCTTGGATAAAATTCATCAATGCCATGATTCTTTCCTTGACTGACTTATTGATATCATGGATCTACCTAAGAAATATTGCCATATTTTTGAAAACAAATCCATCTTTAATCTATCGATCGAAAAATTGATATAAATTTGCATATCTCTGGCAAAAAACTCAAGTCGCGCAGAAAATATTATTATTACCCGTCTCTTAGATTAGTTAAAGAATTCTAAATTTTTTCCTACTTCGTCATTTACCGCTGAATGGAATCAAAACTAGTTTAAGAATTATGTAGAGACTTGCGAGTTCGTTGCCATCAATTGTGGATGGATTTCTCTTGTTTTTGGTGGAAATTTATGCAGCAGCCGCCGCTTATTAAGCAGTCCATGTCCCGACTTCATCAGCTGTCCACATGTCCGGCCCAGTCCTCGCCCCGTCCCGTCGTTGTCTGTTGTCCGTTGAGGTGGCAGCAGCACTTAATTATTGATAGCATTACAAACGCAGGTTCACTGGGTCACATCTTGTAGACGTCCGCAGACCGTAACGATTCCCTTATTCATATTGAGATCTCCATTTGGTGCACTGTAAACAATTTTTCTTTTATTCGTGTCGCAAATCAACAGAAATTTTGGGTTCACAAACCATAAAAAATAAAGTCACCAACACACAAAATAATATGGGGCTAAGTAAATATACAGATAAGACAGAGACAGAGATAGAAATAAGACGGGAGAGAGGGAAAGGGACGAACAATATTTACAACTGCGTGCTATCAATATCGTGTACCGTGACATTCTCCATGCCGGGTATACTCTGAACTGCCTCGTTCATCTCTTCGGCCTTACTCTTATTACCCGTTTCGCCCATTCCATCCATACCATCTGCACCACCCATTCCACCCATTCCGCCCATGCCGCCCAACGCCGAAAGAGCGTCCATGCCGCCCATACCACCTAGATCCAAGCCACCGAGGGCATCCTCCAAACCACTGCCACCACCTCCACCACCACCGAGTGCAGCCAGCGGATCCTTATCGCGCACATCCGTGATGATTACCTCGGTGGTGCTCAGTAGCGAAGCCACTCCAGCCGCATCCTGTATAGCAGTTCGCACCACCTTGGTGGGATCAATGATGCCCTTGTCGAAGAGGTTGCCGTATTCGCCCTTCATGGCATCGTAGCCAAAGTCATCCTCGCCGTTCATCACATGCGCTACCACCATGGCCGCATCGACCCCAGCATTTGCTGCAATGGTCAAGCAGGGTATGCGCAGAGCATGCGTGACTATGGCAATGCCATGCTTCAGGTCCTCGTTGTCCATATCCAATTCCAGGAGGCGGGGTATGCAGCGGAGCAGAGCGGTGCCGCCGCCAGGCACGATGCCTTCCTCGATGGCCGCTCGCGTCGCGTTGAGCGCATCGGTGACGCGATCCCGTTTCTCACCCACCTCCACCTCGCTGGTGCCGCCAATGTGTATGACTGCGACGCCATTGGTGAGCGTGGAGATGCGAGCTCGCAGCCGTTGCTTCTGCTCGTTCTTAGTGGCGGGATCCTTGAGCTCATCCTGCAGCTCTTTGATTCGTCGCTTTAGCAGTTCGGGCTTGCCCTGGCTCTGCAGCAGCATGGTCGTGTCCTTAGTAACAACAACCTCGCCCACTTGACCGAAATCCTCAATTTTCGCCTCCTCGATCTTGGCATAGTCAATGTCATCCCCAAACACCGTGGCGCCCGTGGCGGCGGCTATGTCACCCAAGAGCTGCTTGCGATACTCGCCATACGCCGGCGCCTTGACGGCGCACACCTGCAGACCCATCTTCAGTCGATTGAGCACTAGAGCGTTCAACGCCTCGCCATCGATGTCGTCCGCAATGATGAGCAGCGGACGACGTTGTCTCAGTGACTGCTCCAAGCCTCGCAGAATCTGCCTGAGCGACTTGATCTTCTTCAGGGTGATCAGGACATACGCATTGGCAAACTCCACCTTGGCGCCCTTGGCCGTGTTCACAAAGAAGGGCGAAATATAGCCCTTGTCGAATTGCAAGCCCTGCAGCACCTCTAGCTCATCCTTGAGCCTTTTGCCTTCCTTGACGGTGATGGTGCCGTTGCGTCCCACTCGATCCGTTGCATCGGCAATGAGCCGGCCAATCTGCTTATCGCCATTCGCCGAAATTGTGGCCACTTGTTCTATTTCTTCACGCGTCTCGACCGCTCGAGACATTAGCTTGAGCTCCTGCTTGACATGGTCGACGGCCAACATGACGCCACGTCGTATCTCCACTGGATTCGCGCCCTTTGTTATGTACTGAAATCCCTCCTTGGCAATGCAACGGGCCAGCACAGTTGCCGTTGTTGTGCCGTCGCCGGCCGCCTGATTGGTATTGTCTGCCACATCCTGGACCAGCTTGGCGCCCAGCTGCATATGCTGATCCTTGAGTGAAATCGCACGCGCCACTGAGACGCCGTCTTTCGTTATCTTGGGCGAGGTCCAGGGTCTCTCCAATATGACGCTGCGCCCCTTGGGACCCAGAGTTACGGCCACGGCATCCGTCAGCACATCCACGCCGCGCAGCATCCTCGCTCGCGCATCCGCGCCAAACGCCACATCCTTCGAGTAGGCGCGGGCAAATGCCCGGCTAGAGCGAACGGCCTCCCGCACATATGAACGAAACATATCGAAAGGGGTTTACGCTCTTTATGTGTTCCTTCTGATTTTGTATAAATTCTAATATATTCTACAAGATGTTTTGTGTCTATGTATTTCTCTACGTAAGCTAGCACTGACTCCCTCTCCTCAAACACGACAAATGAGAATGAGATTGGGCCGGCCCCGATTTCGGGGCGCACGGGACGTTAGGGGCTTAGCCTGCTTGCAACAGAGCTTTGGAAAAGTTGTTGGAATACTTGGGAAATTCGTATGTACGCACTTTTCCAATTAATTTCATTTCCGTTCCGTAGCCGGGGCTGCAGAACACATGTTCCAATCTTCAAAAGGTAGCGAAAACATAGAATCAATAATTAAGAAATGTCAAACATAAAACGAGAGGCCCGCACCATACGATAAGAAGGGATACTATGCAGAGGCAGACCCAAGGTTGTGCGGGTGTTGTGTTCTTTCCTATCACAAACCTTTTTCTATTTTTTTTTTCTTTTTTGTTATTTCTTTTTTTGGAGCTCGCGTGACAAATCATAATTGATTGTTCGCTTAATTGAATTGGAGGCTGATAAGTGCAGCCCCAAATAGCAACCTCAAGCACCCTCCAGGCGCAGAAAGAGAGAGGCCGAGCGAGACGCATGCCACCCAGAGAGGAGAACATGACTCACGTGATCGCATAACTAACTACAAATGGCTGACACAAGTTCGAACACGCTAATAAATTGTTAATGGTTTTATCACAGCTTTGGAGTTTACGATATCACCTAATACGTACAGTCAACAACACCAGCAACGATCGTCATAAATCGACTAGAGCCGCAAAGAATCAGGAAAATACCAAAAAACCGTAAACTGAAACATATGCTACAGTCCCACAGATAAGCGGTGTTTGCCCCCGGGAGTCGTGCTCGGCGCATTAGTCACGTAGCGTAGTATGGGTCTAGAATGTAGATCTTAGCGATTTCGTAATTTTTTTTATAATTTATCAAAATAATGAGAATTTCAATTAAAAAAAAAATTTTTTTGTTTAATTTTGAAAACAGTAAATATGTAAGAATGTCGACTCAAAGAGGGTTAAAAGAAAAAAAAAAAACTATTTTTTTGTTATACATTTAAATTAATTATCTATACATTTTTCTCGACTGCAAGAGGGTAAAAAGAAATTACAATTTTAATGTTGCTATCATATATCTAGATAGTTTATGTCTTCTAACTCTTGTGGACGGTAAAGAGAAAAGAAAATATAATAAATATCATATCATATATTTAAATTAATCACATCTTCAATTTTTTGTCGACTTTAAAGATTAAAAAGAAAAAAATTGTTAATTTTTTACTATATATTTAAATTATTCATTTCATCAGCTTTTACAGTTACTCGTACATAAATAATAAAATTTTATGTATTGCTTTCCAAGGGCTTCTTAGTAATTATAGACAAAAATCTCTGAAAGATTGAATATACCAAATTAGTATTAATAATATCATGAAATATATCTGTCGTATATATATAGCGATTCAAGTTAGTTTCTAATTTGTGTGAAGAGCTAACCATTTGCGAACGAGCAGTGTAACAGTTTGGGCTCCTGCATAAGGATCGCCTGTCAACGGCAGAATCAACTCATCAACGTTGACAGCGGCCTTAATGGGGACTTGTGGCTGGCTACCTAAATAGCTGGCAATGGTCAGTGCAATTGACGCGTGATTGGCATGCAGGCCTGTCATCCATCCATCCATCCGGCCATCCATCGGTGCAGCAGCAGCAGCAGCAGCAGTAGCATACAGCCCAAAAATAGTCATTTTTGCAGCATGCCCCAACCAGTTGGCAACTGGCGATTCTGTCGAAGAAGAGTGTTCTTCGATTTTATTAAGGTGTCAGCTACTTGGTATGGATCGTATGGCATCGCATGCTATGCCACGCTATGGCATGGTATCATATGGTCTGCCATGCCACGACACTCATTTAGCAATGCATATTTTAAATTAATATTATTAAGAGTTTGACCAAAAACGAACATCAAGACTTGCCAGGCTGCTATATCTAATTGGCTTCAAACTGTTTGCCAGCCTGTGCTGATGGCCCCAGCCGTCGGCATGCTGAAGTCGCAATTCTTCTCGCTCTTCGCCCACTCCCTGGGGCGCTCAAACGAATCTCATTTACAATCTGCGGCAGTCGAATTTCGAATTTGTTTAGTTTTGGCAACGCGTCGAGTTAAGTAGCAAATTGCTGTGGCGGCACCTGCCGCGGCCGCGTTCGCCTCTCTTCCACCAGCTTGGCTAGCAAGTGCACCCACTCGGTTTCTCTCTCGCTCTGGCGCTGTGAAGCGCCGCCCTTTTAGCTCAGCTCTCTCAGCCAATCAGCGCGTCGCATGCTCAGCGCACGCAAAGAGAGCCGCATAGTGTGTGTGCGTGTGTGTGAGTGAGTGAGTGTGCATGCTTTTGCTGTGGTGTTGGTGTTGCTGTTGGTGTTGTGTCGTCGACAGGCAATTTACATGAAATCAAAATGAAACGCAAGTTTAATAAAGCCAGAAGGCTTTGGGCATGCACGACGTGGGAATACGCTGCAAAGAGGTGTGCGGAGAGAGAGAGAGAGAGAGAGAGAGAGAGAGAGAGAGAGAGAGAGAGAAGGAGAGGTGGGGGAGAGCAAGAAAGTTACGTATTCTATGAGTATCTTTAATCAGGCATTGAATAATTTAAATGGTAAAGTAATTTATAAAACTGATGAAAAATTGTCAGGGCTCAAAGTCCACAGAAAAAAAATTATATATATATATATATATATATATATATATATATATATATATATATATATATATATATATATATATATATATATATATATAGCTATGATCCGCTGAACACAATAGATTAGGTTTAAATTTTTTCTGTGATATAATTATTTATATACAAATTTTGTATATATTTTTATTTTACTATATAAATTACATACAAACATTTTAATTATTTATATAACAAATTTCATATATATTTAATAATTATAAAAATATTTATTTATATACAAATATATTTATTATTTATATAGAAATTTCTTTTATATTCATATAGACAACATACACAACTTTTTGCCAACCACAGCTTATGTCTATGCAAGTCAATATGCTCATCTTGGAGGCATTATAGGGTAAGAGGAGAGTTGGGCCAGAGTATAGCGGGGTTGTGTAGAGCAGTGCTTGGCAGCGTTCCACTTAGTTTTGTTTACTTAAACTTTTACCATTTGGGGCCAGTGTAAAGTGGCCAATTGTGTGTGTCTGTGTGGGTGTGTGTGTGGGTGTTGGCCAACCGAAACGTAACTGCAAATGCACAGAAGTGTGGAGCTGTCTCTCTGCTAGAGGTCTCGGTCTATGGTATTTTATGTTGCCATTGATGTGTATTTTTTTTCTGCCTTTTCTTTTTGATTGTTTTTTAAATTGTTTTTGCACGCGATTCGTGTTCGGCGGCTTTATAGCTGTAATTGCCATTACCATTTGTTGTTGTTGTCGTTAAAGTTGTTGCAGTTGTTTTTGCAGCTACATAATTCAATTTGAATACATATGCTATCCAAAGTGGGTAATTGAATAAGTTTTCAGTTTGTTAGAGTTTTGTATAGCTAATATATATATCTATATATACATAAATACCTTTAGTTGTTATTTACTTATTTTTTATATAAATTTAATTAGTGAGCGTGCGAACTATTTTTCCGCCTTGCATGTTGCAGCGTGGGCGTGTGATGGGCGTGCAGCAGGCGAACATTTACCGTCGGAGTGGGCCACGCTTTGTTAGCTACTGTTATTTGTTGTCTGTTTTAGAGTGGGTATGCCAAAGTTTTCACACATTTTAATATTGTCCAACAGGCGAAATGTCCACTAACTGCGACTTTAAATGTCCAATACTTCAGTTTATAAAAGAGTTGCTGCTAATAATCCAGATATTGAAATGTGAATATAATTTGGCATGCTATAAGATTGCAGCAGATTTTCCACCATAAAATCCTTAAATAAAATAAAATTATTTTTAGTAATTAACAATTTTTTTAGTGTGTACAATAATAATATATGCTTTGTTGTTAGTTTTATAATTTATATTGTCTTTGGCCAACGGCAGATAAATTGATATAATAATTACAAAAATTAAATTGACTTCATAAACTGATAGTATTTTGATAAAATAATTTTTAATTTTCTTTAATATATTTTATTCTTATTCTTGGAGCATATTTACATTTATTTTATAATTTAATTTTGATATATATATATATATATATATATATATATAGTATTTAATATTTGATTTTAAAACTAATATTAAAGTTATTTATTCAATTTTTTAAAGATTTCGGATTATGTTTTCGCTAAATCAATGTATTAATATGCAAATACAAATAAAAAAATAAAATAAACTAACTAATTAAATAATAATTATATATTCTTCGTATATACTCAATATTTATGAAAACCTGTTGAATTTCTCAGACATGACATTTACATCAATAAGCTTTTTACCACTATCAGATATAAATTTTTCTAGATTTTCTTTAGACCTTAAGAAACTTTGTTTATGTTCATGTAATTACTTTAAATATAAATATAGTTATATTTTGTACATTTTAGGCAGCTAATTTGCTTAAATCAAGCAAGATTATAGTACAAAGCTAATCAGCAGCTTATTTTACGTTTGGCTTCGATAAATTGCTTTGGAGTTTTGCAAATTGATGCTTTGAATCAGCATCAGACACGGTTAGCACAGCTCCGCGTCGCAGATATCTCCAAAATTCTTATTGCGATCGCTGTGCTTGTTGCCCGGCCCAAAATAATCGAAAGCAATTTGCCCGGAAATCGGATGCGAACACGTATTCAGTCCACAAATTGCGCCTAATGTGATTAAAATCTTTCATTTTGCGCATTAATCCAAAAAAGTGATTCGATTTCGAGGGTCAGACATTTGATTAGAGTGTATTATAGTTGCGATGCTCTGTCATTGAACTTGACGTGAAACGGAAATCAAATCGCGTTTTGGCAAATACTTTTTGTTGTTGTTGCAGCTTTTTGGAACAGCCACTCAGGCCGTAATTAAGCCATGATCTGTCAATTCGTAATTCGGGTGAACCTTCACTTGGGGTCTATTAATCATTTAAGATATGCGAGCAGCGACTACTAATTAATTAATTTGATAAGCATTCGTTTATAAGCTTATGCGAATTATGAGTTAATTTATGGCCAGAAATTTATTTTTGCCAAACAAGTTCGTTGCCTGAATCTTTCGTTTTATATTCTGCTTCGGGCTTATTCGTCATTCTAATCATAGTCTTCGACCATTTTGATGTGGTGCCTCCCATTCGCCCCACTGCCCCCCCGTCACTTGGCTAATCAGCATAATTTGAATATGTGTACCACGCCCCCTTGTAGCAACTGCCCCTGCCTAGCTCATTATGCTGTTTCGTTCTATTGATTTCTTGATTCGTTTCGTTTCGTTCCGCTTAACTTTCGACTGCGTGGGCCGGCAAACAGCAACAGAAAGCAAGACACGAAAACATCATGAATATGCATTTTTGATATATATTAATTGACATGGCGATCGAGATGCGCGTGTCTTCCCGTTGCCATAAAATTTCATTAACATCATAACACTGTGCAACACATTTCAATTACCATTCCGTATGCCGTGTGCCTTAAATGGTTATTCATTAGCCATTTTGTATGGCCATTTATTTGTGTCCAAAATATTTACTCACCGAGTGCTAAATATATTCAATTGGGCAGGAGGGAAGCAGAGAGAGAATTCTGAAAAAATAAATATGTCTTGGAGCACTTTAAAATATTGGAAAAAATAATGTGTTTTCTTATCTTTGGATAAATTAATAGAAATATTATATAAAATTTAATTTGAACTATTTTATCATATACTTGATCATATATCATAAATTTTCGAGCTCTAATTCTAGCTCATCTAGTATCTGGTTGATTAGTGTTGCCTTGTGGGGTCCATTGTGAATGCTGTAAACATTGTTTTAATAACAAACTATGAACATGGAGCATGGAGCACAGGCGCAATCAACAGCAGCTAACATGCTCGGAGTGCCTGATCAGCAGCTGAATCAGTGGGTCCATTCAGTGCGCCGTCATGCTTGCTCATTTATATGCATGTCCCGCCTCTCTATGCGCCTCTCATGCGGACGGTCGCGCGGTCGCTCGTTGTCGAGTCAAACAAATGTTTGCACAACACACAATAATGATGACAGCGCAAATTAGCTACTAATTTTCACATAAACTCTAACTCGATGTGGATGAGAATGACGATGACGATGAGGATGAGGATGAGGGTCAGCTGAGCGCCAGGACCTCACACAGCTGCTGTTGCGCCGGAAGTGATGTGCCATGTCGACTCCGAGCTCGACTACAAATTGCCATAAATCAGCATTTGATTATCCTTTCTCTCGCTCTTCGTGTGCCTGTGTGTGTGTGTGCTTATGTTTGTGTTTGTGTGGCTAATTTGGCTTTGGGCCTGCCTCGACCGTTGGCTCGTTTCTCCCATGTCATGTGCGTGTTACTTTGTTTTTTAATTTATTAATTATTAGGCGGTGTCCGTCGGGGCACGCCGCCTCAGCCCCGCAACGCTTCCGCTATTAGCGAAAACTGCGCTCCATCCATCCATCCAAGCATGCAGCTCATCTCAACTTTTTGGTGACTGACTGCCAGTTGGCTACCTCGCAAATGTGAGGCAGCCGCCGCTGCAGCAGCCCAAGCATTCGGGTGGCCACCGAACGTCACTCAAATTGAAGTCTCGCAAATGAGAATTGCTGAGCAACTGGCCGCGGTGCCAGCGACTGCCCCTGACCCCGCCTCAGCCGCGGCCCCAGCGTCTGCCTTAGGCGCGCAGTTGTTGGATTTTTAATTAAGCCTGGCCCGAACTCAAGTTGGAGTTGAGTGGACTGCGAGTTGGTAACTGGTCTTGTTAGTAATTTTTAATTTGAGCTCTTCTGACAGCTTGCTGTCATATAAATTTAATTGAATTTACATTTTTATTAATTACCAAGCAAAGATAAAGAGAGTCAGAGATAGAGAGAGAGAGAGAGAGGCTCTGCTGGGCAAGTGCTACCCGTTCGCACGGAGCATGAATGAAGCTGGAGCCAAACTCTAGCTCAAGCTGGAGCTGTGAGCTCTTGAATGAATTTAATTTGAGATGATTTGTTGATGGTTTCGTTGCGCTGATTTCTTGCTGACTAATTTAATGTGATTTTTAAATTGCCACAGACGCTGTTTGTGTGGCCAACGGCGCAAGTGTGCGGCAACGAGTGAGCGAGTGAGAGGCATATATGAAACGCGCTGAGTGGAAGATGCTGGGACTCATCTGCAGATTGATTTGGGGCCGTTGTGCATTAGTCAAGACGAGCAACATGTATACAAGATTTATTCTTTATACCCTGCATGTATTTTATCTACATGGGGTATATTTTATGTAAGAGCTATGATGAATAAGGATTTTTTGAGAGGTCATTCAGTCTATTTTATCTAATTTAATTCTTGAATTGAACTAATTCATTTAAGTATTAAATACTAAATTCATATTTATTCGTGATAATATCTTGTACAGGATATCATTTAGCTAAAAACTTTATCTGGCCGTTGAGCACTGCACTACGAAAACCACTTTTCAGAGTTGTCTTCGCTTTTTTTGCTCATACTGATGCGAGACACGCCCACTTTTAGAGGTAGCTTTATGGGTTGTGATCGTTTACAAAATTCTGCTTCTCGCTTTCGACTGTGTTATGGCTCAGATGAATTATAATTATTTACAAACGTTTAATTTAGCCTATGACAATTGAGAACAAGCTAAAATGTTGGGCTCCCTGCTCCAAATGGCCACCGCCACTGACATGTTGCTGCAACGCTAACGAGCCGCTACCTTAATTTTTTTCTTTTACCCTTTTTTTATTGCACGCTGTTTAATTCGCAAATCAAACAACCGGAGGGCAGCCTACCAAAGTCGCGCATACATAAGTAAATTAAAAATAAATTTATGTTTCAGGCCAGAGGCGTACGACGGCCAAGCAAAAGGTCTGAAAGAGGGAGCACAGGAGGAGGCCAAGATGAGTGTGAGTGTGAGTGTGTGTGTGTATGGAAACGGGTATCGAGCAGCGACTGTGAATGCAAATCCAATTAAAATTGCCTAACTCTGCACGGATGCGTCGAAAGAGACACACACACACACGCACAGAGAGAGGATGAGAGGACGAGAGGACAAGAGCGAGACAGAATGAAAGCTGCGGATGCTGGCGCTAAGCCGTAAAGCGGCACTGTGCGCTGATTTAAAACACTGCGGGGCGTGCTTATTGATTAAATACAAATTGCATTCATTCATTATTGCGGTGAGATTGGGGCTGTTGTTGTCGTTGCTCTGGCAATTAAATTACACTTTGTTGTTGAGCCTTCGCTCACTTTGTTGTGCTATAAAATGCAATTAAGCGCACAATTTAATTGGGCTTCATTATTCAAGCTGCGCGCCAAGCTGTAAGCAAGTTGGCAGACTCGTTCAGACGCACAAATGAGCTGCCAACAGTGTGGCAACTCAACATAATTTAGTTTAGTGGCAACGCTTGCATATGTGTGGACAAATGAGAACAGCTGATGAATTTAAGAATATATAAATTTCAAACGATTTAAAATTATATAGTATTCCTTAATTTTGAAATTCGGAGACACCAGGGATGCTTTTTAGTTGTATTTTTTCAAAAGACTGCTAGTTTACAATGGAAAAATTGTCAAAATACTAACAAAAATAACTTAATTGTGTATAAATGTATTATTAAACTATTCTATTATTAACATTGTGTACAATATATCGAGCAAATTATATAATAAATATTTTTAAAAAAATTTACACATTTAATTAAATTTGTTTTATTGCTTTAATTTATATACTTTGGTAAATACTCAACTTTGAATTTCGCGCCAAACACCAGCGCAAAAAGCTCTCTGTCAAAGCGCAATGCGTGCGAGTGCAACAACTAGTGTAGCTAAGAGCGAGACGTGCATATGCTATGCTTCCAACAGCAAATAAAAATGTACCTACGGACCGCTTGCCAAGCCGCGCTGCGCGCCTGTTACTATTCCGGTCTAAATCTAAATGATGCTGCCGCTCATTGCTCTAGTTTATTTTTTCTTTCTCATTTGGAAGCGCAAGTAACTTGCGCGCAAATTGAATTGACGGAACGTGGAGCCTCTCGGATGCCAGTCCCAAGAAAGCCAGCTCCAGCTCCAGTTCCAGCTGCCCAACCTCCAGGCCAGGCAGGCAATTGCTTCGCACTCAACTCTTCTGAGTTGCTTATGGATTTCAAGCGCCATTAGTTTGTTAAACAAACACACACACACACACATACAAACGCTCACTCGCAATTGAACACTTGATCCGCAGCACCACCCAAACACACACACATAAAATGCCTCCTCCCATTCCCAAGCCACTATTTTTCTTGTTCTTTTTTTTTTTTGGTCATGCGGTCGCCGTCATCGTTGCACACAATTTCAATTCATGGACTCTAATGAACAGGCGTTCAGCATTGCGAGCAGGCAGCTTTGAGAGATTTCTCGCCGTGACATTCACTCGACGGCCCATTCGCCGTTTCATTTCGTTGCGTTTAAATGAGTGTGAATTGGCCATGTGTGTGTGCGTGTTTCTGTGTTTGCTCGCGTGTTAATATGTGAGTGTATTCGTGCGATTGTGTGGTTAGGCAAAAAGTTTGCTTTATAAAAGCTTTATCGCTGGGGAAATGGCGCCAAATGGTGTAGAGTAACAAATAGACGTTTGCATGTCATTTGACAAGCCAAAGCGAAGGTACTTCTCTGTGCATTGAGCTTTCTGTCTATACCCTTTCTACTGTAAACTAAAATTTTATCAGAAATAAAAAATAAACAAAACACACATATTAATTTATTTAATATGTACATATCATAAAAAGCTTTATTTTTAATCAGGTAATCAGTTAACAATAATTCATATAATTTAACTCCTGTGTATACAAGGGTATTACGTCTTCATTATATGAAATTTGTTACCTCTTCTAATGCTCTCTTGAAAAGTAATCAAGAGTATATTGACTGAACAGAAATTGTGTGATTGAACATGAGTTAAAATCAACATTGAGTCTTTCAATAATCAAGGAGCATTTTCACCTAAGTTTGGCGAGCATTAGGCAGTCGGTTAGATCTGTGTGCATATTCTCAGTTGCCTTTTTCAACTAAAATTTTATTGTGAGTGATATGAAATTTGAGCTTTAGTTTGAGCAAGAGTTGACTTTCAAGCGCTGAGCTTTGTTTTATGGATGTGTGTTATGGGAGTGTGGGTGTGTGTGTGTGTGTGTTTTTGAGCAACTGTTTATGAAAGTTGCTCGTTAAGCGCATTTTTTGTTACTCCTGCTGAGTTTGGGCCACAGGATTGCAGCAAATGTAGCGCGTATGGCAAGAAGTGCCAAAAAATAACTAAGCCACCGCCCTCTCACACACTCTCTCTCTTTTTCACTCTCTCTCTGTCTCGGTCTCTAACATCGCAACGTTGGGAGGCACTCAATTGTGTACGCATGTGTTCCGCTCATGACTTTTCAAGTCAAGCTGCCAAATTGAAGCCATCAACTCACACACACACGCGCATACACGTGCAGTCACCTATGTGAAGAGAGAATGGCATGCCTGGAAGCATGAAAAAATCCTTGAACATATTGATAAACCAGGAGTGCAGTAGCCAAAGCTGGCGTTGCAGTCGATGCCTTCGAAAATAACTGGAATGACGGCTATGCTACAAGCTGGGCGACACGAATCAGACTCCACCTCCCTCTTTGGCTCTACCCCGCCCTCCCTTCTATTGCTCTTTTCAAGCAGCACAGGTTGATGAACCATTAGAAGTGCATCCCAAGGTCAAGTGGATAGCTTAAAGATTAGCATTAAGCCAAACGTCTACATACAGGATAGTTTAATATAACTATAGGTCTTAGTGGCAAAAAGATTATTTATTTATTATTATTGTCTAGACAAACAATATATAAACTGAGTACCACAAATAATATTATCTAATGCCAAATTTAAAATAGACTTTAATTTTTTATGTCATCCTAATGATACAGAGGTCGAAAAGGATATCTAGCATATTTGAATTCTTAAATCTTATCTATCTTATTAATCTAAAATCGTGTATCGAATTTAATACAGGATATTTATGATTTAAATACAGGGTATTTAAAAGAATATTGTATAATTTAAATAGCCTGCGCGCTTGCATCCCTGTTGAGACAAAAATGTGGCTCAGAGAAAAAAATGTCAAAACGAAAAAAAAAGAAAACGAAACAAAATACGCGCGCATGAGTAAATGTGTGTGTGTGTGTGTGTGTGTGAGACTGCTTGTATCTGCGCTTGTGAAGAAGGAGACGAGCCGATTAGCGAGCAGCGACCCTGGGACCACGCTGAATGCAATAAAAAAATATGTTGTCCGCTTGCCTGTGAGTGTGCGTGTATGTATGTGTGTGTGTGTATGTCTGTCTGCCTGTGTGAGCTGCTGCTGCTGTTGCTGTTGCTGCTCTTGTCTGTCCCAAACGCCCGTATGTCGCTTTGTTGTTGAATTTCGCTTCCTCTTCTTCGCTTTGTGTGGGAAAATTCAGGCCGTGGGAATTACATGTGAAATTTCGATGGTGCGCGCGAACAGGCGAACAGCAGCGCCAGCAGCACCAGCAGCAGCGGCAGAACTCACAGACAGAACCAGCAACAGAAAAGAACAGAACGGCGCGCAACATACATACGTCTGTATGTATGTGAGGGACAGCAACATAGACGCGGCATATACATAAATATGTTTGTATGCATGCATGCAAGCAAGCAAGCGTGTGTGTGTGTGTGTGTGTGGCTGTGGCTGTGTATATCCCTCGCCCTAGCAGCGACTGTCTGGCTTGAGTTTGTTTACCGAATGCGAGAGAGAGGGCTGCAGTGAGGGTCTGCAGCAGGCAGACACACTCTCGCAAAGGGCTGCCGTGTGAGCGAGATAGCTGTGCACTCAAATACACACGCAATCATGCTTGGCCCTTATGATGATGCTGTGCAACATTTTGTGGCATTGTCACCGCAGCGCACAGATTTTAACAGAACAATTTTGAACGGGCGAACAGCATTTAAGAGCCGCAACGAAATGGCCATGTTGCAGATTGCGTGTTGCATATGGCACACACACATATATACACACATACACTTACGCATGCACACACATTGATATCATTCGCGAGCCCTGCTCGCGCGCACACACAGGGCTCACGATATTTTTTAGCTAACAAAGTCGCCGCCGCGACTAAGCGCCCGTAGGCAACATTTGGGTAAAAGGTTTCGATTCGATTAGAAACTGCAACAGGGCAGCAGCAAGCTGCAGCAGGCAACGTGCAGCACGCAGCAAGCAGCAAACAGCACCTAGCATCCAAAAGGCAGACGACGAGGCAAGCAGTCAGTCGGTCGGGCTGGTATCCCATGCGAAAACCGGGTCGCCAAGCCCTTTGCTCTGCTTTGCTCAGCGCGGGATAAGCTACTTTTATTTATAGCCCTGCCACTGCCACTGGACCATTGTGGACCATTCGCTGACCGGAAGCGACCATGGCGTCTGTGTTCTTTTTCTTTTTCATATACATATTTCAGATATTGGAAACATATTGAAATCTTTTGTTGCTTTTCGTTTTGTCTGTTTTATAAAATCATGAATTTGAACATTTTTAAAAATTTGACAAACAAATTATATAGTTTCTACAAGCTTAAAAATCTGACATTAGATTTGGCTCAGAAACTTGTTTCGTAGACTACAAATTAAATCATTACACAAAATACACAAAGTTGAGGAGTTTATTTACATAAACAGATAAAAGACAAAAAAAAAATAAATGAAAAAAAATAAATAAAATAAAATAATTTAAACAAAATGGCACTCACGCCTCTGAACGATGATCAGGATACACTTTTTTCGTATTTTTCCTTATTTGAGTCCGTTGATGGAGAGTCTATAACATTTCCAATACCGGAGCAAACCGATCCCTCCCAATGTCGCGATCAGTTTCTTAAATCCCTGTTTCCACACGTCCAGCATGTCTTCAAAGAAAGGGTGGAGAAAAAAAAGACTGTTATGATACGCTTTGAAAGCACAACTGCTGAGGGATTGGCGATATTGGATATGCTCACAAAGCATCCAATGACAGCGCAGTTTGATTCGATTTCGCAATATATGCCAACGTTAACGCCCGAACAGATGGAGAAGCTCTATACGGTTTGTCTCTACCAGTTCCAGAAAGCGGCTATACAATTTCTTTCGGTAAGGCTGAGAAAGCAAATCGATACAATGCTACACATTTGGCCTGGCGAGGCTGTCAGAATACCGCACAAGCTCTTCCATTGGTCGGCGAAGTACTTTCTGAATCGCCAGAACGTTAATCAGCTCTATTTGGATGTCCTGGTGATGGATAGGTCGAAAGCGGACTTGGACTGCGCCAAGTTTTGCACCGATCTCGATGAAATCATACGACTACTTGAGTTGGTCAGGGAGGACTTCTGTCAGGATCGCGACATATGCATCACATCAGCGATAATAGAGTGAGTATCGGTTTATACCTGAGTTAGTTGACTTTTCAATTTTTTCCCATTGGTAGCGATTCAAACTATGAGGTAAAGTCAACATGGGTCAAGGAGTTGCACGACCTGCGCAAGGTTTACAATAATCTCGATGCAGTGGTCCGTGGAAGTGCATTTCGTCACTCGTCTCAATGCGGACCCGAATTGGCTGCCGAAAATGATAAATCCGATGGCAAGTTGTGAATGGATTTAGCTCTTATAATTGCCGCTAACCTAATTCAGTTGGATTCTTGCAGCTCTGTCGCTCATAGAGATGCGTTATCGCAGCAATTGGTTGCGAAGCTGTGGAGACCAGAATCAAATGTGGTTGCAGAAGAAGGAGCGTGTGTATGCGGATGAGATAGTGGAGCTGCAGAAAAAGATGACTTTGGATGTCACTGCATTTGGATTTGTCGACTTTGTCTATCAATATAAAATAGACACCTATAGGGCGTTAATAGCCGATTGGCAGGAACGGCTCGAGGTTGACTTGGAGGCAGCCGAACTGGAGTGCAATATAACGCGTACTCATTGGATCAAGGCCAAAGATGATCTCAAATTCCACCAGGAGGAGGTGGAAATGTTTAGGCGACGCGTTAGCGAGGTTAAAGAGCTCATGGAATTGGAGCGCTGTGATCAACAACGCCGATCAACGAAAGCACCCTCAGTAAGTTTTGTTTTAACTATTATTATTTTAATTAAGATCTAATTCGATTGCGGAACCCATCATTACTTAGTTGGGATCCAGAAGCAGACAAAGTCGATTTTCTACAAACAAGAAGAAGAAAAAGCAGAAGAAGAAGACGTAATATGTATTCAAATTACAAAGCCCACAAGCATTGTTAGGACTACAAATAGTCAAACAACAAAAAAGGCTGCGTTGGCAACCTAAACAAAGTTATTACAATAGAAGTAAATTTCAAATTTATAAGTCTCGAAATGGAATAGAATTGGAATCATCAGAAATTGGCCGAAGCGGAGACACTTCTCGTTGACTCCCACATCAAAATCAATGCCAAGCTAAGCAAACTAAATAAGTTTTGTGCAAACACTTACTGAAATGCATTTGTCGATAATGATGTGCCTGCTGATACCCTGCACACACATTAAACTATGGATGTAGAATATAAAAGTATCTATGCATTAGCAATGGAGCTCGTTTACATGGTGTATTAATATAAAAATGGTGTAAAATGTAATGGTGTTTGGCTAACTAATTTCGAGTCTGTAATCGTATAGAAGGATGAATAAAATAATTATCTTAATAGATTATTCAGCCTTTGTGCAACTATTATCTTTGAGCTTTGGTTTACAAATTCCGTGTAAATATTGCCAGTTGAAATGCCAATTATGCGGGAATGGGAGTAAGAGCAAATTAGTCAAATAAAAAAATTAATAAAATAAAAAATTAAATAAAATATTAAAAAAACTTAAATAAAAATAAAATAATAGTATTTTTGATATATTTTCCATTTGGCCTCTCATTCTAGAGCAGATTCCAGTCGAACACTCTTCAAATTAGTTTTATGCCATTCATTGCCCTAGTAACGCTCACGTGTTTGGAGCCCGCCCCCACTTGAGGGTCGGTTTATGTATCGTTATTTATGCGCCTGGCAACTGGTAGTCGCATAGCTTCTGCAACATGCGACTGTTGCCAGGTTGTTGTTCGTATGTTTACAGTTAGAAAATAGTTAGAACAGTAGAATTTGTACACGGTCCAAAGGCAGCTACCAAAAAATCGGAGTTACTTATTTAGGCATATTTTGTTGGATATGCCAGCGAATCTGCGGCCCGACACAAATGGCAACACGGCCGAGGATTGGCATGTCTTCGAGCTCTTATGCGGAACGTTGTCGTCGTCCTCTCCATTGCCAATGTCACCAGTGGCTCCATTGGCGAACGCTGTACGCTCCACGGCTACGGTAAGTTCTGGCGATATCTTTGCCTGACTTCATTTGTGGGCAAATCATGTGACAAATTGCCATAATTCGGCGCATTTTATGTTCCATAAGAATGTGTAATAAAACCATCTGATTGTCCATAGGCATATACATGTATGCTTACATATGTATAAGTATAGGTAAGCATATGTGTATAATTTCCTTTTTGGCAAATTAAGCTTTATGTGCACATAATCGCAGGGCTGCCTTATCAACGAGCAAACTTTTCTGCTACCTCTTTTTATACCCTGTACATAAAAGAGTGCTGTGTGGTTAATTTGTCAGGCAGCTACAGCTGCCTCAATAGACTGAGAGCTTCGTATAATCAATGTAGATTCCTATGCCCACATTGGGCTCTTTAGTGTAGGGTATTAAACAGTTGTTTATGCACCTATAATTTTTTGTTCGTTGTTTTTTTCTAGTGTGAAATTTATGCGGTTGTTAGGGCTCAAAACTTTTGCCATTGTTGTTTTTTTTTGTATGTAAGCAAGTAACTATCGATGGCTCAAAGCGATTTACATTATATTTAACTGCACAGTGGTAAAAAATCAATATAATTAAAATATTTTGCTTAGATTTTGATTCTTGAATCCTAGCTCAATTGTTGATATAAATATAGATAGGTAAATAGATTATTTAAATAGAAACAAAATGATTTGATTTACAGTTCTCACAATTTTGAATAGAACTGCCTTTTTAAGATTTTAAAATTCGCTTAATTTACATCTATAGTTAACGTATATACTTTATCCTTTTAACTATTCCTTATTCACATAGTAGATATATTTTACTGATTGCCTGGCCAAAACTTGCACACCTCAGTTTCCGTTTCCGCTTAAAGATGGATCTAAGCACTGTTCTGGAGGCGGTTGGATAGGGGAAGCGCCTTTAGGAGGCAATCGCTTACCATATCTCGCCTTGCGTGCGTACGTGGCTTTGGCTTGAATTGCATTTGCCATGTGAATGACCCAAATAACGGAAAACAAACTGAGAAAAGTTTGGAATGTGCAAACCTCATGCTTTGCTGGCTGAGCTCCCCAAAGCTCCTTGCAGTTCCCCTATTGAATGCCATTGAGCTCGTTTTCACTTATGTCGGCAACCTGCCAACCCGTTCACTCGACCCCCAAACCCTGGAACTGAAGCATAAATTACGAGTATTTTATATTGTTAGTGTGATGTTATGTTGAGGTAAATTCCCAGTTGTTAGGCTGTTGTCAATGCCCCATTGCTTGCACGAAATACAGGAAGTCTAGCCACAGTGCTTAGTTTGTGTCGAGCGCTTTCGTTGAACGGTTCGTTTGGATAACTACATTAGATTAAAGAAGCAAATTCATACATAATTTCTGCAAAATATGCCCAGTGATAATCATCTGCATCATCATCATTTGGGTCTCAGTGGTGGATTATCTCCGCATCATCATCATTTGGTATGATTTTTACGAATGGGTGTAGAGAATTCTAAGTGAAGCTTAACTTAAGGGAGATTGAATGACTTTTAAGTTCTTAAATATTGATATTTGCTAAATTCTTGTCAGGACCTTAAATTAAATACTACTTCATTAGATTTCTGGTTCTTAAAGTTACTTTTTATGAAAGAAAATATAGCTTTAAATTAAATTCAGAGAAAGTTTGACTTAGCTCTATTTTTTCTTAAAAATATATTGAGTTAAATTATTTGATATAATTTTACATATATTTTATTTGTTATATATATTTTTTCTAAGGTAAAGGGCTACAATATTCATGGCATAATTTAATTTTAAATAGAATTAAATTAACTTATTAGGTTCAATTTATTATATTGTATTTGTCTGCTATAAACTACTAACTAAACCATAAATCGTCAATTTATGTACTGATAAATAATTTCTTCAGAAATTTAAAAATATTTATTATTAAACATACAGTCGCCTGCATAGGCATTTTGACAAAATCAGAAATTAAGCAAAATATGTTTAAAATTTTTTCAAAATACCATGAAAAAAAGAAGAAAAATATAATAATTATGTTAGCAAAAAAAAAAAAGTATTTATATACATTTATTTAAGAGACTCAACAACAACAGCAATATGCAACTAGACTCAATCTAGCCATAAGCAAACATTTCGTGTTATTATTTGAGTAACGCCTTTGCCGTTTTCGAGTAACTTTTTCTGCTTTGCAGCTAGACAGTTCCTGTGGAAATACAGGGATTACAGTGACAGAACATCATCATGGCATTGATATGACAACGACATTGCGCAGCGAATTGGCTGCCTTGTCGTACAAGAAGGAGCGTCTGGCTGGTGAGGTAGGCGTCGATAATGAGTTGATGAGCCGTGGGTAGCTCTTATGTTGTTAACTGTTTTAGCTAGCTGAAACGCGCAGCGCTTTGTGTGGTCGCGAGTCGGATGTGGAGAATCTGCGTGCGCAGGCGGCACGCCAGACGGCATTGATAGCATCTCTGCAGAGCCGGCTGCAGGCGGCCGAGCAGAGGGAACAGGCGGTGCAGGCGCGCTGCGATGCCACCATACAGACGGTGCAGCGCGAGAAGCGTTGCTCGGACGAGCGCAACAAGGAGTTGATTTGCAAGCTGCAGCACGCAGAGGCACACGCAGCCAGCGAGGAGTCGCACAAGGAGCAGGCCAAGGCACAGCAACACGAGCTGCTGCGTCGTCTGAGCGTCTGTCTGGGTCTCGACGAAAATGGCCATGCAACGCCCGAGTGCGTCGTATCCCGTGTCGAGGAGTTGGTAATCGAGTTGCAGCGCGCCAAGGCGAAGGTCACGTCGACCTGTGATACGCTCAGCTCGTGCGAGAACGAGTTGCTTAACTTGAAGTCATTGGCCAACATTGAGAAGCAACGTCTGAGCGCTCAGCTGGACGGCGCCGGCAACCACAACCATGAGCTGGAGGGGCGCTGCCGCCAGTACGAGCGGGACTTGCAAATACAACGCGATCGCCTGACCGAATCGGAGATAAATGGCGAGAAACTGAAGGAAGAGCTGCGTGGCTTTGAATCGCGCTGCCATCGGCTGCAGAACAACTTGGATCGCATCCAGGGCGATCGACTACAGTTTCTGCGGAATCTGAGTCACCTCGTGAATGTGCCCGAGCCCTGCGAGACCTTGATCAAGGATAAACTGCGTGAGCTGCTCGGCGAGAATCAGGCTCTGCAGGCGGTGAGCTGGCATCACTAATAATTTCATTTAATGTTACTCTACCTCTTCCCTTCTTCCATAGCAAATGCACTCGTTGCGCGATCAGCTGACCAGCGAGCACGAGAAGCTGAAAGAGTCACGCGAGTCTACGGAATGCCGCCTACGCTCGGGCGAGGCGGAAAAGTGTGAACTGGCCGAACGTCTGGATAAATGTCATGCGGAAATACATACGCTGCGAAAGGATCACATGGGTCTGTCCGAATACCTGCAGCGGCTGGCCAATGCGCTCAGCTGGAGCGAATGCACGGCTCCTCCGGCGTTGGGGGCCGACACCAATCTCATGGCCGAGAGCCTGTTGGAACGTGCCGAGCGTCTGTCCGCGCACTGCGAACATGAGTTGGCTGTGGTTGCACAGGACAAAAGCTGCTGCGATCATCATCATCATCAACATCATCATCATCATGGTGGCCAGGGTAAGCTAAGACGCGAGCGATCCTGCCACGACCTGCCGATCAAGGAGAGCAGCAGCGTCTACAACTTGCAACGTCGTGTACGCGTTCTACGGGAGCAAGTGCAACGCCGAGACCTCCATCTGGAGCTACTTCGTCGCAAGCTGGCCATCATTGAGGACGGAGCGCGGGGTAAATGCATGTTACAAGGCGAGCGAGATGACGCCGTTTGCCGTGCCAAAAAGGCAGCCAAGCAGGCGGATAAACTTTGCGCTCAGCTCGCCGATGCACGTACTCAGATCGCTGAGGTTAAAGCGCAGCTGGCGGAGGCCGTGGAGTACAAGATCACAGCACTGGAGCGTGCGCGTAAGATTGATGAGCTGAGCACACAGATCTGCGATTTGGAAGATGAGAAGACGAGGCTGCTCTCACAGCTGAACGCGTTGAAGGAACGTATGAAATCCTCCTGCGAATCCAATCAAAATCGACGCTGCCGCGACGAGGCGCTTATCAATGTGAGTTGGCTTTGGCTGATGCTTAATATTTATTGTAATCCTTAATCTTTCTCACTTTCATGATAGTCTTTGCGCGACGATGTCAGTCGTCTGAGCACCCAGTTGTCGGACACGAATCAGCGCCTCTCACACTTGCAGTCGTTCCGCACTTCGGTCGCCCGCACATTGCATTTGAGAGATCTGCCCGAAACGGATCTGCTGCATCGTCTGCAGGCCCTGTGCTCCGCCCACCAGGAGTTCACCTTGCTCTCCAAGCGCTTTGAGACAGCCTCACCCGTTGGTGATCATCCGTGTCCGCGTTTCGATGATCCCGTGCCGCCCTCTAGCCACTGCCGCCCACCGCGTGAACTCAGCCCGGAAGACATGCATCGTCACACTACCGCGGGCAGTAGCCACCATCTTAGCCACGCCCACGCTCACTCGCACGGCCACGCGCACTCACATCTGAATGGTCGTCATCAGCGGCAGCGCAGCAAAAGTCGCGACAAGCGTTTGCACGACGAGTGCTTTGATACGGATGTGCATCGATTGCATCATGGCTGCAAGGATCAGCTGTTGGGTAACAATTCAGGCGGCAGTTGTGACGAGGATTACGAGTTTAAGAGCAAATACATTTAGGTCAGAGCTTGTCTAAAATAGCACTATTTTATATAATATTTTGTTTTAATAAATAAAATCAATGTGTGAAAATGTTATTTTTTTATTATTTTAATTGATATGTTATGAATTATGAACTTATAAATTTTAGATATACGTAAAGTTTATATTGATTAGAATTTAGAAATCATTTAATAAACAATTCAAGGAAATCGCCAAACAGTTAATAGATGGCGTTATCATGAGGTTAGTGTCTGTGCTAAGCGCTGACTGTGATAGTCATTATATTTTTTATTCAGACAATAGCTGACAGCTATAACTGAGAGCTCACTGTATATTCTATATATTTAATTTTTTATTTGACACTTATATGGGGGAAAGTGTAAATTCAATACGAACTTTAAATATGTGATCTTATTTTCTATTTTAATTTAATTTCACCATATCATCTTCAATATACTATATTACTAGAATGGCTGAGCTGTCACTTCGTGACTCGTTGGAATGCTTCAGCTCGCCTTAGACAATAGCTCACAGTTACGAAACTCACTTGTAACATATTAGCCAGGACTACCACCACAGCTAATGCAAAATAGGAAACGCATTTTCAGTGTCAATTTTGGCAGCTGACAAATCGGAAAATAATTCAATGGCGACATGCAACCAGTTTTTGGGGTTCATTGCGGTGGCGCTACCAAATCTGCAATTAATCAAAAGTGCAACCAATTTGCATATTTTTTTCATATACACATACATGTATATTTATGTATACAGCATTGAGCTGCCAATCAAGATGCATAATTTTGCAGAGCGCTTAGCGAATGGGAAATGACGGGGCACGTGAACGGAGAGCGGCAGACGTTGCCACCAGACGGCGGTGCAATGAACTTGACTCCCCGGCATGCGCTGTGGCATAAGATCCCGACCCGCTTGACTGGCTGCTGGCAGACAGCCAAAGGGCAAGGGGAATGCCAGATTCGATGCACTCGGTCAGAACACAGTCGCGCTGAAGAATGCTGGCAAAAAGCATGCTGCTGACTGTAGCCCCACACTGTGGCTGTCCACATATGCTCGTTTTACTGATCTTGCCACATACACGCGTTGCAAGGCGAGCCACAGCTCCCGCAGACACCCCAACATAACAGGTTTGCTCTTTGATCTGCGTCTCCTTTTCCAACTGCCAGTCGCCAAATGCGACTTATGATCTCTTGCACACATACACACGCACACAAATACATATACATATTTATGTGTGTGTGTGTGTGTGTGGGCAACATGCGGAGATTCGCCCATTAGAGCTAAAGCCACTCAGGTGCGGCTAAATTCTTTGGCAAACGAGCTCTTCGCTTTTCGCTCTTGCCTGATCTTGTGTGAAATTAGATTTCAGATTTACAACGAACATGCATACGTTTTATTTGGCTGCTGCCAGATTTGTAAAATATTGCTTGAAATTATAATTATTTTATTATTTATGGACTATTTTATTTATTATATTATGTGAAGCAAATTTTGTTGCAATATTAATTAGAGTACTTTGCATATTAAAACAGATATTGAATTGTTGTTGCTTGCTTCAAAGAGTTTTCTCTACTGTAATGTATTTTATATAATGTGGTTAATATATATATAAATTTATAATATATAGATATATAAATTTATAGTATATATTGATATTTATAAATATATAATAATAATTATATTAATAGGGTAAATTTATGTAAGTATATTATAGTTTTTTGTTTTTTTTTTTGCAAATTTAAATAGATATATTCTATGATAATAATAAAAATATATTAATAAATATTTAATGTTATATTAAATCACTTTTTTAAATAAAAATAATAATAACAATAGATCTAAGATATATCTCAAATTAAATTATTTATGGAATTTAAATAGAAAATAACAATTTTATATTACTTAATAATAATAATAATAATAGATGAAATATATATATATATATTATTAAATACTTATAGAATTTAAATATTAATTAAAATTTGTATAGTACCTTTAGTCTTTTCGACCTATGATTATTTTTTTGCATTTGGTTTATTGTAATGAAAATTGCAATATTTGCGACTAATCAAGCAGAGTAAATAGTGTTTTTGAATATAGGAAAATAGTTAATAATATCGATTGAAAGGCATCTCTCATTATTATGCAGAGGCTGCTGGATTTGCTGTTTGGGCAAATTGATAAACATGAATTTATAATTGGCATTTCATGTTCAAGTTAAAGCGGTATACTTTGGCATACATATACTTAGATATATTTATATAATAATCATGCACAAATATAGGCACGTTCCATTCCAGTTTGACTAATTCCAATTCAAATGTTGACAGTTTGAATGTTTCAAAATTTCCGTATTTGTGTGTGCGTGTGCTCAGGCTTCAAATGCAATAAGTTTTTTGCCCGCTTTCGGTTCACCCGCCCTCGGGTCATCTGCTTGTGAAATGTCCAGGTTGTGGACGCCATTGAATCACTTTCGGACGTGTCAAAACTGTCAGTTGAGTGTGGGGCGTGGTAACTAGGAAGTAGGCCAAACTACGTGGCAAATGGAAATCCCATAGAAATTGAAATGTTCGCATAACACATATCAGGTGCATGCATGCATTCACATATAAAGACATATTTCGAATGATATAACTATTGCAAAGTCTTGCAGCAGCTATTACTCTTGTTATACCCTGTAAATACGAAGAGTTGCACTTGAGTTAAGCCTGTATCGTTCTAATAATATTTACTCATTTTACTCATTAGATATTGTTGAATATTTCTCTCGAATATTTTCATTTGTTAACAACTTTATCAAAGACTCTGCCTAAGGTATCTAAATTTAAGTTTCTATTTTGTAGCCTGAGGTTGCTTTCACTGTGCAAACATAAGGTCACACATGTGCAATATGTGTGTGTGTGTGCTATTTACAGTACAAAACACGTGTTTGCCTGAGATGTCCTGGGAGGGAAAAACTAAAGCATACTCACAGGCGCCTCACCTTGAAAGTGGATTGTGGATATGTTTCTCAGCTTTGCTTAAGCTTAGACTTAATGGTTTTTCAAAGAGCACAAAGGCAGAACCAAACATTATCATCTGGAATGCGTGTACGACGCCTGCCGTGCATGTTGATTGCGAAAGATGCTGTTGACGATGTTGATGAGGCATGCGACTGCGGCATGCGGCATGCGGTATCTGTTTGGGTGTTTGAACAGCTTTAACAATTTGCTCGCAGATATTCAGTTACACGAATTTGCACAGATTTACTTACGGCATACACACACACATGGCACACACACAAGCCACACCACACTAGACACACTCCGACCACACCGCAAGCTTCCGCTTATTGTTTGCAACAACAATTAAGCCGCAGTTTTGCAGCAAGTCAACTAAACTCATCAAAATGTTTGCGGCTTTGCTAGCAGCGCACCCACACACCCACACACAATTGGTAAACGCATATGCCACATCATGTGGCATCAACAGTAAACCAGACGCCACCATACCGAAAGTAAAGTGCTGCAAATGAAAATGAAAATAAATTTTATGCATTTGCAGATCATCGGCGAACACAAAGCAGACATTTTAGCTTCCCCCATTTTTGGGGAGCTGCCACATTCTGTGGCATGTACAAAACGTATTTCAATGGGTGCAACAGCAGTGCAAATTTTATACAAAGCGTATTTTTTTCGTTTACCAAAATCCGCTTACAAAATCTCGATTAAAAGTTGAAATTCAAATACGGCTAAGGCTCTAGAAGGTGGAAATAAAACGTTGAACACTTTTGTGGCAGAGGAGAGAAGCGGCCGGAGAAGGGCAAGTGAACAGAGATAGAGATAGGTAATGTGGTTGAGAGATTAATTAACATTCAGCCCGTTTATATTTACATAAACACATATTTATTCCATCAATAAACATTAATTAAAAACAAACATAAAATATTAAAAATATCTATGCAAAACTATGTAAAATCATTAAAACAAACATATTAGATGCAAATAGCCTGATTTTAGAGTATTTACAATTATTACAATAAATTAAAATTGCTCAAATTCAATTGACTGAACAACAATCATTGATACTTGATGCAATTTTCATTACAAATTTGCAGATTTTAATGATTATTTTGTTGGCATCATTGAATCGAAATTCCTTTTGCTACATGGAGTGGTAATTGGATTCCAAAATATTTTATTGTAATATATTTAGTAAATGTGAATTCAAGATAATAATGTAATTTCTCTAAAGCAATTGCTCAAATTTACAGAATATGCAGTTGTTGCATTTATTCGGAGTTTATTTTAGATAAGGAGGCCTTGTGGCCTTTAAAATAAAATTATGAATTCTGAGCTTTAATTTTTTTTTTTTAAGTATGCATTGTTCTCCAAGTTGCAAATCTATACAATTTTATGGACTGAAAAATTAAAAAAAAAAAATTAATAATTTAATAAATTAAAGATTATTTATTTATATTTTATATGAATTTTAATATATTAACACTTAGTTCCCTTTCAAAAATAATTTCAGAAGTGAGAGAATATATATTTTTTTTTTCAATTTATTGTTATTTTCCAATTTGTTTCTAGAATATTTAAAATATTTTTATGATTTTTATTAGATTTTTGCTTTGGCTTGTTGAAAAACTTGTCAAGTGCATTTTTTTTGTTACTTGCAGACATTTTTTGATGTCTGGCCGCAGGCGCGTTCGTTATTTAACTGCGTTGACATAAAATGTTAAAATGTTGAAAACATTTAAATTGTCGAAATGCCCACAACACGAAATATATTCGTAATAAATGTGCACAATAATGGCATTAATAATGGCAATATACATGAAACCAACAACAGCAATAAAACGACCATAAAATGCAAGTACATTCATAATGTTGAACACTGGGGCTGACCGGCACCTCGGGCCCAATTTGAACCGCAGCTCGTCTCTTCCAGCCCTGGGATCGCTCCTGAGTGGCAGTCGATGTGTCTTAATTAGCATAAATGCTTAATGCGGCCTGCATTTGTGGTACTTATACAGCACTCCCCCCGGACTATTAACCGCATCCGAATAGCAATTGAAACAGAATTCAACTCGCCAACATTCGGTGTTGTTGGTGCGACATGATTTAAATACTTTTATTGCACTTGCGGCAGTCAATCAGCAGCAGCAGCAGCACGAGAGGCGACAGCAATAGTAATAATAATATCAGCAGCAATTCTGATAACAGCGGCATTGTAGCAACGAACATTTCACGACAGCAGCAACAGCTATTGCAACAACAGCAGCAACAGTGGCTACATTTTTGCAGTGTTTTTGTCACATAATTTAAAAAATGTTATTTCATTTTACGGCAGTCAGTCAGCAGCAGCAGCAAGAGAAATAAGAACATTAATATTATTGGTAGTAACAGAAACAACGAAAATAACATCTGTAATTGTTGCAACAGCAACAGCAGCAGTAGAATAATATGCTGCAACTATATCAGCAATATCAGCAAACATCAGCAGAAACAACACTAAAATAAATGATAGCAACTTTATGATATTTATTACAAACAGTAGCAGCAACAGTAGTTATAGAAACATTTAGCAGAATTCGTAGAACTAATAGCATCAGAACTGTTAGCAGCAACATCACCAGCAATGGCAGCAACATTAACAGCAAACCAACAACAGAAACTTCAGAAGCAGTAACAACAACAGCAACACCGAACAACAAAACAGAGAGCAACAATATCTGCATTGCTACCAAAGCCCAACAGCAGCTAGTAAAATTTAGCAGACGCCATAGCCTCAGTAGCAACATTAATAAAGTAGTAGCAACAGCAACAACAGTAAATAGAATAACAGAAACTTCGTCATTAGGAGCAGCAGCAACAACGGCACAAACACCAACACCGGCAGCAACATCCACACTGAGCCCAACAGGAACACCAATCATCAGCAGCAAGAACAACATCATCAACAGCTACTCCAAAGTTTTTCCATGCCCTTTGATTAATTATGCGGGCACTTTTCACTTAACTCTCTACCTACTCCTCTCTCCCTCTCTCCCTCTCTCTTTCTCTCTCTCTCTGCTCTTTCACCATGAAAATGGTAATTGTAATTGTTATCGTAATTGCTGCTACAATAAAGGGTTAATAGTTGGGTCTATGAGGGCAAGCGATTGGCCGATATAGTTCTTACCTTTACATAAATTTAATATCAGTTTAATTGACTGAAAGATGAAAATAAAATATTTATTTTAAATCAAGTTTAAAATAAAACAAGGCAATTTAATTTTCTCAGCTTTATTTGATTTTGACATTTGCGTATGCAATTTGACGATTAAGAAATACATAGGTTCGATTTTTGAATGTGTAATGCTTAGAGCTATGTACATACGATTCATAATAATCATAGATATATGTCATATATAAATACGTGTTATATTTATTATATATATATATATATATATATATATTTCTTTTTTTTTATGCATTTCTGTATGTAAAACAGTTAGTAAAAATCTGCTAAGAAAACAAGCTTAAGTGACAATATGGACATATTTGATGAACTACGTATGAATTTCTAAGAATACAGCAAATGCAAAATACGAACATACACTCGATAGCTATAAGCCATATATATATATATGGTATATTTTGTTTATATATAAATTTGCACATTATATATTATATATTATATGTTTATAGATAGATGTTTGTTGACGATATTAGAAAACGTTAGAAAACTTGTTTCAATTGTCTTAATTTAATTATTATTATTATTTATTCGTTTTTTATTTTATCTATTGAATTATTCTTTTTGTTTGTTTGATTTTTGCAATATTCCAAATGCTAGGTCTAGGAATATATAGACGCCTAAATGGTATCACAGATAAATGCGCGATCCACACAGCTGTATAGGACGCACATTGGCCTAACTGGCTATAACAAATAATATATATTATATGTATATTCATACATATAAATATTGAATATATCAGATATAATTAGAACTTAAAACTAAACTATTAATATATTCAATTGTTTTGGGACTGGAATTTTGTTATTTTCTTTTGTTTTGTTTTCTTTTTTCTTTCGGTTCATTCGTTGGGTGGGGTTCAATTCTGCCACCAGAGGGCGCTCGTGTTCCAGATCCACGCGCCCGACCCTGATCAACGATGCTGCTGCGCATGGGGCGGCCCGAATGCCTGCATGCTGTAGTATCGCTCGCTATCCTCCTTCACCACGCTGGTCACATGATGGAACTGGCATGGATGAGATATCTGTGACTTGGGCGGCAGCGGCGCCGGCTTGACGCGCTTCTGTTTCTTTTGCTTGCGCCCGGGCACTGAGAGCGCAATGTTCTCCGGATCGCTGACCAGACGCTCCACGTGCTGCCAGAGCTCACGAGCCGCATCTGTTGAATCGAAGCTGAAGCCAATCATTTGCTGATGGTTGCTGGACAGGCACATGGTATGAAACGAGGGCCCCGCAATGCGATAATTGGACAAATTGTCTACACGATCCGACCACAAGGCAAAGCACGAGCCGCGCTCGGCCAGCACCAGTGTTAGACGCGGCATAGACCTTGCCCGTGCGTTCCCCTTGTCGTGCAGTATCACGGGTATGCCCGTGAACACCAAACGCCAGTCGCCATCGTTGCCGGTGCCCTCGTACAGATTGGCCAGAGCGCCGCTGACAAAGATCTCGGTGCCCAGACCAGCAAAGAAGCTCTCCACTTGGCCGCGCTCGTACTCCGATAGATTGGTATTGCTGCTCGTGTCTGTGCTAATGGTGTCCGCATCGATGTCGGATGCATTGTAGAGCGAAGTGGTGCCATGGGCGCTGCTGCGCTGTGCCGATGACTGTGAGTGGGCCGACCAATCCGGATGCAGTATCAGTTCATCCCGTTGCTCCGACGAGGCGGTGCCCTCACTGGACTCCGATGGCGGCGCCGAGTCGCTAACGGAGCCCAAACGACGACGTGTCTGCTGCTGCTGCTGCTGCTGATGTGACATCTGAAACGAAACAAAACGTAAAACACGAAATCCTTAATTAGATTTGCGGCAAAGTGTAAAAGCTTTTCAATTCTATTTGCGAGAGGTTTAGACACACAGGCGAGCATTGGCTTTGAGGTCTGCAACTTGGCACATTACATAACGCCAAGCCAATGCTTTTGTTACCCTGTACAAAGGAGTATGCACTTGGGATGTGTAACAGGCAGCATTTGTTTGAATACTTATATCTTATATCACTATATATATATATATTTCTATATCGTATGCTCAAGTCTAACTATCTCAAAGGTAAATAAATTTGTTCTTTTTATATAAAAAATCGAATTTATAATTTTTTTATAAAAGCTTGTAGCTACATCTATTGCTCCTACATTCTACAGGGTATCTCAAAGTCGCTTCCTTATTCATTAACTTGCATCGTGCTGAAAGTTGGCTAAAAACAAATTCCCCAGCACGCGCTTTTGGCATTTTGGCTGCACTTTCTGCACTTTAGTCTCAGCTCACGCTGTTGTTTACTTTTGTGGCTCTGTTCGTCGTTGTGTGTGTTGCTTGTGGTCGCTCATCTGGTTAGCTCAACTGGAAATTATACACAATCAATTTCCGCTCTAAAAACCGTAAACGTGGCTCTGTAAAATGCGCTCAAACAGTTGGCAAAACTATTTTAGCCAATTGAAAATTGATTTATTAAAACGTTTTTCAACCGAAGAATTTATATGTGAACATTAATCTAAGTTCTTTGTACATGAATGTAAGTCGTTGGAATTTGCTGTATTTATTTCGACTGCGTAATATTTAAACAAAACTCAGCTTAAGGCAGCTAAAGGCTGAAGCTTAGACAAGGGCAACAATTTTCAAATTAAAACGTTCAAGAGACTGGGAGAAACGAAGAATTCTCATACGTATTATTTCAAAATAAATAAAACAATATAAATTTCAAAACAAATTATTGTCAGGAATTTTTGAGGCATTTTCCATTATTTTCTAAATTTTATCTAACCATAAAAATATTGATTTATTTTTAAAATTATTTAAAATATGTTTTTGTTTAATTAATTAAAAATATAATAAAATTTTTTTCATAATTCTAAAATAATTTATAATTTACATAATATTTTATTATATTTATAATATTTTTATTTTGAAAATACTAAATGAAATAATAAGGTTGCGTATAAAGTAGTTATTTTTTGCACTATATTATTAGCAATATTAATTATAATTTAAATTCTCATTATTTGTATCAGTTTTTAACTTTACCGGAGCTGTAAGCTCCACTAGTGTTAATTAATTATTCAGCACACACCTGGCGGCAAATTGATCAATTTTAAAAAAAGAAAAAAATATGCCAAACTCACATGTAATGAAAATAAGATCGATTGAAATTGAATACCGGATGGCTGCATCAAATTACCCGAACTCAAATGCTAAAGCGCTAATGAATGTCAATGTGAAAATGTTGCACATTTGCAGAGAACCGCGAAACCCACAAAACTCCACAGCCGTAAACTCCTGGCTCGTGGACAGGGGCACGTTTTAATTAACGCCGCAAATTGTTGGTCACGCTGTAATTAAATTATTTAAATTGCTAATTTGCAGCAGAAAGTGGCAAAAAAATAGGGGGGAAATAAAAACAAAAATCAAGCGCTAAAAAGGAAAGTGCGAAAGTCGAAGTAAAACTTGAAAAACTTAAAGTAAAAACCACGGTGAAGCAATAAATAATAATGCCACACGCAGAAATATATACAAACCAAGGAATATAAAATATAAAATGTAAAAAAGTTAACAACATTTCGACACATTTGCACAGAACGAGGGGCAGATGGAGCGAGAGAGCAGCTAAGAGGCAGTGGCAGGCAGCAGGACCTGTCGGAAGCTCTACGATGTTGTGTATCTGTTTTCCGGTTTGGCAGAGCCAACGAGAGAGAGAGAGAGAGAGAGGGGGGTGATGGAGAGATTGAAGTTGCGGATGCTGTGGCACACTTTTAGGCCAAGTTTCGACAAAGTTGCCACAAAGTTTACCCGAGGAGTTGCAACATTAACGCGGTTATCTATAATTTACACGCACACAGAGCATGCCGAGCATGTCGAGTGGTTCGCCTGATTTTCGGATGCACATTTATTGTGCCGAGTCGAGCGTCTTTAATGTGTGGCCTGCCGAGTGTCCCTTTTGCAATGCCTCCATAATAATATTAAACAAAAACAGCAAAAAATACAAAAGATTAATTGCTCTGCTTTGCCCGGGGTTCGTTTCAAGCGAATATATTTGGTGCTGAGATTTATGTGGCTTCATTACGTGTCTCTTGTCCCTACTCTACGGCCCCACATGCCAGCTCCCTGCGGCTTTGCCCTTGTCTAATGCCAGTTGTACGAACATTTGGCCTAACAATTAAACAAGCGTTGCCCCCGCAGGACGAGTTTGGCATTTTTATTGTTGTGGCCGCCATCGACCAAATGAATATTTAATGTGCTTGCAACAGTCTGACTGCCAGCTGAACTCCCACTGGCCTTCGTCGCATCGATATAACAGCAAGTTCAATGTCAAACCCCTCTCAGCCACTCGGCGTATGCGCAACATTTTGTTATTATTCTTCTTGGTCTTTGCTTTTGGTTCTGCTGGCGTCGCTTTTATTTATGGACTCAATAATCGAAATACAAAAACGATTTTTACGCTCATTATGAATGAATAGTTGCGCTTATATGCTGGTCTATATATTTCTTTATTAGCTACTTCCAATAGCTGCTTAATCAGTCCACAGCATCGCAGTAATGACCTTTAATTGGAATTTAGCGTGATTGAGAAATTATAATCAATTATTTGATATGAAAGAAGAGTCTTTAGGGGGCTCCTAATGTGTCGCCATCAAACATAACAAAATAGTTTGATACGCTGATAATTGTTTGGATTTTAAGCCTAATCTATCAGAGTTTAAAGGAAATATTATGCGCTGTAGTGCCTTAACCATCATTGAACCCAAAATACTTGTCGATAACAATGCACAAAGAAATTTCTATTCTTTATGGGCCAGCTGCGCAGTCAGAGCTAAAACGATTTTTGTTGAAGTTTGACAAGACTTCATATTTCGTTTGACAAAATGCTTGAAATTGACAGCCCAAGAATCAACAAAGGCAAATCAACAACAATTTGTGCTGGCAACAGCAAATAAATCTAAAAAGAGAAAAGCATTTTGTTTTTTTTTTTTTTCTGTTATTTTTGTGGATGGGCTTGTGGGGCAGGTCAGTGAAATGTTGGCCATGTCAGGGCCAGAAATACAAACAGAAAACAGAAATCAAACAAATTGAGTGGGCACACACACACGAACATAGACTTTTCCAATTAGATACCGTTGCAAGAGGCGTGTCATACAAAACGACTTGGAACGGGGGTCAGTTGGACAGTTGGCCTTTATGTTAATTTCTGCCCGCTTTTCATAGCCGAGCATTATGAAAAATTGTTCAAGTGCAACAGCAACAGCAGCAACAACAACAATAAAAGCAACAGCAAAAAAAAAAAATTCATGAAACGTGCCGTGATTTAAATTTTCTGTGACGTTGGCTACAGCCAAACTGCCAAAGGGGAAAATTCAATTAAAATGCACAAAGCCAACGTCTCGCCAAGTGCACACGCCTGCTGCCCACCGTCGCTCGTCCACGCCCACCATTGTCTCCGCCTCTGTAAATGATTGTGTGCTCACGTATGTGTATCAAAAAATGCTTAAACTTAAATTGAATTTGTTATTAAACCAATTTCGTTTGGCCATAAAGCAATTTGCATGCAAAGCTGAAGCCGTTGCTGCAGCTGAATCTGCTGTCATCTCCCCTCTTGTGCGTTCTTCCCAAAACTAAGTTGACATATCCATAACCACAACATCTTGCTGTCTCTCTCTCTCACTCTCTGTGTATCTCTATATTTGCTCTCTTCAAAAAAATGCGCTGAGTTGGCACCACAAATCGCGCAAATTCCACTGACGCTCAAGTTGTCAAGCTCAAAATTTGCCGCGTTGCTCATACGACGCGTTGTTCGGCCAACCGCAGGACTGTCCCCTACACCCTACACCCTACACCCTGCACCCTACACCCTTCTTTCATCATCATCCTGTGCAAACGAACATTTTTTCATAAAAGCCAAAAGCAATGCTATTTCACATAAACATGCAAATTTCGCACCATTGTATTTGCTAGTTGTGCTCTACAGCCCCAGCCCCAGCCCAAGCCCCATCTCCAACTACTTCGTCGCTTCCTTCCGCCCCTACGTACTGAACTGCACTTTGCCCCAATGAGTAATTTGCATGTAAATACATTTTGCCATTTCTGATGCTCTTTGTTTGTGTGTTGAGCTAGTGGAGCGAGCTTATCATAAGGGTATTCCCTTGGAAATATAGGATTATCTGCCTTATATTACATATGATATATGTAAGTAATATTGTTATTAAAATATATATTTTTATTTTTATTTATTATATATGTATAGCAAAATTTAAGTAAACAAAAATTTTGTATTATCGAGTAGACCTCAATTAATTAACCCCCAAAATAATAAACAGCTGTATTCCACTATAATTAAATATAGTTCGATTATTTATCTATAGGGTATCTGCGGCCTGGTATGCTGATAATTCATATTGCACGATCTTTGTTTTCATTTTGATTTTCTTTGCCCGCTGCTGTTTAGGTTTTGTTCATGAACTTCAGCAACGTGCTGCTGGCAAGCACAAAATGTTGTTCACAAAGCCTCGGCATTGTTGATGCTGATGACGAGGCTGCTGAAAGGGAGTGAAGGTGGCCCGGCTGGATTGAGGGTGTTGGGGGGTGCAGGGAAACGTGGCTGTCAAGTAGCTGACTAATATTTTTGTTAACTTGCAAATTGCTGGCTACACCAGAAATACCAAACCGAGTGGAACTCGCAACAGCCAGGCGAAATTGAAAGTATGTGTGTGTGTGTGTGGGTGTATGAATGAGTGTGTGTGTGTGTATATATGTGTACCCATATAATAGTCATTCATTCAGCTTGGTGCTCGAATTGCATTGCGCGACTGTGCCGCGTTCTGGTTTATGACAACATTTTTTAGCAGCGAAATTTTTAACAACATTTTCAAATTTACATAAAGCAATTCCTGAGAAAATTACAAACAGCTAAAAATACAATATTAAGAACAATAAGAACAACAACTGAAAACAAGCATATGTCGCTGTCTATGGGAAATTTCTCAGCTCAATTATTCATTTTATATATTAAACATTTGTTGTCAATCGAAGGGAACGCGGCAAATGCAATTTCAATTGAATTATTAAATGACACGTGCCTTAAATATTGAATGCACTCGTGATTGAGTTTTCTGGCTGTTTATGAATCACAGCAAGTGCTTAATTAATTTTGATTCTTCTAACATAATCACTCACTGGCAGCTGACATCAATAGTAGTTAAAAGAGAGCGAATTTTCTTATGATTGTTTAGTTGATTGGAAAATATTTTGAATTTGTGCCGCGCAGTGCAGGCTGATTGTAGCTTGTTAACAATTTATAAGTTGTGCTTGCACACAGCGCATTTATCGCAATTATTTCAAGAAATGTGCGCCATTTTTAAAGCTCTGATAAAAAAATGTTTATTTTTAGCAATTTTGATTGCGTAGTCGAACGACGCAATTTCGCAGCGATAAGTACTGAAGTTTTATTCTACATAGATTGACTTAAAAAAAAACCAAATAACAACTTAACTTAATTTATTTTAATAAAAATTGTGTTACAAACTTTTGGAGATAAAATATCAAGTAAAAAGAAAACCATATTTTACATATTTAATATAATATAATAATATTTTAAGGTATTTTTTCTCTTTTTGCATACTTATATCAAGTGTTGAATTAATTTTGATCTAATATACCCTTGGACAATTTTCAGAGCTTGGGTATTTAATCAGCAATTGTAAAAAAATCACATGAATAAAATCTTTTTATCTTTTGACAGAAAAGTTGCAAGAAAAAAAATAAACTTGAAGAACCCAAAAGTATTTTTTAAGTTTCTTAAGGGCTTTGCCGTTTTGAGTAATTGTTTGGACAAACTGCAAAGTCATGGCGATTACATGACTGAATGGATAATACCATAGCCATGGAGAAAGAGAGAGAGGGCGGGAGAACTGGCAAGGACTCAATAGAGGCGATGAGTACGCCAAATGCTGAAGTGTATAAGCCACAGGCTGCGGCAGGGCCACATTGAGACACAAGCCAAAAAGCTGCAAAGCCAGCCAAATGGTCAACTAAATTCAATTGCTGAGTGGCTGCGCCAAATCGATTTGGCAGGCAAAAGGCGTCTAGAGAGAGAGGAAACTTAATGGCACCTGGCAACCAATTGCTGCAACTGTTGCAGCCTGACTTTTGATTTTTTTCTTATTGTGGGAAACTTTAGTGGCACATAACTCTTGATATTGGCCATGTAACCTGCTCCACTTAGCTACGCATTCAAATCAAATTCCCACTCTCAGCTGCAGCGCAACAAGTGGCACTCAAAGGGTGCCACGCCCCGACGCCTGCGCTCGCCTGAGCTAAATAATTGTGTATGCTGTGGAAAATTGCCTCCGGTTTGCTGCTAGCGTGTTTCAGTGCATTTTTATCATGCTTTTTAATGCTAAGCATTTTTTTTCTGTTTTTCTTTTTTTTATTTTTGCAGCTTGTTTTCACACACACAATTTGCATTTTTGTTGCTGCACATGCAATGGGTGTGATTAACTACTTCCCTTTGGGGAGCAGGAATTGGCTTATGCCACACTTGGTTAGCTTCAGATCCCCATTGCCGTTGACACTTGAGCCGATTGTCGTTGCTCAATTATTGTGTAATATAATAGGCGAATCACTCAGCCTGTGACAGCACAATAAGTTAATGGATAAGTTCCAAAGACAGAAGAAGTCGACTTTGAGCAACCAATAAAATGCTTTAATGGCTCAAGTATATGACTTATAAAATGACTTATATTACTTTCAATTTATATTCAATAGAGTTAACATGGAAAGAGGTGATGGAATACCAATTGGATGACAAACAATAAAAATAGAACAAAGAACCAATAATTTATTATGTATCAAGAAATACAAAATGTATATCAAAGAACAAAAAAGATGTATTTTATTTCGAGAAAAGAAACTTTATGAAATATTGTGAAATGAGGGAAACTTTTTTAAACATTAAGCGGCCATGGAACAATAAAAGTCAAAGTTCATAAAATATTTCCAAACAAAGTCAGATCAATCCATATAATGAATATACAATAATCCGCTTACAATTTATATTCAATTGCTTTAAGACATTTAACTCTTTCAGCTAACAATCTGAAAGATATTTCCTATTTGTATTTTGAAGTCTCTCAAATCGTGCTGAATGAATGCTCCGACTCAAGATATTCGTGATGAATGAAGCACCTTAATTGTTTTCTTTCATATTTTTGTTTACACTCACGAATCGAATGAATAAATATTGAGTTATTCATTTAACTAGACTTCACACACTCAGCTCTGACATTTGCATAATAAACACATTAGTTGATATCCATGGCACAGCTGCTCTCCAGAGCTTCTCTTGAGACACATCAACATTTAATTAACGCTCTAAAGGCAACAATTTAGGATTCAATTTAGATGCATTACCAATTTGAAGTGAACTCAATTGCTAACTGAATTGTTATTAAATGTTTTGCACATTTTGCTGCAAATTTAGAGCCAGACGTCGACGTCGACAAGGAGAAGCTTGAGGTGCACTTGAATGTGCTTAATTTTATTGAACACTTAAGCTGCGAATCCTAAGAGATTGAATGAGTTAAAGCAGATTTGATGAATCGAAGCTTACAGCAAGAGTTTGAACGGATTGCCAACTGAAAGAGTACAATTTAGCTTTTACTTTAAGTGCAGTTGATCTTAGCTTACAGATGGCAATATTCTAGTAAATAGCATGTAAATATATAACATATAATGTTAATTACAGTTGAACCTTAGGTTAGTTGCTTTGTATACCCTATAATACTAAAATTATGTATGGTGAATGACAGAATATACAAATTTGCTATGCTACATATCTTTTATAATTTATAATAGTCTTGACTTATTATCAGCTTTGAGACTCTAGTGTAGGCTATAGGGTATTTGTCTAGTCTTCAAATTGATATTACATGCTGTTCGCATTCTACTAGTAGACGTAATAATATTTAGTTGTCAATCTAGGCCTCTAGCGTCTGGTAAGCTTATCTTCCTTTTGAATATAGATATTTGTGCAAATATATTTACCTAGATAAGCAAGGAAGTACCTGAAGTAAAGTATATCTAGGATATATATATAAGACAGAAAATTTATCCGTACCTAAGTAACTTAGCTGAAGGCTAAAAATAAGTAGGTATTTATTTGGGCATTTGCGGGAAATTCTCTTGAGACATGCGGGCAACAATATGGATTGGTAGAGAATAAGGAATTTTTGGCCAAAGGTCATAACAGACGAGTAGGTAGAATAAAAGTTTGTGTGTATAGAATATAAATTATAATATATACATACATATAGTTAATAAAATCTGTGCGACATTTGTTTCAAAATCGAAAATGCTCAATATTTAGAAGTAAAATTATTTAAGAGAGAAATATGGTAGAGTATTTCATCTTCAGCATAATGCAACATCAGCTGCTGCCTATTATATGTATCAGCACTGTAATTATATATAATTATATATATATATTTATTTATTGCTTGCCTATGCAGACAATGTCCAGACAGTTGTTATTAAACGCTGCTCCTGATCACAGACAATTTTCGCTGCAAGGTCAGCTTCAAGTTGGCCCTGGTCAGAAAGGTGAACAAAAAACACGACAACTTTGGCGCTGCTCGCAAAATAAAAACTGGCCAGGTCCAGTTTGTGTGTCTTGAGTGATGCACAAGAAAGACTAAAACTTTTAGTTGCTATATACCAATATATAATATATAAAATATAATTATTATATTTCTCTTATCACCATGCAAGATGCTGTGCAGTGTCAGAGCGAGAGAGAAATATGTAAACAAAAATTGTCGAAAAATATTGAGCAGAGCGATGCGGATACTGATAAAATAGCAAGTAGCTGAGGTACAGCTTCAGCTGCATAAATTACTGCCAGGAGGTAGAGACAGTGTTGATTATCAGTCACACATAGAAAGAGAGAGAGAGAGAGGGAGAGAGAAGACGATGCAGATACTCATGAAATATAGAGAGGAGAATATAAGCAGAGCAAAGCAGAGAGATTGAGATAGCTGGAAGGGCGATAGCGTCTCAGTTGCCGGGCTTAGTTTTTTTCCTTCAGTTTCTCACATTTTTTGTATGTTTTTGATCAGACTGCGTTGTCTTGTTGCCCCGAGGAACAGATCGGAGCAGAGCGGCTGAGACGTGACTTTCGATTTCCATTGGATGCGAGTGTGCGGCACAGGCACAACCTGTCATAATTATCGCCGGGCTACGCACTCAGTCAGTCCATCAACGTCTGCGTGCGGCTCAACATGTGGCTGCTGCTGCCGATTATCGTCTACTCGGCGATCTTTCTATACGTGCGACACATCTACAGCTATTGGCGACGTAAGCGCTTCCCGAGCGAGCAGACCTCGTTGTCCTGGCAGTTTCTCACGCTGTCCTACCAGCGAGAGTTCCGGCACGTGGAGGCCATATGTGAGGCATACAAGGAGGGACGCGATCGTCTGCTTGGCATTTATTGCTTCTTTCGACCCGTGCTGCTGGTGCGGCACCCGCAGCTGGCCTTTAGCATTCTGCAGCAGTCGAATGGACACTTCAGCGAATCCAAATGGGATTATGTCAAGGGCTACAAGCGCTTCAATCTGTTGGAGAAACTATCGCCCATGTTCAGCTCACGGCGTTTGTCTTCCATGTTCAACAATGCCCAAATTGTGGCCGACTACATGATGCAGTATTTGGCCGGACGTGAGGAGCAGGGACAGCTGGAGTTGGATCTGCAGCGTCTGATGCGAATGTAAGCAGAGCCTAGTCAAAAATTTCCCTTAACTAATGCCTATTTCCTCTATCAGCTATGCTGTCAATATTATGGGGAATTTGGTCTACGGCTTGGACGTGAATAATTTTGTGCAAAGGGATCACATACTCAATAGCTTTGTGCAGCATCCTTCCCAATACGGTGGACTGCAGTCATTGTGAGTATCGATTTGCCGGTTACTTAATGTGCAACTAATATTTTGTTATGCACAGCACGCTGAGAGGCATGCCGCAGAAGGCCTCGCTCTCCTATCGCCTCTTGGACATTATTAAGCACAATGTGGAGCTGCGCGAGGAGAGCGGCATCATACGTAAGGACATGCTCCAGCTATTGGTCAAGTTTCGCAATGGCAACGATCTCAGCAGCGACAAGTGGCAAGTCGAGCATGCCATCGGTCAGTTAAGCAAAGCGTTATTTATCGTCCATATGATAGCCCCAATTTGTTGTTGCCACTTGCAGAAGAGGACAAGGTGATGTGCATCAAGAGACTGGCTAAGGTGGCTGAGCATTTGCTGCACTCAGCCTTGGATAGCATAGCGTCTACGGTAACTCTGACACTCTATGAGATTGCTCAACAGCCACAGATTGTCGAGAAGCTGCAGACAGAGATCAGGGAACTCAATTTTAAGGATGGCCAATTGGCTTTCGAGCAATTGATGGAATTGAAATATATGGATATGTGTGTGAAAGGTAAGTTCTTTGGCATACGTAAATGCTAAGGTAGGAGTTAGTTCTTGGAGTAAATCTTAAGTCAGTGAGACGATTATGAATTGAGCAATGCAATGAGCAATGCTACATATAACGATTTAGCTATTACTTTTATAGAGTAAAAATAAATCCTTTAACTTGTTTCTTAATATATTTAATATAAGTCAGACTTCAGCAGCGTTAAGCTCTAAGAATCCATTTTTCATTTTATCGAAACTTAAGCATCTTTTGAATATATTTTCACTATCGCGACAAATCTCCGATTCATATTCATATCAGATCTTGGTTTTATTAAAGACTAAATCTTTATAGTAATTATAGTAAATCATACTCTACATATTTTTACCATGACTGCATTTCACTGCTACCCTACTGTTAGCTGACCACATAAAGTCTCGTGCTTCATTGTGGCTCAATTTCAACAAGCGACATCAATCCCAACTTAATGTGCCAACTGTTCTGCTCCATAGAAACGCTGCGCAAGTATCCGCCTGTGCCCATAATAGAGCGTGTTTGCCGCAAGAGCTACACGGTGCCCGGCAGCAAGCTGAGCATTGGCGAGGGCAAGACGTTGATGGTGCCGCTGTTGGCCATACAGCGCGATGGCAGATACTTTGGCGAGCCATTGAAATATAAACCACTCCGTTTTCTGCATGACAAACCCAATGAAACCCAGCAGTGTCCTTCAGCCTTTGCGAGCTTTGGCATAGGCGCTGCACAGTGTGTGGGTAAGTGGCATGAAGCAAAAAGCCATCTTGAAGGTGAGCAAAAACTAACAGAGCTCTTCGTTTGCAGCGCAAAACTTTGCCAAAATGGTCATTAAGCTGGCGCTGGTCAGGCTGCTGCAGCACTATGATCTGGAATTGGACACGAGAGCTATGGTCGAGGTCTCGCATCTGCCGGCGCCATTTATCAGCTCCCCAGATGGACTGAAAATCACACTGAAAACGCGTGAAATTCTAAAGCTAAGCAATTATCGCAAAAGTTCAATTTAGTAACGAATTTAATTTATGCCGCATTTGACGTATTTTTGCCTTATTTTTCTTCTTTATAATTTTTCAACACTTCATTTAAGCATTCTGTTGCTAGCTGTGAGCACCTAAAAATATGCCATAAATAAAAGCAGTAAATTATGGCTTGAAATTGGGTGGTTGTTGTTGTCTGTTCATTTCGCTTCGTTAGCTGTAGCATGTAGAATGCCAAAGGTCCTTGGTCCTTGTGTGCAAGACGAACACACGCGGCGTATACGCAACGCCGTTAAATTAGACATTCTATGTGCTTGTTGTTGTTGGCATTGTTATTGCTGCTGCTGCTGCTGCTGTGGAAAACTCATCATGCGTAAAAGACATGTTCAAGCACATGAGCTTATCATTAAATTTGATTTGCTTTATTGCCAATACACATGACATGCGGCATTGTCTGATTGGAACCGAAATGGAAATCTGCAAAAGTCACATACTGACAGCCAGCACCTATACTCTATGTGCTGGCCCCAAGTGTCGCCCGGTTCTTGGCCATCCCACTTAGCTAGCCACTAACGAGGCCACAATTAGGCCGCATTATGAACTCATTTATCAAGGCTGTGATACTGTGCGTGAGATAAAAGCTAATACAGATAGCAAGTGCAATCAGTGCAAAGCATTTTGCAAACTGTACAAGCAAGCGTGTCTTAACAATCTCTACTCCTGCTCAATCTTGTGGCCTGGCATTAAATTAATTGCACTCGGTGGGTGACCAGCAGCCAGAGCTGTGTCTAGACTTTGAACTTGAACGGAGCACAGCGGGCAATGGGCTGCTTCTAATGAGCCGGAAATTGTATTTCTGTCTTCTAACGGTAATGGTAAGAGAATTATTAATTGCTTATACGCCTCTGTGGACCTGAAGGAGATCCCAAATAACTTGCTCCAGTAAAGTCTGGAGTCTTTTATTACGCAATGTTAAAAACATCTTCTAACATATCTCAGTTTTTCTGTATCCACTCAAAGCAATCGACTCGAGTTGACATCGTCAACTGAGTATACAAAATTAAAGAGTTCACTGAATACGTGAGTTGTGACTTGCAAGGAGATGAAGAAGAACAACAACAATGAAGAACAAGAGATGAAGCCAGCTCTTCACATGCACTGACCCAGTTGCTACATGTCGAGGCACCGAATATAAATTGCTCGGCAGATTCCGCAACAAGATTTCCTCGTAGATTTGCACAGGCCTCTAGGGACAAGGGTGTCAGAGAAGCACTGAAAATAGAAAGCTCCATGCAGGCACCCAGCCACTCGCTGCCATTGTCCTGGTTACATTTAAATATTACACATTGCATATTAAGTGGTCAAAAAAGGCAACCCATCCCCCCACGCCCCTTGTTAAGCTTTAAGAGCGCGATATAAAGCAGCCGACGCGGCGTGAAATATGCGAGAGCATAAAAATTTCATTTACATACTAGAGCGAACGAGAGCGACAGCATGAGAGTGAGGGAGCGACTGTTCGAGTCAACCCAGTGGCATAAATTAAGAAATATTTCTCTCTCGGCGACATTTGACATGGAGAAATTACTTAAGTGTTTGCTAATTTTTTATGTAAATTGTATAAATATTTTTTTTTTCTTTGCATGTAATTGGCATGTGAAATATGCGCTGAAAGAGAACCCCAATTAGCAGCATATTTACTTACCATAATTCAAGACTTTAGCTGGTCTCTGAACTGAAATGGAAAGAGAAAAAAAAATGTTAATTAATGCTACATTTTGCATTTCTAACAAATTTACTTAATTAAATATCAAATGTTTTTTTTTTAATACTTATTAATTTTTTTCATTTGTAAACAAGTTTGTTTGTTATTGAATTCAATTCGTAAAAGTTCATTACTGCAGTTTGCTATTGAACTTTAAGCATAGCTTAAAAAAATACGTTCATTATGAACGTTTCAATGAAAACTTGAACTGCTTTTGGGAGAGACAACAAACGCGACAAGAGAAATATACTAAAATAAACAAGTTACAGAGTAAGTGAAGTGAGCACCACTTAAAAATACCCTGTTTAAATATTGTATTTATGGTTTCGAAAGGGGGTCAACTTATTGATTCATGATTTTAAAGGCTATAAACCGCTTAAGAAAAGTATGATTTCCTTAACCAGATCTAATTGAATCAAATATTCAATATATCCACATGTCAGAAGCATACCCCATTTCATCATTGTTTAATGGGTAGACGATATAAAAAATGTGATGACAAAAAATTACACGAAACTGACATAAAAGGTTATCAGCAACGTCTCTTTTAATTAACCAATTGACATATGACTTTTGTCCGCTAGTTTGTTGTTCAGCTGCTTTTTGCTGTTGCTGCTTTTGTTATAGTGAATTGTTAGACAAAAGTTGTGCAAACTTTGGGAACATTTTAAAAAGCTGTTAACAATGAGTAGACAAAGCCAATTCAATATTATATGAGAAGAGAGATTAATAACGCGCAGTAATTTTCTTTTTTGGCCGAATTTTTAAGAGTTTAAAGCAGATTTAAGAAATAAATCTGATGATATATTTATTATGTCATTATATAAAGGCTTAAATACATACTTAAGCCAAATGAATGAATTTTATGAACTCTTCAAAGTATTTCATTTGGCTTCTAATGAGGTTTCTGAGCAAATGTTGAGGCTTTGTAATTGCTACTTCCCATTTTTGGTTCCCACTGAACTTACTTGGCTCATCTTAACTCTGAACTTTGAACATATTTTGTGCATATTCACTTAGCCACTTCTGTTAATTCGACACTTCACTGTACTCGTACTTCAAAAGGCGCCCAAGCAACGACCCACGCGACCTCAGGGCTACACAGTAATAAAAATAAATAAGCGTCAGCCATTCATTACTTTTATATATATATATATATATATATGTATACATTTTATTTGTACAACAATTAAAATATTCAAGCGTCTGTGTGTGTGTAAAACATTTTTATCATGCTGATCTTGGTGAGTAACTGCTAAGCAGACAAATAGAATGACAAGCTGTGAGGGACAATTATTGCTGTTGTGTTCATGCTTATAGAGTATGTATACATAGCATTAAGTACACTGAAAAAAAATTGTGTGCTAGACCCAACAAAAGCTTAAGCCAAGATTTTTGGTCGTGTGTGAAAAATACAAAGTTTAAATAAACTGAATAAAAATGCTTTTTTTCAGTTATAATATATTTTTTAGAATTTATAGAAAAATTAATGAACTTAACTTAAATTTATGCAATTAATTTACATTTATGCATATCTAACTATATTTCTCTAAGTGTGTTTATGTCATGCACTAACTCAGCTACTGCTTTGGATGCTTGATTCTCTGTTAACTTCTCTGGTTAGCTGACTGCGTTTGGGGAGCTCGGGTTTGACTTTTTCAATTTGTGTTCGGCGTTGCATACACACATGTATAATTGCCACAGCAACGTGCAACGTGCAGCCAAAGATGACGCGGCTGCTTCTTTTGATGCTGCTGCTATTGCTGCTGGTGCTGCGTGCAGCTGTTTGGCTGTTTGTTTTATTTATGTTGTTGGTTTGTTTGCTGGCCTGATTACTGTTGTTGTTGTTGTTGTTGTAGTTGTTGTCGCAATTGTTGCTGCCGTAGCCGTTGCTGTCTCATTGTTGTTGCTGCTTTAATAATTGTCGCAACGGTCGCCTGCATTTGTTGCTTCTGTGTGCTTACTTATTTATATTTATGTATATTTTTATCTGTTTCCGACTTTTAATTAATTTATGTCTGTGTGCCCGAGTGTGTTTCTCTGTATGTTGTGACTTGTATTCCTTTAGGCGCTTAAACAGTGCGTTAAATGCAGCCAAAAGGCGATATATGTATTTGTTCCTTTATATATATAGTTACAACTGGGAACAGCAAGTAATGACTTTATAAAAGCAATTAGTACACAAAGTGAAATACATTTAAATTGACTTTTCTCATTTGTGAAGGATTAAGAAAATGCACAAATAATTTTAAAAATATATTTCGCAGATTTATCAATTTGAATTACAACTTGAATAATAATTTATGATAGAAAAGGTTGATATTTTATCTTATTTATATATTTTTTTTTCCATTCTCAAAAAAGCAATAAATTATTGATATTGCCACAAAAAACGGGTATGCATTAACTAATTTATGCCATATATTCTTCAAACTACGAACTCAAACTCAATTATATTGAAGACTTATTATAATTTACGTGGCATCGCTTCCTTCGACTTACTTGCATTTTTATTTATTTATTTTTTTTAATATATGCCAAATTAGCTGTGTTGTGAAACGTGCTGCAATAAATTGTTACAAATTGTGATTTATTCGTGTCGTAAGCACAGTGGAAACTGTTGCCAAATGTGCAAAACTTTCATTTGAATTATGGCAATTGGGGGCGTGGCTTGGGCAGAGCTTTCAATGCGATTATAATGATAATTAATTATGCATTTAAATTTATTAAATTAGCACGCACGCACAAATTACAGCGAATTGTGGACTTTGCATAATCCCGGAGCTAATGCTGTTGCAAATTCAATTGTGTTTCCAGATGGCCAATAAAGTTGTTAGTTATTGTGGCGCATAAATTATTGTACACATCATTTACACCTGTCTCTGTGTGTGCCCACAAATTATGGAATTCAATTTTAAACAGATTTACAGATTCACGGATAAACTGTGAGCGCTTAACTAATGAAAATGCATTGAGTTTTTTTTTATATTTTGTGCGTTGCCAAAAATATACAAAAATTCCAAAAATGGAAAAGCCGCACAATGCTCTGCTGGCTGTTGCTTTTTATTCTTATAATGCCTTTCATGTGACAAACTTGGGCAATTTCCGTTGCACGGAAATGTGCACAATTTAATTCTTTTCTTCCATCTATTATTGTACACTCTAAGAGTAGGTATTCATAGCGCCTAGCTTGATATGTAACACTCTTAGAATATGTTAATGAAAAGATTTATATATTTTATTATTTCTAATATTTATATTTAATTTTTTTAAATCTTCTTTTATTCCAATATTAATCAAAAATCGTAATATCTCAAAATGAAGTATATTTCATATAACCATTTCAAAAATCTTTTTCATAAGAGCATTTAATATTCGTTGTGCAGTTTTTCTGCAACATTTTCATCCTGCTCAAATTAAGGCATTTGGAGCGACATTGTTTTGGCCGCGTCCAAGCAGAAGCTGTTCGTGTTCGTTTGGCTGTACTTGATGGTTGTACTTGAGGGCACGGATCTCCCCACAGAGTTGATAATTTTCTGGTTGAGTTGGGCTCCCTTGCGCGTTTGCGGTGCTAACAACTTCACTTGCTGTTAATGTTGCTGTTGCTTTTAATTAGAATCAGACAAACTTGCCACAACATGCGAGACCTCGCGCTCGCGAGACCAGGCTTCCCTCATTTCTCGTTCGCCTTAAGATAATTTTTGCCGTGAAAACATAAATTCAACTTGTTTTTATGCACGCACATTCACAGACTCACAGACACACACACTCGCACACAGACCAATGAGCACGCACACACACTTTTTTGGGCAGAGCTTCCATTTTTGGGTGCCACCTCACTCCAGCCTTCGATGTACATTGAGATTTTCTTGGAAAATTAACAGCACTCGTGGCTTTGATTTATCGCGATAAGCGGATGTGTGTGCATGTTCTACATTGTTGTTGTCTACGATGTCGTTGCTGTTCTTGCTTTTCTGGCGCACAATGTGTATATCAGATCGAGGGGGCCGTGGCAGGGCAGACAGCTAGGACGCACACAGATTTTGGCAGCACATTGTCTGCCTTTCATAAACATATGCATGCAGATTGACTTTGACTTGGATTAGATTAACGCAGCTTTCATCATAGAAAGCGGATATAAAACGGAAATCCTATTCCCAACCCAAATTTTAAAAATATATTCAATTTTATTTAAGTCGATTTCTGGTATTAGCAGAGACAGCGGTAAGACTTGTCATTCAATCTTGGCGGCATATCTGACTTATTTAGTTTATGTTGAGAATCCTGCGAAACTTTAAAGACAGTTTATTTTTCAGTTTAGAGGACAATTTACCCATTCTCAACTTTAGTTTGCTCAGTTTTCAGGTAACTCTGCAAAATCCTTAACTTTACGATATTTCGAGCTCGTATAACTTTTCATATGTGTAGGAGTTCCGATATAAAGTCAAGTTTTCAACAACAATCGGTGCAGTGTCTTGGCTCCGCTCAACTCACACACATCGCTGCACTTGAAATGCAGTCAAACTTATCAGCAGTGGAGTCTTGCATGTTGGTGCTGTCGTTGTAGTTCTTGTTGCTGTTGAAAGTACAGTAAATATTGTCGTATACTCAACGACCTAACGATACACACTGCTGACTACTTACGATGCGTCTGCGGTTATGTAAGTAATCTGCGAGCCAAGTTAACTCCTCCATTGTTGTTACGAAGGTAGTTGGCAAGAGTCGTTCACCCAACATCCCCCCTTTCGCAACCTAATCAAATGTTACATAGAGCTAGCAATTTTTATTGTTGTTGCCGCTGGGCAAAAGCTACGACTATATTTATACTCTGTAAGCACACATACATACATATACTCTAAATAGAGGGAGCTGACAGCATATGTTAAGCATTACACTGGAGAAAACTAGGATTATAAAGTGTGGGAAGTGTACTCAGTTTTAGCTTTAAATGAAGATTTTTAAAAATGCATCAGAGATATATTATATTTAGCATATTATGAAACACATCTTGTTCACTTTTAGCATTGACTTTAAGTTTAATAATGTAATTAAATAAAACTTTATAAATATGTAAATATTAATTTATGAAAGTTCATAAATTATTATTATATTTATAAATTATTTATAGATATATACATATTTATTTACATATTTTAATAAAATTTGTTAAAGCAGAAAGTCTTTAATAATTCAGTATTAATATATTAGGAATAGAATAGGAACTATTCAATAATAAAACTTGTTTAGTTAATATTAAAATTAGTATTAATATTTATTTGTCTAATATTTATTATTAAATTTCGAATTTATTATCTTATCTAAATCTTTATCTTACTTCATATTAATAATATTATTAATAAATCATTGTTTAATATTTATTTTGTTTTTATTTCGACGTTGATTACTTTTTCCTAATTTCATTCAATGTTTACTTTATTACTTACTTTATTTAAACATAGATCTGATGAGAATTAAACAGATCAATTCTCGTCAGATCTAAGATAGCATAAAGTAAATTTTATCAAGTTTTGAATATAAGCAAATTGAATGCTCTTATTAATACATATTTCACATTACATGAACTCCCTTGCCACATGCCTATTTTTGGCTTCTCTCAGGCATTCACGTTTACCTACAATCTAAGCTTAGTCACATTACTTTAATGTTAATCAAGAGTCATCGCTGCTTCTATTTCGAATAGGTCTGTCTAGCATTAGCAACTTCAATTAGTTGTCGCAGTCAAGTTTAGTCACTTATTTGCTTGCGTCCTGCTTGGTCACATTGGAGCTGTTTGCATTGGCGGCAAATGGCTTTGATTGGGATTAAAAAGCGCTTCTCGCTGTGTATATATTGCGGGCACATATGCTGTCGCCGTTGACGTTGTCATTTGGTCGCTTTTGTTGGGGACCCTCCGGCGTGGTGGGCCTGTAGGTGAGTTGACCCCATTGATTTGATGTGAGAGCCGAAGGCTATGAAGTCGGGGCGCTATTTGTGCACGGCTCCATGTATCAACTTTAACTTTATTTACGTGCTTGATTAGAAGCCGGCGGCACAGTCTCTGCGTGTGTTGTCTATGTTGCTATCAATCCAACGGGCGAACCGCCCTCTATTTAACACCTCTGGCCCAAGGAGGAGGGGGGCTGTGGGTCTGTCTATTGTTATGAAGTATCCCAGGCGCTTATCATTGTGCAAGCGCAACTTAATTGAACGACATTTGACACAATTTAAGAGTTGAGTTTGTCGCCGGTTTTTGTTTCTCCATTTCACCGCCGCGCCCCAAATTAGTTTCACTTGTCTCTACATCGCAAGTCCCACGCGAAATTGCGCATCATCAGGCCGAAGCAGTGTAAAATGTGAGAAAGGGGAAATTGAGTTAGACTCTTGCGGGCTTTGTGGGTCACCTGACATGGAAACCCCAAAAACATTAAAAAAAAGCAGAGGCCCTCTCGTCGGGCCTAGATTAGTTGCATGTGCCTAGAGAAGGCAAATGTCATGCCACAAGCCCACCGATTGCCATAGCTGTCGCTGGCTGCTTTCCACTGATTGCAAAACCCCATGCCGACAGTTGCTAGTAAAGCTTCTCAGTTGGCACTCGAGCAGCAGCTGCAACTCCAATTCAGCAGCTCTTAAGCTTGCCATTTGCAACATGCAGCAGGCAATCTGAAATGTTGTCAATGCAACTTCAGCTTCAGAAAGTTCACAGCCAAAAAGGGTTGAGCAGGGCTCTTCCTGCACCTAGTTGGCGCTTGATTTATGAGCGAGGGCGTCGGGTGCCGAGTGTCGGGCGCCGGGCGCCGGGCAAGCAACGTCAGATAAATGAGATGAAACTCTGGCAGCATCTGAGACACAGCAGCAGGCAAAATGGGCAGGAGTTGAAAAGGAAATGAGTTACTATATTATTATTTTGGGCCACAAGCTTGATCAAAACAGGAGAAAATTGGGAAATATTCTGTGCATTGCTTAAGCCAATGGAAAATGCATAGATACGTGTACACAGGTATTTGGAGTCTTACATGTTAAAGGTATTTGGAGTTTTGTGGTCTTAAGCAATGTTGTGGCATAAGACTATATAATAATATAATATATGTATATATATAATCATGTATGTATATAATCATGTATATATATAATCATTAGTGGACTTCTCTCAGAGTGTTGAATTGCCTAGAAATATTACATATTTATATCATTCATCTGTAAGTAAGGTATACAGTAAAATTCCTCTCGGATGGTTTGTCTACGTAATTCACTTTGTATAACTTCGTTTTTTGCCCCCATTCCTAATAAGGTAGTGAAAATATATATTTGCAAATTTATTTGCTTTGACAACTAACAAACTGTGCTCTTCGTAACTCATTGCCAAAATTGATTCCTCATTGGAACGCTCACATAACTTTCTTCTATCTCATTGCCCTTAGTTGCCTTTCTCCCTCTCTTTATCTCTCGCTGTCTCTTTCTCTCTTTTCACATCGCAGGCGGCTTAACTTTTCACGTGAATAATGTCGTCATAGGAAAAAGTTATTGTCTTACTCGCTGAACTCAGCTACAGCTGTGCCCAGCTCCTGCCCCCGACACTACCTCTGACTCTGCCACTGTCTCTGCCCCTCAGTCTACCTCTGTCTCTTCCAATGTATTGCGGTGGACTTCAACCGCGCCGCCCTTCGTACAACACAGTGTGCTGCATGCGCTCTTTGGCTGCTATTTTTGAGCGCATCATCAGCGACAACGTCGTCGAGTTTATTATGCAACGCCAAAAATTTAGTGCCATTTGTTGTCAACACGATGAATGCAGCAACAGCAACAGCAACAGCAACAAAGTTTTACGACAACAATGGATGAGTTAGCCGTGGGGCTGGCGGGGCTGGCGGAGCTGGCGTAGATTGTCAAGCGAATTGCGCTGCATTTGCGCAGTCATTGTAATGAGTTTCGAAGCAACAACAACGGCAGCAGCAGCAGCAGCAGCAACAGCCAAGTCGAATGTTGCAATATGTAAAATTAACAACGCAGCTGCCACTGAAGAAGCTACAGAATTTTCACAGTTTTCCCTCCCTACAAATTTCGTTTGCTGTTGGCAACTTGTAGAAAATTTGCTCGCAGATAAATGGTTGATTTCTTTTTTAATGTTTTGCAATTCACAATAACTAGAGGATAAAATTAAAAAAACAAAAAAAACATGATGTTAAGCTAACTCAATCTTATGACGCCTGTCTATCAATTTGAAGATGCTAATTAATAAATTCCGAATTTGAATAACTATTCCAGAAACGAGTTTGTGAAAACTTTTCTCTTTCCCACAAAATCGATTTATTTCAATTCCTGACCTAAGGCAGCAATTTAATGTCATTTGATTAGCATTTCAGTCAGACCCATCAAAGATTGTAGTTAAGGTCCGTCATGTTAAATGCAAATAAAGATTAAAAAAAAATAAATAAATAAATAGATGCGTCACTCTTTCTCTCTCTTAAGTCTCTTCTTACCACATAGGCACAGTGTATCAGCTAGTCACGTAATGGCAATGCTCTTAATTGATATCAATTTGTATTTGTTGCAGTTGAAGTGTGGCAAATCATGGCCTCTGTGCATGTTGCATGCAACAGTCATCCTGCCCACCTCTCTCACCTGTCCCGCTTGCAAATTTCTTGTTAATTGCAGTTCGGACAAGTGTCAAAAAACTCACAAAAAAATTCAAAGCTGACGTGCAACGCATGTGAATTAGTTTGACAATGGCAGTCGAATGATTGATTGATTGACGAACTGTTCATATGTGACTGTACAGACACCTATTTCGTCCAATTACTGCCATAATAACAATCAAATTTATGCTAATCAAAGTAATCAAATGACATTCAAAATTTTTATAATCATTCAAATCGAACAAAAATTCCAAAATAAAACGGAATGAAAAAACTAATTTTTGTAAATAAAAAGTGAAATTTTGTTAACTCTGGGCGCATGTTGCGGTTTTTGGGGCTTTGGCTTCTGAGCGCCACCGCAGCATCCACATCCAACATCCATCAAGTGCTGGACACGCCAATGCTCCACGAGATCAATGCTCGAGAAAATACAAACAAAATAAATAAATGGAAAAAAGAGTGAAAGTCCATTATGTGTGTTTATGGTCAGGGGAGAGCGAGAGCGCGAGCCACCAAAATGCCAGCGACATGTGCAACAGATCGCAAAACTTTGGACACTATCCCAAAGACCACCAAGTCGCATTTTTTCTCCATTCATGTCAAATTACTTACAAGATTCGTTGTGTGGCAGCGGCCAATCAATTGACCACGCCCCCAGCCAACAAACTGAGTCACATTCGTGTCTATTTTTAGTGCATATCGACGTGCGATTGATTGATTGACTGATGCGACGCCCAGTAACGGGTAAGAGAACCTGTATCTATTACTTGGGATAAGGTGAGAGCCACAAAAATGTAGAAAAATATTGAGAAACTAATACAATATGTAATTTAATATTTGTATTGATTTTATTCAGAAATAAAGTTATGAATGTTATATATATTAAATTCTTTCTACTTTATGCAATGCTTATATGATATATCTAAATTAGTACATTTAAACATTTTTGTAACTTTAATTCTCAATTCGTTTCACCTTCTTAGAGTTTCAATTGCTTTATACACCCTGTATAAATTTGCTACCTTTGGGGTATGTTAAGCTTTATTTAAGTTGCCAATTATAAGGTATGTAGTTGATATTTTATATGCTTGGATTTATTAGCAACTAGATTTTATACCCTCTGCGTTTACTGACTACAGGGTATTTAGTACTTTCTTTTGACGCCCCAACATTAACAAGCGCCAATTGAGCGGCCTTTTCTGTGACAGCAAAGGCCAGCAAAAGAGAAAAAATGTAAAAAAATAAAAAGCGAACACCAAAAGAAGTTTTATATGTATACCACCAATATATATATTTATATATATATACCAACTTGTCAAAAAATAAAATGTATATATATATATATATTTATATATATATATATATATATATATATATATATATATATATATATATATATATGTCTTTTATCTTTGACAAGACCTTCAAATTTTGAAAGCGAAAACTTTGCAATTGCTGAAGATTTGAACCATTTTTCATTTCGTTTGTGGGTGAAGACAATGAACACCACCACCACCATACCACCAGACGCCAGTTGTGGGTGTGAATTATAAATGTAACGGCACAAATTGTAAGCCTTTTGAGCTGCCCATCCATCCACGCATAAATCAATCAGTCAATCAATCAATCAATTGATCAAACACTAATTAGCATGCAATTCACAAATCAATTGAAAGTGCGACTTCGTTGCCGATTACCTATGTATATACATATATATATGTATATGATATATACATATGTATATATATATATATATATATATGTATATATGTCTTTCTGTCAAGGGCTTTGTAAACGTGACACGGCTCACAAATTGCAATATCCAATATCTTGATGACTTGCAAAGGTCGTGCACGCACGTTGACGGAATAAACGCGCTTTTGTTATAAATAAATAAACAAATACATATATACATATACATATAAATTTACATATATACAATATATATCTATATATATTTATATATGCAGGCAAAAAAAACTTTGATGTTTTTGCACTTTGCTTTCCAGTTAGCGAATCTGCGTTAATTTTCACACACAACAAATCAGTAAAATCGAACGCAAACGCAGGCGCAGGTGCTGGGCTTTGGTAAGGAGAGCAGGAACGAGTTCTGATGCCCAAAAATAAATAAAAAAAGAAAGAAAAATATTCATAATTGCCAGTAAAAGTCTTCCAAAATCAAAACCGGCTTCAAATACGCATGTTTCCTGTTCATATACAACCCGTTTTGGGATATATAAAATATTAATACATGTCCATTAACTGAAACGGGTGTATTGGTTTTACATTTCATTTATATGTAAATTCACATGTGACAAATATAGTCATTCCATGTCATTTACCAGTCAGTAATATATTAATTCTAAAAAGTTATTGAACTGTGAACGTGCATGAGGCAGTCGCTTTGACATAACTCAAAAAGCATTTTACAGCGCCCAAAAAAATGAAAAAAAAGCAAAACTAATTAAAAATTCTTGTTTCAATGCATTATCGGTAAAAAAGCAAACCAACTACATTCCAATTTGATGCGTGCTTCGTGATAAGAAACGATTTTTTTTTTCGCTTTCATTGATGTGTTGCACAGATATTGATGACAAAAGTACAGAACACGCAAAACGAACAAGAGCCAGCATGTTACACACAATATATATATATATATATATATATATATATATATATTGGCCCACAATGGGCCAACAAAAAATGGAGTCAACTTTCAGCGTCACGTGACTTATTGAATGGGCAAAGCGAGAAACAAAAACAAATTTATTTTGGCACATAAAAAATGCCAATCTATGCAAATAAGTGGCACACATCCATATTCCATTTGGGCGGCAATGGGGCTAGCTGGACCCCAAATCAGCGCCTATCCTAATATACTTCTTCAATGTGCCATGCGCTACGCACGCTCAACACACCCGTCACGATTTATGTGCCGTTCATATTGACAGCATTTAAACAATGAACTGTCATCTATACAAATCTATCAGGGAATAAACACACATACAAATATAAAGTGTATATATGTACATATACTTATTTTTTGCCATGACAACTGCTGTTTATAAAATATATAGAATCAATATTATCAAATTCTGATTAGAGTGTGTATGATTTACTACCATAAAAAAAAAATCATTTTCAATATGAATATTTTAAATATAGCATAACCTCATTAAATACTTTTTATCTATGCATGAAAAAATATTATAAAATTTAAATGCAATTGAAATATTTGAAATGTATGAGCTCGCACTTAACTGAGATTGTTTCTATAACAATGATAAATAAAATTTAATTAAGCGTTATTTAATTACATTTACTGATTAATCTATGTTTTTTATTTAGCTATAAATACAAGATTTATACATTAATTAATTCAAATGTTTAAAATACATTTTTTTATAATTTAATACTTTAATTTCTGTTACAAGAATATTTTTCGTAATATGTTTGATTTTATACATTAAGCTTTTTTTTTTTTGTTATATTTTCATTAAATTAATTAATATAATTATTGGCTGTCGAAAACACGTCTTAGCTATTTATTTTAATAAAGTATATTATTATTCTGTCCTCTAATTTTTAGCAGCACGCATTTTAATCTGGCTCAAAATCTGTGCAATATGATTGGTACGGCGGAACCGTGGCCTAATGATAGACATGCTCAGCAATGTGGCCCGAACGCGCCTTTTTAGCTGGAAATCGAAATCGTGCCAACGGGCAATCACTTTAATTAAAGTTGCTCTTAAAGTTACATAGCTGGCGTTAGATCGCTGTGACTGGGACTGGGACAACGCCTAAGCTCAGCAGCACCAACAACAACAACATCGACAACCGTAATAAACAGCAGAGAAAAATCACCCAAAATTAAGCCAACGACTTTCGCCCGGACAACCGCAAAAATTGTTCAAGCAATTTGTATAAAATAAAATAAAAAATTGTACGAAAATAAAAAAAAATTAAAGAAAAATCAAGTGAATATTGGCAATAAATTGGTAAAGAAATGAAACTGGTTGGGGTAGAAAGCACACGCTGACTCCACTCGGAAGCCAAGCAGAAGTAAAATTTGTTTGACCAGAAGATAAAAAATACAGTAGAAGAAGAAGAAAAACAGCTCCCAAACTGGTTAATCGTAATGTGTTTCAAAGCCCATAAACAAACATAGATCTGGCTGGAATGTGCGTCTCTCCCATCGTAACGTATCATGTTTTTCGTTGCTGTTGCCTGATCAACTATTGCGTGAATGCGGACAACTTCCGACATTGCTTGACATGTAAATCAGTTAACCAACTAATCCTTTGGGTAAAAAGTTACAGTTAACACTGTTGACTTTTTATCAAAATAAATAAATAAATAAACGAACAAACAAACATATCTGGTGAATCGTTAAATATACAAATAAACCCAAACTTTCACACTACACGAAACTTTAAAGTCTAGACAAATTGAACTCTCACTTACTCCCACGGCAAAGCAGCGAACCAACAAAGCTGTCCACTGAGAATCCATGCCCATGACATGACCACAAGATATATAACTATATATATTTGTATGTGTAAGTTAATGAATGCGTAAAGCAAAGTAAACAAATTTGATATAATGAGCGTCGGGCAGTCTGTTTATGTCTGACAATTGCAGCTAGACACAAATTCAGTTTGCATACCCTGTAAATATGGAAGATATGTAAAAGGTAGTTCTATTGTAGGTTTGCAGATGAATTTGCTTTTTTTTTCGGTAATTTAAAATGCCTATGCAACAAGGCTTTATAGCTTTATAGCTAGGTACTAGACGCAGTCAACTTTTGATGTTCAATCTGTCTCTTTAAAAAGCCCAGAATGAACCAAATTTTGAAGTCAAGTAAAATCATTGAAAATAACAGGGCTACAGGGTGTTTGTACACTGTGCTTTTGCCTTGCCTACTGTTTATCATTTGTTCAGTTTTCACTTTCACAAGCAGACAGGCGAAAATCTGTGGCCCACTTGGCAACGGCGTTAGACTTGGATTCTGATTGCTGAGACCTGCTTTCATTTTCATTGGACAAAAAGGCAAAAAAAAAAGAGAAAAAGAAGTAAGGCCCCAAATGTGGCAACTGCGATTGCAGCTGCAAGAGACGCGTGGCGTGGCCAGTTGCTTAACCCAATTTTGATATCATTTGCGACAGCTCGTGGGCTACGCAACTGCGTGGCAAAAAGTTGTTGCCAATATGCATCGAAGCGGCCTTAACGCAGTTTTTTTTTTTGTTTACAACTTACGAATAGCACCTGCCTGTGGGCAGCGCCAACATCAGAGTTATGAAAGGAGTGCAAGCCACAGTTTAGTTGAACTGGTTCAATATTTTCTGCGTAGTCAAAGCGAATGGCTTATATACATAGCCAAGAATACATTTTCAAAATTCAATTTGTTTTTTACTTGAGGTACAATAGCTTAAAGCTTTGCTTATATACCACAGTTACCAATACTAGTTCACAAATATTTTAATTAGAGTCATTTTATTAGAGAGCTGAAATACTTAAACAGCAACAGACGCAGCTGAAACTATTTTTAATAGTTGCGGCTTAGAGCAGATGGCACTTTATACAATTTAGCTAAGCCACGAAAAGAAAATACAAACAATTTGCAATTACTTTCGGTTCTTTAACAAATTAATGTGTGCAGCCAGCAAACAAACTTTGTTATTTGCTTGCTAATTAATGGCTTTCAATTAAAATATGCAGATTGAACAAATATAACAAAGTGCGTATTTAATACAAAATATTCGCCTATATTCCACATAATTATTCTGCGCCACTTTCAAGCTGTCAAAGCACTCAAAACACAAAAGCTTTCCATTCATTGCCCCAAATGGCGCGCGGTCGCTGGGGGACCACCCAAAATTGTAGCTCAATAAATCAAAAATGAAATCTTTAATTAATCATGCAATAAGCACACACATAGCACTGGGGACAAAAAAAAATATTTAATAATTTACAAAGAGCTTAAATTCAACTGAGCTGAAAAAAATGTATAAATGATTTTTGATGTAGCTAACGCATAAAAAGTGCATCGCATTTTGTTTGATGATGTCAGTACAAAGTGTTTTTTTTCGTCATTATTTGTATATGAGGGGATATTTAAAAATACATCAGAAAAAAAAAGAAAAAACAGCAGCTAAGTAGAAACAATAAAACATTTAGTTATTAAATATCTATTCATAAAGATTGCAACCACAGCATCATTAAAGGCAATACACATACTTATTTTTAATACATTTTTTTTATTAAGTTTATTATTATATACACTTCTGGAGCTTATTGTAAAATTGTCAGAGAATATAAAAAATAATATGTATATATATATGTAGCTTTGCTGATTAGTATACAAAATCAATTTGTTCAAGTCAACCTTGCTTATTCATCTGTGTTTTTATGTTAATTAGTCTATGAAATCCATCACTTTTCTTAACAGAATATAGTTGACATAATAAATCTTGATTTAAATTTTGTGTCTTATGTGAAAAAGTTAATATTTCTCTAGACTTAAGATCTCATGACATGCAAATATTTTGCAATATTCTCTTAAGATCTTTAGGCTGGAGATAAGCCTTTAGCTACGAGGGCATTTTATATTCGGCATGCCTCTAAAGTTATTTTCATTATTATTATTTAAAACTTCATTGGGTTTTTTTTTGGTTCCCACCAACTGCCCAGGGTCACATGTGTGCGAGTGTCGAGTTAGGCGCACAGTTCGTAAGAATCTCACAGACCCGGTCTCAGTCGCCGTCTTCTCAGACGGTGCCCGCTGGCGCCCTGTCTCATTCGCCATCGTTCAATTTCAATTCAATGTGACGTTAAAAGCTTCATTTACAGTTATTTGCAAATGATTATAGTCTGTCCATATACATAAATGTATTCATGTTATGCATGCATTCATATGCATGCACTTGGGAATATTCATTTAGCATTTGTTATTTTTATAGAGAAGTTCTCGTTCCCGCTCGTGGTGCAACGGAGGTAGTCGACAGTACTTATATTTAATCTCTTACGTCAGGCATAGCCCTTAGAATGACACGTCAATATAATTGTAAATGTTGTCTTATCTACATTCATATATATATATATATACATATATGTATATATGTATATATAAACACGTTTATTCGTATTCCGAGAATTGCATGTGCAAGGCATTAATGGCCGGGCAAAAATGTTATATTAAATTTGTTCTACATGCAATACGTTTCATAAAACTGTGAAATCGTTATATGACTTTAACGTTGATGAAATAACTGTAGGTTATTAACTGTAAACGTTATTAGAATGTCTTCACAGCCCTTAGTTTTTATGACAGTCAAAAAATATTTTTTTTTTTAATCAATAGTAAAATATTTAATATTTACCCAAAAATATTAAGTATTAATTTAGTATTTTATATAAATTTCATTTTAAATACGACGTAGCTCGCCAGGTGCAAAAAGTTTTTTCCTGATAAATTCTTATCAGCTTCGACAAGTTCTGATGCCATTTCAGGCATGTTTCTATATTTATATACGGAGCTTCAATAAATTGAATTTTTCCACAAAACTTTTAAGCTATTCAAATAATAAATCAAGAACCGGAGATGTAGCTGTTGTCTTTTCTTTTTGCTTCGTTTTATTTTTTGGCATTCAGAATGCAATTTAAAGATTCTCAGAATTTTAAGAAAGCGAGGTAGAAGCGTCAGGTAGAATAAAAAACTTCACAACAAAACCCAAGCAGCAACAACAACAACAATAAGAAAGTTTAGAGCACGAAAATCATCATAAATTATGTCAGAAAGTTTAACTACAATTAGAAGCCACAGAAACTGTGGGGCTGTTGGGGCAGGCAGGGCCAACAAGTGCACACAAGTCAAGACTTTAACGAGAGTTTCAACGTAGAAGAAGACTAATTATTATTAGAGCCCGTGAAATGGAAGTTCACAAACTGTCTGATCGCATGATACGTGTATAATTTAATGGATAAGTCTGGCGGGCTGTCACATAAAGTGACGACATTTAGTGCGTCACGTAAAGTGCACACGACTTAATTAAATAGCCAAAAATGAATTTGGGTTAGATGAGAACAGTTAAATTAAGATTTGTGTTGAACTCACATTTCCGCAAGCGCACAAAGTTCCCCGACAAAGTTCGGCTGCTGTCAAAAGCTGTAAGAAGAGAAGAGAAAAAAAACATATTTTAGCATAAATTTAATGCATATTATAATCTAAATCACTTTGCTAAAAATAAGTTAAATTGAAGCGACATTTGCCGAGAACTTATCTAACAAGAATTGCGCATTGTGCAAATAAAACGGAAGCGACTGCACAGCTCTACAAAACATACACACAATTTATAATGTTCACATATACATACAAATTAGTCGCGGGTTTTGTGTTTTTTTTTTTGCCGACAATTGAGACGGAACTCAAGTTCAAGGTGAGTTGGTGGAAAAGCGTAGAATCCATTCAAATTGATTTAAAGCGACGCTCAGAGCTATGTAATCAGTCTAGTTAGTTCAGTCATTTAGGCTGTTAGTACATCAACTGATCAGTCAGACAATCAATTAGGCAACATGTCGCTCAATCAGTCAGGCAAACTGTCAGTAAATCAGTCAGTCCGTCACTCCAGAGCACATTCAGCGAGTCAATCGTGACTATGTGAGTAGAGAACTGATGTCAGTCAGTTTTTCAGTAAGTATATCAAAAGCTCACTCAGTCAGCTTTGACTACATAGCATAGACAATACATCTCTTTCAGTTAGTTACAGATTTCGTTAGTCCATCGTTCATTTACTCTCTCAATTTGGTTAGCACTCAATCAATCATCAATCCGTTTAATCAGCCAAGCAGTCCATCCATCAATTGCACAGTTAGCCTCTTGGCCCTTCATTAATCTCGCAATTAAATGCAAATTTTAAATTATTTAAGAACACACTGCAAATTGAATTGTGTGCGCCTTGGAGCGAGACCTACCGCAGTTGTAGTCGAGATTCGACTGAACTTTCTTTACCCCAGCCCCTGTGCAATCTGCAGGCTGGTATTAAATTTCCAACTCATTAAAATTTTGCGCACTGTGTGCGAAAACTGGCGATCCCAGCCAGGCAGGCAGCGACCAAAGTAGCTGTAGAATGAGAAATAATTGTATGAGTGGAGTACCCTATGGAAGCGTTGTCTCTCTGTTGAGCGACTTTGCAAAGTGTTTGCATTTGCGCTTTTTGCCGGGCAAACGATGATGCCGCCGTCGCTTGTCATTCATAAATGAAGTGCATACAAAAAAGAAATCGAAAGAACTTCAAGTCCCCGCATAGACGAAGCATAAATACGCTTATCCCTGATTACTTGAGCTAATATAAAAGCTGTATATATCTTGTGTATTTTTGATTTAATTTGTATTTCTTTCAATTTAATTTTTTTTAGATATTACATACCGAATCATAGAATCAGTATACTCCATTCGCCAAGTTCCATAAAACCTTTGATTTAAATTTCATAAATGAATCACATGAAATTCGTGCTTTTCGATAACAATTGTTTTTCGATCGGAAGTACTTGGTCGGAAGATAAAAACATGTTTAACTGATAATACATATTTGAGTGTATGAATGTTGAACAGCCATCTATCAATCTAATCGTTGCACAAGCTGACGTCACTAGGCCATATCGACGATATGATATAAACTACTATACTATATTATGTCCGCAATCAAATTGGAAAGTAATACACCAATTTGGAAGATTGCGTCAGTCAATCGACAACCCACACAAAGGCGAATGAAAAGAAATAACAAAACAAAACAAAAAAAAAAAAAAAAATTCGCGAAAAAAAACCCAAACAAAACAAATAAAAAATTGTGCTAAATTAAGCGTTGAGTTTCTAGCTCTGTCTGACTCTTTCCCTTTACATATAGCTCGCTCTCATTCCCACTCAGCTTGTTGCTTGCCTGAGCCGCAATTAGAGAAGTGTTTACAAAAGGTCAGACGCTAAAGCACTCGAGACAAAAGCTCGAAAGCAAAAACCTAAAATAAAATGAAATACAACTAATAACAAAACGAAGCAATAATATGAAATTAGAAGCTTGTGGCAAAAGAAAAACGTTATAAATGCCCAATATTACATGGTTTGTAAATGGGGTATGCTAGATCCCAAAGGAATAAGTTGTATAGCATAATTAAGTTTAATTTTTGTTATTAAATATTTTAAGTCTTAGAAATGAATTGAAAATTTAAATTAAGTTCAATACAAAAATTTTGTTTTTTACAGGGCATCATTAAGTTGATCAGGTAAAAGCCTCTCACCGCTATCTTCGCTGTTTTCTTGTTAAGCTTTTGGCAACTTGGGCAACAGACAAGCCCTTATTTGATGGGAAACAAATGCTGGCAAAAGAATCGAGCTCGCTGACGACGAGGCGTTTAGCACTGCTCTAAATGCTGGATTAGCGCGATGTTTGGGGCGTGGCCAGACGAAGAAAACGACGACGACGACGACGACGACGACGCATTAGTCGTCCTGGGGGAAGCGGGCAATTAATTTTTTAATGGCTTAGACGAAATGACTGACTTTGGGGTTATTAGAAAAGTTCACTTTTATGGCGCAAAAAAACTGCTTGAAAATTGTCAATTAGCAAAGTGCTGAGGCAGGGCGCAGCGTACGAAAGAAATAATCAGCAAAGCGGGTATAAGCGACTGCAACTTATTCACTCAACTTATTATAATTGACCACCTTTAAGCTGTAACTTTATATGCAAAGGGGCGAGTGGGCGTGAATGCTCTAATTTTCAATTTTATTTTTAATTTATGCCAGGCTACTGCCCATATACCCCTGATCACTTTGCAAAGAGAGCATTAGAAGAGCACTCGATAAACCTGCTAAGAACAGCCAATTGAAGAGTTCGGATCTCTCTTGACATGGTCCAATGGCAACAGTTGTTTGCTTGACCATCTAATTGAGTACGACTCACATTTTTATGAGGTTTAATCTCATTTTTTACGAGCTGGATACATTTTATTGCGGGTGCGGTGCGGGGCGGTGCGGCGGCTGCCATTTACCTAACGAGCGGACAGCTCGTGGCTCGTTACAGCATATTTTGTGCCCGGCGGTTGCGCACTTATTTATTTATTTAGAGCCTGGGCCCTCGTCCGGGCAACAGCAATTTGTTTTGATTCAATGAAATATCAAAAACGTGACCCAAGTGCATTTCCCTGAAAAACCAAAAGCTCAAAAAAAAAAAAAAAAAAAAAACAAATGAAACCAGGCAATATTTTAGCGAGCTCCTGTTCGGTGTGTGGGAGCGGCAGGTTACTAAGGTAGGGTAAGACTTTAGAGTCTCTGGGCAATCGCCACTTAAATGTATGCAAATTGCATTTAGCCAAATTGAGCGTTAACGTTAACTCAAGCACGTGCGAATGATTGACTCAAGGCTGACTGAGCGCATCTGCCAGACAGATAAAACACATCTGATAGATATAGAGATAGTAAGTTATCTATAAAGCGCAACTGATTGATGGGCATTCATAGATAACAAATCATGATTAGAAGCAGCTGCTGCCTGACTCAACTGACTCAACTGATTAGCATGCATATGCGGAAGTGCTGCCAGATGTATTCGATTTCATTCAACTCTTGAGCCTACCAGAGACGGAGAGAGAGGGAGCGTAGGCTGAAGTGCCAGCCAGCTACTTTACTTCCATTTTAATCGTGTTCAAGTGCCCAGTTAATCCTGGCACTTCCGCAGGGTAGCATTAGGCCGCGCGCTTGAATCCTTTATCATATGCATTGCACTTCCGTGTGAATGTCCTACAAGTGCGGCCTTAAACGAGGGCTGCTTAAGTAGTTGAGTGCCTTATGCTTGAGTTATTCAATTTCCTTTATAAGTTAACATTTCTAATATAATTAACTTAATTTGTAATAGACTAGCTCATCATCAGATCATTTGCTAATCTATAGATCTACAAAGAAGAAAATACTATTCTAGAGATCTACAAAGAAGAAAATATTTAAGATATTCAACATTTCCCACCATTAATAATGTGACTAATTAAGTTTTTCCTAATGCCATTATCTAACACACAACGGAGATCAGTAATATTTCATGACACGCATAACTCCCATTAATTGCTATACGCAATTATATTGCAGATTATGGCCATATCAGTTATTCGCTGAATCCGATGGCAAATGCAATTTTTCATAACTTCAACAGCCTCCCACATGGCAGTTAACATGCTCGCTCGAGTCGGCCCATTACATGCACTTCGAAATGGCTTTGCCAACGCCATATTTACTCCATAGACTACCCAAACTGTCTCCATTTTTATGCGCTAGCCATAAAACACAGTCTCAACTCTTTTTTGCCCGCAATGCCAAACGAGAAAAAAATATATCTTCACCGCAATTGGCAGATGCTAGGCGCTTGGGGTTTTTTTTAGGTTTTGGGCTTTGGAGTCTGGGTCTGGGTCCGGGCCACTTGGTTGCGACCACAGAAGTGACTTAACTGGCTGTAAGCCGGCTCATATGCGCGACTTGGATGTATCACAGTTCGAGCGTGCGCCGCCGCCGCCGCCTCCGTCACTGTTTCCGCCCTCGCCGCGACTGCAACTCTATTTCATTTCAAACTCCACTACACATGCCATGTCTGGATGACACTTGACTGAATATTTATGGCCACAAATGGAGCGAAAATAAAATCGCCAAGTCACGGGCGGACGCGTATGCGAATGCGACCAGCAACAACAGCCAGCGGATACACATGGCGATGGCCATGTCGATGGATGCCTTTGTCTGGACTTGTGGCCACATGGAAGACATGCCCTTTTTTGGGCGTGCTGTAACTGTGCCCCAGCTGCGGCTCGGCGGCCGCTTTAGTGGCACACAAAGACCAAACAACCTCACTCAATACCGTTAGCCTGACCGGGCCCAAAAAATAAGTGAAGAAAATCAAGAAAATAAAAAACTGGTGACTGCCCCATTGGCTTGAGTTTTGGTTTTGGTTTGTGGTTTGTGGTTTGATACTCTGTACCCTGTATAAAAGAGGGCATGTAGACATGTGTATAGTAAGTAGGAGGCAGCACCAACATATTTTGGACAAATTAATTATAAAATTAATTTAATTTTTTTTTAATTATTAAAAAAAATTTTTTTTCATAAATTAGTCAGCAATTAATTACGCAGTATCTCATCAGTCAATACACTCTCGGCTTGTCGTTTGCCCGACTCTTTCTTGATCTTTATCCATATCTGCGCACTTGGCACTATGCTGGCACATGAAAATATTAACAAATATTTGCGCTTATTTATGTGGCTTTTGTTTTATCAGTTTGTTTATTCAATGATTATGCTCAGACTCGGGCGAAACAGACTCCGATTTGCCCTCCAGCTTTAAGTCTGGCTAGTCGGCGCTTGGTACGTTGTTCCGGCAGCACGGTACCAGCCGGGCAAATATGTAATGAAGCATAAGCAATTATGATAATGTCGTTTGTGTTTACGTTACGTTCCGAATTTTTTCTTCTCTCTGCCCCATATGTGTTGTTGTTGAAGCTTATCAGCGAGCACTGAGTCGAGCGGGCGGAGAACAGGGCGGCCTCCAAATTGTTGACTTAAGTGGAAACTCTGCTTGCCACTCGACCACTCGTAAAGGGGTATAAGAAACTACGAATACATCCAATATCAATAAGATAAGCTGGCTAGCTGATAATATAATAGGTTTATGACCATATAAATTATTGGTAAAGAATAAAAATATTAATATGAAAATACGTAAACATACTAAATAATATTTTTGAACATAATATATAATTAATATATAAAAGATATAAATTAAAATTTATTATTAACTAAAGATATTTACGAATCAATTTATAAATTTTTTTTATACAATTTTTGTACATTTTCATTATTAATATTATATGGATCTGATTGAATAATCAAGAGTAAAAACTATAATATTTTTATTATCAACAATCACATTCAAGCCTTCATCAGCGTGTTACATCAGCAATTTGGCTCGATCTTAAAATAAATTCAGGCTGCTTTCAGCTAACTCAGCTTAATTAAGTAACTGACTGAAAGGCAACAGCAAAATTACTATGTTGATTATAATAACCTTTTGAACCGCAGCTCAATCAGTTCGATTGCAAAGCCCGCTCCACAGTTCGCACTCAGTAAGACAGAAATTGCAAAATTTTCCATTTATTTTATTTTTGGGCTCAACTTTAGCCGAATGTCACGTAAAACACGCGCCGTTCAGCAAAGAACTGTAACAAAAATATATTTCTACTTGCTTGTATACGCTTCTCGTGGGGTATGACAGCTGTTGGTTCACGATTGGTATTCAATAGTCGAATTGCTATATATTGAAATGGATAGCTAGCATAGCCAATGCTTATAATAAAAATCTATTTGTTTGAGTTACTTTTTTTCTGCATGTTACAGATATGCATTGATCCGTTTTTCTTTTCGTTTATTTTTAGCTTTGGCAAAATGCTATTAGGCCACGCCTCCAACAGGTAGCTGCAATTTGCAATTTGGAGTTTTTCAACAAGTTCTGTGGCTTTTCGGTCGGGTAGGCAGCCAAAATATTGACGCCCATTGGCAATTTATGCAAATCAAAACTGAAAAACTCAACCTCCAGCAACCTCAACCGTATGGTCGGGGGTCGCCACTTGGTGTTTGGCTTTGGCCACGGTATTGGCCTGGCACCCAATGGCACACAATTTTGGCACCACTTGAATTAAGCCATCGGCCTCGGGGCTCGCAGTAAATTAAAATTGACAAAAAGTAACGCAGTGAAATGCGTAGCAGCTCTTTCTCCACGCTGCTCAAGCATAATTTCGCCTAGAGCTTCTGTCACTCTCTTCCAACTATCTCTGGCAATGGACCCCATGGATGATACTTGAAAACTCGTTGAGCCAGGCGTTTATCTAAAGTTCAACAACTTATGCAAATCTGTGTGTGTAAGTGTGTGTATATGTGCTTCAATCAATGCTTTGCTTACAAACCGCACTCACACACACGCACACACACACACACACACACTTGCATATCAACACTCAGATGTGCAGGAATGTGTTGTTGGGTTCATAAACTATGCATATCTTTCATATTTCGATACCCTAACAGAGAGGGCATTCTAATTTGATAGCTTATCATGGCTTTTAAATAAAATTTATTTGAATTTCCTACATTTCTAATTTTTAGCTCAAATATTAAATTTTATAAATTGAATCAGCTGCATCATATCATATCAATATCTCTTATACATCATTTTAAAGAGTATTTAATGTTTGGCAGTTCTCAGCTCTGCTTTGCTTAGTATCAACCGCAATTGTATTTCATTATATTCTACTTCTTTTTTTTTTTTTGTCAAAAGCTATCTTGGATCTGGACATGAGTACACATACTTAATCTTTGCGCTGTGCTTGTTGTTCTGTTGATGATTAATGTAAATGTGTTTGTGTGTGTGTGTGTGTGTCGTCCAGTGCATTTTGAAGCCATTAGTCATGAGTTGTGTTTTGTTGCCGTCGTCGTTGGCGACGCTCTTGAAATTGTCGGACAAACGTTTCAATGTTGAATGCCCGAATAAGCGGCTTAGGATCTGGCAAAAGCGCAAAGGTTAAGTCAACTGAAGTGGAAAAGCCAACAGACGAATCACGAACAAATAAAAAATACAAAAAATGTCCACATGGAAAACTCAGACAATTGTTATCATCAATTGTCACATGGAAACAGATTGATTGAGTGCGAATAGAAAAGCTGACACAATGCAGTTGCAGTTGAAGGATTACAGCAGTTCATGTATATTTTTTTACAATTGAGGATACGGATAGATTATCTGAATGGAAGTGAACATTTTTTATTGACCTGAGAAGTTAAACACTTGATCGACTCTTTTTAAGAAGTTTCAGTTTATCACATTGGAATACAAATCGATTTTTGTTATTGAGAATCTAAAAGAATTCGACTAAGCGTGTTTTCAAATCACATTTTCTCGAATCTCTGAACTTATCACTTACGTAGGTATTTCATTTGAAACTTAACTTCTTAAACAATTATTTTTCGTTTAACCCAGTTCCGAACATGCCAAAAAAAAATCTCTAGTTTTTGCTTACAATTTTTATTGAGCACTTTTTTCTTATTATCGCAGCTTTTCAAGCTAATCCACTAGTCGGTACGTACACTAGTACGGGAAGTGCTTAAATTTGGATTATAAAACAATGCCAGTATCAGGTAACAATTGATAAAGACAACTTGAATAAAGAACGGCGCGCTAACCCATTTGAGTCGCTCACAATTACCCGTCGAACAAGTTCATTAATGAGACACTTGTTCAAATACGGTTATCATAAAAAAAACTATGTATACATATATATGAATAACAGACATTAATAATTTATAAAGAATTCAAAGAATTGCATTGCTGTAGTTGAAATACAGCTGAAAACTAAAAAAATAAAAGATAAGTAATCGGAAAATTTTAGACAAAAAATCAAATTGTAAGCAAGTATATAAATATGAATTGAATATAATAATTACAGGGTATCTATTAATCTATCTCTTTCTGCTAATATATCCTTTAATAATGTAAATTATAATCTACCTCAACTGAAGATTTTCTTGTACATTACTTCTCATTTAAAGGGTACTTTTATAGTCGAACACACAACTTTGACCTCCTCTATATCGAAGCATACTCTATGTACTTAAATTCTCGCTTAATTTGAAACTTTATGCGAGTGTTGCCAATGCTGTACATAAACAATTATAAAGCGCTTAACTCGGACTCAACGCAAGCAGCAACTCGAAGAAGTGCTGATCCGAGCTATTTACGCTTGAACTTGACCTTTTTATGGGCATGGCCGGAATGCACTTAGCCGCTGCACAGTGGTGCGCAGTGGCTTCACAGTAGCTGCTTATGGCATCAGCGCCGTGGTCGTAATTCATCAGTATACTCATTGGCATGGTAGCGCCCCAATGCTCGACGTTAAGTAGCTGCGTCTAAGCCGCTTAAAAAGACAGAAAGAGAGACAGAGAGGGAGAAGGAGAGACGAACGATTGGGCGGGCGGACAAAGTGATAGACGGATGAACGGAAAGTAGAGAAGCATTAGCAGTGACCGAAGAATCAACTGATTCGCATTGGCAATACGGTCTCGTGCATTGTTTGACCCAATTTGCTAGCTGCACGTTTTGCCACACACACAAACGAGTGTGCTGCCATATGAGTGAGTGTGTGTGTGTGTGTGAATGTTGTGCAATGCTCAAGTGAGTGAATGCCTTGGCCTGCTGTGCCTGGCCTGGAGTGTGCCATGTTCTTTGCTGCTAATTGGATTAATAATGACAGAAACAATGGAGCAGCAGCAAAACTGCATGAGCAATATCGTAGGATTATGTAAGTCAATCGGCAGACAGCATAAAAGTGTCGGCGGCCATATGGAGCGCATAGAGAGCTGTCAAAACATAAGCCAGTAAAGAAAAGTTAAGTCCATAAGTTGGGCAATGATTGCCTTAAATGTAAATTGGGGCAGTTGCGAGTAACAAGTTTAGCACAAATGTTTTGTTTATATGGTAATCTTGAATGATTATGTAATAAGTCAATGAGTGAACTAGTTCATTGAGTAAATTGGAAGTGGATTAAAAGCTTTATTATGATGAATGCATTTTTATTTTATTATTTGACAAATAAGAAAGGAATTGTGTTAAGCGAAAATCTGATGTGCTCTGGATTCAGAAACTGAAACCTTTTCATTTAGCTGTTTTTTTTTTAAAGAATATTTATACATTTACATTATCAATTTGTATTAAATATAATATATAAATTATATTAAATGAACTAGTTCATTAACACATATTCCGTGAATATTCCAAAGAAAAGTATAAATAACTAACTGGAGACATTAGAAACCCAATGCCCAATAATAGCCACATAATTTCTCAAACGTCTAGACCTATCGACTCGCAGTACCGTTTAATCTAAACCATAAGCACTTGGCACTTAATAGATATCATGCTCAGCACAGTTTTTTAATCACCAAATAACTGACCTCAATAAATTATTACAATGCTTATGTAATTCCGCCAGAGGTGGAAAGGCACAGTGACTGTAAACTGCTTTATCAGCACTGAAACAGTTAAAGAGTCAACAAAAAAATACTTTATAGAAATGATTGAAACGGAACAATGTGTCTGTATGTGTGATATAGTATTTGTGTTTATCTTAGATAAGTTATCTGAAAACTGTAACTAAGATTGTTATGAGCAATAGCAGTTCCCCAAGAGCCAATCGACGTGACAAACAAAATATAATTTGGTCAATGATATTTCCGAGTTCGGTTATCGATAATTTCTAGACAATAGATGAGCTCATAAAATATTTAGTCTATAGATAGAGAATATTATTTAAATATATATATGCGATAAAGCACGCTCTATTTATAACGTATGCATAATATTTATTTATTTATTAGTAATTCTTGGCAACTTGTTGTGGCAGGCGCGATGGGGCTAGGGCTCAGCATGCGGCTCGAATTCGAGCTCGAGTTCATGTTTTTCGCTTTTATTTATGTCTGTTCTACATGAGCCAGATGTTGTTGTTGTTGTTATTGTTATTGTTCTTTGAAGATTTTGACACTTTGTCTTTTGCTTTAGCGCTTGGCCCTCTGCCCGAGTTTTGTAATCGAGCGGTAAAAAGCTTACGGTTCTTCTCTTAACTGTTGTTGTTATTGTTGTTGCTTTGATTTTGCAGCTGTGAGTTAAAAGTTCTTAATGGCAGCTGTCCTCATAAATTTAATTAAAAATCGTTTAAAATCCTTTTTCTTCAAAAATTGCTAAAGCGAAACTTTTCCTGTGCAGAGGTGACTTAGTGTCAACACGTGCCCCATTGCTCTTATTGTTGCTTCTCTGTGTATTAGTGTGTGCGTGTGTGTTTGTGTGTGAGCCAAACTTTTGGGGCAACAACAATAAAAAGTTTTGCTGCAGAGCAACGGCAAGTGCAGGCCAAGTATCTGCAAGATAAAAACTGCTGTAGATAGAAAGATACAAGTGGAACTTTTATGCAGATGTTTTTTATCAAGTTTTACTGGTGGTGTTATTGTCATTGTTGTTGTCGCTGTCGCTGTTCGCGTGACAAACAAATAGAAACGAATTCATAATTGGCCACGAACCAACCCCCCAAGAGCCAGCTGCAGGTAGCTCGAAACGCGGGTTGTTTGTTTCCAGGGTGCGTCACCATGGCGTATGATGAATATAACGCACGTGGATGTCACACGTTTGCCAGAGGGCGCTTGTGATTGTTGTTGATGTTGTTGCTATTCCTATTGCTGTTGATATTTTAGACATGTTGCCGCTGTTATTGAGCTTCAAGCGAGGCCTTACCCTTCGACTGGCTTTCTGACTTAGTCTTCGCCCTCGACTTATTGCCCATTCTGCTCAAAACAAACAAACTTGATAATGTATTGATTTAATAGATTTGATTTTTGTTTAATAACAATTATTTTATTATAATATTTATAATTATCCATCTAGCTCATATATGGAGAATATATATATATATTGAGTCACCTTAAGCTATTTTTATTTTATATTATTTTTTTGTTCTTTCTAATTGACATGAACTAAATATTTTTAGTGTATGCAAGTATTCTACATTTCATATTCTCAACTTGTTGACATTTTCTTTGCCGTATTTTAATCAATTTTATAAGCCCTGTTTTCCGCACTGACAACGCACACAAATGCCAAAAATGCTCATACGCAATGTTGACCCAAATTTGTTTTTTTTTTACAGCCCAGGCAAAACACCCTTGAAACTGACAATCCCATGCAATCCAAATATTGTAAGCAGAAGACACAAGTGCCAAAAAAGGGAGAGAGAGAGAGAGAGGTAGTTACAGTTGAATGTTTTGTGCCACGAAGACAGTTACAGGGAGGGTTGCAATTTCTATATTCGGGGCGCGGTTTTCGTCGTTGTGGCCATTGTTATGCAGCTGCATCATGTTGAATTGGGTCAGACCAGCACGTGCCTAACGCCAGATGAGCTGCCTCAGTATGCAGTCTCCATATTTAAATCATATTATGCAAGGCCATTTGCAAGCAGTTAGTTTCATATTTTCATTTAAGCTGCGCCTCGGGCCACGCCAAGGCTCATTAAGAGATAAAATGCGGCATATCCTGCGGCCCACTTCAGCTAATTATGCAACTGCAGCGCCTTCAACTCACAGCTGATGCAGTTTCAGGCTGCACTCAGAACTTTCATTTGATGCCACCAAAAAAAAAAAAGACAGAAAATGGCCCTAAAAAAGGCGAACTGTCCGCGATTCCAGCCATTGTCCAAGTTTCGTATTCAGCACTGTTGACAAAGTGCTTTGTTTTGGTTTTGGCTTACACTTAAAATAGGATTTTGAACCATACAATTTTTTTGAGAGACAAAACTTTATATCAGAAATAGCTTTGAGCCTTGGAAAAGTTTTTTTTTATCTATATGTTAAAAACTCTAGTTATAGAAACTCAAGCTATTTGAGTCAAACCCAAGCCAAGACTTGGGTTGGGTTCATTATGACGGAAAAGCAACTTTTTCCAGTTACAGCTCTGTCGACAACAACAAAAAACGCAGTCATCAGTAGATGAGCCACAGCGAAGCGGAAAATATAAGTTGTATCATTTATCAAAATTAACATTGGGTGAAGGCAGTGGAAAATCGAAACCCGAGTGAAATGTTATGCATATGACAAGAGCTGCCAATGAAGCTATCAAGGCATAGCCGAAGACCCAACAAAAATAATAATAATATTTGTGTTGGGGCTTCGGTGTCAATGAGATTGATTGTTCCGCCAGCTAAAGTTAAAGGAAATAAATAAATACTTTATCGGCCAAGTGGCGCCCCGGTCTCAGGTGTTGTTGTGCTGCCAAACAAATGTCCATTAATGATGCGGTACACACAAAGCTTTTGCTAAGTCTGAACGACAGCTGAGCTGATGTAGGATGAAGTGGGGCCATTTACTATGAGATGTTAATATCGGTAGCTTTGGCCGCACGCTTTTACATCGTTTGTTACGTTCACACCAAATGGGGTGTAATTTACTCACTTATCTAAAGTGCTGGAAAGTCTTAAATTTTTAAAATCCTATACTCTGTTTAGATAGCAATGGGGGATATAGGTTTTCTGCGCCCTTCGGTTTGTAATATAGTCTCTCAGAGGTGTTGTCAGCAAGGTTATTTGATCTAGGGCAGAAGCCGTTTTTGTTCACTCACTTCTGATCCTAGATGCGTCAACAATGGTGACACTTGTGCAAATGCAAAATTTATTTTTAACATATTTAAACAATTTAAGCTTTGGGCGCAACACTTGCTAAGCAATTATTTACATTTCATTTAGCGACAACTCGTTCAGTAAACATATAAAAAAAAAAAATAAATGTTAAAAATATACTTTTTTGTCGAGCAGAGCTAGGCCAACTGCTAGCTCGTTCCGCTTATATATGTGTGGTTATAAAAAAATATAGAAATAAAAAAAATGCTTTACAGCCTTCAGTAATGATATTTTCAATTTGCGAACAAGCGATTATTTGCAATTTGTCATCGAGAGGCAGTGCTGAAATCCGAGTTTCAAAGTCGGCAACTGAAACGGATTTTGCTTATTATTTTTATGGGATATCATATAACTGGAAAACTTTCAAGGAACTCAATCAAAGCTCAAGCACAACGGCTGAGGCAGCAGTTGGACATGAAAATGCAAAATAAATAAAAACAGGAAAGAACCAAAAATAATCTCAAAGATAATATACACGATTGGGATGCCCTTATATAAATAAATAATAGACACAAGTAGACATATGTATATAAACAGTTTGAGTTTACTCAATATATTATTCCAGCTATATTAATTTTATTTTTTTTTCTCATAATATAATATAATATATATTTACTATAAAAATACAGTAAAAAATGAATTTAATATAATTTTACTTCAATTTACTTCTGTTTCTATAAAAAGTAAAAATTCTTATTAAGAATATTTTAACTCTTTAATAAAGTAAATTTTAAGCTTTGCTAAATTTAAAGTTTTTTGTCGTGTTTCTCACAAACTGGAAAATTTTGATGTAATCTGCATATAGCAATTTATACACATAATTTAATATACTAATATAAAGTTCCACTTCATTATAATACACTTTATTTATACTCTATTTGTAAACTTTTTCGCAAATCTCAGCAGAAAGCGAAAAAACACACAAATCAATTTGTTTTGCTTATTTTCCGTTCGTTTTTTTTTTTTTACACTTCAGCGAGCATGTAGGGAGCCGGAACAGGGGATTGGGTTAGCTGGTATTCTAGGCCTAAAACATGTATTCGAAACTAATTTAAATAAAAACCAATCTGGCTGAAAATGTCAAACATAATTTGAGCCAACTGCTTGGCATCTTATCGGTTTATGTGTTGTGACGGGTCTTGAAAACTTTGTCGTTTGCCTTTGTTGTGCCTGTGTGTGCGTGTGTGTGACGTAGCGTAACTGTGACTGTGACTGTGACTGCAACTCAATTCAAATTGCCAAACGAACTTTCCACTCGGCACAAACAATTTTTATTTTTATAGCTCCCCCCTTTGCCTCGTTCGCCCCTCCCTATCCATAAGCCCATTCAGCTAAAACCTATCCACAACACTAAAACCAAAACCAAATACCCGACACGTTTCACTTTCGCTGAACTTGAAACGACGACGAACTTGAGAACATGGCCGCGCATGCTGATGATTATCCCAGACCCCAAGCAAGGCACCAGCCAACGCGAGCATCCTTACGCCTATTCACACAGACTAACTCGACTTCAAGTAGGCGCCCATCAAGCTAAAAGACTCGCCACGGCACATACCCCGTAATAAGTCTTCAGCAAACATAACTCACATTTGAGCTCTCAGGATATGAATTGTCTTAGCTTAGCTAATAATATAGCCTATTTGAAAGGCCATAGGCCAGTAAATACATTTAATAAATAATATAAAATTAATAAAATAACGAGAAAATAAATAAGTAAATATAACATTGAATTAATTGTAAATATATTCATAATCTTGAAATAAAAATAGCCTTAGCCTTAAGTTTTAGAAATACCAAAAATAATATACAGAAAATATTGGTACAATGACATAATACAAACTTAGCGACTGATACTAAGTACAGGGTATACAAAAAAGTAAAGTGAAGAGAGAGACAAAGCAAAACAGACATAAAAATGCTTAGGCCAAAAGCAACGACTGTGATAAGCGCTCGAGACAATGAAAAGGAAAGTGGACAGCAAGTGCTGTTCACTTTTAGGCGCTATAAAGAGCGCTCCTTCCACAAGAATACAAATATATATATATATAGGGTCGGCAAAGTTATGAGAATTGAGGCGAAACATTGGACTGCACCATAAAAGATTACAATAAAACAGACCGCAAATACAAATAAAAACGTCCACAAGCAATGCCATTTATATTGGCCATTTTTAAGAAAGCTTCCAAAGACTTCCTCCATATATACATACTGTTCATATATATGTATATATTTGAAGCGAAATTAATTAGCTGCTCATCAAATGGGGCAGCCCGACAAATCAAAGGGCAGGGAATGCCAAATGAAAGCAGTATAAGACCACTAAATTCAATTTGATTCGATTTGATTCGAAACGATTCTGTAATGAAACGCAGCTATCAATAACGTAGGTATATAGATTGGCCAATCTGTTAGCTATTGATTGTGGTCAAGAGTGCATGAAAATGGCCAAAATTGAGCTAAAGAATTGCTATAGTCGAAGGATATAAATTAATATAATATACACCAGGGCATATTAAAAAAAAAAAAACAAATAAATATTTATAAATATTTAAAAATTTTACTTATATTCCCAAACAATTTATTTATTTTTTTTTTTTAAATATTAAAATTTTTGGAAAACAAAAAAAAATCAGCGTGATATGTTAATACAATAATTTGTCAAATTCCTAACAGAATTGTCAGCTAAAAAGAATATATTAACCTGTTTTCCCCCTATTAGCATATACATAAAGATCAGAGTTCTATGGCAAATCGAATCTTTCATTTTATTAAAACTGTGAGCAAATCAATGAAGCTTTTGTTTTTGATTAAGCCCAAGAAATCATTTGTTAAACCTTTTCTCATATATTTTTATTATTATATTATAGCACTAGCATGCTCTTTATATAAGATTACAAAAATTGTTTTTAGCCCTTAGATAAAGCCGTTGATTTATTGAATCTCAGAAGCAATGCCTGTTCATTGACCCCAGCGTCTGATTTGCAGTTAACTGCAGACCATAAAAGCTGTTACCAGTCTTCAAATGGATAAGCCGAAACTATATATAAATTCATATAATATACATACATACACACATATATATATTGATAAGCTCAGCTTCAGACAATAAACTTGCTGCTCCATATCCAATTTTCGCCAAACTGATTCGCAGTGCATAAAAAGGGCCAACCTTTTGGGCCTTTTTTTTAGTGCGAAAACCAAAAAAAAAAAGGCGGCGGCGAGGAAGAAGCATTTGGCAGCAATCAAAAACCGCAACATGTTAACTGTTAATGCCCCAGACGCCTATTCAAGTCCTGAAACTCTCCATATGTTTGACGGAGCCCAAACCGAAGCCCAACAATGAAAACCGTTCGCTGACCGTAAAGGCGTCAAATATAAATTATATTAAAAAAGTGTTTGATCGACTTAACATACTCTCTAAATATCTACAACAAGGATTACATGAGTCTTATTTATCGAGCATCTACAAAATATTCTTTTGTGTGCCTGACAGACAAATTCGCTGGACGAATACCCTGTATCCGTTATCATTTCTCTTTTTTTGACACATGTACAGGGTATTATACCAGAAAAAAAGGGGCTCCCAAGTCCCGGATCTCAATAATTCAAAACAATTTCATTTTATTGCCCAAGTTTTGGTGCAGGTTTCGGGTAACAGCACAAAGCACAGTTTAAGCTAACAATGCGGCCAACACTTGGTTGACCCGGCCTGCAGAGCGCCTGTGGATGGGATGGGGGCAGGCGCAGGCATAACCCTTTTTAACAGTGCGCGGATATAAAACATTTTGTAGCGAGCTGGGGGTCGGGGGAGCAATGCTGGGCTTATGAACTAGGCGTGAAAGCTAACACATAAAGCAGCAGGTTGGAAGTTAGGGTAGGGGGTGTGGAGCTGGTCAGGGGGGCAACAACTTACCGTTTGGTCGCAAATATTTGGCTAAGCTCAAGGCGAAGGCTGCTACTGCTACAGCTGCTGCTGCTGATGATGAAGATGAAGATGAACGGGTTCGTAATCCTTTTAGCGTCTGTTAATGAAAATTGTGCTAGTCGCAAGGCGCAGCACACACCTATACACGCACACACACACACACTCACACGCACAGGGAGAGTGAGAGAGTGAGAAACAGCAGCTATTAATGAAGTCTAGCCACACCGAGGGGATAAAGGCGCTATTAATTAACTTCGTATTATAAAAAATATCTTTCAAGTTGTGCAAGATTGAGTTTAAAATTTACCGCGTAACTTAAACAATCGAGCGGCTTAATCAAAGTTAATTACGTGAGCGAATTGTTGTTTATCAAGTTTTTTCAGGCCTAATAATTCACACTTTTTTAATTTCAAATCTATTTTGATATACAATTTATAACTGTTGTTGTTCTTTTGACAAATTTTAAAAACAGCGTAAAACTTAATAGTATTTTTTCGTTATTTTATTTGGTAATTCCGTTAAAACACGCAGCAGCCGCAACGAAACGCACAGCGCGAGCATCCAAAACCGAATGAAAGCCGAAAATTGTTGTGTTGTGTTTTCATGTTGCTTGCGGTTGCGCGGTTGCACATCGAACCGAGTCGCATCGAGCCGCAGCACGTTCGAACCGCTGTTGCTCGCATAGGCGGCGCAACTGTAGGGGTTAAAATAGAGAACATTTTTATAGCTGAGCAGATTTCATAAGTCATTTATGTAAGACTCTGAAAATTAAAATATAGTGAGTATATAATGAATATAATGAGTTCAGAGCAAAGGTGAGCTCTTGAGTATGGGAAGTCTCAATTAAGAATATATTTATTTCTTCGAACAGGTATTAAAATAGTTTAAAATAATTTTTTTTGTATAATTTATTGTAATATTTTATAGTTTTATATACATATATCTTACATTTATTTCCTCAATCTTTAAAGATAAATTGAGATTCGGATTGAGCCCATGCTCTTGAGTCTGGTAAGTCTTAATTAAGCATATATTACCACGAAAAGTTTTAAAAATATAAGTAATTATTTCTTATTATATATTATATATTTTTTTAATATTTATTTTCTAATCAAGCAAATGATGCATCACTTAAGGCAGCACAGACACTAGAGCCATCAGAGCAGACGCCAGTTACAATTAGCCCTTGTCTTAGGCGTATGCAAATCTCTGCGCGTTTATAAAACCATTTTAAAGAGAGCCGAAATAGGGCTCATTAATAAACAGATGTCATAAAGCCTCTTGGCTGGTCTGAGAATTCATTCATTAAGTCCTAAACCACTTACAGTATGCACAGCAGTCACAATAGTCGCAGACAATCGAAGAGGTGCTGACGGAAGGGTATTGTAAAATCAGATTTCCAATTCATGTAATTAAATCCAAACAGCGCCTACGAAGAGGAAGCGAAAGCCGGACAGCCGCACGGATTGCCGTAGAGTTTCGCCAGAAAGCATATGTATATGTAAGTAAGCCGGGCCAACAGGCAATAACAACAACAAGCGACAACAACGACAACAACAATGTGCATGTTGTCAAGGCAACTGATGGGCCCAAAACAATTGAGAATTGTTTTTCTTTTGGCAGGTAAAACAGTGCGAGAGGCATTGCACCTGCAAAAGGTAGCAAATATACTTGAGCAAGTGCATCTGCGATTCGGCGGAAGTGCGCAAAATTGGAATTCGCAGCGAGGGAAATTCTTAAAAAGAAATTAGAAAATGAATTACTATGACGAAGAGATCACAATCAGCGGCTCAGCGGATGGCAAGCATCTGAGCAGTGTGCCCCTGGAGCGACAGTCGAGCAGGACGAGCGGAGCAGTAAGCCGAGCGACTGGCAGGCAGCGTCATATGGTAGGTGGATCACTCCAGATATATATTCCATGAAAATTCACTGAATATGCTTGGCAGCAACTGCAGGGCAGCTCCGCGGACGACGATGGCCTGCTGCAAGATATCATAGATCACGATGATGAGGCCGAGGACAGCGACAACGACGACGACGATGATGACGATAGCGAGCTGCAGCTGGGCGGCATGACAACGACCATGGGGCGACCGCAAACGCGTCCGGGTAGCACGCGGAATGCGAAAGCCGTGCAGCCAATGCCCATTGCTGATGACCAGCTGAGCTTCGGCAGCTCGGACGAGGCAGCCGGAGAGCTGGCAACCGGCGTCAAATTGTTGCAGCAACAAAAGAAGCTACCGCAGCCGACGCAGCAGCGGCACAGTGCTGGGCCGGCACAGGAGAAGGCGACAACGTTCGAGCTGACGCCAGATAAATGGGAGCAGCTGCCGCTGCAGCCAGAGCTGAAGGAGCTATTTCCCTACATACTCAAATATACGCCGCAAACCATAGAGACGCCATATCATCTGCAGCCCTTTGTGCCCGAGTTCGTGCCCGCCGTGGGCGATGTGGATGCCATGCTGAAGGTGCAGGCGCCGGCACTGCTGCAACCGCAGGCGCATCGTCAACGGGAACTGGATGAGCAGCTGCAGCGCCTCGGACTCATGCTGCTGGACGAGCCATCCGGTGCACAGAGTGAGCCCAGTCTACTGAACATGAAGCTGCGCTCGGTGCTGAGCGGCAGTCGTGCCGGCAATTCACGGCATGCCGCCCGCTCAGCGACGCTGGTGCCCACCGCCAAGACGGCCAAGGATATTGATAAGTGGATTGCCGAGGTGGAGCAGGTACATATGACGCAATCCATGTACGACTCACAGCCCAGAAAGGACATCGACGCCCTGCTGGAATGCTGGCCACGCTCCTACGGCACAGCAGCCAACAAGGAGGCCATCGACGAGGCCTATCGCGCCTGCCTCCAACAACAAATCTCGCTGCTCGATTATGTTCGGACGCTATGCGAACGCTTCGGCGTGGAGGGAGCACTCGAAACGCAATCGGATTACATACACAATATACAGACGCTGTTTGCCCTCTACCTGGCCGCCAGTCAGGCCTGGGAGTAGCGGCTGTAGTGGAGTTTGTGCAGTTCTTGCACTAATAACGCTAATGGCTTCGATTAAGTGACAGCCAGACGCCGTTTGTTTGCCTTTGTGCGGGTTGTGCCCGCTGTTGGGCCATTAAATCGACTGGAATCGACACTCTCTCTCTCTTTCTCTTTCTCTCTTGTTTCAATTGGGCGGGGATTGTAAGCTTTATGTCCGCTGCATTTACATTTTATCTGCTGCTTCAAGTGACAAAAATAAAATTTGGTTTGGCCATTTTTTCAGGCACAGCAAGTGACAACGAAGCCAGCATAAATAAATGGCTAAAATGTGAATGCAAAACAAGTCAGAATGAAGTCAGCAATGGCTAAAAGTGCAGTATTTCATCAAACGGCTTGGCTACAATAGGCGAAACAAACGTATGCAATATTCAGCTAGCAGAGCCAACGGCGTTGTGGTCACGAGTAACGAGCAGTTAAGCCAATCATCCAGTTGGCCAAATCGCCAACAACAACAATTGGCTAATTAGAGGCGCTTAAGACAACATTTGCCTGGATGTCACCGCCGCCGCCGACGCCATTTGACGACCTTAATTATGCGTACACCCGCAAAGAGCCATTAATGACATTTTCGATGCGTAAGCAAGCGCCTGCCGCAGACACTCCTGTTCGCGATGTGCATTCTGTGCTTCACATTATGCACCTCACCCACCACCTCATGTTCTTGGGGGTGCATTGGCTGTCCATCAAAGCAGCAATCACATGCAAAGTGCATTATATTACAGTTAATTTTCAGCGTCTTCCGCATCGTGTGAGCCATCTCTACTTTGAATCGCTACTTCGAATAACAATTGCGAGCGCGAATAACAATTAATTAAATTTAGATTTAATTATAAACCAAATGAAAATACAAAATGTGATATATTACTATAAAATCTTTTCTCAATTTTAAATTTCATTTTTATACCCGGAATTTATTGAAAATGAAAAATTATATCCCACTACATTTCCCCTTCCACCGAACCTAAGCTCTCACTCACTCCGCCAACTCACCATACCCACTCACCACGTACTCACCCACCCACTCACCCCACCCACTGACCCCTCCCACCTACTTACCGCATCCACTCACCCTACTCACTCACCCTACCCACTCACCCCACCCACTCACCCTACCTACTCACCCTACCCACTCACCCCACACACTCACCCTACCTATTCACCCTACCTACTCACCCTACCCAATCACCCCACCCACTAACCCACTCACCACGTCCTCACTCACCCACTCACCATGTACTCACCCACCCACTTACACCACCCATTCACCCACCCATTCACACTACCAACACCACCCCATTCACACCAGCAACCCCACCAACTCACCAACCCCATAACCCCACCACCCACTCACACCACCCACTCACACCACCCACTCACACCACCCACTCACACCACCCACTCACACCACCCACTCACACCACCCACTCACACCACCCACTCACACCACCCACTCACACCACCCACTCACACCACCCACTCACACCACCCACTCACACCACCCACTCACACCACCCACTCACACCACCCACTCACACCACCCACTCACACCACCCACTCACACCACCCACTCACACCACCCACTCACACCACCCACTCACACCACCCACTCACACCACCCACTCACACCACCCACTCACACCACCCACTCACACCACCCACTCACACCACCCACTCACACCACCCACTCACACCACCCACTCACACCACCCACTGACCCCTCCCACTCACCCCCCTCCCACTCACCCTACCTATTCACCTCCCCCACTCACCCTACCCACTCACCCTATCCACTCCCTCTAAGCTTCCTCTCACTTTCCCTTCAAAGCTCTAAGGGTCTAAAGCTCCCACCACTCCCACCTCACAAAGCTCCTTAAGGCTTCCCTCATTTGATTCCCCTCCCATCCCATAATTTCCCCTCCATCCTAAAATTTCCCCTCTATCCTAAAATTTCCCCTCCCTATAGCTACCCGTAAGCTCTCTTACTCCCACCACGCAAAGCTCTAAGCTTCCTCTCACTTCACTCGAAAAGCTCTATGGGTCTAAAGCTCCGCCACACCTTTCAAAGTTCCGTGAAGCTTCCCTCACTTCCCCCCATTTCCCCTCCCTTTCCCCTCCCTTTCTCTAATTTCCCCTCCCTAAAGCTTTCCGTAAGCTCTGTCACTCCCACTGCACAAAGCTCTAAGCTTCCTCTCACTTCAAAGCTCCAAGGGTCTAAAGCTCCCCCCACGCCCACCTCACAAAGCTCCTTGAAGCTTCACTCATTTGATTCCCCATCCCATAATTTCCCCTCCATCCTAAAATTTCCCCTCCACCCTAAAATTTCCCCTCCATCCTCCCCTCCCTATAGCTCCGTAAGCTCTCTTATTCCAACCGCACAAAGCTCTAAGCTTCCTCTCACTTCACTCGCAAAGCTCTATGGATCTAAAGCTCCGCCACACCTTTCAAAGCTCCGTGAAGCTTCCCTCAATTCCCCGCATTTCCCCTCCCTTTCCTTAATTTCCCCTCCCTTTCTCTAATTTCCCCTCTCTAAAGCTTTCCGTAAGCTCTGTCACTCCCACTGCACAAAGCTCTAAGCTTCCTCTCACTTCAAAGCTCCAAGGGTCTAAAGCTCCCCCCACTCCCACCTCACAAAGCTCCTTGAAGCTTCCCTCATTTGATTCCCCTCCCATCCCATAATTTCCCCTCCATCCTAAAATTTCCCCTCCACCCTAAAATTTCCCCTCCATCCTCCCCTCCCTATAGCTACCCGTAAGCTCTCTTATTCCCACCGCACAAAGCTCTAAGCTTCCTCTCACTTCACTCGCAAAGCTCTATGGGTCTAAAGCTCCGCCACACCTTTCAAAGCTCCGTGAAGCTTCCCTCAATTCCCCGCATTTCCCCTCCCTTTCCCTAACTTCCCCTCCCTTTCTCTAATTTCCCCTCCCTAAAGCTTTCCGTAAGCTCTGTCACTCCCACTGCACAAAGCTCTATGCTTCCTCTCACTTCCCCTTCAAGCTCTAAGGGTCTAAAGCTCCCCCCACTCATACCTCACAAAGCTCCTTGAAGCTTCCCTCATTTAATTCCCCTTCCATCCCAAAATTTCCCCTCCATCCTAAAATTTCCCCTCCATAAAGCTTACCCGTAACCTCTCTTACTCCCACCACAAAAAGCTCTTAGCTTCCTCTCACTTCCCCTCATAGCTCTATGGGTCCAAAGCTCCGTCCCACCTTTCCCCGATTGGCTAGCGCTGATTGGCTGTCCACGATTGGCTAGCGCTGATTGGCTGTCCCTGATTGGCTATCGCTGATTGGCTGTCCCTGATTGGCTATCGCTGATTGGCTGTTGCTGATTGGCTAGCGCTAATTGGCTGTCCTTGATTGGCTGTCCCCGATTGGCTGTTGCTGATTGGCTGTCCACGATTGGCTAGCGCTGATTGGCTGTCCCTGATTGGCTGTCCCTGATTGGCTGCCGCTGACTGGCTGTCGCTGATTGGCTGCCGCTGACTGGCTGTCGCTGATTGGCTGTTGCGGATTGGCTGTCCACGATTGGCTAGCGCTGATTGGCTGTCCCTGATTGGCTGTCGCTGATTGGCTGTCCCTGATTGGCTAGCGCTGAATGGCTGTCCCTGATTGGCTATCGCTGATTGGCTGTCCCTGATTGGCTATCGGTGATCGGCTGTCGCTGATTGGCTGTCCCTGATTGGCTGTCGCTGATTGGCTGTCCCTGATTGGCTAGCGCTGAATGGCTCTCCCTGATTGGCTGTGCCTGATTGGCTGCCGCTGATTGGCTGTCGCTGATTGACTGCCCCTGATTGGCTATTGCTGATTGGCTGTTGCTGATTGGCTAGCGCTGATTGGCTGTCCCCGATTGGCTGTTCCTTGTTGGCTGTCACTGATTTGCCATCGCTGATTGGCTGTCCCTGATTGGCTGTCACTGATTGGCTGTTGCTGATTGGCAAGCGCTGATTGACGGTCCCTGATTGGCTGTCCCTGATTGGCTGCCGCTGATTGGCTGTCTCTGATTGGCTGTCGCTGATTGGCTGTCCCTTATTGGCTATCGCTGATTGGCTGTCCCTGATTGGCTATCGCTGATTGGCTGTCGCTGATTGGCTGTCCCTGATTGGCTATCGCTGATTGGCTGTTGCTGATTGACTAGCGCTGATTGGCTGTTGCTGATTGGCAAGCGCTGATTGGCTGTCCCTGATTGGCTATCGCTGATTGGCTGTCGCTGATTGGCTGTCCCTGATTGGCTATCGCTGATTGGCTGTTGCTGATTGGCTAGCGCTGATTGGCTGTCCCTGATTGGCTGTCGCTGATTGGCTGTCCCTGATTGGCCATTCCTGATTGGCTGTCCCTGATTGGCTATCGCTGATTGGCTGTCCCCGATTGGCTGGCGCTGATTAGCTGTCGCTGATTGGCTGTTCCTGATTGGGAATCGCTGATTGGCTGTCCCTGATTGGCTATCGCTGACTGGCTGTCCCCGATTGGCCTGCGCTGATTGACGGTCCCTGATTGGCTGTTCTTGATTGACTGTCCCCGATTGGCCTGCGCTGAATGACGGTCCCTGATTGGGTGTTCTTGATTGGCTGTCCCTAATAGGCAATCGGTGATTGGCTGTTGCTGATTATCTGTTGCTGAGCTTGGATGCCCTCGGATGACCTTGAATAACCTTGTACAACCTCGAGACTTTTATGAGTTCTGTGTAATGAGTTCCCGGTGTGTTGCTTATGATACTTTTACCGCTTTCTTTTGTCCCAATCAATCGCTATTTCTTCCATATGTTAACTGCCTGCCATGACCACCCTGCTCGAAGTGGCGTCTCACTCAGCAGCACCCGGAAGCACTTCAAGTAATTAACGTACTCTGTTATAAATGACACAAGAGAATCGCAGTTCTCTCTGTAATAACAGTCAATAAACAATTTCATCATAAATTTACAGTTTGTTCGCATTTTTTTTATTCATGCGCCGTTCTTGGCGCTTGATTCTGGGCGTGGCAATTGGATTGGCCACTGCAGCTGGCTGCTTCTGGGCTGGCATTTACTTTCAACACAGCCATGCCACACGGCAGTTGCAACAGCTCGTGCAACAGGATGCCTACGCCTACTATATCAGTCCGAAGATTTTCGATGCGGTATGCCAGTCCAGTTGAGTTAATCAAAGTTAATGAAAGCAACTAAGAACTGATCCACAGTTCAGTTTCTTTAGCGTCCCGAAAGGTACGTCCAATCGGGTGCAGCGTATTATGAAGTATGGATTTCCGGGTCTGGATGATCTGAGGATCTACAGCGACTTTGTACTGTCCTACGATCGCCGTAATCGCGTGGCACATTGGGTCTGTGAGCACTTGCAGTTGGCCAATTTGCAGAGTGTGCGGGGCGTTGGTCGCGCTGCCGCCACATATCGTCCGGATTTGAGTGTGCCCTCGAATTTCCGTTCAACACTCGCCGACTATAAGCATTCGGGCTTTGATCGTGGTCATCTGGCGGCTGCTGGCAATCATCGTGACCGAAAAGTGCACTGCGATGAAACATTTTTGCTGACCAACATAGCGCCACAAGTGGGTCAGGGCTTCAATAGCGGCGCCTGGAACAAATTGGAGATCTATGTTAGGGAGCTAACACAGACCTTCGGTTCTGTGTATGTGTGCACTGGTCCGTTGTTTAAGCCCCGAGCACAAGGTAAACATAAATGGACCGTAGAATACCAAATGATTGGCTCAAGCATGGTGGCAGTGCCCACGCACTTCTTCAAGGTGATCATGGTGGAGTCGCGGCTGCTGTTGGGTAACCCCTACATGGAGGCGTATGTCCTACCCAATGCTCCCATACCAGATCAAGCGGATCTGCGCGATTTCCTCTGTGACATACGAGAGATTGAACACCACGCAGGACTTCATTTCTTTGAGGGAATACGCCGCAGTGCGATTTTTGGCAGCAACTACCCGAGTGAATCGCAGGTTTTTCGAGATTTTGCATAAATCTTATTTGGATGAGTATGAATAAAAAGAAATGTAATTTTTATACATTATATGATTAATTATTCGTTGGGTTCACACTGCTGTCTGAATATATCAGCAGGCTCTGATTAGTTAAGCAATCGGCATTTATTTATTGAGACCTGTAAGAATCGACACAAAATTTAAAGTAAATAGGTGGCATTAATAAATATATAGTTATATAAGTATATTTGCAACTCGCAATAATGTCGCAAATGGTAGATCCTGGGGCCCAAAACTGTGCACTGTACGCGCTGGCGGGCATCACGGGATTCGTTTTCGGCGCCTACTTCCAGCAGGAAAGTGCGATTTGTCAATTGTTCGAGATGATTAAAAGGGATCCGTACTTGTTTTATCATCGACGAAAGTTGTACCCACTCGTAGGTATAGATTTGATATATTTGGATACAACAAAGAATGAATATTTCAATGTCAATGGCCGTTTTCTGTTCGTTTTAGCTGTCTGTATTTCGAGCAGATCATGAAACGAGACTGTGGAACCGTTCCAAAGGTCTGACAAGCAAAATACTCGATCGTCTGTACTTTGTGATATTCGACATGATTAACAATTTAATTTATGATAAGAGGGCCGACGCGTTATCGGTCAATTTGTTGCAACTGATCAAATATGGCCTGCCCAGCATTGATAATATATATGTGCACGAAGACTATGTGGTATCGCAGGACCTAAGTACCAATGCTCCCAGATGGATATGCGAGCATTTGAATGGCAACTACAGAAAGATAACAACCGATGCGGGTGGCGATGCAATGCATCTCCGCTACAATGATGTTTATGTGCTAAGCTGCGGAGCTCCACATTTTGGCAAGGTCTTTAAGCGCGACATTTGGCGTCAGCTGGAAGAACATGTATCACAAATAAGTGAGAAGTTCGGGTCGGTGTACGTTTATACGGGTCCCATGTATTTGCCATCTTGTCGATCTGGAGAATATTGGACTTTGGAATATGAAATTGTTGATTGGATTCCGTTGCCAATGCCATCGCACTATTTTAAAGTGATCCTTATTGATCCGCAGCAGCCGGAGTGCATTCCGTATATGGAGGGCTACATAATAGATAATAAACTTAATTCAGCATGCAGCAGCAAAAAATTGACAGATTATCTCTGTGATATTGCTGAGATTGAGCGGCATACTGGTCTTCGCTTTTTCGAGGGCATTCAATCAACTGTGCGTTTCGACAAAAGACATATTAAAATGAATAGTCAACCGACCTCTCTTGAATATCTTAGTGAGGTAATTGATTCACGCAATGGAAATAGTCCCCGAAATTATCCGTCATAAATAAAATTCGTCAGTCGTTATATTAAATATTGGCTACTTCAAAATGAAACTGTAAACTAAAATAACAGCGTTGCTCTGAAGATTATGGGAGTGATATTTTTTGTAGCATATACCGATATATCGATATAAAACTATTGTTGATTTTCACGCTTAATTAAATATTTTATTATTCAATGATCAACCGAAATCATTGAGAATAACCTATTATTAATAGTAGCTTAATTGCTTTAAATATAATTTAGTTATAATTTAAAAATTATAATTCAAGTGGTTAATTTTCGAACACATTTTCAATATAAATTTTAAAAATATCGCGCAACATATCGAACTAAAAATTAATCAGCACTGCACATCAGAGAAGTGATATCGATATGTGTCGCACGGGCGACAACTTTACGTGGCAAACTGTCAAATGCAACCAATAAGTAGCAGAAAAAAAATCGAATTAGCGAACTGACGTGGAAGTTCGTTTTTGCTTGGAATTTTTGTTAAAAACTGCGTTACCCGTGCGCTCATTCTCAGCGAAAGCTGCAAATAATTGCACAACAATCGCAAAACAACGCATCTAAGCCCAAATTTCGGCGTAACGACGTTTGAAATCGTTCAAATTCGTGAAAACGAGTACGAGAACTTTGAGCTGTAATTAGAGTGTGTTGTGTGTGTGAAAGTTGCTGCTACGCTTTTATGTGCTCATATTGAGTTGCTGCTCGCAGGCCAATATATAAAGATATGAATCCAAACATGTATGGCCCACCGCCGACACAGTTTCAACCACAATATCCAGCGGGTACTCCACAGGGGCCGTCGGGCTGGCTCCCACAACAACAACAACAGCTTCAGCAGCAGCAACAGCAGCCGCCGCCGTTGCAGTCGCAGCCAACTCCGCAACAACAGCAGCCACATCAACAGCCACAACAGCAGCCACCAACACAACAACAACAGCAACAACAACAACAACAACAATATGGAGCTCCAGTGACATCTGCTCAACAGCCCTATGTAAATGGCAACTATCAGCAGGTGAGCTTGTGCTTTTAAACCCAATCGCTCCACATCACGATTCCTAATGAAAGTCACAAAAAAAAGAAGAAGAAAGAGTTCAACTTGTGTGCCCTGGCGATAGTATTTCTTTGATTTACTCTTGTCGCAGCCTCTCTAAAGAGGTCAACTAGTATTTCATAATGGAAGCTGTCTGATAAGAGCGCACACTTGATTGAATTGCTGTAGCATGTAGTTAATTTAGTACTCTCTATCTCTCTGTCTATCTCTCTTTCGTTCTCCTTTGAAAGCTGACCACGTCGATGAGTGCCCTGAGTGTGAGTGCTAATCCCTTGAAGCCCTCTCAACCACCAATGCCCATGGCCGCAGCTGGAGTTGGACCCGCTGTTGGTGCACCGCCGGCCCCATTTAATCAGTTCAACTCGAACGCACCGCCAACGTCGCAGCCAATGCCACATGCGGCTTCAGGCATGAGTTTTAATAACAACAATAATGCATATGCTGCAGCCTATGCAAATGGTTCGACAGCTCCGTCTCCGGCTCCTCCAGTCTCGGCAGCTGCACCACCACCAGCGGTAGGACCAACCCCAACGTCCTCGATGTATCCGCCCACGTCGGCGGCACCTACCTTGGCTCCGCCAACGTCGGCAGCTGCTCCAATGCCGCAGATCGTGCCCAGCGGCGTTAACCAGATGACACTCAATAGCGCCAGCTTGGCTGGATTACCGCACATGCCCCCAAAGCCATCTCAACAGTTGCCGCCAGCACCCACGGCCGCTGCGCAGTCACTGCCACCAGTTGCGCAGCCAGGAAGCTTTGGACGACCTGGTCAACCGCAGTTGCCGCCTGGTGGCCCTACTCCAGGGTCATTTGCTCAGCCTGGTATGCCGCCATCGCGTCCAGCAGCTGGCGGTGCCCCTGCTCCTGCATTCGCGCAGCCTGGCATGGTGAGTCAGCCACCTGCGGTTAGTGCTCCAAGTAGTGGCCCTTATGGAGCGCCACCACCTGGAAACTTTCAGGGCTCATATGCTGGTCAACCAGCTCCAGCTCCGGGTCCGGCTCCGAGTGCATTTCCGGGTGCACCACCGTTACCAGGACAACAGGCGGCGCCACCGCAATTTGGTGCTGCTGCACCACCTGCACTCGGCTTTCCGCCACAGCCCGGACAACAGTTGCAGCAGCCATCGATGCCTGGATATCCGCCTCAGCCAATGCCCGGTTATCCGCCACAGGCTGGACAGCAGCCGCAGCAGCCCATGCCTGGCTACCCTCCCCAGCCGGGCAGTTATCCTGGACAACCAGGACCCGGTCGTCCTGGCTATAACGTAAGTATTATGCTCAATAAATTACGTTCTTATTATTTTAATATATTCTTAACTTCTTGTTATAGCAACCGCCCATGCCGGGAGGTGGCAGCATGTACCAACAGGCGCCGCCGCGTCGCCTAGATCCCGATCAAATGCCAAATCCCATACAGGTGATGATTGAAAATCAGCAAGCAGCCGGTGGTGTCTTTGTAACAAATCAGCCAGGCTTATTGCCGCCGCTGGTGACCACGAAGTTTGTGGTGCATGATCAGGGCAACTCGTCACCGCGCTACATACGCTCCTCTATCTACTGCATACCCAACACCGGGGATTTGCTAAAGACGACGGCGCTGCCGCTAACGCTCAACATTTCACCGCTGGCGCGCGTTGGCAAAGGCGAAATGGAACCGCCAATCGTAAATTTTGGTGACATGGGCCCAATACGTTGCAATCGCTGCAAGGCCTACATGTCGCCCAACATGCAGTTCGTGGACGCTGGCCGCCGTTTCCAGTGCCTTATGTGCAAGGTCACAACGGAAGGTAAGCACAATACAAAAAAAAAAAACAAGCTTTAATTCAATTTGAAATTGTTCTTTGTAGTACATCCCGATTATTATCAGCACCTGGATCATACCGGACAGCGTGTGGACAAACACGAGCGTCCGGAACTGCTATTGGGCAGCTACGAATTTCTCGCCACAAAGGATTACTGTCGCGTAGGTTCTACCATTCCGATTAATTTTTTTTTTGCTCAATTGATTTCTTCATTTATTTTAGAATAATACGGCGCCAGAGGTGCCAGCGTTTATATTCATCATAGATGTGTCGTACAATACGATCAAGTCCGGATTGGTGCATCTGCTTTGCTCACAGATCAAGCACATACTCAAGCATTTGCCGGTGGACCAGGGTCAGGATAAGTCAAAGGTGCGCGTCGGCTTTATAACCTATAACAGCACCGTTCACTTTTACAACATCAAAAGCAACTTAGCTCAGCCACAGATGATGGTTGTTGGCGATGTGCAGGAAATGTTTATGCCGCTGCTTGATGGTTTCCTCTGTCATCCAGAGGAGTCGGCGGCGGTGATCGATGCACTGATGGAGGAAATACCGCGCATGTTTGTCGACACCAAGGAAACAGAAACTATACTCTATCCGGCCATTCAGGCCGGTCTGGAAGCGCTTAAGGCGTCGAATGCCTCTGGCAAGCTATTGGTGTTCAACTCAACGCTACCCATCGCTGAGGCACCGGGCAAGCTCAAGAATCGCGACGATCGCAAACTGCTGGGCACAGACAAGGAGAAGACGGTGCTGACGCCGCAAACGACAGCGTACAATACGCTGGGACAGGAATGTGTACAGCAGGGCTGTTCCGTTGATCTGTTTGTGTTCAACAATGCCTACATTGACATTGCGACCATTGGCCAGGTATCGCGTCTGACTGGTGGCGAGGTATACAAGTATACATATTTCCAAGCCGAGCTCGACGGCAAGCGTCTCATCGAGGATATTATAAAGAATGTATCACGTCCAATTGCATTTGATGCAGTGATGCGTGTCCGCACCTCGACGGGCATTCGGCCAACTGAGTTCTACGGACACTTCTTCATGTCGAATACCACTGACGTGGAACTGGCAAGCATTGGTAAGTCCCCGGCGCGCACATCTATCTGGTTTGCATGAGTAATTTATATTATTGTTCTCTTCACAGATGCCACCAAGTCGGTGAGCATTGAGATCAAGCACGATGATAAATTGCCGCCGGAGGAATGTGTCTACCTACAGGTGGCCTTGCTGTACACATCGTGCAGTGGCCAGCGGCGATTGCGCATATTGAATCTGGCGTTGCGCGTGACTGTAACCATAGCGGAGACCTTCAAGAGTTGTGACTTGGACGCCATGATGTTGTTCTTTGCGAAGCAATCGTGCTTCAAGCTGATGGAGCACTCGCCCAAACAGGTGAAGGACAATCTCATACAGCGATCGGCACAGATATTGGCCTGCTATCGCAAGCACTGCACATCGCCGACATCCGCTGGCCAATTGATACTACCCGAGTGCCTGAAGCTATTGCCTCTGTACACGTCTTGTTTGCTGAAGAACGATGCCGTCTCTGGTGGCTCGGATATGACTCTCGATGATCGCTCCTATGTTATACAGTTTGTGCTTGCCATGGATCTGAATATGTCGGTCAACTATTTGTATCCACGATTCATTCCCATACACACCGTGGAGACCGATGAGTCATCGCTGCCAACGCCGGTGCGCTGCACCCACGAGAAGATCACCGAAGACGGTGCATACATACTGGAGAACGGTGTGCATCTGTTCATTTGGCTGGGCCAGTCTCTGTCGCCCACATTTGTGCAATCCATCTTCGGTGTGCAATGTACGCAGCAGGTGAACGCCGAACGTTTCGCAATTACCGCCGATACGCCACTGGCGCGTCGCATTACCGACATCATCGATCAGATTATGGAAGAGCGCACGCGTTACATGCGGGTAAGTTGTGCAGCATATCTAAGCAAACTAAGGGAATCAATTGATTGACCCCATTCTGATGCTTGCAGGTGACCTGTGTGCGGCAGAACGATAAGCTGGAGAGCGTATTTAGGCATTTCCTTATCGAGGATCGTGGCACAGATGGCTCGGCTAGTTATGTAGATTTCCTGTGCCACATGCACAAGGAGATCAAGGACCTGTTAAGTTAGCACGTAGGCAACTCACATAAATCGTCGACTGCCAGCAGCTATGGAACTGAGGAGCGTTGGTCCAGAAGCTACTCGCAGAATCGGGCGCGCATGCGTCGTCTCTCGTTCAGCAGTCGTCGGTTTAAATGAGCGCGTTGGCATATTAATAGCATATAGAGCAGACATAAATTCAATTATACATACATATTCATATACATATATATACATATAAACATATAGCAGCGACATCATTTCGAGCGTTACAAATCTTCCATTAACTTTTATTAAACTTTCCACATTATCGTATTTTCTCTATATTTTCTATTGCTTCTTGTCAATCTTAAGTATTCCATATGTGCGCGAGATGTGTGTGTGTGTGTGTGTGTTTTTGTGTGTATCTCTGCGCTATAAACATTTGTTAAACGAGCAACTGCAATTAGACAAATTATTTTCGTGTTCAATTTGGTCTTTGTTCAAATGACGTGGATATTTTTAATAAAATTAAAAATGCCAGCAGCACAGTTACACGAGAAACCGTTTCCGTAGTTCGAAGCGAAACAGTGAGTTAAGCCTGATGCAATAAAATATTGTAAGCAAACATCGTATTACGATACAGAAATGCACGAGCTTCTGGAAATCAAGGAAATTGGAGAGAGCAGCAAATATTTTAATGCGTTCGCTACTTAAACATATGCAATATTTCGTTATCCACACGTAGTGTACTTTATGTATCGTAATTCAAATGATTATTAATAACTTTAAATATCCATAAATTTCTTGTGAGAATTATTTTAATATTTAATCGGTATATGCGTCCCCCTCTCCCCTACAACCTACAAATCTTTGTGCAACAACTATTGAAAATGAAATAAAAAAAAAACTTTATTAAAAAACCACAATTATTTATTATTAACCAACAGATTTTATCTTCGATATTGAGAAAAAAATCACAAATTAGAATTTTCTGTAAAAAATTGTTGACCCTTAAATTTGTTGGGAAATTAAAAATTCGCATAACTTTTATATATAATTGAGAATCTGAAAAATCCGTATATAATGTATTCTAAGCTTGCATGACTGAATTTTAGATTTTTAATTCACTGCAGGATTTTAATTAAAACTGAATAAATCAAAATGCATTTTTAGAATAAAATATTTCAATTAATTTGAAATTAACTACTCAAATGCAATTCCATATGCTACAACCCTATGCTGGCATTAACAGTTCATCCAAATATAGTTTGAAAAAGAAGTTGTTAAAAGATATTTATATTTATATATAATTTTAAATTATATATAGGTGTTTATATATTTATATTGTATTGTATTTATTAGGCCTTTAAATATCTAGATTTATTATTATTTGACGTGCACATTTTACATTTACATAAATTTTAGATTGTTTTTTTTCTTTTTCTCTTTCGTTTCGTATATTTTAGAAAAGTTTTCGATTTCAATGTTCCCGAAATTCATAACAATTAAATTAAACATTGCCTAAGATGCAGCCCCTCACGCAATCTGTTACTCTGTGTATTAGTTTCAAAATTATTTTCCAATTTACAAATGAACTTGATTAAATTTAAATTTAAATTTAATCGTAGCATCGGCAGGCAAACCGTGCGCAGATTTCTAAACATGCTTATGTGGTGTTGCATCAGTGTTAGTTCTTACAATTAATGTTAAGTTTATATAATTACATAAAAAACCGGTCGCAGCTCAAAATATTGAATATATTATTTATATATGCAGTTTACAACTTAATTATTTGTATTATGTTTATGCGACAACGACGACGACGACGCTTCTGACGAAATTTTGATATATTTTTTATTCGTATGCCGGAATTGTTGCAAATTACATAGAACACAATTTATGGAATAATACGGCATAAAATATTTAGTACAAGTCACCTAATTGCTAGCATTTCGTTCATATAAGTTAAATTGCGAAATGAAATAAAAATAAGAAATAAACGAAATAAAACGAAAGATTTTTCATCGAATATTAGGGGCGGAATATAGAAAATAATATATATACATATTTGTTTCTATAACCAGCGCCTCACTCTTACTGTTATTTTTTTTTTTTTTAAATTAACTGAAGGAAATCCGAATAGCGGGCGCATTCGAAACACCTGTATCAGTGTGAAAACAAGCAGCCAAAGATGAAAATCTTGTAGTGTGTGGGTGTAAGTGTACGTGTTGTTTGCATGTGTGTGGCTGTATGCATGTGTTTGTGTTTGTGTGTGTGGTTTAGTATTGCTGCTGACTGCTGTGGTGCCAGATTTAGGGAGGGGTTGTGGAGTCAGGCAATCGCCTTATTTTGTAAACGCCATAAACACAGCCCAAAGTATTTCATTCGCATTCGGCTTGGCCGCCTCCGTTTCGAAGTCGAGGTCGAGCAGTTCGCGCACTCGCTTCATGGCCACCTCGTAGTCATCGTCGTTGAGCGGCGCGAACGCATTCTCGATAACGTCACTGGCGTGCGCCAGGAAGATAAGTGCCAGCATTCGTTTATCCATGCGCTGCGCATCGTTCACCCACTTGGAAAGTACCGAGTCTTGTATCTGGTAAGAAACATGCTGAGATTATTTCTGATCGAAGTGGGAGTGGAAGTCGTTACCTTCTTGACCAGACGGCACTTAACCACATTATCACTGAGCGGATGAGTCGTCATGTCAAAGAGCAGAAAATTTTGCTTTTCCGTTGTGAGCACACCCTTCTCGACGAGGTTCTTGGCCAGACGCTCGCGAACATTTTTTAGCTGGTAGCGCAACTTCAATGGATTCCAAGTTTCGCCTGCAACAATCGAGCGTTAGCCATAAATTTGTCTACAATCCGTGCGCAACACTTACCGCTTAGATATTCGATCCAACTTTGCACCGTCTCTGGTGGATCTGTTTCCTTAATGTGTTTCAGTGCCTCATCCAACAAAACGTCGCCAGTTTGCTGATCCGATTTCAGTATTAGCTTTCTGCATCAATCACAATTCACACATGTTAAGTTTCGTTTGTTTCGGTATTTTTTTTTGTAATAAGTTTCATGTTGATACCTTGTACACAAGCCACGACGTCGCATGCCCGATTTCTCGATCATCACACGTCCACGCAGGCCCAGCTCAATGAGAATGCATCCACGCAAGCCGCTTGATATGCAATCATTCCAGAAAGATGTGTAACCCTGTGATATAAATATAAATTAATATATAAATAAATATGTTTATATGTAATATGATATTAATTTCAAAACTTAATACATTTTCATGTTCTCAACTTATTTCTCAGCTTCAACATATTTTGCCTCTTTGTTGTTTCGCTAGTTTTTCGTTTTCTATTCTTACCAACTTCTAACTTTCCCATTTGGTAACGCTGCTTCTAAAATAAAGTGCACTACGTACTCTAAGGAAAAGCTCTTTTCCATTTGAAAAGAAAAAGCACACCCATACCACCCATACAACATTGTAAATATAAAGCTTGGAATAAAGTTATTTATTCAAGAAACTTTTGTAATTCGTTTATTAATTTATTCCTAAATGTTGTTTGATAACTGCTTTTAAATGACAGAGTTTGGTCTATATTTTTACGAGCGTGAAATACTCCCGACTTTTCACAGCTGCCGTTGGCAACTGTTCAAAGTTTAAACAGTTGAATTTGCTTAAGCTAAAATGAAAAATTTAGTACGCTCAAGTGCAGCTAACGTGCCATAAAATTGTAAAATGTAACTACATTTGATATGTTATACATTATACATTTACATATAAATGTTTCAACTAATGACCGTTGCACACATCAGTGAGTCACTGTGCGTACCTCCCATTATCATACGCATTCAAATTGTGGACATGTTTGCCCGTTTTTGGCGGTATATATATAAAAAAAAAAAAAAAAAAAAAACAATTTCGTTAATGACGTTATTTGCGATAAGTGTGGGGTACATAAATAAGAATAGCAGCGGACTCAACGCAACTTCCTCAAATAATTAACTAAATGAAAGAAGGAAAGAAGGAGAAATAGTTTCTGATAAGAAACAGAAGAAGAAGTTGAAAGAAGAAGAAACCAATTCAGTGCAGAGCAAAGCGATCAGGGCGAACTGGTGGAAGACGAACGACACGTTGAAATGCCATGACTTGTTGGGGGTGGTGGGTGAGTCTGGAAGCAAGCGGTACACACACTCACACACACATGCTCACAGAATGAGATGATAAAAGAGGGAGGCAAATAAAGCACAGCGCGATTACACGAGCAAAGCCAAATGAGAATTATTCGCATGCCCTAGACGAGCACGTATGGCATATGGAGCCACTGGAATCAGCCGCAGTTGCCAAACATGTGCGAGATTAATGAGTATTTCATAATTATGCAAATGAACTTTTCGAACTGAATATGAGTGAAAGACTTGAGAAAACTTGTTTCATCAAGCTTAAGTGTCGTCTAATGGAATCATGACCATAGGCGCAAAAGGCAAAGGTTTCAAAGATTTTCGAGAGTCACGAGCTTTTACTGCGTCAGTGATCGTATTTAGCATAAAGCTTTTTGTCAATTGTACAGATAATCCTGAGTTTGGGCATTTGATGTAGGGGCTCATTTTCAATTACGCCACTTGATAAATCACAACTTTCACACAATTGCGTTTTCGTGCGGCCAAACGGCGATAAGCAGAACAGCGAAGAAGGTCAAAGCGTATTTGTGATAAACTCGTTTGCCGTCTTTGGCTCTTGTGTACACAATTAACAGAGTTGCGGAGTTGGAGCTTTAAAGCTTATTGCACAGCACACATCTTCAGCAAATATAATGCAACTTAAATATTGCCTACAACAACAACAAGAACAACAACAGCAGCAGGTAGCATGCTTTAAGCTTCGCTGATGATGAGCTGCTCGATGGGCTGTCCAATGCGAATGAGAGTAAGAAGAGTGAGAAGTAGCCAAAACAGAAAACAATAACGGAAGCAGCCTATTAAATTGTTGGAAAATATGCAAGGCAGATAAAACTGAGAGCTCAGTTACATATATATTTATATATATATATATATATATATAGATATTAAATAGTGAATTAAATTAATATTAACTAAAGATAAACAAAAATTGGTAGCATGTATATTATGCGAGCAGCTGATAAGACATGTTATCGAACAACGGTAAAAACAACTCACCTCTTTATCCTTAAGGCCAAGCAGTAGCACCTCCTCCATAAGCGTTAGTCGTGTCTCCTTTGAGTCGCCATCATCAATGTTGTCCTCCTGATCCTTGTTGCTGTCGTGCGTGTCCTGATTGTCATCCGGTGTGTTTGCATTCAAGCCACCAGCGCCACCGCCCTCGGCTCCATTCTCACGCGGCTTGACAGCACGCCTAACCAAGCCGTCGCTGCGATTCATTATACTTATAATTCTTAGAGGTTTTTTATTTTTTGTATGTGTGGCACAATTGTTGACTGAGCTGCCACCTGCCTCCCTTTGCTGCCTTCTGTGTACTTGTGTGTAAGTGTTGGTGTGGACGCTTGTTTGTGTGTGTGCCCCTGTGTTATTACTTTCTGTGTTATTATTATACTGCAAGTTTTTCTGACTTTTTTTTTGTAGTTTTGTCACACTTTTTCCGCTTCTTGTTTTTTTTTTTTCGCACTAAAGAGATGCACCCACAAACTACGTCGCCTTCGTTGTTGTTTATATATTTGATTAAAACTTTAGAATTTAAGTTAATATTTTTTTTTTCGAATTAATTAAAGCACATACTAAATATACAATTGCATATTTTTATATTATTTTGTATCTATTTAAATACTTGCGCATAATGAGCTTTATAATATATTTTTTGTGTCTTTTCTGTTTCTCCGACGTGACATTTTTCGTCTAGTGTTGAGCAATGCCGCGCACGATGAACTGAATCATAAGCCACGGTTATAGTACTTCGAACACACTAATTGATGCTGCACGTCTGTATGATAAACAAATATTATTTTTATGCATACAAAAAAATGTTTTTATGTTAACGAATACATTTTTGCTGTTACAAATGTATTTTGCTCGATGTGTGAGCCAAAGAACAGCTGTTTTCAGGATTTAGCAACTTAACAGCACTACAATTTCGCCTCATTGTGAATGACTAGTTTCATGTGACTGTCAAAGAGTAAGGTGAGCGTGTGAATTTGTGTGGTACATTAAAATAATTACTTTGTGCTATTTGCTTAAACATAAAACAAAAATAAACAAAATTAGACATGTCCTATCTGGCTAGTTTCAATAATGATAGCGCAAAACAAATACTTATGGATATAATACGCACAGTAAATCAGCCAGAGAACTCCAAAAAACTATCCGAAGCAAAAGCGTCAGCTGGAAAGGAAATGATTCTTATGATGCAGCATGTATTCCCATTGGTAATGCAACTGCAGCTGGAGGTAATTAAAGTGCACGGCTTTCCCGGCAATCGCGAGGGCTTGGTCCAATTCTCGCAGCTCATACGCGAAATGGAGCGAGACGACATGGAAATAGCACGCCTGCGCAGCCAGATACGCGCCATATACTTGCCACCAATAGCTATAAACACTACCAACGATATACTCATCTGAATGGTATATTCGAAGCACATCAAAGACTGCAATAGTATTAAGTGTAACAATGTTTTGTATATTGTATTTTGGGCTTGATGTACAAAGTTTTCATTTTTACATCGGTGAACTAACACTAAAGCTGGGCTCTGGCGTGCCACTGATATCTGGCTTAATGCAATAATCCAGTACAATATATGTTAAATACAAAATGATTTAGTCAGTTTTCTGGTACATCTGATTCAGCCTAAGTAACATGGCATATCTATTAAATAAACACGAAAATAAAGAATTATGCTGTTGCATTAACTCAGAAAACCTTGTGTTTTGTTCATATGCATATAAACAGTCAAATTTCGTATGATAAATTAAACAAATTTCTTCAATACCTTAATTACTTATAGCCTATACAATTGTTTTGCTTTGTTTAGCTTTTAATAGTATTTACATATCAAGTAGTGAGCTGCCTTTTTGCAATGACTACACACGATTATCGTAAGGCGAGAGCTTAGCTTAGACTAACTTTGAGAATTATAAGGCGCCAATCTGCATTAGCGTGACACATCGGTATGTGTGCTATTGATGGCTTGTCCATTTCTATTTTGTATGTCCTCTGTGGTCAGTTGAACTGGATTGATATGGGTTAAGTCATTGCCGTTAAGCTTGTGGCCCAAGTGCTGCAACTGGTTGGTGAAATGTGCATCCTCCACACTTTCCACATCGTTTGTAATTGACAGTGACATGGGCGACTGCGGTGTAAGCGGTGTTCGGGGCGTATTTGTGGCACACAGCTCCTCAATGGTGGAATCACTTTGAGTGGATGGCGAGGTGGAGCGTGAACGCACCGGATAGGCATCATCTAGAGGCAGTGCAAAGCCCTGCGTTATTAACATATCACCAATGTTCACCTCAGCGCCCTCGGTGGGATCGAACAGTTCCACGCCGGGCAAAGGTGTGCCATCTCGGGTGGCCGCATTGGCTGCGCTCGTCACTTTCGGACGCTCCTTGTAAGTAACAACACGTGCGATCAACTTTCGCCAATGGGCAACTATTTAAATTCAAATGATTATTATTTGAGATTCGATAAGAAGCGGAGGAAAACAAATTTACCCTCTGTGAATTCCTCGAATTTGGATATAGATGCCTTTTGCCAGGTGTTCGGCGCATCCACAATGGTTGACTTGACGTTAGCCAAGAAACATTCAACGGCTTGGAATCTGAGCAGCAATCAATATGAGATACATCAGATATGGAATTTCATATACGAACCTTAAAGTTAGGAAATCGGTGCGTAGCTCGCAAATGTCGGCTGGCGAAATATATTCACTGTCGCCATAGTCCACGAAGTACAAGTCGATAACCAACTCATTCGGATTGTATTGATTGGGCATAATGTCAACGATCTCGGCGCGATACCATTTCTCATCGAACTTAAAGACGGCGGCCACGATCTGTCCAATATATGGTGTCGTGAGCTGATGCATGGCACGATTCTCAGCGCTGCTATAGTAGGTGGTCATCTCTTTGACCATGTCGTCCAGCTTCTTGGACTGTGGTCCCACCAGCTGCACCCAGAACTTTGTGGGTGATGCAACTGCCGAGACGTACACTTCCATCGGCTTGTCATCTCCACGAGCGGCCATCAGTTTGTCACGCGGTGGCTGCGAGCTGAGCGATGTCTGCGATGAGTACATACTGGAGGTGAGACTGTAACTGGGCGAACGCCGGGGTTCGCGATGCTGTTCCACCTCGTCGACAGCCTGACGCAGCTGTTCGTCCTCCTCAATCTGGTCGTCCAGGAGTTTGCGGGCTATGTTCACCTGCTTCTGATTGCCAACAATGCTGATTTTGGCCTTGCCATTGCGCCCATTCGGATCGATGCTGAGCTTGGCCAACGATGCTCGGCTGATGTCCTGTATTATTTCGCCACCACGTCCATTGATCTTGTTGGCCAAACGTTGGGGCACCTGCAGCTCCATCTTGACTATAGGCGCACGTTCAATTTCCTTAATAAGCATAACCCGGGCGGCCTTGACCGCATCGGGCACACCACTTATGTCGCAGAATTTATGAGAGCTGTCCTTATCGCTGCGATTAATCGAAATTTATTTGTATTTTATATCATATCGATAAATAAATAGAGTATCGAAGAGTCGACTCTCACAATTTATGTTAAATATTTACCGTAATCTTATCTTTGCCCCGGTCTTTTCTTCGATTAGTTTAATGTTTGCACCGCCGCGTCCAATTATCAACGGTACATGGTCATTGTCCACAACAATTTTTTGGCAAATTTCCTTTTGCTGTTGCTTCTGTTGCTGCACTTGTTCGTGTTTGGGTGTACTCTTCTTGCTGTCCGCTTCACCCTTGTCCTCATTGCGGGACTTGAAGTAGGCATATAGCATGGCGCTGCCCAGTGAGCAGAGACCAAAGCCTAACAGTAATTTGTATGTGGGCGTGCCCGCGAAAGGCGTATTGCGCAACATTTTGTCTTATTGGATGTGTTCGCTAGTGGATCTTTAGCTGTTCTTCTCTTCTCTTCGGCTCGCGCTTTAAGTTAGGCGTTGCAGCATGTATGACAGCGCAATGTCAAACTGAAAGTAGAGATCAAAGGCAAAGCTCTTTTCAAGGTCTAGTGTAAGGGCTAACGGTACGTTGCGTGCACTTTTCATGATTTATTGAACAATTTTGTTACGACTCAGCTAATCAATAAAAAAACAATGAAATTAAGCTGCGACAATGAGTTTCTCCCCACTGATGAAACGTCAAACATGGCTTTGCTTAATGAAGCGCGACCAACTATTGGCTGTTATATAATATTCTTATCACCAACAATTGAGCAAGATGTTAATGAAATATGGCAAACACAATATATTTAATATATGCATGTATATTTATTTCCTTTTTTTTTTGGCAGGTAGATACACAAATGACAGCACCAAAACAAATAGACATGTGACGTTTACGTTTACGCTTACACTGCGCTACAAAATTGCAAACACACACTCAGAGAACAATTACAATGAAAATATTTCGATTATTGCTGCTCGAATAATTTTTAAGACAACGCGCTGTGCAAATAGGAGTCATAACATAATATATCACGTAACGCACGCGGAACAGCGCATTGGAGCTTAAAACGAAATCAAAGTTCGCTTGGAGTAATTCGCACTTGTCCTTCGGCGAACAAGTTCATGCGTTTTATCAAATACTGGTTATACAGCTTAGATTGAGAATTATGCTGTGCGCAAAATTAAGTTTTCCAAGCTGTATCTCAATTCAAGAAGCATGAAGAAAAATGCGAAATAAATATAAATACGCTGATATAGATATCAGAAAAATTGCCTTGTTGCAGCTGACCTTGATATTGAGTTTTAAGTGTTGACTTTACTTTTGTCGCTTATTTTCTTTAAGCGTTACTTGCAAACAGACGCTTAAGTTCAATCAAGCGTTTTATTAGATAGCTTCGATATCGTTCGGAGTCGTTTCGTTTATTTTAAATAATGACGTTAAGAACAATAAAAACCTAGAGAGCACCGAGCGCTCGCTTGTCCGGCTCGAGTCGTTCAATATAAATAACTGTTGCAATAATTTGAATTTTTCCTCAACAAACGCCGTTCTGCTCAATGGCGTCAGCTGTTTGGTCACTCTCCCTCTCTCATTATTCCACTTTCAATCGCGCTCATTGCTCGCTCCCTTGCACACATACAAACAAAAGTTGTCTGTTGTTTTCATTGTGCATTTTGCCGGCTGCCTTTGTGAGCAACAACTAGCACAGCATAAACATGAATTGGCATAGGGAAGTGAAGATTAGGGTATAAACAGTTATGACATGACAAAGCACAACTCATTAAAATATTGCGAACGAGAGAGCGCATTAAGTCAGAGAGCTTCAAATGCAAAGTATTGTAGCGTCGAGCGTTCAAATCTAAATTTAGTTAAATGACATAATAAGCCTCGTTCGTTGAGTATTTAAAGTTATGTTTGGTGTTCAATAAAAGGATACCTGTTAATATATAATAATGCTGTTAACTAAGAATAGATCAACAAATGAATATTTAAAGAATCTCCCTAGTTCCATGGCATTGTCTGAATAATAATTGAAAATCTTTGAGGGTCACGCGCTGATAGTAGGTTGATATAATTGGCAAAGATTCAACTTTCGCAGTTCGCATTGTTGGGGCTAAAAAAAATCTATATCAGCAACAACAAAATATCGACGTCATATTCAGACATTTCTGTTTGCAAGGTATTTTGTATTTGAGGAACATCAAATGGTTTTTTTTTTTTGGTCTATTCTTAATACGCGTATTCGTCTACAGGTATTTTTGGCATGAGCCATACACGAGCTGTATTCGGTGTTTATTAGCATTGTTCATTTGCAAGCTGCACTCACGATTTTAGACTCCAAGGGAAACCAGCAAAACGTGAATTCGCTTATCTGTCGCCCCACAAACACAAACATACACCGTAAACGATACCAATAATAAAAGCGGCGCAAAGCAATGCGTAACAAAGCGTGCGTTGATTGTAATCTGTCTGCCTGTCTCCGAATTCGTCGTAGGCTTGCACATACACTTGCGATTTCTTTGGCCACTTTGATAAATTAGAAGTCTTTAACAGTTAATTTGTTGGAATCGATAGATGTATGTGAAATGTATTTAATTGAAAGAACAACGTTTATAGTTCAGTGAATACAAAATATATAAAAATCTATGCGAAGTCTGATTCGCGTACAAAAACGTGTAGAATAGAATTGTATCAAAATCTAACTTTGGTTCAAATGAATAAACTATTGAACCAAATGAGCCGAGCGAGTATCGTTCATAGACTTAGTTCATTCATCACACAAGCAAAAGCAACCAATTTTATTAAAAACCACCTAATTTTTCTTTCTAAACATAAGATGCCGATAATCAATAGTAGATTTTTATAATAAATAATTTAATTTAGCATATGTTAAATATTTATTGAAAAATATATACATTAAATAGAGAACTAATAAAAAAAATTAATATCGATAAAATAGTTTTTATTTCAGTGTTGTAAAAATGTGAATTATTTTGAATTTAAATTGATTGAACTGCTTTGGCGGTGTCATTTACTTTTGTGCTTCTATTCAGATTTATGTAAGTATAAAATGCAATTGAGCAGCTAAAAGCTGTAGGTCATAATAAACTTAAGCTACGGGCACAATTGCCGTTGTCTAAGTACAATGAACACTTATCAGTTTAAGGCAAACCATATGGCGTGGGCGTTTTGTATATCTTGTATAAATGTAATTATAGTTGAAAGTCAGCAGAGCGGCTATGAAATATCACGCAAAGCGTTTGGTTTAGTGCCATCCATGTCAAAGCAGCGACAGTTGCACGACGACACCGGACACTCCGAATTCTGCCTGCGAGAAAGAATGAGAAGCCGATTAATAAAAATAAAAAATTAACAGTGAAAATAAACGTACTTAAACCATTGCACAATATGCTCAGTGTGGCCGCCGTGGCGACACGTCTGACACCAGGAGAACCACTTGGAGAACGGCTTCATTTGCCAGCCGCCATGCAGCTCCGTCGCCGTCCTATCGCTGGCGCTCGTATTTATCATGGTGCCCATGTGCATCAGGCAGAGCGAGCACCGTGGCAGTGGCTTGCGACAGCTGGGGCAGGACGACAAGCGATTCGTGCTGGTGCTTGTGCTTCGGGGACGCGGCTCATCTAGCAGCGCATTGGACACGGATTTGCCACAGAAGTTGCACGACAAATAAACGGTGCGGGCGCTTCTCGTCGAGGCGCGTATATTCTCTATTTTAATGTCCAACTCGGCTCGCTTCTCCCACAGGCCCCAGCTGTTCAGGTAGTCCAGGTAGCTGGCTATCCAGTACTGGATGCGATTATCTGCAAAATGTTCGTTGCGGAAGTAGTTGATGGCCACCAGTGCGACCGTTTGTACATCAAAGCTGGCATCCATGTAGGCCTGCAGTATATTGATGCCATCCAGGGATTCGCCAGTTAGCAGCAGTCCATTGAGATCTCCGCATTCGATGGAGCGCTGAATGCGCTGCTTGATGTACTCGGTGAGCTTCGTCTCCGACAGATATTTGCAGGCGAAGGCAACGCGATCTGCCAGGGAGACACCCTCCTCTCTGAGCACCGCATCGAAATTGTCCGCCTCCATGGTGAGGAATGAGAAGATGGCCCGCAGGTGCGGATCCTGAATTTGCATGTTCGCACTGGAGCGCTGGTTGCGCCACGTCGAACTGCAGCGATCCGCATTGAAGCTGGACAACGCAATCGCCGTAATGCGATACATGCTCGGATCGCGCATCTTGTCTGCCGCCCGGGATAATATATTGCAAGCGGCCAGCACCTTCAAGTGGAACACACAGATCATGGCCGCCCGGCTGAACTCTTTGTTCGCATACAGCTCGTCGATGAAGCGGTCCAGCTCGTGCTCGAATGTCCAGCCGCAAAGCTGCAACGCCTGATCCCGCTGCTCGCTTCTGCAAAGGCAAATGATTAACCAAGGATCAGCCGCAATTTGCTTTCCGCTTACCGATAGCAAATGAGTTTGTTGGAGTTGTTGATGCCATCGGGCCACTGCAGCAGCTGTGATTCGATGCGCGAGCTGGCCATCAGCGCCTCCGAAGTGTGGCCCAGATTGATGCCGAGCGTGGCCTTCAGGCCCGTCAAGCGCTCCTCGCTGTGCATATTGTTTAGGGTGGCCCACACGTTGCGCAGATACGGGCTGAGATGCTGCTCAGCGAATCGTTTGTTTTCCGGCTTAATGCCGTAATCCTGCAGTGCACGTTGTCGCGTCTCCTCCAGCAGATCCTCTTCGAGGAGCTCGCGCTCCAGAAAATCAAAGCTCAACGAGGAGCCAACGTTGTACTCGTTGAGCGAACTGCTGGCACTGTTCGTGCTGCAGCTGCTCGTCGCTGGCTGCTGACTGTCTGTGGAGGAGCCGGCCGCAGCTGGCGCTGGTGCATACAGAGGACGCTGCATGAGCAGTGGCAGTTTGCTGCGATTGCTGAATGCCGTGTGCAAGCTGGCGGGCAGCCGGAATTCCAGTATATTCAGGGCATCTGCCAGCAGCAGAGCTCGCTCGAAGTCGCGCGGATGCCAGGACAGCGAGTTGACGGCAGAGAACTTGCCATTATGCTGAGACTTGGCCGGAAAGGGGCTTATCTGGCGCTTGACATGGTACACCTCGCGGCAGGACTCGTTGTCCACGCTGCGTATGTCGTAGAGTGTGATGTACGGCGAGTCGCGCTGCAATGACGACAGCAGCGACGTGCGCGTGGGACACCAGCTGATCTGCATGTGATTCCTTGACGACTGAATCTGTCGCAGCGGCCGATCAATGGCGCGCAGATCCCAAAGCACGATGAGCGAGTCCACATAGCTGCACAGGTAGTTGCCATTGGGCGCCACTGAGAGACCCTGCACTGTCTTCGTTTGTATGAACTGGCATGTGGTGTTGCTCTCTACAAGAAGTAGAAGAGAGGATTATAAAATGGGATCATCCCAACATATTTGAGTTAATTACGCCGCAGATCGAAGAGCTTGATCAGCTTCTGGCTCATGCCAGCTATGAGCATGCGATGATTGTGATCCCAGCAGAGGGAATTGGCCGCCTCGGCGAGGCCAAAGAAATTGGCTGTCTCCTTGGGAACGCCACGTTCAATGTCCCAAATCGTGATGCAGGAATCGGAGCGATGTCGATCGTGGCCAATGGCCAGTATATTTGCATCCAGCTCATTCCAGGCCAGGCACGTGCACATGCGCTGCTGCCGCGGCGCTGTCGAGGATGATAAGAAAATTAATGATAAGAAAATCAAGACGTAAAATTCTGCCGTACTGTACTCCCAGCTGCTGTCGTAGCTGTCGCGAAAGTTGCAGATGCCGACTTTGCCATCGGCCAGGCCGACTGCAATAATCGGTGGTTCGCTGTGATAGGATGTGGCCACGCAGCGGGCGTATTGATAGCGTGTCTCATTCGACATAAAGTTCACCGGAATGTAGCGCAGCGGACTTTTCTGTGTTGAGTCCTCTTTGCTGCGCATTTCGTATAAATTGATTTCCTGGCCCCATGAGACAAACTTTTCCGGGATGTTGGGGAACCAACTGATGCCGTGTATGTTTCCGCTCATCTTGAGCGACGTTTTTCATTTATTGACACAATCTAATTGCGTCGCTTCTTATCAGCAGCACGACAAAAAAAAAATAAAAATAACCAAACAACCAAACAGCTGTTGCTGCAGTTAGGGATGGACCGAAGTTTGTTAACAGCCAGAGATTGCTTAGCTGTTAATAGGTGGAGTAAGTCTGTTAATTGAGTGCGAAACGCTTACACATTTTAATATGCAACGGCCTTATAGTGTGTCTGTAACGCATAATACAAAATTGTATGATATTATTATTATGTTTTGTGTTGGGTATGTTACATACATAAGTAAAAACTTATATACAGTAAACAGCGAACTGCAGATGGCGCTCGCATGTCAATTTTTAAATTAATCCGAGTCTTAACATATGTTAATCAGACTACAGTGAGCTCTTTTAGTTGCTGTTGTTAACAGATGGCGCTAGCCTAGAAGCCGCGCAAAAATAAATGAATTCAAAATTGTTGTTAAATTCATAAGCTTAGCCATCTGCTCATTCATCCGTTCATTGTGCAACTTATTATGCATATGCTGTTCCACTCGATTGCACACATACATATGTAACACATAGGCGCAAGCATAAGAGCGCTGAGAGGTGCGCTCAGGTAACTACTCAACTGAATCAACATAATTTTCTTCAAGTCGTCAAGTCGTCTTTAGGTATTTGGATATTGATGTATGCTCGGGGTCTGAGCTGCTCAGAGCTGGCATTGCTAGTTTCAATCTTTCTTCTTTGCGGTGTTGCGGCTTAATTCGGGCATTTCATATTAAAATTCGCAAAATTTATTGTGGGATTAACGAGTGCTGTCATAAATTAATAACTCTTTGTAATTTCGTGCTGTGTATTGATTGTCATTGTCATGCCAATTCAATTGAGATATTATACAAACAACTACGACAACAAAGGCGGATCGTTTTGTGCACGCATATTGCGTCATGCGGTGCACAGCGGAAGCGGAAACAAAGCAGCATCAAAAATGGCAGCCAATAATGGCGGAGCCATGCCCCCTCATCACACACACACAACTGGCATTTGGGTCAGATGTGGCTGGTCAGTAATGTCATACGTATCCATAAAATATCCATCAACGAGCTGAGCTCGATTTGCTCACACGCTTAATTGATTTCGTTTGCAAAAAGGATATCAAAAGGATATCCCAATCCATATCCATAATCAGGCCGCCGGGTCCCGCCACTAATTAACATTCGTACATTTTCAACTAATTTCAATTGTTCAAGCAAAAACTTAATGGCTCCAATGGGTACGAATGTAACCACGCCCTCCCCCTTTCATGGCCCCAACTTTTGGTCGTCCATGATTTATATGACTTTTTCCATTATGAATGCCTATATTTATATATCCGTACAATGGCTATAAATCAGCGTAAATTATATTTGACTAATTTATTTGTGAATGCAAAAAGGGCATTGGGGCTTAATGCAATCAAAATATAAATGAAATAAAAATAAAAATAGATATAGATATAGATATAGATATAGATATAGATATAGATATAGATATAGATATAGATATAGATATAGATATAGATATAGATATAGATATAGATATAGATATAGATATAGATATAGATATAGATATATATATAGATATATATATAGATATAGATATAGATATAGATATAGATATAGATATAGATATAGATATAGATATAGATATAGATATAGATATAGATATAGATATAGATATAGATATAGATATAGATATAGATATAGATATAGATATAGATATAGATATAGATATAGATATAGATATAGATATAGATATAGATATAGATATAGATATAGATATAGATATAGATATAGATATAGATATAGATATAGATATAGATATAGATATAGATATAGATATAGATATAGATATAGATATAGATATAGATATAGATATAGATATAGATATAGATATAGATATAGATATAGATATAGATATAGATATAGATATAGATATAGATATAGATATAGATATAGATATAGATATAGATATAGATATAGATATAGATATAGATATAGATATAGATATAGATATAGATCAGATCACATTCCGCAATTTCGTATCTTTTGTTGCATATTTATCTGGCAATGGAATCTCATATATCAATTTCGCGCCGTTTAGCGTTATGCGATGTTTATGTAAAAAGAGCAGGAGGAAGAATATGAGATGTGCATAAAAAATGATAATAATAATAACAAGCGCCAATGAAATTGCAAAATTAATGCCTCTCATGTAAATATCTGGCATGAATATTTCATGACAACGCGCCAAAGCTTAAAAATAAAAGCACACGAATAATGCGACTCGACAGGCAGTTATCCTGCAGCTTAATCACATTGTGCACTTTAATTTCAGAATTCTTTCCTCCAAATTGGAAAGAAAAAAAAACTCTTAGCTTTATAGTTGACTTATTTAAAACAGATTTCTGATCTGCCCTTTGGGGCATGGCAACACTGAAAATATTAATTTTTTCTCTCTTCAACGATTATGCTCACTCTTATATATATTTTAGTTTTAATTACAATTTATTTAGCATTTATTATAAATATGTAAAAACTGTAATTTAATTTAATTAAACCCAAAGTACAGCCTCTGTTAATATACTTCACACTTCGCTCACAGTACAGGGTATGTCAGCAGCAACAACAACTGGTGCCGTGCGAGCATTTAACTTAAATGGGTCGTGTCTTATGACTCGCTTCGCTGTTCGTCATCGTATTTATGCATTATTTATATTTGTTTTTAAAATGCGAATTGTTTGTGTTGCTGGTGTTGTTTTCTCTCAGTGTATGCGTGTGTATTTTGTGTGTGATTTTTGTGCTCGCATCGAGTATTTATCTTTTATTTCATTTTATCATTCGCGAGCATATTACAAAAAAAAGAGTAAAATAAATACATGTTCATATTTATGCAGCATAAACGAACAGAAATTGCACTCAAATTGAGAATGAGGGGAAAAAATTCATTTTTGCCCCGCGCCTGGGCGTATGCACCATTTTTTTCGAAAGTTATTTGTTTATCAGTTGACATATTTGTGTGAACAAAAGTGTGTGTGTGTGTGGGAGAAAGGGGGGAAATATAGGGACTGAGAGAGAAATATGTCGGAGAAAGAGAGAGTGATAGAGATAGAGAGGGACTAAGATAGAGAGAGAGATTGGAAATGAGCTTGCTTTTATTTCCATTGATCATTTTTTAGGTAGAAATTGGGTAATGTTAACTTATGCAGTGTCTATATATATCTTTATATATTTATTTATTTATTTAAATGTGAAAGGTTTTCTCATCACTTTTATTTATTTTATTTACCGGTAGTCCATCCTTTTGTCTTCACTTTTAGTCTCCTTATTTCTCTTCTACAGACCTTAAGTATCGATGAATGGCTTTGTAGTTAAGTATCGATAGCATTAGGTATCAATCGATAGTAACTATAGTCTATCCCTCTAATTCCCAATTGAATTAATGGTTTGCAAAATTAAGTGGTCGAAAGCTTTGGTCTCAGTACCACAACTTTGTTCAGGAGAGAAAAGTAACGCAGAAAAAGAAGATAGAAAGGTAGTGAGATAGAGAGATAGAGTTTGCTTTCATAGTACATAGTCCAAGTATCCAGCATCTGAGGTATATATTTAATATATATATATTATTTTAAATATTGAACAATAGAAAAATTTGATTTTATTATTTTTTTTATTTTTATTTAAAAATAAATTTTGCATCGCTTTTAGTTTCAGTGCCAATTTGAAATTTATGTGCCCATGCAGCAGACATACAAATGCCACGACAATGCGACTCGCTTGCTCTTTGTTATATGGTACGAGGGCGGTTCCTTAAGTTGCATAGTATATACTTTCTAGTTTAGGCTTTTTATAAATATAAAATTTTACTTAATGATTTGTTTTTAATTTTACAAAATTTTTATATATATTTTTTTTTAGATGCTATATTTTTAATAATTTCAATATTCATGAGAATGTTTCTAGAACGAAATTAAAACTGGAAACGAATTGTTTTTAATGGATGTGCAGAAGAAAAAGAAGAACTCATGGAGTCAGCCTTATTAATATAGATTTATATATATATATATTTTTTTTTGCACACAACTGTTCAAGCTACCCATGCAAATTTGTTGTGTTTGCTCAGTTGTTGCCTTGTTGTTGTTGCCAATTCTAGCCAACGTTGCCGTTGACACTTCCTGTTTTTGTTTTGTCCTTTGCTGCGCTCGACTCGCGACTGCGAATCGCGCTTTAAAGTGCAATTTTATGAGCCGTTAACAGCACATTATGTATACGTATTGCATGCAGTCGGTTTGTGTGTGCACTCACACACATACACAAATTCACACATGCACACTAGTCAGCTACACCTACAACGCTGCCGTGCCGTGGAGGTCCCATAGATTAAATTATTGTTGATTTGCAGATTTGACAATTTATTGAAGCAGAAAATTCGCAATTTTACAAATTTATTGCATAGAACGGATAAATGGAGCGTATGGGAAATAATGTTTATTTATTTTTGTAAATACTTTTGTTGTTGCTCTTGTTTAAGACACTCGACAGTCGAGCATAAGCACGTTATTCAACACTGCAACGACAGCCGAATTAATTGGAAAACATATCGAAAACATAGCTGACCACGAGCGAGAGCGAGAGAGAGAGAAAGTGAGAGTCAGAGTTCGAGAGTGTGCGTCAAATCTGATAATTTGTGAATTGGGCAATAAACAAAAATATTCGTTTTAATTGCTTTTTTCATGCAACATGCAAATGTGTGCGTGTGTGTGAGATAAAACATATTACAAATAATCATGGCAGAGTCAGTGTTACAACACTATGTGTGTGATTTAGTGTTGCGAGCTGTTCGGATTTACATCGTGCATCATACATGCACATAAGTTCATATTCATCGATATTTTAATTACATTTTATTTAATGGAGATATTATATTTATATTTATTCTTACACCAATTTATTAATAAAAATTAAATTTTCTGAATGACAATTAGCGGATAATAATTTTACAGCTCTGTACAAGATCTCAGACTCTTAACAGTGGAAGGTAATCACGACAAAATTTAACAGAGCTGCAAAGCTGTTAACACTTTCTCTCTCTTTCTCACTCACACTCTCTATATATAAACATATTATTTGCATTTTATATGTGCAGATCCATAGTTAAAGCTTGTATATTCTACGTGTTCTTAAAATTTCATTGACCTGCTTGCGCTTGTAATTTAACGATTTTCTCATGGGTTTCATAGACTCAGCTGAAAGCTTCATTAGTCCATAACTATTGGGTGCGCCAGGCATTCATTAAGTCATGGCTGATTATGGAATGATAAGGATATAATAATGTTAAGATCACAAAAATATAGAAAATATGATCAATTATTAACATAATTTATATTATTTAATTATCCTTAAGAATCAGCTTGATCTGGAACTAACGAAAACTCAGCGTGTCGCGACACGACACCAGCGCTAGCATATCCGCAAATGCCACGCCCCTGTCATTATAGCCGCCCACAGTGTGCCAAGCAAATTCGATTTTAATAATTGAAATTTATCTAGCTGCGAAAATTTTGTTGGCTTGCAAGCAGCTCGCAAAATGTGTGAAGCATACTTCATAGCTGATATATGTATAAATAAATATATATACATATATATATATATATATATATATATATATATATATATATATATATATATATATATATATATATATATATATATATATATATATATATATATATATATATATATATATATATATATAAATATATATTAAATAAATATATATATAAATTAAATTTGAGTAAATTAAATGACTTTTTAATGGTCGATGAACATTGCGTTTTTGCTGCATTCGTCTTTTGGCACGATTGATTTGGCAGTTAACACGCATCAGAAGTGGGCGACAAATAATCTGAAGCGAAATTATTTCAGCAATTGCAAATTGCTGTCTGTCAACGCCTTCAAAGTTCACAGTGGTGCTGTGGTGGTGGTGCAGGCTTGCTGGCTCGCTGGCCTGGTGTCTGGGCTTGCCACTTCAGCATGCCGTTGCTGCCTGTCGTTCACTGTCGCTGATCGCATGTTAAGCTGGCGCACGACATGGCAAGGACAGCTCGGTGTGAAGGCGGGCAGGACACAGCAGCAAGGACATGCAGCACATCCTTGCTTAACTTGCGCCATCTGTATCTGTGGTGCGTGTTTGCCAATTTCTATTTGCAATGCATTGACATTGCTATTGCCACTGCGATTGGGATTGGGTTTGGGCTTGGGATTGGGATTGGGATTGCAACTTGTGGCATTGTCTGGCGTCGTCTATTTTGCTGATGCGAACAAATTGACAAACGCTTCGCTATCGATCTGTCAAACTTATTATTAATTCGAATTTATGAACTAACTCCAACTGTCAAGTGTCGGCTTATCAAGTGTTTTCCATTCAATTGTATTTCCTTCAATTTTACATAGGCCACATCAGCTTCGCTGGCGACGAATAGCCTTTTCACAATAAATTTCCCAATGCGTCTTATGATTATGATAAAAATGAGTCATGATAAAATGGCAATTCTTGTTGAATAATCAAAAAATTAAAATTTAGTTATCGAAATTTAGTTTCATTGACTGTTGTGATTCGTTTGGTGGCGTTAAATATTAAAATTAATTTAATTAACCTGAAATAGAAACGTGAGAAGACTACGAAGTGCCTGATCGCTGAACAGCTGATTTTCTAATCATGATTGAATTCATGATTGTGTATAGCTAATTTAAAACTTGGGCAGCGTTTGGGCTGCGCTTAGGTTGCTCTTCGCTGCGCTTGGGCACCGTTCGCTCGGCACTTTGGATGAGCTTCGGCTGAGCCTCGGTTGAGTTTCGGATGAGTTTCAACTTATTTTTACCTGCGCTGGGGTTGCTCCTTGGTTACTTTCCGGATGCCCTTCGCTGTGAGCTACGCTTGAGGTACGCTTGTGCTGTGCTTGAGCAGAGCTTGTGCAGAGCTTGGTTTGTGCTTGGGCTGACGCCTATTGACATTAACTGTGGAAATTTTTTGCTGAATCTTTTTGTTCCAGAGTTTCCTTGACAAATTTTCAGAGCACAACCTCTAGAAAATTCAAAGCTGGATTCTTAGTAAGCATCCATCATTGAATGTGGGTTGTTAAAGTAAAAAAGGTTTACTTTTAAGTTTTTAGATTTTATTGCCGAGTTCATACTGCTGTGTGAATAGGACTTCTGATAACTAATATAATTCCTACACACATTTTCACAACCACAAGATTCCCATTGGCCATGTACTAATTAAGGGCTTAAAATTATGTTTATTGTATTTTATGCATATACTAAAAAGTCAATCTCTGTTTTACTAAGAAGTAAGACCTTTAATTGAGTCCAAGGCATTTGCAAGTCAGGCAGTGTGGACTGTCTTAAGTACTTGGCCTTTGTCTTAATTAGATATATACAATAATTGATTGCAAGTTTCTTTAATAATTTGCATGCCAAATTGATACTGCTCTCATAGTATTTTTATTAAAATATTTTTAATTAAATGTAAATAAATAAAAAACATAAATTTGGTATGTTTTTGTATCATTTGCTTCTGGTTTCTCATGAAATATTTGTTTACATCTCTCATATGCTTAATTAAATCAAACTCTTTTACAATATGCTCGTTAAAAGAGCAATCAATTGTATTTAAAAAAATATTTTCTCTTCCAAATATGCAGCTAACAATTTTTCATATTTTTAATGAAATGCAACGCAAAAAACATTGTAAAAAAAAATAAAGAAACTAAAAAATAAACGAGTTGAAATTCAATTTTTGCTGCGTTCATTTTATAATAATATATACAGAATATTTGTGATGGTTGGTAAACAAGGCACCAGAGCGCAGTGCAATTACGTGTGTGTGATCAGACAGATACCCTGTATTATTTTTGATTTTGTACTGAGAAACATTCGCATGCTTCTAAAAGTATTAACATTGATATATAATATATTTTGTAAACTTCATTTAGTCTTTAATTTAAGAAAAGCTTAAATACCCCTTAATACCTTACCTTAAATACCCAAAAATAATATCAGACAGATACCCTGTATTATTTTTGATTTTTTACTGTATTTAGTATTTTACATTGATATATTTTGTAAACTTCATTTAGTCTTTAATTTAATTAAAGCTTAAATACCCCTCAGTTTGCCTAAATGCTTACAGGGTATAGTAAAATGTCGTTTGCGAGCTGGGCAAGAAATCAAGGGTATACAAATATGTAAAACACTTTTTTGTTTCGTATACAACGTTTGCATAACAAGGCCACAGCGGGCGCCACGCCACGCCCACACCCCAGAAACCGCCTCCCAACGGGTGGTCTGGTGTATATGACATCTTTATTGTTTACTTGCGCCACATTTGCAGCGCGAGGGCGCACCGCAACGGCGGAATTGCGCTTGTAAATTATAATTCAATTAATGGATTTGCGGTGCGAACTAATTTGCGTACCCCAAGCAGCCGAACGGAGACCTGCTTCAGCGCCGATCGCATCTGTGAGCCGTGTTTGGCTATACGAGTGCGAATAATAACAACAGCAACAAAAAAAATTGTACAATTTGATGCGTTGAAAATCCACGAAAAATCCATGAGAGCCGTAAAAAAGCTCGACAAAAATCTCGTGTGGTTGTTAAAATTTTCGCCGAGCTGGCAGACAGTTGGGGGCTGTGAAGCGGCTGCAAGGCTGTATTACCTGGCTTGACATTTATTTTTTATGTTTATTGTCGCTTATCGCCGCCCACCTGCCTGCCTGCCCGCCCACCTGCCCGCCCACCTGCCCTGTCATTAGATTCATGGCGCCAAGATGAAAAAGAGTAAACACAGCGATGAAAAAACGTTAACAACTCTCTTGGGCATGCATCTGAGTGTGGGTATGTGTAAGACCGTAGATATGCGCGCGTGTGTGTGTGTGGGGGTGTATTTGTGTGTGTATGTGTATGTGTGGTGTATATATGAGTTTGTATGGAGCTGAATCGTGCTTTGTTGTTTCAGAACAAAACGCGAGTTACACACAATTTAAGTACTTCATTCTCACTCCCTCCCTCTCTGGCGCTCACTATCACTACCTCTCACTCTCACTCTCACTACTTATGTGTGTGTGTGTCTGACTACATGTAACTTTATTAGCAGTCTTTCCACTCTGCATGTTACCTTGTCAAAGTTATGAAAACGGCTGGGGATTACCTCCTGACTCCGTCTTCCTTGTGAAAATTAGTTTTCGGCTACGTAGCAAAAACTTTACTTTAACTCTTTAGCAAAATGTTTCTATAAAATGTTTCTATAAATAAGTTAAGCCAAAATGTGCATAAAATAAATGAAATAATCTGATAAATGGACAAAGACCTGTAGTTTCTGTTAGTTAAACAATGAATATTTTAATTTGTGTTTGTATCAATCTAGCAGAGTTAATCTGTAGATTTGGTGGTGCATTTGATTGAAGAATTATAATGAAAAATTCGCTTAGATAGAGCTTGTGTGATCTAAGTTATGCTCAATATTTTTTAGGCATGTTCTAACCTCCTACCACTGCTACGCCCATTTCGATTTTCATTGCATATTCTATACTTCAATGGGAATTTCACTCTGTGCTTATTCCAGAGCATCGATTAGCTTTAAATTTCTGTCAGCTGCTGGCGCATATCAAATATTTTTGTTTGACTTTAAGATCTATGAGGGATGCTTGTGGGTCGCCTCTTGTGTTAGTCATGACAGTCATTTGCATTTACTTGAAAATATCGAGAGGGCAATCAATCAAAACACCTACGAATCGCGTTAGTGGACTGGTTCTGGCTGGCTGGTCAAAGCCCGTAGGAATCACAGCATTAAAAGCAATTTCAATTACGAGACCAAAAAACTCATTTCAGTAGACCAAGCACGCAGCTAGCCGTGTCGCCTCCATTGGGTTGCTTTATGCTTTATGCATTATTCCAGGTGCTAGCCATATATTTTCTTTAATATTTTTGCAAATGATGCGACAAGACGATGCTCGATAAAATCTCAGTGAACGCGCGCTCGCGTTCCACAATGCTTGTGGGTCATTTAAATGCAGATTGCAATGAGCTGTGGAGTGTGGCTGGCCTGCCCTGGCATGGCCTGGGCTGGCTGACTGTACACAAGGATCTGGGTAGCTGCGTGGGGCTGCCGGCATTTGCATAATGGCGGCGACACATTGCAGCGGAAACGGAAACCCAAAGTCAGCTCACTTGCAGCTGTGCATGAGTCGTGCTTATGACTACTTGAGCAGCCTGTGCGTCCAGCCGTGGTCACCGACCGCGCGCCGCTACCATGCGATGCCATGCCATGCCATGCCATTCCACCTGCTCATTGTCGTCGTTAGTAAACGGAAGCGCCTTGCTTCGCTCTCCATTGGGTCGCCGGCCATTGGTTATGTCATCATGTGGCCCCTTTTGAAATGAACATGAACTGAGCCCAGCCTCGACCAGCGCAAAACGTTTTTCATTTTAATTCAACAGCAATAAATAAGCTGGCTACTGAGCAAATGCAGCGCCAGGTGATAGCGCTGCATTACAATGCTACCCACACACACATAACACACACACACACACACACGTATACGCACACTGCAAATGATATAACAAAAGGAATTCCCACCAATACTTGAAGCTATAGCAACGCATAGCCAATGGCCAATTCGCTGCGTGCATCATGCCTTAAATAGTAATATTATTATATTATATTATTATTATTATTATTATTATTATTATTATTATTATTATTATTATTATTATTATTATTATTATTATTATTATTATTATTATTATTATTATTATTATTATTATTATTATTATTATTATTATTATTATTATTATTATTATTATAATATTATTAAATTTAATTATGTTTTCTTTATACAATTTTGAAATAGTAATATTATTGTATTATATTATAATTATTATTATTATTATTATTATTATTATTATTATAATATTATTAAATTTAATTTATATTTTCTTTATACAATTGTGAAATTGTATACGATTTGTAAAAAGTTTCTGCCTAAGTTGAAGTTTTTACGCTTTGGTATCTTTAGTTGAATCTTCTCTTATTTCATGTATTTTCATATATTGCAGATAAGCTTAAGGAAACTTAAGTATTTTTATAACTTTCTATAGTAATACTTAAATAAGTTAGTTTAATTTATTTATATTGAAAGCACAAAAGTTTCTTAAGATCATTGTCGATGTTTATATTAAGTTGATATAAGATTTATCTAAAATTGCATAAAATCTCAGCATAAAAATATTTTAAGCCAAGAAAAAAGTTTTTTCACCTTGACTAGAACAAATTGTTTTTATTGATGAGAAACTTTTTTAAAGCTAAAAACTTATAGAATTAATTTTTTAAGATTTTCATATTACTATTATTAAGTTCGTATTATTATTATTAAGTTCGTACAACATATTGACTAATATTGAATAATGCTCATGAAAGTGTTCATAAAAAGCATTATACTTTATTAATTTTTCTAGCCATAACCATGAAAATATTAAGCTTAATTTTTCCAATCATATCAAAAACTGCATAGAAAAATGTAATTGATTTTCTATAATATTTTAAGTTATTTTAAGATATTAGAATTATGAATTTTTTTCCATTGCTCGTAGTGCAGCTCGGCGAAGCTTTCAGTTTCAGGAACAACCTGATCGCTCTAGTTGCACTTAAAGTTGCGCTCGCGACTCAGATTGTCCATGGGGCATGCATTTAAGGCAGTTGATGCTGCTGCTTGTTGCCTTTGTTATTTCAGTTGTTGCTGTTGTTGGTTTTATGTTTATGTTGCCACAACGTAGCCGGGCACGCATGAAGCCGCGATGTCGAGAGCAACGACGACGACGACGACGACGACGACGACTCTTCGACTTCGGCTCATATGCGTTGGTGGCGAAAGGTGCAGCAGCTGCGGCTGCGGGCGAACGGTGTCAACCATTGTCAGTGGCATGTGAATGTGGCTGTGGGTGGGGCAGCAGCAGCACCAGCAGTAGCAATAGCAGTAGCAGCAGCTGCTGCTGCTGTAGCTTTAGCTGTAGCTGTAGCTGTAGTTACTGGTGTGGCATAAATTTCGTTGTGGTTGCACGTGAAAATTGCATTTGGCTAGCATTCGGTTGGGTGTGTGGTGTACCGAGTGTCTGTGTGTGTGTATGGGTGTGTGTGTATGAGTGTGTG